>CM058230.1:83499289-85899289 GCA_030180135.1 Orychophragmus violaceus | reverse complement strand
GCACAACCCTAAATCTCTCATTTCTTCATCATTTTATCTGATTCAAAGCTTGATTCTACTTATTTTCACACCCCATATCTAATTCTCTAACCCATTTGCAGTGAATCCAAGGTAATAGCTCTCATTTTCATTATTTTCGGATTTGGTTCTAGGGTTTAGAAATTTGGGATTTTAGGCTTGAAAATGATGATTCCGTGCTATTATAGACTTGATTAGGGTTGGTTGGTGGTGGAATGATGCTGTGTGTAAGATTTATGAACAAATTTAGAAGCGATTTTGAGGATTGCGTGGCGACTGTGAAATCACCTTGCAAAGATCGATGCACATGTGCAACGGTCGTTGCATTGCGATTTCGCAGAGAGATTTCCGAGACTTATATGCTTTATTTTTCTTAATCGCAGATGCCTCCTCGACAAGCTCCCAAACGTAGAGCCACCACAGCAGCTGCAGCTACAGCTCATCACCCTCCACCAATTGAGTGGTTTTCTCGAGACTCGGAACCACCTGCGGACTATCAGAGAGATCGAGAAGCCATACAGGCACCTTGGCCTAGAGCGGATGAGACGCTGATTCAGACAGACAAGGTCTGGGGTATGGATATTGATCAGCTGCTTTAGACTGACACGTTCACGGAGAGGCCATTACTTGACCATTGGGACGAGTTTGACACATTGCTCTACAATGGTTGGTGTGGTATGACGCTTAAGCCAACCAAGTTTGCTGACTACTGGACTTGCAAAAGTCTAGGGATCGATGAGCAGGTTCTGACATTGTGTAAGGGCATTGGTCTGGGGACAATGCCTATGCAGCCATACGAGTTGTACCCTGATTTGGTCAGACAGCTTCTAGCCACTTGTAGAGTGATTTACCCGGACCCAAATAGCAGGAAAGCTTCAGGAGGTTTCTTTACCTTCATGAGCTTAGGAGTCAGGTATCGAGTTCCCCTTCTTGATATCTGCAAGATTTATGGGTTCAGCATTGAGCCTGCACGCATCGGTATGTCACTTGAGTGGGATGTGCCGGAAGCTCAGCACTTCTGGGACTATATTGGCAATGGTCGGTAAGACTCACAGACTCAAAAGGTGATTCAGGTTAGGCATCCTGCTCTAAGATATGTCTTGCGCATCTTGGGTTTTACTCTGTTGTGCAAAGCTGAAGCCAACAAGATGCGTAAGAACGAGACGGAGATGCTTTTTATTGGGATGAGGGAGCAGTTTGCTGGTACTAACCTGAGAGATCCCACCAGAGGACTCAACTTGGAAGCCGTCTTTGCTCATCACTTATGCTCGCTGCAGAAGAAGCCATTCGATGTTAAGGATACGGAGACAGTAGGGAGTCTGCTTACTCCCATTTTCAGGCATTGCAGGATTCCCTTAGAGGGTACAGAGTGCAATGACAACAAGGAATTCCTTGATATTACCCATCTGCAGAGTGCTACATGGCTAAAGGTGGGCCGTATATGGATCTACTATGACCAAGCCGCGAAGCGTGGTATAGATCTTCCTGCTGATGAGCTGACGAAGATTGATATGCTGGATGCCTTGAGATTCCAGCCTCCTCTGCGTGCTCAGCGCAGTGTGCCTACTATGGCTCATCCGCTGGGAGAGACTTCTACACGCCCATGATCCTCTTCTGCACTTGCACCGGAGCCTACTGCTGATGCTTATGATATCGGACCATATCCAGCTCCATCTGTGCCACTTGGTGAGATGTCTGAGACTGAGTGTAGAGAGAGACAAGATGGTATACTCCAGAGGATTTGGGAGTTTATGCACACCTGCACCTGTAGGCGACATCCACAGATCCATCAGCCAGGTCCTTCTCGTCGACGTCGACAGCGCTCTCCAGTTGTTTCTAGCGGTTCTGATC
This sequence comes from Orychophragmus violaceus, assembly GCA_030180135.1. Taxonomy (NCBI): domain Eukaryota; kingdom Viridiplantae; phylum Streptophyta; class Magnoliopsida; order Brassicales; family Brassicaceae; genus Orychophragmus; species Orychophragmus violaceus. The sequence goes on along the minus strand of CM058230.1, from coordinate 85,897,420 downwards.
CTATGGCTGACATAGATGATGATAGCGAGTGAGATTGGTCTCCATTTTCATACTACGGTTCTGTATTTCTTTTGCGTTTTTCTTTTGATTTTCTTAGGATTCGTATGTTTGAATGATGCTTTTACATTAAGACTATCTGTTACTTTGATTCTACTTGTTTGCATTGGTTTTCAGCTTGCAGGTTTGAAATTTGAAAATTTCTAACGGACTAACTGCTAACTTGCTGACTGATCCGAGTATTCGCAGTGCGTTGATCGATACACTCTTGTGTCGATCGTCACAACACGAAAGAAATCGCATTGCAGCGATCGTTGCGGTCCTGAGCAACGATCGAACCATACGCAATCGCCCTGCAACGATCGACGCACCTAGTGCAACGGTCGATGCAGGAGCGACAGGTACAATCTGACAGACACTTAACTCATCTAAACACATTTTTCTTTCTTTTTACCAAACCTTAGCTTGACACTACTGGGGAAAGTGTGTTTCAAGTGTGGGGGGGAGGTGGTACTGACTTCTATCTTTCTGTTTTCTTAAGAGTCGGTCCAATTTTTGAATTTTTTTTTTGTTTTATTGAGTCAAAGCTAGTTTAAGTAGGAAACAGTGAATTTTCGAGAAGTTAACAACATCTTGCAGGAACTTAAGTGACCATTGGGATGAAGTTGCAGGTTCTATCTATGACTATTAGAAAACCCAACACGGATCAACCTACTGAGGACACCCATATCAATTCAGGTATTCAGAGGATCCTTTACTGACTTCACCCTTGTAAACTTGACTCAATCTTCTCACCTAAGGGCTTGGTATACCTTGAGTCGGATTCCTTTGTTAGTTCTGACACAGCTTGTAAACCTTTCCGAGTACGGAACCCTTCTCCCCTTCTCTAAGTAAAGTAAAAAAAAAAGATAATAAACTGAGGATGAGTTAGTAACTCCGAAGTGGTCACGGGAGTGGTAGCTACCACTATTACCTCCTATGCGATCCATGGAATGTGTCCAAAGTACACCCCATAACGGGAAGAGCACTGATAAAAAAAATAAAATGATACCCAAGGGGGAAAAATCAGTTGCTGAGAAGGGAAAAGAGAAGAAAGGAACCGGAAACAGATAGTATGGTGGTCTAGAGCTAACATGGTAAGAATCCATGTGCCATTTGATCGATAATCCTTAGGTGAGACCGCACTTAATATTATTAAGAAGTCAGTAGGGTGAATTTGAATTGCTTGGATTGATTGTCGAGTTTACTTAGGACAGTTGCTAAGTGTGGGGGAAGTACATGTTGGTCTTGATGTCTTGCAGGTGATTCTCTTAGTGGCTTACTAAGGGGAATCTGAGTGTTGTTGCTTCTAGGACGAAAAGAGTTTCTGAAAGTTTTCAAACCTTTTCACCATGTTTTAGTTCTCTGTTTTGCTTGAGGGCAAGCAAAGGCTAAGTATGGGGGAGTTTATATATCAAGGTATTTACCGGTTTTAGGCCATGATATAAGTGTGTTTTAGAGTCTTTTAGTGTTTCTTTAGAGTCTTTTACAGGTGTTATTAGGTACATGCACGCTTGGAGTGGATTTGGAGTTATTGGAGCTAACTGGAGCATTTTGGAGTTTTGACCCGAGAGATTAAGCTCACTGTCCAGAACAGAGGTCTGTGTCGAGCGACACACATCTGCATCGATCGATGCACAACGCGTTGGGCCAGACTCACAGAGTTAATGAAGAATGATGATATTGCAAAAGTTGCCCAGAAGTTCCAGATAATTACACAGAAGCCCCAAGACGTGATTTAGCTATTTAATTAGGTTTTTTAGATCAGTGTTTAGATACGCTTTCATACGCTAACATACTTTAGAGCATCGAGTTTTTAGAGCTTTTGGGGCTGATCTAATCCTGTACTACATCTTGTTTTTGGAGAAGATTTCGAACCCCTTTACTCATTTATTAATCTCTTTTATGCAATCTATTAATTCATTGATTATGTCTTCATATTCTATGTCTGAGTATATTCATAGTTAGGTTTAGGAATTCTTATAGGGATTTCATGACTTGTTAGATTTATTTAATTCTGTTAGGATTCATAACTTTAATGTTCTTCAACCTGAATTGTGTTTAATGCTAGTTCTAACCTGATCAATTAGAATCTAGATCTTAGGTTGCTAGATTAGCACGAAAGTGTGATTTAGAATCTGAACTATTTAGGTTGAGCAATTTTATTACTCGCAATGAAATTTGGTTTAATTAGATTGTGAACATATCGAACTTAATATTAAAGCTGGTTTAATATGTTAGGAATTAGAAAGAAATTTAGATTTCTGCAATTAGGCTTAGAGAATTCTCACAACGAAAGTTGGTTAATTCTATATCCGTGTTTGAGTTCTAGAACTGTGTTTAATTCGATCCTGACTGAATAAATTGTCTGCTTGTCTGATTTCCTCAGAACTCCCTAGATTTAGCGCCCTTAGTTTATTGCCTACAACAAATCTTGCTACTGATTTAGTTTCTTGCACTGCTTTTTAGTTTCGTACTACATTTGCTTTCGCTTAGTTTAATCCGACTGTTCTTTAATCTGTCGTAGCTCAGAATCCTTGTGGATTCGATACCCTAAATACTACAATCACATCACTTTGCACTTTTTTTTTTGAATGAATGTAAAATTTATTCAACAAAAAAACTTTGTACATCAAGTGCTAGCTGTTATTGAGGTTTTGAGATATTTGAAAAAGACTAGAAAGCAATCAAAAAATGAAAAAATAGGACCGAATGTGTTAAGAAGATTATGGTCGTCTTCTATGGGGTAGTATCTTGCGGTTCTCTTGTGGAAAACCACATCTGAAATCCCTCCTAATAAACATGCTTCCCTTCTTTTTTGATGACTGAGAGCTTATTTCTGACAGCTTTGTCGATAAACTTAAGAAGAGATTGGTAAGTTTGGTGTTCCTTGCCATGCCTTCTGTTGTTCCTTTCCCACCAGATGCTGTGAACAAAAGTCTGAAAAGCGTACCTCAAGAGAAACAATTTCGTTTTGCCATATGCTGAGTTTGAGAGGAGGTTGATGATGGTCCACCAGTCATTGGTGAAGTCCTGTTGGAGGAGACCGTGCATTAGAGCTTTCCATATTCTTACGGAGTAGCGACAATCCAAGAAGAGATGCTGACATGTCTCTATGTGGTCTGAGAAGAACGTACATGAGGCGTCAACGTTATTGTTCCATGCTTGCATTCTGTCCCCCGTTGCAAGCCGGTTTAACATTGTTAACCAGAGCATGAATGAGAATTTTGGGGTGCTATCAACAAACCAAACACACCTGCTCCACTCGCAAACCTGGCCTCGTACCCGAGTTAACTCCCAAGTCTGTTTCGTTGAGAATGAGTTCCTGAATTTATCTTCTTTGCTTTTCCACAACGAGTTGTCTGCTTCAGTCACTTCTTCACGCCTCTGAAGCTGTTCAATCACCTGCTCAATGTCATTTAGGAGTTGGACTCTGTGTCGTCTCCTTCTGTGTGATCTGATAACTTCATAAACAGTGGCTAAATCTGGGATTCCTAAGTCAATCGTACCACGATCACCCAACAGATCCTTTAGCCTGCCTAAATGCATCCAACAATCATACCAAAATGATGTTTCTCTGCCACTATGAATCTCACGTCTGTGGTATCCCTTTGCCAGGTCTCTCAGTTTCATGATCTTCCTCCACATCCATGAGCCATTCATCGAGTTTTCACTTATTGACCAGAATGTACCTTTCTGAATAATGTAAACATTGATCCACTTGACCCATATGGAGTCTTGGGCAGAAGTTACACGCCATATTAGCTTTAATCCCAGAGTAACATTTACTTCTTTTAAAGACCTCAGGCGTAAGCCTCCTTCGCACTTGGGTTTGCACAACTCCTGCCAGCTGACTTTCGCCTTCTTTGTACACAAATCGGGCCGTGACCATAGAAAAGCAGCACATAGCTTTTCAATTTCCTTTAGACAGCCTCCTGGAAGTCGAAATGCCGTCATCCAAAAGTTTGTCAAGCTCATAATGACTGAGCTCAACAACTGCAGTCTCCCTGCGTATGATAAAAAGCGCCATGTCCATGATTTCAATCTGCTTCTGATTCGTTCAACAAGAGGCATGTAGTCCGTGATGGTCATTCTCTTAGTGAGCAGAGGAAGACCCACGTACCGCACCGGAAGCTGACCATTTGCAAATGGAAACAAAGTGAGAATAGCATCCTGGTTCAAGTCTGTGACTCCAGCCATAAATAGAGTTGATTTTTCCAGGCTTATTTTCAAGCCTGAGCAGCCTGCAAATCGATCAAACACTCTTAAGACTCCTTCAATCGGTCGTTTTGAACCATCGCTAAAGACCATAATATCATCGGCGAAGCACAGATGCCTTAGGGAAATGTTTTGGCATCTGGGGTGATATCCGATTTCCCTGTCCCGAGCCGCCTTGTCTAGCATTTTGGATAGGACATTGATGCAAATCACAAACAAATACGGAGATAGAGCACAACCCTGTCGGAGGCCTCTTTCACTTCTGAAAAACCCAGCTAGTTCCCCGTTAACTTGAACCGAGAAAGAGGCAGTAGAGATGCATAGATTGATCCATTGTATGTATTGCACAGGGAAATTCAAGGCGGTTAATACATTCAGCAAGAACTTCCATTGCACCGAATCGTAAGCTTTGGAGATGTCAATCTGCATTGCACATCGAGGAGAAACAAAATCCTTATGATAGTCCTTAACCAACTCAGTTGCTAGCAAGACGTTTTCCACCAGAAGCCTATCTTTGACAAATGCGGATAGGTTCCAGGAAATCAGATTTGGGAGAATACCTTTTATGCGATTTGCCAGGATCTTCGAGATGACCTTGTACATGACATTACAACATGAGATCGGTCTATAATCCTTCATTTCCAAGGCATTTTCCTTCTTAGGTATCAATGCTAGGATGGTCGTATTGATACCTTTTGGCAGGAAACCTTTAAGGAAGAAAGACTGAATAGCAATTGTGAAATCTGTCCCAACTATTGGCCAGGAAGCTTTGTAGAATTCACTTGAGTAACCATCTGGCCCTGGTGATTTATTGGATGGCATACTGAAAAGCGCCTTCCTGACCTCGTCCTCCGAAACCGTTTGTACCAAATTTTCTTGATCCTGAGAACTACACCGGAACTCCAGCAGATCACGAAGCTCATCGACTGCCATACAACTGAAATCAGGCGGTTAATAACTTAGGAATTCACTAAAAAACCTTTCGGCCTCCTTCTTGATCTCATCCTCCGTTTTTACGATCCCCCTGAAGCACACTTGACTTCTCGGATTGCATTATTGGATTCTCTCTACTTTAGAGCATTATAAAAAACCTTGTTGTTCTTGTCGCCTACTTGCAGCCAGTGTAGCTTTGACCGTTGCTTCAGGAAGCTTTCCTCTAAGTCACTTAACCTCTGCCACCTTCTATAGGCTTCATTCTCAACCCGAATACTGGTCTCAGATGGATCCTGCATAGTGGCTTCTTGTCTGGAACATAAGCTTTCAAAAGCTTCTTTAGTCTTCTGCTGGATCCCACCCAGTCTATCCTTGCTCAGCTTACGTATATGGGGCTTTAGGCCTTTAAGTTTCTTCGAGAATCTGTACAAAGCAGAAGTTGAATGAAATAATTTATCAGTTGTTTCCAAAAAGGAGTCAACCGTATGACTGAACTCTGGATCAGAAGCTATGGCATTTGAGAACTTAAAGGGCCTGCGCTTCTTTGCTTCTTCTACTTTCAAATAAAAACGACATCTGAGGTGGTCGCAGCATCCACCTGATTCGAAAACCCCATAAGCTTGTGTGTATTGATCCAACCAGATGTCATTCACCATAATCCTGTCCAGCTTTTTGCAGATAGGACCATCATCACGCTTGTTACACCAAGTGTATTGAGCACCATGAGTTTTCATATCAGAAAGCTTGCAGTGGCTAACCACTTCTTCAAATTCTTTCATACCCTGTGTGGTGAAGAAATTGTGTTTGTGATCAGAATGCTCCTCCCCAACTAAAGTCTCATTGAAATCTCCCATAACCGTCCATGCTTTCCCCCTGAACATGCGAGAGTCATGGTGAAGCTTAAGATCGTTCCATAGCTCCCTCCTATTTTCCATTTGATTTGCTGCATATACGAATGTACATAGGAATTCCTCATTGCATCCCTCCAGCTTTATTGAGACTGAAATCAGTTGGTCACTTTTGTATATCGGAGTTAGTCAAACTGACGGACTCCAAACTACCCATATTCGACCTTTATTACTTTCCTCATAGTTAGATAGACAAGACCAGCCTTTGAAAACCGAAGCCATGATCTTATCAGCCTTCCTTTCTTTAATACGTGTTTCAATAAGGCAGCCAAATTGTAATCCTTGAGTTTTTATCCATTTCTGGACTACTGAGTGCTTAGTTTTTTTGTTGAAACCTCGTATATTCCAAAAAACCCTGTCATTGAGAAGGTTTCCGGGGACCTCTTCGATTTGTGTTAGTTCCCACGGCTTTGCTCTGAGTAGAGCTGTCCGTGATTACCTTCTGGTTTGTTTTAGAAACTCTTGGTAACGTTGGTCTCTGGGGACAAGTTTCCAACTGTTTCCTTTCCATAGTTCCGGCAGTAGATATGTTTTGAGCTTCATTTTCCTGGTCACTGGATTCCGGAGTCTCCACCCGAACCTGTTTTCGATTGACTACATCTTCCTCCATGTCGGACCTGTTACCTTCCAGCGTCTGCTCAGAGGACTCACTTCCAGCCATCAATGGCTGGCCATTTTCATCTGAATCAAGAATAATAGAGTACCTTGATGGGGACACTATTTTATCATGATCAAATTCTGAGATTCCAAATTTTCCTTGGTTCCTGCCAATTCTCGTTGGTGAAACATCTTGACAATCCTCATTAATTTGTCCTTCTTCCAATCCTTCTCGCTTTGAACCGGGAATGTGGTCTCGTTAACCTCCTTTGCTTCTACCGTATCCTTATTTTTATGCTTGTTTTCCTCCAGGTTTCCACTCATATTCGAGAGGACTTCTTCAGGCCTACCTGCAGGGGGTACCTCAGACTCAACTGCTGCATTCTGCACAACCTCATTTTGCGACTCAACTGTTTTCTGAGGACTTGGCTTCTTCTTATTTGCAATGCAAACAGTGTCAGCATGTCCCCACTTTCCACATGTCTTACATCTCTGGGGTAACCAAGGGTACTGAAACTCAACCAACGCATCCTTACCATTCTTAGAGAAATTAATAACCTTCGGAAGCTCTTTAGAGAAATCCACGTTTACAAAATTTTGGCCTTCTCAAGGTCAGTACAAGCTAATGTGTCTGGATGAGGCCGGATTGGGACTCCCGCTGCACTGGATATGAAACTGAGTCCATCCCATGAATACATTCTAAGCAGAACATTCTTCAGGTGGACCCAAAGTGGTAGCGAAGTGAGCTCCGGTAACTCCTCCTCCTCTGCCATAGGAGACCACTTCGAAACCATCATCGGAATCCCTGCTAATGTCCACATTCCATGCCTGAGAACACGGTTCCGCGTTTGAGGATTATCAACTCTGAATCGCATCGTTTTCGAATCAACTTCAACCACATCTATCTTCTGAGTTTTGTCTCCTAAGGTGCAGATTTTATTCACTATCATGTGTACTTTAGCTATATGCGGAGCTGTAGATAAGAATTTTCCAATCAGGAAATCCTCCCATAGAGGCTTCCCTTGCTCAAGGATTGCATCTGGAATCTCAACAACTCCTTGTCCATCTTTTACTAAAATTTCGATCTCAAACTTCTTCAATTGCTTGCTAGATTGCACGACTCCAGCCCACGAACCTTTTAAACCACCCGAATCACCCTTACCAGCCACCAGAGAGGTTGGAGGCGACGCCATAAACCTCTCGTATACCTAGATCGCCTTTCGCAGAAAAAATCGTCTCGAGAGCAAAAGGCACCGTTTCCTTCTCTCCACATCACTTTGCACTTGCAGTTAGAATAGGGGTAAACCTTGATCTATCAATTTACTCCTTGGGGTTTTGCTCGGATTTTCTGGGTAAAGTTCCATGTGGCCTAGATCTTGAAGCATTCTTGTTCTCCATGTTGGTTACCCTTGATGTCAAATTCTGCAACTCACTCTTCAAATCCCTTACTTCCATAGCACCGGAGGCTTGGCCTTGAAGTAGTTTCTGCATCATTCCTTTGAGTTCATTGTCCAAACCCGAAGAAGAAGAAGCTTGTGGCTGTTGTTGTCCAAAACCGGGAGGATGGTATTGTGGCTTTGGAGCATATCCTTCTTGGTTAGTGTAGGGGACAAATGGCTTTTGTTGAGTAGCTTGGTTAAAGCCATGTTGTTGAGCAGCTTGAGGCTGCCCTTGTCCTTGAGTTTGAGCTTGAGGGTAGACTTGATCTTGGGGATTTGCCACATTTGGGTTTCTATAGGAGAAATTAGGGTGGTTCCTATAGTTGTGGTTGAATCCTTTGTTGAAACCACCTTGCCTCGCAATGAAATTCATCTCCTCTTGTGTCATCTCTTCTTATACACTATAGAGGAAGGGTTGCGCTTCATCATAGTTGCCCACAAAGTTCACTTGTTTTGGCTAGAGGTGATCATCTTGTCTATTTTCTCATTTAGAGCTTTGATTTCCTTCTCGTACTTGTCATCCGTAGAAGATGATCCTCTATTGGTGCGCTCATAATCCTCATTGTAGTTACCATCACTAACCGCTAGGTTCTCAATGAGTTCCATAGCTTCATCCAATCCTTTGCCAAGAAAATGACCATTACTTAATGAGTCAAGCATAGCTCTCATCTTAGGAAGCACACCTCTTTATAAGTTGCTGAGAAGAGTTTCCTTGGTGAACCCATGGTGAGGACATTGGTTTGTAAGCCTCTTATACCGGTCCCAAGCTTCAGCAAAACTCTCATTGTTGCGTTTTACAAAACCGGACAACTCATTGCGGAAGCGTGCTGTCCTAGTAGCGGAGAAGAACTTCTTTAGGAAAGCTTTCTTGAGGTCACCCCAAGTAGTAATAGATCCCGGAGGGATGTTGCTTTCCCACTCCTTAGCTCTATCCGCCAAAGAGAAGAAGAATAGACGCATTTTCAAACCATCGTCAGTCACACCATTCAACCTCATGGTAGCACAAATCTTATCAAATGTATCCAAGTGCTGCAAAGGATCCTCAGATGCAAGTCCATGCAAGTCGGATGCAAATCTTGAGGTCACCCCAAGAGGTATCAATTCTCTTACTTATCGTGTAATAAGAGTATCGAACCAATTCCGGGACGGGATTAAACCAACGAGAATACACAATACCCTATTAGATAAGCAATTTCCAAATCAAGCAATATCAAGTGAATTAAACTAGAAACAAGGAAATATCAATAAGATCAAACAATTAATCAAGACTAAAAAGCAAGGGCAATGAGCATAGGTCAATGGATTTAGTGACTCGGGATGATCAAGGATGCTTAATCAAACTTCAAGGAAGCTAATCTCCTAGCAAGGAACACACAATCAATTGAATAGTCTAATCTCTTTCCTTAATCCTAATTCAAGAACAAACTCTCATTTGTGAACTAAGATCAAGCAAGCATTCAAACAAGTTCCATTTAGCTAACAATCACTCTAAACAGCCATTTTCATGTGCTAGAATGTGAAAATCCTATCAAAGCTAAAACATGCATTTCATCGAACACATGGTGTGCAAGAAATCCTAAGAGATCCTAATCAACATGATCAAGGCTAATTAGGCATTAAGAACACTAAGATAGAGGAGATCTAAGATAGACAAGCATTAAACATCCATTAATCACCCCTAATCAACCAAATCCTACCTAACCCATAAACCCTATGAGAAACTACTCACTAATCATCTTGTGATCAACAAAACCCATAGAGATAGTGTTAATCATTGAAGATTAGAGAAAGGTGAAAGATTAAAAGAAGAAATCTCAAAAGTGATAGGTCAAGAATTAATCCTATTCTACTGCAAGTGCACAGTTAAGTGATTGTAGTATAAAGGGTATCGAATCCACAGAGACTCTAGTCTCGATAGAATAAGAACCGTAGAGATTAATACTAAGAATAAAGCAGATGGTGAAGTGAATTAAAAGCAAGGCAAGAAAATAGATCAGTAGCAAGATTGGTTGTGAAAGCAATTAACTAAAAGCGCTAAGTCTAGGAAATTCTCAGGAAATCAGACAAGCAGACAAGTTAATCAGTCAGGATCTAATTAAACACAGTTCTAGAACTCAAATCACGGAATTAGAATTAACCAAATCTCTTTGCGAAAATCCTCTAAGTCTAAATGCAGTAATCCAAATCTCTTTGCAATTACTAACAGATTAAACCAGCATTAATTTCAAGTTCAATATGTTCACAATTAAACTAAGCCAAATCTCTTTGCGAATAATTTAATTGCTCAACCTAAATAGTTCAGATTCTAAACCACACTCTCGTGTCGTATTTACCAACCTAAGATCTAGATTCTAATTGATCAGGTTAGAACTAGCATTAAACTCAATTTAGATCGAAGAACATTCTAATCATGTGAATCCTTAACTGAATTAAACAGGTCTAGCAAGTCATGAAATCCTTAATGAGAAACCCTAAACCTAACTATGAATCTACTCAGACATAGAATATGAAAGCATAATCAATGAATAATTAGATTGCATATAAGAAATTAAATAGATAAAGGGGTTCGAAATCTTCTCCAAAATAGATGAAGTACATGATTAGATCAGCCCCAAATGCTCTAAAATTCTCTTAGCTCTAAGTATGAAAGCGTATCTAAAATAAACACCAAAATCCTAATTATATAGGCATAATCTCGGCTGGGGCTTATGTGTAAATACTGGAACTTTTCTGGGCTTTTCTGCAAATTCTTCATACTTCATTAAACCGCCGCATTTCGGCCCATCTCGCTAGTGTGTCGATCGACACCATAGGTGTGTCGATCGATGCATGATCATAAATCGGACAGTGAGCTCAATCTCTCGGCCAAAACACTCCAAATGTCCCAAAATGCTCCAATATCTCCAATTCCACTCCAAACCTGATTATACCTGTAAAAGACTATAAAAGAACACCAAATAACACTAAAAGACAATTATATCATGGCATAAAACCGGTAAAAACCATGATATATCAACTCCCCCACACTTAGTCTTTGCTTGCCCTCAAGCAAAACAGAGAACTAAAATGTGGTGAGAGGTTTGAAAACTCTTCAGAAACTCTTTTCATCTTAGAAGCAACAACATTCAGATTCCCCTTAGTAAACCACATGAAAGAATCAACCTGCAGACATCAAGACCAACATATACTTCCCCCACACTTAGCAACTATCCTAAGTAAACTCCACAATCACATTCACGCATTCAAATTCACCCTACTGACTTCTGCAAGTATTTAAGTGCGGTCTCACCTAAGGAATATCGATCAAAGGCACATGGACTCTTACCTTGTCAGCTCTAGACCACCAAACTATCTTTCTCTAGTCCCTTTCTTCTCTTTTCCCTTCCTTAACAACTGATTTTTCCCCATTGGGTATCATTTTATTTTTTTTATTAGTATTCTTCCCGTTTTGGGGTGTACTTTGGACACATTCCATGGATGCACAGGAGGTAATAGGGGTCTCTACCACTCCCGTGACCACTTCGGAGTTACTAACTCATCCTCAGTTTATTACTCTTTTTTTTTTACTTTATGGAAGGGGAGAAGGGAACCAAATAGGACAGGTTTACAGGCTGTGTCAGAACTAACAAAGGAATCCGACTCAAAGTATTCCAAGCCCTTAGGTGAGAAATCTAAGTCAGTATTAATGGTGAAGTCAGTAAAAGATCCTCTGATATCTGAAGTGATGTGGGTGTTCTCAGTAGGCTGATCTGTGTCTGGGTTTTCTAATAGTCAGAGATTGATCTGCAGCTTCATCTCAATGGTTACTTAAGTTCCTGCAAGTACTACTAATCTTCTCAAAAAATCATTGTTTCTTACTTAAACAAATTTTGACTCAATAAAACAAAAATTTTGAAAAATTTTAAATGACTCTAAGAAAACAAAAAGAAAGAAGTTAGTAGAACCTCCCCCACACTTAAGACACACTGTCCCCAGTACTGTCAAGCGAAGGATTGGCAAAAGAAAGAAATAAACAAAAATTTGTTTAAGGATGGTTAAGTTCTCTCGGGTTTTTACCTCTGTGGCATCAGGCATCGATCGTTGCACTAGGTGCATCGACCGTTGCTGTGCGATTTTTCGTTATGGGTCGATCGTTGCTCAGGACTGCAATGATCGCTGCAATGTGATTTCTTTCGTGTTGTGACGATCGACACAATGGTGTGTCGATCGACGCACTGCGATTTGTCCGAGACCTGCAAACAAAAACTCACCAAAACCAGAAACAAGCGTAAAATCCTACAAAAACACTAAAATCAAAATGAAAAAACGAAAACAGTGGGTTGCCTCCCACTCAGCGCTTGTTTAAGGTCATTAGCTTGACGCTTCAGCAGTTTTATGTTGAGGGTGCATCATCCAAAGGCAGAATCTGCCCTCCTGGAATCTCGGCCTTAGCCCAATAATGTTTCACCCGCTGTCCATTCACAGTGAATTCATAACCGTCTTTGCCAGTCAGAACGACAGCTCCATACGGACGCACCTCTTTGATTGTGAAAGGACCAGACCACCTTGATTTCAGCTTACCTGGAAACAAATGCAAACGAGAGTTATACAAAAGTACCTGATCATTGGGCTCAAACTGTCTGGAAACAATCTTCTTGTCATGATATGCCTTAGTCCTCTCCTTGTATAGCTTTGAGTTCTCATAAGCAAAATATCTAATCTCATCCAACTAATTAAGCTGCACTAATCTCCTTTCTGCAGCAGACTTAAGATCAAAGTTCATCTGTTTTACAGCCCATGCTGCTTTGTGCTCAAGTTCCACTGGCAGATGACATGCTTTTCCATATAGCAGATGGAATTGAGTGGTCCCAAGTGGTGTCTTGAATGCTGTCCGGTAGGCCCATAATGCATCATCCAACTTTGCTGCCCAATCTTTCCTTGTCTTTCCAACTGTCTTCTCAAGGATCTCCTTAATCTGCCTGTTAGAAACCTCAACTTGTCCACTAGTCTGAGGGTGATAAGGAGTAGCGACTCTGTGATGAACTCCATGCTTCTTTAGCAGCTTCTCGAAGACCTTATTAATAAAATGAGGACCTCCATCACTAATCACTATACGAGGTACTCCAAATCTGGGGAATATGATGGTCTTAAACAGCTTAATGACCACTGAAGAATCATTGGTTGGACTAGCTATTTCTTCAACCCACTTAGACACATAGTCTACAGCAACCAAGATGAACTTATTCCCATAGGATGAGGGAAAATGACCCATGAAATCTATACCCCAACAATCAAAAACCTCAACTTCCAAAATGAAATTCTGAGGCATCTCATGCTTCTTACTGATTTTCCCTCTCCTCTGACAGGCATCACACTGAGTGATGAAAGAATGAGTGTCCTTAAACATTGTAGGCCACCAGAAACCTGCTTGCAGAACCTTGGAAACAGTCTTGAATGTAGCAAAATGTCCAGCATAATCTGATCCATGACAGTGGAAGAGGATGTCTGGAACTTCAGATTCAGCAATGCATCTCCTGTAAAGACCATTTGAACAGTGCTTATAGAGATAAGGCTCATCCCATTAGTATCTTCTAAGCTCCCTAAAGAACTTTTTCTTTTCATAACCCTTTAAATCATCTGGTTCAGTCTCATCAGCAAGGTAATTAGCTATATCTGCATACCAGGGTCGATCAGAGGTTGCTACAGCAGCAATTTCGAAGTCATAATTCCCAATTCTGACTCTGAAAGACTCTCAGTTCGTATCAGGTATGCATCGACCGTTGCGTGTGCGTGTGTCGATCATTGCTTCCCCGATACTTGTATCGACCGTTGCCAATGTGGCATCGATCGACACAATGCGATTATCCCGACAGTTCTGCAACTCACTGCCCAAATCCATCTGAAAAATTGTACTAATCATGTTGACGTTCTCCTCAGGCAAATAATCATTTATAGGTACGTCTTCCTCAACCAGCATCCTTGAAAGGTGATCAGCAACTCCATTCTCAACTCCCTTCTTGTCCCTTACTTCAATATCAAACTCCTGAAGCAATAGAATCCATCTCAACAATCTTGGCTTAGCATCCTTCTTCTGCATCAGATAATTCAGGGCTGAATGATCAGTGTGAACAATCACCTTGGAGCCAACAAGATAGGGGCGGAACTTTTCAAATGCAAATACAACAGCCAACATCTCCTTCTCCGTGGTTGCGTAGTTCCTCTGTGAATCATCTAGTGTCCTACTAGCATAATAGATAGAATGAAGCTTTCTGTCCTTCTTCTGTCCCAGAACAGCTCCTACAGCAAAATCACTTGCATCACACATAACCTCAAAAGGTAGATCCCAATCTGGAGGCTGAACTATTGGAGCGCTCACTAATGCCTGCTTGATTTGTTCAAATGCAGTCTGACAGTCTGCATTGAACTCAAATTTGGTATCCTTACACAGCAAAGCAGTTAGTGGCCTAGCAATCTTACTGAAGTCTTTGATGAACCGTCTATAGAAGCCAGCATGTCCAAGAAAGCTTCTTATAGACTTAACAGAATCAGGCGCCTGAAGGTTGGTCATTACCTCAATCTTAGCGCGGTCCACTTCGATCCCTGCTTCAGATACTTTATGTCCAAGAACAATACCATCTCTGACCATGAAATGGCATTTTTCCCAGTTAAGGACCAAGTGCTTCTCTTCACATCTAGTCAGCACCTTGCACAGATTATCTAAACGTTCATTATAAGATGATCCATAGACTGAGAAATCATCCATGAATACCTCCATAAAGTCCTCATTCATATCTGTGAATATGGACATCATGCATCTCTGGAAGGTGGCAGGAGCATTACAGAGTCCAAAAGGCATCCTACGGTAAGCAAATGTGCCATATGGACAAGTGAAAGTGGTCTTTCCCTGATCTTCTGGGTGGATAGGAATCTGAAAGAAACCTGAGTATCCATCGAGGAAGCAGTAGTAAGGATGATTAGCTAACCTCTCCAGCATCTGATCAATAAAAGGCAAGGGAAAATGATCCTTCCTGGTTGCAGCATTCAGCTTCCTGTAATCTATGCACATCCTGTGTCCCGTTACAGTCCTAGTAGGGATCAGCTCATTCTTCTCATTCTTCACAACTGTAACTCCGCCCTTCTTAGGCACTACATGGACTGGACTCACCCAATCACTGTCTGAGATAGGATAGATGATCCCAGCATCAAGGAGTTTCATAATCTCCTTCTTAACCACTTCCTGCAGGTTAGGATTAAGCCTTCTCTGATTCTCAACAGATGTCTTAGACTCATCCTCAAGATGTATCCGATGCATGCACAGCTCCGGTGAGATACCTGAAATGTCATGAAGAGAATAGCCAAGAGCTTTGCGATGCTTGCATAGCTTGCTTAGCAATAAAGTGAGATTTGCGTTGTTCAAACTAGCATTAACAATCACTAGATAAGTTGAATTGGGTCCAAGAAATGCGTACCTTAGCCCGGATGGAAGTTGCTTCAGCTCTATTTTCGGACATTTTTCCTCGGCCCAGTCCCTGTCGACTTGCAACGACCGATGCTTGGTTAGTGTCGATCGTTGCATCGTCGCGTCAGACACTTCCACCTGCATTGCTTCTTCAACAGAATCCATCAGTCTTGCGTAGCACATTGCTGGCTCGTCCTGCAGGTACTCCAGCTCCAATATAGAGCTCAGTAAAGCTCTCTCTAGTGGGTCTTCAGCCTGTGAATGGTAAAAATACTCTGCAGCCAAATCACCTAGTGTGTCCACATAGAAAGTCTGTCCGTCGATGGTTGGTTTCCTTACCAGCTTGTCCATATCAAAACTCATCTTCAGGTCACCCACATTCAGAACTATTTTACCTCCTTGACAGTCAATCATCGCACCAGCTGTAGCTAAGAAAGGCCTGCCCAAAATTAGTGGATCTTTTGGCTCCTCTCCATACTGCAGAACCACGAAGTCAGTAGGAATCACACATTGGCCAATCATTATAGGCACATCCTCCAATATTCCTTCGGGAATCCTGATTGTTCTGTCTGCCAGAACCAGTGATATCCTAGTGGGTATAAAGTCAGTCATCCCGAGCCTCTTAGCAACTGAGAAGGGCATAAGATTCACACTGGAACCAAGATCACATAGAGACTTTTCGAATCTCTCTCTGTAGATAGCACAATCCAAAACAAAGCTTCCTGGATCCTTTAACTTCTCGGGAATTCTACCCCGAATCACTGCACTACACACCTCGCTGATCATCATTACACTCTCCTCATCAGACCACTTTCCAGCAATCATATCCTTAAGGCATCTCCTCATCACAGGAGAGGTTTCCATGGAGTCCATCAAAGGCACTTCAACTTTCACCTTTTTAATGAAATCCTTCCACTTTCCATACTGCCTATCATTCTTAGCTTTCCTGGGATTCTTGGGATAAGGTACATTAGGCTTGTAGACTCTCTCGGTTGACTGTTTCGGTTTCTATGGTTTTGAACCCTCTGCAGTCGCCTTGCATCGACCGTCACTAGAGTTGTGTCGATTGTTGCTGGGTGACTTTGCTTCGACAGTTTCTTCGTTATCGCCTTGCATCGACCGTTGCTTGGTTGCATCGATCGATGCATTGCGAATGTCACGGATCCCATCTTCCAACTCTTCAATTTCCACGTGTTCTTCCACACTCAACTGCCTTTTCTGGCCAGGTAACAACTCCTTACCACTTCTCAATGTCACTGCATTGTATTGGTACTTGGGATTAGCATCAGTCCGTCTTGGAAGATATCCATCTTCCCTCTGAGCATATCCAGCAGTTCTTGCAACTTTGGAATCTAGCTCCTTCATGTGTGCGCTCAGATATTCAAACTTCCCATTCAGCTCCTTATAGACTGTTCCTATCTTCTCGTCGACGTCTGCAGCATTCTTAGTCTGACTCTCCATCAGCTGTTTCATCATTGTTTCCATCCTACTCTCATGAGCGGTGGGTGCAGAAGGAGTCTGATAAGATGAAGATCCATAGGTTCTCTGAGTACCTTGTCCAAAAGGCTTCTGAAAACCACTAGTCTGTCCAAAAGAGTTTTGATTGCCTGTGAAGGCACTCTTTTGTCCTCCATTGAAGAACCTGTTTCCCTGCTGATTACAAAATATGTTGCCTTGGAAACCAGATCCTCCAATGTAATTCACATCTTCTTCCTGAGTGTCCTCCTCAGTCTGAATTACTTCAACATCTTGAGCAAAGTGGACAGACTTCTTATTAGCCAGGAGATTGCAGATTGTGTCCATCTTAGATCTCAATTCAGCCATCTCTGAATTCTCTACACTTCCACCAGATTTCTTTCTCCTCTCATCCATAGTCTTGCAGCTGTTGCTGCTCACTAAGTTGTCAATCAACTGCTTAGCTTGTGCAGGAGTCCTGGTGTTGAAGTTTGCATTACTGGAGTTATCTAGCGCACACTGATATGGCATATCTATACCTCCGAAGAAGATACCTAGCAATTGGACCTCAGTAAATCCATGGTGTGGGCAATCACGCTGGTACTTCTTGAATCTCATCCAGGCAGCTTTTAGAGGCTCCATAGCTCCTTGGAAAAATGTGAGTATGTCCTGTCTGGACTGGTCTGAACGCGCATCATCATAGAAGTGACGCAGGAACTCAGTCTTCAAGGCTGCCCAAGTATCGAACTGCCCAGGTGGCAATTGCTTCAGCCATGCAGCAGCGTCTCCAGCGAGACTGTGTGGAAAGAGCTTAAGGAACAGATAATCCTGGCAAACTCCATCATACTTCATGCCAGTGATTATGTCCTCAAACTGATCAATGTGATTCATAGGCTGCTCTGTGGGGTAACCATGGAATGCATTCTGTCTCATCAGCGAGTAGTAGATGGTCTTGATCTCAAAATCATTCCTCTCAAAGCCAGGAATCACTAAAGCTGACCGGTTTGCATGAAACTCATCCGGTCTGTTGTAGTCAGCTAAAGTCCTCTCATGGACAACCATCTCTCTACCCTGGGCCTGTCTTTGACCTTGGTTCTGCTCATGTTGCGGTTGCTCCGGAGGATCAGGGATGACATTCCCTTCAGCATCAACCCTTTGCCCAGCAGCATTGTTTGGGTTGTTCTCTTGGTCCCTCAGGATACCTTGAGCATCGCGTATCAGAATTAGCCTCTGTACCACCATTCTTGCTCTTCTTTCTGTTTTGTTAGTTCTCTCTATACGTCCAAGTTCTTCAAGTTCGAGATTGACGAGGTTCAAGTTCGGATTACTTCGAGTTTCACGTGTCTGCATAAACTGTCTGTAATCGTCAAGCAACGATCGATGCTATCAGTGCAAGGATCGATTCAATCTCAAAATCGCCTAGTGACGATCGACACAAGAGATGCAACGATCGACGCAAGGCAAAATCGGTACCTGCGACAGAGGAAAAAAAACAGAGAAAAAGTTAGTAAAATAAAATAAAAACGAAAATAAAAACAAAGAAAAGAAAAATGCCTAGTAAAAACCCTAAGTTCGGTTCTATCGAAGACTCTAAGAGTCCCCGGCAACGGCGCCAAAAACTTGATAGGTCAAGAATTAATCATATTCTACTGCAAGTGCACAGTTAAGTGATTGTAGTATAAAGGGTATCGAATCCACAGAGACTCTGGTCTTGATAGAATAAGAACTGTAGAGATTAATACTAAGAATAAAGCAGATGGTGAAGTGAATTAAAAGCAAGGCAAGAAAATAAATCAGTAGCAAGATTGGTTGTGAAAGCAATTAACTAAAAGCGCTAAGTCTAGGGAATTCTCAGGAAATCAGACAAGCAGACAAGTTAATCAGTCATGATCTAATTAAACACAGTTCTAGAACTCAAATCACGGAATTAGAATTAACCAAATCTCTTTGCGAAAATCCTCTAAGTCTAAGTGCAGTAATCCAAATCTCTTTGCAATTACTAACAGATTAAACCAGCATTAATTTCAAGTTTGATATGTTCACAATTAAACTAAGCCAAATCTCTTTGCGAATAATTTAATTGCTCAACCTAAATAGTTCAGATTCTAAACCACACTCTCGTGTCGTATTTACCAACCTAAGATCTAGATTATAATTGATCAGGTTAGAACTAGCATTAAACTCAATTTAGATAGAAGAACATTCTAATCAAGTGAATCCTGAACTGAATTAAACAGGTCTAGCAAGTCATGAAATCCTTAATGAGAAACCCTAAACCTAACTATGAATCTACTCAGACATAGAATATGAAAGCATAATCAATGAATAATTAGATTGCATATAAGAAATTAAATAGATAAAGGGGTTCGAAATCTTCTCCAAAATAGATGAAGTACATGATTAGATCAGCCCCAAAAGCTCTAAAAATCCCTTAGCTCTAAGTATGAAAACGTATCTAAAATAAACACCAAAATCCTAATTATATAGGCATAATCTTGGCTGGGGCTTCTGTGTAAATACTGGAACTTTGCTGGGCTTTTCTGAAAATTCTTCATACTTCATTAAACCGCCGCATTTCGGCCCATCTCGCTAGTGTGTCGATCGACACCATAGGTGTGTCGATCGATGCATGATCATAAATCGGACAGTGAGCTCAATCTCTCGGCCAAAACACTCCAAATGTCCCAAAATGCTCCAATATCTCCAATTCCGCTCCAAACCTGATTATACCTGTAAAAGACTCTAAAAGAACACCAAATAACACTAAAACACAATTATATCATTGCATAAAACCGGTAAAAACCATGATATATCAAAAAGAAGTACTTAGATTAGATAAAGATTCAAACTTGTTCTTACAAAAGGGTTTTAGAAACAAAAACAAGCTTCCGAACAATAAAAAATAGGTTTTTGGCCTTAAATAGTGAGTATGGGGCGAACCGGGTCAACCCGGGACAAACCGGGTGTAGACCCGGTCCAATTGGATCAAAACATGTTCGTGTGGCAGCGTATCGGCCAATCTCAGCCGATATCCAACCCAGTACGGGTCTCTGTCTCTTTTGCTGCTTCTTGGCCGAGAGAGTGTATCGGCTTGGCACCCGATACTCAAGCCGGTACACTCAATGCTTTCTTCTGCGTCATGTTGTGTATCGGCTTGGCCAGCCGATATTCAACCAGGTACAAGTCTCTGATCCTTTTGTGTATTTTGGCCGAGAGGGTGTATCGGCTTGGCACCCGATACACAAGCCGGTATGAGTCTCTGGTTTCTTCAGGGCATGATATATCGGCCTCCAAGCCGGTACACAAGTCGATACTGACTTCCTGTCCTTCTCCTCTTCATCCTTTGAGCTCCAATCTTGCACCTTAGACAACCTAAACTCCATAGCACCTGAAAACACCAAGAACACTCCAAATGCAAGCCTAAGATGCCTACTCCTATAACTAGATGCAACTATACTCTAAGTTAAACAAAGGAAAACAAAAGAATGAAGAATGAAAGGAAAAGAAGTCAAAACTTGAACAAATCACTATCCTAAGTGCATGAAAACACAAGTATATCAAAAAGAAAAGTTATCTTTTAGATGAGATATTAAGAACACATCATGCTCAAATTTTAGGAGGATAACAATCTTTGCAACAACATAGTCCGTTCGCACATCCACTAACTTAGTACCCTCTAACCACATTGTTGGAATCACATTTAGAATGCCCATAACCTCCTTCACATTTCCCTATATTATCGCATGGATCGCAGAACACTGCACATAAACAATACCATATAAAGATTATGTTTGATGGTGCTCCCAGTTTCCCTAAATTAGTGGTTTTCACCGGATCGAAGTTTTCTTCTAACTTATTTCTATGTTTTTCCATGTTTTCCCTCCTCAGAGTTTGTCAGGACCGATAAGCCCTCTGGTTCACAAGAAAAACGTAAGAAGAAAAAGACTCATATCGTGTAGTGGGCTTGTGGATATATTAAATAAGATTTTGTATCCAGCCCATTAATTTAATTTCTTAAAAGACCATTTTGCACACCTCATCAACTTCAGCAAAGGAAAAACCAGGTCATCCTCTTCAATAGAGTTAATTTCCACAAAAAAAAAATCTATGTGTAGTTTTTCTCACGACACAATATGAATGTAATAGTCTGGATTTGTGATAACTAGGATTTTGCAATCCTTTGAGGTATCAATTCCTCAAGCTTATCGAAGTAGCTTTGAGGTATCGAACCTATTCTGGGACGGATAAAACCAATACGCACACACTAAACCTTCAGAGTCAAATCAAACAATTTGGTTTTAGTTTCTAGCAATCCTAACGAATTCAAATCAAGCCGAAGTAAACAAAAGCAAATAAACAAACGATTCAATCAATGACAAGAATAAGGCCCAAGGATTAGGGTCAACTGGTAGGTGACTCGGGATGATCAAGGAATCCTAATTCAAACTTCTAAAAGCTAATCTCCTAGCAAGGAACACACCAAGTAAATCAGTTTAATCTCTTAATACCAATTCTTCACTTAATCTTAACTCAAGAACAAATCATCATTTGTGAATTAAAATCAAACGAGCATTCAAACAGGTTCCAATTAGCAAACAATCACTCTAGACATACATTTTCATGTGCTAGAATGTGAAAGTCCTAACAAAGCTAAATACTGGAATTTCATCGAACATGTTGTGAACAAGAAATTCTAAACATCCTAATCAACTTGATCAAGGCTAATTAGACATTAAACACACTTTGACAGATGAGATTTTAAACAATCAAGCACTAGAAATCCATTGATCACCCCTAATCACCCTAATCCTACCTAACCCATAAGCCCTATGAAGAACTACTCACTAATCATAACTAGATCAACAAAACTCATAGGAATAGAGTTGATCATGGAGATTGGTGAGGGATTGAGAGATTTGTAGAAGGAATAACAAAGAAAATACTAGATTAGTCTCAAGAATCAAATTTGTTCTTACAAAAGAGTTTAGAACATCAAAATAAAGCTTCAGAAACAAATAGAGATAGGTTTTTGGCTTAAATAGTCATCAGGGTGCGAGCCGGGTCAACCCGGGATAAACCGGGTGTTGACCCAGATCCAAGTCAATTTATGGGATCTGTATTGGCCAGGCTGGTCAATATGGTGGCCGATATGACTTCCTGCTGGGTCGTATTGTCCAGGCTGGCCGATATGGTGGCCGATATGAACTTTTCTGCTGTGTCGTATTGTCCAGGCTGGCCGATATGGTGGCCGATATGAACTTTTCTGCCGTGTCGTATTGTCCACGCTGGCCGATATGGTGGCCGATATGAACTTTTCTGCTGTGTCGTATTGTCCAGTCTAGTCAATATGGTGGCCGATATGAACTTTTTGCTGGGTCTTCCTTAGTCCTTTGAGCTCTAGACTCTACTTCCAAGCTCACCAATACTCCTTGCACCTGCAACACACCAAAAACACTCCAAATGCAAGCCTAGAATGCCTAAACCTAGCTATAGATGATCCTATACTCTAAACACACCAATGAGTAAAGAAATGAAGCTAAAAGAAGCTAAAAAGAAGTAAAGCATGATCCTAACAATAACCTAAATGCATGGAAATACAAGTATATCAATTCCCCCAAACTTGAATCTTGCTTGTTCACAAGCAAGCATAAGTCAATCACAACAGGTTGGGGAAAAGGTTTGAAAGCGGGGGCTCATATCCAAAGACAAAACCGAGATCAACGAGTTCCAATCCGAGTCAACGTCACCAAGATGCAATCAAGTTAGGCTTACTCCAAAAATTTAGCCATGCTCATCAAGACAAAACTCTTAGCTCAATTCTCAACCTAGACAAGCATTCCTATCAACTAGCTCTTTAACATTCATTAGGTTTTCAAGTGGATCATACTCAATACAAGGTGACCAAACTTCTTTGGCAAAGGGACAAGGTTTTTGAGATTAAAGTGATCTCAATCAAAAGAGGGGTTTATTCCAAAAGCATGAAGGTTCTCTCATAAAGAAGTGAATGAGCTATAGTAAAATGCTAAGAGTTAGAGGCAATTGGTGCATACTAGGTTGATTTCCATCTACCCATGCCCCAATTACTTCTTCTCCTAATCTAGCCCACCTAAATGGATACTACCCTTGACCAAGGCTATCTTTGCCTCATCCCTCTTTTCAATAAGACACTTTCCAATCAAACTCCCCAAGGATCAATAAAGACTTTTCAAAACAGTGGCAAATCTTTTCTTTTCAACTAAGCTCAAATCTTTCTTTAGCAATGGTCTCTTTTCTCTCTTTTTTTTTTAGGTTCATTTCAAAATAGGAGACACTTTTCTTTTCTTTAAACACATGAGAGCTTCTTTTTTTTTTTTTTTTTTTAAACACTTTGCCAACAAACATAAGATCACAACCAAAATCCCTTTCATTCTTCTTTTTCTTTACTCTCTCTCTCCTTTCCCAACTCTTCCCCCAAACTTTGATCCTAGCCTATTGCAAAGCCAAAGATGCTGAGCTTGCACTATATGGAAATTTTTCCTAGTCGCCTCATACTCAACACTTTTTACCTAGCTCATTCAAGAAAATAGGCCTACCTCTCAACAAGAGTGTTTAGGGTTTGAAAGAAGGGTGGTGAAAGGTGTGGATTCTATTCAAGCAAGTGAGAGTGGTAAAAGGGATAAGAATGCTTGAATATTTTAAGAGTATCCATGAGTTTAGCACACAAAGCATGAGTAAGATAATTAGATGTCATCATTAAAGTTCTCACTTAGGTAGAGCTAGTTTCAATTCAAAGCCTATTTCAGTTTCAAATCAAGTTTCAAAGCAAGCAATCCTAGCATGGTTCGTCTTAACTTTCTATCCTTTCTTGAATTGCAATCTTAGGACAATCAACTAGCTCAAACAACTACCATAAAGAAGACGTCATCAATCAATCAGTCTTACAAGGAATTTCAATCATTTCTCCCTATGCATGCGTCCTATATGATGCAACTAGACTCGATCCTATGATGCAAGTGCAACTACATGCTTTCTTTTTGAATTTTTTTCAATTTTTTTGGTTTTTTTTTCTATGCCATAAATGAAATGCATGAGACTCAAAGTGAGGAAATCGAAAATAGGAACAAAGAAAACATGGTTAGCAACTAGCCTCTCCCCCAAACTTAGTTCACACCGTCTCGATGGGAAGGTAAGCTCGAGAGAGAGACTCAACAAAAGGAGAAAAATAAAAAAAAAGAAGCTAAAATGCAAGTATGTACAAGTTGGAGTGTTACCTGGTCCAAGAGAAGGCATATCGGTCGAGTGAACTTGGGCAGTGAGAGCGTATCGTCCTGGCCAACCGATACGGTGCCCGATACTGAGTCTCGGATTATTTTTACCAGAACCGTATCGGCCTGGCCAGCCGATACGGAACCCGATATTGACTCCTGTATCATCTTTCTTCATTCCCGCGGCCTTTACTCAACACCAACTGGTATACAATCTCACCCTAAGACCAAAACCTGAACAGACTCAAAGCAAAACATCAAAAATAACAAATAAAAGACGTATGTACAAGGATAAACATGGGAATGTCTCCCAAGTGCGCTTTTGTTTAAAGTCGTTAAGCTCGACTTTCGTAAACCGAGTTTTAGGCGGTTGGAGAGTGTGGCTTTCCCTTGAGGGTGATGGCTAGGACCTGAGAAGTCAGATCACTGAGATTGACTGAGTCGCCTTGGAACCTTGGACTGATCGAAGCCTTTACAACCTTTAGAGACATCTTTCTCACCATATCCACAGCCTTCTCTTTGGGAGCTTTTTCCTCATCGATGCTCAGCTTCTTCAAAGAGATGGATCCAACAAACTCAGTCCTTGTGGTCATGAGAGGAGTTCCAATAGCTCTATCCACCCTCTTCTTTTGAGCACGTCCCATGTGCTCACTCAATGATCCATGAGTAGTGGGTTTAGGCCAAACTTCCTTGCCGACATTGACAAATAGCCTTGCTTCCTCTAACACATCATCCTCATTTGGAGAGAGGATGACACCACAAGTGTGAAGAGATGTGCTCCTTAGAGGATAATAAGCTTTTGTATCAACATTATTCAGCACAACACGTCTCTTTTTGAAGTCCAGACAAGCTCTAGTGGTGTTGAGGAAAGAGGTACCAAGTAAGAGAGGTAGTTGGGTACTCTTCTTCATCTTCATGACAATAAAGTCAGTTGGGATAGTGCACTCACCAATCTTCAGTGGATAGTCCTTGATCATTCCCATTGGAGTTTTTGAGTAAGAGTCTCCAAATGTAATAGAAGATGGGTACCTTTCCATGCTCTTAATCCCAAGAGATTCCACCATGTCAAGATATATCACACTCACAGTAGAGCCGGAATCACACAATGCATCCGTAATCTCCAAGTCTCCCAAAGTACAATTAATGGTAAATTTACCCGGATTACCAAGCTTAGGAAGCACTTTTGGTGTTGTTTGGACAGTAGGCACAATATCTTCAGCAAAAGTATCAGTAGCACTCATCACCTTAGCTGGTGCAACATAGGAAGGGTTAACTACAGTGGCCTTCATATCCTTGAGAGGAACAGGTGCAGCCGGAGGGAGTTCATAACCATAGAGAAGTGCTTCTATCTCATCAACCTCTCGCTCATAGTCTGATTTCTCATGATCAACAGTAGAGAAGATTGCATTGCAGTAGTCTTTTGGGTTCTTCTCCGGGTTTCCGGGCAAGGTACCGGTAGGTCTAGAAGTGGAAGCGTGCATGTTTTCAACATTGATCAAGCGAGAGGTCAAATGCTGCAACTCATTCTTTAAGCTCTCCACTTCCAATGCCCCACTAGCTTGTCCTTGGATGAGTTGCTGCATCATGCCCTTTAACTCATTACCCAAACCCAAAGAGGAAGAAGCTTGTGGCTGTTGTTGCCCAAAACCGGGTGGGGGGTATTGCTGCTTGGGAACATAGCCTTGTTGTCCCTGAGGTTGAGGCTGAGAGACAAACCCTTGTTGGTTGGTGTAGGAGACAAAATGCTTTTGTTGTGGAGCTTGTCCTTGAGATGGAGCTTGAGGATAGACTTGGTCTTGAGGATTGGCTACATTGGTGCTGCGGTATGAGAAGTTTGGGTGGTTTCTATAGTTTTGATTGAAGCCTTTGTTGAAACCACCTTGTCCAGCAATGAAGTTGATCTTTTCTTGTGTCAAATCCTCATCATCATCATAAAGTTGTGGCTTAGAATCCTCATAGTGTCCCACAAAGTTGATGTTCTTTTGGCCAATGGAGATCATCTTGTCCAACTTCTCATTCAAAGCTTTTATCTCTTTCTCATACTTCTCATCTGAAGATGATGATCCTCTATTAGTCCTCTCATAATCCTCATTGTAGTTGCCATCACTCGTTGCCAGATTTTCAATCAGCTCCATAGCTGCATCTACTCCCTTGCCTAGGAAGTGTCCATTGCTGCATGAATCTAGCATTGCCCTCATTCTAGGAAGCACTCCGCGGTAGAGGTTGCTGAGTAGTGTTTCCTTGGTGAAACCATGGTGTGGGCACTGAGTGGTGAGCTTATTGAACCTCTCCCAAGCTTCAGCGAAGCTCTCATTGTTGCGCTGCACAAACCCGGATAGCTCACTGCGAAAACGGGCAGTCCTAGTAGGTGAGAAGAACTTCTTCAGGAAAGCTTTCTTCAGGTCTCCCCAAGTAGTGATGGATCCTGGATGGATAGTGCTTTCCCAATCCTTGGCTCTGTCTGCTAAAGAGAAGACGAAGAGACGCATTTTCAACCCATCGTCAGTCACACCATTCAGCCTCGTGGTGGCACAAATCTTGTCAAAGGTGTCCAAGTGCTGCAACGGGTCCTCAGATGCTAACCCATGGAACTGATTGTTCTGCACCATGTTTATCACCATAGCTCGGATCTCAAAGTTATTATTGTTCACCGCTGGTGGAATGATTCCATGCCGGTTAGCATTTGTGTCAGGTATATCTCCATCACCAATGGCCCTAACCGGCCTTTGTTGCTGCTGCTGTTGCTGCTGCTGTTGATCCTCGTGGTTATCCATAACTGTTTGCTCAATACTTTCAACGTGAACAGCTCGTTCTTGTGCTCGTCGTTCCCTTGCTAATCACCTCTCGTGTGATTTGATGTCGTAAACTCTTGCAACTAAGTTTGTAGTCCCTTTGCTGCGCAAGTTCATACACCTAGCATCAAAAAGAGAGAAAGTAGCAAATTAGTAACAATAACTTGAACTAAAAAGGAATAGAAAACGAATTGATATATCCAGAATCTCAAAATGGCAACGGCGCCAAATTGATAACAAGGATTTTAGGATCCTTTGAGGTATTAATTCCTCAAGCTTATCGATATAGCTTTGAGGTATCGAACCTATTCTGGGATGGATAAAACCAATAAGCACTCACTAATCCTCTAGAGTCAAATCAAACAATTTAATTTCAATTTCTAACAATCCTAACGAAAACAATTCAAACCGAAGTGAACAAAAAGCAAATAAACAGGGGATTCAATCAATGACAAGGATAAGGCCTAAGGGTTAAGGTCAACGGACAGGTGACTCGGGATGATCAAGGAATCCTAATTCAAACTTCAAACAAGCTAACCTCCTAGTAAGGAACACAACGATACGATCAGTTTAATCTCTTAATACTAATCTCTTTACTTAATCATAATCCAAGAACAAATTCTCATTTGTGAATTAGAATCAAGCAAGCAATCAAACAAGTTCCAAACAACTAACAATCACTCTAAACATACATTCTCATGCGCTAGAATGTGAAAGTTCTATCAAAGCTATGAACAGGAATTTCATCGAACATGTTGTGAACAAGAAATCTTAAGCATTCTAATCAACTTGATCAAGGCTAATTAGACATTAAACACATTTTGACAGATGAGATTTTAAACAATCAAGCACTAGAAATCCATTGATCACCCCTAATCAACCTAATCCTACCTAACCCATAAGCCCTATGAAGAACTACTCACTAATCATAACTAGATCAACAAAACTCATAGGAATAGAGTTGATCATGGAGATTGGTGAGGGATTGAGAGATTTGTAGAAGGAATAACAAAGAAAATACTAGATTAATCTCAAGAATCAAATTTGTTCTTACAAAAGAGTTTAGAACATCAAAAACAGCTTAAGAAACAAATAGAGATAGGTTTTTGGCTTAAATAGTCATTAGGGTGCGAGCCGGGTCAATCCGGGACAAACCGGGTGTTGACCCAGATCCAAGTCAATTTCTGGGATTTGTATTGGCCAGGTTGGTCAATATGGTGGCCGATATGACTTCCTGCTGGGTCGTATTGTCCAGGCTGGCCGATATGAACTTTTCTGCTGTGTCGTATTGTCCAGGCTGGTCAATATGGTGGCTGATATGAACTTTTTGCTGGGTCTTCCTTAGTCCTTTGAGCTCTAGACTCCACTTCCAAGCTCACCAATACTCCTTGCACCTGCAACACACCAAAAACACTCCAAATGCAAGCCTAGAATGCCTAAACCTAGCTATAGATGATCTTATACTCTAAACACACCAATGAGTAAAGAAATAAAGCTAAAGGAAGCTAAAAAGAAGTAAAGCATGATCCTAACAATAGCCTAAATGCATGTCACCGCTATTATCTTCCTAGTTTTTTTTTATTTTTATCAGAGACGAAAAATAATCGTCACTTTCTGATGCAAGGGTCAAGTTTGCCTCTTATGCCGACTCATTGTTCCGGTGTTTGTTTGTCGATTTTATCATGCTTTGGTCAAATATTTTCTCGGCTTCATGTTGTGAGTTCAATCTCGCGTCTAGCCTTTTATTACTATGTGCTTTTATGGTCTTCAATTCGTGGCTATCATCACTGTGTATATTTTTGAGTCTATGTTTTTGTTTCGTGATTGATGTTAATATTTATTAAAATGTTTGTGTTAATTTCTCTGATTATATGCCAAAATATAGTTTCTGAAAGTGGTTTTATAATAAGATAAGTTTTATTTAATTTAACTCATTGTACGAAGCAATATTGAAAGCAACAATGAAAGTTATATTTTAGATTTATTTCTTTTGACAAGAAAAGTTATCTTTTAGATGAGATATATAAAACACATCATGCTCAAATTTTAGGAGGATAACAATCCTTGCAACAACATAGTCCATTCGCACATCCACCAACTTGGTACCCCCTAGCCACACAATCGGCATAACATTGAGAATGCCCATACCCTCCTTCACATTTCCCTATATTATCGCATGGATCACAGAACACTGTACACAGACAACACCATATAAAGATTATATATATAAATATGCAAATAATAGTTCTGAAATTTCTTTTCTAAAAGATTCTTAAAAAGATACAATACATTTAAATAGTTATTACCAGCTTATATATTTTAATAAAATGAAAAGAAGAAAATGTTCAACAATTGCTTTTAGAAAATGAAAGTTTTTTTGGAACAATATATTTTGTTAAAAACATCATACCTATTGCAAAAACATGATGGTTATACAACGAAATTATCAATATTACTACCAGAAAAGAGTAGCAAGTATTTTTCTGATATACATTACGTTTTCTTTAGTTTTAGCTATGTTTATAAGAAAAATGTTCCATAATGTTTCTTAACAAAAATTTTTATTTATATGAGCTGTCTGTGGTGTGGGGGGGGGGGGGGGGGGAGGGTCTCATTTTACTATTCAATCTTAATTTTCACTTTCACGGAAATAAATCTTCTATTTGAAGATAATATTTTTAAATAAAGATTGACCAAATTTTATTATGTATCATTAATTACATACACTGACTATAAAAAATATATTTTAAAATAAAGGCTGACCAAATTTTATTATATATCATTAATTACATAAATAACATAAAACTTTTTTTGCATTAATTTAAATAGGTAATATATCTGAGGATGCCAAAAAAATATTTGAAAATGTTTAATGTATTTTAAATATATCATTTTAATGAATAAATAGTTAATTTTACTTTAGCCTCGGCTATGCTGGCCTGTCTCTGTCATTAGTCCTTTCTCGACAAGAGCGCGGTTACCTGCAGATCTACAAATCTCCCACCACCGGATTTCCTCTCCTCTTCTTTGCGGCGGATCTCCTCCTCGGTTTTGCTTGTGAGTCCTTAAACCTTCGCCGCGAGCGCCCTCTTGGATGCTTAATTAAACCTCTTATCCTATTCAATAATGAGATCTAATCTCCGCCGTACAACTCTTCCGACTTGAATGGAGAGTCATCAAAGTTTTTAGGCACTTTATGCTTTAAAAGGCTGAGGTGTGTGTTGTGTAGACTTCCGAACAAGTTCGGACACGATCCCCGAGGTAAAAGGTCTCCCATCACCGGTGATTTGCTCAGTCGCTGGTCTCGACTGTGGAGTGGGGCGTTTTAGCCTCCTATGTTTGACGCTGCTCCCAGTTTCGTCACGCTTTAGGGTACACGAGCGTTAGTGGCGGCGCCGTGGTGGATTGCACTGGATGTAGACGGCCGTGCTTCTTGGTGGCCTTGAAGAAGGTCTCTGACGTCGGCGCTCGAGATCTACATTTTTATCCTTCCACCCCAGTGTGGCCAGTGACGTTGGTTTTCATCCGTCGAAATTCTTATCTGCGGAAGTCATCGCCCTTACCCAGAAACGGTATGCAACTTCGCCATAGAAAATTATCCCCGTGGAGTGTTCTTTCCAACCATTTCTGACCCAAGCAAGCGAGATCTCCAAGAATTTTATAACACTCCAGATTATCTAAGATCATTTTTACATATCCTTGTCCCCTCTATTAGGGTGTTTTTAATCAAAATTAAAGAAAACGAGTTCAAAATTCAATATTAGTGGTTTTTCACCGGATCGATGTTTTCTTCCAACTTGTTTCTATGCTTTTCCGTGTTTTTCCCTTCTGAGAGTTTGACGGGACCGAGAAGCTCTCAGTGGTTCACTAGAAAAACGGAAGAAAAAAGACTAAGATCATTTAATGGGCTTGTGGATATATATTAAATAATCTTTTTATCCAGTCCATTAATTTAATTTTTAAAAGACTATTTTGCCGAGCTCATCAACTTCAGCAAAGGAAAAATCAGGTCATCCTCTTTAATAGATTTAATTTGCAAGTAAAAAAATCTATGTGTGTTTTTTCTCGCGACACAATATGAATGTAATAGTCTGGAACTGTCAGGGGATCGTAGCCCAATTGACAAAAGAACATCTCGAGAAACTTCACCGTTGTTATCTTCCTAGTTTTTTTATTTTTATAAGAGGCGAAAAACAATCGTCACTTTTTGATGGAAGGGTCAAGTTTGCCTCTTATGCCGACTCATCGTTCTGGTTGTTGTTCGTCAATTTAAAGATGCTTTGGTCAAATATTTTTTCGGCTTCATGTTGTGAGTTCAATCTCGCGACTAGCCTTTTATTACTATGTGTCCTTTTTATGGTCTTTAATTCGTGGGTATCATCACTGTGTATATTTTTGAGTCTATGGTGATTGGTGTTAATATTTCTTAAATTGTTTGTGTAAATTTCGCTGATTATATAACAAAATATAGTATCTGAGAGTTGTAGTATAATAAGATAAGTTTTGTTTAGTTGAACTCATTGTACAAACCAATACTGAAAGCAACAATGAAAGTTATATTTTAGATTTATTTCTTAAAGAAAAGTTATATTTTGGATGAGATATTAAAAACACATCATGCTCAAATTTTAGGAGGATAACAATCCTTGCAACAACATAGTCCATTCGTACATCCACCAACTTGGTACCCCTTAGCCACACAGTCGGAATAACATTGAGAATGCCCATACCCTCCTTCACATTTCCCTATATTATCGCATGGATCGCAGAACACTGCACATAGACAACACCATATAAATATTATATATATATATATATATATATGCAAATAATAGTTTTGAAATTTCCTTTCTAAAAAATACTTAAAGAGATACAATACATTTAGATAGTTATTATCAGCTTATACGTTTTTAATAAAATGAAAAGAAAGAAAATGTTAACCGATTGCTTTTAGAATGACGAAATTGTTTTTGGAAAAAAACATTTTGTTAAAACATCATACCTCTTGCCGAAGCATGATGGTTATCCAACGAAATTGTCAATATTACAACCAGAAAAAGAGTAGCAAGTATTTTTCTGGTATCCATTACGTTTTCTTTAGTTTTAGCTATGTTTAGAAGAAAAACGTTCTATAGTGTTTCTTCACCAAATTTTTTTTTTTATATGACTTGTGGTGTGGGTGTAGGGGAGAGAGGGTCTCATTTTACTATCCAATCTTAATTTTCACTTTCACGGAAAGAAATTTTATCTTTCTGGTGATAATATTTTTAAATGAAGGTTGACCAAAATTTATTATATATCATTAATTAAATACACTGACTAAAAATGTTTTGCATTAATTTGAATAGTTAATAAATCTGAGGATGCCTAAAAATATACGAAAAGGTTTTATGTATTTTAAATATATCATTTTAATGAATAAATAAATATTTTTAATTAGCCTCGGCTATGCTGGCCTGTCCCTTTCATTGGTCCTTTCTCGACGAGAGCAAGGTTTCGTGCAGTTCTACAAATCTCCCACCACTGGATTTCCTCTCCTCTTCTCTGTGGCGGATCTCCTCCTCGGTTTTATTTGTGAGTCCTTAAACCCTCATCGCGAGTACCCCTCCTTGCGAGCACCCTCTTGGGTGCTTAATTGAAACCTCTTATCCTAATCAATAATGAGATCTAATCTCCGCCGTACAACTCTTCCGCCTTGAATGGAGAGTCATCAAAGTTTTTAGGCACTTTCTGCTTTAAAAGCTTGATGTGTGTTGTGTAGACTTACGAACACGTTCGGACATGATCCCCGAGGTAAAAGGTCTCCCATCACCAGTGATTTTCTCAGTGTCTGGTCTCGACTGTTGAGTGGGGCGTTTTCGCCTCCAATGTATGACGGTGCTCCCAGATTTGTCACACTCTATGGCAGACGAGCTTTAGTGGCGACGTCGTGGTAGGTGATAGGGTCGAGTTTTAATCCTATATCTAACTGCAAGTGCACAGTTCAGTGGTTGTAGTATATAGGTATCAAATCCACAGAGACTCTGGTATTCAATAGCTTAAGAACAGGAAATTAAACTAGGAAGAAAGCAATGTGATGTAAATAAAAGCAATGCGAGAAAGTAAACAGAAAGCAGAGATTGTTGGTTGTGAAAGCAAGTTATTAAGAGCGCTAAGTCTAGGGCGTTCTCAGGAAATCAGACAAGCAGACAGTTCATTCAGCAAGGATCTAATTAAGCACAGTTCTAGAACTCAAAACACGGATATAGAACTAACCAAATTCATTTGCGATAGTTCTCTAAGTCTAAGTGCAGCAAACCAAACTTTCGTT
This sequence comes from Orychophragmus violaceus, assembly GCA_030180135.1. Taxonomy (NCBI): domain Eukaryota; kingdom Viridiplantae; phylum Streptophyta; class Magnoliopsida; order Brassicales; family Brassicaceae; genus Orychophragmus; species Orychophragmus violaceus. The sequence continues at coordinate 85,864,050 of CM058230.1, read as the reverse complement.
TGCGAGAACTAACAGATTAAACTAGCATTAATTCCAAGTTTGATATGTTCACAATTAACCTAAACCAAACTTTCGTTTGCGAGAAGTTTAATTGCTCAACCTAAATAGTTCTGATTCCTAAACCACACTTCCGTGTCGTATTTAGCAACCTAAGATCTAGATTCTAATTGATCAGGTTAGAACTAGCTTTAAGCACAATTAGATTGAAGAACAGATATAGTTATGAATCCTTAACTGAATTAAACAAGTCTAGCAAGTCATGAAATCCTATGTGAGAAACTCTAAACCTAACTAGGAATCTACTCAGACATAGATAATGAAAACATAATCATATGAAGAATAAATTGCATAAAAGATAAAGAATTAAAGGGGTTCGAAATCTTCTCCAAATACAGATGAAGTAAAGGTTCAGATCAGCCCCAAAAGCTCTAAAAATCCTCTGCTCTTAATTATAAAAGTGTATGTAAAAGCGTATCTAATTAAAACACCAAAAACTCAATAATATAGGTCTAATCTTGGCCAGGGGCTTCTTTGTAAATATCAGGAACTTCTGGATCAGAGTGAAATAACTTGACTCTTCATAAACCGCCGAGTTTTTGGGCCCATCTCGCTGGTGCAACGATCGTCGCTGGTGTGCAACGATCGACGCAGTACTCTGTTTCGGACAGTGAACTCTATCTCTCGGCCAAACACTCCAAAAATCTCCAAAATACTCCAACATCTCCAATTCAGCTCCAAACCTGATTATACCTGTAAAAGACTCTAAAATAACACAAAAGACACTAAAACACACTTATATCATGGTCTAAAACTAGTAAAAACCATGATATATCAACTCCCCCACACTTAGCCTTTGCTTGCCCTCAAGCAAAACAGAGAGCTAAAGCATGGTGAAGAGGTTTGAAAACTCTTCAGAAACTCATTTCATCCTAGAAGCTACAACACTCAGATTCCCCTTAGTAAACCACTGAAAGAATCAATCACAGGATATCAAGACCAACATGTACTTCCCCCACACTTAGCAACTGTCCTAAGTAAACTCCACAATCACATTCAAGCATTCAAATTCTCCCTACTGACTTCTGCATGTATTTAAGTGCGGTCTCACCTAAGGAGTATCGATCAAAGGGCACATGGATTCTTACCTTATCAGTTCTAGACCACCATACTATCTTTCTCTAGTCCCTTTCTTCTCTTTTTCCTTCCTTAACAACTGATTTTTCCCACATTGGGTATCATTTTATTTTTTTTTATCAGTGTTCTTCCCGTTATGGGGTGTACTTTGGACACATTCCATGGATCGCACAGGAGATAATAGGGGTCTCTACCACTCCTGTGACCACTTCGGAGTTACTAACTCATCCTCAGTTTATTATCTTTTTTTTTTTTTAATTTGGAAGGGGAGAAGGGAACTAAATAGGATAGGTTTACAGGCTGTGTCAGAACTAACAAGGGAATCTGACACAAAGTATACCAAGCCCTTAGGTGAGAAATCTAAGTCAGTATTAAAGTTGAAGTCAGTAAAAGGATCCTCTGATACCTGAAGTGATGTGGGTGTTCCCAGTAGGTTGATCTGTGTCTGAGTTTTCTAATAGTCAGAGATAGATCCTGCAACTTCATCCCAATGGTTACTTAAGTTCATGCAAGTCTTGTAAATCTTCTCAGAAAATCATAGTTTCTTACTTAAACAATTTTGACTCAATAAAACAAAAAAAATTTGAAAAATGGACTGACTCTTAAGAAAACAGAAAGATAAACGTCAGTAGCACCTCCCCCACACTTAAGACACACTGTCCCCAGTAGTGTCAAGCGAAGGATTGGTAAAAATAAAATAAAAATTGTTAAGGCTTTGTTGAGTTCCGTCGGGTTTACCTCTGTCGCTCAGGCATCGATCGTTGCACTAAGTGCATCGACCGTTGCTTGGCGATTTTCGTGTATGGTCGATCGTTTCTCAGGACCGCAACGATCGCTGCAATGCGATTGACAATCGACACAGAAGTGCGTCGATCGACGCACTGCGAATTTGTCCGAGACCTGCAATCATAAACTCACCAAAAACAAAAACAAACGTAAAATCCTAACAAAAACACCAAAAATTAAGTAGAAAAACACCAGTACCTAATGGTGGGTTGCCTCCCACCCAGCGCTTGTTTAAGGTCAATAGCTTGATCGGACGAACAAGATTTTTCAGGCACCAGGAGATCCCGACAGAGACTTTTTCTGTCTCTGTTCAAGTTTCCTCATCCAAGGTGGCGAGTAGGCTGTTGCAGAATGCTCATGTCCGAGAAAAGATGGAGTAAAATGTGCTCCAGGATCTACAATCACAGTGTCATCCGGCCGCTCATCATCTGCAACCATGATGGTGAATGTCTGCCCATCTATCAGTGGTCTTCGCAGCTTATCCATCTCATAACGCAGCGGCTCATCTCCCAGATGGAGGTCTATCAGGCTGTTTCTAACATCAATTACCGCTCCTGATGTAGCCAAAAATGGTCTTCCAAGTAGCAATGCTTCATCCGGATCACAGTCATATTTCAGCACTAAGAAGTCTGTTGGAACTAAGTAGTTTCCAACTCTCACCGGGATGTCCATAAGGATTCCTTCTGGAACTCGTATGGAATGATCAGCTAGGACAAGAGAGGTCCTAGTAGGAGTAAAATCTAGCATACCCAGCTTCTCTGCCACAGAGTATGGCATCAAACTTCCAGCAGCTCCTAAGTCACACAGAGAGCGCCTAAAACTGTCCTCAAAGATTGAACAATTAAGCACAAAGACCCCAGGTTCTGGCAGCTTCTTCGGGATCTTGGTCAGTAGGACATCACTAATATGCTGAGGAACTATAATCACCCAGTCTCTCAGCTCTTCATCTAAAGGCAACATCTTATTCAAGTACCTCTGCACACATGGATGATAAGGTGGATCATCAGAAGATGGAATTTCTTCCAATTCTTCACCAATCTCCTCTAGCTTTTTAAGCTCTTCAATTTCCTGCTTAATCACTTCAGATACTGAGGAGTGTTGTCTAACGATCTGCGCATAAATCTCCTGTTGAGAGATCTCAGAGACTCCAGAGAATAAGCCTCAAGCTCTAAATCTGCATCAATACCATCACCACTCGGCGAGTCTGTCTGTTTACGACATGCATCGATCGACACTAGGTGTGTGTCGATCGTTGCAACACTGCAGTTTCTACCCGAGAGTTTTTCACCAAAATCCGAGATTTCTTCTTCCTTCACCAATTCAGCTGTACTTAGCTCAAATTTTTCACCCAGGTGAGATCCATCATTAATGTACACAGACCAGGCCTTAATATGAGTGTCTGCTATTTCCCTTCATTGAACTGGAAATCTGGTTCACCTGAGTATCCAACTGCTTCATGTGAGTGTTCAGGAACTCAAACTTCCCATTGAGGTCTTCATAGACAGCATCCAACTTCTTGTTGCAGTCCACATTACTCTTGGTCTGACTCTCCATTAGTTGTTCCATCATAGCCTCCATTCTACTCTCATGAGCTGTAGGTGCAGGAGGAGTCTGATAGGATGAAGATCCATAGGTTCTCTGAGTACCTTGTCCAAAGGTCTTCTGAAAACCGCTAGTCTGTCCAGAATTAGATGAGTTGCTGTTGAAAGCACTTTTCTGTCCTCCATTGAAGAATCTGTTTCCCTGTTGATTACCAAATCTATTACCTTGGAATCCAGATCCTCCTATGTAATTCACATCTTCCTCCTGAGTGTCCTCCTCAGTTTGAATTACCTCTACATCTTGGGCAAAGTGGACAGCTTTCTTACCTGCTAGGAGATTGCAAACTGTGTCCAGCCTAGATCTAATATCAGCTATGTCAGAATTCTCTAAACTTCCACCAGATTTCTTTCTCCTCTCATCCATAGTCTTGCAGCTGTTGCTGCCTACTAGGTTCTCAATCAACTGCTTAGCTTGTGCAGGAGTCCTGGTGTTGAAGTTAGCATTACTGGAGTTATCCAGTGCAGACTGATATGGAAGATCTATGCCTCTGAAGAAGATACCAATCAATTGAACTTCAGTAAATCCTTGGTGTGGGCAATCACGCTGGTACTGCTTAAATCTCATCCAGGCAGTTTTTAAAGGCTCCACAGCTCCTTGGGAAAAGGTGAGTATGTCCTGTCTGGACTGATCTGAGCGCGCATCATCATAGAAATGACGCAGGAACTCACTCTTCAAGGCTGCCCAAGTAGTATACTGACCATGTGCCAGCTGCTTTAGCCATGCACTAGCGTCTCCAGCAAGACTGTGCGGAAAGAGCTTGAGGAACAGATAATCCGGGAAAACTCCATCATACTTCATGCCAGTGATTATGTCCTCAAACTGATCAATGTGATCCATAGGCTGCTCCGTTGGGTAACCATGAAATGCATTCTGTCTCATCAGCGAGTAGTAAATGGTTTTGATCTCAAAATCATTTCTCTCAAAATTAGGAAGCACTAGAGCTGACCGGTTTGCATGAAACTCATCCGGTCTGTTGTAGTCAGTTAAAGTCCTCTCATGGACAACCATCCCTGAACCTTCCTCAACATCAGGGATCACTCGTCCCTCAACATCAACCCTCTGCCCAGCAGCATTGTAAGGATTGTTTTGCGGATCTCTTAGGGTACCTTCAGCATCTGGTATCAGGATCAAACGCTCACGTACCATCCTTTCTCTTCTTTCTCTTCTGTTAGTCCTCTCTAAACGTCCAAGTTCTTCAAGTTCGAGATTAACTAAGTCTAAGTTCGGATTACTTCTAGTTTTCTGCGTCTGCATAAACTGTCTGTAATCGTCCAACAACGATCGATGCTATCAGTGCAACGATCGTTTCAACCTCAAAGTCGCCTAGTGACGATCGATGCAAGGGTGCAACGATCGACGCAGTGCGAAATCGGTACCTGCGACAGAGAGAAAACAGAGAAAATTAGTAACTAAAAAAAAACAAAAACAAAAACGAAAAGAAATCGAAAAATCCTAGTAAAACCCTAGGTTCGAAGCTATCGAAGACTCTAAGAGTCCCCGGCAACGGCGCCAAAAACTTGATAGGGTCTAGTTTTAATCATATATCTAACTGCAAGTGCACAGTTCAGTGGTTGTAGTATATAGGTATCGAATCCACAGAGACTCTGGTATTCAATAGCTTAAGAACAGAAAATTAAACTAGGAAGAAAGCAATGTGATGTAAATAAAAGCAATGCGAGAAAGTAAACAGAAAGCAGAGATTGTTGGTTGTGAAAGCAAGTTATTAAGAGCGCTAAGTGTAGGGCGTTCTCAGGAAATCAGACAAGCAGACAGTTCATTCAGCAAGGATCTAATTAAGCACAGTTCTAGAACTCAAAACACGGATATAGAACTAACCAAATTCCTTTGCGATAGTTCTCTAAGTCTAAGTGCAGCAAACCAAACTTTGGTTTGCGAGAACTAACATATTAAACTAGCATTAATTCCAAGTTTGATATGTTCACAATTAACCTAAACCAAACTTTCGTTTGCGAGAAGTTTAATTGCTCAACCTAAATAGTTCTGATTCCTAAACCACACTTCCGTGTCGTATTTAGCAACCTAAGATCTAGATTATAATTGATCAGGTTAGAACTAGCTTTAAGCACAATTAGATTGAAGAACAGATATAGTTATGAATCCTTAACTGAATTAAACAAGTCTAGCAAGTCATGAAATCCTATGTGAGAAACTCTAAACCTAACTAGGAATCTACTCAGACATAGATAATAAAAACATAATCATATGAAGAATAAATTGCATAAAAGATAAAGAATTAAAGGGGTTCGAAATCTTCTCCAAATACAGATGAAGTAAAGGTTCAGATCAGCCCCAAAAGCTCTAAAAATCCTCTGCTCTTAATTATAAAAGTGTATGTAAAAGCGTATCTAATTAAAACACCAAAAACTCAATAATATAGGTCTAATCTCGGCCAGGGGCTTCTTTGTAAATATCAGGAACTTCTAGATCAGAGTGCAATAACTTGACTCTTCATAAACCGCCGAGTTTTTGGGCCCATCTCGCTGGTGCAACGATCGTCGCTGGTGTGCAACGATCGACGCAGTACTCTGTTTCGGACAGTGAACTCTATCTCTCGGCCAAACACTCCAAAAATCTCCAAAATACTCCAACATCTCGAATTCAGCTCCAAACCTGATTATACATGTAAAAGATTCTAAAATAACACAAAAAGACACTAAAACACACTTATATCATGGTCTAAAACTAGTAAAAACCATGATATATCAGTAGGGTTACACTGGATGTAGACGGCCGTGCTTCTTGGTGTCCTTGAAGACGGTCTCCGATGTCAGCGCTTGAGACCTACATTTTTATCCTTCCACCCTAGTGTGGCCAGTGACGTTGGTTTAGATCCATCAAATTTCTTATCTCTGGAAGTCATTGCCCTTACCCATAAACGGCCTGCATCTTCGCCGTAGAAAATTATCCCCGTGGAGAGTTCTTTCCAACCATTTCTGACCCAAGCAAGCGAGATCTTCAGAAATTTAATAACACTCCAGAATGTCTAAGATCATTTTCACAGATCCTTGTACCCTCTATTAGGGTGTTTTTAATCAAAATTAAAGAAAACGAGTTTGAAATTCAATATTAGTGGTTTTCACCGGATCAAAGTTTTCTTCCAACTTGTTTCTATGCTTTTCTGTGTTTTTCCCTCCAGAGAGTATGACGGGACCGAGAAGTTCTCTGTGGTTAACCAAAAGAATGGAAGAAGAAAAAGACTCAGATCGTGTAATGGGCTTGTGGATATATTAAATAAGGTTTTTATTCAGCCCATTAATTTTTTTTTTTTTAAAGACCATTTTGCACACCTCATCAACTTCAGCAAAGGAAAAACCAGGTCATCCTCTTCAATAAAGTTAATTTGCAAATAAAAAATCTCTGTGTGGTTTTTCTCGCGACACAATATGAATGTAATAGTCTGGAACTGTCAGGGGATCGTAGCCCAATTGACAAAAAGACATCTTGAGAAACTTCACCGTTGTTATCTTCCTAGTTTTTTTTTATCAGAGACGGAGAAGCAATAGTCACTTTCTGATGGAAGGGTGAAGTTTGCCTCTGACTCATCGTTCTGGTTATTGTTCATCCATTTTAACATGCTTTGGTCAAATATTTCCTCGGCCTTATAGTGTGAGTTCAATCATGCGTTTAGCCTTTTATTACTATGTGTTATTTTGAAGGTATTCAATTTGTGGGTATCATCACTGTGTATATTTTAGAGTCTATGTTTTTTTTTGGTAATTGATGTTACTATTTCTAAAAAATGTTTGGGTAAATTTCGCTGATTATATGCCAAAATATAGTTTCTGAAAGTGGTAGTATAATAAGATAAGTTTTATTTTAGATGAGATATTAAAAATACATCATTTTCAAATTTTACGAGGATAACAATCCTTGCAACAATATAGTCCATTCGCACATCCACCAACTTGGTATACCCTAGCCACACAGTCGGATTAACATTGAGAATGACCATACCCTCCTTCACATTTCCCTATATTATCTCATGGATCGCAGAACATTACTGCATATAGACAACACCATATAAAGATTATATATATATATATATATATATATATATATATATATATGCAAATAATAGTTTTGAAATTAATTTTCTAAAAATTTCTTAAAAACATACAGTACATTTAAATAGTTATTACCAGCTTATACATTTTTAATAAAATGAAAAGAAAGAAAATGTTAAACAATTGCTCTTAGAATGATGAAATTTTTTTTGGAAAGAAATATTTTGTTAAAAACATCATACCTGATGCCGAAACAAGATGGTTATACAACGAAATTGTCGATATTACTACCAGAAAAAGAGTAACAATATTTTTTCTGGTATCCATTACGTTTTCATTAGTTTTAGCTATGTTTAGAAGAAAAATGTTCTATAGTGTTTCTTCAACAATTTATTTATTTATATGATTTGTTTGTGGTGTGGGTGTGGGTGTGGGTATGGGTGTGGGGGGGGAGGGGTCTCATTTTACTATCCAATCTTAGTTTTCACTTTCACAAAAAGAAATATTCTCTGTTTGATGATAATATTTTTAAATGAAGGTTGGCCAAATTATATTATGTATCATTAATTACATACATTAAATAAATTTATTTTGCATTAAACTGAAAAGGTAATATATCTGAGGATGCCAAAAAATATTTAAATTATTTTACGAATTTTAAACATATCATTTTAATGAATAAAAATTAATTTTACTTTAGCCTCGGCTATGCTGGCATGTCTCTTTCATCGGTCCTTTCTCGACGAGAGCACGGTTTCCTGCTGATCTACATATCTCCCACCACCGGATTTCCTTTCCTCTTCTCAGCGGCGGATCTCCACCTCGGTTTTGCTTGTGAGTCCTTAAACCCTCAACGCGAGCGCCCCTCCTTGCGAGAACCCTCTTGGCTGCTTAAATAAAACCTCTTATCCTATTCAATAACGAGATCTAATGTCCACCATACAACTCTTCCGCCTTTAATGGAGAGTCATCAAAGTTTTTAGGCACTTTCCGCTTTAAAAGCCTGAGGTGTGTTTTGTGTAGACTTTCGAACACGTTCGGACACGATCCCCGAGGTAAAAGGTCTCCCATCACCGGTGATTTGCTCAGTGGCTGGTCTCAACTGTGGAGTGGGGCGTTTTAGCCTCTTATGTTTGACGCTGCTTCCAGTTTCGTCACGCTTTAGGGCACACGAGCCTTAGTGGCGGCGCCGTGGTGGGGTTGCACTGGATGTAGACGGCCGTGCTTCTTGGTGGCCTTGAAGACAGTCTCCGACGTCGGCGCTCGAGATCTACATTTTTATACTTCCACCCTAGTGTGGCCAGTGACGTTGGGTTTGATCCGTCCAAATTCTTATCTCCGGAAGTCATTGCCCTTACCCAGAAACGGTCTGCCACTTTGCCATAGAAAATTATCCCCGTGGAGTGTTCTTTCCAACCATTTCTGACCCAAGCAAGCGAGATCTCCAGGAATTTTATAACACTCCAGATTATCTAAGATCATTTTCACATATCCTTATCCCCTCTATTAGGGTGTTTTTAATCAAAATTAAAGAAAACAAGTTTGAAATTCAGTACTAGTGGTTTTTCAACGGATCGAAGTTTTCTTCCAACTTGTTTCTATGCTTTTCTGTGCTTTTCCCTCCTGAGAGTTTGAAGGGACCGAGAAGCTCTCAGTGGTTCACTAGAAAAAAGGAAGAAGAAAAAGACTCAAATCATGTAATGGGCTTGAGGATATATTAAATAAGCTTTTTATCCAGCCCATTAATTTAAAATTTTTAAAGACCATTTTGCACACCTCATCAACTTCAGCAAAGGAAAAACAAGGTCATCCTCTTCAATAAAGTTCATTTGAAAATAAATAATCTTGGTGTGGTTTTTCACCGTTGTTATCTTCCTAGTTTTTTATTTTTATCAGAGACGGAGAAACAATTGTCACTTTCTGATGGAAGGGTGAAGTTTGCCTCTTACGCTGACTCATCGTTCGGGTTATTGTTCGTCCATTTTAACATGCTTTGGTCAAATATTTTCTCGGCCTTATAGTGTGAGTTCAATCACGCGTTTAGCCTTTTATTACTATGTGTTCTTTTGAAGGTATTCAATTCGTGGGTATCATCAATGTGTATATTTTTGTGTCTATGTGTTTTTTTTGGTAATTGATGTTACTATTTCATAAAATGTTTGGGTTAATTTCGCTGATTATATGCCAAAATATAGTTTCTGAAAATGGTAGTATAATAAGATAAGTTTTATTTTAGATGAGATATTAAAAACACATCATGCTCAAATTTTAGGAGGATAACAATCCTTGCAACAACATAGTCCATTGGCACATCCACCAACTTGGTATCCCCTAGCCACACAGTCGGAATAACATTGAGAATGACAAAGCCCTCCTTCACATTTCCCTATATTATCGCATGGATCGCAGAACACTGTACATAGACAACACCATATAAAGATTATATATATAATTTATATATATGAAAATAATAGTTTTGAAATTTATTTTCTAAAAAGTTCTTAAAAAGATACAATATATTTAAATAGTTATTACCAGCTTATAAATTTTTAATAAAATGAAAATAAAGAGAATGTTAAACAATTGCTTTTAGAATAATGAAATTTTTTTTGGAAAGAAATATTTTGCTAAAAACATCATACTTGATGCCGAAACATGATTGTTATACAACGAAATTGTCGATATTACTACCAGAAAAAGAGTAGCAATATTTTTTTCTGGTATCCATTACGTTTTCTTTAGTTTTAGCTATGTTTAGAAGAAAAAGGTTTTATAGTGTTTCTTCAACAATTTTTTATTTATGTGATTTGTTTGTGCTGTGGGTGTGGGTGTGTGAGGGGGGGGGGGGTGTCATTTTACTATCCAATCTTAATTTCCACTTTCACAGAAAGAAATATTCTCTGTTTGATGATAAGATTTTTAAATGAAGGTTGGCCAAATTGTATTATGTATCATTAATTAAATACATTGACTAAATTATTTTACATTAAATTGAATAGGTAATAAATCTGAGGATGTCAAAAAATATTTGAAAATGTTTTAAGAATTTTAAATATATCATTTTAATGAATAAATATTAATTTTACTTTAGCCTAGGCTATGCTGGCATGTCTCTATCATCGGTCCTTTCTCGACGAGAGCACGGTTTCCTGCTGATCTACAAATCTCCCACCACCGGATTTCCTTTCCTCTTCTCAGTGGCGGATCTCCTCCTCGGTTTTGCTTGTGAGTCTTTAAACCCTCAACGCGAGTGCCCCTCCTTGCGAGAACCCTTTTGGCTGCTTAAATGAAACCTCTTATCCTATTCAATAACGAGATCTAATCTCCGCCATACAACTCGTCCGCTTTGAATGGAGAGTCATCAAAAATTTTAAGCACTCTCCGCTTTAAAATCCGGAGGTGTGTGTTGTGTAGAATTCCAAGCATGTTCAGACACGATCCATGAGGTAAAAGGTCTCCCATCACCGGTGATTTGCTCAGTGGCTGGTGTCGACTGTGGAGTGGGGTATTTTCGCCTCTTATGTTTGACATTGCTCCCAGTTTCGTCACGCTTTAGGGCACACGAGCCTTAGTGGAGGCGCCGTGATGGGGTTGCACTTGATCTAGACGGATGTGCTTCTTGGTGGCCTTGACGACGGTCTCTGACGTCGGCGTACGAGATCTGCATTTTTATACTTCCAACCTACTGTGGGCAGAGACGTGGGTTTTTATCTGTCGAAATTCTTATCTCAGGAAGTCATTGTCCTTACCCAGAAATGGTCTGCAACTTCGCCGTAGAAAATTATCCCGGTGGAGAGTTCTTCCCAACCATTTCTGACCCAAGCAAGCGAGATCTCCAGGAATTTCATAACACTCCAGTTTGTCTAAGATCATTTTAATATATCCTTGTTGTAACGCCCCCTTCCCGTTTCCGCCGACCGACGAGCTAACCGGCCAACAATCAAACAAGAACATGACCGACTGAACTCAAGCGGCCATACGAAAAGACTTTGTCATAATATGAAGCCAGAGACAGTCCGTTTTGAGTCAATGGCTCGAACTAAACCGTCCTTAACTTCATTTACCTCGTTTCCACGATACAATGCTTTTCAATCTAAACCGCTTTCACGAGTTGTGTTTGGGTCGGACTAAACCGTATATCAAGGAATTATTTCGTTTTATCGTTTAAAAATTATAAATCTTATACATAACAATTTACGTTTTATACAAATCATTTAGCGGGGTCCCCACAAAATCCGAAACCGAAAATAAAGTCAAAATGCGTAAACAAACCGATGCCAAATGCCAACCCGAGCCTACTCTATGTGTCCTACGCATCCGCCGAGCTATTCCAAACCTGAAAAACACAAAAAGTCTAATGAGAAATCTAAGATTACCCAGTGAGATGGCTCCCAACTAAAAGGCTGCTAACAATATAATAATCCCGCCCAAACCTAAAATAACAATCAAGTACAATAGCGGAACACGTGCTACCATGACGTAATGAGCTCCACAACACACAAGCATTCAAATAACAACACCATGCCAAAAGGTAATCTTGGAAATTGAGAACATTGCAGCACATGCTCTCGAATAGACTCGATCTATCTAACGCGGCACTATTACTAACTCCATATCATCTGGGCCCACTATGCGAACTCGGTAACTTCCCCGGGAATACTTAGCTACCGCCATGGTAACTAAAACCTCCCACAACACCTAGACGAAGTCCTACGACTAGGACACCATTCTCTGTCCATCAATACATAGTGTCTCGGGCTACCCCTAGACAACCAAATCTTTCATGCAGTCCGGCCCTAGGACGCGACCCCGTATTCTCCGGACCACACACCTACCGGCGTCACTCTGTAACCAGAAACACTACCCAAAGTTACCTGAACCGATTTTGTAACTACCTGGGGATCCAATCGGGTCGAAAGTACCGGAACACCATCTTTAGACTTGCGGGATCTAACGCACCCTATAGATCCTAATAACAGTAATGTAAACAAGCAGACTCACTGGGAATCTATAGCGGGAGACAGACAAGGTCAACATAAATAAATCCAGTCACAACTCCCAATCTATCCCGCAAGTCCTATCACCAACCTCCAAGTCACCCAGCCTTTTCCGGTTTCATACCGGATTAGGTATCTATCCAAATCTGACTGGTCCCGCACTAGAGTAAGTATCTACCAGTACAGTCTCTTTGGCCCAACACCAAAGTAGATAAACAATCAAGCAATCAACTGTCTACTCGACCCAACACCGAAGTAGATACACAATTACACAAACAATAATCACAAAACCACACAAAGATTATTTAGGTTTATTGGTCGATTATACTTTTCTTAACCTTAACTTACTCGATAGACGGCTTAATTCAGATAGAATTAACCAACTGTCGCTGCGAGAATTCTCTAAGTCTAAGTGCAGCAATCCAAATTCCTTTGCAATTACTAACATATTAAACTAGCTTTAAGATCGAGTTCGATATGTTCACAATTCAATTAAACCAAATTCCTTTGCGAGTAATTCAATTGCTCATCTAGGTTCTTTCTAGCTAATTAACCAACTGTCGTTGCATCAATCAACCTAACATCAATAATCTAAGTGGCCAGTTCAGATTAAGCATTAAGAACAATCCTAGACGAAGAACTAGAAAGTATGAATCCCTAACAGATTGATTAACCTATAATTCCATTAAATCCCTTGTGAGAATCCCTAAACCTAAGAGGTAATCTACTCAGACATGTTCATTGAAACAGAAGTCATCATGAATAGAAAAACAAATATTATAAAACAGAATAAAGAACTGGGGTTCGAAATCAAGTCTCTTTCGAGAACAAGATCAGCCCCTAAAATTCTCTCTGAATAATATAAAGCGTAAGTAAAGCGTAGCCTAAACAAGTGGCTAAAAACCCTAATATAATGGTCTAATCACGGCTGGGGCTTCTTTGTAATTATAGAAACTTCTGGGCTTAAGTTGCAATTCCCAAACTCTTCATAAACTCGCAAGAATCGTCTGTCACGATCTTGTGTCGATCGATGCACACCTTGCAACGATCGACACACATGTATTATATGGGCAATGAACTCTTCCTCTCGGGTTTAACCTCCAAAATACTCCAGAATGCACCATAATGTCCATATCCGCTCCAAACGTGTCTAGACCTGAAAACATAGATAATAGACTCCAAAACATAATAAGAGACTCGATAAATAAGACATATACCATGGTTAAAACCCCTAAAATCCATGGTATATCAACTCCCCCACACTTAGCTCTTGCTTGCCCTCAAGCAAGTAAAGAACCAAAGTATAAGAAAAGAGGTTTGAAAACACAGAAACTCATTTCGCACTAGGAACTTTCGCATTCACATTCACATTAATAATCCACTGAAAACTTTCCTACAGAACTCAAGACCACAATGTACTTTCCCCACACTTAGCAACTGTCCTGAGTAAACTCTACAATCACATTCACACATTCAAATTCACCCTACTGACTTCTATATGTATTTAAGTGCGGTCTCACCTAAGGAGTATCGATCAAAGGGCACATGGACTCTTACCTTGTCAGCTCTAGACCACCATACTATCTTTCTCTGGTCCCTTTCTTCTCTTTTCCCTTCCTTAGCATTCTGATTTTTTTCCATTGGGTATCATTTTATTATTTTTTTTTATCAGTGCTCTTCCCGTTAAGGGGTGTACTTTGGACACATTCCATGGATGCACATGAGGTAATAGTTGTAGCTACCACTCCCAGAGACCACTCCGGAGTTACTAACTCATCCTCACTTTATTATCTTTTTTTTTTACTTTATGGAAGGGGAGAAGGGAACCAAATAGGACTGGTTTACAGGCTGTGTCAGAACTAACAAAGGAATCCGACTCAAGGTATTCCAAGCCCTTAGGTGAGAAAATTAAGTCAGTATTAAGGTGAAGTCAGTAAAAGGATCCTCTGATACCTGAAGTGATGTGGGTGTTCTCAGTAGGCTTATCCATTTCTGGGTTTTCTAATTGTCATAGAGGCTCTGCAAGTCTGTCCAATGGTTACTTAGTTCATGTTCAAGCGAAAAGTTTCCTCGGAAAATCATAGTTTCATACAGATTTGACTCAATAAAATAAATTTTTGAAAAACAAGACTGACTCATAAGAAAACAAAAGCGTGCGTCAGTAGCTACCTCCTCCACACTTAAACTACACTGTCCCCAGTGTAATCAAGCGCAGGATCGGTGAGAAAGAATAATCAAATTGAAAACAGTCCGAAAAGTTGCAGATTACTTTACCTGTCGTCGCCCTGTGTCGATCGATGCCACTAGGGTGTCGATCGATGCAAGGCGAATATGCTCGCGGTTATGTAGATAACCGATGTCTGAACCGCAATCATTTTGGCTAACCGTGAATCGCAACTGCATCGACCGATGCACGATGCTCCATATGGGCAGTGAACTCTTCCTCTCGGTTTTAACCTCCAAAATGCTCCAGAATGCACCATAATGTCCAAATCCGCTCCAAACGTGTCTAGACCTGAAAACATAGATAATAGACTCCAAAACATAATAAGAGACTCGATAAATAAGACATATACCATGGTTAAAATCCCTAAAATCCATGTTATATCAGCAGTTTGGCCCTAGGACATGATCCCATATTCTATGTACCACACACCTACTTAGGAAGAGAAATTCAATATTTAGGATGAACGTTGGAAATCTCCGTTTAGGGAATTTTTCCTCCCTCCTCTGATAATTTCCCTTCACTTTTTCCACTCATTCTCTCTCTCTCTCTCTCTCTCTCTCTCTCTCTCTCTCTCTCTCTCTCTCTCTCTCTCTCTCTCTCTCTCTCTCTCTCTCTCTCTCTCTCTCTCTCTCTCTCTCTCTCTCTCTCTCTCTCTCCTCTTCTCCTTATCTCTTTCTCTTCTCTTCCTCTCACGGTTCTTCTTTTCTTCTTCTTTCTATCCCTGTCGTCTTTTTCTCTTGTTGTATTTCAAAATGGAGGGATCTTGAATTCTTTTTATAGTGAATCAAGATCAATATTCTTTTGCCATATGTCTCCCTACCTCCTTGTTTCCTATTGCAAAAATGATAAATGTATCGCCCCAAACGCAATGGTTCATCATGTGCCACCACGACGTGATAAACCCACAACACACAAGAACATGCGAAAAAGGAAGAATTATGGAAATCAAAGTTACTGCGGCACATGCCCTCGATTAGACTTGATCTATCTATCGCACACAACGAACTTAACACCGTTGCGCCCACTAATTGAGCTCGGTAACTTCCACGGGTTTACGTAGTCACCGATGAGGTAAATACAACTACCCACGACTCCTAGACGTAAAGACGAAGTCCGACGACCTAGGACACTGTTCTCCCTCCATCGATACAAAGCGACTCGGGCTACCCCACGATAACCTAAGTTTCCATGCAGTCCGGCCCTAGGACATGACCCCATATTCTACGTACCAAACACCTACCGGCGTCACTCGGTAGGTTAATGCCATAATCAGAATCATCACCCGAAGGCTCAAAATCCGATTAGGCAGCTACCCGAGGATCCAATTGGGTCGGAAGTACCGAAACACATTCCACCTAGCCTTGCAGGATCTAACGCACTATAGAGTCCTAGTGCAGTAAAGTAAACAAGAGGACTCACTGAGACTCTAACACAGAAAACTTTAGTCATGGTCAACAGAAGATAAAAGCAACTTCGATCTACCCCGCAAGTCCCTAACAACACCATCAACACTAACTCCATTCGGTGCTGCACCGAATTGGGCATTTACAAGGTTACCCGGTCCCATGACCGGCATAAGCAACACGCAACTGACTACTTGGTCCAACACCGGGATAGTCCAAAAACAAGCCTGCACAAAGCACAAACCACATCAACCAACAAAACGCACTCAAGCACATACGCAAGCCATTTTTAGTTCGTTAATGTTCTTTAATCTTATTTAGTCTGCTACTTTGGATTAGCGGATTGCTAACCCCTAGACGGCTCATCAATTACATAGCTATTTTAATCATCATTGTTATCTAACTTTAATTCATTTAACCCTTAACCCATCTATTAATCTAACCCACCGTTATGATATTCTATACGTTGGTTAAATATTTTAACTCATATTTTAGTGTCGTCTTAATTTCCGTATATAGATTCGTTTAATATCAGTCTTAATAAATATATATATATACATATATGTCCTAGCATGCAACATCTATATGAATGCAACACAGATTAACCTTAATCTATATCAATACTCACAACCTAACGGCAATCACTGATTAACCTTAATTACTTAGCATGCATTTAATTAACCTAACCAATTAAGTATTAACCGAAAATCCTCAATCACCAATCAGTCAAGTTACTAGTATGTATTCCTAATCTACAATTTAAGGATTCCCCGTTTATATGGTATCTAACTACAATGCGATTTAAGACGTTTTGAGAGACAAGCTTCGAAAATCTACAAAGGAGGATTCCGATCTAGCAGGCCCTCCTTTTTTCTTATCCTTATCCAATAAGTCGTTAAAGTCTCCCGTTAATAGCCTGGAGGAGGATCTATGATTGCCAATAATGGACAATTGATTCCAAACTTCTAGCCTTTGCAGAATCACTAGGTCGTCATAGACGAAAGTGATTAAGGTAGACTTATTCTTATGGATTACTTTCCTGTATATGTAATTTGGAGTCGAATTCCGTACCTTCTGGGAGACATGATGTTTCCAAGCGAGAATCAAACCTCCTCTAATTCCTGATGGCGGAACGGTAAAAATATTGGAATAGCCAAATTCAGCAGTCTTCTTAGAGACATAGGACTCTAGTCGCTTAGATTCCATGATGAAGAGAATGTCAGGGTAGATGTTCTTGAGAATCTCCCTGAGCCGTGGAACTGTCCGGTTACTCCCCATTCCCTGGCAGTTCCAAGCTAAGATTGCTAAGGAAGCAATAGTGGTGGAGGCCGAAAATCCGCCCCACCTCGATAGAAGCTTGTATGATAACTCAAGCTGGATGGACAAAGCTTCAATGTTTAGGTGGAGCCAGGGATTAAGATTAGTGAGGCTGAAATGTCAAATATTGGAGAGAAGAAGATGGCGGTTCATCTTGAGCCTGCTCTAACATCTTCAGAACATGCAACTACTCATAAGCAGAAAGCTCCATACATCTCACCTCCACCAAAGAAAAAGGTATGTATCCTCTAAATCTTCACCTCTTAACCGAATTGTAGTGATAAAAGGGAAACACAATATCCCACCCACGCTTCACTCCTACAATGGTTCTATTCCAGCATTTCTTGGTATAGATCATGATTATATTTCTTATACACCACATTGGATAAGGAGACTTTAACAGAGGTACTCATTGCCTGTGTTGAACCCCCCATAAGCTTGATTTCCTACCCATAGTCAAGCTAATAACTAAACACAAGCGTTTGGTGGGAGGCAACCCACTAATGAGTCTATTTTTACTTTATTTTCCGTTTTGGTTTTGTCTACTTTTATTTTTCTTGTTTTAGTGTGTTGAGGGCGTGAGAACATGTCAGTATGAGCACCATCAATCAACGCGGTCATGTGCATCGGTCGATGCAGGGTTGATCGGAGGATTATTTGCAAAAACACTGTAAGCTCTATGGCTTGGAAAATCGGGCAGAACAAACCCGCTATTCATAAATCCGAAATGCGTCGACTGATGCGGTCCTGTGCATCGGTCGATGCATGTCCACGACAGGTAAGTATTCTGACTTTTCCATCTGTTTAATTTAATTCTTGTTCTCCTAAGACCAAGCTTCTATAACACTGGGGACAATGTTGTTTAAGTGTGGGGGAGGTAGTTACTGACACACCGTTTTTTGTTTTCTTAGAGTTCGTTGAGTCGTTTTATTGAGTCAAACCTTGAGTAAGAAACTAAGACTTTTTGAGGAAATCACCACAATTGCAGGAACTTAAATAACCACTGGACAAAATTGCAGAAGATTTATGACTGTTAGAAAACCCCAAATGGATCAACCTACCAAAGACACCCATATCACTTTAGGTATTCAGAGGATCCATTATTGAATTCACCCCTAACTTGACTTACTTTTCCTCACCCATGGGCTTGGTATACTTTGGATCAGATTCCTTTGTCAGTCCTAAAACAACTTGTAAACCTGCAAGTGCACAGAGTTCACTGGCTGAGTTTTCGCACTGCGTCGATCGACGCAGTATGTGCATGGTCGACGCAGGGTGATTCCAGGGTTCTGCGCACAAAATCATGAAATTACAATTTTTGCCCAGAAACTTCACAGATTTTCAAAAAGGCCCAAAAACGTGTTTAGACTTATATATTAGGATTTTAAGCCATTGTTTAGGCTACGCTTTATTTTACATTCAGAGAGTTTGAGGGGCTAATCAGATACTCGACAGAGAGAAGATTTTGAACCCCTTGTTTCTTATTCTGTTTTATGATATTCAATACTTTATTTATCATGTCTTTTATTATGATTGTCATGTCAGAGTAGTTTACCTATTAGGTTTAGGGATTCTCATTAGGGATTTCATGGAATTATAGGTTGATCAATCTGTAGGGATTCATATCTTTCTAGTTCTTCATCTAGGGTTGTTCTTATTGCTTGATCTGAATTGGCCACTTAGATTATTGTTGTTAGGTTGATTTCTGCAACGAAAATTGATTAATTAACTAGAAAGAACCTAGATGAGCAAATTAACTATTTGCAAAGAAATTTGGTCTAGGAGAATTGTGAACTAAAGAACTTGAGATTAATGCTTGTTTAGAACTCTAGGATTCGCAACGAAATTTGGCTTGCTAGGTTGATAGACATAGATAATATTCGCAACGAAAGTTGATCTGTTATAATTATGTGATTCTAGTTCTAGAACAGTTCTTAATTAGATCCCGATTGATTGATTAGCCTATAGTCCTGATTTCTTGAGAACTTTCCGAAACCTGACGCCTTCGTTAATTGCTTACTTTCACCTCACTTCATTTGTTTACTTGCTGTCTTGTTTACTGTTTTGAAATCTGATTCGCTTAGCTTAATTCGATTACTTATAATCTATCGTGTGACCATGAGTCCTTGTGGATTCGATACCCTAAGTATTACATTCGCATCACTGTGCGCTTGCAGTTAGAATAGGGATAAAATTTTACACCTATCAAGTTTTTGGCGCCGTTGCCGGGGACTCTTTGAGTTCACCGATAGATTCAGTATTAGAATTTAGACTAAGCATTTTTCTGATTTTTCTAGTTTACTCACGTTCTTGTTTATTTGGTATCGCAGGAATCACATTGTGTCGATCGACACCCTACAGACATCGATCGACACAAGCTGCGATCAGAGACAACGAGAGCTTGAGCATTTAGCAGGTTTCTCTCTATGGAACCTGTGATTTTGATTCGTGGTGAAGACGGCATTTTACGAGATCAAGAGGGTCATATACGCAACGCGATGGGTCAGAAACTGGATGGGGGAAGGAAACCCCATCATACCAGATGTTGCCGTGGGCACGGAACATCCACGAAAGGAAGATGGTCGCGAGAAGACACTTGCTGACTATAACAGACCGGATCTATTCTATGCTAATCGGTCTGCAATTCGACCACCTCCGTTTTCCAAAGCTGAGTTTAGGCTGAAACCAGAGTACTACACATTGGTTGGGTAGCATCAATTCCATGTTCTTTCTAGTGAGCATCATATGGATCATATAGACACATTTGAGGAATTGGCTAGCAGTATCAAGCTGAGGGAGTCTCTTCAGATTATCTTTTCTGTAAGCTCTTCCCATTCTCTCTTAAAGGAGAAGCAGATCACTAGTTGAAACAGCTACCACCAGGATCTTTGACCACTTGCGATGCAGTCAAGAGTGGGTTCCTTAGACACTTTTATGACGATGCTAGATCCAAACATCTTAGACATGACCTCTTGACATTCGAGCAGGGACCTAAAGAGGCCCTGAAAGCAGCTTTGGCGCGTTTCAAGATGTACCAGAGAGATTGTCCACATTATGGCTTCTCTGAGGTTCATCTGCTGAGCGCATTTTTCAGAGGTTTGAACTTTTGGTATCAGAAAGCTATGGACGCAGAAAGTGATGGGAACTTCTATACCAAGACTCCGAAGGAAGCTAAAGAGCTTATTGAGAACTTGATAACTAGAAATAGTGTCAAGAATGCTGACAAGGAGAGGCAGAGATCTAGTGGCAGAAATGATAGCTTGTAGATAACTGATAAAAGGGACAAGATGGATTCTGTCCACAGCATCCTAGTTAGGAAGAGGCAAATTCGATCTGATGCAGTAGCTGAAGAGTTCGCAGAGGTGAATTATATAGATGGAGTTTGTTATCATGGACAGACATATAGAAATTGATATAACATGGATTTTAGGGCTTTTAACCATGGTATATGTGTTATTTATCGAGTCTTTTACTATGTTTTAGAGTCATTTCAGGTGTTTAACAGGTCTAGGCACGTTTGGAGCGGAATTGGAGATTATGAAACATTTTGGTGATTTGACCCGAGAGATAGAGTTCACTGTCCAAAACAGAGATCTGCATCGATCGACACACCTTGTGCATCGATCGACAGATGAGCAAGATGAGCCTTTCCTCGGCGGTTTAATAAGAAATGCATAATTTGCAGTTTTTCCTTGAAGTTCCTGATAATTACAAGGAAACCCCAAGTCGTGATTAGGCCATTATAATTAGGTTTTAGTGTTTTAATTTAGATACGTTTTTCATACGCTTTCATACTTTGAGCTGAGAGAGTTTTTAGAGCTTTTTGGGGCTGATCTGAACCTGTATTGCTTCCTGCTTTTGGAGAAGATTTCGAACCCCTTTATCCCTTTACTCTCTTTTATGCAATCTAATTATTCATTGATTATGTTTTCATTATTTATGTCTGAGTAGATTCATAGTTAAGTTTAGGGATTCTCGTTAGGGATTTCATGACTTGCTAGATTTGTTTATTCAGTAAAGGATTCATAACTTAATTGTTCTTCAACCTGAATTGTGCTTAACACTAGTCTCTAACCTGATCACTTAGAATCTAGACTCTAGGTTTATAAATTGACACGAAAGTGTAATTTAGAATCTGAACTATTTAGGTTGCGCACTTTAATTATCCGCAAAGAAAATTGGTTTAATTGAATTGTGAACATATCGAACTTTCACTTAAGGCTAGTTTAATCTGTTAGGAATTGCAAAGAAATTTGGGTTTCTACTAATTAGACTTAGAGAATTCTCGTAACGAAAGTTGGTTAGTTCTATATCCGTGTTTGAGTTCTAGAACCGTACTTAATTTGATCCTGACTGAATATTTAATCTGCTGGTCTGATTTTCTGAGAACTCCCTAGACTTGGCACTTTTAGTTGATTGCTTACAAACCACTCCTGCTATTTGATTTACTTTTCTGCTTGCTATTTAGTTTCTCATTATTTCTCCTAACTTAACTTGACGTTCTAATATCTATCGTAGGATTTCTTGAGTCTCTGTGGTTCGACCCCTAACATACTACAATTGTACTGTGCACATGCAGTTAACCTTAGGGAATTTAGAACTCTGAGCATATCAAGTTTTTGGCGCCGTTGTCGGGGACTCATTTGAGTCCTCGATAGATTTGAATTTAAAGCTTAGACTAGGATTTTTGTTTTTGTTTTTGGTTACTAATTTTTCTCTGTTTTTCTCTGTCGCAGGTTTGATTTTCGCTTTGCGTCGATCGACGCATTTTCTTAATCGATCGACACAAGGCGATATTTGAGTTGAATCGATCGTTGCATCCTAGCATCGATCGTTGCACTGCGATTACCGACGGTTTATGCAGACGCGTGAGACCAGAAGTAATCCGAACTCGAATCTCGTTAATCTCAGACTTGAGGAGCTTGCTAGTCTAGAGAGAACAAACAGAAAGAGTCAAAGAGCAAGGATGGTGCAAGAACGCTTGATTTTGATACCCAATGCTCAAGGTGTCCTAAGTGACCGACAGAACAATCTGTACAATGCTGCTGGGCAAAGGATTGATGCTGAAGGGAATGTGATCCCTGAACCTATAGCTGCACCTGAAGGAGAAGGTCAGAGGCAGATGATAAATCCTCCTGCTGTTGAGAGGACTTTAGCTGACTACAACCGTCTGGGTGGGTTCCATGCTAACCGGTCAGCCATTGTACCTCCTAGCTTTGAGAGGAATGACTTCGAGATCAAGACCATCTACTACTCCATTCTGAGGCAGAATGCTTTCCATGGTTTACCAAATGAGCAGCCCATGGACCACATTGATGAGTTCGAAGATATAGTCACTAGAATGAAGTACAATGGAGTGAACTATGACTATATGTATCTCAAACTCTTCCCTTATTCTCTCGCTGGAGATGCTGCAACTTGGCTGAAACAACTTCCACCTGGGAAGTTTAATACTTGGGATGCTGTGAAGAGTGAGTTCTTGAGCCACTTCTATGATGATGCTCGCTCTGATCAGTCGAGACAGGACATTCTCACTTTCTCCCAAGGTCCAACAGAGTCTCTTAAGGCTGCTTGGATGAGGTTTAAGAAGTATGAGCGTGACTGTCCGCATCATGGATTCACTGAAGTGACATTGCTGGGCATATTTTTAAGAGGTATTGATCTCCACTATCAGACTGCGTTGGATAATTCCAGCAATGGAAATTTCAACACTAGGACTCCTGAGCAGGCTAAGGCATTGATTGACAATTTTGTGAGCAGTAATAGCACCAAGTCTGCTGATAGGAGAAGGAAAGAGTCTGGTGGAAAGATAGACAATTTGGAGATTGCTAACATTAGGAGTAAGTTGGACACTGTTTGTAATTTGCTGGCTGGAAAGAAAGCTGTCCACTTTGCTCAAGATCTTGAGGTAATTGGAGCTGAGGAAGATAACCAGGAAGAGGATGTGAACTACATTGGTGGATCTGGTTTTCAAGGGAATAGGTTTGGAAATCAGCAAGGTAATAGATTCTTCAATGGTGGACAGAAGAGTGCATTCACAAGCAATCAAAACTCTTCTGAATTTAGACAGAATCTGGTTTTCAGAAGCCTTTTCAGCAAGGTAAGTCTTACCAGAGGACCTATGGATCATCTTCTTACCAAGAACCTCCTGCTGCTAATGCTCATGAGAGCAAGATGGAAGCTATGGTTGAGCAGCTGCTAAAAGGGTAGACTAAGACTGCTGTGGACTTCAATAAGAAATTAGATGCTGTGTACGAGAATCTGAATGGGAAGTATGAGTCCTGAAGCACATATGTGAAGCAATTGGACACGCAAGTGAGCCAAATTTCAAGCTCAATAAAGGGAAAGAATGTCATGGACACCCACATCAAAGCTTGGTCAGTTTATATTGTTGATGGGTCAACCCGAGGAGAAAATTTTGAGCTAAATACAGCTGAACTGGTGGAAGAAGCTGAGAATTCCGAAACTGAGGCAAAACTCTCGGCTGGAATCTGTGAAGAATTAGCTGCATCGATCGATGCACCTATTGCAACGGTCGATGCAAGTCGTGGGCAGACAACCTCATCTATTTCTCGTGGCATTGATGAGGATCGTGAGCTTATTAGACTATTCCCTGAGGTGTCTGAGATAACTCAACAAGACATTGATGAGGCCAGATAGCTCGAAGAGATGGATGAGAAGTTGGAAGAAGAGCCACAATCTGATGATCCACCATATCACCCTTGTGTGCAGAGATATCTGGAGAAGATGCGGCCAATGGACGAAATGTTGAAAGATTGGGTGATAGTGGTCCCTAGACAGATCAGTGAAGTGTCGCTAACTCAGATCCCTAAGACGCTACATGATCCTGGTATATTTGTGCTAAGTTGTTCCATCTTTGAGGATAGCTTTAGGCGTTCTTTGTGTGATATAAGAGCTGCTGGAAGTCTCATGCCATACTCTGTGGCAGAGAAGCTGGGGATGACAGATTTTTCACCCATTAGGACCTCTCTTGTTCTAACTGATCAGTCAATAAGGATTCCGGAAGGAGTTCTTGAGGACGTCCCAGTGAGAGTTGGAAACTACTTAGTTCCAACAGACTTCTTGGTGCTTAAGTACGACAGTGAGCAGGATGATGCTCTAATACTGGGAAGACCATTTTTAGCCCTGGAGCAGTGATCGATGCAAGGAACAGTCTGACTGATCTCTATTTGGGAGATGAGCCTCTACACTTTGAGATGGATGAGCTGCGCCGGCCAATGATTGATAATCAGACCTTTAGGATTGAGGATGAATGGGAGGAGCAGACGAGTTAAACTTTGGTTTCAGATCCTTGAGAACATTACATACCTTCTTTTCTTGGACGAGCTCACACCGAAACAGCTTACTCTCCACCTTGGATGAGGAGACTTGCGCAGAGACAGTCACAGTCTCTGCAAAACCTCCAGGAGCTTGATCTTGTTCGTCCGGTCAAGCTAATGACCTTAAAAGAGCGCTGAGTGGGAGGCAACCCACTGTTTTGTTTGCACTTTTTCATTTTGATGTTTTGTTAGGATTTTACGTTTTGTCTTAGTTTCTGGTGAGTTTTGCTTTCAGCTCCTCGGAGAAATCGCAATGCAACGATCGACACGGTCCTGTGTGTCGATCGATTTATGACGAAAATCGCATTGCAGCGATCGTTGCGGTCCTGTGAAATGATCGACTCATAATCGCAATCGCCCTGCAACGATCGACGCACCTAGTGAAACGGTTGATGCAGGTGCGATACAAGTAAAACCCGACATAAACTAAGTTCATCCCTTAACATTTTTATTTCTTTTTACCGATCCTAGGCTCGACACTACTGGGGACAGTGTGTTTCAAGTGTGGGGGAGGTGGTACTGACTTTATCTTCTTCTTTTCTTAGAGTCAGTCCTGTTTTTCAAAAAAAAAAAATTATTGAATCAAAACGGTTAAAGTAAGAAACAGTGAATTTTTGAGAAGTTAACAAGACTTGCATGAACTTAAGTGACCATTGGGATGAACTTGCAGGACAGTCTATGACTATTAGAAAACCCCAACACATATCAGCCTACTGAGAACACCCACATCACTTCAGGTATCAGAGGATCCTTTACTGACTTCACCATTAATTTTGACTTAATTTTCTCACCTAAGGGCTTGGAATATCTTTAGTCGGATTCCTCTGTTAGTTCTGACACAGCTTGTAAACATGTCCGAGTATGGTTCCCTTCTCCCCTTACCTAAAGTAAAAAAAAAGTAATAAACTGAGGATGAGCTAGTAGCTCCGAAGTGGTCGCGGGAGTGGTAGAGACCCCTATTACCTCCTGTGCATCCATGGAATGTGTCCAGAGTAAACCCCATAACGGGAAGAGCACTGATAAAAAAAAATAAAATGATACCCAGTGGGGAAAAATCAGTTGCTAAGGAAGGGAAAAGAGAAGAAAGGAACAAGAAACATATAGTATGGTGATCTAGAGCTAACGGAGTAAGAGTCCTTGTGCCCTTTGATCGATAATCTTTAGGTGAGACCGCACTTAAATACTTATAGAAGTCAGTAGGGTGAATTTGAATGCTTGAATGTGATTGTTGAGTTTACTCAGGATAGTTGCTAAGTGTGGGGGAAGTATATGTTGGTATTGATGTCTTGTAAGTGAAATCTTTCATGTGGCTTACTAAGGGGAATCTGAGTGTTGTTGCTTCTAAGACGAAAACAGTTTCTGAAAGTTTTCAAACCTCTTCACCATGTTCTCGTTCTCTGTTTTGCTTGAGGGCAAGCAAAGGCTAAGTGTGGGGGAGTTGATATACCATGGATTTTAGGGCTTTTAACCATGGTATATGTGTTATTTATCGAGTCTTTTACTATGTTTTAGAGTCATTTCAGGTGTTTAACAGGTCTAGGCACGTTTGGTGCGGAATTAGAGATTATGGAACATTTTGGACCATTTTGGTGATTTGACCGAGAGATAGAGTTCACTGTCCAAAACAGAGATCTGCATCGATCGACACACCTTGTGCATCGATCGACACACGAGCGAGATGAGCCTTTCCTCGGCGGTTTAGTGAAGAATGCAGAATTTGCAGTTTTGCCTAGAAGTTCCTGATAATTACAAAGAAGCCCCAAGTCGTGATTAGGCCATTATAATTAGGTTTTGGTGTTTTAATTTAGATACGTTTTTCATACGCTTTCATACTTTGAGCTGAGAGAGTTTTTAGAGCTTTTTGGGGCTCATCTGAACCTGTATTGCTTCCTGCTTTTGGAGAAGATTTTGAACCCCTTTATCCCTTTACTCTCTTTTATGCAATCTAATTATTCATTGATTAAGTTTTCATTATCTATTTCTGAGTAGATTCATATTTAAGTTTAGGGATTCTCGTTAGGGATTTCATGACTTGCTAGATTTGTTTATTCAGTTAAGGATTCATAACTTAATTGTTCTTCAACCTGAATTGTGCTCAACACTAGTTTCTAACCTGGTCACTTAGAATCTACACTCTAGGTTTATAAATTGACACGAAAGTGTTATTTAGAATCTGAACTATTTAGGTTGAGCACTTTAATTATCCGCAAAGAAATTTGGTTTAATAGAATTGTGAACATATCGAACTTGCACTTAAGGCTAGTTTAATCTGTTAGGAATTGCAAATAAATTTGGGTTTCTACTAATTAGACTTAGAGAATTCTCGCAACGAAAGTTGGTTAGTTCTATATCCGTGTTTTAGTTCTAGAACCGTACTTAATTTGATCCTGACTGAATATTTAATCTGCTGGTCTGATTTTCTGAGAACTCCCTAGACTTGGCGCTTTTAGTTGATTGCTTACAAACCACTCCTGCTATCTGATTTACTTTTCTGCTTGCTATTTAGTTTCTCATTATTTCTCCTAGCTTAACTTGACGTTCTAATATCTATCGTAGGATTTCTTGAGTCTCTGTGGTTCGTCCCCTAACATACTACAATTGTACTGTGCACTTGCAGTTAACCTTAGGGAATTTAAAACTCCGAGCATATCAGAAATCAACAGAGACAAGCTTCGGGATCGAATGCTTATGGTTATTCATCTCACAAGCCTCCCCATCTAATGAGAAAACAAAGATTGAGTCCATGCTTGAGCAGCTACTTCTTGGACAAAATAAGATGACACAAGATCTGAATGGAAAGGTGGACTTCATGTATCAAGATCTGAGTGAGAAATTGGATATTCTGACAAGCAGAGTTGATAATCTGGATGCTAGGATGACACAAGTGGAAGCCGGTATACAGACAGAACATGTTAAGGCAGCTTTGGCAGAAGAAGAAGCTGAGCAGAATCATGATACTAAGGTTTTGGAGCTGCAAAACCTGAGAGAAATTCGAAATAAAGACACTGTGTCGATCGACACAGATGTGTGTCGGTCGACACCACTTTCGAGTTTTCGTGACTGACCAAAATTGACCCACCTCGACATCAAGGTCGACTCGAGTCAATTTCGATCGACATCACTTCAGTGTCGATCGACACCATGGGCGTGAGCAGCCGGTTTTTTCAGAGAAGCCGATTGCAGCTGAAGAAAGAGTCTACAAACCGAAGATTCCTTTCCCCAGGAAGTCTAAGCAAGAGATTCATCTAGAAAAGTACATGAAGATGATGAGAGATAAGCTAACTGAAGCCCAATTGATTGATGTTGTTAAGAACATTCATATGGTGAGGAGATGTGTTACATACCTAATTACTAGTAACATGACTAAAGAAGAAAGTGTCTTGATGATCTCTGAAGTGTGCGATGTTGTTATTCATGGTAAGATTCCTGAGAAACTAAAAGATCTAGGGAGTTTAATGTTAGACTGTTCTATCTACAAAGATAGATTCAAGAGATCTTTGTGTGATCTTGGCTCTCAAGCGTAAATCGCATGCTATACACTGTAGCTGTGAGATTAGGATTGTTGGACTTCCACCCACTAGGATCTATCTCATCCTAGCTGATCGATCAAAGAGATATCCAGAAGGAGTTCTAGAGAACATCACTCTCAGAGTTGGACATTACTTTATTCCAACAGACTTTGTGGTGCTGAAGTATGAGATTGAGCCTGACGATCCTCTACTGATTGGTAGGCCCTTTTTAACCACTGCTAAGGCTGTAATTGATGTGAGACAGAGTTTGATTGCTCTCCACCTGGGAGATCAGCCTTTGGAGTTCAAGATGGATAGGTTGCAGAAATCCACCATTGATGGACGGAGCTTCAGTGGTTGAGATAGAACCAGAGACTGAGATTGGAGAGGAGAAGATGGCAATTCCTGCTGAGCCTGCTCTAACATCTTCAAAGCATGTACCTGCTCTTAAACAGAAAGCTCCAAACATCACATCTAAGCCACATCTGATCAAGCCAAGGTATGCATTCTCTGACCTTAAGCATGCTAACTCTGATGCTAATTTTACAGGGAATAGAGTCAGGAAACGAAATATTTCACCTGACCTTGCTGTTGTTCCCAAGTTCCTCGGTCAGTCTCATGCACAAAATGCATAAACGCCACCATGGATGAGAAGAATTTCGCAAAGGCACACTCTGCCTTTGGCGAAACCACCTGACATCTAACCACCTGCCCCAGTCAAGCTAATGACTTAAAATAAGCGGTGAATGGGAGGCAACCCACTAGTAGGTTCATTTTTCTAGTCATTTTTCGTTTTGATTTGGTGTTTTTGATTTTTCTACTTTGGTATGTTCAAAAGTGTGAGATACATGCATAATCGCTCAGCATCGATCGACACATACATTGTGTCAGTCGACACAAATGCGATTTATGGTTTGCCGATTCAATTGCTGTTTAGACACCGGTTATTCACATAACCGCGAGCATTCACGACATGCATCGATCGACACCATCATTGGCATCGATCGACGCAGGCCGACGACAGGTAAGTGTTCTAATTCTTTTCGGATTCTCTTATTTCCGATTTTTCTCGTCAATCCTGAGCTTGACACCACTGGGGACAATGTGTTTCAAGTGTGGGGGGAGGTAGCTACTGACGCACGCTTTTGTTTTCTTAGAGTATGTCCAAAATTGCTTTATTGAGTCAAATAATAGTAGGAAACAAGGACTTTTTGAGGAGATTACCACACTTGCAGAACTCAAGTAACTATTGGATGAGTTTGCAGATGATCTATGACTATTAGGAAACCCAACACAGACCAGCTTACTGAGGATACCCATATCACTTCAGGTATTCAGAGAATACATTACTTGACTTCACCTTTAACTTGACTTAATTCTCTTACCTATGGGCTTGGTATACTTTGAGTCGGATTCCTCTGTTAGTTCTGGCACAGCTTGTAAACTTGTCTGATTATGGTTCCCTTCTCCCCTACCTTGAAAGTAAAAAAAAAAAAAAGAGATAAACTGAGGATAAGCTAGTAGCTTCGAAGTGGTTGCGGGAGTGGTAGAGACCCCTATTACCTCAAGTGCATCCATGGAAACATGTCCAAAGTACACCCCATTAAGGGAAGAGCACTGATAGAAAAAATAAAATGATACCCTGTGGGGAAAATAAGTGCTAAGGAATGGAAAAGAGAAGAAAGGAACCAGAAACAACAATTGAGTGGTCAGATGCTAACAGAATAAGAGTCCATGTGTTCTTTGATCGATACTCCATAGGTGAGACCACACTTAATAGCTTATAGAAGTCCGTATGGTGAATTTGGATGCTCTGAATGTGATTGTGCAGTTTACTCAGGATAGTTGCTAAGTGTGAGGGAAGTACATGTTGGTATTGATGTCTGTAGGTTCATTTTCATGTGGCTTACTAAGGGGAATCTGAGTGTGGTGCTCCTACGATGAAACGAGTTTCTGAAGTTTTCAAACTTCTTCTCCTGATCCTGGTCTTCTGTTTGCTTGAGGGCAAGCAAAAGCTAAGTGTGGGGGAGTTGATATATCATGGTTTTTAGGACTTTTGACCAAGGTATATGTCTTTGTTATCGAGTCTTTCTATGTGTTTTGGAGTCTTTTCAGGTGTTTTACAGGTTTAATGACATTTGGAGCCTAATTGGACGTTTTGGAAGCATTTGGGTCAATTCTGCATTATTTAAAGATCTCACAGAGTTCACTGGCTACGTTTTCGCACTGCGTCGATCGACGCAGTATGTGCATGGTCGACACAGTGGTCGACGCAGGGTCATTCCTGGGTTCTGCGCACAAAAATCCTGAAATTACAGTTTTTACCTAGAAACTTCCCAGATTTGCAAAAAGACCCAAAAACGTGTTTAGACTTATATATTAGGGTTTTAAGCCATTGTTTAGGCTACACTTTATTTTACATTCAGAGAGTTTGAGGGGCTGATCAGATACTCGGCAGAGAGAAGATTTCGAATTCTGTTTTATGATATTCAGTATTCTATTTATCATGTCTTTTGTTTTGATTTTCATGTTTGAGTAGTTTACCTGTTAGATTTAGGGATTCTCATTAGGGATTTCATGGAATTATAGGTTGATCAATTTGTAGGGATTCATATCTTTCTAATTCTTCATCTAGGGTTGTTCTTATTGCTTGATCTGAATTGGCCACTTAGATTATTGTTGTTAGGTTGATTTCTGCAACGAAAGTTGATTAATTAACTAGAAAGAACCTAGATGAGCAATTTAACGATTCGCAAAGAAATTTGGTTTATGAGAATTATAAACGAAAAAACTTGAGATTAATGCTTGTTTAGAACTCTAGGATTCGCAACGAAAGTTGGCTTGCTAGGTTGTTAGACATAGATAATATTCGCAACGAAAGTTGGTCTGTTATAATTCTGTGATTCTAGTTCTAGAACAGTTCTTAATTAGATCTCGATTGATTGATTAGCCTATAGTCCTGATTTCCTTAGAACTTTCTGAAACCTGACGTCTTCGTTGATTGCTTACTTTCACCTCACTTCATTCGTTTACTTGCTATCTTGTTTACTCTTTTGAAATCTGATTCGCTTAGCTTAATTCGATTACTTATAATCTATCATGTGACCGTGAGTCCTTGTGGATTCGATACCCTAAGTACTACATTCGCATCACTGTGCACTGAGTATGGTTCCCTTCTCCCCTCATTTCAAGTAAAAAAAGAAAGAAAGAGTGTAATAAACTACGGATAAGCTAGGTTCTTCTAAGTGATCACGAGAGTGGTAGAGACTCATATTACCTATTTTGCTTCATGGAATGTGGCCATAGTAATACCCCGAATAAAAGGAAAGAGCGGCTGATAAAAAAATGATACCCAGTGGAGAAAAATCAGCTGTTGAAGTAAGAAAAGGGAGAAAAAGGAACCAGGAGCTGACAGTCTTGTGGTCAGGTACTGACAAGGTAAAAGTCCAAAGTTTTCAAACTAGCAAGTAAATGCTAAGTGTGGGGGAGTTGATATATCATGATTTTATGGGTTTTAAATATGATATAGGTCTTTGTTATTGAGTCTTTTTTTTTTTTTGGAGTCTTTAATAACCACTTCGGTTAAACCATCAGTTGGGGGTGACAAGTGGTCAACCACCACGTCCCGGTTCCGGAATTTTAACCGGATCCCCTTTTGAAGTTCGCGCGTAAGCGCTATCAGACGGGTTTCCCCCGACTCTTAGGATCGACTAACCCATGTGCAAGTGCCGTTCACATGGAACCTTTCCCCTCTTCGGCCTTCAAAGTTCTCATTTGATTATTTGCTACTACCACCAAGATCTGCACCGACGGTTGCTATGCCCGGTGGTCAC
This sequence comes from Orychophragmus violaceus, assembly GCA_030180135.1. Classification (NCBI taxonomy): domain Eukaryota; kingdom Viridiplantae; phylum Streptophyta; class Magnoliopsida; order Brassicales; family Brassicaceae; genus Orychophragmus; species Orychophragmus violaceus. Next base: position 85,831,877 of record CM058230.1, on the reverse strand, counting down.
AATATAGTGGAGACTACAATCTAGTGGTTATGGCGTCACGCTATGCTGAGCTAGTGGAGAGAAGCCATAAGGAGTTGGCCTACAGACAGTAAGTGATGGCAGAAAAGAAGGCCGCAGCAGGATGCCTGAGATCAGGAGTGGTTGAGTCAGCAACAGGCTGCACGGGAGCAGGAGAAGGAATGGTTGAGCCAACAGCAGGCCGCGCGGGAGCCGGAGCAGGAGTGGACACGCCAGCAGAGGGATGCATGGCATCACGTGCAGGAGCCGTTGCGACAGCAGTTGCAATAGCAGCGGGAGGCAGCCGTGCCACCGGTAATCACCATCTCGAGCTGCTCTTCCCGACTCTCCTCATCTCCATCTTCGACACTGTTCTTTAACCTCCATCTCCGACGGTTTCTTCCTCCTCTCGCCCTCTTCCGCTTCTACACCCCTTCCATCTCAATCCTCTGACACCTTCATCTCCACCGCTTCTGACATATACGGAGGACCTCGTTATGTTCTCTCCTTGCCTTCGTTACGTCTCCGCTCCGCTAAAATCGATTCTGCTTTGACTTTTACTTTGAAGTTTTTGGTCTCAGATCTCGAATATGGCAGAAAAAGTCTCTCATCTTGCTTTTTCTCCTCCTCAAATCGCCAATTCCACTTCCAGAGCCGATCGTTTCCATGCCCTACGTTTCGTCCTCAGGTAAAATCGTCGAGTATCACCTTTAAAAGACATAGATGTATTCATCTCGATCTAGTTATAGTGATGCCCATATTGTATTTTGTTATAATTTCCTAATTGCTGTAAAAAAGTTACGAGCTTTGTTAATTTTAGTCATATTCAGACATTAGCGTAGTTGTATTAAGTTTTCTGCTGAGATTGCATACTACCACGAACAGTTTATTTCGTTTACCAAAACAAAACAAAGTTTATTTTGTTTTTTTGTGTGGATAAACATTGAAGATGGATTCAAGGAACAAAACCATAGATTTAGGTATGGTACTTAAGTCAATATATATCTATGAGCTTTGTGTTGAGTCTCCGAAGTGTCGAGGTTGTACCAACTTTGGCGATGACAAAGAGTTGAATAGTATTCCTCTGTTTGTGAATGTATTGTTCTAAATTGTTGTATTGTTGGTTTAGGGAACGAAAGCGTTTTGCAGTGGTGGTGATCAAGCGTTGCGAACACCAGATGGTTATGCTGACCCCAATGATGTTGGTCGTCTTAATGTCTTTGATCTCCAGGTATGTCTTTTGATTTACAAGACAAATATAAATGTTCAGTTTGTTATCTTCCTAGTCGGATTCTTGTATTTGTTTCCACTTTCCTTCTTCTCATACTAAGGTCAAATCCGAAGACTTCCAAAACCAATTATCGCCATTGTAAGCATCTTTATACTAATCCTAATTTGACTAGCTCTTTTACTGTATATATGCCCATGGACATAGAGCATTTTTCATGGCTAATCTGTTTGCTTTTTTGACTTTGAGTCAGGTTGCTGGTTATTCTGTTGGAGGGGGGCATATTTTGCACATGGTCTACGATCTAACAATTGCAGCTGATAATGCTATTTTTGGTCAGACGGGTCCTAAGTTCTCACACTAGCCTCTGCAATGAGATAGTAAAATGGGAAAGAGAGTTATTACTAATACTAATTGATCATATTATCAACTTTCTGTCTGCAGGTTGGAAGTTTTAATTCTGGTTATGGATGATCTGTGAGTCAAATAACTAAACCTTCTCGTACTATTTGGATGTTTGGAAAACATTTGAAAGTTTGGGATGCAATTTTGTCATCATCTAATTATCGTTCTTCCAGCCAATAACAACACATGAGTTGTGTATGTGTAGGAGGCTAGGATCCTCTTCGTGTAGATATCTTGTTGATGAGCATACAAATCTCACAAGGGATACATGAGTTGCAGAAAGTATTGACAAGAGAGCAAGTGGAAACCTTTCAATCATTTACTCACCCAATCAAGATAATGCCCTTGTGGTGCATGTTGAGAATTTAACTCATGTTGCTGTGATTGCATTTATGTAACTCATGTTCATTGTTTTGAATTTTATGAACTAGTATTTGTAAACTTGAGTAATTTGTATTTATGATAATATTCATAAACTGCATAAAATTGTTAAGGATACTACAAAATTTGATTTAAAAAAAACAACAAATTCAGTTACAAAAAAATACCTAGTATTGAATACCAAATTAAACAAACAAAAACATATTTGGAGTATCAATAGGGTTTAAAGTTTTAGAAGAAAAAAATCAAACTACTATACCATATCTAAAAAGCAAGATTTAACATTTATAAAATAAATTAATTTTCAAATATAATCTTCTTTAAACCTTAGTCTCACACCCTAATTTAAAATCTAACTCTATACTCTAATTTAGAGATTAGTACATTAGAGAGTTTAGGGTATTTTAATTTATTTCTTTTTCTTTATAACATAATTTATTGTCTTCTAGATTATTGTATGGTATAAATAGGGTTTGGGGTAATGAAATACAACTAATTTAGTTGTAGTTTTCTAACTTAACATACGAAAAATTAATATTTCATAACATTACAAGTTATGACAATTTTTAATAACATAAACTATAAAAATTACTGCGATAACTATAAAAATTAATGTCTCACAAACATTTTGTTTATGGTTTAAGGCATTGCAAGGTTAGGGTTAGAGTATTGGATGATAAGAGTTTTTGATTAGTGAGTCTTTGATTAATTTAGGATTTAAAGTTTGAGTCTTTATTTAGTTAGTCTTTGATTAGTTTAGGATGTAGGGTTTGAGTTTTGATTAGTTAGGGTATAGGGTTTGGATTTTAGGGTATAATATTTTCAAACTTTAAACTCAAGCCTTAAACATAAAATTCATAATCTTTAAAACTATAACTGCATAAGATTTACACCACAAACATAAAATAACATAGCAAGTAACATAGCAAAATGTAACACTTATTAACAGCATAAAATGGAAAAGAAAAAATTATTTTTTTACTTTAAAAACATAAAATTGGAAAAGAAAAAATTAGAAACATACAAGAATAATTTTTCATTAACATATAAATAAAATATTTTATAAATATTTTTTAAAAGAGGTAAAAAATAAATAAACTTTTTAAAAGGAAAAGTTAAAAAAAATTGTGTTTCATAGCCAATTTGTGCCAAATATTTTGGCTTTAGCGCAAATATTTAGTTTATCTCGGCAAAATTTTTGCCTTCTTCAAACCCCTAATTTCCTAAAAAAGTTGTAAATATCAAACTTTTCCATTATTTTGACATGTTTCTTATTCCTCCTATCTCTTCGCAAGCTATGGATTCTCTATCAATATCAAGAAATCAAACATAAATCGCAAGCTCTCGATTCCCTGTTTTCACTACCTCTGGCTATTTTTCGCTCGTCATATATCCTTATCACTAAAAAGTCAAAGACAAATTTTCCACAAACCCTAAATCGATCCTCTGATGACCGGCTGAAGAGGAAAGAAACCAAGAGCTGCGCCTGTTGCTGGAGGAAGAGGAAGACGTCGAGGGCGAGTTTTTGTGTGCTCTGGTCAACGAAAAAACTCAACCCTAGAATAAGACATAAGAGCAAGAGGAGGATTTTCCGAGTCAGAAGAGGTGGAGGGGTTCTAAGACATTATCGCTCCAAATCAATTAGTGATTTTGAGAATTTTGTCCAAGATTTTTGGGAGGAACGAGTAGGGTTTGTTGGTGCTGTCAAGGTTGAGGATGATGATCCATTGTTGAGATTTCAGCTCTCTCTCTCTCTCTCTCTCTCTCTCTCTCTCTCTCTCTCTCTCTCTCTCTCTCTCTCTCTCTCTCTCTCTCTCTCTCTCTCTCTCTCTCTCTCTCTCTCTCGCTCTGAGATTTTGGGAATTGGACTTTGGGGAGGTTAGAAGATAAATCGATTTCAGTCATTATGTTTGTGTAGTACTAGCAGATTCTTGGTTTGGATTACATGAGTTTTGTGTGCTCTGGAAAATTGTGTTCACTGTTTTCTATTGTTGGAAGATGTTTGTTTCTTTGTATGTTAAGATTTAGTGGCTATTTAACAGTGAATCAACTGTTGTTTTCTTGTGGGTCTTGTTACAGGTGATGCCTCGCATACTTTGAGAGTCACTCTTGTTGATCCGAGCAATGTCTTGCAGAGCTGGGCAGAGGAGAAGCTCAAGAACAACGGGTGCACACCATAGGAAGATGTGCTCTGAACGTGACAGTAGGCTGTTTGCAACGGATGACCATTACTGCATTGATAACGCGAAATCACAATTTTCTTTTTCAAGGAATTTCAGAGGAAAAGCTGTAGGAAATAGGAAAACTTATGGAAAAGAGATGAAGTCGGTTTTCATATATTCATTATATCGCTTATGCTTTACATTTTGCAGAGCACTAATTTAAATACAAAAGAGTGAAGACTATGTAAACCCTAAGAGATAAGCGAAGTGTTAAGATCCGGCAGTGTCGAGCTGCTCAAGAGGCTGTAATTTATTTAAAAATCCCCTCGTTTTGATCTTCTGTTCAACTTTGACACTGCTCTTAAGTTGTTTTCCAGGTAAAACATAAGTGGATGACTGTTGAACCCAAGTGGTCTGTCTAGGGATTATGTATCTTGAGGAGCAGAATCGAAGATTGCTCCTGGATAGGTAACTTATAAGCATCTTTCCTGAATCCTGAGATATATTGCGTTTGTTATGCTTTGATTCTTTAATTTTTTTGGTGTAGTTTGCCCTCTATTTTCTGGTTTCCTAGATTGTTTTGAAATAAGTAACGTTCTTATGAGTAATTACTTTTACGATTACAAAGAGGGTGCTAGGGTTACATGGGGTTATATTAACCAGATACTTGGACAACCATCACTTATCCGAGAATCCTCCATCGGTAAAGCTTCCATTTAATCCTTACACATGGTTTCACGTCACTTGCAACAATGAGAACCTCGTCATAAGAGCTGTTGAAGAAGATTGGCTAGTGGTGTTAATTTTTAGCATAACACCACGTACCGTATGTGTAGGTGTGTACTTCTTTCTTTACAGCTGATTAGTAAATCTTCCATTTGTTCTTATATTGTATTTCATTTTGTCTGCATTGTCTAATAAATTTGATGTCTTTTGTTAAAAGGTGTTTATGAATGATGGAAGAGTAGTATACTCAATTCATGGGGATTTCACGGCTGTGGGATCATACTTTAAACAATACAACTCTTAAGTTTATGTTTTCAGTTGAACTTGCTTGTTTGTGGATATTTATGTTTAAGTTGGAGAAAAATTAATTGTTTGTAATTATAAGTTTATAAATTTTAAATATGTTTTTGTAATTTTCTGATTTTCAAATAATAATAATTCAAAACTAGAATTCAAAATATAATTATATAATAAAAATTTATATCTCCAATTAATATTAAATATGGCAAAATATAAAAGTGTTCATAAGATATACAACAACCCTAAAGATTGGCCATTATAAACAATAATACAGCAACAACAAAAATGCTAGTATAAAGTGTAATACAACCTTAAAATACTACCACCACAATATGTATTACTGCATTAATAATATGCTACATTATTATATAAAATAGCGATAAACCAATGCTACTGCAAACTATATAATCATATCAAAATTAGCGCTATCGTAGACATATATAAGAAGGCATGTCAAATTAATACTATCGTATCTGGCGGATCTAAGATAGCAACGGCAAACATAGTGTTTATGGAAACGCTATCATAGACTTATGATAGTGTTTTCGTGGTGCTATCAATTCCCATATTTCTTGTAGTGTAGGACATTATCAACTTTGTTGCGTGCATTGATCGAAAGAAACCTTAAAACTTGGGAGGAACGCTTACCTCATGCTAAATTTGTGTATAATCTTTATGCGTATACTACTTCGAAGTACTCACTATTTCAAATTGTTTATGGTTTTAATCATGTATCTCCTCTGGATTTAATGCCTTTACCTTTGAGTGAAAGAGTTAGCCTAGATGGATCGCAAAAAGCATATCTTGTCAAATGAATCCATGAGAATGCTAGGAAGAACATTGAGGAGAAAACTACGCAGTATACAATACAAGCCAACAAAGGGAGACACAAGATTATCTTTGGAGCAAGAGATCTTGTATGGGTTCATTTGAGGAAAGAAAGGTTTCCAGCTGAAAGGAAATCAAAGGTTATGCCAAGGATTGATGTTCCATTCAATATACTCAAGAAAATCAATGAAAATGCCTACCAAATTGATCTCCAAGGTAAGTACAAAGTAAGTTCAAGCTTTAATGTTTCTGAGTTTTTCATTTTGATTCAGATGATCCTGATTTGAGGACAAATCCTTGTCAGGAGGGGTAGGATGATATGATTCCGGGAAGCGTCAAGGAAGATGACCTTGAACCAGAGCATGGAGCTGAGGATGAGCTTGAACCAGAGAATGAAGCAGGGAAGAATGTAGCTGAGAAGCACTTTGTGGCGCCACTTTGTCCTATGACTCAAGCCAGAGCTAAATTGTTCAGCAAAGTCATTGGGGGATTGCTTCAGAACTTGAGCATGGAGCATGAAGAATCCAACCATGCTGGTTTTGATACAAGCCCAAGAGTATAAACAAGTGGACTAAGTATTGCATGGGTACTCTTTTCTCCTTCTTTTTTTTTCACAATGCACTACAAGAAAACAGGGCGTTTACCGACGGAATTACCGACGGAAGAAATTCCGTCGGAAATTACCGACGATAAACCGACGAATTTTCGACGGGACGTTTTCCGATGGAATACCGTCGGAAATTTCCGACGGTTTCTCATTCCGTCAAAAAAACTCGACGATAAACCGATGGTTTAATTTTTCGTCGGTTTTTTTTGTCGTATTTCGGTCGGTTTAGCGTCGAACCTCGCATGGTGCGAAATTTTTTTTTTGTTTTTAAAAATATCTCTGACGGAAATCCGTCGATATTTATATTTCCGACGGAAATCCGTCGATATTTATTATTCCGACGGAAATCCGTCGATAATGACCGACGGATTTTCGACGGATTTTCACATCTTATCTAATTCAATTAGTTAATTTTAAATGGATATCAAATACTAATACTTTATAGTATAGACTTGATTAAAAAATATTAAAAGTTATATTCTTATAAATTTATATCTTTTAGATTTTATATGGAATATTTTTTTAATACATCCGACATTATTATGATACATTGAATAGCAAAAAATATTAGGGTGAATTTATGTAAACTAATTAAATCAACGATCACTTTAATTTATAATGATGAAAGGTTAATCTACATGAAAATCACTAATGAGTGTAGGTATATGTCAACTCCAGATTCAAATCATTAAATGTATTTACATAACAATAAATAATTTTTATTGTTATTATACATATCTAAAGAAAATATAATATAACGATTTCCTAACTTATTATTTGTCATAAGTATTACAAAAACATGTAAATTGCGTAAGTACAGTTTCAAAATAAGTAATGATTGTTTGTACTATTAGTTTTCAATATCTTATCCAAATGACATGGTTTGTATGATTAGAAAAACTAATTGTATCAAAATTACAATGTACTACTTAGCTCAATTGGTCATTAAACACCACCACCCCTCAAGGCGTCCCATGTTCGAACCTCGCATGGTGCGAAATATTTTTTTGTTTTTAAAAATATTTCTGACGAAAATCCATCGATATTTATATTTCTGATGGAAATCCGTCGATATTTATATTTCCGACGGAAATCCGTCGATATTTATTATTCCGACGGAAATCCGTCGATAATTACCGACGGATTTTTGACGGATTAGGGTTTACGGTTTCAGAATGGGAAACATGTAATCGTAAAGACTCTCAGTAGTTAATGTAATGATAGTTTGTATTATTAGTTTTCAATATCTGATCCAAATGACATGGTTTATATGATTAGAAAAAATTACAACATGTCGGACCGAAACACTTCGTAGTATATAATAACGGTTAAGACGTAGTTAGTGCCTAACCTTACCTAACTTTCCATTTTTATAATTTTCTTTAAACTGAGGTGTATAATCAAAAACTTTAATGTTATTATTGCATATAAATGTGAACATTATAAAATGCCAAAGTCAAAACCCTAATTGAAACCCTAAACCCTCATAATTCCGTCAAAAATTTTTGACGGAATTCCGTCGATATTTATATTTTCGACGGAAATCCGTCGATATTTATTATTCCGACAGAAATCCGTCGATAATTACCGATGGATTTTTGACGGATTAGGGTTTAGGGTTTCGGAATAGGAAACAGGTAATCGTAAAGCCTCTCAGTAGTTAATGTAATGATAGTTTTTATTATTAGTTTTCAATATCTGATCCAAATGACATGGTTTATATGATTAGAAAAAATTACAACACGTCGGACCGAAACACTTCGTAGTATATAATAACGGTTAAGACGTAGTTAGTGTCTAACCTTATCTAACTTTCCATTTTTATAATTTTCTTTAAACTGAGGTGTATAATCAAAAACTTCAATGTTATTGTGGCATATAAATGTGAACATTATAAAATGCCAAAGTCAAAACCCTAATTGAAACCCTAAACCCTAAACCCTCGGAATTCCCTCGGAATTTTTTGACGGAATTTTGTCGGTTTTCCCTCAGTTTTTCGTCGGTTTTCCGTCATAAATTATGGCGCCTTTTTCACGAAAAAATTTCGCGAAACTGCCAAAATTTGGCGAAATCAATTGGGCCGCCAAAATTTCCGACGGAAAACCGACGGTAAATGATTTCCTACGGATTTCCGTCGAAAATCGTTTTTATTTGTCTCTACCAAACTTCTTCTTTTCCATTTCTCTGAAACGTCTCTCTCTCATCTCTCGCCATCTCCGTTCTTCTCTATAGAAATTCGCCGGTTTCTCACCGTGAAACACCAAATCCGACCGCCAAATTCATCATGAACATGTAAGTGATCCTTTCAACCGATTGACTTTCTTTTAAATCTCTTGTTTAGGTTGTAGGATTATAAGAAATGGTTGCATGTCTAGATTGAAAGGTAGTTTAGGTTGAGAATGATGGATTGAACATTAGTTATTAAGATTTTGGATTGTTTGGGTATGCATATTTTTATTTCTTAATTTTGTTTTTGTTAAAACCGATTTAAATGTTTTGGAAAACGTTTTTAAAACATGTAAAACTCTTGAAATATTTTTATGAACATGAAATATATTTTTGGTATTTTTTTGAAAATTGTTTTGAATTGTAAAACGTTTTTATCTTATAAAAACCATTTTATAAAAAAGTTTTTAACATTTTATATTTAATAAATATTTTAAATGTTATTTAATATTTTAGAAAAATTTCAGAAAATTTTAAAAGATTTTTAAGAATTTTTAAAACAGTTTGAAATGTTTATGAAATATATTTAGTAAATTTTAATAAATTTCTGTTTTTATTATATTTCTAAATAATAATAATAATTAATTTTCGAAATATATTTATTTATTTATTTTTACTTATCCGTCGGAATTGCGTCGATAATATTCCGTCGGAATTCCGTCGATAATATTCCGTCGGTAATATTCTTTCGGTATGCCGTCAGAAATTCGTCGGTATTATGTCCGTCGAAATCCTGTCGATAATCTGTCGGTTTTGTTTCCCACGGTAATCCGTCGGTTTTTACTGACGAAAAACCGACGGATAAATTTTTCCGACGAAATAGAAATGACGGAAATTTTTGGTCGGAAATCCGTCGGAAATGACCATTTCTGACGGATATCCGTCGGTTTTTTCCCTCAGTAATCGCCTGTTTTCTTGTAGTGATGGGTTTTCCAAAGGGCCAAATTCTCAAATGCTCTTTGACTCAAAGTCAAAGACTGTCATACTCTCCTCTAATCTACCATACTCTCTACTCATAATAAAATAATGTAATTCCGATTTTGCCCCTACGATTTTTTTATTAATTTTATTTTAAAATTTTAGATTTCAAATTTCAAAATTCAAATTTTGGAGCTCAGATTTCAAATTTCAAATTTCAAAATTTGGAGCTTAAATTTCAAATTTCAAATTGAATTCTGGATTTTTTAATTTTAAACAAATTCGTAATGGTACAACTTGGTTCAATTGAGTACAACTTCGTAATGGTACAACTTGGTTCAACTAAGTACAATTTCGTAATGGTAAAACTTGGTTCAACTGAGTACAAATGGATAGTTATACTGAGTTATACTAAGTTGCACAATTTATTGGTACAACTTGGTTTAACTGTGTACAAATTTATAATGGTACAACTTGGTTCAACTGAGTACAAATGTAAAGTTATACTGAGTTATATTAAGTTGCACGATATTTTGGTACAACTTAGCATAACTATCTAGTAATAGTACAACTTAGAATAACTATCTGTGCGAAGTTGTGCGTGGTTATACTTCTGCGATTTCTCTGTATCTTTTTGTTCAGATCGATACTTCTGGGTTTTCTCATCTTCTCTTTCAGATCTGTACTTCCGGTTTTCTCAACTTTTCGTCCAGATTTGTAGATAACATAAACAAAATCAAAGCAATTACAAAAAATACAAAGATAATCGTCAGATCTACAGATGAAAAAGAAAATAGAAGAAAATCACCAGATCTACAGGTAAAACATGTTCTTCTTTTTCTGTAGATGAAACAAACAAACAAAAACTTGTAGCAGACAGATCTGTAAATCGAAGTAAAAGAGGAGAGGAAAATCGCAGAAGAACGAGAAGGAACAAATCGAGAAGAAGGAGATTTTTGCAGAGAAAGAGGAAGGAGAAAATTGCAGAAGAAGAAAAAGAAGGAGAAAATCGCAGTGAAAAATCACAGAAAAAGAAAAAAATTGTAGAGAGAATGAGGAGAAGAAAACGGCAGAGAAGGAAAAAATAAAAAAGTGAAGAATAAGGAAAAAGAATTAGGTTAAAAGAGGGAGGCGGTGGCATAGAGTGTAAATACATAGATTCATTAATGTTTCAAAGGTCTTTTAACACTTTTCAGGTTAAAAATAAATAAAAATTAAATGATTTTCTATAAGGAGAGTATATGGGAATTTGACTTTTGGTCAAAGAGCACTAGAGAATTTAATCTTTTTTCAAAGGAGGTTTTTAATAAGGTTTAGGCAATACTTATCATAATCCATTTGTTGATCAAGCCCAACCCATATTACTTTTGATTTTCGTAGGTCCTTTTACGTAATTATATTTTGAATTTTAAACTTGCATGTGATTAATGAGGTCTTGGAAACATGTCCATGGTTCCCATTTTCAAAATCCATTTTCCTTCTCTCTTTTCTTTATATTCTGAACTTGTATATCATAAAATTATCTATCTTTGTATTCTAAAACTTCGTTAATCCATAGATAATGGTTGGTGCGTAATATCCAGAAAGTCCTTGATATTTCTTGATGTGTAATATCCAAAAGATTTTGGATTGGTATATCAAAAGTCCTTCTACAGACTTTGTGCGACCCTTCATTCCACAACCCGTGAAGCAATCTGATTTCTTGGAGGTCCTGTCCAACCTTCTGCACTTTTATTTCAAGTGCCGATCTTAGGAGAATCATATCGAAAAGGAAAAATATAAGTAACTTCATCAAGGTCTTGTGATCTTAAGTGCTTCAAGTGCCAACGTAGAGGACACTATGCAAGTGAATGCACCAACAAATGAGTGATGATCACTAGATACAATGGAGAGATTGAATCTGATGATGATATTGAGAAAGAGAACCGTTCACCCCCTGAAGAGTGTGAAAGAGAAGACAAAGGACAGCTTTTAGTAGCTAGAAGATATTTAAGAAACAAAATCCAAACTCAAGAGGAATAACAGAGAGAGAATGTGATTCGTCTCAGCTCAATGGATGGTTGATCGAATTAAATAAGTGAAAAGTTTGTCTCACACCTAGAAGGGTAAGCAACACTATGTTCGAAGATGAAAACAGGACATCTAGGGTTTATGACAAGGATATGCTTGTTGATTAACTTTCTAATAAGGCTTATAGTTCTCGAAAACTAGGTAAGAGAAAGCAAAGGCTAAAAGGCCTATTAAAATAAAAGGCTAATGGGTCGTTTGTCGCTTCTAATGGAGTGGGCCTTGGATTACCTCATTAAAAACCTTAGTGGAAAAAATCATTGGAATAAAATCACACTAAGGGAAACAAAGTATAACCCTTGTCCCAACGAGATTGCACAGTCTAAGGCTCAACGGCTCGGATGGTGAAGATCACGGATGGGCCGTCGATCTTTATCATGGGCCATTTAGATTTTGGGCTAAACCAAATGGTGGCCTGGTATGAGCGTGTGGCCATAAATGTAATCTTCTCCGGAATGGTCTTTGTGGGAGTCGGAACTCGCACTATCAAAACTTGTAGAGCTAAACATTTTGGGGAACATAAATTTCAAGAGTAAAAACACCACAATACAAAACCCGGATGATATTTTACTGATGAGAGATCGGAAAACGAGTACAAAGAATAAAAGATTAAGATGTTTAAAGCTGAACCTTCTGAAAGACTGCATACATACCCTCAAGAAAGGGATCAAGCCATTCGTAGTTCTAAGTCTAGATGCTAGTGTTTTTCGAGATGTCTAAGTCGTAGGAAGTCCATCTCCTTATATAGCTGCGACCAATTGGCTTCGAGAAACTTTGTCCGCAAGATATTCGGAAATCTTCATGTTATCTTCTCCTTCCATTTACGTTAAGATTTAAAATTTCAGCTCGGATTTTTCTCTTCTGCTTGGAGATATCTTCCTCTTCCCTTCTTCGAGTTTATCCTCTTATTTTGGCGACAATCTTTCCGCGGCTTAGCCTATTTTGTCGAATGGGCCGAATACGGATAGTTCGAGTCCGTTCGAGCATAGAATTCTTGATTCGTCCCAAAGTCTCGAAAATACGAATCTTGTAGGCTGGACCCAAATTTGTATTTTTCGGACTTTATCCGACGATTTGGGTTTAACGGCTAGGAATGTATAAGTCGATGTTTCCGAATATGGATTGCGGCTAGTTTCGCATCCGAAGAAGGAGATATCGACAAATGTTTGATCATAAGATCTAAGTGGAATATCCGTTGAGAAGTAAATAAAGCTCGGAAGTTTCCTAGGAATGTATTCAGCCCGAAACTTCCGAAGGGATGGATTTTTGCTCGGAAAAAAATGAGAAGGAACATTCTTGGATCCGAGCTGGTTTAGCTCGGAAAGTCTGAGGTGGTTTAGCTCAGAAATTCCGAGATGGTTCAGCTCGAAAATCCGAGCAGTTCGGATTTTTGGTCTATCCGTAGCTTCTGTCGAGAGATGTGTCTGCTGATCGATCCGTTCGGATGTTTTGGTGAATAGTTTTGTTCATTTTGTATGAAATATTATCCGTTTGAACCTTTTCATATCAAATGTTATTCACACGAAGTCATCGACACTAAGTGCTTCGTATAAAATATTAACTATACGAAGTTCCGTTCGTATGAAATATGATGAACGTCCGTGTCCACTCTTCTGATAATGTTTTCGGCTATTGTTTTCGCCGAGGGAGATTTTGACATACCTTTAGCTAATTTAGCTCGTAATACATGATAGTTAGCCCCCCAGCTCGTTAGATTCGGGTATGATGGTGGCGAGGTTATTTAGTATTCGAGGCAAAAACAATTGTCTGAAAGGCCTGGTTCGACTACTCTTTGTTTCGGAACCATTTCACTTGTGCATAGCTCGGCCGATCCTGAGATCATGCTTAATCACGATCAACTGCGTCGTGATTACCGTAATACATGCTTGACAGAAAATATGATTATGTTCTGAGGAATCATGTGAAATTATAATCCTACCCTTACACCTTTGAAGAGATCTATAAATATTCTTCCTTCTCCCTTCATTTCTTCTCTCGGTTCATTCTCTCTAGATTTTGAGTAAGTTTCCCTCTCTAGTTTTTCTCCTTTTTCTTAAATATCCTTGAATGTTATTGTTTGAATACTCTTCAGCTCATAGCTTTTGATATTTTATATGTTTGTACCACCATTCACCGAATAAGTTTGTCAGGAAGATTGAGACAATTAAGACGATGTCTCTTCCGTTGTCTCAGAGTGAACCTCTTCTGTTGTCCCAGCATGAACACATGAAGGCCCGGAGGAAAGCGGCGGCAGAAGAAAAGAGACATAAAAGTGAAGAAAATGCTGCTGAGGTTATTGGAGATGGCTGAGAAGCCGTGCAAGGCTTGTCGCTTGACCAAGGTGTTCCTATGGCCGTAGACGGAATGTATACAGGTCAAAGCTCTGTCGCTCTCCATGAACCTTTGGGAGCAGTCTTGGGATTGGATGCTCAGAATATTCTGCCTGACATGAGAAAGAACGGATCAGGAAGGCACGTGATGCTGAAGTCCCTCGATCCGCCCCAAAATCAACCCTGAGCGGTCCGAGTTCCAGAGGTCCCATTTACGATAATGTCTCAGAGGTTGCGAGGTTCTGCTCGGGAATGTTACACGCGGGTGATGTCCCCGTTCAGTACGAGGAACATGACCTGCGGTGGTTTGCTTACTCATGCAGGCCAAGATTTCTTAAAGGTAAATTAGAGTAGAGGTCTGCTCTCTTTGATTTAAATGGTTCGTTTAGTGACTCTTTTCTCGTTCTAGGTGTGGGTGTTGGTGAACAGGCAAGCTGCCGAATCCGAGAGAGAAATCTGTGAGCTCAGGCCTTGTTCCACAAACATCTTGCTGAAACCAGAAACTGGAGCACTCTCTTTTAGAGTGTAAAGCTATGTATGAAGTTTGAGGTGGCACAACCTTCTATTAATTTCGAAAGAGTGGAGGCCCTTACCGAAGCTGAAAACCTGAGATTAAAGCTTGCGGAGGAGAAATTATCCCTCAAGTTTGCCATGAAAGAGGCGACCAAGAAAGGGAGGAAAGGGATGTTTGACAATTTCTCTTCCTACTTCAAGAAACTTTGCGGTATTTTCTCCAAGCTGCCCGCAGCCAACAAAGGGATTCTGACTTCATCGAAAAGAACAACAACCTTGAAATGATTGCCGCGCTGAAGGCACAGGATCCTCTGGCGTTTGAAGTCAAGGAGGAACATATCAAGAGTATGAAGGCGGAGCTTATAGCGAGCGACGTCCCTGAATACGATAGACTGATGGCTAAGGCGGAAAATTATTTCAACTTTTCTCCTTTCTCGGGAGATTCTGGGACACTTCCCTAGTTGGCGATGCTGAATCGGCTGGTGTATCCAATGTTTATAGCTCATATCTTTGAAAATCTATTTTGTTTATGTTATTGCTCTGGATGTTGTTGCTCTTTCTCTCCGTAACAGTTGGTCGTTCTATTTTATGAACCCTTCGCTTTTTAAATAAAATGCTTTCGTTTTTAGTTTTCGAGACCGTTTTCCGGTTGTTTTTAGAATCTATGGCTGGTCCTCGACTGTCTCATCTTTTTTTGATTAAGCATAAGCGCCGTGTCGTGTACTAAATGCTTCAATATACCCCAAAAATTTTATTCGGAAAACAAAATTGGGTTAGCTCAGAAAATCCGGGATAGTTAGCCCTGGAAGATTTGAGCCGATTAGTTTGGAATTTCCTAGTTCCATCTCGAATTTTCCGAGCTGGTCGGCCTTGAAATCTCCAAGCTTTATCTCGGAATTTCCAAGTTGGTCAACTTGGGATTTTCGAGCTTCATCTAGGAATTTCCGAGCTGGTTGGCTTGAAATCTTCGAGCTTCACCTTGAAATTTCCGAGCTGGTCAGCTCGGGATTTTCGAGCTTCATCTCGGAATTTTCGAGCTTCATCGGGGAATTTTCGGGCTGGGTTGCTTGGATTTCCAAATATGCCAAGTTTGTGGGAGATCGATCAATTATTTTGTCGCTGTACCAATTAGTTTTAGACAGTTAAACGGGTTCCGTCCGAGGGATGATTGCTCCTTCGGCCCCGGCCTTGGGACGAGTGTGCTTGGAAGCGTCTTACTAGGTTTTGAAATCAAGTTTGAAGATTAGTAGGACGTAATCCTCCTGCGTATTTGTATTGATTTAGACAAGTATGCTCGGAAGTGTCTTACTAGATTTTGAAATTATGTCCGAAGATTGGTGAGACGTGCTCTTCTTGCGTACTTGTAATGATTAGCCCAGTGTGCTCGGAAGCGTCTTATTGGGTTTCTAAATTAAGTACGAAGATTGGCGAGACGTACTCTTCTTGTGGACTTGTAATGATTAGACCAGTGTGCTCGGAAGGGTCCTACTGGGATTCAAAATTAAGTCTGAAGATTGGCGAGACATACTCTTCTTGCAGACTTGTAATGATTAGACTAGTGTGCTCAGAAGCGTCTTACTGGGTTTCAAAATTAAGTCTGAAGATCGACGAGACTTACTCTTCTTGCGGACATGTAATGATTAGACCAGTGTGCTCAAAAACGTCTTATTGGGTTTTGAAATTAAGTCCGAAGATCGGCGAGACGTACTCTTCTTGCGGACTTGTAATGATTAGACCAGTATGCTTGGAAGCGTCGTACTGGGTTTTGGAGTTTTACAGTTGACTTCAGTACTAGTGCAGGGGTTTCCCATCTTATCTTCCCCTCGTCTGTCGTCTACTCAATAACGACGTTGTCGAGACCAGCGTGTTTTGTTTTACTGGTTTTGGAATTTCGATTCCATTTTTCTGTGAGACTTTCATCTTACATTTTCTGTTATCGAAAGTGAGCCAATATCCGCAGGAAATACCTTTCAAAATATCATAATAAGATATAGTTGCCTATAACATCATTTTACCAGTGTGCTGAGTAGCATCATAGTGGATTTTTGGGGTTTGCTCGACTTATGTTCCCTTCTTCGATAATAAACATACCTACGTGGTATTGAAAATTTATATAGTGCGCTTTTATCCGTTCTTTTGATGTATAGAGCCTCAATCCATATAGAATATGTTAGCTAATATCCGTAAAGGATGAATTTGTTTGTCTGTTGCGGCCGTCAGCAGACAAGATAAACTATTCCTAACAATCACAAGAACATGCATTCGACTAGGTACGATGTGATAATATACGAATTCTAAGTTACGAGGTATATATCCTAATTTCGGGCTAAGAGAAGTAAATTAAATGTAAATGAGAATGGGTTTTCTTTTTTGTTACCGGACATATCCAAGCGTTGTATATCCTAATTTCGGATACGATGTACTTGTGGTTATGATCCTTTATCTTGAGTTTCTGAAAATGCGTTCGAACGAACCAGCTTTGTGATCCAAAAGTCATGAAGGCTGTCCGATTTCGTTTTGAAGTTGATCGGACTGATTTTGTTTTCGGTCGAGAGGGGTGTCTCGCTCGGATGTCCGAGCTGTTTGCTCGGAAGTTCCGAGCTGGTGTGTTCGAATTTCAGAACTGACTTGCTTACAAAATTCTGAACATATACGCTTGGGTCGAAAGGGAATTATGAGCTGACTTGCCTAGAGTTTCTTAGCTGACATGCTCGGGCAATTTGGTCTTGTCGAGCTGATCCCCTCGGATTTCCAAGTTGGCAGGCTCGAAGTTTCTGATTAGATGTGCGGATGGTTCTGCGTGTCTGAATGTTTCTGAGTTACTTTGTCCGAAAATCCTCTTATGAGCCCGAAAATTGTTTTGAAATTTTCTGGATTCCAATATGGAGGTATAGATATATACGGACCCACTCCCCCTCTTTTTGATGGGGGACAGCTGAACCGATTGAAAGATCGGCTGCCTACGTACCCCTTTCGGGGATCAAGCCATCCCGTATTTCAAATTGTCAGAAGTCTTGATTTAATGATAGTATTTCTTTAGGTACATCGCATTCTAACTCCTGGGAACCATGACATTATCCATGTTAGTAACTTGTATGCCCCTGGTCGGACGACTTTCGCGATTTTATACGGTCCTTCCCAGTTGGCTCCCAGTTTGCCTGCATTTCGTTCGGCGGTGTTCTGAAATACCTTTCGTAGGACAAAATCTCCTTCCCGGAATCTCCTACTGCGGATGTTCGAGTTATAATACCTCGAGATTTCTTGATCATAGTTTTCGATGCGGATTAATGCTTGGTCGCATTTTTCGTTGATTATATCAAGTTCGTCAAGGAGCATCGTATCATTCAAATCATCTTTTATAGGGAGCAATTTGCGACGTATTCCTGGGATTTCGACTTCAGTCGGGATCACGCATTCTGATACGTAAACAAGCGCGAATGGTGTTTCTTCAGTTGCTCGTCTAGGAATTGTCCAGTGCGACCAAAGGGCTCCTTCCAGCTCTTCATCCCATCGTCTCTTCTTTTCGTTGAGTCACTTTTCAACCCGTCGAGGACCATTTTCTGGTGGGTTCGGCCTGTCTGATCCCTTAGGGGTATCACGGCGTGAATTTTTGTAATTGTATCTTCCATTTTTCACAAAAGCCTCAAAGCGTGTTGAAATGAATTGTGATCCGTTATCTGTAACGATCTCGTACGGCACTTCGTGTCGACATATAATGTTCTTCCATATAAAATGTTTGACTTGGACGTCTTTGATGCTGACATAAGATTCGGCTTAAATGCATTTTGAGAAATAGTCCATTAGGACGATAAGGAATCGCTTCGGTTTATATTGGTGAAGCGGGCCCACTATATCCATCGACCAAGGCATGAACAGATAAGGTTCTGAGATTGATGACAGTAGTTCGGCCGGTTGACGGATGGTCGGAGCATGTCTTTGGCATTTTTCGCATTTTCGAGAAAACCTCTCGCAGTCCTTAACCATTTTCGTCCAAAAATAACCATGACGCTTGATCTTGATCACCAGTGCTCTTCCTCTGGATTGATTTCCGCACGAACCGATGTGGACTTCTTCCATGACTCGCCTTGCTTCTTTGCCATCGACGCATGACATCAGAGGACCGAATAACCTCCATTTGTAAATATTTCCTTACATCAAAACACAACGAGTGGCATCTACTCTGTCTTTGCGTGCTGCCCATTTATCTTCACGAAGTTCGCCGTTCGTGATGTACGAACGGATCGTTTCCATTCATCCTTTGTCTCAGTCGTACTCTCCTTTGGCTAGTATGTCCGTTTCAGCTTCGCCTTCTCCTGATGGAAAGTTTTCTTCGTCGTTAATGTTTTCTTCGGGTGGATTGGCTAGGTTGACTATTCCATAATTTTTTTATGCTTGGATGCTCGATAAATTCTACAAGAATGATTTGCTTCAATCCTGGTTCCGACGTCGAGGTGAGAGCTAGTAATGCATCAGCAGGTGCGTTTTCTCCTCGAGGGATTCGTTTTAGGTTGAATTTCTTAAGCAGCTTTACCAGGTTGCGGACAATTTTCAGTACGCCTCCATCCTTTCGTCCCTTTTTTCGTATTCTCCGCTGTATTGGCTTGCGACCAGTTGTGAATCGCAAAACACTTATACGTTTCGAATTTTGAGGTCATTCACTAACCTTAACCCAGCGATTAAAGCTTCGTATTCTGCCTCGTTGTCCGAAGCATGGAAAGTTAGGCGGAAGGATTGTTCCACGATTTCTCCGGTGGGTGACGTCAGGCGGATCCTTAATATGGAACCTTGCTTCGACCAGGAAATCCGCTAGTACTTGCGATTTCGCACATGTCCTGGATCGGTATTCGATATCGAATTTACTGAGTTCTATCGCCCATTTCGCTAACCTCCCAGTTTGGCTTGGCTTGGACTATGAAGGATTGTCTGTAAAGGAAAATTCGTCGGGACTACGATCGAGTGAGACTGGAAGTATGGACTTAATTTCCAAGCAGACATCACTAGTTTGAGCGCTAATTCTTTGATTTGAGGGTAGCGAGTATCCGTGTCCATCAGTGTTTGACTGGCATAAAAATTGGCTTTTGTTCCCCTTGATCTTCCCTGATTAGAGCCCACTCATTGCGGTAGCCGATATCGCAGTATACAGGAATAGAGGTTCACCTTCGATCGGTTTCGACAATACTGATGGATTCGCCAAATATTTCTTCAGTTGTTGGAAATCTTCTTCACACTTCTCTGACCATTTGAATGTCTTGTTGCCTCGCAAGCACTACAAGAAATAGGGGTATCTATAGCGCGACATTATCCGCTATAATAAAAAATAGATAGCGCTTTTTTAATCCGCAATTTTATTGTCCAGATATTATAGCGCTTTAATGTTTGTTATATAATGTTTAATAATAGCGCCTTTTGATTGCAATAAATTAGTTATTATAATAGCGGATTTTGATTGCTATTAATCATTTTTTATAGCATTCTTTTTCTGGTTTTTGCTATTAATTTTTATTTTTGTAGCATTTGTTTGTGCTATAATTTGATTTCCAGCGGTCCTACTTTTGTATGTTTTCGTATTTCCAGAAATGAAACCAAAATCAAAATAGGATATCGTACTATTTTGAAACCTGATAATGTATTACAAAGTAGATCCAACACATAGTGTATCCCAAACAACATAAGCATAATGAAAATCAAGTAGCAAACATTCTCCAGACATAACAAGTTTCAGCAACAAGAGCAAACCTATCACACTAGTTTAAGTTTGTCATTTGGCCAAGCAATGGTCGTACCTATAGCATCTGCAACAAACTGAATTTCAGAATTTGGTCTCCACACTGCAGCATCTCCAATCTTTGCCACATCCACCCAAATCTTGGTGGCATTAGGTCCTAATGGGACAAAGTGGACTCGATCAGCTGGATCAGTTGAACAAACGCGGCCTTCTGCGACAATTTTCTTGGAGCCGCTGCAATCATATAGAAGACACTTCTTTTTGGATCATTTGTTGCTTCCGGTGCTGTTACTCGTACTCTGTAACTCAAATTGCAAGACATAACAATCAGAAATACATTAAAGCAACATAAAAACCACAGTTACAAGTAAGTTAAAGCATAAGGTTTAGTTTTTTACCGCAGGTGAGGATTTTGGTGAAACTGAAGGTGTTTTCAAGCTGAACTAAACCTTATCAAGTGGCCATGCGATGTTGTTATTTACAGCATCACCCATCACTGCCATTTTAGCACTTGGCCTCCACAGAAAAACGTCCGGAGCCAAAACCTTATCAACCTTCAGAATTGCAGCATTAGAACCCAGAGGCACTCCGTCAATCTTATCATGTGGGTCAACTGAACACATTGTACGCTCTGCAACAATTTCATCAGTTCCATTCCAAGCAAAGATGTTGCATTTCGAAGTTGATTCATCAGAGGCCTAAGGATTCAAAAATATATTAATCATCTAATGTTTGAGAATTACAGTGCTACCAGTTTGGAATTAGAAAAAGATGAAAATATTTACCGAGGCAGCTGAACTCTTATTTTTACTCGGGGAGCTATAGTCTCTGACCAAAACCACTCTGTCACATGGCCATGGAATTTTGGTTCCAATAGCTTCGCCAATTGAGTAAACTGTTGTGGTAGGCCTCCACAGAAATGCATCAGGGTTTGTAGTAGACTTCACAATCACCGCCGCCGTGTTAGGACCGAATGGAATCTTACCAATCTTATAGTCTGGTTCAGAGGAGAAGAATTTTCCTTCCCCGACAATAACATCCTCTGCTGCAAACCAATCTAATATCTTGCACTGAACTGCTCCTTTCCTTAAGTTTGAAACATCAGATTGAGCATCCACATCTTCACCGTATGCCTAACAAGAAGAAAATTTTTGGTTAAAACTTATTTCATTGACAACCATGAAAAACAAGAGTGAAACTTACTCTCTTCTCAGCTAAGCCACGCAATTGTTTCTCCAAACTTTCAACCTTGGTTTGCAGTTCAGTTTGATTTGCTTCAAGCTTCTGAACATGTGAGTCTCTTGCATTAAGATAATTACCTTATACATTATCATCCCTCTTCCCATCCCTCTAACTCTTCCCTGCTTATCTTTTCCTAGGACTTGGCTGACAGCATCTTCTTTTAAATTATCATTGGATGTGGAACCCATTTGACTATCGAGTGATTGTATCTTCTCCTGAAACAAATGTTGGAGAACATTGTTATTGAAGCAAATCATCTAAGACTCTGCAATAATACTTAAAAATATGGAATCTTACAATTGTTTCTGCAAATTCTTGCTTCACGGGTCTCCCATCTTTGTGCGTGTGTCCTGCTAACCATACTTTACTTCTAGTCACAGTCCTTGGCTGAGAGCTGTTTTTTTTCTACAAGTACAACATATTACTTAAAAAAGGTATATGAACACAATCTATTATACACTTTAAAAATGTAATACACGTGAAAGACACATACCATTTCCACAGATAGACGATACATTCCTTTCCGGCTAGTGGTGTGAGGAATCTGAGTCTTCCTCAGATCCCTATATTTGTCACTTGTTTCCTGCAAGTGAAACCATTGTTATTATCCAAATCATCAAGTATATGAATTATGAAAGAAGATAGTATTAACTACTTAACCTTAAAAGTAGTGGAAGTCTTGCTTTTCACCTAATTGTTCCAAGCTGCAAGAGATTGAATGTTGCTTGGCTTTAACTTGAGCCTCTGAGTACCACTTTTAGTTTTTCGAAGTTGAGAAACAAGTCTTGATTTAGAAGCCCTCCAGAGACAGCCCATCTGTTTGAAAATAGTCTCTCTTCGCCAACTATCTTCAACACTAAACCTTTCCTATAACAGAAAATACAGAATCATACATAATCACTCACAAAGTTATTTAAATATCTCAATGCAGAAATACCTTAATTTCTTCCCACATTGCGTCCTTAGTTGCAGTGTCAACCACCCTCCAATCATCAAGAAGCACTGAAACATGCTCCCTTACAAGAGGTCCAAGTGAAGGATGTTTTGGTTGTTAATCCAGATTCAATTCTCAGATTCAACAGTTCCTAAACATGCGGATCTAGGTTCTCTTGAATAGAAACAACAATGGATCTCACCTTATACCTGTTTATGCAGCGGAAAGAGAGAACAGGTCAGAGATCAGAGAGCCACCGAGTGATAACTCCTCCAGAGGTTCACACACGCACACCAAGCAGGAAGAGAGGCTGCTAGACCGAGCTGTGGGAGGCGCAGGAAGAGAGAGAGATCGCGGCTGGGGGCTAGGGTTAGAGAGAAAGAGATTTGGGTTTTAGTTTATAAAACCCTTCTCTTTCCCTTTTGGGCTTTTGGGCCCAAATACCAATCTGATTAAATCCCTTGGATTTAATCAGACCCATTAATCTCTCTCTAAGTACGACAAATGCCTGGCACTTTTACCGTACTTCTGCTAAGCCGTTCCTACACATTTTCCTGTTAGCTTAGGCGTGTGACCCATATGGGATCATATAATAAAGGCAATAAGTCCAAGACTTATAGATCATGAGCGGACTCTAGCAAGCCATCATGACCCCCAGTATTATATGACTTATGTCTGATCATTGACATACTCTTACTTTCTAGAGACAGTACCGAGATTACTGGACACAATTCCAACAATCTCCCACTTGTACTGGAATCTCTGTATTCATAATCCTTTTGTCTCAATATCTCGATTAGTCATAAGGCAAGATTAGTGTCATCCTTATAAAGCCTAATCTTGTTCATCGGACTCTGATTCGATACTGACAATCCAAACGACTCGGGAAAGTCCGTTTGAGCATGGCCATGCATTTTCCAGTATTCAAATCTCCGATTGGCCTAGAGATATTCACTCCATTTATATTGGAGGGACAAATTCCATCTTGTTCCATCACTGTAAACTACTCATTTCATAATGTACCCAAACAAGGTCCTTATAACTATCGTAGAACGACAGCGTTAGACAATGATCAAAGTGCATCAGTCCATGTGCAGTCACATGCATGCGAACTCAGGTCTAAGGACTATACTCTATAGTCGTAGTAAGAATCTCTTATGACACATATATAAATATCCTGAAGAGTTCTTATAAGCGGGTCTTGTCCGGTCGTATGTACCCCAACATACACCTATGTACTGACTTTGATGCCGCGCATCTATGACACACTGAGACTTTGTCATAAGTCACATACCAATCTAGTCTCACACGGTTGTTGGTGTTCCAATTTCAACAACCTTCGACTAGGGACTGGATGATATAAGCCATCTATCAAATATAGGGTCTCATGATCAAGCTAAATGACTTCGATGACTCAAGATCAAGTCACTTACTTCGATGACCTATAAAATGGTTTATATCACTTTGGAACGATTATTTCATCACAGTTAAAATAATCTTGAAATAATAATTTCATTAAACATAAGAATGTTTTACTAGAACATATCAAATAACTAAATAAAAGCCCTCAAACTCCCACTCAAATTTAGATTACATTTCAATGTCTCTAATGCCTACAGCTTCGGTCAGAAACTCGAGCTTAGGCCTTGGGAGTGGCTTTGTCAACGGATCAGCGACGTTATCATCTGTCTGAACTCGGCTGATCTTGACTTCTTTCTATTAATGATGTCACGTATCAAGTGAAATCTTCTTAGAACATGCTTGGATTTCTGGTGTGATCTCGGTTCCTTTGCCTGAGCTATAGCACCATTGTTATCACAAAACAGTGCTAGAGGCTCAGCCGCATCTGGTATCACACCTAGTTCAATAATGAACTTTCGTATCCAAACAGCTTCCTTCGCAGCTTCTGAGGCGGCGATATATTCAGCTTCTGTAGTGGAATCAGCAACGGTGTCTTGCTTGGAGCTTCTCCAACTGATTGCACCGCCATTCAGACAAAAGATATAACCGGACTGTGACCGGAAATCATCTTGGTCTGTCTAGAAACTTGCGTCCATGAATCCACTGACTTTAAGCACATCACTTCCACCGTATACCAAGAACTTATCCTTAGTATGTCTTAGATACTTCAGGATATTCTTGACGGCAATCCAATGGTTTTCACCTGGATTTGACTGGTATCTACTCGTCATGCTCAATGCATAAGCAACATCAGGACGAGTACAGATCATGGCATACATGACAGATCCTATTGCAGATGCATAAGGAATATTCTTCATGCGCTCAAGCTCAGCAGCCGTCGTAGGGCTCTGCTTCTTGCTTAGCGTTGTGCCATGTACCATTGGCGTGAAGCCCTTCTTGGAATCTTTCATGCTGAATCTTTGTAGGACTTTGTCAATGTATGAGTCTTGACACAAGCCTATCAGCCTTCTAGATCTATCCTGGTAGATCCTGATTCCAAGAACGTATGCGGCTTCACCCATGTCTTTCATGGAAAAACAACTTCCAAGCCAGTCCTTTACGGACTTCAGCATTGGAACGTCGTTTCCGAGAAGCAGTATGTCATCGACATACAGAATAAGAAATACTATCTTTCTCCCACTAGTTTTCTTATACACGCATTGTTCTTCTTCGTTTCTGATGAAGTCAAATTGCTTGATTGCTTCATCAAAACGAAGATTCCAGCTCCTCGATGCTTGCTTCAATCCATAAATGGATTTATGAAGCTTGCATACTTTCCCAGCATTCTTTGGATCTATGTAACCGTCAGGTTGCGTCATATACACATCCTCTTCCAGAATTCCATTCAGGAAGGCGGTTTTCACGTCCATCTGCCAAATTTCATAATCATGAAAAGCTGCAGTTGCTAGTAGAATCCGAATAGATTTCATCATAGCCACTGGTGAATAGGTTTCATCGTAATCCACACCGTGAACTTGTCTGAAACCTTTTGCCACCAACCTAGCTTTATAAATCTGGACATTTCCATCCACGTCAATCTTCTTCTTGAAGATCCATTTGCACTCGATGGCTTTTACACTAGCGGGTAAGTCAACCAACGAAAACACTTGGTTGACCGACATGGAGTCCATCTCGGAATCAGTGGCCTTGCGCCACTTAGAGGAATCTGGGCCCATCATGGCTTGATTGAAGTTCGATGGTTCATCACCATCAATGATCAGAAGATCATGACAGTCAGTCACGAGGTCCTTGATATCTCTCGGGTTCGTGACGGATCCTCCCGGATCTTCGAACTTCAGGTACTACAGGTTCAGGCTCTACAATTTCTTGTAGGTCCTCCTGCTGCTCTTCCTCATTAGGTTGAGCAGTATCCTGTTCATCTTGAATTTCTTCAAGCAGTACCTTACTCCCACTGTCTTTCTTAGAGAGAAACTCCCTCTCAAGAAAGTTACAATCCCGGGCAACAAAGATCTTGTTCTCGGAACGTAGATAGAAGTAATAAGCCTTGGTTTCCTTTGGATAACCAATGAAGTAGCATTTATCAGACTTTGGTGTAAGCTTGTCTGAGATTAATCTCTTGACATAGGCTTCACAACCCCAAATTCTTAGATAAGACAGCACTGGAGCCACTCCAGTCCATAATTCATATGGTGTCTTTGCTACTGCTTTCGATGGCGCTCTATTTAAAGTGAACACTGCTGTTAGCAGAGCATATCCCCAAAGGGATATTGGAAGGTCTGTGTGACTCATCATAGATCGAACCATATCCAATAAGGTCCGATTTCTCCTTTCAGACACACCATTCCATTGAGGTGTTCCGGGAGGAGTGAGTTGGGATACGATCCCACACTCTCTTAGATGATCACTGAATTCTTGGCTTAAGTATTCTCCTCCTCGGTCGGACCGAAGAGCCTTAATGCTTTTGCCAAGTTGATTCTGTACTTCATTTTGGAATTCTCTGAACTTCTCAAAAGATTCAGACTTATGTTTCATTAAATAAACATATCCATACCTACTGAAATCATCAGTGAAGGTAATGAAGTACTGATAGTTTCCTCTTGCATTTGTGGACATTGGGCCACACACATCAGTGTGTATCAGGCCCAATAAGTCACTGGCCCTCTCGTTAGGTTTATTAAAGGGGGCCCGTGTCATTTTGCCCATCATGCAGGATTCGCATTTCTCACATGACTCAAAGTCAAATGAGCCAAGAAGTCCATTCGAATGGAGCCTCTTGATGCGTTTCTCGCTGATGTGCCCTAAACGACAATGCCATAGAAACGTTCGGTTCTCCTCATTAGGTTTGAACCGTTTGGTATTAATGTTATAAATTGGCGCGGATTGATCGAGTATGTAAAGCCCATTCGTAAGAGGGGCAGAACCATAGAACAAATTGTTGCGATTGAAGGAACATAATTTATTCTTAACTGAAAAATCATAACCTTCCAAATCCAACAACGAAATTGAAATAATATTTCTGCTTATAGCAGGTACAAAATAACAATTATTGAGTTCTAAAATCAATCCCGAAGGTAAAGACAACAAGTATGTGCCTACAGCTAGTGCTGGAACTTTCGCTCCATTCCCAACTCGTAGCTCCACTTGTCCTTGCTTCAGCCTTCTACTGTTGCTGAGTGCCTGCATATTAGTACAAATATGAGCCCCACAACCAGTATCCATAACCCATGAGGTATTATCAGAAGTAGTTGTATTAACTTCTATAACAAAAATACCTGTCGAAGAAGTCTCGAGAGTCTTCTTCTTCAATTCCTTTAGACCTTCTTGGAATTTCTTACATTCTCTCCTCCAATGCCCTGGTTCTTTACAGAACCTGCATATGTCAGTTGGCCCAGCCTTGGACTTGGGCTTGGGCTTTGGCGTGTCCTTGTCCGCGACTTGGACAGCCTTGGCCTTTCCCTTATCCTTAGCAGAGGATTTCTTAAACCCCTTGCCCTTTTGCACCATAAGCACATTGAGGTCCTTGGCGGTTTTCCTCAAGTTGGGCTCTGCAGTCTTGAGCATTCCGTGAAGCTCAGGCAATGTCTTACTCAAGCCATGCATGTTAAAGTTCAGAATGAACTGATCATAGCTTGCAGGTAATGACTGCAGAATGATGTCGCAGGCAAGTTCCTGGCTGATAGGGCAGTCGAGTTTCTGAAGATGATCGAGATAACCCATCATCTTCAAGACATGAGGACTCACTGCCGCATTTGCAGCCAACTTACAGTCTAAGAGGTTCTTAACAGTCTGAAACCTCTCAGTCCTTGCTTGCTCCTGAAAAAACAATTTCAGGCTTGCCATTATCTCAATTGGTGACAACACACTCTCGAACTGCATTTGCAGCTCAGCAGTCATTGTCGCCAACATAAGGCAATACACATCATTTTCATCTGACGAATGCTTTTCCCAAGCATTATGCAGAGTCCTGGCGGCATTGTTAGCAGGCCTCTCGGGGAGAGGATCACGAAGGACATAATCCTTCTTCTCCTGCTTGAGGACCAGCCTCAAGTTCCTTGACCACGTCAGAAAGTTCGTTCCAGTCAGCTTCTCCTTCTCGAGAACAGACCGGATTGAGAATGTGTTTTGTGTGCTTGTAGTAGTCATAGCTGAAATATATAGATAAAAGGTTATTAGTTAATATGTTCAATATGATTAATCTCGTATTAAGTTTAATATGATTAATCATGCATTATATTCAATAACCTAAGTTACCCTCAATAGAATATAATGATTCCAAGATCCACATATAACTAAGATCAAAGTGGGCCACTGGCCGTCACCCAACCTTAGCTTATATCGGTAAGCCCTATGTCGGCTAATTATATCCGTGATATAACTCTTGGTTGTGAATCTGGGCTCGAGGCCCAATTCACTCTGATGTCTCAAGGCCCGGGACTCCCGATGGCCTAGTCAAGAAAACCAGACTATACAGTCATGTAATCATTAATGTCTGGGACTCCCAATGACATTTATGAATCACAAACCGTCTTATCCACGCAAAAGTAGACACCCTCACACTGTAAGGCCATGAATACAATTGAATGGGCTTCGAAAGCTGACATAGCCTGGACAAGACATCCAACGCTTGATATTATTTGAGGTTCGTAGGTTTATTAAAATTTCATTCCCAAAATAGAAGATTACTATTTTGGGAAACTTTCCATTTTTGGAAACCTACTATTTTGGAAACTTTCTAAAATTGGAAACTTTCTAAAAACGGAAACTTTCTAACTTTAGAAATTTCTTAAAATCCAAAACCCGCAAATCTAGAAACTTCTATTTTAAGAAACTTTCTAATTTCAAAATTTTGGAAACTTTAATTTAAAATCGACTTTATAATTTTATAAAATAAATATTAAATTAATCTGAAGAAAGACTCAAATAATTGGCCCAATTGTTTTAACTTCTTGGCCCGAGGCCCAAGAATTGGTCCATGTCCAAGACATGACCCAATTGTCCAATTAAATGACATAACCGGTCTGGTTCATTAAAGTTGGTCTAACCAAATTTTAATTACTACGATGACCACAATTGTCAACCGGTTATTTACTAAACCGGATTTTCTCAATTTATTTGGTCCAACCAAATCAAATTAGAAAATCCTGGTTTAGGCACAAAATCCAATTTTTTCGACTTTGGATTTCTTATCCCGGTTTAACCAGACTTAATAAATTTATTAAATCTGTTTATTAAACCAGGACGAATAATTTTAATTGAAATTTTTAACCGAACCTTGAACCGAACCGAAAATGACCTAGCCGTGAGCTTCACGCAATCACGACAGCCGCAAGCCAGCCGCGTTTGAACCACGATCGGGACGGCTGCTTGGACGGGACGATCGTTCGGGACGATGCTCGGGACAGTCGGGCCGTGAGATCGGGACGAGACAGCCGGGCCATCTCTCGCGATCGGACGGGACGCGGGACGGGCAAGGCGCGATGCAAGCATCAGCCTTGCGCCTCACGGTCGAGCGATCCAACCGGCACGACGCAATCCATGCGATCCTTGCGGATCCATGCGATGCTCGCTTCACGGTCGATCGATCCGATCGGGCAACGATCGATACATGCTATCGATCATCGATCGATACATGCGATTGGTCTTGGCCGATCGGTTCAACACTCGGCCGATCGCCTAACCAAGTCATATAGCTTGGTTTGCGATTTCAAATATGTTTAGGTTTCAATTCCTTGTTGCTTAAGTGATTTCTCTTATCAGTAGTTGATTCAAAACACTTTTAAACAAGAAAAACAATCCTAAACATGAATCTAAACAAGAAAAACCAGAACCTGGCTCTGATACCACTGAAGGATGTTTTGGTTGTTAATCCTGATTCAATTCACAGATTCAACAGTTCCTAAACATACGGATCTAGGTTCTCTTGAATAGAAACAACAATGGATCTCACCTTATACCTGTTTATGCAGCGGAAAGAGAGAACAGGTCAGAGATCAGAGAGCCACCGAGTGATAACTCCTCCAGAGGTTCACACACGCACACCAAGCAGGAAGAGAGGCTGCTAGACCGAGCTGTGGGAGGCGCAGGAAGAGAGAGAGATCGCGGCTGGGGGCTAGGATTAGAGAGAAAGAGATTTGGGTTTTAGTTTATAAAACCCTTCTCTTTCCCTTTTGGGCTTTTGGGCCCAAATACCAATCTGATTAAATCCCTTGGATTTAATCAGACCCATTAATCTCTCTCTAAGTACGACAAATGCCTGGCACTTTTACCGTACTTCTGCTAAGCCGTTCCTACACATTTTCCTGTTAGCTTAGGCGTGTGACCCATATGGGATCATATAATAAAGGCAATAAGTCCAAGACTTATAGATCATGAGCGGACTCTAGCAAGCCATCATGACCCCCAGTATTATATGACTTATGTCTGATCATTGACATACTCTTACTTTCTAGAGACAGTACCGAGATTACTGGACACAATTCCAACACCAAGAAACGACGAAAGTGTAACTGAACCTGGACCCGAATGTTCTCCCACGGCTGAAAAATCAACATATACCTTCTCCATAGCTTCTTTTGCCAATTTACGCATCTTAGTCGGACCACGTATATTCCTTTTCTTCTTCTCAGTCGGTTGGGATTGTTC
The DNA here is from genome assembly GCA_030180135.1 of Orychophragmus violaceus. Classification (NCBI taxonomy): domain Eukaryota; kingdom Viridiplantae; phylum Streptophyta; class Magnoliopsida; order Brassicales; family Brassicaceae; genus Orychophragmus; species Orychophragmus violaceus. The sequence goes on along the minus strand of CM058230.1, from coordinate 85,801,224 downwards.
ATCTACAGTTGGCTGGGATTGTTCATGTCCTTGACTGGCCCGCTGCTCAGTTTCAACATCTTGGTCTCCCATCTGCGTATCTTTCTCCCCATCTTCTCTTGCCATTTCTTCGGCTTCCTCAGGTTGGTCATCTTTCTCAGGTTGGTCATCTTGGCCTCCCACCATATCGTTATCTTGTTCTTCTTCTGCCATTTCTTTATGAAGGTCTCCACCTTCATTATCTGGGTCTCCAACCTTATCATTATGCTTCTCTAACAAGTGTTGTTGATCCTTTATAGTATTCTCTGCACCATCATTTTCCTCATGATCCTTCGTAGTAAGCTTCCTTTTAAGGTTTTTTTCACCATAATTTTAAGCTGTTTCTTTCGAGGTTTCACCGGTAGCTCCACAGGACTTGCATCTGCACCTTGATTACGCTTGCTACGTCGTCTAGCCTCTTCTGTTTGATTTCTTTGCTTCATGATTTCTCCTTCAATGTCACCAATTAATCAAAAAAGTAATAAAAGTTAGTATAAATACTTCTGAAATGAAACTGTCATTGGTTGTAAGTATAGGAAGACCAAAGACAATAGTTGTTAGCATAGGAGGACCACAGTCATCCCTAACACAGAAACTCTCATCATCAGACATTTGATTTCCCAAATCTTCTTCATGCTGGACTGATTCTATTTCACTAACAAACTCCTCTTCTGTCTCCAATTCATGATATCCCCTCGGTGGTGCCCGCATAACTACATACCATGGTGAAGACTCATCTTCCCTAGAGTAAAAAATCTGTTTTGCTTGGGATGGCAGAATGTGTGGATCTTGTAAAAAAGCGGATTGGTTCATATGGAGGTTCACAAGCGTGAAGCCGTCTTCTTCCTTCACACCATTCCCTTTGTTTGCCCAAATGCATTTGAATAGAGGAACATGGAACATGTGGTAGTCCAGCATCACAATCTCCTTTATCACGCCGTAATATGCAACCATGTCAGCTTTCTGTTTACTGTCTCGCGCACTTGATCTACACATACTGAATGCTTCATATGTCACTCCACAGTTCTGAGTCTTCCGTTTTACGGCGTCTGTATGAAATCGGTGGCCGCTAATGACATACCCTTTATAGGTTTGAGCTTCTTTTCTCGGTCCAAATGCCAACCATCTTAGTTTTTTGGAATGAGACTCTGAATTTGTAGGTATCTAACAATTGAAAATCACAGCATCAGTTCAACGTTAAGGTATCAATTAAGATGAAAACTGAGATGAAAGTGTAATGTACAAATGCACGAACCTTTCAGTATGAACTTTCCAACAATGTGTTTCGTTTCTTGCACACCGGACATCAGTAGATTGCAATTCTTCCAGATGCATATTGTTGCAATAGATTCATAAGTTATTAGTCACACATACTTCACAATCAGTTTCCAAAAAATTACAAGATATTAGTGTTGAATAGAGTTTATCTTACTCAATATAAGGATCCATAATCGCCGTGTTCATCAGAACATACCGATGAGCTATCTCTCTCTCTCTTTATCTGAAAGTGTTACATCTGTTTGTTTCTGAAGTGGACGGCCTTCAAGTATTTGGTCATTGCCAGCAAGATCTTCGTTACGATTAAGGGGTTCTTGAATTGGTAGAGTATTCTTTATAAATTCTAGGCAGAAAGCAATGCACTCTTCAGCCAAGTATCCTTCCGCCATGCATGCTTCTGCCCTCGCATAATTCCTTACATATTTCTTTAGTGTTTTCATGTACCTACAGATCAATGCCAAATCATGTTTCTCAATATTACAAAAATTGAAATGTAAACTAAGTTACTGATCAGAACTAAACTAATGATAAATAGATGGAATCAAATGATTAGATTACCTCTCAAACGGATACATCCAGCTGATATATCATGGTTTTTACCGGTTTTATGCCATGATATAATTGTGTTTTAGAGTCTTTTTGTGTTCTTTTAGAGTCTGTTACAGGTATAATCAGGTTTGGAGCAGAATTGGAGATATTCGAGCATTTTGGGGATTTTTGGAGTATTTGGCCGAGAGATTGAGCTCACTGTCCAGAATTCCGGATTGCATCGATCGACACACCTTTGGTGTCGATCGACACACTAGCTAGATGGGCCGATTCGGCGGTTTAATGAAGAATGAAGATTTTACACTTTAGCCCAGAAGTTTCGAGTATATACAAAGAAGCCCCAGCCGAGATTATGCCTATATAATTAGGATTTTGGTGTTTATTTTAGATACGCTTTCATAATTAAGAGCAGAGTGTTTTTAGAGCTATTGGGGCTGATCTGATCTTGTACTTCACCTTATTTTGGAGAAGATTTCGAACCCCTTTATTTATTTAATCTCTTTTATGCAATCTATTAATTCAATGATTTCTGTTTCATTAATCATGTCTGAGTAGATTCATAGTTAGGTTTAGGGTTTCTCATTAAGGATTTCATGACTTGTTAGACTTGTTTAAAATCAGTTAAGGATTCACATGAATAGAATGTTCTTCGATCTAAATTGTGCTTAATGCTAGTTCTAACCTGATCAATTAGAATCTAGATCTTAGGTTGCTAAATAGGACACGAGAGTGTGGTTTAGAATCTGAACTATTTAGGTTGAGCAATTAAATTATTCGCAAAGGAATTTGGTTTAGTTTAATTGTGAACATAATAAACTTGAAATTAATGCTGGTTTAATCTGTTAGTAATTGCAAAGGAATTTGGATTGTTGCACTTAGACTTAGAGAATTCTCGCAAAGGAATTTGGTTAATTCTATATCCGTGATTTGAGTTCTAGAACTATGCTTAATTAGATCCTGACTGATTAACTTGTCTGCTTGTCTGATTTTCTGAGAACACCCTAGACTTAGCGCCTTTAATTAACTGCTTTCACCACCGAAATCTGCTACTTGTTTACTTTCTCGCTTTGCTATTTATTTTACTACATATTGCTTTCTTCTTAGTTTAAATTCCTAAGGTTCTTTATCTATCGAGACCAGAGTCTCTGTGGATTCGATACCATATATACTTCAATCACTTAACTGTGCACTTGCAGTAGAATATAATTAAAACTAGACCCCTATCAAGTTTTTGGCGCCGTTGCCGGGGACTCTTAGAGTCTTCGATAGGATCGAACTTAGGGTTTTTACTAGGATTTTTTATTTTCTTTTTTTTTTGTTTTCGTTTTTATTTTATTTACTAAATTTTTCTTTGTATTCTCTCTGTCGCAGGTACCGATTTCGCTTTGCGTCGATCGTTGCACCTTTGTGTCGATCGTCACTAGGCGATTCTGAGATTGAATCGATCGTTGCACTGCTAGCATCGATCGTTGCTTGACGATTACAGACAGTTTATGCAGACGCGTGAAACTCGAAGTAATCAGAACTTGAACCTCGTTAATCTCGGACTTGAAGAACTTGGACGCCTAGAGAGGACTAACAGAAGAAAAAGAAGAGCAAGGATGGTGGTACAAAAGGTTATCATAATGCCTGATGGTCAAGGTACCCTTAGGGACCGAGATAACAATCCGTACAATGCTGCTGGGCATAGGATTGATGCTGAAGGGAATGTAATCCCTGATCCTCCTGAGCAACCGCAACAGGAGCAGAACCAAGGTCAAAGAAAGGCCCAAGGTAGACAGATGGTTGTCCATGAGAGGACTTTAGCTGACTACAACAGACCAGATGAGTTTCATGCAAACCGGTCAGCTTTAGTGATTCCTGGATTTGAGAGGAATGATTTTGAAATCAAAACCATATACTACTCGCTGATGAGACAGAATGCCTTCCATGGTTACCCCACAGAGCAGCCTATGGATCACATTGATCAGTTTGAGGATATAATCACTGGCATGAAGTATGATGGAGTTTGCTTGGATTATCTGTTTCTTAAGCTCTTTCCGCACAGTCTCGCTGGAGACGCTGCTGCATGGATTAAGCAACTGCCAGCTGGGCAGTTTACTACTTGGAGTGCCCTGAAGAGTGAGTTTCTTAGACACTTCTATGATGATTCGCGTTCCGATCATTCTAGACAGGACATTCTGACATTTTCCCAAGGCCATGTGGAGCCTTTAAAATCTGCCTGGATGAGATTCAAGAAGTACCAGCGTGACTGCCCACACCATGGATTCACTGAGGTCACATTGCTAGGTATCTTCTTCAGAGGCATAGATCTTCCATATCAGTCTGGGCTGGATAACTCCAGCAATGCAAACTTCAACACCAGGACTCCTGCACAAGCTAAGCAATTGATTGAGAACTTAGTGAGCAGCAACAGTTGCAAGACTATGGATGAGAGGAGGAAGAAATCTGGTGGAAGTGTAGAGAATTCGGAGATTGCTGATATTAGATCTAAGCTGGACACAGTTTCTAATCTCCTAGCAGGTAAGAAAGCTGTCCACTTTGCCCAGGATGTAGAGGTAATTCTGACTGAGGAGGACACTCAGGAAGAAGATGTGAATTACATTGGAGGATCTGGTTTCCAAGGTAACAGATTTGGTAATCAGCAGGGAAACAGGTTCTTCAATGGAGAACAAAGGAGTGCCTTCACAGGCAATCAGAACTCTTCTAGTTTTGGACAGACTAGTGGTTTTCAGAAACCTTTTGGACAAGGTACTCAGAGGACCTATGGATCTTCATCTTATCAGACTCCTTCTGCAGCCACTGCTCATGAGAGTAAGATGGAGGCAATGATGGAACAGCTGCTGGAGAGTCAGATCAAGATTTCTTTGGACTGCAATTAGAAGTTGGATGCTGTCTATGAGGATCTCAATGGAAAGTTTGAGTCTCTGAACACTCATATGAAGCAGTTGGATACTCAGGTGAATCAGATTTCCAGTTCTATGAAGGGAAAAGGAGTAGCAGACACCCATATTAAGGCCTGGTCTGTGTACATTGATGATGGATCTCACCTAGGTGAAGGATTTGAGCTAAGCACAGCTGAGTTGGTGGAAGAGGTAGAATTTTTGGATTTTGGAGAAAATCTCTCGGGTGAAAACTGTGAAAACAGTGTTGCATCGATCGACACACCACTAGTGTCGGTCGATGCAGGTCGTGAATAGACAGACTCGCCGAATGCTGATGGTATTGATGCAGATTTGGAGCTTGATCTTTTATTCCCTGGAGTGTCTGAGATTACTCAGCAGGAGATTTATGCATAATCCATTAGACTATATCCCTCAGTATCTGAAGTGATTAAACAGGAGATTGAAGAGCTTAAGCAGCTAGAGGAGATTGGTGAAGAGTTGGAAGAAATTCCATCATCTGATGATCCACCTTATCACCCATATGTGCAGAAGTACCTGAATAAGATGTTGCCTTTAGATGAAGAGCTGAAAGATTGGGTGATTGTAGTCCCTCAACAGATAAGTGATGTGCTGTTAACCAAGGTTCCCAAGAAGCTGCCTGATCTTGGGATTTTTGTGCTGAGTTGTTCTATCTTCGAGGATAGTTTTAGGCGCTCTCTTTGTGATCTGGGAGCTGCTGGAAGTCTTATGCCATACTCTGTGGCAGAGAAGCTGGGTATGCTGGATTTTTCTCCTACTAGGACCTCTCTTGTCCTAGCTGATCAGTCTATACGAGTTCCAGAAAGACTCCTTGAGGACATCCCGGTGAGATTTGGAAACTATTTAGTTCCAACAGACTTCTTAGTGCTGAAGTATGACAGTGATCCTGATGATGCGTTGATACTGGGAAGACCATTCTTGGCTACAGCGGGAGCAGTAATAGATGTTAGACACAGTCTAATAGATCTCCATCTGGGAGATGAGCCGCTGCACTTCGAGATGGATAAGCTGCGCAAGCCACTGATAGATGGGCAGACCTTCACCATTAAGGATGGAGATGATGAGCAGTCAAGTCACACTACGGTTTTGGATCCTGGAGAGCAGTTTACTCCTTCTTTTCTTGGACAGGATCATTCTGATACAGCTTATTCTCCGCCATGGATGAGGAGGCTTGCACAGAGGCAATCAAAGTCTCTGTTGTTGGGAATGTCCTGAAATCTACTGTACTATCTCTAGAAAGTATGATAAATGTCGAGATCAGACATAAGTCATAAATACTGGGTGATCATGATGGCTTGCTAGAGTCCGCTCTTGATCTATAAGTTTAGGACTTATTACCAGTATTGTATGATCCCAAAGGGTCACACACCATAGCTAACGGGAAAGTTAAGATGGAATTAATACGGTAAGATGCTAAGGCATTTACTGTATTTGTACAGAGAGTTGGGCAGACAACAAATGGGCTTTTGTCTGATTTGTGTCTTGGGCCCAAAAGACTAATGAGCCATTAGTTTAATTAATTAATTAAACTTGGGCCCATTAGTGAAATAAGATTGCAACAAGGGTTGAGAAACCCTGGCATTCTCTTTGGTCTGCGATTTTTGGAGCTGGTGGCCGCGGCTCTCTCTCCTCCCAATCGTCTCTCTCTCTGTCTTGATTCCATCCGGTCTAGCAGCCATCCCTGCTTGTAAGAGTGTGGATACCAAAGGAGGAACATGTACTCATCTGTTCTAATCTGATCTTGTCATTACCACCAATCATTCCGCTGCAAAGGTAAAGATCAGGTTTGCTTTTATGATTCGATTACAAGAACCTAGATCTGTTTAAGATTATGTGCTAGGTTGCAATCTGAGAATTGAACCATGGAAAAACGCATAATCCTTCATCTGTCAGGATCTCCAGCAAACTGATCTTGTTTGTCCGGTCAAGCTAATGACCTTAAACAAGCGCTGAGTGGGAGGCAACCCACTGTTAGGTTTAAGTGTTTTTCTTTCTTATTTTTGGTGTTTTTCTTAGGATTTCACGTTTTTGTTTGTTTTTGCTAAGTTTCAGATACAGAACTTGAGTCTGGAGATGTGTGACGATCGATGCACTTGTGCACCGGTCGTTGCAAGGAGATTACGACGAGGAGAGGTGATCGTATTGTGACGATCGTTGCGGACCTGTGCAACGGTCGTTGCAATTGGTTCAATTGCAAATTAAGGTACGCGCGCTAAACTGGAATCGATTTAGTTCAACCAGCATCGATCGTTGCTCACTAGCAATGGTCGTTGCACCCCCGATCAAGGTAAGTTGCCTTAACCCTTCTCTTCTCTTTTCTTCTCCATTTTCGCCGTCCGTACGAACCAAAAACCTCATTCACCTAAATCTCTCATTTCTTCGTCATTTTCTTCGATTCCAAGTGCTATTCTCTCGATTTTATACTCTTAATCCATTCATATAACCCATATATCACGAATCCAATGATTTTCGGATTCATTTTTAGGGTTTTAGGATTTGAGAATTTTGGATTGAAATTGATGATTGCATTGCTTAAATAGACTAAATTTAGGATGGTTGGTGATGATTTTAGGCTGATTAGTGATAATGTGGAACGAATTTAGAACGATTTTAGGGATTTTGATTGCGGATGAAATCGCCTTGCAACGGTCGTTGCACTTGTGGAACGGTCGTTGCTTTGCGATTTTGGGGATTTGTTCGATAATGCGAAATCGCCTTGCAACGATCGATTCCTTAGTGCAACGGTCTTTGCTTCGCGATTTCACAGAGAGATTGCCGAGACTTATTAGTGTTTAAATTTTTTCTTATGCAGATGGCATCTCGCAGACAACCCCGCAAGCGCCGAGCCACAGCAGCAACAGCCACACGACAATACATTCCACCACCAGGGTGGTTCCATAGAGAATCACAGCCACCTGAACCTTATGTGAGAGTTGGTCCAGCAGTAGCACTGCCTTGGCCTCGAGCAGATGAGACACAGATCCCGACAGCCAGAGAATGGCCACAGAACATTGCTGAGTTCCTCAAGACTACTGATTTTACAGAGAGGCCACTGCTTAACCAGTGGGATGAATTTGACACGCTGCTATACAACGGTTGGTGTGGGATGACTATTAAACCAACCAAGTTTGCAGACTAATCTACCTGTAAGAGTCTGGGGATAAATGAGCAGGTACTTGCAGTGTGCAAGGGCATTGGTCTAGGGATAATGCCTATGCGTCCTTATGATTTGTACCCAGAGTTAGTCAGGCAGCTGCTAGCCACTTGCAGAGTGGTTTACCCGGATCCAGACAGCAGGAGTGCTACAGGAGGAACAGGTACTCATCTGTTCTAATCTGATCTTGTCATTACCACCAATCATTCCGCTGCAAAGGTAAAGATCAGGTTTGCTTTTATGATTCGATTACAAGAACCTAGATCTGTTTAAGATTATGTGCTAGGTTGCAATCTGAGAATTGAACCATGGAAAAACGCATAATCCTTCAGTGGTATCAGAGCATAGGTCGTTAGGTTTTTGCTGTTTGGATCTTTGTATGAATTGATTTTGACTTTGCTTAATAATCATGAATCGATTTGTATAAGTGAATGTCACGATCGTGTAAGTGTTTGTTCATAAAAGAATCGATTGTTGATGTTAACGTGTGTTTGTCTTTGTGTGAATGAAATCGATTATTTGATTAAATAATCGCTTTGGTTAAAGTAATTAATCGCTTGTTGTTTTGAATCGTGATGATAACTATCGCTGTTGATAAGCAATAATTGAATTAATTGAAAACAGGACAAAACGTTTATGCTTGACAAAACCAATCGCTGTTGAATCATTATTGAATTTTGACTCGATTATTGTTGATAAAACAATCGCTGTTGATATCACGTTCGATTGTTAATAAAAGGATAGCGATCATAAGGTTTTTTGTCTCTAAGCAAAAGACAAAAACAATTCAAAGCCTTGATAATTGTGGTTTGTTTTTTTCCCAAACCCGCGACAATGAACCGATCAAACCGATTGTGGTTCATTGTCTGCTTTAGCCAAAACCGAAAGTTAGGTCAAAATTGGCTAAAACACAAGGTGTTTCTTCCTGATTTTGGACTTAACCGAACCGATCCAATTTAATTGGTGGTTCAAGCGGTTAACCCAAATCGCGGTTTGCTGGAAATTATTTAATACAATTGGTATTATTTAATTTCTGGTTAGACCGGATTTAAATTCAAAATTGAATTTTAACCTAAACCGAAGGCTGGTCTAAGTTTGATTTGGTTGGACCAAATAATTTAGAGCTGGTCTGGTTTAGTAAATAACCGATGGTTTTGATAGTTAATTTGGTCTTGGACCAGAATTAATAAACCGAATCGGTTATGTCAAATTATTGGGCCAACTGGAATTCTATGGTCTTGGGCCAAGAATTGGGCCTATAATTTGTGACCCAACCCGAAAATATTATAAAATATTAAATTAGAAATTTCTATTTTTAGAATGTTTCTAAATTTAGAAAGTTTCTAAAATAAGTAAGTTTCCCAAAATAGTAATCTTCTATTTTTGGAAATAAAACCTAAAATCCTCAAAACCAATATCAAGCTTGGATGTCTTGCCCAATCTTGTCAGCTACTTAACGCTTATTCAATTACAGATATGGCTTACAGTGTGAGGTGTCTGTTTTTGCGTAAGTAAAGTAGTATATAGTCACTAATTTCATTGGGAGTCCCAGACTTTAGTGATTATTTGGCTGTAAAAGATTGGTTTCCTTGACTGGGCCATCGGGAGTCCCGGGCCTTGAGACATCTGGTGTTTTGGGCCTTGGGCCCAATTCACAACCGAGAGTTATATGAGATATAACTAGCTGTGTGTATGCTTACCAAGTAAAGCTACTTCTGGGTGACGGCCAGTGGCCCACTTTGGATTTAGCTGAACATGGGTCTCGGAATCATTGCATTCTTATGAGGTTAAACAAAGAAATTTTGAATGCAATGCGAGTTTTCTTATTAGTTATTAAGATTACTCTTTTATGAACTAAATAACTAAAACTCTATTTATCTCTAAATTTCAGCTATGACGAGCACAAAAAAATCAAAACACTTTCTCGATCCGGTCTGTCCTTGAGATGAACAAACTGAACGGATCAAATTTCTTGACTTGGTCGCGGAACCTGAGGCTAGTCCTCAGGCAAAGAGAAAGGACTATGTCCTTGAGAAAGCTCTCCCCGAGAGGATCGGGTCCAAGGCCTCTCATGCAGTGCGTAATGCTTGGAATAAGCATTATGATGATGCGGTAGATGTGCGTGGTCTGATATTGGCTACCATGGACTCAGACTTGCAGAAGCAATATGAGAACATGAAGTCGCCAATAGAGATGATCAGCAGCCTGAAATTGAGATTTCAGGAGCAGGTAAGAGTGGAGAGATACCAGTTGGTTAAATCTCTCACTAGCTGCAAGCTACCAAATGATCATCCAGTAAGTCCTCATGGCAGTAAAATGATGGGTTACATTGATAACCTGAGGAAACTGGATTATCAAGTTAGCCAAGAATTGGCAACTGAGATCATTCTGCAGTCACTGCCGTCAAGCTATGATAAGTTCAGAAGGAACTATATCAAGAAAGGCTTAACGAAGACGCTGACTGAACTGCATGATCTGCTCAAGACAGTTGAGCCAAACGTGAAGAGTACCCTGTATAATCTCATGAAGGAGAAGGGTAGGTTTACTAAACCTAATGCTGACAAGGGTGAAGACAAAGTTGTCCAGATTTTGAATCATGGCAAGCGTGTGTCTTCTGAGCCCAAGTCAGATACCTCTTACGTTGGTAAGTGCTGCTACTGTAAAGAGACTGGGCATTGGAAGAGAGATTGCATTAAATTCATGGAAGATTATGAGGAGTTGAAGTTGATGTATGAGACTACTTCCTCAGGTATTCATGTTATTACTTCAAGTTATACCTTATAGGTATTGAATACTGGTTGTGGCACTGATATTTGTTATAATATGCAGAGCCTGAGCAACAGTAAAACGTTGAAGGAAGGGCAAGTGGAACTGCGTGTCTGGAAGGAGCTATGGATGCTGCCTCAGCCGTAGGGTCTTCACTTGTAGATGCCTTTGAGGCTTGGTTTTGTATTAAGTAATTGCTACAATATACCTGCTTTAAGCAAAGTTGTTTTTCATTTTCTTGTAAAGAATTTGAATGTTTTTCATTTTGATAAAGGACAAGTTTTGTTCTTTTGATCTTAATGAAATGTTAATTGTAGCACCCTATTCAAGGAATGGGTTTTAATGTCTTAAACCAAAGAGAGCCTAAATGTAACATGAATACCGAATTGGTTTAAATCTGATGAATTAAACCTGATTTTTCTTGGCGTAAACGTTTTGGTCACATAGAGTAAGTCGGATTCAGAAACCCCATAGTTATGGACTTTTGGGCTCATTTGAATGAATATCTTATGAGACTTGAATTCTGCTTACTGGACCAAAAGACAATGGGCCCATCTTAGCCGAGCTAAAGAAAGGCCCAAAGGCTTATTGGACATTGAACATACTCATGTATGTGGTCCGATGAGCAGTACTGCCAGAGAAAATTTCCTGTACTTCATTGTCTCTACTGATTACTTCAGTGAGTGTGACTGTGTTCATTTGATGAGACACAAGTCGGAATTCTTTGATATGATCGAAAGAGTTCCAGAATGAGGTATAGAATCTTAGTGACAGAAGTATTAAGACTCTTGATTAGATCACGAGTGAGAATACTTAAGTCATTGATGGTGTGATCATCTGAATGAGTGTGAAATCGTTTCACAGCTCATTTCTCCTGAAAACCTTGAGGTATTTCTGTGAGAAAGAATCAGATCTTATTAGAAATGATTAAAGATGAGTCACACGAATCTTCCATGATATTATTTAAGAATAACGCTCTAGAAATATCTAAGTTTACGCTGAAATAGTTCCACCAATATCAGTTGAAAGACACCACGTAAATGTGGATTGGAATCGATCCAAATTCGTCTTTACTGAGTATTTGTAGTTGTGCTACTTCACTTGTTGTCCTAGGGAAACCAAGGCTTGTTACTTTTACGTCCATTCTGTTTTCTAAGAAGGGAAGTTACTTTCCAAGAAGAACAGTGGGAGTAAAAGTATAACTCGAAGAAATTCGAGAAATACAGGAGGCTGCTCAACCTGTTGAGGGAGAGCAACGGATGGATTTACAGATTTCTGTAGAATCTACACCTGTAGAGCCTGAAGTTCGCAGATATGAATGAATCAGTCACTAATCCGAGAGTGATTTCTCGTCATTAGTTGAACCTGATGATCATTGAAAGTTCGCATGATCTGATGATCATTGAAAGCGACGAATCTGCGAAATTCAAAGAAGCGAAAGTGAGCCCTGACTCCGAAAAATTACATTTTGTGTAAGTTAGCTTCATCGATCCATTCATGGATGGAAGCAAACATATCGGAGTTGGAATCTTCGTTCTGTTGAAGTAGTCAAGGTTTTGACTTGAACAGGAACGAAATGGAACTGTGCGTTTACGAATAGATAAGTGGGAGCGATGTTGCATTTCTCATATTGTATGTCGATGACATACTGATTCTCGGAAATAACGTCCCAATGCTGCAGTCGGTAAAGGAATGGCTTGGGAGTTGGTTTTATGATTGACATGGGTAAAGCCACGTAATTCTTGGATTTTGGATCTAAAGATAGAGATCCAAAAGAGCTGGTAGGACAAAGTCAGGATTCTTAAATTGACAAAGTCCTACACGTTTTCAGCATTCCAAGAAGGGTTTTATGCCAATGTCACATGGCATTACGTTAAGCAAGATACAGTGTCCTACGATAACTGCTGAGCTTAAATGCATGGATGAGATTCCATATGCGTCGGCAATTGGATCTATCATGTATGCCATGAAACGTACTTGTTTGATGTTGTTTTAATGTTAAGCAAGACAAGTAAAGACCAGTCAAATCCAGCAAAGAATCACTGGATTGCCGTAAAGAATATCCTAAAGTATTTGAGGAATACTAAGGATAAATTCTTGATTTACGGAGAAAGTGAGGTGCTACAAGTCGATAGAGTCTGAAAGGCAAGTTTCCAATAGACAAAGATAATTCCCGGTCACAGTCCGACTATATCTTGTGTCTGACTGGCGGTGCAAGGCACTGTTGCTGACTCCATGACTTAAGCTGAACATTTCACAGCTTGAGAAGCGGCGAAAGAGGTTGTTTGGAAAGAAGAGTTCATCACTGAACTTGATGTGATTCCCAGCATAGATGAGACTAGCTGCACATCAGAGGTCCAAACACCTTGAGGGTAGGTATAACCTATTCCGTGAGATAAATGACAGAGGTGTTAAGTAGATAAGCAAGTTTCATCGAATGAGAACGTTGCTAATCTATTAACGAAGCCACTCCTTATGCCTAAGCACGAGTCGCGGACTGTAGCTGTAGGATGAGTGAAATTAAGATGTAGTCTTAATTTCAGTGGGAGTTTGTAAAGGGCTTTACTTAGTTGTTTTGAAAGGTTCATGTAAACATAATATTTTATGTTTATGAAATCTATGATTTCTGGATTATTTTAACTGTGATATAAATAATCGTTCCAAAATGATTCATGTCATTATATATGGGCCATCGAAGTACATGAGTAAGACTTGATCCTGAAACCCCATATTTAACGAAATGACATAAATCATAGTGTCCATAGTCGAAGGTTGTTGAAATTGGAACACCAACAACCACTTGAGACTAGATTGTGTTGAGACTTATGACCAAGTTTCGAGGGGTCATAGATGTGCGGCATCAAAGTCGACACATAGGTATATGTAGGGGAGCATATGACCGGACATGGCCCGCTGATGAGAACTCTACAAGATATTAATATCTGTGTCATAAGAGGTTCTCATATACGACTATAGAGTATAGTCCTTAGACCTGAGTTCGCATGCATGTGGCTGCACATGGATTGATGCACTTTGATCATTGTCTAACGCTGTTTCGTAACTGGGAGCTATAAGGACCTTGGTTGGGTGTATTATGAAGCGTGTAGTTCATAGTGATGGAACAAGATGGGATTTGTCCCTGCCGTTTAACGGAGGTAATATCTCTAGGCCAATCGGAGACTTGATAGCTGGTAAGAGAGTGGCCACTCCTAAACGGACTTGCCCAAGTCGTTTGCATTGTCAGTATCAAATCTGGTCCGATGAACATGGTCTGGCTATATAAGGATGACACGCATCTTGCCTTATGCCAGATCGAGATATTGAGACAAAAGGACTAGGGAATGTAGGATTCCAATACAAGTGGGAGATTGTTGGGAATGTCCTGAAATCTACTGTACTATCTCTAGAAAGTATGATAAATGTCGAGATCAGACATAAGTCATAAATACTGGGTGATCATGATGGCTTGCTAGAGTCCGCTCTTGATCTATAAGTTTAGGACTTATTACCAGTATTGTATGATCCCAAAGGGTCACACACCATAGCTAACGGGAAAGTTAAGATGGAATTAATACGGTAAGATGCTAAGGCATTTACTGTATTTGTACAGAGAGTTGGGCAGACAACAAATGGGCTTTTGTCTGATTTGTGTCTTGGGCCCAAAAGACTAATGAGCCATTAGTTTAATTAATTAATTAAACTTGGGCCCATTAGTGAAATAAGATTGCAACAAGGGTTGAGAAACCCTGGCATTCTCTTTGGTCTGCGATTTTTGGAGCTGGTGGCCGCGGCTCTCTCTCCTCCCAATCGTCTCTCTCTCTGTCTTGATTCCATCCGGTCTAGCAGCCATCCCTGCTTGTAAGAGTGTGGATACCAAAGGAGGAACATGTACTCATCTGTTCTAATCTGATCTTGTCATTACCACCAATCATTCCGCTGCAAAGGTAAAGATCAGGTTTGCTTTTATGATTCGATTACAAGAACCTAGATCTGTTTAAGATTATGTGCTAGGTTGCAATCTGAGAATTGAACCATGGAAAAACGCATAATCCTTCATCTGTCAGGATCTCCAGCAAACTGATCTTGTTTGTCCGGTCAAGCTAATGACCTTAAACAAGCGCTGAGTGGGAGGCAACCCACTGTTAGGTTTAAGTGTTTTTCTTTCTTATTTTTGGTGTTTTTCTTAGGATTTCACGTTTTTGTTTGTTTTTGCTAAGTTTCAGATACAGAACTTGAGTCTGGAGATGTGTGACGATCGATGCACTTGTGCACCGGTCGTTGCAATGAGATTACGACGAGGAGAGGTGATCGTATTGTGACGATCGTTGCGGACCTGTGCAACGGTCGTTGCAATTGGTTCAATTGCAAATTAAGGTACGCGCGTTAAACTGGAATCGATTTAGTTCAACCAGCATCGATCGTTGCTCACTAGCAATGGTCGTTGCACCCCCGATCAAGGTAAGTTGCCTTAACCCTTCTCTTCTCTTTTCTTCTCCATTTTCGCTGTCCGTACGAACCAAAAACCTCATTCACCTAAATCTCTCATTTCTTCGTCATTTTCTTCGATTCCAAGTGCTATTCTCTCGATTTTATACTCTTAATCCATTCATATAACCCATATATCACGAATCCAATGATTTTCGGATTCATTTTTAGGGTTTTAGGATTTGAGAATTTTGGATTGAAATTGATGATTGCATTGCTTAAATAGACTAAATTTAGGATGGTTGGTGATGATTTTAGGCTGATTAGTGATAATGTGGAACGAATTTAGAACGATTTTAGGGATTTTGATTGCGGATGAAATCGCCTTGCAACGGTCGTTGCACTTGTGGAACGGTCGTTGCTTTGCGATTTTGGGGATTTGTTCGATAATGCGAAATCGCCTTGCAACGATCGATTCCTTAGTGCAACGGTCTTTGCTTCGCGATTTCACAGAGAGATTGCCGAGACTTATTAGTGTTTAAATTTTTTCTTATGCAGATGGCATCTCGCAGACAACCCCGCAAGCGCCGAGCCACAGCAGCAACAGCCACACGACAATACATTCCACCACCAGGGTGGTTCCATAGAGAATCACAGCCACCTGAAC
Source organism: Orychophragmus violaceus (assembly GCA_030180135.1). Taxonomy (NCBI): domain Eukaryota; kingdom Viridiplantae; phylum Streptophyta; class Magnoliopsida; order Brassicales; family Brassicaceae; genus Orychophragmus; species Orychophragmus violaceus. Next base: position 85,785,443 of record CM058230.1, on the reverse strand, counting down.
CTTATGTGAGAGTTGGTCCAGCAGTAGCACTGCCTTGGCCTCGAGCAGATGAGACACAGATCCCGACAGCCAGAGAATGGCCACAGAACATTGCTGAGTTCCTCAAGACTACTGATTTTACAGAGAGGCCACTGCTTAACCAGTGGGATGAATTTGACACGCTGCTATACAACGGTTGGTGTGGGATGACTATTAAACCAACCAAGTTTGCAGACTAATCTACCTGTAAGAGTCTGGGGATAAATGAGCAGGTACTTGCAGTGTGCAAGGGCATTGGTCTAGGGATAATGCCTATGCGTCCTTATGATTTGTACCCAGAGTTAGTCAGGCAGCTGCTAGCCACTTGCAGAGTGGTTTACCCGGATCCAGACAGCAGGAGTGCTACAGGAGGTATCTTTACCTTCATGAGTTTAGGAGTTAGGTATCGGATTCCTTTACTAGATATCTGCAGGATCTACAGTTTCAGCACTGAGCCGAGACGCATTGGCATGCCACTTGAGTGGGATCCAGAGGAGGTTCGATCATTTTGGGAGTGTATTGGCAGTGGTCGATACAACTCGAGGACTACACCGGTGAAGCAGGTTAGGCATCCTGTACTGAGATATGTCTTGCGTATCTTGTGTTGGAGTTTGTTGTGCAAGTATGAGGCCAACAAGATGCGCAAGTATGAGATGGAGATGCTGTTTATCGGGCTGAGGGACCAGTTTGAGGGTTCTGGCGTTAGAGATCCCACTAAGGGACTCAACTTGGGAGCTGTTTTCACTCAGCACTTATGCGACATGCAGCTGAAGCCATTTGATGGTGTTCTTACTGAGACAGTGGGGAGCCTGCTTACTCCTATCTTCTTGCACTGCGGGATTCCCCTTGAGGGCTCAGAGTGTAACACAGCTAAGGAGTTTCTCGATTTCAGCCACTTGCAGAGCGCCACCTGGCTCAAGGAGGGGCGCATTTGGGTTTACTAAGATCAGAGTTCTGGGAAGTGTGGTTTGGATCTTCCTGCTCCTGGATTGACACAGATTGATACGTTGGATGCCCTGAGATTCCAGCCTCCTGAGACCGAGCAGCGCAGGGTCCCTTCTATGGCTCATCCGCTGGGAGAGCCTTCCACACGAGCTTCATCTTCTTATGCCCCTGCGCCTGCAGCTGCCCCTGTGGATGACATTGGACCTTTTCCTGTTCCTGTAGTTCCTTTGGGAGATATGTCTGTAGCTGAGTGGAGAGAGCGCAATGATGGGATACTGAAGACCATTTGGGAGTGGATGCGTGGCTGCACTTGCAGGAGACAGCCACAGGTTCATGATATATCATGGTTTTTACCCATTTTATGCCATGATATAAATGTGTTTTTAGTGTCTTTTGTGTTCTTTTTAGTATGTTTTCAGGTTTAGACACATTTGGAGCAGAAGTGGAGATTTTGGAGCTGTTTGGTGTATTTTAGAGATTTGGTCCGAGAGACAGAGTTCACTGTCCAGTTTTGAAGACTCCGTTGATCGTTGCACACCTGCATCGATCGTTGCATATGCGAATGGGCCAGACTCGCCGATTTAATGAAGAATGCTGATTTTGCAGAAAAGCCCATATATTTACACAGAAGCCCAAAACGTGTTTTAGCTATTATATAAGGGTTTTTAAGCCATTGTTTAGGCTACGCTTTCATTAAGTCTTAATTTATTTCAGAGAGAGTTAGGGGCTGATCCGGCTCTCGAAAGAGGGAGGATTTTGAACCCCAGATCTTTACTTTGTTTTATGATATTTGGTTTTCTATTCAAGATGTTTTCTATTTCAATGATTATGTCTGAGTAGATTACCTGTTAAGTTTAGGGATTCTCATTAGGGATTTCATGGAGTTATAGTTTAATTAATCAGTAGGGATTCATATCTGCTAGTTCTTTGTTTAGGTTGTTCTTAATGCTTAATCTGAACTGGCCACTTAGATTATGATGTTAGGCTGATTAATGCAGCGAAAGTTGGTTAATTTAGCTAGAAAGAACCTAGATAAGCAATTTAACTTCTCGCAAACGAAAGTTTGGTTTAATTAGATTGTGAACATATCAAACTTGGAATTAAAGCTGGTTTAATCTGTTAGTTCTCGCAAACGAAAGTTTGGTTTGCTGCACTTAGACTTAGAGAATTCTCGCAAAGGAATTTGGTTAATTCTATATCTGTGTTTGAGTTCTAGAACAGTTTCTTATTGGATTTCGACTGATTGATTGCTTGAGTTCCTGATTTCCTGAGAACTCCCTAGACTTAACGCTTCGCTTCCTTGCTCACAAAACTCGCCTGCTATTGATTTACTTTTCTGCTCTGCTTTTAGTTTAATCATCTTTGCTTTCTCCTAGTTTAATCACTTCTGTTTTTATCTATCGTTGACCGGAGTCCCTGTGGATTCGATACCCTAAGTACTACAACTACATCACTGTGCACTTGCAGTTAGAATAGGGTTAAAACTACACCTATCAAGTTTTTGGCGCCGTTGCCGGGGACTCTTTTGAGTCTCCGATAGATTTGAACTTAGGGTTTAGACTAGGTTTTTCGTTTTTTGTTTTTTTTCCACTAATTTTTGTTTTTTTCTGTTTCTTGCGTTTCAGGTACGCCTGTAATCGCCCTGCAACGATCGACACGGTCCTGTGTGTCGATCGTCACATCATCGCGCTTGCATCGATCGACGCTTCTCCTGCATCGATCGACACATATCATAAGGAAGATGTATGATTTCTTCAGTCCAGGGATTGACAGTTCACAGATAGCTGAGTTGAAGAGTAAAGTCGACTATCTGCATAGTCTTATACTTGAAAAGTATGGGCAAAAAGCTATCAACTGCGTTGGAGGGAATGAATTCTATAGTCACAGATCTGCTTTTCAGAAACCCTTTACAAGGAGTTGTAGTGTTTCTTCTTACCAAGCACCGCCTGCACCTACAGCTCATGAGAGCAGAATGGAAATCATGATTGAGCAGTATCTTGAGAGACAACAACAGATTGATATGTCCTTCAACTCAAAGATTGATGCGTTGATTGAAGATTTGAGTGAGAAGTTCGAATCTCTGAGCACACATATGGAGGAGCTGGATATCAAAATTGAACGAGCAGATGCAGCAATAGAGAGGCGGAATGAAGCTAAGAGAGCTGAACAGAAGCTGCACATCAATGCTGTGAACATAAGGGATGAGATTGACTTGCTGGAAGAAGAAGATAGCATAATCTCGGATTTTCTGGATGAATATTGTCTGCCTGATACATGCATCGATCGACACCCCCTTAGTGACGATCGACACGCCATTCTGACGGCAATTTCGAGTTCTTTCGAGAAACAGAATCGCCTTGCATCGATCGACACACATTATGCAACGATCGACACAGAACGCACACATGTCCAGAAACCTGCAACAGTACCAGAACAAGCTTACAAGCCCCCGGTGCCATATCCTAAGGTTCCTAAACCTCCCAGACAAGAGCTAGAAGTGGCTAACTGCATGAAAGTGATGGATAAGAAGGTGAATAAAACACCACCAGTTGAAGCTTCGCGAGTTCATGCAAAGAAGATGATCTCCACTGATGGTCATCTGGAAGAAGAAGTTCAGATTGGTGGAACTACAGTATCTGATAGTGGAAAGAAGAAGATGGCAGTTCCTCTTGAACCTGCTCTAACATCTTCAGTACCTGCAACTGCTAATAAGCAGAAAGCCCCAAACATCAGATCTGCATCAAAGGTAAGGAACAAATCATCTAAGCTTAAACCTCCTGACCGCATTGTTTTGAATGCAGGGAAACGCAGTAGACCGCCCAAGCTTCGCTCCCGCCCTGATTCTGATTTCTCTTTCCTTGGAAAGCCTCATGATCATAATGCCTATACACCTCCTTGGATGAAGAGATACTCACAGAGACATTCAAAGTCTCTGTTGAAACCGCCATGAATCAAATCTCTTCCAATAGTCAAGCTAATGACTTTAAAAACAAGCGCTGAGTGGGAGGCAACCCACTGTTAGGTTTGATTTTGTTTTCATTTTTCGTTTTGGTTTTGCTATTTTGATTTTTCTGTTTAAGTGTGTTCAGAGCCGAGAGATACAGGAAAAATCGCATTGCATCGATCGACACACATCGTGCATCGGTCGATGCAGTTACGATTCACGGTTAGCCAAAATGATTGCGGTTTAGACATCGGTTATCTACATAACCGCGAGCATATTCGCCTTGCATCGATTGACACCCTTGTGGCATCGATCGACACAGGGCGACGACAGGTAAGTAACCTGCAAATTTTTTTTTTTTTTTTCGGTTTGTTTCAATTTGATCATTATTCTCACCGAGCTCATGCCTTGATTACACTGGGGACAGTGTAGTTTAAGTGTGGGGGAGGAAGCTACTGACGCACGCTTTTGTTTTCTTATGAGTCAGTCTTTGGTTTTTCAAAATTGTTTTATTGAGTCAAAACTTGTATGAAACTATGATTTTTCGAGGAAAATTTCGCTTGAACAGGAACTAAGTGACCATTGGACAGACTTGCAGAGCCTCTATGACTGTTAGAAAACCCAGACACGGATCAACCTACTGAGAACACCCACATCACTTCAGGTATCAGAGGATCCTTTTACTGACTTCACCTTAATACTGACTTAGATTTCTCACTTAAGGGCTTGGTATACTTTGTGTCGGATTCCCTTGTTAGTTCTGACACAGCCTGTCAACCTATCCTATTTAGTTCCCTTCTCCCCTTCTATAAAGTAAAAAAAAAAAAAGAGATAATAAACTGAGGATGAGTTAGTAACTCCGAAGTGGTCATGGGAATGGTAGCAAACACTATTTTCTCTCATGTGATCCATGGAATGTGTCCAAAGTACACCCCATAACGGGAAGAACACTGATAAAAAAAATAAAATGATACCCAATGTGGGAAAAATTAGTTGTTAAGGAAGGGAAAGAGAAGAAAGGGACTAGAGAAAGATAGTATGGTGGTCTAGAGCTGATAAGGTAAGAATCCATGTGCCCTTTGATCGATACTCCTTAGGTGAGACCGCACTTAAATACTTGCAGAAGTCAGTAGGGTGAATTTGAATGCTTGAATGTGATTGTGGAGTTTACTTGGGACAGTTGCTAAGTGTGGGGGAAGTATATTGTGGTCTTGAGTTCTGTAGGAAAGTTTTCAGTGGCTTACTAAGTGAATGTGAATGTGAAAGTTCCTAGGACGAAATGAGTTTCTGTGTTTTCAAACTTCTTCTCGTATACTTTGGTTCTTTACTTGCTTGAGGACAAGCAAGAGCTAAGTGTGGGGGAGTTGATATATCATGGTTTTTACCCATTTTATGCCATGATATAGATGTGTTTTTAGTGTCTTTTGTGTTCTTTTTAGTATGTTTTCAGGTTTAGACACATTTGGAGCAGAAGTGGAGATTTTGGAGATGTTTGGTGTATTTTGGAGATTTGGTCCGAGAGACAGAGTTCACTGTCCAGTTTTGAAGACTGCGTCGATCGTTACACACCTGCATCGATCGTTGCATATGCGAATGGGCCAGACTCGCCGATTTAATGAAGAATGCTGATTTTGCAGAAAAGCCCATATATTTACACAGAAGCCCAAAACGTGTTTTAGCTATTATATAAGGGTTTTTAAGCCATTGTTTAGGCTACGCTTTCATTAAGTCTTAATTTATTTCAGAGAGAGTTAGGGGCTGATCCGGCTCTCGAAAGAGAGAGGATTTTGAACCCCAGATCTTTACTTTGTTTTATGATATTTGGTTTTCTATTCAAGATGTTTTCTGTTTCAATGATTATGTCTGAGTAGATTACCTGTTAAGTTTAGGGATTCTCATTAGGGATTTCATGGAGTTATAGTTTAATTAATCAGTAGGGATTCATATCTGCTAGTTCTTTGTTTAGGTTGTTCTTAATGCTTAATCTGAACTGGCCACTTAGATTATGATGTTAGGCTGATTAATGCAGCGGAAGTTGGTTAATTTAGCTAGAAAGAACCTAGATAAGCAATTTAACTTCTCGCAAATGAAAGTTTGGTTTAATTAGATTGTGAACATATCAAACTTGGAATTAAAGCTGGTTTAATCTGTTAGTTCTCGCAAACGAAAGTTTGGTTTGCTGCACTTAGACTTAGAGAATTCTCGCAAAGGAATTTGGTTAATTCTATATCTGTGTTTGAGTTCTAGAACAGTTTCTGATTGGATTTCGACTGATTGATTGCTTGAGTTCCTGATTTCCTGAGAACTCCCTAGACTTAACGCTTCGCTTCCTTGCTCACAAAACTCGCCTGCTATTGATTTACTTTTCTGCTCTGCTTTTAGTTTAATCATCTTTGCTTTCTCCTAGTTTAATCACTTCTGTTTTTATCTATCGTTGACCGGAGTCCCTGTGGATTCGATACCCTAAGTACTACAACTACATCACTGTGCACTTGCAGTTAGAATAGGGTTAAAACTACACCTATCAGTTCATCAGCCCGTCCCTTACAGACGTCGTCGACAGCGTTCTCCTGAGGACACCGGTGGTACTGATCCATATGTTGGGATAGATGATGAGAGCGAGTGAGCGTAGCCTCCATTTTCAGACATTCGGTTCTGTACTCTGTTATCTTTTTCTTTTTCTTTGCACTTTTCCTTTTGATTTTTAGGATGCTACTATGTTTGGATGGTTGTGCTTGATTCGATACATTAGTTGCTTTGATTTTACTCTGTTTTCAGTGTTTTCAGCTTGTAGGTTCTAAATTTGATAAATTCCAACGGACTAACCTACTAACTTGCTGACTGATCGAGTTTACGCAGTGCGTCGATCGACACACCACTGTGTCGATCGTTACAACGAAAGAATCGCACAGAAACGGTCGATGCACCTAGTGCAACGATCGATGCATGAGCGACAGAGGTAAAAAAATCCGACAGAACTCAACCATTCCTAAAACAAATTTTTATTTCTTTTTGCCAATCCTTCGTTTGACACTACTGGGGACAGTGTGTCTTAAGTGTGGGGGAGGTTCTACTAACTTCTTTCTTTTTGTTTTCTTAGAGTGAGTTAATTTGTTTTTTAAAAATTTGTTTTATTGAGTCAAAACTGTTTAAGTAAGAAACAATGATTTTTTGAGAAGATTAGCAGCACTTGCAGGAACTTAAGTAACCATTGGGATGAAGCTGCAGATTATCTATGACTATTAGAAAACCCAGACACGGATCAACCTACTGAGGACACCCACATCGCTTCAGGTATCAGAGGATCCTTTTTCGGACTTCACTTTAATACTGACTTAGATTTCTCACCTAAGGGCTTGGAATACTTTGAGTCGGATTCTTTTGTTAGTTCTGACACAGCCTGTAAACATGTCCTATTTGGTTCCCTTCTCCCCTTCCATAAAGTAAAAAAAAAAAAAGAGTAATAAACTGAGGATGAGTTAGTAACTCCGAAGTGGTCTCTGGGAGTGGTAGCTACAACTATTACCTCATGTGCATCCATGGAATGTGTCCAAAGTACACCCCAAAACGGGAAGAATACTGATAAAAAAAATGATACCCAATGGGGAAAAATCAGTTGTTAAGGATGGGAAAAGAGAAGAAAGGGACTAGAAAAAGATAGTATGGTGGTCTAGAGCTGGCAAGGTAAGAGTCCATGTGCCTTTGATCGATATTCCTTAGGTGAGACAGCACTTAAATTCTTGCAGAAATCAGTAGGGTGAATTTGAATGCATGAATGTGATTGTGGAGTTTACTTAGGACAGTTGCTAAGTGTGGGGGAAGTATATGTTGGTCTTGATGTTTGTAGGTTGATTCTTTCATGTGGTTTACTAAGGGGAATCTGAGTGTTGCTGCTTCTAAGATGAAAAGAGTTTCTGAAGAGTTTTCAAACCTCTTCACTACATTCTAGTTCTCTGTTTTGCTTGAGGGCAAGCAAAGGCTAAGTGTGGGGGAGTTGATATATCATGGTTTTTACCGGTTTTATGCCATGATATAATTGTGTTTTAGATTCTTTTTGTGTTCTTTTAGAGTCTGTTACAGGCATAATCAGGTTTGGAGAAGAATTGGAGATATTGGAGCATTTTGGGGATTTTTGGAGTATTTGGCCGAGAGATTGAGCTCACTGTCCAGAATTCCGGATTGCATCGATCGACACACTAGCGAGATGGGCCGATTCGGCGGTTTAATGAAGAATGAAGATTTTACACTTTAGCCCAAGTTTCTAGTATATACAAAGAAGCCCCAGCCGAGATTAGGCCTATATAATTAGGATTTTGGTGTTTATTTTATATATGCTTTCATAATTAAGAGCAGAGAGTTTTTAGAGCTATTGGGGCTGATCTGATCCTGTACTTCACCTTATTTTGGAGAAGATTTCAAACCCCTTTATTTATTTAATCTCTTTTATGCAATCTATTAATTCAATGATTTATGTTTCATTAATCATGTCTGAGTAGATTCATAGTTAGGTTTAGGGCTTCTCATTAAGGATATCATGACTTGTTAGACTTGTTTAAAATCAGTTAAGGATTCACATGAATAGAATGTTCTTCGATCTAAATTGTGCTTAATGCTAGTTCTAACATGATAAATTAGAATCTAGATCTTAGGTTGCTAAATACGACACGAGAGTGTGGTTTAGAATCTGAACTATTTAGGTTGAGCAATTAAATTATTCGCAAAGGAATTTGGTTTAGTTTAATTGTGAACATATCGAACTTGAAATTAATGCTGGTTTAATCTGTTAGTAATTGCAAAGGAATTTGGATTGCTGCACTTAGACTTAGAGAATTCTCGCAAAGGAATTTGGTTAATTCTATATCCGTGATTTGAGTTCTAGAACTGTGCTTAATTAGATCCTGACTGATTAACTTGTCTGCTTGTCTGATTTCCTGAGAACACCCTAGACTTAGCGCCTTTAATTAACTGCTTTCACCACCGAAAATCTGCTACTTGTTTACTTTCTCGCTTTGCTATTTAGTTTACTACAAATTGCTTTCTTCTTAGTTTAAATTCCTACGGTTCTTTATCTATCGAGACCAGAGTCTCTGTGGATTCGATACCCTATACTACAATCACTTAACTGTGCACTTGCAGTAGAATAGGATTAAAACTAGACCCCTATCACCAGCGAAAATAAACCGGTCCACCAAATCGTTCTTCCCGTGCAAGATGGATGGAAAGATGGAACATGATGTCAAATATTGAAGGAGGAAGTACCGTTCCATTTGACACATCGTCTCCACAAACTCAGACTCCATGTAAATCAGCTTCTCTTGGTCAATCACCCTCTGACACAACCTGTTTAAGTAGTTGCAAAGTCGATTAACAGCAACTCTTGGTCCCTCTGGCAGCAGTCCTCTTAAAGACACAGGCAGTAGATTTTGCAGAAGGACGTGATGATCATGCGACTTTAACCCACCAATAACAGGTGGATCAACTGAAACACAATTGGCTATATTAGCACAGTATCCATCTGGCCCTCTAAAGTTAGATAACCTCTTGCAAAAACGAACTTTTCTGTTTTTGTTAACCAAAAAGAAGCTGGTGGTAGGTAAGTTCTCTTTCCACGCATCTGTACATGCAAGTTCCTTCTAATTCCCATATCTTCCAAGTCTTTTCTTGACTTCAATCCATCTTTTGATTTACCACTATTCATCAGAGTAGACAATATTGCATCTGACAGGTTATTCTCCACATGCATGACGTCAATGTTATGACGTACATGCATATCCTAAGACAATAAATCAAAACTGTAAGTTAAATTAGTGTACTCAATGAACATAGCAGTATTCTACTTGATAAGAAAAACTACTACTAACCTTCCAATATGGCAAGTCAAAAAATATTGACTGTTTTTTCCATCTCCATTGCTCTGTACTTTCTTCATACTCCTCTTCTGAAGCCACATCATCTTCATCAAGCTCAGATCTTTTTCTCTTACTTTCCTTACCCAATGGTCTTCCAAAGTCATTCTTGAAATCCTTAATTGCCTCAAATATTTCTGCTCCGGTTTGTATTCTACTTGCAGTCCCCTCCTCGACCGTGTTGTCAAACCATCTTTTCTGCGTCTGTAAAGATGTCCCGGTTTGAGTCGATTCCTATTACCCAAGTACACATACTTTCTACTAAACTTCAGCCACCTATGTGGTGTATTCTTCCCACAGACGTTACAAGCTTGTTTCCCCTTCACTTTACATCCTGACAAAGTTCCCAAGGCTGGATAGTCACTTACAGTCCATAACAACATAGCTTTGAGTGTGAATTTCTCTTCCTTAAACGAGTCATACACTTTAATTCCTTCATTCCACATGTCCTTCAAGTAATCTATCAATGATTCAAGGTAGACATCGATGTTGTTGCCTGGTGCAGTAGGCCTGGGGATCAGCATAGTCAGCATAATATTCTCCGCCTTCAGACAAACAGTTGGAGCCATGTTATAATTAACTAATAAGACTGGCCATGTATTGTATTTGGTGTTCTGGATTGAGAATGGGTTCATACCATATCTAGAAAGCCCAAGCCGCAGGTTTCTTGGATCAGCAGCGAAGTCTGGCCATTTGTCATTCACCTGAGTCCAAGTAATGGAGTCCACCGGGTGTCGCATTGTGCCATCTTCAGTGGCATTGTCAAAATGCCGACGCAACTCCTCAGCAGTCCTTTTTGATCTGAACATTCTCATAAATATATCCTTCACTGGAAAGTACCTAAGGACCTTTGCTCGAATTCCCTTCTTCACCATTCCGTTGTGCTTATCCATCTCCCATCTAGAAGTACTGCATCTTGGGAAGTTTTCCATCTTTTCATACTGCTTCCAGAAAAGAACACAATCGTTCTTACACGCATGAATGTGATCATACCCAAACCCAAATACCTTCAAGAACCTCTTCATCTCAGCTGTTGATTTTGGGAGTACATTACCTTCAGGTAACATATCATGGACCATGGTCAGAAGCTGGTCAAAGAAATTCTCTGACATCCCACTCTTCACTTTAATGCGGTAGAGGCCCATTATTGCAGAAACCTTCGTGTAATTGGCACACGTCGAGTAGAGTGGTGTTTCAACATCATTCAGTTTCCTCCTAAACTCAGATTCTTCACCATCCTCAAACTGAGAACCACTGTTATCCGGTGAATGTGGACTGCCTTCACCATCGTAATACGCTGTCTTAAACAAGTCATAAGCCTCCAAACAAGAAATCTGACAATCATCCTTATTGTCTACTGTTCTCTCTCCATGCAAAATCCACACTGATTTCCTCTTGTATTTCTGATCCATCCCTCTGATAACCAGATGATCGAAAACTGCATCGAATGGTTGATGGAAAACATTATGGCAATCGACACATGGACAAAAAATCTCAGTAGGATAACCCAAACTGCTTGCTGCTGTATTCACAAAATTTCTAGCTCCTTCACCATACTCAATGTTATTCCTGTGTATATAACAAAAAAAATGCAACTGTGAACTTGTCTAAGAAAGACATTGAAGTTTAAAAAATTATAAGAAATATGACCGAGAGGTACATACCTTGGCAACCATACCCATAACTTCTCCATAATAAACCAATAACACCACAGCTCTTCCACCAATTATACATACATAAATGTGCATAAATCCATTGATCAAACACTCAGATAACTAACAAATTCACTCTTTTAAACCACTTTAGAAGAAACTAGAATAAAAAGGAAGAAAGACTTTAGTATCTTACGAGTATAGAGGTTCCTTTTGCAACAAGAGTTCTTTGCAATCTGCAACAAACAAAGTCACAAAAGAACGCAAAAAATATAAACTGATTAATACTCAGATAAATAACTTTCTATATCTCCGATTCTAAAACCGAAAATTTGACTAAAGAAGATTATAGATACCTTATACTTTTCAGCCGGAGCTAATGATTCTTGCAAAAAAAAAAGAGAAGTAATGGATAAAGTTTAAACGAGTTCGAGATAAACAGTAATGGACTACAAAAGAGAGAAAGGAATAAAAAGCTTACCAATTTCACAAATGTCTTCTGCGAGGACGGATCTGTATAATCTGCAACAAGGAAATTCACCAAAGAACAGGAAAAAAAGATTTTATTAGGAATTGGATAATCAATTTTCTATACTGTAAAATCGAAAACCTAGTTTTCACCTAAAACCCCTAGCAAATACAAATATTTCTCACTTGTGCATGCATAGATTAGTAATGGATTTGGGTAATTACTCGACATTCGAAAACCCTAAATCGTTACAAACCGTAAACCCAGAAAATCGACCCCAATTTCAACCTCAACTCATACCTGCGAAATTAGATTACAACGCCGACGACGATGACTGACTTCTGAGCACTGAAGATTTTCACGGCGAAGACGAGGAAGTAGAGGGATAGGGAGATTGAAAAGATCTTTGAGACTGAGAAAGAGAGAGTGATATGCCTAAGGTCGTATGGCGGAAAACTCTAGGAGTAAAAATTTCCCCCAAATTTTTTTATGGCGCTTAAACGAAAATTAGCTTAACCGGGCTAATTATTCGTTATCCCTCCTTGATCTATGATAGCGGAATTAAGATTGGCACTGCAATAAAAGAGGCGAGAATGCCTTAAAAAATTATGCGGGATTAACATACCTATACGCGCAAAGTATACCATAGCACTGTGATTTTTCTAGCGCTATTAAAAAGTAGTATTATTGCAGAACAGAAAAACGCTATCTTCTATTGCTATGAATACCCCTATTTCTTGTAGTGAAGGTGCCGTAGAATGAAAGACACTTGTATGTTGATGGCGAGATAAACTTTTTTTAGTGCTGCTACACGTCCTGTTAATCGCTGGACTTCTATTTTCGTCGTTGACGAGGACATCTGGATCAAGGCGTTTACCTATTTCGGTTTTGCTTCGATGCCTCGGTGAGTAACGAGATATCCGAGGAACTCTTCGGATGCCACTCCGAATCTGCATTTGGTCGGGTTGAGCTTCATGTTATGCTTGTTCAGCTATTCAAAACACTCCCGCAGATGTTCTACGTGATATTTTTCCTCGAGGGATTTAAGTAGAATGTCCTCTAAATAAATCTCTATAGTTCTCCCGTGTTGTTCGCGAACATCTTTTTCACTAACTGTTGATAAGTCGCTCTTGCATTCTTCAAGCCGAAGGCATAACCTTGTAACAATAAATCCCCATGTCTGTGACGAAAGTAGTTTTGTCTCGATCGTCCGGGTTCATCATTATCTGATTGTAGTCTGAAAACGCATCCATGAATGTGAGTAGTTTGTGTCCCGCTGTTTCCTCCACCAGACGAACGATGTGTGGAAGTGGGAAACTGTCCTTGGGACATGCCTTATTTAGATCCGCGAAATCGACGCAAACCCTCCATTTCCCATTCTTCTTATTTACTACCATGGGGTTTGCGAGCCAATCTGGATACTTAACTTCGATGATTGTGCCGACTTTAAGTAATCTTTCAACTTTTTATTGACTGCTTTGGTTCGTTCGGACCCTAGCTTCCTCCTCTTTTGTCTTACGGGTTTGATTATTGGATCCACGATCAGCTCGTGACAAGCGATGTCCATGCTAATTCCAGGCATGTCTTCTGCGGACCAATCGAAGCTGTTCACGTTTCCCCAAAGGCATAAAACTATCTATTTTCTGATTGAGTCGTCGAGGTTTGCTCCGATATCTACGCATCATTTTGGATGATCGTCTTCTATGTAGACTTATTCATCTTCTTCTTCCTCTTTTTCTCGGCTTTTTTTATTTTTCCGCAAACCCTTGATTTGCCTTTTCCGCAGTCGCTTTGCCTTTTGAGGGATCTCGACCGTCGGCTTCCAGAGTTTGTGTTCGGTCATGAAACATGATCGGGAGTGTTCTTGATTTCCCCATATCGTAGTGATCTCGCTAGGTGTTGGAAACTTCAAGAAGAGGTAATATGCTGACGGAACAACTCTCATGGATTTTATCCACGGAGTCCCCATGATCACATTGTAGGTTGCCGGATCGTCCGCTACTGAGAACTCGACGATCTTGGTTATTCCCAAGCTTGTACTGGCAATCTGATTGTCCTGAGGGTCATCGTTGTGTCTCCTGTAAATCCCGTTAAGGGATTCAGGATTGGAGATACTTCCGATAAACTAATGGTCATCTTTCTTAAAGTGTCGTGGAAAATTACATCCACAGAACTTCCGGCATCGATCAAAATTCTTGCTTCGTCAAGATCGCTTGTGATCATCTCGATGACGTGCGGATCGTTGTGCGGTCGGTCGATTTTGCGGTCTCGTACTCTTCAAACGTTATTACCTCGTTTGGAGTCTGAAAAGGAACGGACCGGTGGATTTTTGTTTCAGCTCGCCGTTGGTAGGCTTTGATCTAGGATACCATGTCTTGACAGTATTGTGATCCTCCAATGATCATATCGTATCTTACGGTACTTAATTGATCTGCAATGTTTCTGTTTCTGTTTTTGTCTCTATTTGTGGCCATATCTTTGGATCCGGTAGTTGGTGGATTTTAAGTGTAAGAAATTACTATTCCTCACATACGGCGCCAAACTGTGAGAGTCAGAACTCGTACTGTGAGAACTTGTAGAGCTAAACTTTTAGGGAACAAAAGTTTCAAGAGTAAAAACACCAAAATAGAAAACCCAGATGATATTTTCTTGATGAGAGATCGGAAAAAAGAGTACCGAAAATAAAAGATTAAGATGTTTACAGTTTAACCTTGTGAAAGGCTGCCTAAATACCCTTAAGAAAGGGATCAATCCATTCGTAGTTCTAAGTGTATATGCTAGGGTTTTTTGAGATGTCTAAGTCGTAGGAAGTCTGTCTCCTTACAGAGCTGCGGCAAGTCGGCTTCGAGAATCTTCGTCCGCAAGATATTCGGAAATTTTCCTATTATCCTCTCCTTTCATTGCCGCTAAGATTTATATTTTCAGCTCGGATTTTGCTCTTCTGCTCGGAGATATCTTCTTCTTTCCTTCTTCGACTTTATCCTCTTATTTTGGCTCATATCTTTCCACTGCTTAACATATTGCCGAATGGGACAAAAACGGATAGTCCGAGTCCGTTCGAGCATAGACTTCTTGATTCAGCCCAAAGTCTCGGAAATACGAATCTTGTAATTGGAACCAAATTTGCATTTCGTTAGACTTTATCCGATGATTTTTGTATAAGTCAGTGTTTTCGAAGATGGATTGCGGCTAGTTGGGCATATGAAGAAGGATATATCGGCAAATGTTTGAACATAAGATCTATGTGGAATATCCGTTGAGAAGTAAATTCAGCTCGAAAGTTTCCAAGGAATGCATTCAGCTCGGAACTTCCGAAGGGATGGATTTTTCCTATGCAATGTTATCCGTTGAAGTTTTTCGTATAAAATGTTATTCACACAAAGTCATCGACACTAAGTGCTTTGTATAAAATATTTACTATACGTAGTTCCGTTCGTGTGAAATATGATAAACATCCGTGTCCGATCTTCCGATCATGTTTTCGGTTATTGTTTTCGTCGATGGGGATTTTGACCCCAACGGGCTTCTTGTTGGAAAAGTCCTTGGTCCTGGTCGGATGGCTCAGTAGCTTCTCTGTGGCTCTATTTAGCCGTTATTATGGAAAATTGGTTCAACAAGGGCTGATCATGGGCCAGCTGGTCCAAATGATTTGTAATGTCTTCTATGTTGCTCTGTGTGATCAATGTCTCTGTGGTACGGTTGAATTCCTCTCTTAGCTTCATGTGGACCGATCGTGTCCTTGGTGCGTTCTTCATTACTGGGAATGACTCGGGCAGATCGATAGTTCTGGCACAGGTTTGTTCAGGCACATGCGGTTGTTCTGGCTTGGTATTGTTAGGATTATGTCCTGAAATCATATTGTACTTACTCTGATGATAGTTGTATCGTCGAGATCGGACAATTCATGTGATACTAGGTGGTTATAATAATTTGCTAGAAGCCGCTTATGACAAATGAGTTGTAACTCATTACTAGTATTATGTGAACCTACAGGGTCACACACCTAAACAAGCTGGATACACTTTGTATGGGATTGATCATTGGCATATCGTCTGATCAATGTGAATTAGATACACATTGAATTCGAGTTTTAAGAGGTGTGTCGATCGACACTATTGATGTGTCGATCGACACTAGGCGCAGACCGAAACTGACGTTTCGGTTTAATGACTTAAATTGACCCGGTTTACTTACTGGGTAATTACGTCGACTCAAAGGACTATATATATAGAATATGAGGCACGACTTTGGGATATAGATTTTTCCTTGACATAAAACGCAGCCACCTCTCGAGACACAGGGATTCCCAGGAGATCCGATTCCCGGCACTAGCATCCCGGCGGATTCCAGCTTGTGTACGTGTGGACTGCAGTAGAGGCGCAGCATCTGAGGCGCTCTTGATCTCACTTACCTGTTAATCATTCCGCTGCAAATCTCAAGGTAAACACGAGATCACTCCTGATGATTCAAATAAAACCTAGATTCTAGGCTATCTGGAACTAGTAAGGATTCTAATGGCCCTTAGAATGGCTCAAGTTCCATCAGTGGCATCAGAGCCTTAGGGTTTTAATCATTGAATCTAAAGCATGTAATTCAAATAGTGATTTATTTGAAGAGGTTAATGCTTGCTGGTTTTCGTTTTCATGAAAATAATCTCGGATTTTGTTTCTTATCGAAAGCGAAGAACCTGTGTTTTTGCACAGTGTCGATCGACACAAGTTTGTGTCGGTCGACACACCGCGAAAAAGATCATAAAATTTTAGGGTTTTTGAACAGTGTCGATCGACACTAAGCTTGTGTCGGTCGATGCACCGCGAATACGCTTATTAAAATTTGGGTTTTGATCTTAGAGATCGCACTGTGTCGATCGACACTGGGTGCATCGATCGACACAAACTGTGCGAAAGGATAGATCGGTTCAATTTGATTGAACCGGTTATCTCGCATGGTTAAAATTCCTGATACCACTACTGTGTCGATCGACACAGGTTAAGTGTCGGTCAACACAGGCCTTGCGATTGGTTGATCGTTTCAATTAGATTGAGCTGGTTATCATGCTTGGTTAAGGTAGATCAGATCGGTTTAAATTGGATGAATTGGTTCAATTGGATTGGACTGGTTATCTCAATTAGTATGAACCGATTTGATTGGATAAGATCAGTTTGATTGGAAAAGTCGGTTCAATTGGATTGGACCGTTTATCGCGATTAGTTAAAACTCAATTAAAATTAAAAGTTAAACGTGTTCTAAACCTATCGAATACACATTGGATGTGTATTAGATCAAAGTTTAGTTTTCAATATGGTCAACTGTCAAGACTCATTTCGTTGTTGTGATAGTCTTGCCAAGAGCTTGGTGTCCACAATTACATGAGTAAGGCAGGTAATCGTGTTGATGGACTTGCAGTGCTTGACATCAACAATTACATGACCTAAGAGATTGATTTACTAACTTTTTAGAGTTCCGTTTCCTCAACTAAATATCAAGTGACCTTGATGTCTTGCCCAATCTTTTCTACTGTCAAGACTCATTTCATTGTTGGATAGTCTTGGAGTCCTTGGTATCCACAATTACATGAGTAAGGCAGGTGATCATTGATAGACTTGCAGTGCGACTGTCAATGATCACAAGACTAAATAGATTGGTTTACTTGACTGGGCTATCAGAAGTTCTGGGCCCAGAGACATCAGAGTGGATGAGACATGGATTGTCTTATCTGCGACCAAGAGTTGTACTGGGTACAATTAGCAATGATTTGCTTACCTAGATAACTAAAGTTTGGGTGATGGCGAGTCGTCCACTCAGATTTTGGTGAAGTATGGATCTTGAATCGTTATATTCATAGAGGAAACATTGTTCGAATATAATGCGAGTTTTCTTATCAGATAAGATTTCTCATTTCCTGAACTTCATAACTAAAATTTTTCTTTTCTTAGATTTCAGCCTATGTTTAAAACTACTTTCTCGTTGCGATCCGTCCTTGAGAAGGACAAGTTAAATGGATCCAACTTCCTGGATTGGTATCGAAATATGAGAATTGTTCTCAAGCAGGAGAGTAAGGACTATGTTCTTGAGAAACCTCTTCCCGAGAAGCTTGAGACCAACGCCTCGCATGCAGTATATGATGCTTGGAATAAGCATTATATTGATATGGTAGATGTGCGTGGTCTGATGTTGGCTACCATTAGCTTGGACTTAAAGAGTCAATACGAGAACATGGAGTCGCCAATAGAGATGATCACCAGCCTGAAACTGATGTTTCGGGAACAGGCACGAGTTGAGAGATACCAGATGGTTAAGTCTCTCATTGGGTGCAAGCTACCTAACGATGCTCCAGTGAGTCCTCATGTCATTAAAATGATGGGTTATATTGATAACCTGGGGAAACTGGATTGCCATGTTAGCCTAGAGTTGGCTACTGAGATCATTCTGCAGTCACTGCCGTCAAGTTATGATAAGTTTATCAAGAGCTATATCAATAATGGCTTGACGAATAAGTTGACTGAGCTGCATGGCATGCTCAAAACAGCTCAGCAAAACATCATAACGGGTAAAAGGTTTGAGAAATCTTGTGTAGACAAGGGTAGAGGCAGGGCCGTCCAGATTTGGAATCAGGATAAGCATGTGTCATCTTATAAGCCCAAGTCTGGCCCATCTGATGTTGATAAGTGCTGCTACTGTGAAGAGTTTGGGCATTGGAAGAGAAATTGCAATAAATTCTTGGAAGATTCACAAGAGATGAAGGAGATGTATGGAACTTTTTCTTCAGGTATTGTGTTATTATTTCAAGTTCTACGTATGTATTGCATACTAGTTGTGGTACTGATATTTTTGAAATATGCAGGACCTAAGCAACAGTAGAACGTTGAGGAAAGGACAAGTAGAATTGCGCGTCTGGAATGGAGCAATGGTTGCTGCATTAGCCGTAGAAATTCTCCACTTGTAGGAGCCTTTCAAGCTTGGTTTTTGAATTAAGTAATTGCTGCTATGTATCTGCTTTGAGCAGAGATGTCTTTCATTTTCTTGTAAGAATTTGAATGTTTTTCATTTTGATAAAAGACAAGTTTTGCTCTTTTGATCTTGATGAAATATTCTATGGTAGCACCCCTTTTGTAAAATGGGTTTTATATCTTAAACCAATGTACGCTTGTATATAACATAAATCCCAAACGGTTTAAGTCTGATGACTCGAACTAGATTTTCCTTAGCATAGTCATTTAAACCACAAAGAGTAGAGCGAATTCAGAAGTTCCATAGTTATGGGCTTTTGGGCTCATTTGATTTTAAATGATATGAGATATGAATTCTGCTTACTGGGCCAAATGACTAAGGCCTCTTTAGCAGAGCTAAAGAAAAGGAGCCAGAAGCTTATTGGACCTTACACATACTGATGTATGTGGCCCGATGAGCATTAGTGCCAGAGGAAATCTTATGTACTTCATTAACTTTATTGATGACTTCAATAAGTATGGTTGTGTTCATTTGATGAGACACGAGTCGGAATCTTTTGAAATAGTCAAAGGAGTTCCAGAATGAAGTATAGAACCGATACGACAAAAGTATTAAAGATACTCGATTAGATCACGGAAGAGAATACTTAAGTCAAGAATTCCGTGATCATCTGAGTGAGTGTGAAGTTGTTTCACGACTCAATTCTCATGAAAACCTCAATGGTGTTTCTAAGAGAAGTAATTGGACCTTATTGGATATGCTCCGATTAATGATGAGTCACACGAATCTTCCATTATCCTTTTAAGAATACGCTATAGAAATGTATGTATTTACGCCAAATAGGTTTCTATCAGAATCAGTTGAAAGACACCACATTGGATGTGGACTGGGAGTTCTCCAAGTATGCTTTCCTGATTAATTGGGATTGCAAGGTCTATGTTAAAGCAGTTGTCAACAGACGAGCTTGAACCCAAATCTGATAAGTGCTGCTTCGCTGGTTGTCCTAAGGAAACTGAGGCTTATTACTTTTACAACCAATCCAAGAACAAAGTTTTGTTGTTCGGAACTCTGTTTTTCTAAATAGAAAGTTTCTTTCCAAGAAAAACAGTGGGAGTAGAAGTACAGCTCGAAGAAATTCGAGAAACACATGAGGCTGCTCAAACTGTTGAGGAAGAGCAGCGGTTGGATCTACAAAGTGCTGTAGGACCTACACCTGTGGAGCCTGAAGTTCGCAGATCCGAATGGATCCGTCACTAACCCGAGAGTGATTTCTCGTGACCGATTGCCGTGATTTTTTGATCATTGAAAAGTGACGAGCCTGCGAAATTCAAGGAGCGATGGTGAGCCCCAACTCCAAAAATTTTCTAGGTGTGCATGTTAGCTTCACCGATCTATTTCTGGATTGAAGCAAACATCATGGAGTTGGAATCTACGTTCTGTTAAAACGGTCAAAAGTTTTGACTTGATCAGGAACGAATAGGAACTGTGCGTTTACAAGTAGACTAGTGGGAGCATAGTTGTATTTCTCACATTGTATGTATATAACATACTAATTCTCATGTACGATGTTCCGTCGCTTAAGTCTTATGTGACTTAGGTCGGAAGTCATTTTAACGATAGACATGGGAGAAGCCGCGTGAGTTCTTGGAATAAGGATCTATTGAAATAGATTGGAGTAGGCTAATTGGATCGTGTCAGAATCCTTATGTTGATAAAGGTATTGGACAGTTCCAATATGTATGATTACAAGAATGGCTTCACACCAAAGGTCTTATGGCAACAATCTTAGCAAGATGAAGTGTATTGGACACTGGCTGAGCTAGCATGTATGATTGTGATTCTCTATGCTTCTGCAATAGAATCCATCATGAATGCCATATTTTGCGCTCGTCTAGATGCAGCTTACGCATAAAGCATGACGAGAAGATACCAATATATTCCGGTGAAAGTCACTGGATAGTTGTAAGAAATATCCCCAAGTGTTTGAGGAACACCAAGGATAGGTTCTTGTTCAACTGAGGAAGTGACGAATCTGTAAAGAGTAGTTAGACGGACAAAGACGATTCCCGGTTCCCACCTGGTTATGTCTCTTTGTCTGTTTAGCGGTGCTATCTGTTGGAAGGGCTCCAAGTAGAGGACCATAGAATAGTGCTTATTAATAAATAGCGGTGTGGTTTGTTGGAATGGTTCCAAGAAAAACACCGCAGCCTCTCTCACAACTTAAGCACTAGTTTTGACTAGGTGTTGTAGGTATTAGATATCTGAAGACGTGGTCTTGATTCTAGTGGGAGTTATGTTAGTTATGATGTTCATGAAGACATGCTATGGTCATGTTTATGAAAAACTGACATCAGCATTATTTAATTATTGGATAATTAAATAAGGGGTCCCAAAGTATTTTATGTTCATTTTATAGGTCATCAAGTTGAGGACTTGATCATGAAACCCTATAAATGAAAGATGACATAAAATTATGTTTTTCCCTGGTCAGAGGTTGTTAAAGTGGGACACTAACAACCGTTAAGACTAGTATGTGAGGTGACGTATGACTAAGTTTCATAGAGTCATTGATATGAGTATCAACGTCAATCACATAGATATATGTTGGTGAACATATGATCGGACGTGACCCGCTAATGAGAACTCTACAGGATAGTTATATCAGTGTCATGAGAGGCTCTCATTACGACTATAGAGTATAGTCCTTAGACCTGAGTTCATCATGCTTTCTAGCATGTGAATTGGTATGTTTTGACCTTGTCAAACGTCGTCCCGTAACAGGCGACTATAAAGGCATTGCTTAGGCGTATCATGAAGTGTGTGTAGAAACAGGGATGGAACAAGAAGGGATTTGTCCCTCCTATATAACAGGAGATAAATATATCTGGGCCCATCGAAGATTTGATACTGAGAAAATGCATGGCCGTGCTCAAACGAGGTGATTGTCAGTCGTTTGTTTTATCAGTATAGATCAGGAGTTCGATGAACATGATGTTGGCTATAATAAGGATGACAAAGTTTCTTGCCTTATGCCATATCAAGATATAGCAACAAAGGGATTATGGGAATAGATGATTCCAGTACAAGTGGGAGATTGTTGGGATTATGTCCTGAAATCATATTGTACTTACTCTGATGATAGTTGTATCGTCGAGATCGGACAATTCATGTGATACTAGGTGGTTATAATAATTTGCTAGAAGCCGCTTATGACAAATGAGTTGTAACTCATTACTAGTATTATGTGAACCTACATGGTCACACACCTAAGCAAGCTGGATACACTTTGTATGGGATTGATCATTGGCATATGGTCTGATCAATGTGAATTAGATACACATTGAATTCGAGTTTTAAGAGGTGTGTCGATCGACACTATTGATGTGTCGATCGACACAAGGCGCAGACCGAAACTGACGTTTCGGTTTAATGACTTAAATTAACCCGGTTTACTTACTGGGTAATTAGGTCGACTCAAAGGCCTATATATATAGAATATGAGGCACGACTTTGGGATATAGATTTTTCCTTGAGAGAAAAACGCAGCCACCTCTCGAGACACAGGGATTCCCAGGAGATCCGATTCCCGGCACTAGCATCCCGGCGGAATCCAGCTTGTGTACGTGTGGACTGCAGTAGAGGCGCAGCATCTGAGGCGCTCTTGATCTCACTTACCTGCTAATCTTTCCGCTGCAAATCTCAAGGTAAACACGAGATCACTCCTGATGATTCAAATAAACCCTAGATTCTAGGCTATCTGGAACTAGTAAGGATTCTAATGGCGCTTAGAATGGCTCAAGTTCCATCAGGCATTACGCAGAATTGGCTCAGTATTACTCGCATTGATCGTACGGACTGGCTCGGTCACATACGGTTGATCCATCTTGGTCATAGTGATTTCCTCATCATTCCCCTCTCTTAAGAAGGTTTTGACCTCCTAACATCATCATCTTCACAAAAAGGAGATAAATCAGTAACATTAAAGCTTGGTGAAATTTTTAACTCACCTGAATTGTTGTTGATTCTCTCCAAGACTCGGAATGGGTCATCTCAACAGGGTGCAATTTTTATTTCCTCTTATTTGGAAACCTTTATTGTCTCATATGAAACCATATCTAATCTCCTAGTTCAAAGATGATCTCATTCCTCCTTTTATCTGCCTGAATTTTGTATTGGACCTTCTTTTTCTCCAGGTTGTCTTTAGCTTTCTGATGCAGCTTCTTGATAAGCTTTGTTTTGCTTGCTCCATCCTGATTTTCATACTCCAATGGTGGAAATGGCTTCAAATCTAGTGGACTCTCTGGCTTAAATCCATAAACAATATCAAATGGTGACATCTTAGTAGCAGAGTTTGCATGATTATAAGCAAACTCAATGTATGGAATATAATCTTACTTGTTACTCAAATATTTACAAATCGTGGTCCTTAATAACGTTGATAGAGTTATGTTGACAACCTCGGTTTGGCCATCCGCTTTAGGATGACAAGTAGTATAGAAGAGCAGCCTTGTTCCTAGCTTTCTCCAAATTGTTCTCCAGAAATGAATTAGGAACTTCATGTATCAATCTGATACTATGGACCGTGGGAGTCCATGTAACCTCACCACTTCCCTGAAAAACATATATGTAGTATATGTGACATCATTAGTCTTAGCACATGGAACCAAATGTGCTATCTTTGAGAACCGATCCAAAATCACAAAAATGGATTCTTTGTTTTATCTTTCGTAATTCTAACACATAATCTGTAGAAATATCCACCCAAGGTTTGTTAGAAATATGCAAAGGCATATCAAGACAATATGGATGTTACATGGACTTGGTTGTAAGGTATTTGGAGAAGAATCTCTCCACATCACCTTTCCGATGAGGCCATAAGAAGTGATCGGTTAGAACACTTAGTGTATTTTCCACGCGAAAGGGTTCCATCAACCGTCCTCCATGTTACTCACAGATCAGGAGCTCTCTCATTGATCCTTGTACAATGCACAACCATTTGTCTCTGAACAAGAAACCCTTATGTATGTAGAACAGTCCATTCGCTCATTTGCTGCACTCCTGGAATATCTCACCAAAGTCATGATCATCTTCATATTTCTCCTTGATATGCTAGAATCCATAACCTTAGCCTCCATGGTGTTGATCAATGCAAATCTCATGGACAAGGAATCATCTACTATGTTGTCTTGCCCCTTCTTGTATTTGATTATGTAAAGGAAAGTCTCCATGAGTTCCAACCATCTAGAATGCCTCCTTTTGAGTGTTGTCTGACCTCTAAGATGCTTCAATGTCTCCTGATTTATGTATAATAAACTATTTGCCAGAAGGTAGTGTTTACAAGTCTCTAAAGACCTAATCATTGCATACAGAATCTTGTTGTAGGTGTGATAGTTGATAGTTGCTCCACTGAGTTTCTCACTAAAGTAATCCACATGACTGCCTCCTTAAGTGAGCACGGCTCCAATTCCTAAACTTGAAGCATCACACTCAATCTCAAACATTTTTTCAAAGTAAGGCATATATTGTGCTGAAGTATTTGACAAAACGTCTGTAGACGCTAGCCAAGCCAGGCTTGTCGCGACCATCTTTACAAATCCTGAATTGCAATCAACAAACCTGGAAACGATATTTATGCAAACGAACATACTATCAATTAAAATCAAGATCAAAACTGATTAAATCCATTAACAATAACTAACTAGAAATAGTCTCCTTTTTTATCCGCCCCACAAAAAAAAAAAAAATCTAAAATCACAGCAAATGTTTACTTACTAACTTGAGTTATATCAACATTTTATGAGATTTTTTTACTCTAGCGCTTCAAAATAAGAATGATGTTTAATTGCTTCCATAAACACTGTATAACATCGTTGTACACCACTGTCCTGGTGTGTCGTAATCCACCCGAGAACCAACATTATCATAGATCTAAGCCTTGATCTTACCATCGAGAGCAGTTGAGAATATAAACTGCAAACCACCAAAATTCATATGCTTGGTATATGCATAAACAACAAATTATGCAGACAATTAGGGATGTTGTTGTGAGTAAAAATACCCTACCCTAATTTCATAGGTATCCTACCCATAAAAAAAATCCTATTTAGAAAACCGTATATATACCATATACCATTTAGGGTAACCCAAACAAAATCCTATAGCTTTAGGGTTATCCACGGGTACCCTAACTTTTATTCATACAATATTAATAATTTATAACTATTATTTTTCTAGACTAGTTTTTAGTTAAATATATGAACTAATATTGCAAACTGAATTTTACGTTTTCGGCGAAAAAACGGAATATTAGGTTTTTGGCGAGAAAACATAATCTTACATTTTTGGCTGAAAACGATATCTTATGTTTTTGGCGGGAAAACATAATCTTACGTTTTTAGCGGGAAAACGATATCTTACGTTTTGGCGGGAAAACAAAATCTTATATTTTTGGCCAGAAAACGGAATCTGATGTTTTGGTGGGAAAATGAATTTTACCTTTTTTGGCGGGAAAACATAATCTTACGCTTTTGGCGAGAAAACAAAATTTTAAATTTTTTGGTTGGAAAACAGAATCTTACGTTTTTTGTGGGAAAATAGTATCTTGAGTTTTTGGCAGGAAAACGGATTTTTAAGCTTTTGGAGGGAAAACGGAATCTTACGTTTTTGGCGGGAAAACAGAATTTCACCCTTTTGGTGGGAAAACATAATTTTAAGTTTTTGGCGGAAAAACATAATTTTAAATTTTTGGCGGGAAAACGGGATCTTACGTTTTTGGCGGGAAAATATAATCTTATATTTTGCGGGAAAACATAAAATAAGATTATATTCCCTAAACCCTAAACCCAATCTGCAAAGTCAAAATCCCATACCAAACTAAGAAACCCAAACCAGTTGTGACGAGAGAGATTACACGAGAAGAAACAGAGACAAGAGCCGAGAGAGAGATTACATCTCTCCATAAGAGCTTTTTGTTCAGCGAGTCTCGTACCTGCAGTGAAACTCACTGGATCCATAGATCTGCGACGAGATCGATCTCATGTCCAATCTCTCAGATACTTAAATCTTGAATAAAAAGTGGAGACATTATTCTTGCCTACAGAAAACTTGTACACAGACTCTAACGTTTTAGTCTTCAAACACTAATTTGGAAGAAAAGAGAGTAAATTAAACCTCATGAATGGTGGAGAGTTTTGGATTTCTTCCTCGACGCGACCAAGCTAAGCCTGGAAATCAGACATCGCCAATCGGCGAGGTATCTAGCACCATGTTTGGCTCTGATTCAGCGGTTGGAGGCGGTGGAGGCGTGGCAGCTGCCATTTTCGTTGTTCTTCTCTCTTGGAGAGCATGAATTGAAATTAGGTTTTTGAGATGAAGATTAAAAGAGATGGTCGAGTTATTTTTTATTAAGTCTTAAGCTGGCAAATGATTCTATGAGGGGGAAAGTAATAAGTTTAGTTGCTTGTGTTTTTTTTGAGTGAACTATATATACCGTTTAATGTCATATGTATTATCAAATTAATAGGTATGAAATAAAAAATTATCGGGTTAAATGTTTTTACTCGGATTATCAAATTAATTGTGTTTATTAATAAACAAACGCTATCTAAAAATCCAGGGTTAGTCAACCCTATCAGAAAAACCAAAAACGCTATCTGCAACTTCTATTACTATTCAATATTCTTGTAGTGTCGACATTGGCCATTCCTGAATAGCCTTCACCTTCTCTTAATCCACTTGTAAACCCAGAAAACTCACAACAAAACCAAGGGAAACAAGCTGATCAGTGTAGAAGGTGCACTTCTTGAGGTTTTCATAAAGACCTTCTTGACGAAGAGTCTCTAAAGCTTGCTTAAGATGCACAATGTGCTTGGAAAATCATTTACTGTAAATCATAATATCATCAAAGTGAACAATAAAAAAACTTAATGATGTATCCCTTTGAGACCTGGTTCATGAGCTTCATGAATGTACTAGGGGCGTTGCTAAGACCAAATGGCATGACAAGCAATTTCTATATACCTTGCTTGGTATTGAAGGCAGTCTTCCATTCATCTCCTTCCTTCACCCCCACTTGATGATAATCACTTCTTAAGTACACTTTTGAGAAGACTGAGGCACCATGAATCTCATCCAAAATGACATCTAGGCGTGGTATAAGATGTATGTACTTTATGGTGATTTTGTTGATGGCTCGGCAGTGTAATCACATTCTCCATGTTCCATCTTTTTAGGTTCCAAGAGAGCAGGAACTGCACACTGGTTGAGGCTCGAACGAATGTTCCCCTTAGACCTCAAGTCTTGAATCTGCTTCTCCAGCTCCTTAGACTCAGTAGGATTCATCATGTATGCTGGACGGTTTGGTATGGCAGAACCAGGAACTATATCGATTTGATGCTATGCCTATGATTGGTGGAAGTCCAGCTGGTATGTCTTCTGGAAACATGTCCTTGAACCTGTCCAACGAACAAACCACTTCTCAGGGTAGCTCTAGATCACTAGGACAAGAAACCAAACCCACTTTAAAGGCCATTAGTATAACCTGCGTGTTCTGACTAATACCTTTAGAAATGGAACTAGAAGTGTCAAATAGGTTGGTCTTACTTACCTTGCTATCCCTTACAAATTTCAGTTGAATTTCGTAGATTTCCAAAGGTATAAGTGGAGCAAGCTGGTACTTGCAATTATCAAGGTGGAAGAAGTAATGGTTGGTACGTCCATGGTGCAATATCTCCTTGTTCAATTGCCATGGCCTTGTTAGTAAGAGATGACGTACATGCATGGCACTACGTCACACACAACATGATCAGTGTACTTGCCCACACTGAATGGCACGGTGACTTGAGCTGCTATTATTATCTATGTGTCATCATTAAGACATCTAAGTCTGTATGGTTGTGGGTGCTTTGTGATTTTGAGGCCTATATTTTCAACCATATACCAGCTAGACGTCTTAGCACAAGAGCCTCCATCTATATAATGAGTCTACATACCTTGTTCTTCACGGTACATCTTGTATAAAAGATGTTTTCTCGTTGAATTGTCTATGGATCTACTAGTTCACTGAGGCCTCTTCTGATTACTAGCATCTCTCCAATGGTATCCTCTGCCTCAAGTGTTTCTTCTTCTTCATGCTCGTCCTGATACTCATACTCTCCAATGGCATTGATGATCATGACACATACGTTGGGACATTCTCGAGCAATCTATCCTTTACCCTTACATTTAAAACAAGTAATTTCTCTAGCTCTAGAAGTACTAGGAAACATACATGCTTCTTATTGGTTGAACTTAGGAGCCTCAGTGTTCGGTTTCTTGAACCGTTACTTGATCTCGATAGCCTTTCCATTTTCCACGGTCTTAGGTGTAGAAGGTATCCATTATTTCTGGCTCGGCTCGTGACAGCTGCTTTACGGTTGATATGTTCCTTAGCTTGAATGCATATGTGGAGAAACGTGGACATATCATGCTTTGGTTGTATCTTGACCTTATGGTCTATGCGGTCTTGAAGCCAATCAATGATGTAAGCCATAAGTGTCTCCTCAGAATCATATAGCTCAAACTTGTTCCTTAGTTTCTCAGTCTATTCAAAGTAGTCCTCGGCCAACATGTTTCCCTACACAAACTTCTGGAACTTGCTTTTGTAAGTCTCTATGGAAATGTGGAGGAACATACATTCTTCTAAGGATGGATTTCATGGCTTTGCAAGTAGAGATTTTCTCGAATATATGCCTTCTCCTCTCTAACACAGTCTCTGTCCCACCAGGAGAGTGCATGGTCGATGAGAAAGGCTACATTCTTCTTGTCATTGTAGGCATAGTATTCGAAGATGTACTCCATTCTTCTTTCTCATTCGAGATAAGCTTCTCGATTGATGTTAGTTTAACGTAATTATGGACATGTATATCTACCTCCTCTTCACGCATTCTGCCTCGGTGGATAGGATCTCTCATTCGTTTGAATGCCCTATGGTTGTGATTGGGAAGTGGCTGATCATCCTATAAATCAGGCATGTATTCATACGTGTCCTCCTGTTTACTGGAATGCACATGCTAACCTCTCCTATCTTGGAGTGCTGGCGGTCGAGACTGTTGTGGAGGTGCTGGTAAATGTTGTTTCAAAAGCCCGTTCAATCGCACTCCAATGGCTTGGATTTCACCGCGTACTTGGGCTAAGTCTACTGGTGCGTTATTGTCTCCCATGTTTCATGTTCTTGTAAAACAACACTAGCTAGCCAGAGGATCAAGTTCAAAGGGAATAGAAACAAGTAAAAGGCAAACGGATTTCAACAAAAAAAGGAAAAAGAACAAAACTAATTAATTTCCTATTCTAAATGCAAGCCGGTTTCTTTTTTTCTACTTTTAAATGATGGAAAGACCAGACAACAAATAATCAGAAACGAAACATGATACTTACACAAGCTCACACAAAAAAACGGATCGATAGAAACCATAGTCACGACCTTTAATGCAACCTAACCTAACCTCTTTTGTTTTCTATTTTGTTTCGCAAACTAATAAACAAACTAACAACCTAAGCCTCCAAGAACATAAGCCACACAATAAATAAATGTAAAACAAGGATAACAAAGCAGAACAACCAAAATAACAAAGCGGTCCGATATAAACAATAGAGAGAGAAAATTGAGGCCGTGAGCTATTTATGCAAAACCTAACAATTTTTTTTGATTTTTCTTAATTTGAAGCAATATAAGAAGCAAAAATTAATGAAGTAATGCAATACTTTCATGATTTTCGATTTTAGGATGCAAACAAAGAAGAACAACAAAGGAAACAAAAAGGGAAAGAAAAAGGAAAAGATGTAACCAATTGTTTTCAGGAGCCTTTAGCCTTAAACTCTTATACCAAATGACGTAGGGTCCTAAGGAGATCTCACACTAAAGT
The DNA here is from genome assembly GCA_030180135.1 of Orychophragmus violaceus. Lineage (NCBI taxonomy): Eukaryota > Viridiplantae > Streptophyta > Magnoliopsida > Brassicales > Brassicaceae > Orychophragmus > Orychophragmus violaceus. The sequence goes on along the minus strand of CM058230.1, from coordinate 85,755,657 downwards.
GGTAACGGGCAAAAAGCTGGGTGAATGGCACTCTCTTCTTGGACGTAGTAGGTCTCACACGAACAAGCGAAGCCACAATATGTTCGAAGATGAAACATGACGGCTATGGTTTATGATTAGAATATGCTTGTTGATTAACTTTGTAATAAGACATAAACTTTGAAAATGAAATACAAAGTGGCTTTATAGCCTTATTTCTCAAAAACGAGGTAAAATAATGCAAAAGCAAAAAAGCCTTCACAAAAATTCAAATAAAAGGCTAATAGACCATGTGTCTCTTCTAATCGAGTAAGGCTTGGATTACCTCATTAAAAACAAGACTAATGTAAAAAGAGTATAAACCCTGGACCAGAAATATTACACGGTCTAAGGCGTGATGTTCCGGATGATGAAGATCACGAATGGGTTGTCGGTCTTGATCATGGTTCATTAGAGTTATGATCGGAGCCAAATGGTTGGGCCTGGTATGGCCTTGTGGCCGTGAATGTCTTCTGCTCCATAATGGTCTTCTTGTTTGAAAAGCCCTTGGTCTTGGTCGAATGGCTAGGTAGCTTCTATTTGGCTCGTCTCGGCCATTCTCATGGCTTCTCTGTGTAATCAACGTCTCCATGGCACGATTGAATTCCTCTCTTAAATTTGTGTGCCCCGGTCGTGTCCTTGGTATGTTCTTTATTGCCGGGAACGGATCGGGCGGATCAATAGTGCTGGCACAGGCGGTTTTTCTAGATCGGCTTTGGCTTGTCATTGGCTCAGCATTACTCGCATTGCTCATACGGGCTGGCTCGGTCATGTCGGTTGATCCGGATTAGTCATAGTTATGTCCTCATCAGTCTTTCTTGTGCTTAAAAAGGATGGGAGCTGGTGCATTTGTGGTTATTGTAGAGCAATCAAAAATATCACGGTGAAGTATCGACTCCCTATTCCTAGTTAGATGATATGTGTGATGAATTGTATGGTTCTAGCATACTCTCAAAAATTGATTTTAAAAATAGTTATCATCAAATTAGGATGAAAGAGGGTGATGAATGGAAAATTGCATTTACGACTAAACATGGATTATATGAATGGTTAGTTATGTCAATTGGATTGACAAGTTCTTAGATCTTTTATAGGACATTGTTGTTGTATATTTTGATGACATTCAGCTCTCAAACAAAAGTTTAGCCGAGCATGTTCATCATCTAGATTATGTCTTAAGTTTTCTTAGACAAGAGAAACTATATACTAACTTCAACAAATGCACATTTTAACATATAACCTTGTATTTCTAGGTTTTATTGTTACTACATATGGAGTTAAAGTATATGAGGAAAAAGTCAAGGTTATAAAAGAGTGTTCAAATTCAATGATAGTAGGAGAAGTGAGAAGCTTTCACGGCTTTGTTGGGTTCTTTAGACGTTTTGTAGTGAACTTAAGCACCATTTCTGCACCAAACACTGAGGTTAGTGGGAGCAAGCTGACATGTTCGCCCAAATTTCCTATAAATACACCACTGGCCTAAAAAATAAGTATCTTCTTTTCTTTCTTTTTTAGGTTTCTGAAGTTTTGTGAAGACATTAATTTTTATTTGAATGAAATTATCTTTCTAAATCTATTAATTTCTCCTTCTTAATACTTACTAGTCATGGTTATTAACTTAAACTTCAAGGGTTTTGTTGGGAACATGTTGATTAATGAGGTAACTTGAGATGAGGTAAATTAGGATGTGATTAGGGTTGATATGTGATAATTAGCACTTAATTAGTAATTATGTTTTTCTATTTGGTGTTTTCAATGCTAGATTAACGTGAATTTAGTTGATTTGGATCTTACAAAATATCATGTATGGAAGATGTTCTATGAAATTCTCCAATGAATCTAATTAGAGGATTTACATTCTTAGCTCGTGGAATTAATGTCAAAAAAATGATTAGTCCAAGTTAGAGTTCTAAACCTAAAAATTATCAATTAAATAGTGGCTATTAGAATGTGTTTACATGCATGATTTTCTTGTGACTGTCAATGAGAATTGATGTTAATTGTTTGATTACCATATGAGTTAGTATGATAGAAGCAGATTAGCTTGAATTAGTGATTCTAGACCAAGATTAAAAAATTTAATTGTGTGAATATCATTGATTAGCTATAGATCATCGAAAATCATTGAATTTATCCTTGGTTTCATATTAAATTGTTGCCTTGATCTTGTTTTGCTTTGTTTTTTCCTTACTTGCTTCCAAATTCTTAGTACTGTTAGATTTAAAATATTATTTTGGATTTGGGTTAGCAAAAAACTATGTATTCCTAGTGTTTTAATCTCTAGCCATTTGGAGTGAAATCTCAAGTACTACAACAACAATGCCCGAGTGATTGAGAAAAACCGAAAAAATCTTGTTATCACTTTTTTTTCTTTATAAAACAAATAAAAATTGTATATATATATAATGATCGCTTGATCTAAAAATATTTTTTTCTGCCAACAAGATACATCTAAGAACAATACAAAAAAACTTTTACACAACAACTATTTAGCAAGTTGCTAGACTGCGAAAGATAAAAATATTTTGACAAATTTTAAATAAATTTACTCTTTTTCTGCTGCAAAATATAAAAGATATGCTCCCTCTGTTTTTCAATATAGGAGGTTTTGAACTTTTAGATTTTTTTAAAAAATATAAGAGGTTCTCACATTTTTATGCAATATTTATATTATTTTAATATTAAAAAATTAAAAAGGCAACATACAACTAAAATTTTTCTTGAAAAATCAAAATATTAAATGCTATTTTTTGTTTAAAAGTAAAGAAAATATTTTTTTTTAATATGTCTGGATTAGGCTAAAACTTCCTATATTGAAAAAATGGAAAGAGTATCTTTCTATAAAAAAAATATATTAGAGGTATACTAAAAGGGTGAAAAGCCGACGATCTTGTAATGGCTGAAAGCCAAGTATCTTATCAACCTAATATTCTATTAATTTTGAGAAAGAAAAAAAGGTTTAAAAAGTTAATATCGACATGACCTGCATAATAGAACCAAACGAAAGCACTATATATATACAATACACGTCCGTTTCTAGACTTATCCTATCAGCATATTGAGTGTCCCAAGGGAGCTTTACATGCGTTTCTAGAGTTATCCTATCTGCATATTGAGTGTCCCAAGGGAGCTTTAGCTCCATCTCTTCTCTTACGTCTATAATCTATTAGTTGTAACGGCAGAATTGCACTAATTGTATATTTTTATCTTTTTGTACACTTTATATTTTTTTATATTTCATATCATTTTAATATTTTTTAACAATTTATTATATGATGATTGAATTAATTTATCCCGTAAACAAATAAAAAGATGAAAAACTAACGAAATGGATAGAATCACACAATTTAATTATTTTAATTATTATTTTTTTTTTCTCTTTCTATTTTATATTTATTTTTACCATCATTTTTTTAAAAGTGGATAGTATATCGTAAGTGAGATTTTTGGCCATATAAACCATCGAGATGAAAATATATTATCGGTTAATATACGCCTATGTTGAGCTGCATTTTCCAAAACACGTCACTAAACTTTTGTAAATATCCAACATTACGGAACATGTATAAATTTGATTTGGAAACAGAGGTTACAGTTTGAGTATGATTTGTATGGCCCATTAGTAATGTATGGTGTAAACAAATTTTGGACTCGCGTTTGCAAAAAAAAAAATCATAGCCATCGCAAAATCATCACGTATGGGTTCAATAAATAAATACGGCCACATCAAATGATAGATTTATAAACATTTTTAACCGAGATATAAATTATTCAACACGATTTATTATAATAATATTTAATAAAAATAAATCATATAAATATATAAATATTTACTTATATTACATGAATAATAATTAACTGCTATTTTAAAACACATAAAATACTTATGTTATTTATATAATTTAACATTTATTTATTATTTTTGTATTCAATATATATTTTTTCTTTTGTTAAGACTAACAAACATAAACAAAAGGTATATACACAATTACAATAGTGAAATAAATAAATTAATTCTACGCTGATTTATAATTAATCGATTAAATATAAGAAATTAAATGAAATTTTGGATAAAACAACTATGGTAAAGGAATGCATTAATTATAAATAAAAATATAATTTAAGTCAAATATAAAAAAAAAAAATGAAGAGATTCTTTCATTTGGTGAAAAGAAACAAGAATCCACCCAATATTGATTGGATTGATTGGGGGCAGACAAAACATTCAGTGGAGACACTTGCCATTAGACTCAACGAATTCTTGATTATTTCAATTATAATTAAAAAAATTAATATACTAGGGATAGCAAACAACAACTAAGGCTATGATTAGTGACCTTTTACCGCTGCGGTAAGGGGTTTATCGTTTTGATGGTCACCAATCATCAAAGCGTTAGCAAATATAATATTAATTTTTTTTTCTCTGTTTTTTTATACCGCTTTCTCCAACCGCTTGTTCTTACCGTTTTGCACTATTCCTTAACCGCTTACTAGTTCCGCTTACCGCTAATCTTACTGTTCCGCTTTTGTTCACCAATCGGACCCTTTAATAAACAATAAAAACAGTTGGAAAAGAAAATGTAAAATTAAAGCAGCACCGCGAACACAGCCATTAACATAAAACTAGTGTGAAAAGTACCCATTTTTTTAGCAAAGTACTATTCTAAACTTTTTTCTAGTAACCATCCTAGTTATAGAAAAAATAGCAATATTTGAAAAACTAGGTTGGGTGTCTGCATCCTGTGCGAATATAGTATTTTATTAGAGTAAACAATATTAGAAGTTTAGTTTTATTATTAAATATTTTAGATTCACGAGATTTAAACCCTTTGATTGACTTTTTAGAACGATTTATATTTTTTCGTATACCATCGTAATTCCAAAACGCCAATCATTATATCACACAAGCATTATAATTAGCTAGCGATTTATTTCTTCCTCTTCTTCTTCCTCTTCCTTCTTCTTTTTTCCTCCTCTTCCTCTTCTTCTTCCTCTTCCTCTTCATTTTCCGTATTAAGTTGATAAGCGTAGTGACACATATACTTTATATATTACTAAGGATCCTTCCAACTACCGATATGGGACATTATGAGCATAATACGACAATTTTAAAAAAAGAAAAGATTAACATAACTAGGTGATTCGACTTTAAGAAAACTAACATAACCTTGAGGGCTTGATTTTTAAGGGAAATTAACATAATTAAGAGAAAAAAATTTCATTAAAATTTCATTAAGGGTAGGCTTGTAATTAACCTCGTGAGAATGAATCTGGTGCATTCTGACTTCTCAATTATATTCTTCTTCTTATTCCTCTTTCTCTTCCTCTTCCTCTTTCTCTTCCTCTTCGATATTAAGTTGATAAGTGGAGTGACACATATACCTTATATATTACTAAGGATCCCTTCCAGCTACCGATTCGGGACATTATGTGCCTAATACGAAAATATTTTTAAAGGAAAAATTAACATAACCTAGAGGATTCGATTTTAGAAAAATTAACATAACCTAAAAGACTCGATTTTTAAGGGATATTAACATAATTAAGAGAAAAAATCATTAAAATTTCATTAAAGATAAGTTGGTAATTAACCTCTTGAGAATTAATCTAATGCATTTTTACTTCTCAATTATATAATTAGATAGTATTTTATCATCACGGTCATGACACTAAAATTAGAGTATAAGGACTAAACTAACTTTACCATTTCCATTTAGAATACAATTTTTAACCAAATGATGCAATAACTAAATATTTATTTCCAAGTACTATATGAAAATGTAGGTGAGATAGTATAATATAGTGTAGAATGTAAGACACACAAAATTTGTTTATGGGTTTTGATTTGTTCTACTCTCTCAATTCCGAATTCACTTGAATAAAAAGTAATCCTATCAATTACAAACGAATAGAACAAATCCTGTTGATCTACCGCTCTATCCATTACAAGAATTCTTCAGGATCAAACACATGAGCTAAGTTCCCCCTAGAGCCTAGACTTTTTTCCTAAATACAAAGTCCTCTTGAGTTTTTATTCTCTCAACTTCTACATCTTCATAAGGCCAAGCCTCTCTTCTTTATATAGGCTAAACTTGCTCCTCAAATTTACTTAAATAAAGATGTAGCAAATATCATTTTTGTTTTGATATTTCCTATTCCACCTTTTTATATCTTTTTTTTTTTGTTTTGAAAACTCAAAGCTGCAATCTTCACTCCAAGATCTTCATCCAGCTCAGCATACAACCAATAAACCGAATCACACCATAAAGGTTCGTTCATATCTCATCAATCAAACACATCAACATCCTCAATCATATTTTGTACTACCAATTGTACTACGCTGTGACTGACACATCAAATACCTCTTCACTCTAGAATGTGATTGATGACACTAAAATATTATATTATTGGCGATAAGTGTTTTGTAAATACGATAATATTTGGATCATCACGTTCATGATGCTAAAATTAGGGTATATGGACTAAACTAACTTTACCATTTCCATTTAGAATACAATTTTTAACCAAATGATGCAATAATTAAATATTTATTTTCCTAGTAATATAGAATGTGATTTATGACACTAAAATATTATATTATTGGCCATAAGTGTTTTGTAAATACGAGAATATTTGGATAAAACTTCTGTAGTTGAAGAAAGTTTAAAATATTTGTTCTCATAATTGTTTTGTTTCCGATAAGGATTAGCATTGTATTTCGATAGAGATTAAGAACATGATTCACGCAGTTGTGTTTTATATACTTGTTAAACTTTAGTAAATATAGTACAAGAAAAACTATGAATAAGCCACATCATGTTCGCAGCTATAGTTTCCTAACTACTAATTGTCATGAAAAAGCCTTGGTTTTAAAAATAAAAAAATTTAGCTATTTTGTGACTACAAAAAATATTTTGTGGCTATTCATAAAAATATATCCACAAATATTTACAAATTATTTATGGAAATAAATAACCACCATTATACACAAAATCATAAGTGCAATGTTAGACAAACTAATTTTGTGCCTATTCGTAGAAATTATAACAATAAATCTACAAAAATGTCACATAAAGATTTATCCACGAATAGTCACGATCACTTTTGCGAAAAACCAACAACTATTTTATTTTGTGTATATTTGCAGAAATGGTCACGAAAAGTTAGTAAACATAAAATTACTATGTTTTATCTTGTGGCTATATATGGCTATTTGTATCTGTCTTTTCAAAATTTTACGGGTTAAATAACTGATTCGATACGTCTAATCTATTTTCCGATTACAAGGAATACATTCGATATAGCCAAGAACGTGGCTTTCCGTGGCTATTCACCTTCATGTGTTCCCCAACAAGAGCTCAGTCATATTTTGGTGTTTTCAAATCATTTATTCGGTGTAGAAACATACATATTTGGGGCTATTCGTAGCTAGTTTGTGTAGCCACGAACGTATTTTTAGCTGTATGTAGCTATTACATTTAGCCATGAATATATTCATGGCTTTCTATAGCTATGTATATTAAAAGACATGCGTTTATAACTCTCACATGTGAAATATAACTACTTTGTAGCAAAGGAGTATATTCACCATATACATGAACAAATTCTTGGCTATTTGTGGTGTGATGAGGTTATAAATTGCCAACAAACTCATCCATTTTGGAGAATGTAAAATTTAAAAACCACAACAATGACAAACATTTTTTAATTTATGGAATGTATGTATAAACGTTTAAAACGTTCTTATCATAGTGTTTTGAATAATTTTAATGAGGGTTTAAGTCTTTTCATTTCATTGACCTGTAATCAATTTTCTTTTCAAGAGTGCAGGAATTTGTTTTGTTCGTGTAAGAAGTTAAAAAAACCATAAGTCCCACGATGTTGATATTGTGTCAAATCATCTTATGATGAAAGGCTTTACAGAGAGTTACTATGGGCATATGATATGCTCTAGAAGTTTTAATCCTATACTACTGCAAGTGCACATATATGCATATGTAGTACTTAGGTATCGAATCCACAGAGACTCCGGTCAACGATAGATATTAGAACAGTCGAGATTAAACTAAGATGAAAGCAATGTGATGTAACTAAAAAGCAAGCAAGAAACTAAATCAGATAGCTGGATTGGTTGTGAAAACAGTTAACTTAAAGCGCTAAGTCTAGGGCGTTCTCAGGAAATAAGACAAGCAGAATAATCATTCAGTCTTGATCTAATTAAGCATAGTTCTAGGACTCAAAACACGGATATAGAATTAACCAACTGTCGTTGCGAGAATTCTCTAAGTCTAAGTGCAACAATCCAAATTCTTTTGCAATTACTAACAGATTAAACCAGCATTAATTCTAAGTTCGATATGTTCACAATTAAACTAACCAAATTCCTTTGCGAGTAATTTAATTGTTCAACCTAAATAGTTCAGATTCTAAACCACACTGTCGTGTCGTATTTAGCAACCTAAGATCTAGATTCTAATTGATCAGGTTAGAACTAGCATTAAACACAATTTAGATCGAAAAACAAATAAGTTATGAATCCTTAACTGAATTAATTAAATCTAGCAAGTCATAAAATCCTATGTGAGAAACCCTAAACCTAACTAGGAATCTACTCAGACATAGATAATGAAAACATAATCATATGATGAATAAATTGCATATAAAAGATTAAAGAAGTAAAGGGGTTCGAAATCTTCTCCATAATCAAGATGAAGTACAAGTTCAGATCAGCCCCAAAATCTCTCTAAAACTCTCAGCTCAAAGTATGAATTGCGTTCTCAAAGCGTATTGAAAGTGTATCTAAAAACTGATCTAAAAACTCGCCGAGTCTGGCCCATTCGCGCTTTGCATCGATCGATGCATAGGTGCAACGATCGACGCACTCGTCTGTTCTGGACAGTGAGTTTCTCCTCTCGGGTCTAATCTCCAAAATGCACCAAAGAGCTCCATAATCTCCACTTCCGCTCCAAACGTGCAAGTACCTAATAAGACCTGTAAAAGACTCTAAAGAAATACTAGTAGACTCTAAAACACACTTATATCATGGTCTAAAACTAGTAAAAACCATGATATATCAACTCCCCCACACTTAGCCTTTGCTTGTCCTCAAGCAAAACAAAGAACTAGACATTGTGAAGAGGTTTGAAAACTTTCAGAAACTCTTTTCATCTTCGAAGCAACAACACTCAGATTCCCCTTAATAAGCCACATGAAATATTTCACCTGCAGACATCAAGACCAACATATACTTCCCCCACACTTAGCAACTGTCCTAAGTAAACTCCACAATCACATTCAAGCATTCAAATTCACCCTACTGACTTCTGCGAGTATTTAAGTGCGGTCTCACCTAAGGAGTATCGTTGAAAGGGCACATGGACTCTTACCTTGTCAGCTCTAGACCACCGTACTATCTTTCTCTGGTCTCTTTCTTCTCTTTTCCCTTCCTTAACAACTGATTTTCCCCATTGGGTATCATTTTATTTTTTTTTATTAGTGTTCTTCCCGTTAAGGGGTGTACTTTGGACACATTCCATGGATGCACAGGATATGATAGTTGTAGCTACCACTCCCAGAGACCACTTCGGAGTTACTAACTCATCCTCAGTTTATTATTACTTTTTTTACTTTATGGAATGGGAGAAGGGAACCAAATAGGACAGGTTTACAGGCTGTGTCAGAACTAACAAAGGAATCCGACTCAAGGTATTCCAAGCCCTTAGGTGAGAATATTAAGTCAGTATTAAGGTGAAGTCAGTAAAAGGATCCTCTGATACCTGAAGTGATGTGGGTATTCTCAGTAGGCTGATCCGTGTTTGGGTTTTCTAATAGTCATAGATAATCTACAACTTCATCCCAATGGTTACTTAAGTTCCTTCAAGTGCTGTTAATCTTCTCAAAAATTCATTGTTTCTTACTTAAACTGTTTTGACTCGATAAAACAAATTTTGAAAAACGGATTGACTCTAAGAAAACAGAAAGATAAAGTCAGTAGCACCTCCCCTACACTTAAGACACACTGTCCCCAGTAGTGTCAAGCGAAGGATTGGTAAAAAGAAAGAAAAGAAAAAAAAATAATAGTTAAAGGATGTGTTGAGTTCTGTCGGATTTTTACCTCTGTCGCACATGCATCGATCGTTACATAAATGTATCGACCGTTGCTAGGTGATTTTTCGTCGTGTGTCGATCGTTGCTCAGGACCATAACGATCGCTGCACTGCGAATACTCTGAGACCTGCAGTCAAAAACTCACCAAAACCAGAAACAAAACGTAAAATCCTACAAAAACACTAAAATTAAAATGCAAAAACGAAAAACAGTGGGTTGCCTCCCACTCAGCGCTTGTTTAACGTAAATAGCTTGACGTTTCAGTTGATCTAGGTAGAGGGTGCATCATCCAGAGGCAGAATCTGACCTCCTGGAATCTCGGCCTTAGCCCAATAATGTTTCACCCTCTGTCCATTCACAGTGAACTCATTACCTTCTTTGATGGTTAGAACGACAGCTCCATATGGACGCACCTCTTTGATCGTGAAAGGACCAGACCACCTTGATTTCAGTTTACCTGGAAACAAACGAGAGTTATATAAAAGTACCTGATCATTAGGCTCAAATTGTCTAGAGACAATCTTCTTGTCATGATAAGCCTTAGTCCTCTCCTTGTACAGCTTTGAGTTCTCATAGGCAAAATGTCTAATCTCATCCAACTCATTAAGCTGCACCAATCTCCTTCCTGCAGCATATTTAAGATCAAAGTTCATCTGCTTTACAGCCCATGCTGCTTTGTGCTCAAGTTCTACTGGCAGATGACATGCTTTTCCATACAACAGATGAAATGGAGTGGTCCCAAGTGGTGTCTTAAATGCAGTCCGGTAAGCCCATAATGCATCATCTCGCCTTGCTGCCCAATCCTTCCTTGTCTTCCCAACTGTCTTCTCTAGGATCTCCTTAATCTGTCTGTTAGAAACCTCGACCTGTCCACTAGTCTAAGGGTGATAAGGAGTAGCAACTCGGTGATGAACTCCATGCTTCTTTAGTAGCTTCTCAAAGACCTTATTAATAAAGTGAGACCCTCCATCACTAATTACTATCCGAGGTACTCCAAATCTAGGGAATATGATGGTCTTAAACAGCTTAATAACCACCGAAGAATCATTGGTTGGACTAGCTATTGCTTCCACCCATTTAGACACATAGTCCACAGCAACCAAGATGAACTTATTCCCATAGGATAAGGGAAAAGGACCCATGAAGTCTATGCCCCAACAATCGAAAACCTCAACTTCCAGAATGAAATTCTGAGGCATCTCATGCTTCTTGCTGATTTTCCCTCTCCTCTGACAGGTGATAGGTCAAGAATTAATCCCTATACTAACTGCAAGTGCACAGTGATGTGATTGTAGCACACAGGGTATCAAATCTACAGAGACTCCGGTCAACGATAGATTTAGAACGATCAAGTTAAAACTAGGAGAAAGCAATATGGGAAAGCAGTAAATCAAACAGCAGAAAAGTAAATCAAGCGAGTTTGTAAGTCAGAAGGCGAAGGCGTTAAGTCTAGGGAGTTCTCAGGAAATCAGGAACACAGGCAATCAATCAATCGGGATCTAATTAGGGACTGTTCTAGAACTCAAACACAGATATAGAACTAACCAACTGTCGTTGCGAGAATTCTCTAAGTCTAAGTGCAGCAATCCAAATTCCTTTGCAATTACTAACAGATTAAACCAGCTTTAATTCCAAGTTTGATATGTTCACAATTCAATCAAACCAAATTCCTTTGCGAGTAATTCAATTGCTCATCTAGGTTCTTTCTAGCTAATTAACCAACTGTCGTTGCATCAATCAACCTAACATCAATAATCTAAGTGGCCAATTCAGATTAAGCATTAAGAAAAATCCTAGATGAAGAACTAACAGATATGAATTCCTACAGATTGATTAACCTATAATTCCATGAAATCCCTAATGAGAATCCCTAAACCTAACAGGTAATCTACTCAGACATAATCATCGAAAGAGAAAATATCATGAATAGAAAACCAAATAGCATAAAACAAAGTAAAGATCTGGGGTTCAAAATCCTCTCTCTTTCGAGAATAGGATCAGCCCCTAACTCTCTCTGAAAATAAAATAAAGTGTAGCCTAAACAAGTGGCTAAAAACCCTAATATATAGTCTAAAACACATATGTGGCCTTTTTGCAAATCTGAGAAGTTTCTGGGTAAAAACTGTAATTTCTCCAAAATGCAGATTTTTGGGCGCAGAAATTTCATCCTGTAGTGGTATCGACCGATGCAGACTCTGTATCGATCGACACAGAGTGCAGACGAACCCAGTGAACTCTGTGAAATCCATGTAAGCTGCCAAATTACTCCAAAAGCTCCCAGAATCTCCAGATAAGCTCCAAACGTACCTGAACCTGTAAAAATAGATAAAAGACTCCAAAACATAATAAAAAACTCGATAAATAAGATATATACCATGGTTAAAATCCCTAAAATCCATGGTATATTAACTCCCCCACACTTAGCTCTTGCTCGCCCTCAAGCAAGTAAAGAACCAAAATATAAGAGAAGAAGTTTGAAAACACAGAAACTCATTTTGTCCTAGGTACTTTCGCATTCGCATTTGCTTAGCAATCCACTGAAAACTTTCCTACAGAACTCAAGACCACAATATACTTCCCCCACACTTAGCAATTGTCCTGAGTAAACTCCACAATCACATTCACGCATTCAAATTCACATTCACAATTAACTGCGGTCTCACCTAAGGATTATCGATCAAAGGGCACATGGACTCTTACCTTGTGAGCTCTAGACCACCATACTGTCTTTCTCTGGTCCCTTTCTTCTCTTTTCCCTTCCTTAACAACTGATTTTTCCCCACTGGGTATCATTTTTTTTATCAGTGTTCTTCCCGTTAAGGGGTGTACTTTGGACACATTCCATGGATGCACAGGATATGATAGTTGTAGCTACCACTCCCAGAGACCACTTCGGAGTTACTAACTCATCCTCAGTTTATTATCTTTTTTTTTACTTTATGGAAGGGGAGAAGGGAACCAAATAGGACAGGTTCACAGGCTGTGTCAGAACTAACAAAGGAATCCGACTCAAGGTATACCAAGCCCTTAGGTGAGAAAATTAAGTCAGTATTAAGGTGAAGTCAGTAAAAGGATCCTCTGATACCTGAAGTGATGTGGGTGTTCTCAGTAGGCTGATCCGTGTTGGGTTTTCTAACAGTCATAGAGGCTCTGCAAGTCTGTCCAATGGTTACTTAGTTCCTGTTCAAGCGAAAAATTTCCTCGAAAAATCATAGTTTCATACAGATTTTGACTCAATAAAACAATTTTGAAAAACAACGGACTGACTCTAAGAAAACAAAAGCGTGCGTCAGTAGCAACCTCCCCCACACTTAAACTACATTGTCCCCAATGTAATCATGCTTAGTATCGGTGAGAAAAGAAATCAAATTGAAACGAATCTGAAAGTTGGAGAACACTTACTGTTGTCATCCTGCATCGATCGATGCCACAAGGGTGTCGATCGATGCAAGGTGATTTTTGCCCGCGGTTACGTAGATAACCGATGTCTGAACCGCAATCAATTCGGCTAACCGTAAATCGCAACTGTGTCGACCGCTGCACTATTTGTGTCGATCGATGCAGTGCGATTTTGTTTGTTTCTCTCGGCTTTGAACACACAAAAGCAGAAAAATCAAAAATACCAAATCAAAAACAAAAAAATGAAAACAAAACAAACCTAACAGTGTGTTGCCTCCCACTCAGCGCTTGTTTTTAGTCATTAACTTGGAGTGTCTCTGTGAATATCTCTTCATCCAAGGAGGTGTATAAGTAGTCGGATCATGAGATCTCCCAAGGAACGAAGGAATAGAATCAGGGCGGGAGTGAAACTTGGGTGGGATTCTATGTTTTCCTGCATTCAAACCAATGCGGTTAGGAAGTTTAAGTTTAGGATTTTTATACCTGTGCTTTGGTGGATGCAAGAGATCAGGAGCTTTCTGCTTAAGAGCAGTTGCAGTTTCTGAAAATGTTAGAGCAAGTTCAGAATGAACTGCCATCTTCTCCTCTCTAATAGGAACCTCTGGTTCCTCCTCAACACTGAAGCTATGTTCATCAATGGTGGCTTTCTGCTTCCTATCCATCACTTTTATGCAGTTAGCCACTTCTAGCTCCTGTTTAGACAGTTTAGGAACCTTAGGATACGGCACAGAGGGCTTATAGACTCGTTCTGGGACTCTTACAGGTGTCTGGTCCCGTCTGCGTTCTGTGTCGACCGATGCACGATGTGTGTCGATCGACACAAGGCGATTTCGAGCAGTTTCATCAGACGTATCGGGACTGTGTCGATCGATGCTTGAGTTGTGTCGATAGATGCAAGTCTCAGACAAACAATATTCACCCAGAAAATCCGAGATTATGCTCTCTTCTTCTCCCAGCAAGTCAATCCCATCTCTTATGGTCACAGCATTGATGTGCAGCTTCTGTTCAGCTCTCCTAGCTTCATTCTGCCTTTGTATCATTTCAGCTGTTTGTTGAACTCGGACATCCAGCTTCTTCACATGCGTGTTCAAAGATTCAAACTTTCCATTAAGATTTTCATGCATAGCATCCAGCTTTCTGTCGAAGTCCACAGCAGTCTTAGTCTGATCCTCTAGCAGCTGCTCCATCATGGATTCTATCTTGCTCTCATAAGCATTTGCTGCAAGAGGTACCTGATAGGAGGATGATCCATAAGTCCTTTGATATGAATTACCTCGTTGATTTCCATACCTGTTTCCTTGAAACCCAGAACCATTTATGTAGTTCATCTCCTCTTTCTGTCTTTCCAGTAACTGCTCCATCATATTTATCAGCTTATCAGATTGCGTATTCTGAAGGGGAACAGGCTGATATGACGAAGATTTATAATCCCTGGTGAATGAATAAGAACCATAGTCTCTGCAAAATGAGTTATTCTGCTTATTTCCAAGATCCGTTCCATCATTCCCATCATCTTACATGATGTGTCGATCGATGCAAAGTAGTGTCGATCGTTGCAAGTGCGAAGATGTGACGATCGACACACAGGACCGTGTCGATCGATGCAGAGCGATTACATGCGTACCTGAAACGAAAGAAAAAGAAGAAAAGAAAAAAAAATTAGTAAACAAAAACAAAAACGAAAAATCTAATCTAAACCCTAAGTTCAAATCTATGGAGGACTCAAAAGAGTCCCCAGCAACGGCGCCAAAAACTTTATAGGTCAAGAATTAATCCCTATACTAACTGCAAGTGCACAGTGATGTGATTGTAGCACACAAGGTATCGAATCCACAGAGACTCCGGTCAACGATAGATTTAGAACGATCAAGTTAAAACTAGGAGAAAGCCATATGGGAAAGTAGTAAATCAAACAGCAGAAAAGTAAATCAAGCGAGTTTGTAAATCAGAAGGCGAAGGCGTTAAGTCTAGGGAGTTCTCAGGAAATCAGTAACACATGCAATCAATCAATCGGGATCTAATTAGGAATTGTTCTAGAACTCAAACACAGATATAGAACTAACCAATTGTCGTTGCGAGAATTCTCTAAGTCTAATTGCAGCAATCCAAATTCCTTTGCAATTATTAACAGATTAAACCAGCTTTAATTCCAAGTTCGATATGTTCACAATTCAATTAAACCAAATTCCTTTGCGAGTAATTCAATTGCTCATCTAGGTTCTTTCTAGCTAATTAACCAACTGTCGTTGCATCAATCAACCTAACATCAATAATCTAAGTGGCCAATTCAGATTAAGCATTAAGAACAATCCTAGATGAAGAACTAACAGATATGAATTCCTACAGATTGATTAACCTATAATTCCATGAAATCCCTAATGAGAATCCCTAAACCTAACAGGTAATCTACTCAGACATAATCATCGAAACAGAAAACATCATGAATAGAAAACCAAATAGCATAAAACAATGTAAAGATCTGGGGTTGAAAATCCTCTCTCTTTCGAGAATAGGATCAGCCCCTAACTCTCTCTGAAAATAAAATAAAACGTAAATAAAGCGTAGCCTAAACAAGTGGCTAAAAACCCTAATATATAGTCTAAAACACGTCTGGGGCCTTTTTGCAAATCTGGGAAGTTTCTGGGTAAAAACTGTAATTTCTCCAAAATGCAGATTTTTGGGCGCAGGAATTTCGTCCTGTAGTGGTGTCGACCGATGCAGACTCTGTGTCGATTGACACAGAGTGCAGACGAACCCAATAAACTCTGTGAAATCCATGTAAGCTGCCAAATCACTCCAAAAGCTCCCAGAATCTCCAGATAAGCTCCAAACGTACCTGAACCTGTAAAAATAGATAAAAGACTCCAAAACATAATAAAAGACTCGATAAATAAGATATATACCATGGTTAAAATCCCTAAAATCCATGGTATATCAACAGGCATCACACTGAGAAACAAAAGAATGAGCGTCTCTAAACATCGTAGGCCAACAGAAACCTGCTTGCAGAACCTTCGACACAGTCTTCAAAGTGGCAAAATGTCCAGCATAATCTGATCCATGACAGTGAAATAAGATATCTGAAACCTCTGATTCAGCAACACATCTCCTGTAAAGACCATCCGAACAGTGCTTGTAGAGATAAGGCTCTCCCCAGTAATATCGTCTAATCTCCCTGAAGAACTTCTTCTTTGCATAACCCTTTAAATCATCTGGTTCAGTCTCTGCAGCAAGGTAATTATCTATATCTGCATACCAGGGTCGATCGGGGGTTGCGACAGCAGCAACTTCGAATTTATAGCCTCCAATCTGGACCATGAAAGGTTATGTGCCCGTATCCGCACTACAACGATCGTCACAGAAGTTAGCATCGACCGTTGCGTCCTTGACACATGCATCGATCGTCACAGATGTGGCATCGATCAACGCAGTGCGATTAATACGAGAGTTTCGAAGATTTCTGTCCAAATCCGCCTGAGACACTGTCCCGATCATATTGACGTTATCCTTAGGCAAGAAATCATTAATAGGTACGTCTTCCTCAACCAGCATCCTTCAAAAAATGATCAGCGACTCCATTCTCAACTCCCTTCTTATCCCTCACTTCCATGTCAAACTTCTGAAGCAACAGGATCCATCTTAGCAATCTTGGCTTAGCATATTTCTTCTGCATCAGATACTTCATGGCTGAATGATCAGTATGCACAATCACCTTGGAGCCGACAAGATATGGGCGAAACTTTTTAAACGGGAAGACAAAAGCCAACACCTCCTTCTCCGTAGTGGCATAGTTTCTTTGCGCATCATATAGTGTCCTACTAGCATAATAGATAGCATGAAGCTTTCTATCCTTCTTCTGCCCCAGAACATCTCCTACAGTATAGTCATTAACATCACACATAACCTCAAAAGGTAGATCCCAATCTGGTGTCTGAACTATGGGAGCACTCATTAATGCCTGCTTGATCTGTTCAAATGCAGCTTGGCAATCTGCAGTGAACTCAAATTTGACATCCTTACATAGCAAAGCAGTTAGTGGCCTTGCAATTTTACTAAAATCCTTAATGAACCTCCTATAGAACCCAGCATGTCCAAGAAAGCTCCTTACAGACTTCACAGAATCAGGTGCCTGAAGACTGGTCATAACTTTAATCTTAGCGCGGTCCACTTCGATCCATGCTTCAGACACTCTATGTCCAAGAACAATACCATCTCTGACCATGAAATGACATTTTTCCCAGTTAAGGACTAAGTCCTTTTCCTCACATCTAGTTAGCACTTTGCACAAATTGTCCAAGCACTTATTATAGGAGGATCCATAAACTGAAAAATCATCCATAAATACCTCCATAAAGTCCTCAATCATATCAGTGAAGATGGACATCATGCATCTCTGGAAGGTGGCTGGTGCATTACAGAGTCCGAAAGGCATCCTACGGTATGAAAATGTTCCATAGGGACAAGTAAACGTAGTCTTTCCCTGATTTTCTGGATGGATGGGAATCTGAAAGAAACCAGAGTACCCATCGAGGAAACTGTAATAAGGATGATTAGCTAACCTCTCCAGCATCTGATCAATAAAAGGCAAGGGAAAGTGATATTTTCTGGTTGCAGCATTCAGTTTCCTGTAGTCTATGCACATGCGATGTCCGGTCACAGTCCTTGTAGGAATCAGCTCATTCTTCACCACTGTAACCCCACCCTTCTTAGGCACAACATGAACTGGACTGACCCAATCACTGTCAGATATAGGAAAAATGATCCCAGCGTCCAGCAGCTTCATGATCTCCTTCTTTACCACTTCCTTAAGGTTAGGATTCAGCCTCCTCTGATGCTCTACTGATGTCTTAGACTCATCCTCAAGATGTATCCTATGCATGCACAGCTCCGGAGAGATACCTGAAATATCATCAAGAGAATAGCCAAGAGCTTTGCGATGCTTGCGCAGCTTGCTTAGCAGTAAAGTGAGCTATGCGTTGTTCAAACTAGCATTAACAATCACTGGATATGTCGAATTAGGTCCAAGAAATGCGTACCTTAGCCTGGATGGAAGTTTTTTCAGCTCAATTTTCGGAGCTTTCTCCTCTGCCCAATCTCTGTCGACTTGCAACGATCGACGCTCGAGATGTGTCGATCGATGCATCGTCGCGTCAGATACTTCAACCTGCATCACTTCCTCAGCAGAATACATCAGTCTCGCATAGCATATTGCAGGCTCGTCTTGCAGATATTCCAGCTCCATTATAGAGCTCAGTAAAGCCCTTTCCAGTGGATCTTCGGCACAAGTTCTATGAAAGTAATCTGCAGCCAAATCACTAAGAGTATCCACATAAAAAGTCTGTCCGTGGATGGTTGGCCTCTTCACCAGCTTGTCCATGTCAAAGCTAATCTTCAGATCTCCTACATTTAGAATTATCTTACCTCCTTGGTGTTGGTACTGGATTTCTCTCTAGGAAATCCGGCCCATTACCAGACAAGGCAAAGGCCCGTAGTTACGAGCCCGTTCCAGAATCAAAGACAAACAAGGGAGCCGACTCTTATGATGGGCCCGAGCGAAACAAACGCCCTGGCAAGGCCCAGACGATGCTGAAGTCGGAGACAATCGAGCTCGAGCTCGGCAGGAGATGACGTGGAGATAGAGCAACTCGGTCTTCGCCAGTTCAACTGATCCGCGCAAATCTCGGAGATCGTTACGATGACGAGGCCGAAATATCGGGACGAAGAGATCAGAGTCGAGACTATTTAAGAAGAGAAGTGGCGACTCATTAAAGACATTCCAACCTAGACTAAGAACACTTCGATTAGATAGCTCGATCTCATACTTTGTACTCTCTTCTCGATTGTGTTTGTTCTATCTCGACGATCAATCTCAATAAAGTCTTTGATTCATAGGAAACTATACCATTTCTATATCCTAAAGTCCAAATCCACGAATACAAATTCTTAGTGTGAATCCCGGATCTCACATTTGGCGCCGACTGTGGGGACATTCTATAGTCTTTCCTATCTTAAGAATCAGATCCTAGATCCGATAGATCGAGATGAATCCCGACCAAACTGGCTCTCTCAGCGCCACACCACCAGTTGACCTCCCTCAAACGGTCGACAACGTTCCTCAGAACACCACCGGGGTAAGAAACATGGGTCAGACCGACGGCGTGTTGACGAGCTCTGCCTCAGTCTCCACGACCTCGCCACCAGCCGGCCCCGTCGCTCAAACAATCGCGACGAGCCAGACTCCGACAAATGTTTTATCAGGAACTAATGATCCGAGCAGAAACTGGGTGTGGATGAGAAATGATTCAATACCCACCCCAGGAGGTGGATCTGGAGTAACCAGACCTAACTCGCCACTACCCTCTGCTCCACAGAGACAAGGGCCA
Organism: Orychophragmus violaceus; assembly: GCA_030180135.1. Classification (NCBI taxonomy): domain Eukaryota; kingdom Viridiplantae; phylum Streptophyta; class Magnoliopsida; order Brassicales; family Brassicaceae; genus Orychophragmus; species Orychophragmus violaceus. The sequence continues at coordinate 85,735,750 of CM058230.1, read as the reverse complement.
AGCGATCTTGCCGAGATCCGTTCGATGCTAAGCCTGTTGGTTGATCGATCGAGAAACAACGAGGCAAGCGCAAGGGCCCAAGAGATCGCGAACCGTTCTCTGGCAGCGCAGCTCGACGAACAAGAGCGGCGTCTGAACGCGCGTCTTGAAGAGCTCGCAAGTCAAAGCCAAGGGGGCAGACCAACGCGAACTCCCATAAGTCCTCCACCGCGTACTCGCTTGGACTTCTCCCAAGTAGTAACTCCTCCGGGAACGTCGGGAAATTTCGGTAATACGTCAAATAGCGGCTTCCGACCTACAATGACCCCTATCGCCATACCGACCCCATTTGGTTCAAGTTCAATGGTCACAGATCCAACCGGATCAAGAAACCGACCATTACCCGGGCCACCACCTTTCCCGAGTAACTCTAATATCCGACCGAGGCAACTAGGAGGCTATGCCTTCGCCTCGAGCTCGGGACTCCTTAACGGATCAAACTCCGTTCAGTTCCGAACGCCCCAGGTCGATCAGACAAGGTCGATCCCAACGATTGATCACCTCGACCCCATTTTTCCAGAACAAACGTCAGGTCAGGCACAAGCCCAGTTCGCACCCGCAGAGGGCGATGAACACGATATGCTTAGACACTACATTGAGCAGGCTAAAGCCCAGTTCAACAGTATGAGCTCGAAAGTTCACATGGCAACGAGCGCGGCTCCTGACATCGATCGAGTGATCGAAGAAACACAACAAACGCCGTTCACAGATCGGATTGCGTTTGCAAGGATCCGAGAGATCAAGAAAACTAAGTTTCCTGAATTCTCTGGGAAATCAGACCCGAAAGCCCGCATCCGGGCATTCCGACTAGCGATGGCAAGGGTGTACCTTACCGATGAGGAGAGGGAGCCAGCCTTCTGCAGGCTCTTCGCAGAAAACCTGTCAGGCTCCGCCCTGGAATGGTTTGCCGGACTGGAAGAAAGGTCCATCGACAACTTCACCCAGTTCATGACGGCTTTCCTCAAACAATACTCCGTTTTCATCGAGGAAAAGACTACTGAGGCAGCCCTATTCGGCGTCTCTCAAAAACCCGACGAAACACTTCGCTCGTACATCGACCGATTTAAGGAAATAAAATCCAAAATCGCAAACCCACGAGACGAGGTAGCTATAGAAGCGTTGAGACGAGGACTATGGTTCTCAACCAGATTCCGCGAGGAAATAACAGTCCGCGAACCTCAAACACTCGATGACGCCCTCCATCGCGCATCGGCCTTTGCTCGCCTCGAGGACGAAACCACGGCCCTCAGGGAAAAACACCGGAAAGAAAGGAACCCGTCGGGCTCACAGAATTCGAACTCGAAAAAGGATTCCCTTAAATCAGGGAACGTCAACGCGGTCAAGAGCCCAAAGAACTCGAAAAAATTCGAGTTCGACAAGGAAAAATTATGTGATTTCCACAATAAAAGAGGATACTCGACCGAAGATTGCTATACTCGAGCTAAAGCAGAGGCTCAAAAACAAGAGTCCGAAAGAAAAAAAGACTCAGAAATCGAGGAGGAAACTCTGCCCGACAAAAAGGAAAACAAACAGACCAAGGAGTCGAACTCCCAAAAGCCTTCTCAGAACAAACGGGAACGGTCAAAAGAGCCGGGATCTCCCGCAACACTCCCTCAAGGATCGCGAAAGCGAGTCGAGTTCATCCTCGGTGAGCTCAACCTGAGCGGCACTCCGAGAGGTTTGGCACTATCCCCGCCTCCGGCTCCTGCTAAAAGTTTACGCTCAAGCATCAATCTCCCTCGTCTCTGCGGGGGGGGGGGGGGGGGGGGGGGGGGGGGGGGGGGGGGGGGGGGGTGTACGGGCTATACCCCCTAAACGAATCGACTTCATCTTCGGTGGCTCCAAGCTTTGCCGCGACTCGGTCAATTCGATCAAAGCTCTTCAAAGAAGAGTCGAGACCGACAGAGGGGGGAAAACCCCAATGTTGGGTCCAGACCACGAAATCATTTTCTACGAAAGCGAGACAAGTAATCTCGACAAACCACACGACGACGCCCTCCTCGTTTGTCTAGTAGTGGGAGATGTCGAACTCTCAAGGATAATGATTGACACAGGAAGTTCGGTAGATGTCCTCTTTTGCGACGCGTTCAAAAAGATGGACTTCAACGACTCCGAGATCGTGGAAGAAAAGACACCACTAGTAGGTTTCGCTGGCGAGACGACATACTCGATGGGCTCTGTCTTCGCCCCAGTAATTGCTGGAGGAGTTCGGAGAATGACGGAGTTCGTCATAGTAGATCGGCCAGCTCCCTATAACGAAATCGTAGGTCGACCATGGATATACGACATGAAAGCGGTACCATCGACCTACCACCAATGCGTAAAGTTCCCGACTCCCAAAGGGATCAAAACCATTTACGGAAGTCAAAAGATTTCCCGTCATTGCTACATGAACGGATACAAGCAGATCGAGAAATCCCCTGCGTAGCAATTACAGAAAGAGGAGGAGCTCGCCACCATGCAGACCAAAAGGTCGAACGACCCAAGTCAAATAGGACCCCCAAAGGACCTCACGACTCAGGTCTGCATAGACGATACTCATCCGAAAGACTCGTTGGCATCGGAATCGACCTATCAGAGCCGGTTAAGAACGAACTGGTCTCTTTCTCAAACAGAACGTCGACTCCTTCGCCTGGTCTTCAGCAGACATGAAAGGGATCAACATCGACGTAACCAGCCACGAGCTGAATGTCGACCCAACCTACAAACAGGTAAGACAGAAGCGTCAAAAACTAGGTCCTGAGCGGGCCAAAGCCGTCAATGACGAGGTCGATCGGTTATTAAAAATCGGATCGATCAGAGAGCTCAAGTACCCCGACTGGCTTGCCAATCCCGTAGTGGTTAAGAAAAAGAACGGTAAATGGAGGGTCTGTGTAGACTTCACGGATCTCAACAAAGCATGTCCAAAGGACAGCTTCCCACTCCCGCACATCGACCGACTGGTCGAGGCCACCGCTGGACATCAGCTGCTATCCTTTATGGACGCGTTCTCAGGGTACAATCAAATATTGATGAACCCTGAAGACCAAGAAAAGACTTCGTTCATAACTGATCGAGGTACGTACTGCTACAAAGTCATGCCCTTCGGACTAAAAAATGCAGGAGCGACTTACCAGCGCCTCGTCAACAAGATGTTTTCAGGACTCCTAGGCAAAACCATGGAAGTCTACATCGACGATATGCTGGTAAAATCTTCTAGGTACGAGGATCACATCCCCCAACTAAAAGAATGCTTTACCATTCTCAATAAGTATGGGATGAAACTCAACCCAGCTAAATGCACCTTCGGGGTTCCCTCAGGAGAATTCCTTGGTTACTTAGTAACCGAAAGAGGGATCGAAGCGAACCCCAAACAGATCGAAACGTTCATAGAGATGAAATCTCCCAGAACAACGCGAGAAGTCCAGCGCCTAACCGGCAAAATAGCTGCTCTGAATCGCTTTATCTCAAGGTCGACTGATAAATGTCTACCCTTCTATCACTTGCTAAAAGCAAACAAAAATTTCCTCTGGGACGAAAAGTGCGAAGAGGCATTCACTCAGCTTAAATCTTACTTAAGCGAACCACCCATACTGGCAAAACCAGTAGAAGGGGAACCCCTCTACCTCTACTTAGCTGTCTCGACAGCAGCGGTGAGCGGAGTCCTGGTTCGCGAGGAACAAAATGAACAACGGCCGGTGTATTACATCAGTAAGACCTTGATCGATGCTGAAACCAGATACCCCGCCATGGAAAAACCCGCCTTAGCGCTAGTAACATCGGCTCGGAAACTCCGACCGTACTTTCAATCGCACTCGATCATAGTGATGACCTCTCAGCCACTGAGAACCATCCTTCATAGTCCAAGCCAATCAGGTCGATTGGTCAAATGGGCTATCGAACTTAGCGAGTATGACATTGAATACAAAGCTCGAACATGCCTAAAAGCACAAGTACTGGCATATTTCATAATCGAGCTCCCTCCGGCTATAGAACTCGACCCGACTTCGGCCCAAAGATGGAAACTCTACGTCGATGGAGGTTCCTCAAGGCAAGGGTCCGGAGTCGGAGTGAAATTAGTCTCCCCAACGGGTGAAGTACTAGAACAATCGTTTAGATTGGGCTTCGCCGCATCGAATAACGAGGCAGAATATGAAGCGTTAATAGCCGGGCTCAGACTCGCGATAGCCATAGGAGCCCGGGAAGTAAACTCCTTCAGCGATTCCCAACTAGTCACGAGCCAATATCATGGCGACTACGAGGCCAAAGACGAACGAATGGAAGCATACCTATGGGTAGTCCATACATTGGCCGAACAGATCGAATTCTTCGATCTAACACGAATCCCACGAGGTGAAAACACCGCAGCCGATGCGCTAGCCGCATTAGCATCGACATCAGATCCTAACCTCAAAAGGATCATACCAGTCGAAGGGATAGAAAAACCAAGCATCGACATAGCCCTCAAAGCTCTGTCCTTGAAAGAGGACGGGCCCGCTGTGAAGGACGATGTCAAGCAAGAAGAATGTCCTGGAGACACCAGTGGCGACATCATCGAGATTGATGACAACCTCGATCCTAGAAACGCCGTATACGTCGCGAACGTCCCCGACGGACCAATTCAAACCGCATCCACTAGTCAGGGACCTGAGCCTAACAACGACGAAGATTGGAGAACTCCGATCATTCGGTACATCACAAACGGCGAAGTTCCCGACAACAAATGGGAGGCGCGGAAACTTAAAACACAGAGTGCAAGGTACTATGTCACACAAGGAGAGCTCTTTAAAAGGAGCCTCTCCGGACCTTATCTTAAGTGCCTTGACAAAAAGCAAGCCCTAGCCGTGATTACACAAACACATGACGGATCCTGCGGAAGCCATTCCGGAGGACGAGCATTGGCCGTGCGAATCAAAAGGCAAGGCTATTATTGGCCGACAATGGCCACCGAATACGAATCTTTCTCCAACAAGTGCGATAAATGCCAAAAGCATGCCCCAATTATCCACCAAGCGTCGGAGAAACTCTCCTCTATCTCATCACCATACCCATTCATGCGATGGGGAATGGACATCGTGGGACCGCTAGTCGCATCTGGCAAAAAGAAAGCTACACACCTGTTGGTGATGACGGACTACTTCACCAAGTGGATTGAAGCAGAGTCATACCAAAACGTTAAGGACGTTCACGTTAAGGAGTTCATCTGGCGAAACATTGTTTGCCGACGTGGACTACCCCACGAGATCGTCACCGATAACGGACCTCAGTTCATATCAAATGCTTTCAAAGAGTTCTGCAGAACTTGGAACATAAAGCTGACTTACTCAACGCCACGCTATCCCCAAGGGAACGGGCTAGCAGAAGCAGCTAACAAAGCAATTATGAACGGTCTCAAGAAAAGACTCAGCGAGTGCAAAACAACCTGGAGTGACGAACTCCCAGACGTACTCTGGGCCTACCGGACTACCCCTCGTAAATCCACTGGCGAGACTCCCTTCTCGCTGGCTTACGGAATCGAGGCGGTGGTACCGGCAGAAATCCTCGTGTCAAGCATCCGCAAGGAAGAATGCCCGCGACAAGAGGAACTTAACAACAAGATGATAACTGACGAGCTCGACCTCGTCGACGAAAGAAGGAACCTCGCATTAGCTCGACTCCAGAATTACCAACAAGCCGCAGCTCACTACTACGATTCCCGAATCAAAACTCGAAGGTTTCAAGTAGGAGAGCTCGTCTTACGGAAAGTGTTCGACCATAAAAAGGAAGAACACGCTGGAAAATTTGGAGCGAAGTGGGAAGGTCCTTACCAGATCACCGACGACGTGAAGGACGGGGTCTACCGACTCAAGTCGGTAGAAACCCAGAAGCCTGAACTACGGACTTGGAACATCATCAACCTCAAAAAGTATTTCCACTAGGAGTACATCCACATAATCGAACTACGAAATGGCTTGATCCCCTTAAAAAGGGTACGTAGGCAGCTCGACTTCGAGCGCAGCCGCCCCCCAAAAACAAAGCTCACGCCGAGCTCAGCAGCTTCCGACGAAGTTACACCGACTTATCTTTGTGAAATCAAAATAAGTCCCTTAATCCAATGCTTCTTTCTGTCGTAAAAGTTAGAGTCATTGCGAAATACCTTATCATAACATTCCCAAAACGAAAGATATAAAATTATCTCTTCTAAATCAAGCGATATGAAAGTATCCCTTCAGAGCGACGTGAAACGGCCTCTCCAAAAGCTAAAGTGATATGAAATTATCTCTCCCTAAATCAAGCGATATGAAAGTATCCCTTCAGAGCGACCTGAAACGGCCTCTCCAAAAGCTAAAGTGATATGAAATTATCTCTCCCTAAATCAAGCGATATGAAAGTATCCCTTAAGAGCGGCCTGAAACGGCCTCTCCAAAAGCTAAAGTGATATGAAATTATCTCTCCCTAAATCAAGCGATATGAAAGTATCCCTTCAGAGCGACCTGAAACGGCCTCTCCAAAAGCTAAAGTGATATGAAATTATCTCTCCCTAAATCAAGCGATATGAAAGTATCCCTTCAGAGCGACCTGAAACGGCCTCTCCAAAAGCTAAAGTGATATGAAATTATCTCTCCTAAAATCAAGCGTTATGAAATTATCCTTTCCAAGAGACCTCAAACGGTCTCCCCCAAAATCAAAGTGATATGAAATTATCCCTTCAAACAAAGCGGCCTAAAACGGCTCCTCCAAACCCGAACGAACTAAAATGATCGTCCCAAAAACAAGCGACCTAGAACGGTCCTCCCGGCTCGAGCTGAAATGATCGTCCCAAACACAACGACGCTTCGAACGAACTGAAATGATCGTCCCAAAGAAAGAGATCCAGAATTATCTCTCTAAAAAATACAATTCTTCTAAACCTTATACGAATTAAAAGAATCGGGGGGCTACCCCACCCCTCAAGCAAAATTACGAGGACAAGACGGCTACTCAAGCATGCAACCTCTACACACATTCCAAATCGGATCTTTGTAAGTTTACTTCGATTCATTTTCATACTTAATGCTTCTCTTTTCAGTTCAGCAATCAAGCCTGAATCTTGCATTACGAAGTAGCCGCACCTGAGACTATTCTTGGAGAAGAGCTCGAGCTCAAACGCAATTAACTTAAAAGTTCGCCAAAAGAACTACCTAAGGCAATTTGAGATAAGTTATCTGCTCGATTCCCCTGGAAAAGTTTGAATCGCCGCAACGGCTCGGATTTTGTGTTAAAGCATGAAAACAATAAAATCTATGCTAAGGCATGAAAGATTTTTTTTTTTAAAAAGCAATTCATAAAAAAAGGGACATAATGTCCTTGAGTTCGAACAAAAAGAGAGCCCCCTTGGGCAACCAAAGTTTGAAAAATAAATTAAAAGCCCTCTCGGGAAACAACAACAACAGTTATTAAAACGGCGCATAGGAGGAGTCGCCGACCTGGCCCTCCGCTCCATCGTCTGTCTCTCCTCTCGGCCGGGAGTCGGCCTCGTCGATCGCCCTCGGGTCGGTCTCGGCTGGGGGAGCAGGCGGAGAACCTGCCATGGCCACGGAGTCCTCTGACATCGCCGGCAAGGCAAGCTTGCCGACGCTAAAATCGGAAACCGCCGCGGCCTTAATCTCTGCCAGAGCAACTCGTTTTTGCTCAGCCAGCTTAAGCACCTCTCGGGTCATGTCCACCTCTCCAGCTGCGATCTCGGCGATGAGCTCAATGTTAGCCAAAGTCTCTTGAAGACGGATCTCGGCGCTAGTCTGGATCTTCCTCTTCTCGGCTCTCGCTTTGACCCCGGCCATAATCATCCGGTACTGGCCATGGAGCTCTTTTCGAGCCTTACGAAGATCGACCTGGCTCGATTCCTCCACAGTCCGAATTCGAGCCTCGGCGATGCTAAGCTGACAAGACAGCTCCTCCTCTCTCCTCTCGAGATGCGCAATCCTGGCCTCCGCAGCGGTATGATCTGCGACCCTCCTCTTCAAGCGCTCCTCCCTAGCCAAGGCCTCCTGGAGCTCGGCATTCATTTGGGTAGCAGCCTCTCGAGCAGATTCGAGCTCATAAGTCTGAGCATCCAACACCTCGTTCTCAGACCGGACCGCGTACGCATTCACGGCCTCAACAGCCTGTACAAAAAGACGTCGGTTGTTTAAATAAAAAGGGAAAGGGAGGAATAAAAGGAAGAAAGAAGATCAAAGCCAAAAACGTCTCACCTTCCCAACAGCCGCCATCATCTCGGAGTACTCACTACCGAGGACCGTCTCCCCAGAAACCGGGAGCTCAGAACCAACAGGCCTAATGCGCCTCAGCAGACGAACCACGCCTTCTGGATCATCCACAACCGAACACTCCTCTCCCTCCGACCCCTACGGATCCCTTCCGGCGTCGACTTTACGACGCTTCGGCGAAGGGGGAAGAGAACCTCCTCGACTCCGACGATCCTCCCCGGCAAGTCCGGTCGAGAGTCGCATAGAGAAACACCTCCAGACTGAGGTAATATCGCCTCTCGGTCGACCAAGGGGAGAATTGCGCCTGCCACCTCCACAGTCGTCCCTTCTGGGACCGGAAGGAGCGGGGTCTGAGCAGGAGGAGGAGGGTAGGCTGGAGGCGGAGGAGGGGCCCGGTCAAGGGCAAAGAGAATAGCATTGTCGAGCTCGCCCGCCCCTATCTTGTTGACCAGGTCGATCGGGTCCTTCCCATTCTGGCGGCCGCTCACTCTGCGAGATGGCAACTCGCGAGGAGGAGAATTGGCGGCCGAGCTGCTGCCCGGGATGGTTCGAACTGTAAACAAAATAAAAAGTTAGACAAGTCGAAGCGAAGACACAAAAAGAAACTCGAATCCAAACGACTTACTCTCTTCCGCCCGCTCGGTGATATGGATCGGAGGCTGAGCACTTCGGATCGGAGGAGCCCGAGAGGGCTCGGAGGGGAGTACTGGATTTCGAGGGACCGGCGCGAGACCCGGCAGACCCCGTTCAGCGTTGGTTCGCAGAGCGGCTTGCACGCGCCGAACCGTAAAACTACCCCAATTGACAGCTCCCCTTCTCAGGCGAGCTAGCAGAGCCTCTGTGACCGGATTGGTGGCAAGCGACTCCGGGGCTTCTGCGATAAAAACCGGATCTAGTAAGGGATGGTCTAAAAAAAAAACAAAAAAAAAACAAAGAGAAAACACTGAAACCAAGGCCTTACCAACGCTGGACGACCATCGAGACGGGATGACCGAATAGTCGAAATCCCCGACCGAATGATGGGTTATCCTGAAAAAGAAGTATCGGTCCTTCCACACATCTTTCGTCGAAACGTCCTCAAGGACCTTCCCGAAACGAGGCGAAAGATAGTAAGTCCCCCGGAACTTAGCGTTATGCTTTACCGAGCAAACACGCATGAGTTCCTCAGGACCGAACTCGATTCCTTCTTCTGCGGCCCTAACTCCGAGTCCGATGACATACCGAACGAAGTTCGGCGTCATCTGATGAAACGCCAGTTGGAGCTGGGCCAGCACCAGAGAGATTAAGCGGGGAAAAGGAAAGAAAAGCCCGCATTTATCGAAGTAGGCGTACGAGACGCAGCAATAACCCTCTACCTCAGTTTCCGGCGATATGGCCGGCGACGGAATCACGATTTCCACCTCAGTTGGAATCCTGCACTCTCTCCGTAACCGTTCGATTTGATCTACGGATAGGGAAGACGGCGGATGTGGGCCAAATGAGCCCTCCGCTGAGCTAACGCTAGCCCCCGTCGCGTCTCTAAGAGCCATGAACAACGGTTTATCGGAACAAAGAAAGTGAAAAGTCTTGGAAAGAAGTTTTTCGAGAAGTAAAAAAAACCAGAGCAAAAGTAAGAGAAGAAGCGAAAGTAGGAAGGGAAGAAACCACCCTCGGCAAAATACGAGAAAATTATATAGTGGGAATCGTGAAAAATCTTAACCGCACGATTCCGAACTCGTAATAATTACGAGAAAGTCGAGGTGGTTCGGACTCCTCGCTTCCCTCTCGCCAGCCGCTGATCTGAGATCAACGGCTACAAACGCGCAGTAATTAGGTCACTTCACCAAAAAGAACGAGCCCGAGAAGACTCTTCGTGATCTTCGAATCTGAGCCGTTGACGATCGACCAGATCTACGGTGAAAGATAAGATTCTCAAAACCTACACACGCAACGATTGCAGACGCGATTACAAAACCTACACACCCGAGCGAAACAAACGCCCTGGCAAGGCCCAGACGATGCCGAAGTCGGAGACAATCGAGCTCGAGCTCGGCAGGAGATGACGTGGAGATAGAGCAACTCGGTCTTCGCCAGTTCAACTGATCCGCGCAAATCTCGGAGATCGTTACGATGACGAGGCCGAAATATTGGGACGAAGAGATCAGAGTCGAGACTATTTAAGAAGAGAAGTGGCGACTCATTAAAGATATTCCAACCTAGACTAAGAACACTTCGATTAGATAGCTCGATCTCATACTTTGTACTCTCTTCTCGATTGTGTTTGTTCTATCTCGACGATCAATCTCAATAAAGTCTTTGATTCATAGGAAACTATACCATTTCTATATCCTAAAGTCCAAATCCACGAATACAAATTCTTAGTGTGAATCCCGGATTTCACACCTGGCAGTCAATCATCGCACCCGCAGTGGCCCAGAAAGGTCTACCCAAAATCAGTGGATCATTTGGTTCCTCTCCATATTGCAGAACCACGAAGTCAGTAGGAATCACACATTGGCCAACCATTATAGGCACATCTTCCAATAATCCTTCGGGAATTCTGATTGTTCTATCTGCCAAAACCAGTGATATCCTAGTGGGTATAAAATCAGTCATCCCGAGTCTCTTAGCAACTGAGAGAGGCCTAAGATTCACACTGGAACCAAGATCACATAGAGACCTTTTGAATCTTTCCCTGTAGATAGCACAATCCAACACAAAGCTCCCTGGAGCTTTCAATTTCTCAGGAATTCTGCCATGAATTACCGCACTACACACCTCCGTGATCATCATTACGCTCTCCTCATCAGATCACTTTCCAGCAAGTAAATCCTTAAGACATCTCTTCATTACGGGAGTAGTCTCCATGGAGTCAATCAAAGGCACTTCAAGCTTCACCTTTCTAATGAACTCTTGGCATTTGGCGTACTGCTTATCGTTCTTAGCATTCCTGGGATTCTTAGGATAAGGTACCTTAGGCTTGTAAACCCTCTCAGTCGACTGTTTCGGTTTCTCTGCTCCTGAACTCTCTGCAATCGCCTTGCATCGATCGTTACTAGACGACTCTGTTTCAACTCCTGTGTCGAGCTCTGGTTCGTCATCCTTGTTTTCGCTTTGCATCGACCGTTGCTGAGGTGCGTCGATCGATGCATTGCAAAGCTCGCGGATCCCCTCTTCCAATTCTTCAATTTCCACGATTTCTTCGACACTTAACTGCTTTTTTTCTGGGCAGGAAACATCTTCTTACCACTCCTTAATGTCACTGCATTGCACTGATACTTAGGATTAGCATCAGTTCATCCCGAAAGATATCCATCTTCCCTTTTAACATGTCCCGCAGTCTGTGCAACCCGAGTATCAAGCTCTTTCACATGCGTGCTCAAGGATTGAAACTTCCCATTCAGATCATCATACATATGCTCCAGCTTCTTGTCGTAGTTCTCAGCATTCTTATTCTTCCCTTCTAGCAGCTGTTCCAGCATTAACTCCATCTTACTTTTAACAGCAGGAGGTGCTTGGTATGAGGACGTTCCATAGTTCTTCTGAAAAGGCTTCTGAAATCCAGCGTTCTGTCCACCATTGAAGAATATGTTTCCCTGCTGATTACCAAATCTGTTACCTTGGAATCCAGATCCTCCGATGTAATTCACATCCTCTTCCTGAGTGTCCTCCTCAATCTGAATCACTTCCACATCTTGGGCGAAGTGGACAGCTTTCTTCCCAGCTAGAATATTACAAACTGTGTCCAGCTTAGATTTAATATCAGCAATCTCCAGGTTCTCTACCTTTCCACCAGACTACTTCCTCCTCTCATCAGTAGTCTTGCAACTGTTGCTGCTAACTAAGTTCTCTATCAACTGCTTTGCATGCTCAGGAGTTCTAGTGTTGAAATTTCCATTGCTGGAATTATCCAACGCGGTCTGATATGGGAGATCTATGCCTCTAAAGAAGATGCCTAACAGCGTTACCTCAGTGAAACCATGATGTGGGCAGTCACGCTGGTACTTCTTGAACCTCATCCGGGCAGTCTTAAGAGGCTCTATAGGACCTTGAGTGAAGGTGAGAATATCCTGTCTAGACTGATCTGAGCGAGCATCATCATAGAAGTGTCGCAGAAACTCGCTCTTCAAAGCATCCCATGTAACAAACTTCCCAGGTGGAAGCTGTTTCAGCCAAGCAGCAGCATCTCCAACGAGAGAGTAGGGGAAAAGCTTGAGGAACAAATAGTCATAGTTCACTCCATCGTACATCATCCCAGTGACTATGTCCTCAAACTCATCTATGTGATCCATCGGCTGCTCATTAGGATAACCATGGAAGGCATTCTGCCTCAGCAAAGAATAGTAGATAGTCTTGATCTCAAAATCATTCCGTTCAAAACCAAGAGGCACAAGAGCTAACCAGTTAGCATGAAACTCATCCGGTCGGTTGTAGTCAGCCAATGTCTTCTCATGAACAACCATTTGTCTACCATGGGCCTGTCCTTGGCCTTGGTTCTGCTCCTGTTGTTGTCCAGGAGGATCAGGGATTACATTCCCTTCAGCATCAATCCTATGCCCAGCAGCATTGTACGGATTGTTATCTCGGTCCCTCAGGGTACCGTTAGCAACGGGTATCAGAATCAGACTTTCCTGAACCATTCTTGTTCTCTGAACTTTCCTGTTGGTCCTCTCTAGTTTAGCAAGCTCTTCAAGTTGGAGGTTTACGAGATTCGAATTTGGATTACTTCGGGTGTCACGCGTCTGCATAAACCGTCGGTAATCGCCAAGCAACGATCGATGCTAACAGTGCAACGATCGATTCAACTCCAATCGCCTAGTAACAATCGACACAGAAAGTGCAACGGTCGATGCTATGCGATTCTGTAACCTGCGACAGAGAAGAAAAACAGAGAAAAATCAGTAACCAAAATTAAAAAAATAAATAAAAATCCTAGTAAAAACCCAAGTTCAAATCTATCAAGGACTCAAAGAGTCCCCGGCAACGGCGCCAAAAACTTGATATGCTCTAGAAGTTTTAATCCTATACTACTGCAAGTGCACAGATATGCAGATGTAGTACTTAGGTATCGAATCCACAGAGACTCCGGTCAACGATAGATATTAGAACAGTCGAGATTAAACTAAGATGAAAGCAATATTATGTAACTAAAAAGCAAGCAAGAAAGTAAATCAGATAGCTGGATTGGTTGTGAAAACAGTTAACTTAAAGCGCTAAGTCTAGGGCGTTCTCAGGAAATCAGACAAGCAGAATAATCATTCAGTCAGGATCTAATTAAGCACAATTCTAGAACTCAAAACACAGATATAGAATTAACCAACTGTCGTTGCGAGAATTCTCTAAGTCTAAGTGCAGCAATCCAAATTCCTTTGCAATTACTAACAGATTAAACCAGCATTAATTCCAAGTTCGATATGTTCACAATTAAACTAAACCAAATTCCTTTGCGAGTAATTTATTTGCTCAACCTAAATAGTTCAGATTCTAAACCACACTGTCGTGTCGTATTTAGCAACCTAAGATCTAGATTCTAATTGATCAGGTTAGAACTAGCATTAAACACAATTTAGATCGAAGAACAAATAAGTTATGAATCCTTAACTGAATTAATTAAATCTAGCAAGTCATGAAATCCTATGTGAGAAACCCTAAACCTAACTAGGAATCTACTCAGACATAGATAATGAAAACATAATCATATGATGAATAAATTGCATATAAAAGATTAAAGAAGTAAAGGGGTTCGAAATCTTCTCCAAAATCAAGATGAAGTACAGGTTCAGATCAGCCCCAAAATCTCTCTAAAACTCTCAGCTCAAAGTATGAATTGCGTTCTCAAAGCGTATTGAAAGCGTATCTAAAAACTGATCTAAAAACCTAATTAAATAGCTAAAACACGTTTTGGGGCTTCTGTGTAAATATCTGGAACTTCTGGGCAATTCTGCAATATCTCATAACTTCATTAACTCGCCGAGTCTGGCCCATTCGCGCATTGCATCGATCGATGCATAAGTGCAACGATCGACGCACTCGTCTGTTCTGGACAGTGAGTTTCTCCTCTCGGGTCTAATCTCCAAAATGCACCAAATAGCTCCATAATCTCCACTTCTGCTCCAAACGTGCGTGTACCTAATAAAACCTGTAAAAGACTCTAAAGAAACACTAATAGACTCTAAAACACACTTATATCATGGTCTAAAACTAGTAAAAACCATGATATATCAGCATACGTATGATAGGACGGTGAAGCAATGACAAGTTGTCGTGTGGCGGAAGATGAAGCATTGAGTGTTTATCCGAATATCCAAGTTTCGATCGATCAAGTACATGATCCTATTAAATTTAAACATGTTACATGACGATGCCCGAAATTTCAAAAAACCAATATTCACGGAAAATCATGATGCCACCTTCGCGGTGTTAGAAGTTCATATACAACCTTTATATGATGGGTGTGATGATGAAATTTCTCAGTTGTACTGCGATAAATCACAAATTGTTTGATCAACAAAAGGCTACATGGTATCATAGCTTATACACAAATCAGGATAAAAAATTCGAAAGATATATCTTGTTCTCTCGTCAATAGAATCCGAAGATGTGATTACCAGAGCTTGGTGCCAAAAGCGAAGAAGGTTCTTCGGCAATGTTGTACGTGTTGTATATGCTCTGATAATCTAGGGGCTGCAGTTACATCTGGTCTTATGAATGGAGTTAATTATAACGAGTGGTCTTTGGAGATTCTTAACGCATTTTAGAAAAAATGAAAAATAGGAATTATCAACAGTACAATGTATAAACCAGCTGAAGATTTGAAGAACTGGAGAATTAGTTGATTGTCAATTCAATGATAATTGGATGGATCTGAACATCTAGAGAACTGGAAGTAAAATCTCCGGTCACATATATCTCAAACGCATATGACCTCTAGGTCAATCTAAAGGAGTGTTTCTCGGTCAAAAATACATTAAGAATGCATCAAATCAAAGCTCAGATTACCTCGTGTAGACATGAAGGGCAGTCTATGATGGACTCTTTCTGAAATATCTCTTATTTGTGGAAAGAATTGCAGATGTATCAACCAATACTGAAACACCGGTCAACGCGTCCCCAACTCATGCCACTTCTCGGTCGGAACGTCTTTTATACCCGTTTCTAATTCCAACTTCCATTACGGGCGAGTATTCCATCAGATCTTCCTAATGACTTTCCATAATCATCCGGTATATTCCCTTAGAGAGAAGCAGCTTGATCGTACCAGAGACATAGGTGCACATTTTGGGGAAAATCTACCTAACCAGGAGGATTTAATCTACAAATAAACCTTTTGAGAAACTTAAATAACCAAGGAATCATCAAAAAGTTGAAGGGCTTCAATATCCTTTCACATGAGGAAGTTATACAATTTACAAAACATAAGACTTCCAAAGAATCCGCTGGAGACCAACTACCACTTATGGGAGAGCTCAGAACTGACTAGGATGAATCAAGCAACAATGGAACTTGTTCTGAAATCTTGAATCATGTGGGAAACCTGGATATTTGAAATCAAGGCAATACCAGCTCAGATGAATAAGTTACACAAGTTCTAACCCAATGATTTTTAGACTTGCCTCATTTGGAAGCTCCCGGATTTTATGCGCTTTAAATCTATACTTGGATGCCAGGAGGGGAAATTTTCCCTCGCAATATTTTTATCCTCACTCTTGTTTACCGTGTGCAGGTCTGGAGAGAGAGAGAGAGAGAGAGAGAGAGAGAGAGAGAGAGAGAGAGAGAGAGAGAGAGAGAGAGAGAGAGAGAGCACACTCCCAAGTCTAATAGTGACACCTCTACGCAACTACCTTCTCCTTTAAACCACATGTGATTCTTCTTGTGATCACATTCTTGAGCAGACATCTATTTGGCTCCAACTGTGCACAGACTTGTTAATTGGCACCACTTTTGCACATACTTAACTTTTGTTAATCTTGACTGCCCCACTTTTGCACTTCATTAGCTTTGGCCCTGATAATGTATATATGTTTGTCTGTGTGTACCCCAACTTTTCACTTCACAACTTTGTGAACCAATTTTGCACAAGCTTCTGCTTCTGGTTTGTCATCACTTCAGCCTTCTCCATGCCATAATCTTAGATTTGGCTAAGTGATTGATGCAACTTGGGATCTTGTGATCAACATCAAAACTTGATCACTGGAGTGAGTCTCGGCTTTATATGATTTACTTCAGTCTCTCCTCCTCCTTTCCATCATACTCTCTAATACTCCCCCGCAAGCTTGGTAGTTGGGACGCCACGGAAAGAGGACCAAAGGCCAATCTTGGAGCTGCAGAACTACCTCAGTAAAAACCTTCTTAAGTAAAACCTCTTTGGGAAAAACCCTTACGGAGGACAAAAAGAATATAGACCATAGTCTGAAGATGTAGCTTGACCTTGGTATTTGGATTTGTAGAACCGGTTCCCCCATGTTCTCCATCCACCATGCATTCAGCCTTCTTCATGACTTAATTCATCTTTAAGCTCGTCATGCCATCTAATCCTTCTCCCTTTAAACCTTAAACAAAGATTTAAAGAAAATTTAAAAGTATATGATATGGAAATTTATGCATTATAATGCCAATAGAGTTAAGCATTTTTCAGTATTCAAACCTGATTAATCAACATGTTCAAACTATATACAAGCGGTTTGATATTCAAGCAATAGTCATGGCAGTAATGAATTGAATAACATATTGAAAAGGGTTAGAGTTTAGACAGTAGCCTTTTTAGAGTTGCGGTTTGGATTAATTGATTGAACTCCCCCTCACTCTTAACTTGTCCACGGCTTTAAACCATGACTTCACTATTGTGTAATCTGTCTTTGCACCATTTGTAGCTTTAAAACACTGTGTGGCTCAACAGCCTTTATGAGGAACAAACAAGGCCTCCCTTCTTGAATGGACAACTTGTATACCGCCATTTCACCTTGGGAGATCCTTTATCACTGAGTACATCCACCAGCTGACCTCCAGCCCGCATGAATTCTCACCTTCCACTCTTGGGAAGCATCAAAGACTTGAATATATCCACCATCTTACCACCAGCCCTCATGAATGATTCCAACACATAGCTCACTGGTTTTGTTGGAGACTTCTTCAGCTCCCAACCACACAGCTCTAACACATCAAGAAGAACTTCCACTTAGAGTCTGCACCAGCTCCTTTGTGACTGATCCTCATTGTCCAAACACTCGACATTCCTCCTAAGAACACCAAAACACAAAACAATACTCAAGCAACACAAGTTTGATCAGGACCAATGAGCTTGATTTAAGTTACTGTGAAAGAATGAAAGGGCTCTTTAGGAGTGAACTTTTGAGAGAGAATAAGTACATGACGTAAAAATGAAGAATGGAAGTATGGAGATGTCATACAAGCTCAGATTAAGAGTGTGTGCATCAGAGAATGAAAGAGTATGGAGAGTATGTGATTTTGG
The DNA here is from genome assembly GCA_030180135.1 of Orychophragmus violaceus. Lineage (NCBI taxonomy): Eukaryota > Viridiplantae > Streptophyta > Magnoliopsida > Brassicales > Brassicaceae > Orychophragmus > Orychophragmus violaceus. The sequence continues at coordinate 85,718,059 of CM058230.1, read as the reverse complement.
AAAACAAAGCTCAGATTAAGAGACTGTGAACCAAAATCAAAGAATAAAATTATCTTTCAGGTTCAGGGACCAAGTCTTGTGCTTAGTTTAACTCAGAAACAAATTGTCTTTAAGGTTCAGGGACTGAGTGTTTTGCTCAGTTTAACTCATAAACAACCGGATGCAAGAGAACCAGAGAAATCAAGAGTGAAAGAAACAAAAAATTTCTTTTGCAATTCTTTGGTTTTTAAACAAGAACTTGTTGCCTCTGAAAGATAATGGAGCAACAAGCAAGAACAGAATGAAACCAAGATAAAAACAGAATCTTGGTCCATAGAAACATTTGTGGAAGCAACATGAACAGAATCAGAGAGGCAAGAGTGAGAGAATGAAGATTTGCTCTTGCTCATCTCTGATTTTTCAACAATTGCTTGTTAGCCCTCAAGGAAGGTAGAGCAACAAGTCTTAAGGGACATGAACCAAGTAGAACAAGAACTCGGTCCTTAAAGAGATTTCGGAAGCGAGAGAAAGAAAGAGACATAGTTTTCCAGTGTTTCGAAACTTATTTGCAGCAGAGAAAATTGCTGCTTTGATACCATGTTAGATTTTGAGACCATGGCTTTGATGCCATGTTAGAATATCAGAGAAATCTATAAGGAGGTCTGATTATAAACTTAGGTTCATAAGACATCCATAAGGAGCTTTGAACCAGAAACAACATCAAGACTATAAATAAACAAGACTTTAGAGAAACAGATTAAGAAGAGACGAAAAATGATTTTGTTGAAAGAGAAGGAACACTTTACCTATATAAAAATGTATCCAAGAGTTTAACATCTCATCAGGAGAGTTTACACATGACAGTGGAACCAAATCAGTAATTAGCTAAGAGATGTTCTAAAGAAGAAAAGAATGTAAGACTTATAATTGATCGTTCTCACACTTAGATTATTTATAGAAGAACTATCCAAGTGTTGTTTTGCCTGCCTTTAACAGCCAAAATGTGGCTCTTACATGAGGCGACAATGTGTTTGATTAAAGTATACAATCGGAATCGAAAAAGAGAAGAGAGAAGAAGAAGAAGAGATAAAAAAAAAGTTTGTATCAAGAAAGTGTTGATTTCTTATTATCTGAAATGAGAAATAATTACAATGGTCGACCTCATGTCTTATAGAGACAGAGAATTAGGTTAAACTCATAATAAACAAAGATAACAAATCAATGCATCACATCCATTGATTCATTGTAGGGAAAACCGAGTTTGAATGAATGGGTGGATCTTCTCCTCTTCATTTCGGTTCTAGTGTGATCACACACTGAAAGTGACTTGTCCTCACTCTTGTTTACCGTGTGCTGGTCTGGAGAGAGAGAGATAGAGAGAGAGATAGAGAGAGATAGAGAGAGAAAGAGAGAGAGAGAGAGAGAGAGAGAGAGAGAGAGAGAGAGAGAGAGAGAGAGAGAGAGAGAGAGAGAGAGAGAGAGAGAGAGAGAGAGAGAGAGAGAGAAACAAACAAGGACCAAGTATGTGATTCCAACACATAGCTCACTGGTTTTGTTGGAGACTTATTCAGCTCCTCAACCACACAGCTCTAACACATCAAGAAGAACTTCCACTTAGAGTCTGCACCAGCTCCTTTGTGACTGATCCTCATTGTCCAAACACTCTACATTCCTCCTAAGAACACCAAAACACAAAACAATACTCAAGCAACACAAGTTTGATCAGGACCAATGAGCTTGATTTAAGTTACTGTGAAAGAATGAAAGGACTCTTTATGAGTGAACTTTTGAGAGAGAATAAGTACATGACGTAAAAATGAAGAATGGAAGTATGGAGATGTCTTACAAGCTCAGATTAAGAGTGTGTGCATCAAAGAATAAAAGAGTATGGAGAGAATGTGATTTTAGAAAACAAAGCTTATATTAAGAGAATGTGAACCAAAATCAGAGAATATAATAGTCTTTCAGGTTCAGGGACCAAGTCTTGTGCTTAGTTAAACTCAGAAACAAATTGTCTTTAAGATTCAGGGACTAAGTGTTTTGCTCAGTTTAACTCATAAACAACCGGACGCAAGAGAACCAAAGAAGTCAAGAGTGAAAGAAACAAAAAAATTCTTTTGCACTTCTTTGATTTTTAAACAAGAACTTTTTGCCTCTGAAAGATAATGGAGCAACAAACAAGAACAGAATGGCACCAAGTGAAAAACAGAATCTTGGTCCATAGAAACATTTGTGGAAGCAACATGAACAGAATCAGAGAGGCAAGAGTGAGAGAATGAAGATTTGCTCTTGCTCATCTCTGATTTTTCAACAATTGCTTGTTAGCCCTCAAGGAAGGTAGAGCAACAAGTCTTAAGGGACATGAACCAAGTAGAACAAGAACTCGGTCCTTAAAGAGATTTCGGAAGCGAGAGAAAGAAAGATACATAGTTTTCCAGTGTTTCGAAACTTATTTGCAGCAGAGAAAATTGCTGCTTTGATACCATGTTAGATTTTGAGACCATGGCTTTGATGCCATGTTAGAATATCAGAGAAATCTATAAGGAGGTCTGATTATAAACTTAGGTTCATAAGACATCCATAAGGAGCTTTGAACCAGAAACAACATCAAGACTATAAATAAACAAGACTTTAGAGAAACAGATTAAGAAGAGACGAAAAATGATTTTGTTGAAAGAGAAGGAACACTTTACCTATATAAAAATATATCCAAGAGTTTAACATCTCATCAGGAGAGTTTACTCACGACAGTGGAACCAAATCAGTAATTAGCTAAGAGATGTTCTATAGAAGAAAAGAATGTAAGAGTTATAATTGATTATTCTCACACTTAGACTATTTATGGAAGACCTATCCAAGTGTTGTTTTGGCCTTCCTTTAACAGCCAAACAGTGGCTCTTACACGAGTCTACAATGTGTCTGATTGAAGATACAATGATAGACAAAAAAACCGAATCGACAAAGAGAAGAGAGAAGGAGAAGAAGAGATAAAAAGTTTGTATCAAGAATGTGTTGATTTCTTATTATCTAAACTGAGCATTAATTACAATGGTCGACCTCATGTCTTATAGAGACATAGAATTAGGTTAAGCTCATAATAACCAAAGATAACAAATCATTACATCACAAGTATTGATTCATTGGAGGGAAAACCAAGTTTGAATGAATGGGTGGATCTTCTCCTCTTCATTTCGGTTCTAGTGTGATCACACACTGAAAGTGACTTGTCCTCACTCTTGTTTACCGTGTGCAGGTCTGGAGAGAGAGAGAGAGAGAGAGAGAGAGAGAGAGAGAGAGAGAGAGAGAGAGAGAGAGAGAGAGATCACTCCCAAGAGTGATAGTAACACCTCTGCGCAACTACCTTCTCCTTTAAACCACATGTGATTCTTCTTCTGATCAGATTCTTGAGCAGACATCTGTTTGGCCCCAACTTTGCACAAACTTGATAATTGGCCCACATTTGCACATACTAAACTTTTTTAATCTTGGTTGCCCCACTTCTGAACTTCATTGGCTTTGGCCTTGATAATGCACATATGTATGTTTGTCTGTATGTATATATGTTTGTGTGTTCCCCAACTTTGTACACCATTTTTCACAAGCTTCTGCTTCTGGTTTGTCTTCACTTCAGCCTTCTCAATGCCTTAATCTTAGCTTTGGATAAGTGATTGATGCAACTTGGGCTCTTGTGATCAACACCAAAAGTTGATAGTGAGTCTTCTGGTTTGTCTTCACTATTGTGTAATCTGTCTTTGCACATCCATCCTCAAAAACACTTGCTCTAGGCACATATTCAAGCTCAGGAGCTCATCTTGGGGCCATTTGTAGCTTTAAAACAGTGTGTGGCTCAACAGCCTTCATGAGGAACAAACAAGGCCTCCCTTCTTGAATGGACAACTTGTATACCGCCATTTCACCTTGGGAGATCCTTCATCACTGAGTACATCCACCAGCTGACCTCCAGCCCGCATGGATTCTCACCTTCCACTCTTGGGAAGCATCAAAGACTTGAATATATCCACCATCTTACCACCAGCCCTCATGAATGATTCCAACACATAGCTCACTGGTTTTGTTGGAGACTTATTCAGCTCCTCAACCACACATCTCTAACACATAAAGAAGAACTTCCACTTAAGAGTCTGCACCAGCTCCTTTGTGACTGATCCTCATTGTCCAAACACTCTACATTCCTCCTAAGAACACCAAAACACAAAACAATACTCAAGCAACACAAGTTTGATCAGGACCAATGAGCTTGATTTAAGTTACTGTGAAAGAATGAAAGGGCTCTTTATGAGTGAACTTTTGAGAGAGAATAAGTACATGACGTAAAAATGAAGAATGGAAGTATGGAGATGTCTTACAAGCTCAGATTAAGAGTGTGTGCATCAGAGAATAAAATGTTTGGAATGTCCTGAAATCTATTGTACTTGCTCTAAGTGAAAGTCGTATAGTCGTGATGAGACAATCACATAACACTAGGTAGTCATAACGCTTTGCTAGAAGCCACTTATGATCAATGAGTTGAGAACTCATTGCTAGTGTTATATGATCCTACAGGGTCACACACCTAAGCAAACTGGGCGTTAAAGACGAGGTTGATCATTAATGTAATGATCCAGTGAATGCATATTTGATATGCATTCGATATCAATATTCTGGGGCGGTGTCGATCGTTGCAGATAGTGCATCGATCGATGCAACTCGCGGATTAATCAGATTAATTCGGTTTAATCGTTGGTTAATACCGTTACGGTTTAAGTCGACATATATAAGATATATGGTCGACCTAAACTGACTTCTAACCTAATTTCACAGCCACCAGAACGAGATAGAAACCTCTCTAGAGATTAGATCTCTTACAGGCACTAGCATCCCTCCTGTCCAGTTTGTGTGCGTGTGGATACCAGTAGAGGCACAGCGTTTGAGGTGCTTCGTGATCTCGATTATCTGCAAACCTTCCGCTGCTAATCATCAGGTAAATCTGAGATCCCATATATTCAATTACATGAACCTTAGATCCTAGGCTCGGAATTCAGACTAGGGTTGCTAATCCTGATTAGAACTGCTAGAAATTCCTTCAGTGGTATCAGAGCTTTAGGGTTCCATTGAATCTGTAGCATGATGATTAGATTAGTTGAATCTGAATCTGTGTATGGTTGATACAAACTTGCTAAAATTCGTTTTCATGAAAACCTAGTTTAGGGTTCTGTTCGAAAACGTTTTAGGGCCTTTTCGCATGGTGTCGATCGTTGCCAATCCGGCATCGATCGATACAGGGCGAAAACCCGAATAAAATTTAGGGTTTTTCGCATGGTGTCGATCGTTGCCAATCCGGCATCGATCGACGCAGGGCGAAAACCCGAATAAAACTCAGTTTTCGCCTAGTGTCGATCGACACAAATGTTGTGTCGATCGACACAAACCTTGCGAGATTGATGAATCGGTTCAATTGGATTGGACCGGTTATCGGGCTTGGTTTATAATGGTTGAACTCTGTGAATGGTTTAATTGCGATTGGTTTGATTAGGTTGGCATCGACCAATGCTAATGTAGCATCGATCGACACTGACCGGTATTCAAAAACCGGATCAATTGGATTGATCGGTTGTCGCGGATTGCCTTTGGTTGTTCTGTATCGATTGACACTATAGTAGTGTCGGTCGACATCAGATTCGATGATTAGGTTATTGAACCTGAAATCACAGAACCAAAGCAAGATAAATCAATTAATTATAAGAATTAAAACATAATAAAACTGAACGTTTTAAATGATTCTGTTCCTCAATCAAATATCAAGTGATACTTGATGTCTTTCCAATCTTGTCAACTGTCAAGACCCATTTAATTGTGCGATAGACTTGCAGTGCAAGATGTCCACAATTTCATGAGTAAGACAGAGGTAATCGTGTTGATGGACTTGCAGTGCAAGACGTCAACAATTACATGACTGAAAAGATTGGTTTACTTGACTGGGCCATCAAAATCGTTTTGGGCTCAGAGACATCAGGTGGATTGGACATAAGATGTCAATCCACAACCAAGAGTTATATTGGATATAACTAGCAAAGTTGTTGCTTACCTAGATAGCTAAAGTTGAGTGATAGCCAGTGGCTCACTTGAATTTAGTGAAGTATGGGTCTTGGATCATTATATTCATCTGAGGAAACATTGTTTGAATATAATGCGAGTTTCTTAAAAGTTAAGACTTCTCATTTCTTGAACATCATAACTAAACCTTTTACCTTTCTTTGTTCTCAGCTATGACTAACACTCATAATAACTCTTTCTCCCTGCGATCCGTCCTTGAGAAGGACAAGTTAACTGGATCGAATTTTCTCGAATGGTATCGGAACTTGAGAATTGTTCTCAAGCAGGAGAAAAGGGACTATGTCCTGGAAACTGTTCTCCCTGAAAAACCGAGAGCCAATGCTCCACATGCAGAAAGGAGTGCTTGGGATAAGCACTCTAATGATGTGGTCGATGTGAATTGTCTCATGTTGGCTACCATGAACTCGGATTTGCAAAAGCAATACGAGAACGTGGAGTCGCCAGTGGAGATGATCACTAGCCTGAAAAGTATGTTTCAGGAGCAAGCACGAACTGAGAGGTACCAGACGGTTAAATCTCTCATTGAATGCAAGCTACCAAAGGACAGTCCAGTCAGTCCTCATGTCATTAAGATGATGGGTTATATTGATAACCTGGGGAGGCTGGATTGTCCCATTAGCCAAGAGTTGGCTACTGACATCATTCTGCAGTCACTGCCGTCAAGTTATGATCAGTTTGTTATGAACTACAACATGAACAACTTGACGAAGACGTTGACTGAACTGCATGGGATGCTCAAGACAGCTGAGCCTAATATCAAGAAGAGCACTCCGAATGTACTTATGGTACAAGGAGGTAAGAAGTTTAAGAAACTTGGCAAAGGGAAGGGAAAGGGCAAGGCTGTCCAGGTTGAGAACCCGGACACGCCTGCGCCAGCCCCCAAGCCCAAGCCTGGCCCATCTGTGACTGATAAGTGCCATTACTGTAAAGAGCCTGGGCATTGGAAGAGAAACTGCAACAAATTCTTGGAAGAGAAGAAGAAGAAGAAGACTTTCGAGACTTCATCTTCAGGTATTTATGTTATAGAAGTAAATGTTACTACTTCTGGTTCTACTTCTTGGGTATTGGATACCGGTTGTGGTGCTCATATTTGTACAAATATGCAGGGCCTAAGCAACAGTAGGAAGTTGGAAAAGGGGAAAGTGGACCTACGCGTGGGGAATGGAGCAAGAGTTGCTGCATTAGCCGTAGGAACATATAACTTGTCTTTACCTTCTGGTTTGGTTTTAAAACTTAATAATTGCTACTATGTACCTGCTATAAGCAGGAATATTATTTCTATTCCTATTTTGGATGTAGAAGGATATCAGTTTTCAATTAAGAATAAATGTTGTTCTTTTGATTACAATGATATATTTTATGGTAGCAGCCCATTAGAGAATGGGCTTTATGTTTTAAACCAAAGCACACCAATCTATAACATTAACACCAAGAGATTCAAATCAAATGATACGAATCAGACTTTTCTTTGGCATTGTCGTTTGGGCCACATAAACGAGAAACGGATCCAAAAGCTCCATAGTGATGGGCTTCTGGGCTCATTTGATTATGAATCATGTGAGAAATGTGAATCTTGTTTACTGGGCAAAATGACTAAGGCCCCTTTCAACAAAAAGAATGAAAGGGCCAGTGACCTATTGGGCCTTATACATACAGATGTGTGCGGCCCAATGAGCACAAGTGTCAGGGGAAATTTTCGATACTTCATTACCTTCACTGATGATTTCAGCAGGTATGGCTATGTCTATTTAATGAGACACAAGTCGGAATCTTTTGAAAGGTTCAAAGAATTCCAAAATGAAGTACATAATCAACTTGGCAAAAGCATTAAGGCTCTTCGATCAGATCGTGGAGGAGAATACTTAAGCCAAGAATTCAGTGATCATTTGAGAGATTGTGGAATTGTTTCACAACTCACTCCTCCTGGAACACCACAATGGAATGGGGTGTCCGAGAGGAGGAATCGAACTTTATTAGATATGGTTCGATCAATGATGAGTCTCTCAACTCTTCCATTATCCTTTTGGGGATACGCTCTAGAAACGTCTGCGTTTACACTTAATAGGGTTCCGTCAAAATCAGTTGCAAAGACACCACATGAGATGTGGACTGGAAATGTTCCGAGTTTGTCTTTCCTGAAGATTTGGGGTTGTGAAGCTTATGTTAAGCGATTAATTACAGATAAGCTCGAACCCAAATCTGATAAATGCTACTTCGTTGGTTATCCTAAGGAAACCAAGGCATACTACTTTTACAACCAATCCGAAAACAAAGTGTTTGTTGCTCGGAACTGCGTCTTTCTTGAGAGAGAATTTCTTTCCAAGAGAAACAGTGGGAGTAAAGTACAACTCGAAGAAGTTCGAGAACCGCAGGAAAATGCTCAACCCGTAGAGGAAGAGCAATAGTTGGATCTACAAAGAGTTGTAGAGACGGCGCCTGTGGAGCCTGAAATTCGCCGATCCGAAAGGATCCGTCACGAACCCGAGAGATATGGATTTCTCGTAACCAATTGTCATGATTTGTTGATCATTGACAGTGACGAGCCAGCGAATTTTGAAGAAGCGATGATGAGCCCTGACTCCAAAAAGTGGCTGAAAGCCGCTGAATCCGAAATGGGATCCATGTCACAAAACCAAGTATGGACTTTGGTTGATTTACCCGATGGTGCAAGACCCATTGAGTGTAAATGGATTTTCAAGAAGAAAATTGATGTGGATGGAAATATTCAGATATATAAAGCAAGGCTGGTGGCAAAAGGTTTCAAACAAATTAATGGCATTGACTATGAAGAAACTTATTCCCCGGTCGCCATGCTTAAATCCATTCGGATTCTCTTAGCAACAGCCGCTCATTATGATTATGAGATCTGGCAGATGGACGTGAAAACAGATTTCCTTAATGGAATTCTGGAAGAGGATGTGTACATGACACAGCCCGAAGGTTTCATCGATCCAAATGCAGCTAGGAAAGTATGCAAGCTTCATCGATCCATTTATGGATTGAAGCAAGCATCTCGGAGTTGGAATCTTCGTTTTGATGAAGCAGTCAAAAAGTTTGACTTCATCAGGAACGAAGAGGAACCATGTGTTTACAAGAAGACTAGTGGGAGCACAGTTGCATTTCTCGTGTTGTATGTAGATGACATACTTCTTCTCGGAAATGACGTTCCGTTGTTACAGTCTGTTAAGACTTGGCTCGGAAGTTGCTTTTCAATGAAAGATATGGGAGAAGCCGTGTATATTCTTGGAATAAGAATCTATAGAGATAGATTAAACAAGTTGATTGGACTGTGTCAAGACACTTATATCGATAAAGTCTTACACAGGTTCAGAATGCAAGATTCCAAGAAGGGCTTCATACCAATGTCTTATGGCATAAGTCTCAGCAAGAAGCAGTGTCCTGAGACACCTGCTGAGCGAGATCGCATGAGTCGGATTCCCTATGCCTCGGCATTGGGATCCATCATGTATGCCATGCTCTGTACTCGTCCAGATGTTGCTTGTGCTTTAAGCATGACGAGTAGATACCAATCGGATCCAGGTGAAAGTCACTGGACAGCAGTCAAGAATATTCTGAAGTATTTGAGAAATACTAAGGATAAATTCTTGGTGTACGGAGGAAGTGATGAGCTGGTAGTAAGTGGTTACTGATAGGTTGTAAGTTTTCCCTATACTAAACTGCAAGTGAACAGCAATGTCAAAGTAGTATATAGGGTTATCGAATCCACAGGGACACTTGGTCTCAAGAGAATCAAACTATAGGAATAAATACTAGAAAGAAGCAATGTGATTGAATTAAAAGCGGTGCGAGAAAGTAAATCAGTAGCAGAGATTAACGGTTGTGAAGCAAGTAATTAAAAGCGTCAAGCCTAGGGTATTCTCAGGAAATCAGACAAGCAGACAGTTCATTCAGCAAGGATCTAATTAAGCACGGTTCTAGAACTCAAAACACAGATATAGAATTAACCAAATTCCTTTGCGATAATTCTCTAAGCCTAAGTGCAGCAAACCAAACTTTCGTTTGCGAGAACTAACAGATTAAACTAGCAATAAGTCCAAGTTTGATATGTTCACAATTATCCTAAACCAAACTTCCGTTTGCGCAAAGTTTAATTGCCCAATTTAATTAGTTCAGATTCCTAAACCCCACTTCCGTGACGTATTTAGCAACCTAAGATCTAGATTCTAATTGATCAGGTTAGAACTAGCTTTAAGCACAATTAAATTGAAGAACAGATATAGTTATGAATCCTTAACTGAATTTGAACAAGTCTAGCAAGTCATGACATCCTATGTGAGAAAACCTAAACTCAACTATGGATCTACTCAGACATAGATAATGAAAACATAATCATAGAATGAATAAATTGCATAAAAGAATAAGAGTAAAAGGGGTTCGAAATCTTCTCCGAATACAGATGATGTAACAGGTTCAGATCAGCCCCAAAAAGCTCTAAAATCCTCTGCTCTTAATTATGAATTGCGTAATGTAAAAGTATAAAGCGTATCTAATAAAAACACTAAAAACTCTATTATATAGGCAAAATCTCGGCCAGGGGCTTCTTTGTAAATATCAGGAACTTCTGGATCAAAGTGCAAATTCTTCACTCTTCTAAACCGCCGAGTTTCGGCCCATCTCGCTGGTGCATCGATCGATGCTAGAGTGCAACGATCGACACCTTCCTCTGTTTCGGACAGTGAACTCTATCTCTCGGCCAAACACTCCAAAAATCTCCAAAATGCTCCATTATCTCCAATTCAGCTCCCAACCTGATTATACCTGTAAAAGACTCTAAAAGAACACAAAAGACACTAAAAACACACTTATATCATGGTCTAAAACTAGTAAAAACCATGATATATCAACTCCCCCACACTTAGCCTTTGCTTGCCCTCAAGCAAAACAGAGAACTAAAACATGGTGAAGAGGTTTGAAAACTCTTCAGAAACTCATTTCATCCTAGAAGCTACAATACTCAGATTCCCCTTAGTAAACCACTGAAAGAATCAATCACAGGATATCAAGACCACAATGTACTTCCCCCACACTTAGCAACTGTCCCAGGTAAACTCCACAATCACATTCAAGCATTCAAATTCTCCCTACTGACTTCTGCGAGTATTTAAGTGCGGTCTCACCTAAGGAGTATCGATCTAAAGGCACATGGATTCTTACCTTATTAGCTCTAGACCACCATACTATCTTTCTCTAGTCCCTTTCTTCTCTTTCCCTTCTTTAACAACTGATTTTTCCCCACTGGGTATCATTTTATTTTTTTTACCAGTGTTCTTCCCGTTATGGGGTGTACTTTGGACACATTCCATGGATCACATGAGAGATAATAGTGTTTGCTACTATTCCCATGACCACTTCGGAGTTACTAACTCATCCTCAGTTTATTATTATTATTTTTTTTACTTTATAGAAGGGGAGAAGGGGACTAAATAGGACAGGTTTACAGGCTGTGTCAGAACTAACAGGGAATCCGACATAAAGCATACCAAGCCCTTAGGTGAGAAATCTAAGTCAGTATTAAGGTTGAAGTCAGTAAAGGATCCTCTGATACCTGAAGTGATGTGGGTGTTCCCAGTAGGTTGATCCGTGATGGGGTTTTCTAATAGTCATAGATAGATCCTGCAACTTCATCCCAATGGTTACTTAAGTTCCTGCAAGTCTTGTAAATCTTCTCAGAAAATCATAGTTTCTTACTTAAACAATTTTGACTCAATAAAACAAAATTTTTTTGAAAAACGGACTGACTCTTAAGAAAACAGAAAACAAAAGTCAGTAGCACCTCCCCCACACTTAAGACACACTGTCCCCAGTAGTGTCCAGCGAAGGCTCGGTAAAAAGAAAATAAAAATTGAAAAGGTGGAATTATGTCTGTCGGGTTACCTCTGTCGCTCAGGCATCGATCGTTGCACTAAGTGCATCGACCGTTACTTGGCGATTTTCGTGTATAGTCGATCGTTGCTCAGGACCGCAACGATCGCTGCAATGCGATTCTTTTCGTGTTGTGACGATCGATGCAGAAGTGCGTCGATCGCTGCACTGCGAATTAACCGAGACCTGCAAACATAAACTCACCAGAAACAAAAACAAACGTAAAATCCTAACAAAAACACCAAAAATGAAAAAGAAAAACACTAGTACCTAATGGTGGGTTGCCTCCCACCCAGCGCTTGTTTAAGGTCAATAGCTTGACCGGACGGATGAGATCTTTCAAGTACCAGGAGGTCCTGACAGAGACTTTTTCTGTCTCTGTTCAAGTCTCCTCATCCAAGGTGGTGAGTAGGCTGTTGCGGAATGCTCATGTCCAAGAAAAGATGGAGTGAAATGTGCTCCAGGATCTATAACCATGGTATGATCAGGCTGCTCAAAATCTGCGTCCCTTATGGTGAATGTTTGCCCATCTATCAGTGGCTTTTGCAGCTTATCCATCTCATAGTGCAGCGGTTCATCTCCCAGGTGGAGGTCTATTAGACTCTGTCTAACATCAATCACAGCTCCTGCTGTAGCCAAGAATGGTCTCCCAAGCAATAAAGCTTCATCCGGATCACAATCATATTTCAGCACAAGGAAGTCCGTTGGAACTAAGTAGTTCCCAACTCTCACCGGAACGTCCATAAGAAGTCCTTCAGGAACTCGTATGGACTGATCAGCTAGGATAAGAGAAGTCCTAGTAGGAGTAAAATCTAACATTCCCAGCTCCTCTGCCACAGAGTAAGGCATTATGCTTCCAGCAGCTCCTAAATCACACAGAGAACGCCTAAAGCTATCCTCAAAGATAGAACAATTTAGCACAAAGACTCCAGGATCAGATAGCTTCTTCGGGACCTTGGTTAGCAGAACATCACTAATATGCTGAGGAACTATTATCACCCATTCTCTCAGCTCCTCATCTAAAGGCAACATCTTGTTCAAATATCTCTGAACACATGGATGATAAGGTGGATCATCAGAAGGTGGAATTTCTTCCAAGTCTTCACCACTCTCTTCTAGCCTTTTCAGCTCCTCAATCTCTTGTTTAATCTCTTCAGACACCTTGGGATATTGCCTAATGGCTTGTGCATAAACATCCTCTTGAGTGATCTCAGATACATCAGGGAATAGGCGGGCTAGTTCTGCATCAATCTCACTTTCATCCCACGGATCTTCTGCTCGTTCACGACTTGCATCGATCGATGCCAGCTGTGTGTCGATCGTTGCATCACTGCAGTTTCCCCGAGAGTTTTTCACAGAAATCCGAAAATTCTGCCTCAGTCACCAACTCAGCTGTACTTAGCTCAAATTTCTCCCCTAGATAAGATCCATCATTAATGAGTACAGACCAGGCCTTAATATGAGTCTCTGCAACTCCTTTTCCCTTCAGTGAGCTGGACATCTGGTTCACCTGAGTGTCCAACTGCTTCATGTGAGTGCTCAGTGACTCAAACTTCCCATTGAGGTCTTGATAGACAGCGTCCAGCTTCTTATTGTTGTCCACAGAAAGCTTGGTTTGACTCTCCATCAGTTGTTCCATCATAGCCTCCATTTTGCTCTCATGGGCTGTAGGTGCAGGAGGAGTCTGATAGGATGTAGACCCATAGGTTCTCTGATTACCTTGTCCATAGGTCTTCTGAAAACCACCAGTCTGTCCACCATTGGAGAATCTGTTCCCCTGTTGATTACCAAATCTATTACCTTGGAAACCAGAACCTCCTATGAAATTCACATCTTCTTCCTGAGTTTCCTCCTCAGCCTGAATCACCTCTACATCTTGGGCAAAGTGGACAGCTTTCTTACTTGTCAGGAGATTGTAAACTGTGTCTAGCCTAGATCTAATCTCAGTCATGTTAGAATCCTCTATACTTCCACCGGATTTTTTCCTCTTTTCATCCATAGACTTGCAACTGTAGCTGTTAATAAGGTTCCCAATCAACTGCACAGCTTGTGTAGGAGTCCTGGTGTTGAAATTAGCATTACTGGAATTATCCAGCGCAGTCTGATAAGGGAGATCTATGCCTCTGAAGAAAATACCAATCAGCTGTACTTCTGTGAATCCATAGTGTGGACAGTCACGCTGATACTGCTTAAATCTCATCCAGGCAGTCTTCAAGGGCTCCACAGCTCCTTGGGAAAAGGTGAGTATGTCCTGTCTGGACTGATCCGAGCGTGCATCATCATAAAAGTGACGCAGGAACTCACTCTTTAAGGTTGTCCAAGTAGTATACTGACCAGGTGCCAGTTGTCTCAGCCATGCACTAGCGTCTCCAGCAAGACTGTGCGGAAATAGCTTAAGGAACAGATAGTCCGGGCATACTCCTTCATACTTCATGCCAGTGACTATGTCCTCGAACTTGTCAATGTGATCCATAGGCTGCTCTGTTTGAAGACCATGAAAAGCAATATGTCTCATCAGCTGGTAGTAGATGGTCTTTACCTCAAAATCGTTCCTCTCAAAAGCAGGAAGCACTAGAGCTGCTCGGTTTGCATGAAACTCATCAGGTCTGTTGTAATCAGCTAGTGTCCTCTCATGAACCACCATCTCTCTACCTTGGGCCTGTCCTTGACCCTGGTTTTGGTTCAGCTCCTGTTGCTCAGGAGGATCAGGGATAACATTCCCTTCAGCATCAACCCGATGCCCAGCAGCATTGTACGGGTTGTCATCTTGGTCCCTCAGGGTACCTTCAGCATCTGGTATCAAGATCAAACGTTTTCGTACCATTCTCTCTCTCTTTTCTCTTCTGTTAGTCCTTTCTAGACGTCCAAGTTCCTCTAGTCCGAGATTAACCAAGCTCGAGTTCGGATTACTTCGAGTTTTCTGCGTTGGCATAAACTGTCTGTAATCGTCCAGCAACGATCGATGCTATCAGAGCAACGATCGATTCAATTCTCAGAATCGCCTAGTGACGATCGACGCAAGGTATGCAACGATCGACGCAAGGCGAAATTCGTACCTGCGACAGAAAGAAACAGAGAAAAAGTTCAGCAAAATCAAAAATAAAAACGAAAAAGAACAAAAACAAAAAGAAAAATTCCTAGTAGAACCCTAAGTTCGATCCTATCGAAGACTCAAAGAGTCCCCGGCAACGGCGCCAAAAACTTGATAGGTTGTAAGTTTTCCCTATACTAAACTGCAAGTGAACAGCAATGTCAAAGTAGTATATAGGGTTATCGAATCCACAGGGACACTTGGTCTCAAGAGAATCAAACTATAGGAATAACTACTAGAAAGAAGCAATGTGATTGAATTAAAAGCGGTGCGAGAAAGTAAATCAGTAGCAGAGATTAACGGTTGTGAAGCAAGTAATTAAAAGCGTCAAGCCTAGGGTATTCTCAGGAAATCAGACAAGCAGACAGTTCATTCAGCAAGGATCTAATTAAGCACGGTTCTAGAACTCAAAACACAGATATAGAATTAACCAAATTCCTTTGCGATAATTCTCTAAGCCTAAGTGCAGCAAACCAAACTTTCGTTTGCGAGAACTAACAGATTAAACTAGCAATAAGTCCAAGTTTGATATGTTCACAATTATCCTAAACCAAACTTCCGTTTGCGCAAAGTTTAATTGCCCAATTTAATTAGTTCAGATTCCTAAACCCCACTTCCGTGACGTATTTAGCAACCTAAGATCTAGATTCTAATTGATCAGGTTAGAACTAGCTTTAAGCACAATTAAATTGAAGAACAGATATAGTTATGAATCCTTAACTGAATTTGAACAAGTCTAGCAAGTCATGAAATCCTATGTGAGAAAACCTAAACTCAACTATGGATCTACTCAGACATAGATAATGAAAACATAATCATAGAATGAATAAATTGCATAAAAGAATAAGAGTAAAAGGGGTTCGAAATCTTCTCCGAATACAGATGATGTAACAGGTTCAGATCAGCCCCAAAAAGCTCTAAAATCCTCTGCTCTTAATTATGAATTGCGTAATGTAAAAGTATAAAGCGTATCTAATAAAAACACTAAAAACTCTATTATATAGGCAAAATCTCGGCCAGGGGCTTCTTTGTAAATATCAGGAACTTCTGGATCAAAGTGCAAATTCTTCACTCTTCTAAACCGCCGAGTTTCGGCCCATCTCGCTGGTGCATCGATCGATGCTAGAGTGCAACGATCGACACCTTCCTCTGTTTCGGACAGTGAACTCTATCTCTCGGCCAAACACTCCAAAAATCTCCAAAATGCTCCATTATCTCCAATTCAGCTCCCAACCTGATTATACCTGTAAAAGACTCTAAAAGAACACAAAAGACACTAAAAACACACTTATATCATGGTCTAAAACTAGTAAAAACCATGATATATCAGTTACACAGACGCAAGTTTTCAGACAGACAAAGATGATTTCCGATCGCAATCTGGTTACATCTTCTGCCTGAATGGCGGTGCAGTTAGCTGGAAGAGTTCCAAGCAGGACACTGTAGCAGATTCCACAACTGAAGCTGAGTACCTCGCTGCTTCTGAAGCGGCAAAGGAGGCTGTTAGGATCAAGAAGTTCATCACTGAACTTAGTGTGATTCCTAGCATTTCTGAGCCAGTGGCTTTGTATTGTGACAACAATGGAGCCATTGCGCAAGCAAAGGAACCTAGATCACACAAGAAATCCAAACACATAGAAAGGAGATATCACCTTATCCGTGATATTGTGAATAGAGGAGATGTGAAGATCAGCAGAGTCCCGACGGATGAAAATGTTGTTGATCCACTGACCAAGCCCCTCCCAAGGCCTAAGCATGAGTTTCATACTGCTGCTGTAGGCATTAGATTTCTTAAGATATGATCTTGTTTTCAGTGGGAGTTATATTTGGTTTTTAGTTATGACTTGATGTTCATAAAACATAATTTGGTTATGTTATTTTAATGAAATTGTTTCAGCATTATTTAATTGTGTTATTGAATAATTGTCCCAAAGTAATTTATGACATTTTATAGGTTATCAAGTATGTGACTTGATCATGAAACCCTATAAGAAACAAATGACATAAATTATAAATGGTCCCTAGTCAAGGTTGTTAAAATGGGACATTAACAACCACGTGAGACTAGTATATGAGGTGACTGATGACTATGTTTCATGGAGTCATTTAATAAGTGTATTAAAGTCAATCACATAGATATGTGTTAGAGAACACATGATCGGACTTGACCCGTTAATGAGAACTCTACAAGATGTTATATGAGTGTCATAAGAGTTTCTCATTACGACTAAAGATAGTAGTCCTTAGACCTGAGTTCATCATGTCCTCTCTTATATGGATTGGTTCGTCTTGACTTTGTCAAACGTCAGCCGTAACTGGTGATCATAAAGACACTGATTAGGCGTATCATGAGATATAAAAGAGACATGGATGGAACAAGATGGGATTTGTACCTTCTATATAACAGGAGTTAAATATCTCTGGGCCTATCGAAGATTTGATACTGGAAATGCGTGGCCGCGCTCAAACGAGGTGATTGTCAGTCGTTTGTTCTATCAGTACAAATCGGGATTCGATAAACGTGATCTGGCTTAATAAGGATGACACAGTTCTTGCCTTATGCTAGATTGAGATATAGCTACAAAGGGATTAAAGGAATAGATGATTCCAGTACAAGTGGGAGATTGTTGGGAATGTCCTGAAATCTATTGTACTCGCTCTAAGTGAAGGTCGCATAGTCGAGATAAGACAATCACATAACACTGGGTAGTCATAACGCTTTTCTAGAAGCCACTTATGATCAATGAGTTGAGAACTCATTGCTAGTGTTATATGATCCTACAGGGTCACACACCTAAGCAAACTGGGCGTTAAAGACGAGGTTGATCATTAATGTAATGATCCAGTGAATGCATATTTGATATGCATTCGATATCAATATTCTGGGGCGGTGTCGATCGTTGCAGATAGTGCATCGATCGATGCAACTCGCTGATTAATCAGATTAATTCGGTTTAATCGTTGGTTAATTCCGTTACGGTTTAAGTCGAAATATATAAGATATATGGTCGACCTAAACTGACTTCTAACCTAATTTCACAGCCACTAGAACGAGATAGAAACCTCTATAGAGATTAGATCTCTTACAGGCACTAGCATCCCTCCTGTCCAGTTTGTGTGCGTGTGGATACCAGTAGAGGCACAGCGTTTGAGGTGCTTCGTGATCTCGATTATCTGCAAACCTTCCGCTGCTAATCATCAGGTAAATCTGAGATCCCATAGATTCAATTACATGAACCTTAGATCCTAGGCTCGGAATTCAGACTAGGGTTGCTAATCCTGATTAGAACTGCTAGAAATTCCTTCATAAAAGAGTATGGAGAGAATGTGATTTTAGAAAACAAAGCTCATATTAAGAGAATGTGAACCAAAATCAGAGAATAGAATTGTCTTTCAGGTTCAGGGACCAAGTCTTGCGCTTAGTTTAACTCAGAAAAAAATTGTCTTTAAGGTTCAGGGACTAAGTGTTTTGCTCAGTTTTAACTCATAAACAACCGGACGAAAGAGAACAGAGAAGTCAAGAGTGAAAGAAACAAAAAATTTCTTTTGCACTTCTTTGATTTTTAAACAAGAACTTGTTGCCTCTGAAAGATAATGGAGCGACAAACAAGAACAGAATGGCACCAAGTGAAAAACAGAATCTTGGTCCATAGAAACATTTGTGGAAGCAACATGAACAGAATCAGAGAGGCAAGAGTGAGAGAAGGAAGATTTGCTCTTGCTTGATATATCATGGTTTTTACTGGTTTTAGACCATGATATATGTATGTTTTAGAGTCTTTTGTGTTTCTTTAGAGTCTTTTACATGTCTTATTAGGTACACGCATGTTTGGAGCAGAAGTGGAGATTATGGAGCTATTTGGTGCATTTTGGAGATTAGACCCGAGAGGAAAAACTCACTGTCCAGAACAGACGAGTGCGTCAATCGTTGCACCTATGCATCGATCGATGCAAAGCGCGAATGGGCCAGACTCGTCGAGTTAATGAAGTTATGAGATATTGCAGAGTTGCCCAGAAGTTCCAGATATTTAATTATGTTTTTAGATCAGATTTTAGATACGCTTTCAATACGCTTTGAGAACGCAATTCATACTTTGAGCTGAGAGTTTTAGAGAGATTTTGGGGCTGATCTGAACATGTACTTCGTCTTGTATTTGGAGAAGATTTCGAACCCCTTTACTTCTTTTATTATCTCATATGCAATTTATTCATCATATGATTATGTTTTCATTATCTATGTCTGAGTAGATTCCTAGTTAAGTTTAGGGTTTCTCACATAGGATTTCATGACTTGTTAGATTTAATTAATTCAGTTAAGGATTCAAAACCTATTTGTTCTTCGATCTAAATTGTGTTTAATGCTAGTTCTAACCTGATCAATTAGAATCTAGATCTTAGGTTGCTAAATACGACACGACAGTGTGGTTTAGAATCTGAACTATTTAGGTTGAGCAATTAAATTACTTGCAAAGGAATTTGGTTTAATTTAATTGTGAACATATCGAACTTGGAATTAATGCATGTTTAATCTATTAGTAATTGCAAAGGAATTTGGATTGCTGCACTTAGACTTAGAGAATTCTCGGAACGACAGTTGGTTAATTCTATATCCTTGTTTTGAGTTCTAGAACTGTACTTAATTAAATCATGACTGAATGATTTATCTGCTTGTCTGATTTCCTGAGAACGCCCTAGACTTAGCGCTTTAAGTTAATTGTTTTCACAACCAATCTGCTATCTGATTTGCTTTCTTGCTTGCTTTTTAGTTACATCACAATGCTTTCATCTTAGTTTAATCTCGAATGTTATAATATCTATCGTTGACCAGAGTCTCTGTGGATTTGATACCTAAGTACTACATCTGCATATCTGTGCACTTGCAGTAGTATAGGATTAAAACTTCTAGAGCATATCAAGTTTTTGGCACCGTTGCCGGGGACTCTTTGAGTCCTCGATAGATTTGAACTTAGGGTTTTTTCTAGGATTTTTATTTTTATTTTTGGTTACTAATTTTCTCTCTGTTTTCTCTCTGTCGCAGGTTCAGAATCGCACAGCATCGACCGTTGCACATCTTGTGTCGATCGTTACTAGGTGATTGGGAGTTGAATCGATCGTTGCACTGTTAGCATCGATCGTTGCTGAGCGATTACAGACGGTTTATGCCTGCGCGTGACATCCGAAGTAATCCGAACTCGAACCTCGTTAACCTCCAACTTGAAGAGCTTGCTAAACTAGAGAGGACCAACAGGAAAGTTCAGAGAACAAGAATGGTTCAGGAACGTCTGATTCTGATACCAGATGCTAACGGTACCCTGAGGGACCGAGATAACAATCCGTACAATACTGCTGGGCATAGGATTGATGCTGAAGGGAATGTAATCCGTGATCTGTTGGGATAGTGTCCTGAAATCACACTTGTACTCACTCCTGTGATAGTTGTGTGTCAAGATCAGACATTCGTATAATACTGGGTGGTTGCAAAGCTTTGCTAGAAGCCTCTTGCAATCTGTAAGTTGTAGACTTACTGCCAGTATTATATGATCCTATAGGGTCACACACCTAAACAATCTGGAAGCTACGACATGGGAATGATCATTATGGTAATGATCATATTAATGTGTATTGGATACACATTATTATCGATAAAATGGTGTTGTGTCAATCGACACAGCTTGTGTGTCGGTCGACACAGTTCGGGTTTCGGAAAAAGTCTTTTCGAATTAAGACTTAATTAAGTCTAGCCCGTTAAGCATGTTTAGGTCGGATAAAACTCGAGTTTGTCGACCTAAACAGGAGAGCCGTCCACTTTTCTTGATAGAAAGAGTAGAAACACCAGAGAGATTCGATTCCCTTTGATCCAGCACTAGCATCCCGTTTCCAGCTTGTGTGCGTGTGTATCTGGTAGAGGCAAGGCATCTGCGTTGCTCCACTGATCTCGTTCACCATTCTCATTCCGCTGCCAATTCAAAGGTAAGAACGAGGTTGGTTTTAATTCAATATATCAAACCCTAGATCCTAGGAGATCCAACAGTGGTATCAGATCATGTTAGGGTTTAGACTATTGAATCTGATGCAATTAATTCGAAACTTGTTGTTGTTGAATTGAAAATTGCCTGCTAAAATCATTTTTCTTATGATTAATCTTGGATTGTATGCATGTTGAAAATCGATGAACTGTTGAAATCGCACTGTGTCGATCGACACAAAGCGTGTGTCGGTCGACACGCCGCGAAATAACGCGTAATATTTTAGGGTTTGTCGCAGAGTGTCGATCGACACAAAGCGTGTGTCGGTCGACACAGAGCGAAAACTCGCGTAAAATTTTAGGGTTTGTCGCAAAGTGTCGATCGACACAAAGCGTGTGTCGGTCGACACAAAGCAAAAATCCGTAAATAATTTTAGGGTTTCGATCCGAGATCGAGTACCCGTACTCCTGCTGTGTCGATCGATACACTGGGTGTGTCGGTCGACACAGGCAAAGCGATTGGATAGATCGGTTCAATTAGATTGGACCGGTTATCTCGCTCGGTTAATTTTAATTAACCAATTGGTTCTGGTTTGGTAATGTCGATCGACACACAGTGTGTAACGATCGACATGGACTATTAAACCAAACCGGTTCAATTGAATTGAATCGGTTATGTAAATTCGATCCGGTTTGACCAGTTATCGAAGAACGGTTTAAGTCTGGTTGCGTCGACCGATGCCAATGTTTGGCGTCGATCGACACAACATTCGCAGATATGCTGGTTGGACCACAAATTTGCATATACCAGAACAATTTAATCCTAAAAGTTCTAGATGACCTAAAACTAATAAAACTGAATGTTTTAAATTAATTTATAACTTCTTGGATATATATTGGATATACATCAAGATAAAATAGTTCTTTTCCTCAACAAATTTGCATATACCAGAACAATTTAATCCTAAAAGTTCTTGCCCGATCTTGTCTACTGTCAAGACTCGTGTCGTTTGTTGGATAATCTTGGAGTCCTCGGTATCCACTGCAACATGAGTAAGGCAGGTGATCATTGACAGACTTGCAGTGCAACTGTCAGTGATCACAAGACAGAAAATAGATTGGTTTTACTTGACTGGGCTAACAGAAGTTCTGGGCCCAGAGACATCAGAGTGGATTGGGCATAGTTTGTCTTATCCACGACCAAGAGTTGTACTGGGTACAATTAGCAATGATTTGCTTACCCAGATAACTAAATTTTGACTAACGGCGAGTCGCCCACTCGAATTTTAGTAATCTGAGGATCTTGGCTCATTGTATTCATCCGAGGAAACATAGTTTTGAATACAATGCGAGTTTTTCTTATTAGATAAGAATTCTCATTTCTTGAGCATTATAACTAAAACTCTACCTCTTTTTAATTACAGCTATGTCTGTCTCAAATCACATCAACACTTTCTCACTAAGATCCGTCCTTGAGAAGGACAAGTTAAATGGATCTAATTTCTTGGAATGGTATCGGAACCTGAGAATAGTTCTCAGGCAGGAGAACAAGGAATATGTCCTTGAAAGAGTTCTCCCCGAGAGGCCACGTTCCAATGCCCCGCAGACAGAAAAGAATGCTTGGGATAAGCATTCAGCGGATGTCAAAGATGTTAATTGTCTAATGATGGTGACTATGAACTCTGAGCTGCAGAAGCAATATGAGAACGTGATGTCACCCATTGAGATGATTAACAGCCTGAAAGCTTTGTTTCAGGAGCAAGCTCGCACAGAGAGATACCAGACGGTTAAGTCTCTCATGGATTGCAAGCTGGCTAAGGACAGTCCAGTAAGTCCTCATGTCCTTAAAATGATGGGTTACATTGATAACCTGAGGAAACTGGACTGTGCCATTAGCCAGGAGCTAGCCACTGACATGATTTTGCAGTCTTTGCCGTCGTGTTTTGATCAGTTCATCATGAACTACAACATGCAAAACATGACTAAGACATTGACTGAGTTGCACGGCATGCTGAAGACAGCAGAGCCGAATCTCAAGAAGGCTACTCCCAGTGTACTGATGGTACAAGGGGGTAAAAGGTTTAAGAAACCTAAGAAGGGTAAGGGAAAGGCCCAGGTTGTCCAGACTGAAAGTCAGGACAAGCTCAAGCCGAAGCCCAAATCCGGGCCTTCTCCTGAGGATAAGTGCACCTACTGCAAGCAGTTGGGACATTGGAAGAAAGACTGCAAGAAGTTCATGGAAGATTACAAGAAGCTGAAGAAGACGTATGATGCGTCTGACTCAGGTATTTATGTTATCGAACTTAATGTTATGTCTTCTAGTTCTACTTCGTGGGTATTGGATACCGGCTGCGGTGCTCATATATGTACTGATGTGCAGGCACTAAGAAACAGTAGGACGCTGAAGAAAGGACAAGTGGAGCTACGGGTCGGGAATGGAGCTAAGGTTGCTGCACTGGCCGTAGGCACCTACAAGTTGTCCTTACCATCGGGCATGGTTTTAATTTTAAATAATTGCTACTTTGTACCTGCGATAAGCAGAAACATAATTTCAGTTTCCGTTTTGGATTTGGAAGGTTTTGATTTTGCTGTTAAGAATAAAGTTTGTTCTTTTAACCGTGATGGTACGTTTTATGGTAGCGCCCCATTAGATAATGGGTTATATGTTTTAAACCAAGAAATGCCTGTCTTTAACATAAATACAAAGCGGTTTAAGTCCAATGACGAAAACCCGACTTTCTTATGGCATTGTCGTTTGGGCCATATAAATGAGAAACGCATCCAAAGGCTCCATCGAAATGGGCTTCTGGGCTCATTTGATTTTGAATCATGTGAGAAATGCGAATCTTGTTTGATAGGCAAGATGGCTAGAGCCCCTTTCAACAAACCAAATGAAAGGGCCAGTGACTTATTGGGTCTTGTTCATACTGATGTGTGTGGGCCGATGAGTACTGTTGCCAGAGGAAATTACAAGTACTTCATTACCTTCACTGATGATTTATGTAGGTATGGCTATGTCTATTTAATGAGACACAAGTCAGAATCCTTTGATAGATTCAAGGAATTCAAGAATGAAGTACAGAACCAACTTGGCAAAAGTATAAAAAGTTCTGCGATCGGATCGCAGAGGAGAATACTTGAGTCAAGAGTTCAACGACTATCTGAGCGAGTGTGGAATTATTTCACAACTCACTCCTCCTGGAACACCCCAATGGAATGGAGTGTCAGAGAGGAGGAATCGAACCTTATTGGATATGGTTCGGTCTATGATGAGTCATTCAAATCTTCTATTATCCTTTTAGGGATACGCTCTAGAAACGTCTGCGTTTACACTGAATAGGGTACCATCTAAATCAGTGGAAAAGACACCACATGAACTGTGGACTGGGAATGTTCCTAGTCTGTCTTTCCTGAGGATTTGGGGTTGTGAAGCTTATGTCAAACGTTTAATCTCTGACAAGCTTGCACCCAAATCAGATAAATGCTACTTCGTTGGTTATCCTAGGGAAACCAAGGCATACTACTTTTACAACCAATCTGAGAACAAAGTATTTGTTGCTCGGGACTGTTCTTTTCTTGAGAGGGAGTTTCTCTCTAAGAAAAACAGTGGGAGTAAAGTACATCTTGAAGAAATTCAAGATGCACATGAGACTGCTCAACCTGCTGAGGAAGAGCAGCAGTTGGATCCACAGAGTTCTGTGGAACCGGCGCCTGTGGAGCCTGAATTTCGCAGATCCGGAAGGATCCGTCACGAACCCGAGAGATACTATGGATTTCTCGTGACCAATTCAAATGATCTGATGATCATTGATAGTGACGAACCAGCGACCTTCGCGGAAGCAATGATGGACCCGGACTCCGAAAAGTGGCTTGGAGCCTCTAAATCCGAAATGGGATCCATGTCAGAAAACCAAGTTTGGACCTTGGTCGATTTACCTAATGGTGCAAAAGCCATTGAGTGTAAATGTATCTTCAAGAAGAAGATTGACGTGGATGGCAATGTACAAATTTACAAAGCGAGGTTGGTGGCTAAAGGTTTCAAGCAAACTCATGGTATTGACTATGATGAAACCTACTCCCCAGTCGCTATGCTTAAATCCATTCGGATACTTCTAGCAATTGCCGCTCATTATGACTATGAGATTTGGCAAATGGATGTCAAAACCGCATTCCTGAATGGTATTCTGGAAGAGGATGTGTATATGACACAGCCTGAAGGTTTTGTCGATCCTAAGAACGTTGGGAAGGTATGCAAGCTTCATAAATCCATTTATGGATTGAAGCAAGCATCACGGAGTTGGAATCTTCGTTTTGATGAATCAGTTAAACAATTTGGTTTCATCAAGAACGAAGAGGAACCATGTGTTTACAAGAAGACTAGTGGGAGCAAAATTGCGTTTCTTGTACTGTATGTCGATGACATACTCCTCCTCGGTAATGACGTTCTGTTGCTTCAGTCTGTCAAGACTTGGCTCGGAAGTTATTTTTCCATGAAAGACATGGGAGAAGCCGCCGTACATTCTTGGAATTAGAATCTACAGAGATAGAATGAACAGGCTGATTGGATTGTGCCAGGACACTTATATTGATAAGGTACTGCACAGATTCAGGATGCATGATTCCAAGAAGGGCTTCATACCGATGTCTCATGGCACCAGTCTCAGCAAGAAGCAGAGTCCGGCGACACATGCTGAGCGAGAACGCATGAATAGGATTCCTTATGCTTCTGCAATAGGATCTATTATGTATGCCATGCTCTGCACTCGTCCAGATGTAGCTTACGCGTTAAGCATGACGAGTAGATACCAATCTGATCCAGGTGAAGTTCACTGGAGAGCTGTCAAGAATATTCTCAAGTATTTGAGACATACTAAGGATAAATTCTTGGTGTATGGAGGAAGTGAAGAACTTGTGGTGAATGGATTCACCGATGCGAGTTTTCAGACGGACAGAGACGATTTCCGATCACAACCTGGATATGTCTTCTGTCTAAATGGCGGTGCAGTGAGCTGGAAGAGCTCTAAGCAGAATACCGTAGCTGATTCCACAACGGAAGCTGAATATGTTGCTGCTTCAGAAGCGGCAAAGGAAGTTGTTTGGATCAAGAAGTTCATGACTGAACTTGGGGTGATTCCTAGTATCTTGGAGCCAGTGGCTTTGTTTTGTGACAACAAAGGAGCCATTGCTCAGGCGAAAGAACCCAGGTCACACCAGAAGTCCAAACACGTTGAGAGGAGATATCACCTGATTCATGATATCGTCAATAAAGGTGATGTGAAGATCAGCCGAGTTCCGACAGACGAGATTGTCGCTGATCCTCTGACCAAGTCACTCCCAAGGCCTAAGCATGAGAGTCATACGACTGCTGTAGGCATTAGAGATCTTAAGATGTAATCTTGATTCTAGTGGGAGTTTTAGTTTTGTTTTGGTTATAATAAGACGCTCTTGTAAACATTCTTTTGGAAATGTTTAATGAAATTTGATTTCAGCATTATTTATTTTGATCTAAATAATGGTCCCAAAATAAGTTTATAACATATTATAGGTCATCAAGTTAAGGACTTGATCATGAAACCCTATGAGTTAATAAATTATGTTTTATCCCTAGTCGAGGTTGTCAAAGTGGGACACTGACAACCGTGTGAGACTAGATTGTGAGGTGACTGTTGGCTAAGTTTCATGGAGCCAATGATATGATTATCGCAGTCAGTC
The DNA here is from genome assembly GCA_030180135.1 of Orychophragmus violaceus. NCBI lineage: Eukaryota > Viridiplantae > Streptophyta > Magnoliopsida > Brassicales > Brassicaceae > Orychophragmus > Orychophragmus violaceus. The sequence continues at coordinate 85,691,315 of CM058230.1, read as the reverse complement.
ACATAGATATATGTTAGTGAACATATGATCAGACATGACCCGCTAATGAGAAATCTACAAGATAGTTATATATGTGTCATAAGAGGTTCTCATTACGACTATAGAGTATAGTCCTTAGACCTGAGTTCATCATGCTTTCTTGCATATGAATTGGTATACTTTGACTTTGTCAAACGTCGACCCGTAACTGGCGACTATAACGGCACTGTTCAAGTATATCATGAAGTGTGAGTTGAAACAGGGATGGAACAAGATGGGATTTGTCCCTCCTGTATAGCGGGAGATAAATATCTCAGGGCCTATCGAAGATTGAATACTAAGAGAATGTGTGGCCGCACTCAAACGAACTGTAGTTCAGTTGTTTCTAATGTTTCAGTATGAGATAAGGAGTTCGATAAACACGATGTTGGCTTAATAAGGATGACACCAATCTTGCCTTATGCCAAATCGAGATATAGAGACAAAAGGATTATAGGAATAGATGATTCCAGTACAAGTGGGAGATTATTGGGATAGTGTCCTGAAATCACACTTGTACTCACTCCTGTGATAGTTGTGTGTCGAGATCAGACATTCGTATAATACTGGGCGGTTGCAAAGCTTTGCTAGAAGCCTCTTGCAATCTGTAAGTTGTAGACTTACTGCCAGTATTATATGATCCTATAGGGTCACACACCTAAGCAATCTGGAAGCTACGACATGGGAATGATCATTATGGTAATGATCATATTAATGTGTATTGGATACACATTATTATCGATAAAATGGTGTTGTGTCAATTGACACAGCTTGTGTGTCGGTCGACACAGTTCGGGTTTCGGAAAAAGGCTTTTCGAATTAAGACTTAATTAAGTCTAGCCCGTTAAGCATGTTTAGGTCGGATAAAACTCGAGTTTGTCGACCTAAACAGGAGAGCCGTCCACTTTTCTTGATAGAAAGAGTAGAAACACCAGAGAGATTCGATTCCCGTTGATCCGACACTAGCATCCCGTTTCCAGCTTGTGTGCGTGTGTATCTGGTAGAGGCAAGGCATCTGCGTTGCTCCACTGATCTCGTTCACCATTCTCATTCCGCTGCCAATTCAAAGGTAAGAACGAGGTTGGTTTTAATTCAATATATCAAACCCTAGATCCTAGGAGATCCAACATGATCCTTCTGGACAACAACAGGAGCAGAACAAAGGTCAAGGAAAGGCCCATGGTAGAAAGATGGTTGTTCATGAGAGGACATTTCCTGACTACAACCGAGCGGATAAGTTTCATGCTAACCAGTCAGCTCTTGTGCCTCCTGGTTTTGACCGGAATAATTTTGAGATCAAGACCATCTACTATTCTTTGCTGAGGCAGAATGCCTTCCATGGTTATCCTAATGAGCATCCAATGGATCACATAGATGAGTTTGAGGCTATAGTCACTGGGATGAAGTATAATGGAGTGAACTATGACTATCTGTTCCTCAAGCTTTTCCCCTACTCTCTCGCTGGAGATGCTGCTGCTTGGCTGAAACAGCTTCCACCTGGGAAGTTTGTTACATGGGATGCTTTGAAGAGCGAGTTTCTGCGACACTTCTATGATGATGCTTGCTCAGATCAGTCTAGACAGGATATTCTCACCTTCACTCAAGGTCCTACAGAGCCTCTTAAGACTGCCTGGATGCGATTTAAGAAGTACCAGCGTGATTGCCCACATCATGGATTCAATGAGGTAACATTGCTTGGTATTTTCTTCAGAGTCATTGATCTTCCATATCAGACTGCGTTGGATAATTCCAACAATGGAAACTTCAACACTAGAACTCCTGAGCAGGCAAAATAGTTGATAGAGAACTTAGTTAGCAGCAACAGTTGCAAGACTACTGATGAGAGGAGGAAGAAGTCTGGTAGAAAGGTAGAGAACCTGGAGATTGCTGATATTAGATCTAAGCTGGACACAGTTTGTAATCTTCTAGCTGGTAAGAAAGCTGTCCACTTTGCCCAAGATGTGGAAGTGATTCAGACTGAGGAGGACACTCAGGAAGAGGATGTGAATTACATCGGAGGATCTGGTTTCCAAGGTAACAGGTTTGGAGGACAGCAGGGTAATAGATTTTTCAGTGGACAGAAGAGTGCCTTCACAGGCAATCAAAACTCTTCTGGCTTTGGACAGACTAGTGGTTTTCAGAAACCTTTCCAACAGAGTAATCAGAGGACCTATGGATCTTCATCTTATCAGACTCCTCCTACTACTAGTGCTCATGAGAGCAAGATGGAGTCAATGCTGGAACAACTGCTAGAAGGACAGACCAAGATTGTTGTGGACTCCAATAAGAAGTTGGATGCTGTTTATGAGGATCTCAATGGGAAGTTTGAGTCTCTAAACACTCATGTGAAGCAGTTGGACACTCAGGTGAGCCATATCTCTAGTTCTGTTAAAGGAAAAGGAGTAGCAGACACCCATATTAAGGCCTGGTCAGTGTACATTGATGATGGATCACATCTAGGTGAAAGATTTGAGCTAAACACAGCTGAACTGGTAGAAGAGGCTGAAATTTTGGATTTTGAGGAAAATCTCTCGGGTGGAATCTGTGGAAACAGTGATGCATCGATCGATGCACCTTTAGCGTCGATCGTTGCAAGTCGTGGACAGACAGATTTTTCTGATTCTTATGGCATTGATGCAGAGGCTGATTTGGAGCTTAATCGCTTATTCCGTGGAGTGTCTGAGATAACTCAACAGGAGATTTATGCACAATCTATTCGATTATATCCTAAGGTATCTGAAGTGATTCAACAAGAGATTGATGAGCTTAAACAGCTCGAAAAAGGTTAGTGAAGAGTTGGAAGAAATTCCATCATCTGATGATCCACATTATCATCCCTGTGTGCAAAGGTACTTGAAGAAGATGTTGCCTATGGATGAAGATCTGAAAGACTGGGTTGTAGTTGTTCCTCAACAGATAAGTGATGTGCTATTGACCAAGATTCCTAAGAAGCTACCTGATCCTGGGATCTTTGTGCTGAGTTGCTCTATTTTTGAGGATGGTTTCAGGCACTCTCTGTGTGATTTAGGAGCTGTTGGAAGTCTCATGCCATATTCTGTGGCAGAGAAGCTCGGTATGATGGATTTTTCGCCTACAAGGACTTGTCTTGTCCTAGCTGATCAGTCAGTAAGAGTTCTGGAAGGAATTCTTGAGGATATCCCATCAAGAGTTGGAAACTACTTAGTTCCAACAGACTTCTTGGTGCTTAAGTATGAGAGTGAGCAGGATGATGCCTTGATACTTGGAAGGCAATTTTTAGCTACAGCTGGAGCGATGATAGATGTGAAGCATAGTTTGATTGACCTTCATCTGGGAGATGACACTCTGCACTATGAGATGGATAAGCTGCGCAAGCCGCGGATTGAGGGTCAGACATTCACCATTAGAGATGGAGATGAAGAGCAGACAACTGAGACATTGGTTCCTGATCCTTGAGATCATCACATTCCATCTTTCCTTGGACAAGTTCATTCTGATACAGCTTACTCTCCGCCATGGATGAGGAGACTTGCACAGAGGCAATCAAGGTCTCTGTCAGGATCTCCTGGTGCCTAAATCTTGTCCGACCGGTCAAGCTAATGACCTTAAACAAGCGCTGAGTGGGAGGCAACCCACTGTTTCGTTTTTGCATTTTAATTTTAGTGTTTTTGTAGGATTTTACGTTTTGTTTCTGGTTTTGGTGAGTTTTTGACTGCAGGTCTCGGACGAATCGCACTGCGTCGATCGACGAATCATTGTGTCGATCGTCACAACACGAAAGAAATCGCATTGCATCGATCGTTGCAGTCCTGAGCAACGATCGACACATGACGAAAAATCGCCTAGCAACGGTCGATACATTTATGTAATGATCGATGCATGTGCGACAGAGGTAAAAATCCGACAGAACTCAACACATCCATTAACTAATTTTTCTTTCTTTTTACCAATCCTTCGCTTGACAATACTGGGGACAGTGTGTCTTAAGTATTGGGGAGGTGCTACTGACTTTATCTTTCTGAATTCTTAGAGTCAGTCCAATTTTTCAAATTTCAAATTTTGTTTTATTGAGTCAAAACTTGTTTAAGTAAGAAACAATGAATTTTTGAGAAGATTAACAGCACTTGCAGGAACTTAAGTAACCATTGGAATGAAGTTGCAGATTATCTATGACTATTAGAAAACCCAAACACGGATCAGCCTACTGAGAACACCCACATCGCTTCAGGTATCAGAGGATCCTTTTACTGACTTCACCTTAATACTGACTTAATTTTCTCACCTAAGGGCTTGGAATACCTTGAGTCGGATTCCTTTGTTAGTTCTGACACAGCCTGTAAACCTGTCCTATTTGGTTCCCTTTGAAAGTGTAAGGCTATGTGTTTTTCGAAGTAAATAACTATTTGACTCGAATGATCTCTCTGAAAAACTTGTGTTTATTAGATTGACCTTTGTGACTTACAAGAACACCTTGCTCAATGATCTATACGCAATCACTTGAGCTCTCACAAGAAAACTTTTCTCTCTCAAAACGCTTGCCATATACACGGCGCAAGCTATCCTATTTATACAAGATAGGATTGCTAACCTAGTTACCTCAGCGCAACTAAGGAGATAAACCTTATCCCCTAAGATATCTTCATAAGATCCTAACAACCTTAACTACTTAAGATCTAGGAAATCATTTTATTCTTCATTAAATATTTGCCTCCAATATTCTCCAAGATGCATGTCCAGCTCGCCATAGATCTTGGATTATCCACCTCAGCTCCAGCTCTCGATCAACTCGATTCGCCAAGTCCTCATCGTGCGTTTCATACGTTGCCCGTGTGTATCACTTCTTAAGCTACTGCTTGACTGATACATGAAGTGACTCAGCTGCATCTTCAATCTCCCCCTTTTTAGGATTGTGTGTCTCCCAAGTACCTGCAAAAAATCAAGGATACTAGACACAAACCAAACAAGTCGCATTCTGAAACTCTGTATTTTTGATTAGATTTCTCACATCATAAATACTTGTTTCATGAAAATACCAAGAGTTTAACACATGAGTTTTTGCAATCCACCACACGAAATGATAAGATCTGAGTACTACAAAAACATAAACAAACTCCCCCATAATATCCGACTTGTTCTTGAGTGAAACCGAAGCCCCGAAGTTCCAAATATTTACACCGAAGCCCCGAAGTTCCAAACAGCGCGAATGGGCCAGACTCGGCGAGTTAATGAAGCTATGAGATATTGCAGAATTGCCCAGAAGTTCCAAATATTTACACAGAAGCCCCAAGACGTGTTTTAGCTATTTAATTATGTTTTTAGATCAGATTTTAGATACGCTTTCAATACGCGTTGAGAACGCAATTCATACTTTGAGCTGAGAGTTTTAGAGAGATTTTGGGGCTGATCTGAACTTGTACTTCATCTTGTATTTGGAGAAGATTTCGAACCCCTTTACTTCTTTTATTATCTTATATGCAATTTATTCATCATATGATTATGTTTTCATTATCTATGTCTGAGTAGATTCCTAGTTAAGTTTAGGGTTTCTCACATAGGATTTCATTACTTGTTAGATTTAATTAATTCAGTTAAGGATTCAAAACCTATTTGTTCTTCGATCTATATTGTGTTTAATGCTAGTTCTAACCTGATCAATTAGAATCTAGATCTTAGGTTGCTAAATACGACACGACAGTATTGTTTAGAATCTGAACTATTTAGGTTGAGCAATTAAATTACTCGCAAAGGAATTTGGTTTAGTTTAATTGTGAACATATCAAACTTGGAATTAATGCTGGTTTAATCTGTTAGTAATTGCAAAAGAATTTGGATTGCTGCACTTAGACTTAGAGAATTCTCGGAACGACATTTGGTTAATTCTATATCCGTGTTTTGAGTTCTAGAACTGTACTTAATTAGATCTTGACTGAATGATTTATCTGCTTGTCTGATTTCCGGAGAACGCCCTAGACTTAGCGCTTTAAGTTAATTGTTTTCACAACCAATCTGCTATCTGATTTACTTTCTTGCTTGCTTTTTAGTTACATCACATTGCTTTCATCTTAGTTTAATCTCGACTGTTCTAATATCTATCGTTGACCGAAGTCTCTGTGGATTCGATACCTAAGTACTACATCTACATATCTGTGCACTTGCAGTAGTATAGGATTAAAACTTCTAGAGCATATCATTGCTCATCTCTGATTTTTCAACAACTGCTTGTTACCTCTCAAGGAAGGTAGAGCAACAAGTCTTAAGGGACAGGAACCAAGTAGAACAAGACCTCGGTCCTTAAAGAGTTTTCGGAAGCGAGAGAAAGAAAGAGACATAGTTTTCCAGTGTTTCAAAACTGATTTGCAGCCAAGAAAATTGTTGCTTTGATACCATGTTAGATTTTGAGACCATGGCTTTGATGCAATGTTAGAATATCAGAGAAATCTATAAGGAGGTCTGATTATCAACTTAGGTTCATAAGACATCCATAAGGAGCTCTGAACCAGAAACAACATCAAGACTATAAATAAACAAGACTTTAGAGAAACATATTAAGAAGAGACGAAAAATGATTTTGTTGAAAGAGAAGGAACACTATACCTATATGAAAATGTATCCAAGAGTTTAACATCTCATCAGGAGAGTTTACTCATGACAGTGGAACCATATCAGTAATTAGCTAAGAGATGTTCTAGAGAAGAAAAGAATGTAAGAGTTATAATTGATTATTCTCACACTTAGACTATTTATGGAAGAACTATCCAAGTGTTGTTTTGGCCTGCCTTTAACAGCCAAACAGTGGCTCTTACATGAGTATACAATGTGTCTGATTGAAGTATACAATGATAGACAAAAAACCGAATCGACAAAGAGAAGAGAGAAGGAGAAGGAGAGATAAAAAGTTTGTATCAAGAATGTGTTGATTTCTTATTATCTAAATTGAGCATTAATTACAATGGTCGACCTCATGTCTTATAGAGACATAGAATTAGGTTAAACTCATAATAAACAAAGATAACAAATCATTACATCACAATTATTGATTCATTGGAGGGAAACCCGAGTTTGAATGAATGGGTGGATCTTCTCCTCTTCATTTCGGTTCTAGTGTGATCACAAACTGAAAGTGACTTGTCCTCACTCTTGTTTACCGAGTGCAGGTCTGGAGAGAGAGGGGGAGAGAGAGAGAGAGAGAGAGAGAGAGAGAGAGAGAGAGAGAGAGAGAGAGAGAGAGAGAGAGAGAGAGAGAGAGAGAGAGAGAGAGAGAGAGAGAGAGAGAGAGAGAGATCACACTCCCAATAGTGATAGTAACACCTCTGCGCACCTACCTTCTCCTTTAAACCACATGTGATTCTTCTTCTGATCAGATTCTTGAGCAGACATCTGTTTGGCCCCAACTTTGCACAGACTTGATAATTGGCACCACATTTGCACAGACTAAACTTTTTTAATCTTGGTTGCCCCACTTTTGAACTTCATTGGCTTTGGCCTTGATAATGCACATATGTATGTCTGTCCATATGTATGTATGTTTGTGTGCCCCAACTTTGTACTTCACAACTTTGTACACCATTTTCACAAGCTTCTGCTTCTGGTTTGTCTTCACTTCAGCCTTCTACATGCCTTAATTTTAGCTCTGGCTAAGTGATTGATGCAACTTGGGATCTTGTGATCAACACCATAACTTGATCATATGAGTGAGTCTCGGTTTTGTCTGATTGACTTCAGCCTCTCGTCCTCCTTTCCATCATACTCTTTAATACCTTGGTATCAAGGTTACTCAAGAACACTCAGTATCAACATTCTTCTTATCGAAACGAAGGTATGCACTGTATATTATTAGTGACACATGAAATCTTGGTGCTCAACCAACACTTACTCCGCTAGAACATTATCATCAACTGCCATTGTGAAGAGTTCTCTTCTACATGATCCAAGGAAGTATAGTTACTTGATTGGTCGTATCATTTATCTTCTGAATACTCTGCCCAACTTGTTTATTTAGAACACATTCTATCAAAATTATTGAAAGCTCTTAACGAATATTAGTGGCTTGCAGTGCTACTAGTTGTTTGTTTTTAAAAAAGCTCGCATGGTGAAGGGATAGTGTTGATCTTGGACAAGGATCTCACATATTCTGTTTATTGTGATTCTGATTAGTCAGCATGTACGCTTACATGACGTTCTCTCAGTGTTTGGGTCATCATGATTGGCGGGTCTCCAGTTGCATGGAAAACTAAGAAGCAAAACACAGTGTCTCGCTCTTCCACCGACGCAGAACATAGGTCAACTGCAGCTACACTTTGCGAGACAAAAGGGATGCAGAAGTTAATGAAATAACTTGCTGTTGATCAATCTAGGACACCCACAGTTTAATTTTGTGATAGTAAGGCTGCACTTCATACAGATGTTAGTCCGGTATTTCATGAACGAACAAAGCATATGGAGAATGATTGTTATGGGAGTACTGGCGATAAGTGTTTTGAAGATACAAGAAGATTGGATAAAGCTTCAAATATTTGTTCACATAATTATTTTGTTTCTGATGATGATTTGCATTCAATTTCGATAGAAATTAGGAACATGATTCACACATGGTTTTATTTTACATGTATAAATACATGTTGGACCCAAGTTAATAAAATCAAGTTGTTTGATCAACAAATTTATACATATATGGCTACATCAGGTCATGGTATTTAGCATCAGATTGACTTTGTCCATGGAGCAACACTTCCAAAAACTGACCAGCATACAAGACCAATCCATTAGAAACCTAAGAGCTTCAAAAACAAGTTAGTGAACTTATGGAGAAAGGCTACTATCAAGGAGAGTATGAGTCCTTGTGTTGTATCGGTCTTGCTTGTACCAAATAATGATGGTAGTTGGTGCATGTGTGTTGATTACAAAGCAATCAATAACATCACGATAAAGTATCGCCATCCCATTTCAAAGCTAGATGACATGCTTTGTGAATTATATGGCTTTAAGGTATTCTCTAAGATAGATCTTAAAAGTGGTTGTCATCAAATTCACATGAAAGAAGGAGATGAATGGAAAATTTTAAAACTAAGCATTGATTGTATGAGTGGTTAGTCATGCCATTTGGATTAAATAATGCACCTACTAAATTCATGAGATTGATGAACCATGTTCTTAGAGCATACATTGTTATCTTTTTGTATTATAGTTTTACGACATATTAATCTACAAAAAGAGTAGAAGAGCATGCTAGTCATTTGATTATGTCCTAAGTGTTCTTAGGAAGGAGAAACTATTTACCAATCTTAAGAAATGCACTTTTTGTAGGGTAACCTTTTGTTTCTAGGCTTTTTTATTAGTGCAGATGTGATTAAGGTTGATGAAGAGAAGATCAAAGCCATAAAGGAATGGCCAAGCCAAAAACGGTTGGAGAAGTTAGAAGTTTTCATGGTCTGGTTGATTTCTATAGACGCTTTATCAAGGATTTCAGTATCATAGCTGATCCACTTACTGAAGTGATCAAGAAAGATGTGGGATTCAAATTGGGAGAATCTCAAGAAAGCTCATTTCAGATTCTCAAAGAGAAGCTTACTCAAGCGCCTCTTCTATCTTTGCCTAATTTACCTAACACTTTTGAGATAGAATGTGATGCTTCTGGTATTGGGATTGGAACTGTTTTTATGTAGGATAAGAAGCCCATTGCGTTTTCCAATGAGAATATTGGAGGAGCCACTCTAAACTACCCAACCAATGACAAGGAATTATATGCCTTGGTCCAAGCTTTGCAAACATGGCCGCACTACCTCAGGCCCAAAGATTTTGTGATCCACACGATCATGAATTTCTTAAGCATTTGAAAGGCCAACAGAAGCTCAACAAGAGGGATGCTAGGTGGGTCGAATTCATTGAAATATTTCCCAATGTTATCAAGTACAAACAAGGTAGGAAAAATATTGTGGTAGATTTTTTTTCACGCAGGTATGCCTGATCTCTACTCTTGATTCTAAGTTTCTTGATTTTGAAAAACTTAAAGAACTATATGCAACTGATTTTGAGTGTAAGGAAGTATATAAACATTGTGACAAGTTTTATTCTGGTTGGCTCTATAGGAAATGAGGGATTTATATTCTATGGAAATTGTTTGTGTGTGCCTAACTGTTCTGTCAGAGATTTGTTAGTATGGGAAGCCCATGTAGGAGGACTAATGGAGAATTCTAGGATTTCTAAGACTCTTAAGGTGATGCAAGATCATTTCCATTGGAAGCACATGAAAAGAGATGTGTAAAGGATCTATGCAAGGTGTGCAACATGCAAACAAGCAAAGTCTAAGGTCTGTGGGGTTTGTATACTCCCTTGCTTGTTCCTACTCATCCATGGAATGATATATCAATGGATTTTGTTTTAGGATTGCCTAGAACTAGAAAAACAAGGATTCTATCTTTGTAGTAGTTGATAGGTTCTGTAAAATGGCACATTTCATAGCATGTCATAAGATTGTTGATGCATTGCATATGGCTAATATGTTCTTTAAGGAGATAGTTCGTTTGCATGGCATGCCTAAGATTATCATTTCTGATCGTGTCACAAAGTTCCTTAGTCATTTCTGGAAAACCCTTTGGTCTAAGCTAGGAACTAAACTGTTGTTTTCAACCACTTGTCACCCCCCCCCCCCCAAACTGATGGTCAAACCGAATTGGTTAATAGGAAATTATCAACGTTGATGTGTGCATTGATCAAAATAAACCTTATAACTTGGGAGGAATACTTACCTCATGTTGAATTTGCATATAATCATTTTGTGCATACTACTTCCAAGTACTCACCATTTCAAGTTATTTATGGTTTTAATCCTAAGGCATTTACCTTTGAGTGAAAGATTTAGCCTAGATGGACCGAAGAAAGCAGAAGTTGTCAAACGAATCCATGAGAATTCTAGGAAGAGCATTGATGAGAAAAAAGTAGTATGCAAGATAGGCCAACAAAGGGAGAAACAAGATGATCTTTGAAGAATGAGATCTTGTATGGGTTCACTTGAGGAAAGAAAGGTTTCCAGCTGAAACGAAATCAAAGCTTATTCCAAGGATTGATGGTCCATTCAAGATACTCAATAAAATCAATGAAAATGCCTACCAAATTGATCTCCAAATATAAAGTATGTTCAATATTTAATGTTTTTTTTACTTGGTTCCTTTTGTTTCAGATGATCCAAATTTAAGGACAAATTCTTCTCAAGAGGGGGAGGATGATATGATTCCGGGAAGCATCAAGGAAGATGTGCTTAAACAAGATAATGGATCCGAAGATGAGCTTGAACCAGAGCATGAACCTGAGGAAAATGTATATGAGAAGCACTTAGTGGCGCCACTTGGTCCCATGCCCCGAGCCAGAGTTAAACTCTTCAAAAAATCCGTTGGAGAATTGCTTAAGAACTTAAAGCATGGAGAATGAAGAATTCAATACCATCATGGTTTTGAGACAAGTCCAATAGCGTCACCAAATGGATTAAGTATTGCATGGGTATTCTTTTTTCTTGCCTTTAGTTTTGTCCCAATATATTTTCCAAATGAGGTTTTTAATGAGGCTTATACTTCCCATCATCCATTTGTTAATCAAATCCAGCACATTTTACTTCTTATTTTCGTGGGTCCTTTTACATAGCGTGATTTTGAATTTTAAACTTGCATGAGTGTGATTAATGAGGTCTTGGAGCATGTTCCAGAGTCCCCATTTTCGAAATCCCTTTTCCCTTCTCCCCCTTTCTTTATATTCTGAACTAGTAACTCATAAAACTTATCTATCTTTTTTATTCTAAAACTTTCTTAAAGAATAGATCATTGTTGGTGTGTAATATCCAGAAACTCTCTGATTTTGTGTGTAATATACAGAAAATTTCGGATTGGTATATCAAAGGTCCTTCTGCAGATTTGTGCGACCCTTCATTTTATATCCCTCGAAGCAAATTGATTGTTGCAAGGCCTATGCAACCTTCTTCCCTTTGCTTTCAAGTGCTGATCTTAGGAGAATCATTTCACAAAGGAAAAACATAAGTAACTTCATCAATAGCTTGTGATCTTATGTGCTTCAAGTGACAAGGCAGGGGACACTATGCAAGTGAATGCACCAACAGAAGAGTGATAATCACTAGAGACAATGGAGATATTGAATCCGATGATGATCTTGAGAAAGAGAGCCTTTTACCCCCTGAAGAGTTTGAAAGAGAAAACAAAGGACAACTTCTACTATCTAGAAGATCTTTTAGCATTCAAAGCCAAATTGAAGAGCAAGAACCAAGAGAGAACATGTTTCACATTAGATGCCATGTTCAAGCGAAAGTTTGTAGCTTAATCATTAATGGAGGTTGCTGCACTAATTTTCCAAGTGAAACTATGGTCAAGAAGCTATGTTTGAAGGAGAAGAAGCATCATAATCAATATCAATGAATAAGGTAAAATGAAATTTAAGAACCAAGTGGTTGTGCCATTCTCAATTTTAAAGTATGAAGATGAGGTCTTATTGAAGGATGTTTTGGTTGTTAATCCTGATTCAGTTCTTCAGATTAAACAGTTCCTAAACATGCGGATCTAGGTTCTCTTGAATAGAAACAATTAAGATCTCACCTTTTACCTGTTTATGCAGCGGAAAGAGAGAACAGGTCAGAGATCAGAGAGCCACCGAGTGATAACTCCTCCAGAGGTTCACACACGCACACCAAGCAGGAAGAGAGGCTGCTAGACCAAGCTGTGGGAGGCGCAGGAAGAGAGAGAGAGGCGCGGCTGGGAGGCTAGGGTTAGGGAGAAAGAGATTTGGGTTTTAGTTTATAAAACCCTTCTCTTTCCCTTTTGGGCTTTTGGGCCCAAATACCAATCTGATTAAATCCCTTGGATTTAATCAGACCCATTAATCTCTCTCTTAGTACGACAAATGCCTGGCACTTTTACCGTACTTCTGCTAAGCCGTTCCTACACATTTTCCTGTTAGCTTAGGCGTGTGACCCATATGGGATCATATAATAAAGGCAATAAGTCCAAGACTTATAGATCATGAGCGGACTCTAGCAAGCCATCATGACCCCCAGTATTATATGACTTATGTCTGATCATTGACATACTCTTACTTTCTAGAGACAGTACCGAGATTACTGGACACAATTCCAACAATCTCCCACTTGTACTGGAATCTCTGTATTCATAATCCTTTTGTCTCAATATCTCGATTAGTCATAAGGCAAGATTAGTGTCATCCTTATAAAGCCTAATCTTGTTCATCGGACTCTGATTTGATACTGACAATCCAAACGACTCGGGACAGTCCGTTTGAGCATGGCCATGCATTTTCCAGTATTCAAATCTCCGATTGGCCTAGAGATATTCACTCCATTTATATTGGAGGGACAAATCCCGTCTTGTTCCATCATTGTAAACTACTCATTTCACAATGTACCCAAACAAGGTCCTTATAACTATCGCAGAACGACAGCGTTAGACAATGATCAAAGTGCATCAGTCCATGTGCAGTCACATGCATGCGAACTCAGGTCTAAGGACTATACTCTATAGTCGTAGTGAGAATCTCTTATGACACAGATATAAATATCCTGAAGAGTTCTCATAAGCGGGTCATGTCCGGTCGTATGTTCCCAACATACACCTATGTACTGACTTTGATGCCGCGCATCTATGACACACTGAGACTTTGTCATAAGTCACATACCAATCCAGTCTCTCACGGTTGTTGGTGTTCCAATTTCAACAACCTTCGACTAGGGACATGATGATATCAGCCATCTATCAATTATAGGGTCTCATGATCAAGCTAAATGACTTTGATAACTCAAGATCAAGTCACTTACTTCGATGACCTATAAAATGGTTCATATCATTTTGGAACGATTATTTCATCACAGTTAAAATAATCTTGAAATAATAATTTCATTAAACATAAAATGTTTTACAAGAACATATCAAATAACTAAATAAAAGCCCTCAAACTCCCACTCAAATTTAGATTACATTTCAATGTCTCTAATGCCTACAGCTTCAGTCAGAAACTCGAGCTTAGGCCTTGGGAGTGGCTTCGTCAACGGATCAGCGACGTTATCATCTGTCTGAACTCGACTGATCTTGACTTCCTTTCTATTAATGATGTCACGTATCAAGTGAAATCTTCTTAGAACATGCTTGGATTTCTGGTGTGATCTTGGTTCCTTTGCCTGAGCTATAGCACCATTGTTGTCACAAAACAGTGCCAGAGGCTCAGCCGCATCTGGTATCACACCTAGTTCAATAATGAACTTTCGTATCCAAACAGCTTCCTTCGCTGCTTCTGAGGCGGCGATATATTCAGCTTCTGTAGTGGAATCAGCAACGGTGTCTTGCTTGGAGCTTCTCCAACTGATTGCACCGCCATTCAGACAAAAGATATAACCGGACTGTGACCGGAAATCATCTTGGTCTGTCTGGAAACTTGCGTCCGTGAATCCACTGACTTTAAGCACATCACTTCCACCGTACACCAAGAACTTATCCTTAGTATGTCTTAGATACTTCAAGATATTCTTTACGGCAATCCAATGGTTTTCACCTGGATTTGACTGGTATCTACTCGTCATGCTCAATGCATAAGAAACATCAGGACGAGTACAGATCATGGCATACATGACAGATCCTATTGCAGATGCATAAGGAATATTCTTCATGCGCTCAAGCTCAGCAGCCGTCGTAGGGCTCTGCTTCTTGCTTAGCGTTGTGCCATGTACCATTGGTGTGAAACCCTTCTTGGAATCTTTCATGCTGAATCTTTGTAGGACTTTGTCAATGTATGAGTCTTGACACAAGCCTATCAGCCTTCTAGATCTATCCCGGTAGATCCTGATTCCAAGAACGTATGCGGCTTCACCCATGTCTTTCATGGAAAAACAACTTCCAAGCCAGTCTTGTACCGACTTCAGCATTGGAATGTCGTTTCCGAGAAGCAGTATGTCATCGACATACAGAATAAGAAATACTATCTTGCTCCCACTAGTTTTCTTATACACGCATTGTTCTTCTTCGTTTCTGATGAAATCAAATTGCTTGATCGCTTCATCAAAACGAAGATTTCAGCTCCTCGATGCTTGCTTCAATCCATAAATGGATTTATGAAGCTTGCATACTTTCCCAGCATTCTTTGGATCTATGTAACCGTCAGGTTGCGTCATATACACATCCTCTTCCAGAATACCATTCAGGAAGGCGGTTTTCACGTCCATCTGCCAAATTTCATAATCATGAAAAGCTGCAGTTGCTAGTAGAATCCGAATAGATTTCATCATAGCCACTGGTGAATAGGTTTCATCGTAATCCACACCGTGAACTTGTCTGAAACCTTTTGCCACCAACCTGGCTTTATAAATCTGGACATTTCCATCCACGTCAATCTTCTTCTTGAAGATCCATTTGCACTCGATGGCTTTTACACCAGCGGGTAAGTCAACCAACGAAAACACTTGGTTGACCGTCATGGACTCCATTTCGGAATCAGTGGCCTTGCGCCACTTCGAGGAATCTGGGCCCATCATGGCTTGATTGAAGTTCGATGGTTCATCACCATCAATGATCAGAAGATCATGACAGTTAGTCACGAGGAATCCTTGATATCTCTCGGGTTCGTGACGGATCCTCCCGGATCTTCGAACTTCAGGTACTACAGGTTCAGGCTCTACAATTTCTTGTAGGTCCTCCTGCTGCTCTTCCTCATTAGGTTGAGCAGTATCCTGTTCATCTTGAATTTCTTCAAGCAGTACCTTACTCCCACTGTCTTTCTTAGAGAGAAATTCTCTCTCAAGAAAGTTACAATCCCGGGCAACAAAGATCTTGTTCTCGGAACGTAGATAGAAGTAATAAGCCTTGGTTTCCTTCGGATAACCAATGAAGTAGCATTTATCAGACTTTGGTGTAAGCTTATCTGAGATTAATCTCTTGACATAGGCTTCACAACCCCAAATTCTTAGATAAGACAGCACTGGAGCCACTCCAGTCCATAATTCATATGGTGTCTTTGCTACTGCTTTCGATGGCGCTCTATTTAGAGTGAACACTGCTGTTAGCAGAGCATATCCCCAAAGGGATATTGGAAGGTCTGTGTGACTCATCATAGATCGAACCATATCCAATAAGGTCCGATTTCTCCTCTCAGACACACCATTCCATTGAGGTGTTCCGGGAGGAGTGAGTTGGGACACGATCCCACACTCTCTTAGATGATCACTGAATTCTTGGCTTAAGTATTCTCCTCCTCGGTCGGACCGAAGAGCCTTAATGCTTTTGCCAAGTTGGTTCTGTACTTCATTTTGGAATTCTCTGAACTTCTCAAAAGATTCAGACTTATGTTTCATCAAATAAACATATCCATACCTACTGAAATCATCAGTAAAGGTAATGAAGTACTGATAGTTTCCTCTTGCATTTGTGGACATTGGGCCACACACATCAGTGTGTATCAGGCCCAATAAGTCACTGGCCCTCTCGTTAGGTTTATTAAAGGGGGCCCGTGTCATTTTGCCCATCATGCAGGATTCGCATTTCTCACATGACTCAAAGTCAAATGAGCCAAGAAGTCCATTCGAATGGAGCCTCTTGATGCGTTTCTCGCTGATATGCCCTGCCCTAAACGACAATGCCATAGAAACGTTCGGTTCTCCTCATTAGGTTTGAACCGTTTGGTATTAATGTTATAAATTGGCACGGATTGATCGAGTATGTAAAGCCCATTCGTAAGAGGGGCAGAACCATAGAACAAATTGTTGCGATTGAAGGAACATAATTTATTCTTAACTGAAAAATCATAACCTTCCAAATCCAACAAAGAAATTGAAATAATATTTCTGCTTATAGCAGGTACAAAATAACAATTATTGAGTTCTAAAATTAATCCCGAAGGTAAAGACAACAAGTATGTGCCTACAGCTAGTGCTGGAACTTTCGCTCCATTCCCAACTCGTAGCTCCACTTGTCCTTGCTTCAGCCTTCTACTGTTGCTGAGTGCCTGCATATTAGTACAAATATGAGCCCCACAACCAGTATCCATAACCCATGAGGTATTATCAGAAGTAGTTGTATTAACTTCTATAACAAAAATACCTGTCGAAGAAGTCTCGAGAGTCTTCTTCTTCAATTCCTTTAGACCTTCTTGGAATTTCTTACATTCTCTCCTCCAATGCCCTGGTTCTTTACAGAACCTGCATATGTCAGTTGGCCCAGCCTTGGACTTGGGCTTGGGCTTTGGCGTGTCCTTGTCCGCGACTTGGACAGCCTTGGCCTTTCCCTTATCCTTAGCAGAGGATTTCTTAAACCCCTTGCCCTTTTGCACCATAAGCACATTGGGGTCCTTGGCGGTTTTCCTCAAGTTGGGCTCTGCAGTCTTGAGCATTCCGTGAAGCTCAGGCAATGTCTTACTCAAGCCATGCATGTTAAAGTTCAGAATGAACTGATCATAGCTTGCAGGTAATGACTGCAGAATGATGTCGCAGGCAAGTTCCTGGCTGATAGGGCAGTCGAGTTTCTGAAGATGATCGAGATAACCCATCATCTTCAAG
This sequence comes from Orychophragmus violaceus, assembly GCA_030180135.1. NCBI lineage: Eukaryota > Viridiplantae > Streptophyta > Magnoliopsida > Brassicales > Brassicaceae > Orychophragmus > Orychophragmus violaceus. The sequence goes on along the minus strand of CM058230.1, from coordinate 85,673,770 downwards.
ACATGAGGACTCACTGCCGCATTTGCAGCCAACTTACAGTCTAAGAGGTTCTTAACCGTCTGAAACCTCTCAGTCCTTGCTTGCTCCTGAAAAAGCGATTTCAGGCTTGCCATTATCTCAATTGGTGACAACACACTCTCGAACTGCATTTGCAGCTCAGCAGTCATTGTCGCCAACATAAGGCAATACACATCATTTTCATCTGACGAATGCTTTTCCCAAGTATTATGCAGAGTCTTGGCGGCATTGTTAGCAGGCCTCTCGGGGAGAGGATCACGAAGGACATAATCCTTCTTCTCCTGCTTGAGGACCAGCCTCAAGTTCCTTGACCACGTCAGGAAGTTCGTTCCAGTCAGCTTCTCCTTCTCGAGAACAGACCGGATTGAGAATGTGTTTTGTGTGCTTGTAGTAGTCATAGCTGAAATATATAGATAAAAAGGTTATTAGTTAATATGTTCAATATGATTAATCTTATATTATATTTAATATGATTAATCACGCATTATATTCAATAACATAAGTTACCCTCAATAGAATATAATGATTCCAAGATCCACATATAACTAAGATTAAAGTGGGCCACTGGCCGTCACCCAACCTTAGCTTATATCGGTAAGCCCTATGTCGGCTAATTATATCCGTGATATAACTCTTGGTTGTGAATATGGGCCCGAGGCCCAATCCACTCTGATGTCTCAAGGCCCGGGACTCCCGATGGCCTAGTCAAGAAAACCAGACTATACAGTCATGTAATCATTAATGTCTGGGACTCCCAATGACATTTATGAATCACAAACCGTCTTATCCACGCAAAAGTAGACACCCTCACACTGTAAGGCCATGAATACAATTGAATGGGCTTCGACAGCTGACATAGCCTGGACAAGACATCCAACGCTTGATATTATTTGAGGTTCGTAGGTTTATTAAAATTTCATTCCCAAAATAGAAGATTACTATTTCGGGAAACTTTCTATTTTTGGAAACCTACTATTTTTGGAAACTTTCTAAAATTGGAAACTTTCTAAAACTGGAAACTTTCTAACTTTAGAAATTTCTTTAAATCCAAAACATGCAAATCTAGAAACTTCTATTTTAAGAAACTTTCTAATTTCAAAATTTCGGAAACTTTAATTTAAAATCGATTTATATAACATTATAAAATAAATTTTAAATTAATCTGAAGAAAGACTCAAATAATTGGCCCAATTGTTTTAACTTCTTGGCCCGAGGCCCAAGAATTGGTCCATGTCCAAGACATGACCCAATTGTCCAATTAAATGACATAACCGGTCTGGTTCATTAAAATTGGTCTAACCAAAATTAATTACTACGACGACCACAATTGTCAACCGGTTATTTACTAAACCGGATTTTCTCAATTTATTTGGTCCAACCAAATCAAATTAGAAAATCCTGGTTTAGGCACAAAATCCAATTTTTCGACTTTGGATTTCTTATCCCGGTTTAACCAGAATTTAATAAAATTATTAAATCTGTTTATTAAACCGAGACGTTTAATTTTAATCAAGTTTTAAACCGAACCGAAGACACAAGCCAAAACCGAACCGATTAGGTCACGGCCGCAAGCAACTCGATCGTGAATGATCGTGACAGCCGCAAACCTTACGGTCGGGACGAGCTCGGCTTGTGATCGGGACGGGAACGACCGAGAGTTGCCGAGACGCGACGCGATCGCATCAGCCGATCGGACCAACTCTCTCGATCGGGACGACGAGGCAACCGGACGCATTCACAGCCGATCCATGCTATCGATCATAATGATCGATCCATGCGATCAACTCGCCCGATCCCGCGCCTCCACTCCGATCGGACTGACGACGCAACGCGATCCATGATCGGTTCGTTCATCATGTACCGATCGGCCCGACGCATACCAAATCATATAGTTTGGTCATGCGATTTTCTTTAGTTTGTTTAGGTTTCAATTCCTTGTTGCTTAAGTGATTTCTCTTATCAATAGTTGATTCAAAACACTTTTAAACAAGAAAAACAATCCTAAACGAGATTCTAAACAAGAAAAACACAGAACCAATAGCTCTGATACCACTGAAGGATGTTTTGGTTGTTAATCCTGATTCAGTTCTTCAGATTAAACAGTTCCTAAACATGCGGATCTAGGTTCTCTTGAATAGAAACAATTAAGATCTCACCTTTTACCTGTTTATGCAGCGGAAAGAGAGAACAGGTCAGAGATCAGAGAGCCACCGAGTGATAACTCCTCCAGAGGTTCACACACGCACACCAAGCAGGAAGAGAGGCTGCTAGACCAAGCTGTGGGAGGCGCAGGAAGAGAGAGAGAGGCGCGGCTGGGAGGCTAGGGTTAGGGAGAAAGAGATTTGGGTTTTAGTTTATAAAACCCTTCTCTTTCCCTTTTGGGCTTTTGGGCCCAAATACCAATCTGATTAAATCCCTTGGATTTAATCAGACCCATTAATCTCTCTCTTAGTACGACAAATGCCTGGCACTTTTACCGTACTTCTGCTAAGCCGTTCCTACACATTTTCCTGTTAGCTTAGGCGTGTGACCCATATGGGATCATATAATAAAGGCAATAAGTCCAAGACTTATAGATCATGAGCGGACTCTAGCAAGCCATCATGACCCCCAGTATTATATGACTTATGTCTGATCATTGACATACTCTTACTTTCTAGAGACAGTACCGAGATTACTGGACACAATTCCAACACTTATGTGATGTGTTTCCTATGGGATTTGGACATATTCTTCTTGGCCGAACATGGCAATCAGATAGATGGGTGATCCATGATGGCTTCACGACCTGGCTTACTCTTGTGTTCAAGGGCATAAAAAAAAAACTCTCATACAAATGACACCTCAAGAGGTCTATGAGGATCAACTCTACCTCCAACGCAAGGAAACAAAGTTAATCAAACATCAAAACTCCTTATAAAGCCTAATGAAGTTAAGAAATCTATGTTTTATACTGAGGCTATCTTGTTGTTTGTGTTTAAGAAAGCTCTCATGATCTTGACTAACCTTGCACCTGATTTTCCGAGTGAACTAATTGTTCTTCTACATGATTTTAAATATTTGTTTCATGAGGAGAATCCAATTGGTTTACGACCAATATGTGCAATGAACACCATATAGACTTCATACCAAGAGCCACACTTACAAACCTACCAGCATACTGCACCATTCCAGTGGAAACAACTGAGCTTCAAAGACAGGTTGATGAGCTTATGGCCTTAGTTCTCAAAAACTAGGTAAAATAAAGGAAAGGCTAAAAGGCCTTAAAGAAAATTAAAATAAAAGTCTAAACTACTGGAGTGGACCTTGGATTACCTAATTAAAAAAACTTAGTGGGAAAACCCATTGGGATAAAGCTATACTAAGTTAAAAAGAGTATAAACCTTGGCCGACGGAAAGCCTGAGGAATTTCATTGAGTGGTTCAAAAGAGTGGCCAGTCGCATTGAAAGTTTGAGCGACAAAGTGGGGATCGATTCACTAAAGAAAGCGCTCTGGTACGACTCGGATTTTAGGAAGGAGATCTCGCTAAACCGACCTCAAACGATGGCAGATGCGTTGCACATGGCAATAGATTTTATCGTGGATGAAGAGGAAATGAAGGTCTTGTCTGAGAAGCACAAATCGAAAAAGCACGCAAGTTAGGAAACTCGTATATCGACAAGCACGAGCAGCGAGAGGCGAGTCTCGAAGCCAATCAGCACTTCACGGCACGAAAGGATGATCGGATCGCATAACTACCAAATTGTATCAGATCAACAAGAAGACAGGCCGACAGAACGAAGCAAAAGTTCGTGGAACACTTGGACGAGGAATCCCAGCTCCTACGGCGAAAAAGCCTTCTGCGACCACCACCAATCCTACGGACATAACATTGCCGACTGTCGCAGACTGGGGATCAAACTCGCGGCCAAACTCGTAGCTGGAGAACTGGGAGATACGATAACTTTGAAGGACCTCAACGATGGAAAGATTGGAAATCAGTCAAATAAGCCGAACAAAAGCAACGATCCAAACAAAACAGATCGATAACGAAACCATCAGGAAGGACAAATCGCGACAGGTAATAACAAGCAAAGAAAAGAAAACGACGAGGATCCTAAAGCAATCGGCAGGCAAAGGATAAACATGATCGTGGAAAGGCCGCAATACTGACCGAGACCAAAACTTTCTATCGATCCTTACCCACGGCGATCACGGGACACAGCTACCCCGAGAAGAAGCATCAAGCAGCGCACATCAAATCGTTAGCCGAATCCTACGATAACATTAGACGACATGCGGATCTCGAAGACCAGCCACTCAGGCATACAACCACTAGTCGTAGAGTTGATCATCTAGAATAGTCGAGTACCATATATACTTATCGACACCGGAAGCTCTGTGGACCTAATCTTCTGTGGGCCTCTAAAGAAAATGGGCGTAAATTTGAATGAATTGACGCCTTCCCAGTCATCCCTAACAGGATTCGCCGGAGACCCCATAACCACCTTTGGAAAGATCGAGCTGCCAATAATCGTGGGAGGAGTCTTCAAAGTCGTCGATTTTACGGTGGTAGATCGCCAAAAAAATCTGTGGAGCGATTCTCAGAATTTCGTGGATAAACTCCATGAAAGCGGTCCCGTCGAATTATCATATGTGCGTCAAGTTCCCAACCCCCTTCGGAGTTAGCACGATTTGGGGAGGTCGAGAACGGCGGATCCCCGACGATCCCCAAAACGGAGAATCAGGAAATCAGACAAATGCGACGGAAAGAAGCTGCCCATCTCACCGAACCGACAATCGCAATCAACACTTCTCCGTAGGAGATCTTGTCCTAAGAAGATTCTGGCGATGCTCGGCGCTTCGGAACACCGGAGCAGACTGGGAAGGACCGTAGATGATTATGAGAGAGATTCGTCCTGAAGTATATGAGCTTGAAACCGTGGACAACACCAAGATAGGATGGAACGCGATGCACCTAAGAAGATTCCGATACTGAAGACTTCGAAACAATACACACAAAAAAATTTACGGAACATTTTGAACTACGGGACGGCTTGATCCCCGCAAGGGGTACATAGGCAGCCGATCTTCTTGATCGGTTCAGCTGTCCCCCCTTTCGAAAAAAGGGGGGGAGTTGGTCCGTATACATCTATACTTCCATATCGGATCTCGCACGTTTTTAAAGCAATTCTCGAAACTCAAACCTCAAAAGAACCATCTCAAAAATTTCGAAGCAGATCAGCTAGGGATTTTCAAGCAAATCGGCCAGAAAAAGCCTGACCAAATCGGAAAGGAACTTTCCAGCAGATCAGCTAGGAGAATCATGGCTAGCCAAACCGAACCAGCCCAGAAATCCTGAACTGAACCAGCTCGAAAATCCGAGCTGAACCAGCTCAGAACCAAGATGAATCAGCTCGGAAATCCGAGCTGAACTAGCTCACATCGAGCTGAACCAATTCGAAGATTCCAGGCCGAGTCATTCCCCGAATAAATTCCAAGCTGAGCGCTCTCCGCAACAATTCAACTCCCCGACCAAATTCTTGAAGTCATTCGGTAACATAATAAACTCTCTCTTTCATTTTTCGTTTTATTTATTTTCCTATATATTTAAATTAGGATATGAACCTTATAATTTAGAATCCGCCTACTAGTTTATCACATGCATAGTTGTTAGGAACGACTTACTTTGTCCGCTGACGGCTGCAGTGGACAAACCCATACATCCTTTACGGATATTAGCCGGCACGTCCTATATGGATTGAGGCTCTATACATCCAACAAACGGATAAAAGCGCGCTATAAAAATTCTTTAAATACCGCCAAGGTATGTTTATTATCGGCGAAGGGAACATAAGTCGAGGGATTGACGTAACATCCCGAATACGGTTTGTTGACAGGTAAATCCGCCACACCAATACTGGAGACGATAATAAACCCCCAAAAATCCAGTACTGTAAAATGACGTTCTAACCAAGTATATCTTGGTTCGGTATTTTTGAAAGGTAGACATGCGGATACCGGTCTATTTTCAGTGAACGAGAGATGCTAGGCGAGAGTTTTGAGGAAAATCGGGATCGAAAATCCAAACCTAGTAAAACATGACACACTGGTCTCAACATCGTCATTATTGAGTAGACGACCGAATTAGGAATATAAGATGGCAGATCCCACACCAGAACCAAAATCAACCGTAAAGCTCCTAAAAATCCAGTAAGAACATTTCCGAACACACTGGTCTGTACATTACAAATCCGTGAGAGAAAAACATATTGTTATCTCTCGGATTCGAAAACCAGTAAGACTCCTCCGAGCACACTGGTCTAATCATTGATAAACCCAGTAAAACGCTTTCGGTCACACTGGTCTGATCATGACAAAAACCGGTAAAACATTTCCAAAGCACACCGGTCCGAACATTTTAAAAGGCACGCACCACAAATTTCTGAGCCAAACCAGCTCGGAAATTCCAAGCCAAATCAGCTCGCTTTCAAGCTAAACCAGCTCGGAAATTCCAAGCTGATTCCAAGCCAAATCAGCTCGCTTCCGAGTTAAACCAGCTCGGAAATTCCGACCTAAACCAGCTCAGGTCCGAGCTAAACCAGCTCAGAAATTATGAGCTGAACCAACTCGGGTCAAAGCTAAACCAGCTCAGAAATTCCGAGCTGAATCAGTTCGGATCCGAGCCGGACCAGCTCGAAAATTTCAAGTTAAACCAACTCGGGACCCAGCCAAACCGATTTAAAATTTCAATCAAGCTAATACAGTCTATAAAACCAAATTAAACGCCATACATTAAACGATCTTCTATTTCGAAATATAGAGAAAGGTTAAAAGCGTTGAAATATTCAAACACAAGCTAGTACGACGACCAACCGTCTTAAAGATACCATTGAACAACAAACATAAGTCATATCCGCAATCCTAAAACCAGGCATCTCCTTGGGACGAACTGGCACCATCACCATGAAACAAAGATGGATCGACGTAGTCCCTAGCTTCGGAAATCAGCTGGTCGTATTCAAAGGCATTTCCCTCTCCCGGACGGATCCTCAACATTAGATCCGCCTCTTAGAATTCAAACGCAGGAGGATGCTCGGACCTCAAGTAAGCAATCAAATCCAAGTTACTCCTTGCTGCGACGAATTGACTTTGCCTCTCAATAGCCGAGGGCATTTTCGAGACGATCTTTCGGAACTTGGAAAATTGGGATGCAATTTTCTTCAGCATGCCCCTTTTCCCTCTCTCGGCCGCAGTCCGAAGAGAGACCTCACGGGAAACCTCTCTCTCGGCTAGTTGGACTCTTAAAGCCTCGACTTCAGTTAAGGCCGCAGTCCTCTCGACATCAAGGGAAAACCTCGCCGTCTCAAATTCGTTCCTTCCATCTTCCATAGAAGCTCTCATAGCAGCGACTGACCCCATCAAGCGCGCATTGTCAATGGAAAAAGCGGTCCCGAATTCCTCGAAGCTTCGTGTCGGATTCAGCAGCGTGATGATTAACCAAAGCTCACGCCTAAAACAAATTCGGACGGATTAGAAAAGTAGTGGGATAAGATCGTATGCCTCACACCAAAGTAAAGGAACTAACCCTTAACATGTCCCGCCCAGCGCCAGTGAGGGATTCGCCGCAAATCATGTCTTCGTATCGTGTGGCAAGATCTCCCGGATGACAAACATCCGCATAAAATCTAGCCACCGCAGCAGCATTGGTGTACATGGAACCATCGCCATCATGAGACCGTGCCGGGATTTCAGGTTGCGGAACTTCAAAGTCCTTCCTATGTCCCTTCATGGATCTTCGACTAGATTCGGGCCCGATGACCTGATCCGAAGAATCCGGCATAGGGACTTGCGGAACATTCATCCCCTCACCGTTATCAGCATCGGCGCAAGCTCCGGGAATGCCTTTGCCCGGCGTGGGATCTTGATCGATCCAATCGTTGAAGCCATGAAAATTGAATTCCGGAAGCCCAACCCCTTCCACGAGCCATGGGGAGATCAAGCTGTAGTCTTAGATAACAACATCTTTTGGATGATCGTCGTCAGCGTCCGTGCTCTCATTGGTCCTCTTCGTTCGACGAGCTGCGTCCATCTGACTAGCACGGATAACGCGCTCAAGTGAAAAATGCTGGTTCCAATTCATGCCACCTTCCAGAAGCGCCCAAATAAGAGGAACCAACTGCGGCAGACACGTCAAGCAGATGTCTTTCGCTGAAAACAAAAGAATTTTTGTTACAAGGACGGCAAGATAAAAATCTAAACAACGAATACAACTAAGTCCGCTACCAAGCTCTCCCCATTTCAACATCATCAATGCAACACAAGCTTCCCCAATGGACGCTTCGTCGATTAAGACATAAAAGAAATGATTTTTCAATTGACGATCCTTATTTTCAAAATCCGATATAACATTAGACGACATGCGGATCTCGAAGACCAGCCTCTCAGGCATACAACCACTAGTCGTAGAGTTGATCATCTAGAAACGTCGAGTACCATATATACTTATCGACACCGGAAGCTCTGTGGACCTAATCTTCTGTGGGCCTCTAAAGAAAATGGGCGTAAATTTGAATGAAGTGACGCCTTCCCAGTCATCCCTAACAGGATTCGCCGGAGACCCCATAACCACCTTTGGAAAGATCGAGCTGTCAATAATCGTTGGAGGAGTCTTCAAAGTCGTCGATTTTACGGTGGTAGATCGCCAAACAATCTGTGGAGCGATTCTCAGAATTTCGTGGATAAACTCCATGAAAGCGGTCCCGTCGAATTATCATATGTGCGTCAAGTTCCCAACCCCCTTCAGAGTTAGCACGATTTGGGGAGGTCGAAAACATCGGATCCCCGACGATCCCCAAAACGGAGAATCAGGAAATCAGACAAATGCGACGGAAAGAAGCTGCCCATCTCACCGAACCGACAATCGCAAGCAACACTTCTCCATAGGAGATCTTGTCCTAAGAAGAGTCTGGTGAAGCTCGGCGCTTTGAAACACCGGAGCAGACTGGGAAGGACCGTAGATGATTATGAGAGAGATTCGTCCTGAAGTATATGAGCTTGAAACCATGGACAACACCAAGATAGGATGGAACGCGATGCACCTTAGAAGATTCCGATACTGAAGACTTCGAAACAATACACACAAAAAAATTTACGGAACATTTTGAACTACGGGACGGCTTGATCCCCGCAAGGGGTACATAGGCAGCCGATCTTCTTGATCGGTTCATCTGTCCCCCCTTTTGAAAAGGGGGGGGGGGAGTTGGTCCGTATACATCTATACTTCCATATCGGATCTCGCAAGTTTTTAAAGCAATTCTCGAAACTCAAACCTCAAAAGAACCATCTCAAAAATTTCGAAGCAAATCAGCTAGGGATTTTCAAGCAAATCGGCCAGAAAAAGCCTGACCAAATCGGAAAGGAACTTTCCAGCAGATCAGCTGGGAGAATCATGGCTAGCCAAACCGAACCAGCCCGGAAATCCCGAACTGAACCAGCTCGAAAATCCGAGCTGAACCAGCACAGAACCAAGATGAATCAGCTCGGAAATCCGAGCTGAACCAATTCGAAGATTCCAGGCCGAGTCATTCCCCGAATAAATTCCAAGCTGAGCGCTCTCCGCAACAATTCAACTCCCCGACCAAATTCTTGAAGTCATTCGGTAACATAATAAACTCTCTCTTTCATTTTCGTTTTATTTATTTTCCTATATATTTAAATTAGGATATGAACCTTATAATTTAGAATCCGCCCACTAGTTTATCACATGCGTAGTTGTTAGGAACTACTTACTTTGTCCGTTGACGGCTACAGTGGACAAACCCATACATCCTTTACGGATATTAGCTGGCATGTCCTATATGGATTGAGGCTCTATACATCCAACAAACGGATAAAAGCGCGCTATAAAAATTCTTTAAATACCGCCAAGGTATGTTTATTATCGGCGAAGGGAACATAAGTCGAGGGATTGACGTAACATCCCGAATACGGGTTGTTGACAGGTATATCTTGGTTCGGTATCTTTGAAAGGTAGACATGCGGATACCGGTTTATTTTCAGTGAACGAGAGATGCGAGGCGAGAGTTTTGAGGAAAATCGGGATCAAAAATCCAAACCCAGTAAAACACGACACACTGGTCTCAACATCTTCATTATTGAGTAGACGACCGAATTAGGAATATAAGATGGCAGATCCCACACCAGAACCAAAGTCAACCGTAAAGCTCCTAAAAACCCAGTAAGAACGTTTCCGAACACACTGGTCTGTACATTACAAATCTGTGAGAGAAAAACATATTGTTATCTCTCTGATTCGAAAACCAGTAAGACTCCTCTGAGCACACTGGTCTAATCATTGAGAAACCCAGTAAAACGCTTTCGGTCACACTTGTCTGATCATGACAAAACCCGGTAAAACATTTCCAAAGCACACCGGTCCGAACATTTTAAAAGGCATGCACCACAAATTTCTGAGCCAAACCAGCTCGGAAATTCCAAGCCAAATCAGCTCGCTTCCAAGCTAAACCAGCTCGGAAATTCCAAGCTGATTCCAAGCCAAATCAGCTCGCTTCCGAGTTAAACCAGCTCGGAAATTCCGACCTAAACCAGCTCAGGTCCGAGCTAAACCAGCTCAGAAATTATGAGCTGAACCAGCTCGGGTCAAAGCTAAACCAGCTCAGAAATTCCGAGCTGAATCAGTTCGGATCCGAGCCGGACCAGCTCGGAAATTTCAAGTTAAACCAACTCGGGACCCAGCCAAACCGATTTAAACTTTCAATCAAGCTAATACAGTCTATAAAACCAAATTAAACGCCATACATTAAACGATCTTCTATTTCGAAATACAGAGAAAGGTTAAAAGCGTTGAAATATTCAACACAAGCTAGTACGACGACCAACCGTCTTAAGGATACCATTGAACAACAAACATAAGTCATATCCGCAATCCTAAAACCAGGCATCTCCTTGGGACGAACTGGCACCATCACCATGAAACAAAGATGGATCGACGTAGTCCCTAGCTTCGAAAATCAGCTGGTCGTATTCAAAGGCATCTCCCTCTCCCGGACGGATCCTCAACATTAGATCCGCCTCTTAGAATTCAAACGCAGGAGGATGCTCGGACCTCAAGTAAGCAATCAAATCCAAGTTACTCCTTGCTGCGACGAATTGACTTTGCCTCTCAATAGCCGAGGGCAGTTTCGAGACGATCTTTCGGAACTTGGAAAATTGGGATGCAATTTTCTTCAGCATGCCCCTTTTCCCTCTCTCGGCCGCAGTCCGAAGAGAGACCTCACGGGAAACCTCTCTCTCGGCTAGTTGGACTCTTAAAGCCTCGACTTCAGTTAAGGCCGCAGTCCTCTCGACATCAAGGGAAAACCTCGCCGTCTCAAATTCGTTCCTTCCATCTTCCATAGAAGCTCTCATAGCAGCGACTGACCCCATCAAGCGCGCATTGTCAATGGAAAAAGCGGTCCCGGATTCCTCGAAGCTTCGTGTCGGATTCAGCAGCGTGATGATTAACCAAAGCTCACGCCTAAAACAAATTCGGACGGATTAGAAAAGTAGTGGGATAAGATCGTATGCCTCACACCAAAGTAAAGGAACTAACCCTTAACATGTCCCGCCCAGCGCTAGTGAGGGATTCTCCGCAAATCATGTCTTCGTATCGTGTGGCAAGATCTCCCGGATGAAGAACATCCGCATAAAAGCTAGCCACCGCAGCAGCATTGGTGTACATGGAACCATCGCCATCATGAGACCGTGCCGGGATTTCAGGTTGCGGAACTTCGAAGTCCTTCCTATGTCTCTTCATGGATCTTCGACTAGATTCGGGCGCGACGACCTGATCCGAAGAATCCGGCATAGGGACTTGCGGAACATTCATCCCCTCACCGTTATCAGCATCGGCGCAAGCTCCGGGAATGCCTTTGCCCGGCGTGGGATCTTGATCGATCCAATCGTTGAAGCCATGAAAATTGAATTCCGGAAGCCCAACCCCTTCCACGAGCCATGGGGAGATCAAGCTGTAGTCTTAGATAACAACATCTTTCGGATGATCGTCGTCAGCGTCCGTGCTCTCGTTGGTCCTCGTCGTTCGACGAGCTTCGTCCATCTGACTAGCACGGATAACGCGCTCAAATGAAAAATGCTGGTTCCAATACATGCCACCTTCCAGAAGCGCCCAAACAAGAGGAACCAACTGCGGCGGACACGTCAAGCAGATGTCTTTCGCTGAAAACAAAAGAATTTTTGTTACAAGGACGGCAAGATAAAAATCTAAACAACGAATACAACTAAGTCCGCTACCAAGCTCTCCCCATTTCGACATCATCAATGCAACACAAGCTTCCCCAACGGACGCTTCGTCGATTAAGACATAAAAGAAATGATTTTTCAATTGACGATCCTTATTTTCAAAATCCGATATAACCGCCCGGTGTAGATAGGGCCTGAGATAATACTCGAAACCACCCTTTATTGGAACCACATGCAGCATATTCCGAAGATGTAGCACTCGGAGGTCGAATCCACATTCGAAACTACGAACCAGTATGCCTACCAAATGCCTTAGGCTACTAGGAGTGATTTGCATCAGAGCCAATCTATGACGTCGAAGATAACATATAATAAGTTCGTGAATCGGGAACCAAAGAAAGCACGACTCGGAGAAGATTTTGTACACCGAGAAATACCCCTTTGGGGGAGACTCAACTCGGTCGCAAGGAGATGGTATCCTTATCGTCACGTTCTCGGGGATCTTAGCATCGCGTCGAAGCTTCGCGACCGACTTTGCCGAAGACAATGTCGAGCCAACAGGGTCAGGAATCAGTTTCTTTCTCCTTAGACGATTCTTCTTTGGCGAATCTGGAGGGAAATCCCAGTAACGAAGGAATCCCTCCCGACTAACTTGAGCGCCTTCGAACTCATTCTTGATCGAAGCATCCATTATGGCCGAGGGAGAAGGCCGACAAGCATGAGACATGGTTGCACGCCAAACCACAGGAGACTCCCCTTCGGACGAATTAGCATGACCACATTTCGGTTCACGATCCACCATCTTCGTCGAGAACACCACCAAACAGAAATTCTAATCTTGATAAAATCCAAAGTCTTGAACTCACAAGAACAAAGCTAGAAATCTTGACAAAACTCACAAGGAACTAAGAAGAAATTAGAGAGAGAAGTTACCTTTGGATTATTTTATTTGGAGAGAAGAATGAAAGATGAAGAATGAAGGAGTGAATACTTATAGAATTCACCAAGACATGGGACTTTCAAAATAATTACCTTTTAATCATATTGTCATGACTATGCCCGAGCAAATCATGACGGAGCGGCTCATGAGTAGGCATTGATTACGGCTAAAAGGCAATGCTTCGAACGGCCTGCCATCACAAAGACAATGGCATCGAATAAAGTTCTCTCGGACAATCGTTTTCACCTCGAATAACAAAATAACCTCATCATCACCGCATTCGAGTCTGACTAGCTGGGGGGCTAACTGTTGGGGTCAAAAACCTCATCGACGAAAACAATAGCCGAAGGCAAGATCAAGCAATCGGATACAAACGAATGTCCGCATCGGACGTTCAAAGTCTCGTTTGAATAACCAAATTATACGAAATACCGACAACTTTACCTAAACATTATTTCGGAAAAGTGGTTTCGACAAATACATTTCATACGAAATGGACGACACTTTAATCGGACAAACGCATCTTCCGACAGGAACTACGTATCGACGAAACATCCAAACAGGCAAGGGACGAGCTGAACCAGCTCGGAAATCCGAGCCGAACCAGCTCGGAACACCGATCTGAACCAGTCGGGTTTTCTGAGCTGAACCAGCTCGGATCCGAATCATTCCCTTCTCATTCCCTGGTCATGATTTATCCCTCCGGAAATCCCGAGCTGAATGAATCTTTCGTAAAACTCCGAGATGGATTAAAATTCTCAGACGGATAATCAAACGATCGCCGATATGCACAAACTTGCCGTGATCCACCTTCAGAAATATCGGCTTGGACCTTCCTGGCCGATAAACTAAGTTAATGGACCAAGTTAGAAGAAACACGAACTTAGGCCCAAATGACCAACACTCGTATACCCGAGACCTTGGGCCGAATAAAGAAGTTCATATACAAACGGACTCGGAGCATCTGTTCTCGGCCCACTCGGCAAATAGGTCAAGCCGCGGAAAGATAAACTCAAAGGAGTGAGAATCAAGGAATGGGAGAGCTGAAAAGGAAAATTTGAGATAGAAATATAGATCTTAACGGAAAAAGGAAGGAGATAACAACATGAAGATTTCAGCAAATCTTGCGGAAATATTCTCAAAGCCGACTTGCCGCAGTTATATAAGGAGGTGGAAGTCATACGAAGAAGGCTGGGCGAAAAACCCTAGCATCTAGACTTAAGAACTTAGCAGTTTGTCTTATCCGGTTCGGTTCTTTGTACTTTCTTTTCCGATTTCTTTACTCTATTTTCCGATCTTTGTACTCTATTCGATTTCTTATCAATAAAATTTTCTCTGGGTTTGCTAGTTTAGTGGTTTATCTTTAAAGTTTATGTTCCCTAAAAAGTTCGCTCTACAAGTTTTGACTGTGCGAGTTTCGACTCTCACAGGTGCAAGCACAAGAAGAAACTTTCCAAACCCTTAATGAGATGCTTACTAATGCCCATGTTTTGATATTGCTGATTTTCTTAAGATATTTGAAATTGAGTATGACGCCTAGGGTATAATGATTAGAGCGGTTGTGATTCAACAGAACATCAACGTGCATTGACCGCGACCGTGGATCAGATCATAGCGCCACCCCAAAGAAGGAAAGCTCAACTATGGCCATTATAGCGGCAAAGGGCCAGCAGTCATGGCTGACCATTAGTGCGCCTATGAAAGCCAAAATTGCCCATTTCTAAAAGTCAGTATGCTGACATGTTCGCCCAAATTTCCTATAAATACACCACTTGCCTAAAAAATAAGTATCTTCTTTTCTTTCCTTTTTAGGTTTCTTAAGTTTTGTGAAGACATTAATTTTTATCTGAATGAAATTATCTTTCTAATTCTCTTAATTTCTCCTTCGTAATACTTACTAGTCATGGTTATTAACTTAAACTTCATTGGTTTTGTTGGGAACATGTTGATTAGTTAGGAGCCATGTTCAAAAACTCGCCGCGGAGGTCCGATTACACGTCGGAGAAGCGCTCGGTGGTGGCCAACCGCGGCGAGTTGGTTATAATCGGTATAAAAATCGGGTTGAAAAAAAAAATCACGTTTTCATCAGATTTGAGTTAAAAATCGAATGTTAGGTTTCAGATCTATCATATTTTGATTAAATTCACAAGAAAAACGAGTTGAAAATGACTTTAGTCTTGAAAAAGAAGTTAAGAGGCGGAATAGATAGATCTTGTTGTAGAGGAGAAAGGTTGAAGACAGGGTTATTATTGTCATTTTACATTCATTAAACTAAAAAAATAAAAAATCAAAATGACACGAGATATTGGTCGAACTCAGAAAACGTAAGACATATAGAAGACTTGAACCACTGGGATACGTAACATTCTTGACATTTTTACGCATATTTAATTTATATAGTTGTATATATATATATATATATAATAAAATATTAAAAATTCGGCCGGCGTAAATTTCGCTTAATCTCCGATTAGCGCCTAGCGGGTATTCGAACATTGGTGAGGAGTCTCTTTTAGGATCTTGGGATGAGGTAAATTAGGATGTCATTAGGGATGATATGTGATAATTAGCGCTTAATTAGTAATTATATTTCTCTATTTGGTGTTTTCAATGCTAGATTAATGTGAATTTAGTTAATTTAGATCTTACAAAATATCATGTATGGAAGATGTTCGATGAAATTCTCCAATGAGTCTAATTAGAGGAATCACATTCTTTGCTCGTGGAAATAATTGTCTAAGGTGTTTATTGGTGATTATAATATGTTTTGCATGCTTGATGATTGGTTAATCAAAATTAAAAATTTGTCTTGATGAGAGAATTAGCAAATGGATTAATGTTAAAAAATTGACTAGTCTAAGTTAGAATTCTAAACCAAAGGATTAGCAATTAAATAGTGGCTATTAGAATGTGTTTAAATACAAGATTTTCTTGTGATTGTCAATGAGAATTGATGTTAATTGTTTGATTACCACATGAGTTAGTATGATAGAAGTAGATTAGCTTGAATTAGTGATTCTAGACCAAGATTAGCATTTTTAATTGTGTGAATATCATTGATTAGCTCTAGATCATCGAAAATCATTGAATTTATCCTTAGATTCATTATAAATTGTTGCCTTGATCTTGTTTTGCTTTGTTTTTTGCTTACTTGCTTCCAAATTCTTACTATTGTTAGATTTAAAATATTATTTTTGGATTTGGGTTAGCTTAAACTATGTATTCTTAGTGTTTTAATCTCTAGCCATTTGGACTGAAATCTCAAGTACTACAATAACAATGCTCGAGTGATTGAAAAAAACCGAAAAACTCTTGTTATCACTTTTTTTTAAACCAAATAAAAATTATATATATAATGGTCGCTTGATCTAAAAAATATTTTTTTCTACCAACAAGATACATCTTAGAACAATACAAAGAAATTTTTACACAACAACTATTTAGCAAGTTGCTAAACTGCAAAAGATAAAAATATTTTGACTAATTTTAGTCCGTGTTTGAAAACGCGCCGCCCACGACCGATTAATCGCCAGAGAAGCGGTAGGCGGCTCTGAACCGCCGGGAATAGGCCTGGTCGGCTAAAAAAATCAGACTGTGAAAAACAAAACTCAACTTTTTGGGTTTTTTAAGCTTAATATCAATTAAAAAGTTATATCTACATGATTTGTGTGTAAAAAAGAAGAAAAACGCAAAAAAAAAAAAAAAAAAAATGAAATTCTGGGTAGAAATGTTCATGGCGGTTGTGATCTAGGGTTACAGAAAATGTAACTGAAGAAGACGATAAAAATTTTACAATCTTGCCCTTGATTAATGAAAAAAAATTAAATCAATTAAAAAAGTTAAATCTACAGAAAATGGTTTTTATGCTTAATATCAATTAAAAAAAGTTATATCTACATGATTTGTGCGTTAAAAAAGGAAAACGCAAAAAAAAAAATGAAATTCTGGGTAGAAATGTTCATGGCGGTCGCGATCTAGAATTACAGAAAATGTAACTGAAAAAGACGATGAAAAATTTACAATCTTGCCCTTGATTAATGGGAAAAAAAATAAAAAGCCTTTTGCATTTTATACAGATCAAACTCAGGTTTGCTTTGGCTTGCAAGGAAACGGTTTGCCACTACACTATGCTCTTTCTTTGTTCAATATCTAACAAACATAATATATATAACTGAAATATTTGTAAAAACTCCTAAAATCCCGTTTCGCGTAATCTTTGGCTTAATCAACGCTAGTGTCTAGCGTATTTTCGAACAAAGATTTTTGTCTTTATAAAAATTTACTCTTTTTCTGCTGCAAAATTTAAAAAATATCTTTCTATAAAAATATATTAGAGGTATACCAAAAGGGTGAAAAGCCGACGATCTTGTAATGGCTGAAAAGCCAAGTATCTTATCAACCTAATACACGTCCACATCCGTTTCTAGAGTTATCCTATCTGCATATTGAGTTTCCCAAGGGAGCTTTAACTCCGTCTCTTCTCTTACGTCTATAATTTATTAGTTGTAGCTCTGTAGTTTATTAAGCCAATCACCGCCTATGTTGAGCTGCATTTTTCTAGAGGTGCATTTTTCTAAAAACGTCACTAAACTTTTGGAAGTATACAACATTACAGAACATGTATAAACTTGATTTGGAAACAGCCGTTATAGTTGACTTTGATGTGTATGGTGTAAACAAATTCTAGACATCGCGTGGACAAAAAAAAAAATCATAGACATCGCAAAATCATCACGTAGATTCATTAAATAAATACGGCCACATCAAATGGTAGATTTATAAACATTTTTTAACCAAGATATAAATTAATCAACACAATTTATTATAATAATATTTAATAAAAATAAATCATATAAATATATAAATATAAAAATATTTACTTATATTACATGAATAATAATTAACTACTATTTTAAAACACATAAAATACTTATGTTATTTATATAATTTAACATTTATTTATTATTTTTGTAATCAATATATATTTTTTCTTTTGCTAAGACTAACAAACATAAACAAAAGGTATATACACAATTACAATAGTGAAATAAATTAAATAATTCTACTCCGATTCATAACTAATCGATTAAACATAGGAAACTAAATGAAATTTTGGATAAAATAACTCTTTAAATAAAGATATGCTAAAGGAAAATGCATTATTTATAAATAAAAAGATAATCTAAGTCAAATATGGAAAAAAATGAAGAATTTCTTACATTTAATGAAAAGAAACAAGAATCCACCCAATATTGATTAGGGGCAGACAAAACATTCAGTGGAGACACTTACTATTAGACTCAACGAATTCTTGATTATTTCAATTATAATAAAAATAAAAATTTAATATACTGGGGATAGCTACCACCATTTGCGTTTATTTCCTCTAAACTCTCGTATGCTGTATGCTCCGTCTTTTGCTCAGTTGTTTTTTTTTTTGTCTAAACACAAACTATAGAATGATATTTACAATTTAGTAAAAAACATTCTACAAAATAGATTTTCGGTCATATACAAAAAACAACTAATTTTAATAAACAAAAGAAAAACAGTTGGAAAAGAAAACGTACAATGAAAGCAGCACCGCGAAAACGGCCATTAAGATAAAACTAGTGTGAAAATATCCTTTTTTTAGCAAAGTACTATTCTAAACTTTTTTCTAGTAACCAGCCGAGTTATAGAAAAAAATTAGCAATATTTGAAAAATAATATTTTACCATCACGGTCATGACACTAAAATTAGGATATAATGACTAAACTAACTTTATCATTTCCATTTAGAATACAATTTTTAACCAAATGATGCACCTTCATGTGTTCCCCAACATGAGCTCAATCAAACTTTTGGTGTTTTCAAATCATTTATTCGGTGGAGAAACATATATATTTGGGGTTATTCATAGCTAGTTTATGTAGCTACAAACGTATTTTTGGCTGTTTGTAGCTATTACATTTAGCCATGAATATATTGAAATTTGATAAACGATTTCCGCGAAAACTTTTTGGCGAGTTTGCGAAACGTTATATCATACGATCTAAATGATCAATAAGCGATCAATCGCTATTACAAGTCTGTTCCAAAAACTGACTTTGTTTTTCTGTTTTTTGTGAACAGATGTCTCTTACCGGTGAAAACAACGTGATCCAACCTGGTAACAAAGAGAATGATGCGACCAGTGAGTCGACACCCAACACACAAGGGAATGGTCTACCACTCGATGTCCCAACGCCAACGGTGCCTACCGCACTAATCGCTCCAGATAAGTTTGATGGTTCCGACTTCAAACAATGGCAATCAAGGATGCATTTCTTCATGAGCACCATGAATCTGGATAGGTATCTCACAGAGACCAAACCAGTGTTGCCGGCTGATAATACTGATAAGCGTGCCTTCCTAAGCGTTGAGGCATGGATCCATGGTGATTTTCTATGCAAAGGCTACATCACAAGCCGCTTGGTGAACGATTTGTACAAGGTTTACCACGAGATCAAAACTTCGAAGGATCTCTGGAAAACTTTAAAAAAGAAGTACAAATCGTACAATGTATGCTCCGGAAAATTTGCTACTGCAAGATTTCTCCGATTCACAATGGTGGATGAAAAACCCATCATGGAGCAAGTGCATGAACTTCAGATGCTTTGCCAAGAGATAGCGGGTGAAGGAATGAAGATCTGTGAAACATTCCCAGTGAATTGTTTCGTCGAGAAGCTTCCACCCAGTTGGAAAGACTTCAAAAACTATCTTGATCACAAGCAAAAATCGCTGACTTTGGCAAATCTGATTTCCAGACTGCAAAATGAGTCTTTGAAGCACAAGGGCAAGAAAGAAATGTTCGCCAAGGCTGAAATGTCTTCTTCCCATAATGCCAAAATGGCTGAGTACAACGGAAAAGGCAAAGGGAAATTCATTCCGACCAAAGGTGCACCAAACAAGATGGCTCCTCAGTCATCCACTTCCTTTAAGAAGGAAGGTCCCTCGGGCAAGTTTGTTGGAAAATGCACCTACTGCCACAAAAAGGGACACAAAGCTTCAGAATGTCGCCGCAAAGCTCAGGATCTCAAAGCTCAAGTTAACTTGACTGAAGAAGACCTGTGTGCGGTGGTCACTGAAGCAAACGTGGCTGAAGAAAATGCGGATAATCCCAAAATGTGGTGGTATGACATCGGTGCCACTACACACATCTGCATTGACAGGGGCATGTTTTCCACATACCAGAAGAGCAAGACTAAAGCTCACCTTCTGATGGGAAATGTGTCACACTCCAAGATTGAAGGCACTTGCAAAGTGGTTTTGAAGATGACTTCTGGAAAAGAAGTTACTCTCAACAACGTGAAGCATGTGCCAGACATGAGGAAGAACTTGATCTCTGGAACTCTGCTCAACAAGCATGGATTTGCAATTAATAAGGAAGAATGGGGTGTTTATTGGAAAGGGGTTTGTTAAGGATGGGGTTGTCAAGATGTCTGTAATGACAGTCCTCAAAAATGATGTAACCACTTCCAATGCAATTAATAAGAATCTAGCTTCTTACTTGGTTGAGTCTTTTAATATTTGGCATGAAAGATTAGGACATGTGAATTATAAATCTATCCAAAGATTGATGAATTCGAATCTAATCCCAAAATGCAAAATAAACAAAGAAAAATGTGAGACATGTGTACAAGCAAAACTCACAAAAACACCATCCCCGCGTGTTGAAAGAACAACCGAACCTCTAGGCTTAATACACTACAGGAAAAACAGGTATTAATAACATAAGAAAAACGCTATAATACGGTTTTGATAGCGGAAAGGTAAGCGCTATGTCATGTCCCGCGATAATAGGTCTGACACTTTCGATAGCGTTTTTCATTAATGCTATATTTAAATGTCTACGATAGCGTTTTCTTTAATGCAATATTATTTAATACAATAGCGGAAAGTTTTAGTTATAAAAGTAGCTGTTTTATAGCATTTTATCTTTTTATAATAGCGATATCAAATTGTAATGATTAATCTGGTTTTTATAGCGTTTTAATTTTGCAAGATTTTTTTTATAGCATTTGATCCATTGGTTTTGTTATAGCAGTTTAAACATTACGTTGATTATTTGATAGCACATTTGACATGCTATTATTTGTAGTCCTTTTTCATTTTCTATTTTTTTATAGCAGCTACCAATTCTTAATATAGCATTCAGAGAATGCTGTAATTAACTAAAATTTATCACAAAAAAAAAAAAAATTAGTGAGACAAAAAACAAAGACGATCCTTATTTATAGTTCAATTCAAACAACTTATCTAATATATTCTGGAGTACATAGGTTTAGTGTTACAAAACTTAGAGAATACTTCTTATAGTTCAACATGAAAACAACTTATATATAACAAACATAAACTAGAGTACATATGTTCAGACAAAACTAAGAGAATCCTTATAGTTCAACATGAAATACAACTTCAATAGTTATATAATCAGGCTGATGATTCCATTTGTCAAAATGCCGAAGATGCTTGTTTTGCTAATGGTTCCTGCAAACAAAAAGAAAAATAGATAAACACAATCATCTTACTCGTTATATTTCTGTTGAATCATTGACAAATCAGAAAGCCAAATACAAGAAGTTGTTCGACCTCAATATCATATCTCAGGAAAAACTTCCAGTTGAAAATGAAAGTACCAAACCGAAAAGTAAATTCAAATATACCTTTGGCACTGCTCCTTAGTCTCGACGATGACCCTTTCCTTTCGAGGATTCTCCTTTCTCTTGTTTTGGTGGTTTCATTGTAGCTGATTCGAGTTCTTGTTTTCGGAGCCTTTGTTCTTCCTTTCTGAGTTTCTGGACAAGTCTTTGGAATTCAGGTTCGATATCTTCTTCGTCTTCCTCAACCCGTATCAAGTATCCCGCAGCTTTCCGGTATTCTACTCGTGTGAGCTCCACACAATCACTTCCTTGGTCATCATATGCTTCTTGTGGTGGCTGTGGGCAGATTTGTGGTCTAATTTCGTAAGCCGGGAGAGCGCAGACTATGACTTTCCGGCTATTCATTTCTGAATCAATTCATAAAGCATCTATGAAATTAGTAATAAATCTCGAATACAAATCATAATTTGAACTAAAACCAGACAAGTATGATAATTACCAATGGGGAGAGAGTGTCTTCTTCAAGCGGAAGCGTCAATTCGATTGAATGATTTTACGGTGGAGACATAAGACTGAGAGGATCCCGACTGAGAACCCTAGAATTTAATCGTGTAAAGGCGTCATCTAACGGTGTGAGAGAAAGAGACAGAATATGAATAACGGTGTGGATTCTGCCACGTTTACAATTCGCACACTCTGATCTTATTGGCTCTCGTCTTTATATTTTTTTTTGTCGAAATTGGTTTTGAAAGCTTATTAAGTTATTATGAAAGACATGCATGTCTTGTTATTTTAGTGTTTAAGATCTTTTTTAACTACAAAAAAATTTATGATTTGTTTTATATATAAAATTACTTTGTAGAAACTTCATTTATATTTTAAAAATAAATAGTGGGGAAATTCTTTTATTAAAAAAAGATCAATTATAAGTGTGAATGAACAACAATTATCTTCTAATGCCCTAAACTAACCCTAACCCCCATACCCTAAACCCTAAACTATCTCTACAATAAATTGCAAAGTTAATTTTTAGTGAAACAAAAATACTAGATGTATTTGTTAGTAAGCTATTATCCTCCAATGCCTTAAACCAACCCTAACCCCCAAACCCTAAACCCTAAACTATCTCTAAAATAAATTGCAAAGTTAATTTTTAGTGAAACAAAAATACTAGATGTATTTGTTAGTAAGCTATTATCCTCCAATGCCTTAAACCAACCCTAACCCAAAAAACCCTAAACCCTAAACTATCTCTAAAATAAATTGCAAAGTTAATTTATAATGAAACAAAAATACCAGATGTATTTGTTAGTAAGCTAATATCAACCAATGTCCTAATCAAACCCTAACACTTCTATACCCTAAACCCTAAATTGTTGCTAAAATAAATAGTTGGGATAAGTTTTTTAATAAAACATAAAAATCAACTATAAGTGTGAATCATAAACAATTATACTCCAATACCCTAAACTAACCCTAACCTTAACCCTCCAAATATATACCATAAACCACAAACTATCCCCAAACTATTTACATATGTCGATTATTAGTTTGTTTCTCCGTAGTTTGATTAACTTTTTAAATAAAATTTTACTTGGTTTTAAAAAATTTTAGAAACATCTGTTAGTCTAATAATACTTCTTAACTAAACAAAACACATGTCTTCACATAACGATACATGTAATTTGATACACAATAAAGTTCACAGTTTTAAAAAAACATTTAAAGGCTTCTGTGATAGGTTCTAAGTTTTCCCTATACTAAACTGCAAGTGAACAGCAATGTCAAAGTAGTATATAGGGTTATCGAATCCACAGGGACACTCGGTCTCAAGAGAATCAAACTATATGAATAAATACTAGAAATAAGCAAATAGTGAATGAAATAAATTGCGGTGCGAGAAAGTAAATCAGTAGCAGAGATTAACGGTTGTGAAGCAAGTAATTAAAAGCGTCAAGCCTAGGGTATTCTCAGGAAATCAGACAAGCAGACAGTTCATTCAGCAAGGATCTAATTAAGCACAGTTCTAGAACTCAAAACACAGATATAGAATTAACCAAATTCCTTTGCGATAATTCTCTAAGTCTAAGTGCAGCAAACCAAACTTTCGTTTGCGAGAACTAACAGATTAAACTAGCAATAAGTCCAAGTTTGATATGTTCACAATTATCCTAAACCAAACTTCCGTTTGCGCAAAGTTTAATTGCCCAATTTAATTAGTTCAGATTCCTAAACCCCACTTCCGTGACGTATTTAGCAACCTAAGATCTAGATTCTAATTGATCAGGTTAGAACTAGCTTTAAGCACAATTAAATTGAAGAACAGATATAGTTATGAATCCTTAACTGAATTTGAACAAGTCTAGCAAGTCATGAAATCCTATGTGAGAAACCCTAAACCTAACTAGGAATCTACTCAGACATAGATAATGAAAACATAATCATAGTATGAATAAATTGCATAAAAGAATAAGAGTAAAAGGGGTTCGAAATCTTCTCCAAATACAGATGATGTAACAGGTTCAGATCAGCCCCAAAAAGCTCTAAAATCCTCTGCTCTTAATTATCAAAGTGTATCGTAAAAAGTATAAAGCGTCTCTAATAAAAACACTAAAAACTCTATTATATAGGCATAATCTCGGCCAAGGGCTTCTTTGTAAATATCAGGAACTTCTGGATCAAAGTGCAAATTCTTCACTCTTCTAAACCGCCGAGTTTTTGGCCCATCTCGCTGGTGCATCGATCGATGCTAGAGTGCAACGATCGACACCTTCCTCTGTTTCGGACAGTGAACTTTATCTCTCGGCCAAACACTCCAAAAATCTCCAAAATGCTCCATTATCTCCAATTCAGCTCCCAACCTGATTATACCTGTAAAAGACTCTAAAAGAACACAAAAGACACTAAAAACACACTTATATCATGGTCTAAAACTAGTAAAAACCATGATATATCAACTCCCCCACACTTAGCCTTTGCTTGCCCTCAAGCAAAACAGAGAACTAAATGTAGTCAAGAGGTTTGAAAACTCTTCAGAAACTCATTTCATCCTAGAAGCTACAATACTCAGATTCCCCTTAGTAAACCACTGCAAGAATCAATCACAGGATATCAAGACCACAATGTACTTCCCCCACACTTAGCAATTGTCCTAGGTAAACTCCACAATCACATTCAAGCATTCAAATTCTCCCTACTGACTTCTGCAGGTATTTAAGTGCGGTCTCACCTAAGGAGTATCGATCTAAAGGCACATGGATTCTTACCTTATCAGCTCTAGACCACCATACTATCTTTCTCTAGTCCCTTTCTTCTCTTTCCCTTCTTTAACAACTGATTTTTCCCCACTGGGTATCATTTTATTTTTTTATCAGTGTTCTTCCCGTTATGGGGTGTACTTTGGACACATTCCATGGATCACATGAGAGATAATAGTGTTTGCTACTATTCCCATGACCACTTCGGAGTTACTAACTCATCCTCAGTTTATTATTATTATTTTTTTTACTTTATAGAAGGGGAGAAGGGGACTAAATAGGACAGGTTTACAGGCTGTGTCAGAACTAACAGGGAATCCGACATAAAGCATACCAAGCCCTTAGGTGAGAAATCTAAGTCAGTATTAAGGTTGAAGTCAGTAAAGGATCCTCTGATACCTGAAGTGATGTGGGTGTTCCCAGTAGGTTGATCTGTGATGGAGTTTTCTAATAGTCATAGATAGATCCTGCAACTTCATCCCAATGGTTACTTAAGTTCCTGCAAGTCTTGTAAATCTTCTCAGAAAATCATAGTTTCTTACTTAAACAATTTTGACTCAATAAAACAAAAATTTTGAAAAACAGACTGACTCTTAAGAAAACAGAAAACAAAGGTCAGTAGCACCTCCCCCACACTTAAGACACACTGTCCCCAGTAGTGTCCAGCGAAGGCTCGGTAAAAAGAAAATAAAAATTGAAAAGGTGGAATTATGTCTGTCGGGTTACCTCTGTCGCTCAGGCATCGATCGTTGCACTAAGTGCATCGACCGTTACTTGGCGATTTTCGTGTATAGTCGATCGTTGCTCAGGACCACAACGATCGCTGCAATGCGATTCCTTTCGTGTTGTGACGATCGATGCAAAAATGCATCGATCGCTGTACTGCGATTTAACCGAGACCTGCAAACATAAACTCACCAGAAACAAAAACAAACGTAAAATCCTAACAAAAACACCAAAAATGAAAAAGCAAAACACTAGTACCTAATGGTGGGTTGCCTCCCACCCAGCGCTTGTTTAAGGTCAATAGCTTGACCGGACGGATGAGATCTTTCAAGTACCAGGAGGTCCTGACAGAGACTTTTTCTGTCTCTGTTCAAGTCTCCTCATCCAAGGTGGTGAGTAGGCTGTTGCGGAATGCTCATGTCCAAGAAAAGATGGAGTGAAATGTGCTCCAGGATCTATAACCATGGTATGATCAGGCTGCTCAAAATCTGCGTCCCTTATGGTGAATGTCTGCCCATCTATCAGTGGCTTTCGCAGCTTATCCATCTCATAGTGCAGTGGTTCATCTCCCAGGTGGAGGTCTATTAGACTCTGTCTAAAATCAATCACAGCTCCTGCTGTAGCCAAGAATGGTCTCCCAAGCAATAAAGCTTCATCCGGATCACAATCATATTTCAGCACAAGGAAATCCGTTGGAACTAAGTAGTTCCCAACTCTCACCGGAATGTCCATAAGAAGTCCTTCAGGAACTCGTATGGACTGATCAGCTAGGATAAGAGAAGTCCTAGTAGGAGTAAAATCTAACATTCCCAGCTCTTCTGCCACAGAGTAAGGCATTATGCTTCCAGCAGCTCCTAAATCACACAGAGAACGCCTAAAGCTATCCTCAAAGATAGAACAATCTAGCACAAAGACTCCAGGATCAGGTAACTTCTTCGGGACCTTGGTTAGCAGAACATCACTAATATGCTGAGGAACTATTATCACCCATTCTATCAGCTCCTCATCTAAAGGCAACATCTTGTTCAAATATCTCTGAACACATGGGTGATAAGGTGGATCATCAGAAGGTGGAATTTCTTCCAAGTCTTCACCACTCTCTTCTAGCTTTTTCAGCTCTTCAATCTCTTGTTTAATCACTTCAGACACCTTGGGATATTGCCTAATGGCTTGTGCATAAACATCCTCTTGAGTGATCTCAGATACATCAGGGAATAGGCGGGCTAGTTCTGCATCAATCTCACTTTCATCCCACGGGTCTTCTGCTCGTTCACGACCTGCATCGATCGATGCCAGTTGTGTGTCGATCGTTGCATCATTGCAGTTTCTACCCGAGAGTTTTTCACAGAAATCCGAAAAATCTGCCTCAGTCACCAACTCAGCTGTACTTAGCTCAAATTTCTCCCCTAGATAAGATCCATCATTAATGAGTACAGACCAGGCCTTAATATGAGTCTCTGCAACTCCTTTTCCCTTCAGTGAGCTGGACATCTGGTTCACCTGAGTGTCCAACTGCTTCATGTGAGTGCTCAGTGACTCAAACTTCCCATTGAGGTCTTGATAGACAGCGTCCAGCTTCTTATTGTTGTCCACAGAAAGCTTGGTTTGACTCTCCATCAGTTGTTCCATCATAGCCTCCATTTTGCTCTCATGGGCTGTAGGTGCAGGAGGAGTCTGATAGGATGTAGACCCATAGGTTCTCTGATTACCTTGTCCATAGGTCTTCTGAAAACCACCAGTCTGTCCACCATTGGAGAATCTGTTCCCCTGTTGATTACCAAATCTATTACCTTGGAAACCAGAACCTCCTATGAAATTCACATCTTCTTCCTGAGTCTCCTCTTCAGTCTGAATCACCTCTACATCCTGGGCAAAGTGGACAGATTTCTTACTTGTTAGGAGATTGTAGACTGTGTCCAATCTGGATCTTATATTAGCTATATCAGAATTCTCTACAGTTCCACCAGATCTCTTCCTCCTTTCATCCATTGTTTTGCAACTGTTGCTGCCAATCAGATTCTCTATCAACTGCTTAGCTTGCGTAGGAGTCCTGGTGTTAAAATTAGCATTACTGGAATTATCCAGCGCAGTCTGATAAGGGAGATCTATGCCTCTGAAGAAGATACCAATCAGTTGTACTTCCGTGAATCCATGGTGTGGACAGTCACGCTGATACTGCTTAAATCTCATCCAAGCAGTCTTCAAGGGCTCCACAGCTCCTTGGGAAAAGGTGAGTATGTCCTGTCTGGACTGATCCGAGCGTGCATCATCATAAAAGTGACGCAGGAACTCACTCTTTAAGGCTGTCCAAGTAGTATACTGACCAGGTGCCAGTTGTCTCAGCCATGCACTAGCGTCTCCAGCAAGACTGTGCGGAAATAGCTTAAGGAACAGATAGTCCGGGCATACTCCTTCATACTTCATGCCAGTGACTATGTCCTCAAACTTGTCAATGTGATCCATAGGCTGCTCTGTTTGAAGACCATGAAAAGCAATCTGTCTCATCAGCTGGTAGTAGATGGTTTTTACCCAAAATCATTCCTCTCAAAAGCAGGAAGCACTAGAGCTGCTCGGTTTGCATGAAACTCATCAGGTCTGTTGTAATCAGCTAGTGTCCTCTCATGAACCACCATCTCTCTACCTTGGGCCTGTCCTTGACCCTGGTTTTGGTTCAGCTCCTGTTGCTCAGGAGGATCAGGGATGACATTCCCTTCAGCATCAACCCGATGCCCAGCAGCATTGTACATGTTGTCATCTTGGTCCCTCAGGGTACCTTCAGCATATGGTATCAAGATCAAACGTTCTCGTACCATTCTCTCTCTCTTTTCTCTTCTGTTAGTCCTTTCTAGACGTCCAAGTTCCTCTAGTCCGAGATTAAGCAAGCTCGAGTTCGGATTACTTCGAGTTTTCTGCGTTGGCATAAACTGTCTGTAATCGTCCAGCAACGATCGATGCTATCAGTGCAACGATCGATTCAATTCTCAGAATCGCCTAGTGACGATCGACGCAAGGTATGCAACGATCGACGCAAGGCGAATTTCGTACCTGCGACAGAAAGAAACAGAGAAAAAGTTCAGCAAAATCAAAAATAAAAACGAAAAAGAACAAAAACAAAAAGAAAAATTTCTAGCAAAAACCCTAAGTTCGGTCCTATCGAAGACTCAAAGAGTCCCCGGCAACGGCGCCAAAACTTGATAGGTTCTAAGTTTTCCCTATACTAAACTGCAAGTGAACAGCAATGTCAAAGTAGTATATAGGGTTATCGAATCCACAGGGACACTCGGTCTCAAGAGAATCAAACTATAGGAATAAATACTAGAAATAAGCAAATAGTGAATGAAATAAATTGCGGTGCGAGAAAGTAAATCAGTAGCAGAGATTAACGGTTGTGAAGCAAGTAATTAAAAGCGTCAAGCCTAGGGTATTCTCAGGAAATCAGACAAGCAGACAGTTCATTCAGCAAGGATCTAATTAAGCACAGTTCTAGAACTCAAAACACAGATATAGAATTAACCAAATTCCTTTGCGATAATTCTCTAAGTCTAAGTGCAGCAAACCAAACTTTCGTTTGCGAGAACTAACAGATTAAACTAGCAATAAGTCCAAGTTTGATATGTTCACAATTATCCTAAACCAAACTTCCGTTTGCGCAAAGTTTAATTGCCCAATTTAATTAGTTCAGATTCCTAAACCCCACTTCCGTGACGTATTTAGCAACCTAAGATCTAGATTCTAATTGATCAGGTTAGAACTAGCTTTAAGCACAATTAAATTGAAGAACAGATATAGTTATGAATCCTTAACTGAATTTGAACAAGTCTAGCAAGTCATGAAATCCTATGTGAGAAACCCTAAACCTAACTAGGAATCTACTCAGACATAGATAATGAAAACATAATCATAGTATGAATAAATTGCATAAAAGAATAAGAGTAAAAGGGGTTCGAAATCTTCTCCAAATACAGATGATGTAACAGGTTCAGATCAGCCCCAAAAAGCTCTAAAATCCTCTGCTCTTAATTATCAAAGTGTATCGTACAAAGTATAAAGCGTCTCTAATAAAAACACTAAAAACTCTATTATATAGGCATAATCTCGGCCAAGGGCTTCTTTGTAAATATCAGGAACTTCTGGATCAAAGTGCAAATTCTTCACTCTTCTAAACCGCCGAGTTTTTGGCCCATCTCGCTGGTGCATCGATCGATGCTAGAGTGCAACGATCGACACCTTCCTCTGTTTCGGACAGTGAACTCTATCTCTCGGCCAAACACTCCAAAAATCTCCAAAATGCTCCATTATCTCCAATTCAGCTCCCAACCTGATTATACCTGTAAAAGACTCTAAAAGAACACAAAAGACACTAAAAACACACTTATATTATGGTCTAAAACTAGTAAAAACCATGATATATCATTCTGCTAGCAATACAAGTTCAGAGAAGTTTGAGTTTCTCGTTAGGCCAAGCAATCGTACTGCCTACTGCATCAGAAATAAACTGGATTTCTGAATTTCCTCTCCACACCTTCGCAGTTGCAATCTTTGGGACTATTACCCAAACCTTGGTAGCATTGGGACCTAATGGGACTGAATGCACAACATATGCTGGATCGTTTGAAAATACTTCGCCTTCTGCAACTATTTGTCCAGAGTTCCCGCAATCTAGAAGGATGCACTTCTGCTTTGCATCTTTGCCTTTACCACTGCTGATACTTGCAGCTTTGCTTGAACCACTGTTGATACTTGAACTCTAACACCCAAAATCAATACAACCACATTCGTAAGACAATGAAAGTAACCATAACGTCATAAGATAATTACAAACGTGGAAGATGGATCAGAATTTACCGGAGTTGATCTCTTCAGTGGCTTCTCCTGTATTTCAGCATTAATCAAACTTATATTTGGAATTGACCATGCGATGGTGTCATTAAGTGTGTCAGCCATCTCGAACATTTCAGCAGTAGGTCTCCACAAATAAGCATCATGCTTAATCACTTTAATGATCTTCACACTTGCAGCATTAAGACCCAGAGGGATACCGTGGACAACTTCTTTTACGTCAGTGGATAACATTACACCCTCAGCAATAATTTCATCTGAAATCCAGTCATGTATGTTGCATCTATTAAGTGTTCTGTCCACACTTGTATCCTAATGGTAGATGCACATATGTTAGTAATCTACTGACTAAGTTAAGAAAAAAAACAAACTAAAATCAATTACCTGGGATCCATCAGACACATTCATTTCAGTCTTCTTTGAAATAATATCCTCGTCAATAATAACTTTATCATATGGCCACATAATCTTTATTCCTACAACTTGTTCAATAGAGGACATATCTGGGGTAGGCGGCCTCCATAAAGATGCATCTGGAGTCAAAGCAAACTTCACAATAACAGCCGCTGCATTAGGACCCAAGGGAATCCGACCAATTCTGTACGATGGTTCAGCAGAACAGAATTCTCCTTCAGCGACAATAACATCATCTTTTGCAATCCAATCTAACAGCTGACACCTAATCCCTCCTCTGGATCCATCACTAACATCAGGCTGAGCACCGACCTCATCACATTGTTTCTGACAGGCAAAATATGAGGTTAGTGAAGTCATACCTCTTATGTATATTAACAGAATTAAAGAAATCCTTTTGTAAGTCTTCGAGTTTGCTTTTCATTTCTGCTTGTGAAGCTTCAAGTTTTTGCACATATGTGTCTCTGGCCTGAAGGAATGCTAGTTTGGTTGCAGTAACCCCTCGACCCATTCATCTAACTCGACCAGGTTTGTCTTTGCCTAAAACTTGACTCACAGCATCCTCTCTTATATTCTCACCAGAGGTGGAGTCCATTTGACTATCGATTGATTGAATTTTTTCCTGAAAATGACATATTACTTGACAAGAATCTTAAATCCATACAAGACAATGACAATGTAAATAAGAACATGGATTCTTACTATAGTAGCAGCCCATTCAGGCCTCACAGGTATTCCATCAGTATGAGTGTGAGCAGCTATCCAGACCTTAGTCCTAGTGACTTTCCTTGGGTATGCACTCTTTTTTTTCTACAATACAATTATTAATCAATATTCCAGGAACTGTTTGTAATCTCAGATTAAAAATTACATTTTAGAAATAAAAATAGAAATACCATATCGCAAGATAGGCGGAACATTCCTTTCCGGCTAGTGGTGTGTGGGATTTGAGCCCTCCTTAGATTCTTGTATTTATCACTTCTTACCTACAATAATCAATCCAGCATGAATTGTTATAGCAATATTGAATGCAAATACAAGATCAAGACAATCCATAAAAATACATATAAATAACCTTAAAAGCAGTGCTAGTCCTCTCCTTAACCCATGAGTTCCATGATGCAGTACATTGTATGTTGGCAGGTTTTAACGCAAGTCTGTCTGCGCTACTCTTTACAGCTTTAAGGTCTGAAACAAGTCTAGACTTAGAAGCCCTCCACAAACAACCCATATGCTTGAAAACAGCGTCTTTTTGCCACTCTTCTTGCAAATTAAACCTCTCATGTAACCAAATACGACAATATTAAACAAATTACTTTTTCTCTTTTAATGTTGAGTTATGAATACCTGGATTTCATCCCACATGAGGTCCTTTGTAGCCTCATCAAGTTGTCTCCAATCTGGAAAAATCACGGGAACATGCTCCCTCACAAGTGGCCCAAGAAATGATGACAGTATGACTGATCCAGGCCCTGAATGTTCACCAACCCCAGTGAATTCCACATCTACCTTAGGCTGTGAATCTGTTGTCACTTTCCGCAACCTTGTCGGTCCTCTTCTCTTCTTCTTAGTTGAATTCGACTGTTCTGTTTGTTCTTCTACACTTTCAGAGTTCCTGGACCGTGCTGGTGACTCCCTCGTTTCATTGTTAGCTTCCATAGCCTGTCCCTGAGTCTCAGTTCCACCTGTTATGGATTGACTGGGTTGTTCCTGATTCTCAGTTCCATCTCCTGTGGACTGAATAAATTGTTCCTTATTCACAGTTCCATCTTCAGCTCCGTCTGATAAATGTTGCTCAGCTTCTAACTCAGGCTCATCAATTTCATTTTCAGATCCTTCTTGTTCTCCTACATCCATCTGGACATCATCATCAGTAACTTGTTCAGCTGTTCTCTTAATAGGCTCAGCTGGTTGTATATCATCAATATCTTTCTCTACTATCTCCAGAAGCTTCTTTGTCTTCTGCTTGTTTCTCTTCACCATGACGACTGGCTCAATGCCTTGTTGACGTGCACTGCGACGAACTGTGTTTCCTCTAGTCTTTGCCATCAACTATCCTGCAACAGTACAAGCTACAACACAGTTAGTATGAGCAATATTAGGTCCTGCAATATTATCTTCTAACTCAGGCTCATCAATTAGTAACATATTAGCAACACCATAACTCATGTGTGAATAAAGACCAAAAATACAAAACAACATTGCAACTAAACGTGACCCATATAAATTACTAATCTCCCACTACAACCCCTTCATAATCATTCCTGACATAGTAGCTCTCATCATCTGATGATTGTTCATCTAAGTCTTCAACTAGCTGTTCAAATAATGGTGTTTCAACAATATCCTCCTCTGTCTCTAGCTCGTGATAGCCCCTTGGTGGCGCCCTCATAACCACATACCACATAGATGAGTCGCATTCTCTAGAGTAAAATATTTGTTTTGCTTGTGATGCCAGAATATATGGATCCCGTAGATATGAGGACTGGCTCATATGGAGATTGACTAGCGTGAATCCATCTTCTTCCTTCACACCGTTTCCTGTGTGAGCCCAGTTACACTTAAACAATGGAACACTGGACATATGGTAGTCTAGCAGTATGATTTCCTTTATCACTCCGTAGTATGTAACTATATCAGCCATTTGTCTTCTATCTTTTGCACTAGATCTACACATAGTGAATGCTTCATACATCACTCCACTATTCTGAGTTTTCCTCTTAACGTCATCTGTATGAAATCGATGCCCATTGATAACAAATCCTTTATAAGATTGAGCAGTATTCCTGGGTCCAAAAGCCAACCACTTCAGCTTCTTCGAAGGAGGCTCTGAGTTAGTAGATATCTAATGTATAACATAACGGTGTTAGTATCATCTTAGAAGCTTGTATATTAAGTTAAACAAAATAATACGAATTGCACAAACCTTTTCCTTTAGCCACTGTGAAAACCGTTCGTTATGAAGCTTCCACAAGAAAGTCTCATTCCTAGCGCAACGAACATCCATAGATTGCTATTCTTCCAAATGATTCCTATGAATAACAACACATAAATAATCAAACTTAAGTAAATATACTACCGCATAATTGAAAGTTATATATGTTTGAAGGTTGTACTTACTGCACATATGGATCCATAATTGCCGTGTTCATTAACACATATCGATGTGCTATATCTTTTTCTTTATCTGAAAGGAAGACTTCTGTTCCCTTCTGCAGTGGCCGTCCTTCAAGGACAAGTTCATCAGACTGAACATCTTCATTTCGTTTTACTACTTCTTGCACTTTCACAGATTCAGTCAAAAACTCTAGGCAAAATGCAATGCATTCTCCAGCCAAGTATCCCTCCGCCATACACGCTTCTGGCCTAGCATAATTTTTTACATATGCCTTCAGGGTTTTCATGTATCTACATCACAAAATCAAACACACATTTTCAGGTTATAACCAACTAGTATTTTACAAGCACATATGAGAGACAAATATAAACACAATTTCAGTAACTCTCAAAGGGATACATCCATCGGAAGTGCACCGGTCCACCCAACCGTGCTTCCCTTGCTAGATGTAAAGGAAGGTGGAACATGATATCAAAAATCGAAGGAGGAAAGAACCTCTCCAGTTGGCACAATGTCACTATAATCTCAGACTCTAAAGATATCAGCTTCTCCGGATCACAGGTACGCTGGCACAATCTATTGAAGAAGTTGCACACTCGAGTCACTGCAATTCTAGGTCCTTTAGGTAGCAATCCTCTCAAAGCCACAGGTAGCAGATTTTACATAAGAACATGATGATCATGTGACTTCATACCACCTATAACTGGCGGATTGTGTGCAACACAGTTTGCGATATTACCACAGTAGCCATCAGGCCCTCTAAAATTAGACAATCTCTTGCAAAATATCTTCTTTTCTTCTTTGGACATCCAATAAGCTGCTGGGGGTAAATACGTTTTCTTCCCTCGGACCTCAGTGTGCAAGTGTCTTCGAATTCCAATATCCTCTAAGTCTTTTCTTGCTTTCAGGCCATCTTTAGATTTGGCACTATGCATCAAAGTTGACAATAAAGCTTCAGACATGTTCTTTTCCACGTGCATCACATCAATGTTGTGACGCACCGGCAGTTCCTAACACATAACCAATTGAAAGTAAATACACCAAGCGAATATCTTAAAATAGTAAACTTGAATAATTATCGTGAAGATTTGGTTACCTTCCAGTATGGTAGATCAAAAAAGATGGACCGTTTTTTCCACCTCCATTGCTCAGTGTTTTCTGCATACTCTTCCTCTGAAGCTATCTCATCTTCACACAATTCAATTCTTTTTCTCTTAGCTTCCTTATCTAATGGTCTTCCGAAATCATTTCTGAACTCCTTAAGTATCTCAAAAATTTCATCTCCTGTTTTAATTCTATTAGCAGAACCCTCCTCTATGGTGTTGTCAAACCATCCTTTTTTGCGTCTGTAAATATGTCCTGGACTGAGCCGCTTCCTGTTGCCTATATACACATACTTCCGACTAAACTTTAACCATCTAAAAGGTGTACCGGTTCCACAAACATTACATGCTTGTTTGCCCTTCACTTTACAGCCAGATAATGATCCTAAGGCTGGATAGTCGCTGATAGTCCATAACAAAATACATCTGAGTGTGAAACTCTCCTTAAGAAATGAGTCGTAAACCTCAATACCTTCGCACCACAAATCCTTCAAATCATCTATCAACGGTTCGAGATAAACATCAATGTTGTTGCTAGGTGCAGTTGGACCAGGGATCAACATAGTCAGCATGATGTTCTCAGCCTTCATACAAGTGGTTGGAGACATATTGTAGTTCACCAACAACACTGGCCATGTACTGTACTTGGTATTTTGAATGGAAAAAGGGTTCATCCCATCTGTGGAAAGACCAAGTCGAATGTTTCTTGGTTCAGATGCAAACTCTGGCCATTTATTATTAACCTGACACCATGTTACAGAGTCTACCGGGTGTCGCATTGAGCCATCTACACAAGCATTATTGGAATGCCAACGCAAATCTTCAGCCAGCCGTTTTGATCTAAACATCCTTCTCAATCTGTCTTTGACCGGAAAATACCTCAGTACCTTTGCTGGAATCCCCTTCTTTTCCTCACCACTATGCTTATCTAATTCCCATCTTGAAGCACTACATCTTGGACAGCTTTCCATATCCTCAAACTTCTTCCGATAGAGGATACAATCGTTCTTGCATGCGTGAATGATATCGTATCCAAATCCAAAAATCTTCAAAAATTTCTTCATTTCGTCTGTGGATTTAGGCAGAACATTATCTTCAGGCAGCATGTCATGTACTATAGTCAGAAGCTGATCGAAATAGTTCTCTGACATTCCACTCTTGACTTTTATGCGATATAGAGCCATGATGGCAGACACCTTACTGTAGTTGTGACACGTTGAGTATAGTGGAGTTTCAGCTTCCTTCAATTTCTTCTTAAACAGAGAGTCTTCTTCCGTTTCAGATTCATCAAACTCATCTCCAATGTGATTGGATGGCTCTGAACTACCATCACCCGAAACAAATGCTGTCTTAAACAATTCATAAGCTTCTGATTCTGATGCCATAACATTATCTGACACATCATTCCTTTTGTCACCATGCTTGATCCAACAAGTTCGCCTCTTGTACTTGGGATCCATACCCTTAATAACTAGATGCTCCTCTATTATGTCTAGCAGTTGATGACAAACATTCCGGCAAACTATGCAGGGGCAAAACATTTCAGTTGGATACCCAATCTCTTTGCTGCTGTAGTCACAAAATTTCTTGCTCCCTCAACATACTCAGGGCTAGCCCTGTGATTTTTGAAAAAAATGCAAAGTTAATTTCTATTAGTATTATTAGAAACTAAGTTCCAAAGACTACACAAAACACAGTCCGAAACATACCTTGGAAGAAAAACCCACGCCTTATCCATACCACAGTAAGATCACACCTCCACCACCAGTTATACATACATTTGGGATAGTAAGTTCATCATTCAGACACTCCAATAAATCACATACATTCACATTAAACCATAGTACAAAGTCACTGAGGAACAAATTAAAAAATAACAGCTTACCCTTAATGTCTGAGCAATAAGAGGCCTCTAAGGATAAAATGAATCAATAATCTGCAATCAAATGTAAGTAAATCGTGAGTAAATTGCAATAAAAAATGGACTCTTCATCACAAGATAGTTTAAATATGAGTAATAGTATTCGTAATCAATGTATACATGTTAGCTCAACTAGGATTGAAATTCAGCTGCAAAAGAATCATTATATATGAATTAACTACTAAATAGAAGCCCAGAAAGTTAGAAATCGAGTAATGCAGAAATCAATTACATGAACACAAAACCATCAATGTCGAATTCCCAAATTTAAACAAAAAACAAAACAAATTTTACCTTCGGTGTCGGACAGAGAGAATGAGACTGAGAGAGATCGAGACTGTGAGAGATCGAGACAGAATGACAAAGATCGGGGCTGTTTATGGAAAGATCTATGAACAAAATGACGAGCAAGAAGGGGATCGATTTTCACTGTAGAACCCTAAGCTCGTTTTTGAAGAAGAACAAGAGGATAAGACAATTATTTTAGGGATTTATTGTTTTTTTTTTTTGGCGGTCAAAAAAAAATTCTTTCGCGGTTTACCTATATAATAGCGTCTAAATACCGTTTCTGCTATTAATAGTTAAAGTGTGAGGCGCCAAAAGCTAAGTTTTTATCTCGCCAATCATATTATAGCGTTTAAGTTTCAAAAGCGCTATAGAAAGGCCAGGCTCTTATCAACGATAGCACTAACACATAAACCGCTATCATTATGTGCTATTAATACATGTTTTTCATGTAGTGATACACACGGATTTGTGCGACTTAAAGTTGGTACAAACTAGAGGAGGTAAAAAGTATTTCGCTACATTCATCGATGATTGTACAAAATACTGCTACGTATACTTGTTGCGTAGTAAAGATGAAGTCTTGGAGAAATTCAAAGAATATAAACTCGATGTTGAAAACCAACTCGGTAAAACTATAAAAAATAGTTAGAAGTGATAGAGGAGGTGAATATGATGGACCATTTAATGCGTTATGTCAAGAAAATGGCATTATACATCAAACTACCGCTCCCTACTCACCGGAATCTAACGAAGTTGCGGAATGAAAGAACCGAACTTCTAAAAGAAATGATGAATGCAATGTTGCAGGAATCTGGGCTACCCCAGAACCTGTGGGGGGGGGGGGGGGGGGAAGCGCTCCTTACCACAAACTATATCCTCAACAAAATACCGCACAAAGTAACTGGTAAAACGCCATATGAACTTTGGAAAGGTAAAGTACCTTCGTACAAATACCTCAAAGTGTGGGGGTGCCTAGCAAAAGTCGCAATACCACCTCCGAAAAAGGTCTCAGTCGGACCTAAGACAGTTGATTGTATCTTCATTGGATATGCACACAATAGTAGTGCTTATCGAGACAACAAATTGTATCTTGAAACTTTGCACACAATAGTAGTGCTTCCCGGGAAAAGAACACAAAGTTTGTAAACTTGTGAAATCATTGTATGGACTTAAGCAAGCTCCGAAACAATGGCATGAAAAATTTGACAATACAATGATGTCAAATGGATTCAACATAAATGAATGTGATAAATGCATCTACATAAAGAATACTCCAAGCGGGTATATTTTATTGTGCTTATATTTAGATGACATGTTGATTATTCGTAGCAAAAAAGACATGATCCAACAAACTAAAAACATGCTTAGTGGAAAGTTTGACATGAAAGACATGGGTCTAGCAGACGTCATTCTAGGAATAAAAATCACAAGATCTTCAGACGGAATCGTTCTGTCTCAAGATCACTATGCTGAAAAGATACTTGAGCGATTCAAAAACTACTCAAACGGCACGGCAAAAACTCCAGTTGATTCTCAACTTCACTTGACCAAAAATTCAAGTGAAGCTGTGTCACAAGTAGAGTATGCACGCATTATTAAGAGTCTTATGTACTTAACCAACTGTACTAGACCAGATTTGACACATGCAGTAAACGTACTAAGTCGCTATACAAGTAATCCAGGTCACAAACACTGGAAAGCTATAATAAGAGTATTAAATTACTTAAGACATACGAAAAGTTATGGTCTCCACTATGGTAGAGAACCCGCAATTTTGGAAGGATACAGTGACGCAAACTGGATATCTGATTCCAAAAAATTCAAAATCTACAAGTGGATATGTCTTTACCATTGGAGGTGGAGCAGTATCATGGAAATCTTCCAAACAAACTCAACTGGCTAGATCAACCATGGAGTCTGAATTCATAGCACTAGACAAAGCTGCTGAAGAGGCTGAATGGCGTCTGAATTTCCTGGAAGATATTCCATTGTTGGAGAAACCAATTCCGGCATTACGTGTACACTGCGATAGCCAATCGGCTATAGCCCGGGCACTGAATAATCTCTATAATGGTAAATCACGTCACATAAGAAGACGACATAAAACCATTAGACATCTGATCTCAAGTGGTGTAATCACAATAGATTATATGAAATCAGCTGACAACCTAGCGGATCCATTTACTAAAGGTTTGTCACGAGATCAAGTTGTGAAATCATCGAAGGGAATGGGTTTAAAGCCTATAACTCAAGAGGATGTTTGATGGAACCCCACCTACGTGACTGGAGATCCCAAGATGTCAGGTTCAAAGGGATAACTAAATTGAACATAATCTTATCAAGCACTGAAAGACTTCAAGTCTTTACTCAGTTCCCAAGATGATAACAGTGCTAACATACATAAGATTTGTGTGTATAAAAAGGATAAGCATAGCTTTTAATGATAATTCCATAGCTTTGATATATCAGTGGAGTATTAAAGATACTTCTTAAAACAAAGACTACTGGCAAATCACCTAAGTGAGTGTGAAATGGGGCCGTTTCTAGGAGAATGAAAAACAGGCTATATTCTCCAAGTTCACTCATGACTAACCAGGCAAGTTCAAGGCCAAAATGAACACAATAGAGAACTTAATTCTACGAGAAAATGAAACTGGGTTATACTTGTTGTCTCGGTTTACATAAAAAACCGGGTGGTCAAGACATCATGTTCACCTCCTGGCCGAGTAAACCCGACAGATATTCACAATGAGTTGTTCAAGGCTGAAACATGCTACTATCTCAAACACAGTTATTTTTCGCTTATACTCTCGGAAGTCTGTCTAGTCTAGTCGAGTCGTGTCTAGTCTAGTCGAGTATGTCCAGTCAGTCTAGTCGCCTATGTTTAGAGTCATTTCTATTCATGTGGGGGATTGTTGGGCCAATATTTTAATGAACATATGGTTTATAAAATATTGTATGAATTGAAAAGAAATTGGCTTTGGGCCAATAAAATTGGTGAAGCCTTTTTTGCTCTCCAAACTTAAGTGGAAACTTAATTTGTCCCACATTGGAAGCAAGATAAGTTTGGGAGTCTTTCTATGTCCTATATATAGAAACCCATCTCTCTCTAAAAAAACACCACATATCTTCTTAGATATATCTTTCTCAACTCAAAATCCAGCAATCTCTCTCGTATTCTTTCTTATAGTAAGTCCGAGAGTATTCGTAGATTCTAAGTTCGCAGATTCTTTGATCGAGTGTCACGATCTTAGTCTCAAAGTGGTTGTATCATGGGATTCATTATCTCATCAAACCGTTACATTACGAGAGATATTTTGAATTGAGGAAAGAGATCATCTCGCCTCCGCTTAGTCTTTTCTTTCTTAATCATGTTTTTCCATCGGTTTTTCCAAACTGTTTTTGTCTCCGTATTTTTACGGCCTACAGGCTTTCTATAGCTATGTATATTAAAAGGCAAGTGTTTATAACTCTCACACGTGAAATATAACTACTTTGTAGCAAAGGAATATATTTACCATATACACGAACAAATTCATGGCTATTTGTGGTGTGATGAGGTTATAAATTGCCAACAAACTCATCCATTTTGGAGAATGTAAAATTTGAAAACAACAACAATGACAAATATTTTTCAATTTATGGAATGTATGTATAAATGTTTAAAACGTTCTTATCATAGTGTTTTGAAGAATTTTAGTGAGGGTTTAAGTCTTTTCATTTCATTGGCTTGTAATCAATTTTCTTTTCAAGGGTGCAAAAATGTGTTTTGTTCGTATAAGAAGTGAAAAAATCAAAAGTCCCGCGATGTTGATATTGTGTCAAATCATCTTATAATGAAAGGCTGTACAGAGAATTACTATGTGCAGACGTATCACGGAGAAAATTTTTAATATGACGGTGAAGCATCGACAAGTTGTTGTGTGGCGGAAGATGAAGCATTGAGTGATTATCCGAATATCCAAGTTTCGATCGATCAAGTACATGATCCCATTAAATTTAAACATGTTACATGATGATGCCCGAAATTTCCAAGAACCAATATTCACGGAAAATCATGATGCCACTTTCGCGGTGTTAGAAGTTCATAAACAACCTTTATATGATGGGTGATGATGAAATTTCTCAACTAATCTGCGATGAATCACAAATAGTTTGATCAACAAATGGCTCCATGGTATCATAGCTTATACACAAATCAGAATAAAAAATTCGAAAGATATATCTTGTTCTCTCGTCAATAGAATCTGAAGATGTCGTTACCAGAGGTTGGTGCCAAAAGCGAAGAAGGTTCTTCGACATTGTTGTACGTGTTGTATACGCTCTGATAATCTAGGGATGCAGTTACATATGTTCTTTTGAATGGAGTGAATTATAACTAGTGGTCTTTGGACATTCTTAACGCACTTTATAAAAAATGAAAAATATGAATCACCAACGGTACAATGTATAAACCAGCTGAAGATTGGTTGACTGTCAATTCCATGATTTGAAAAACTGGGGAATTGGTTCACTGTTAATTCAATGATAATTGGATGGATCTATACATCGAGAGCACTGGAAGTAAAATCTCCGGTCACATATATCTCAAACGCATATGACCTCTAGGTCAATCTAAAGGAGTGTTTCTCGGTCAAAATACATTAAGAATGCATCAAATCAAAGCTCAGCTTGCCTCGTGTAGACATGATGGGGCAGTCTGTGATGGACTCTTTCAGAAATATCTCTTCTATGTGGAAAGAATTGCAGATGTATCAACCAATACTGAAACACCCCGATCAAGCCTTCTTACGTTGCGGTCAACGCGTCCCCAGCTCATGCCAATTCTCGGTCGGAACCTCTTTTATACCCGTTTCTAATTCCAATTGCCATTTAGGGCGAGTATTTCATCAGATCTTCCTAATGACTTTCCATAGTCAGCCTGTATATTCCCTTAGAGAGAAGCAGCTTGATCGTACCAGAGACATATGTGCACATTTTGAGGTAAATCTACCTAACCAGGAGGATTTAAGCTACAAATCAACCTTTTTCAGAAACTTAAATCACCAAGGAATCATAAAGAAGTTGAAGTGCTTCAATATCCTTTCACATAAGAAGTTATACAAGTTACAAAATAGAAGACTTCCACTTATGGGAGATCTCAGAACTGACCAGGACCGATGAATCAAGCAGCAAAGGAACTTGTTCTGAAATCTCGAATAATCAAGGAATCCAGATAATTGAAATCAAGCGCATACCTGTTCGGATAAATAATTTACACAAGTTCTAACCCAATGGTTTCTGGACTTGCCTCATTTGGAAGCTCACATATTTGATGCACTTTAAATCTATATTTCGAAGCCAGGAGGGAAAATTTTCTCTCGCAATGTTTTATGCCACTGCGTTTTATTTGCTAGGTTTTTAAAGAGGTAGTCCGAGGCCCGATCCATTAGACAAAATGCACGGCGTCCAGCCCAAGTTTCCATACGATAATGAGGCCTTATTTGCTTTAGTTGCCAAACCATGGCTCTCACATGAGTCTACATTGTGTATGATTGAAGAACACAATGATAGACAGAAAACAGAATTGGAAAAGAGAAGAGAAAAGGAGAAGAAGAGATAAAAAGTTTGTATAAAGAATGTGTTGATTTCTTGTTATCTGAACTGAGCAAGTATTACAATGGTTGACCTCATGTCTTATATATAATCATTAATGGAGGTAGCTGAACTAATTTGGTAACACCCGTCTCCCGACGAACCGGAGACGCGGCGTTCAGGCACCCGTTGAACTTGATTCGGTCTGACTGCCCCGCCTTTCCATCCGGTCCCAAGGCGCTTCCTTCGTATTCAAATCCACCAATGACGTCACACGACTGATCAATCCCGCATCCGGACCTGGAAGAAAAAGGGGACGGGAAAGAAAAAGAGGACTGAGTAATTGTTTCAAACACAATTACCCAGCGAGGGCGGATTTAAGGAATCCGCGATCCTGGCTTATGCCACACAATTACGAATCACAAGTCCTAAGCTAATATCACCTTGCAAACACACCCTAAGGCTTCCCCACACAATTCTATGTCCAGTCGTGCTTACCAGCCCCCACATCCCTCACACTCCTGAACACCTACTGCCCGAAACTCTCACAAACAGCGCGAAGCACGTCATCAGCCCAAAGCTCCAAAAATGGCTAGGAGCTCGTCCAAACCCCCGCGCGACGATACAAAGGACGCGTACCCAACCTCGTTATACGCATCCTGCCACTCAACACCCTTTCGGGGGCCCTGCCAATGTTCTATTTCAC
Organism: Orychophragmus violaceus; assembly: GCA_030180135.1. NCBI lineage: Eukaryota > Viridiplantae > Streptophyta > Magnoliopsida > Brassicales > Brassicaceae > Orychophragmus > Orychophragmus violaceus. The sequence continues at coordinate 85,630,000 of CM058230.1, read as the reverse complement.
ACATATCCATCAAGCACAAACAACATTTTTGGTTTAAACGATAACCTAGGATTTCTACATTATTCAATCAATCACATCGAGCGCTCTACTGCCCGAGACTACCTAGGAAAGACGGTATTAACAAAGGACTATAGTCCAGAATTGAATGAAGCAAGCAAGGGTCAAGACCGATCCTCACCTTGGACAAAGAAGGGGCAAAATCGTAATTTAGGAAGTCCATTAACCCGAACAGACTGCAGATCTGGAAGGAGGACAGAAAATAAGTGAATTAGGCTTTCGTTTCGCTCGAATAGGGTTAAGGATGGTCTAGTTATGGTTAATTGAAGTTAACCAGCCCAAACCAGATTAAACCGAACCAGACCGGTCAACCCAATCCGAACCAAACTAAACCGGGAAATTGGAAATTGGATTAAACCGGATTAGAAATTGAAAACCAAACTGAACCAGGAATTGAAATAGAAAACCGGCTAAACTAGAAATCGAAATTGAAAACCGGAAAACAAATTTAGAATTGGATCAAACCGGAGTAAACTGGACTAGACACAATTGAATCGGATCGCTCCAGGTTAACCGGCGAGTTGGAAATTGATTTGGACCGAACCAAATACTGATTCGTCAAGAACATATACATTTTACAAAACAGATTGTAACTTCCAAACGGTAAGTCAGAATTGGGCGATTCTTACCTTTCTGGAAAGCTGAGACCGAGAGCTTTCCAAGATATATTGTGCGTTCCGTGGATCTTTACGGATCATTTGGTAAAACGTGAATCAATCTGATGGCCAGAATTACTTCGATCTTAGATCTGCGTTTGGAAAAGAGTTAGATCTAAGAAACGAGATTAGATCTCAGGTCTAACACCACCGATGATCAGATCTAGGAAAGGAAAATAAGAAAAGGAGGAGAATCAATGGAGGATGGAGAATCACTTAACACAAGAGAAGAACAAAGAGATATCCATGGAAGAGAAGGGAAGATCAGATGGAGGTGGCTCACCGGAGATGGCTGGCGATGGCTGGTGAATCGACAGACGAGAAGGGCTTCGCCGTAGATCTCCACATGCCTCATCTCTCTTGGTGGTTGCCTCTATTTATAAGAAAAGAGAGGAAACCCTAGGGTTTTGGGAATGGGAGAATGAGCATTTTGGGCTTTTGGCTGGGCTTTCTCTTCTTTTCTTAATTTTTTTTAAATGGGCTGATTTTGCTATGTTACAAATTTGGCAAGTGAAACTATGGTCAAGAAGCTATGTTTGAAGGAGAAGAAGTATCATAATCAATAGTGGCTCAATGAATAAGGTAAAATGAAAGTTAAGAACCAAGTGGTTGTGCCATTCTAAAATTTAAAGTATGAAGATAAGGTCTTATGTGATGTGTTTCCTATAGATTTGGACATATTCTTCTTGTCTGAACATGGCAATCAGATAGAAGGGTGATCCATGATGGCTTCACCAACTAGAACACTCTTGTGTTCAAGGGCAGAAAAAAAAAACAACTCTCATACAAATGACACCTCAAGAGGTCTATGAGGATCAACTCTACCTCCAACGCAAGGAAACCAAGTTAATCAAACATCAAAACTCCTTATAAAGGCTAATGAAGTTAAGAAATCTATGTTTTCAATTGAGGCTATCTTTTTTTGTGTTTAAGAAAGCTCTTATGAGCTTGACTAACCTTGCACCTGATTTTCCGAGTGAACTAAGTGATCTTCTACATGATTTTAAAGATTTGTTTCATGAAGAGAATCCAATTGGTTTACGACCAATATGTGGCAATGAACACCATATAGACTTCATACCAAGAGCCACACTTACAAACCTACCAGAATACTGCACCATTCCTGTGGAAACAAGTGAGCTTCAAAGACAGAATGGAGAGCTTATGGCCTTAGTTCTCAAAAACTAGGTAAAAGAAAGCAAAGGCTAAAAGGCTTTAAAAATTAAAATAAAAGGCTAATGGGCCTTGTGTTTGTTCTACCGGAGTGGACCTTGGATTACCTAATTAAAAAACTTAGTGGAGAAACCCACTGAGATAAAGACATACTAGGTTAAAAGAGTATAAACCTTGGCCGACGGTCAAAGGCTTGACGGCTCCAATGGTGAAGATCACGAATGGGCTGACGGTCTTGATCAAGGGCCATTCGGATTTTGGGTTGGGCCTGGTATGGGCGTGTGGCCATGGATGTAACACCCCCGGTTCGATCCATAACCAGGTGAACCAAAGATGCCACAGTATGTCAAATACCGTCAACGGTCCAGCCGTGCCCATAGTTTTGGCTGGTCCGTTTTCAATATCCGACCCTCTCGCCAAGAGCCTAAGGCTTGCCAACCCATACTCTAAGTAAGAGTTGTGTTAGCTTGGACTAGCTAATATCAGTTAGGGAATACAAGAGTTTTACACACACAAAAGCCCTTTTATTACATATATGTAAAACCTTACAAAGTCCTTACATCTTAAAATGTTACACGCGGAATTCCTTACAAGTCAAACCGTACACACCCAAAACACTACATGGTATTTTACAAAAGTAAAGCACTTACAAAAGGCATACCACACACTACTCTGGAACTTCTCATCCGTCACGTCCTACTTCACTCTTACTAGGGTTACCTGCAAAATAAGGAAGGGATGAGTAATCTAGCATTACCCAGTGAATTCCAGGCCCTCTATACAACAATTATTTTCCCACCCCAAAACCCCAAAAATGCATGAATGCAACACTTATAAATCAATCAAAACATAGTATGAAGGAAAATAAAAGAGATGATATCATGGTAACCACATACACACACGCGGGCCTCGCACGCCCCTGGGCCTCGCACGCCCGACTCATTCGATCTTCCTTTCTAAGGGAACACCTAGGACATAGCCACCAAGGAACATGAGCCTAGAACATCACCAACAACCGAGAACCATGTTTTTTTCTTCTCGGCGGGTACCATCGCACGGTTACCCTTATTATCCCGTCGGATAGAACTCGGCTCTAGGCTGCAATCCCGTTCCTCCGAGTCATCCCACCTAGACGGTCCTTCGCTAGTGTTAGGTGTCGCAAGGAAGTGTCGAACCTCCACGTTTCTGGATCTCCCACACCTCCAAACATCTTCCTGATATCCCACACCTCCGGATCACACAACACAATTTTCGGGACGATCCCCTGATCCGTTCTCGTACTTATCACAATATGAATTTCCGAGTGGATCACAATCCAACCTCGTACTTATCACAACCTTAATCACAGGAATGCATGATAATAAAAGCGTGACAAGAATAAACACTTCATGTGTTTCAATCCTTAACCACAACCTGCAAGTAAACCGTTAGCACATATGCTACCGGGAACTCACTTTTGACTACTCGGGCTAGGTCCGTCTTAATGTCTTCTTGCACGATCTGCACTGAGAGACTAAGTACAGAACCTATTTTAGTATAGGTCATAAAAGAAATTAAACTTGAAAGGAAACTACAAATCTTACGCTTACTGACCTTTCTCGCTTATCGGGTATTCGCCCCTATTACCGACCTACTTTCTTTCTCTTCTTTATTTTTCTTACGCTTTCTTTTCCTAATGTTTACTGTGAGTCTAAGAGTGGTGGATGAGTAGAAATGAAGCCAGGTCCGTGGTATTTATAGGCAAAATGAGCCAGCTTCTCTCTTATGTCGTCCGATGTCATCGATTTTGCATGTTTCCGTCTGATTCGTCGAAATGAGAGGTGCACCAGCCCTAGCACTCTATACCTGCGTTCTAGCTTTCTATGTGTGCTCAGAAGTCTTATATTATCCATTTAGGTCGTGGGTTTTGGTGGTTTCATTTGATTGGTCACGAAGCTTTTGTCGTTATCTTCTCGGTACGAGCGGATAGGGTAAGCACGAGATGTCACCGAACCATTTGGGGTTTTCTGGATCTTATCCCTTCACATTATCCTCTTAAATCTAGGCTCTAAGCCTGAAGTTTAGGTCGTGAGTCATGTGGCCAGATTATTTTTTGGTGATTGATCTTATCCGTTCGCTGCGGGTCGCTGCGCGATTTGCCAGAATGAAGGGTAATGAGGACGAAACCTAGCCTTAGGTATGGAGGTCTACTGAGACTTCATGCTTATCTTCTTATCCTCTCAGGTGTCCAATGAAATAGTGGCACCAGATTCGTGGCCAACAAGATAGTCGCATTTCGGTTAATTGGGTAATTGTACCGTTTCGGCCGTTGCACTGTCAAAACTTATTTTCTGGATATTATCCAATCCAAGGACGTTTTGCTAGATCAGTATTGACTTGGAATTGCATTTATAAAATCCATCCCGCTTGCGTCCGTACTGGTGTCTAATCCCGAGCGTTCCAAACTGTGTCGATAATCCCCGTTCCGACCCGATATTCGTCGTTTTGCTGTTATCCCATGGGAGTTAGACATTTCTTCACTATCTTTGGTTTTTGATAAGCTCCGCCAATGGTAATGATACACTTTCCTCCAGCTTTGGTTCGTGGGTTGGTTGGTCCAATGGGAAGGCGCCATTTTGCTTCTCTTAAACCGATAAAAAATTCGACCAATGAGAATGAAGTGCTTCATCCAAGGTCTAGCCAGGTGGTTTGTGGTCCAATGGGAGCTTGAAACTTATCCATCTGATCTGAGGAGTTTGGTCAATCAGAAGTGGGCATTCAGCTGCTGGTCATATCATAAGAAGTTTGGTCCAATAAGAGCGAGACATCTTCAGCTGCTTCGTTTTTGTAGGAAAATAACGAGCGTTTTTGTGGGGAATAACTAAACATTCTTCCTGATGAAGACAAGTCATAAATGAGCTGGTTTTTCTTCCAAAAATAATGAAACTCACGTGGCTGATCAGCTGGAGCATTATTCCGTACATCGGTCCTTATTGACTACCTTAATTTAGTCGTATGGACTGTTTTAAGGCCGTTTTGATCAATCTTCGTTTCTTCTTGGAACAACTGAATTTTCTTGCAACAAAATACCATAAGACGGTCTATCTTGAGTCTTGAATTATCCCTTGGTCGTTTTGGAATTTTTAGCTTCGTCGGCCGTCCACATCGATCTCTCGAAGGTGCTTGTGAATCGTCTTCAAAAATGCACGTCCGTTCTGATTTTTGTCTCGACAAAAATTATGCCTAGTCTTCCCAGGGAAATTTACCATAGTTCCTCCCGTGTTTTCTTGATGGTTGACTTTTTGGTCGTACTTAGCTCTTGGTAGGGTCATTACATTCTCCCCAACTTCTAAGAATTCGTCCCCGAAGTCTATTGCAGAATCAATCCTCGGTTTATCCTTGTCTTCTAAGAATATTGTCTCGTAACCTTGTCGTCGAGTCTTACTCTTCCCAGAAGTGTCATACCTCTGTTGCCATTCCCTTACCACGTTTCATCTCATACCACTCATCCTAATTCCTTTCCTAACAATTTAAAAACTATAGGACGACTCTCCTATTTAACTCCCCTATAACCCTTTCTAGAATTCCTTCCCTAGTTCCCATTAAAAAAATGCATCATGCATGCAGAGAGATAAGTTAGAACCCATGCGTACCTTAGTATTATGCCTAATTCCTGTTTTTGGGTAGAAGTTTCTAAACTGCCTAGTCCTACTAGTATCAACTACTCTTCTTCCTCGGGCTGCTGGTCTTGCTGCGGATCGGGCTGCTGGTTGGTGAGTGGTGCTAGATGAGGGTGCTGGATGATGGGTCGGGAAATTGGCCGGATAATGGCCTCTTCGTTCACATATATCGCACACCTTGCGCCTTTGCGCTGCTCGCATGTTAGGACATGCGCGACTGTAATGTCCGGTCCTGCCACACTCTTGGCAAAGTGGTGTGAAAGTTTCGGGTGCTGGAACTCTCATTCTCGCGGTCCTCCGGGGTGGTCTTCCTCTTTGAATTAGTCTGGTCCTTTCTTCGATGAACCTATCAACTCTGTTTGGTTCTGCGTCGCTTGTATGTTTGTTGTCTCGTCGAAGCGCCTGAACATAGATTCCATTGTGGCTTCCTCAGGGTTTTCTGGATTAATGTTTTCTCCTCCTTCGGCATTGTAGTGGTTAGATCTCCTTAGCGGTGGTTCGGAGTGAGTCACTTGCGGTTTCAGGTCTAGTGGCTGTCCATAGAGGTCATAGATTGTCGTGAAGCGGTTTCCAGTATCTCATTGTTTTGTGGTTCCGTAGGAAATTCTTCTTCCGGGTGGTCTCCACCAATCCGTGTCATCATGTTCGCCTAGTATGTGGGTGAGACATGTTCTTGTCCTGGGTAGTCCTCTTGCGGAATTAGTCCATCGTCATCGGCTTCAGTGCGGCTTCCCCATAGATCATGGTTCAAGGTCACAGGTGTGTGGTTAGGTCTCCATATCGCACAAATGGATACACGTAGTCCTACTCCTCGGGCTCCGTTGATATGTAAGGGTACATCCCGTATCCTGGCAGGAACACGTGCGGCATTGGGATCTCCGGCATTACACTCCGCGGGCTATTCTCCATGAGTTTGGTGTTGTTTCATTGGATGAGATTTTAACAATCTCGGTGTAAGGTTCCATGATTTCAATATCAGTGTGCTGCGTTGGCCATGCAGTGTACATATCTTCATCACTCACAGGCTTGTCGTATTGGGCTAGCATTCCTGTCCTTAATGATAGATCCAGATCCCCGACCATCCCATTGTTGTCTTCATGAGGACTTGATTCCAGGGATGAGTCCAAGTCGGTGATAGCGAACCAGTTTCTGGATTCATCGGAGTCTCCTGGCGAATTTGATCCACTGCACTCATCATCATACAACCCTGCATCCGGCCCAGTCTCACTCAACCAGTCATGTATTGTTCTCCCCATCGGTCGTGTCTGCGACACCATATCACACTTGTTATACCAAATCACACTCAAAAGGTATTCCTATTCCCTCACATGATTATGTAACGGACATTCCAGATTCCTAAGTATGCTTTTGTGACTCCTTTTGAATCGATAAAACCGAATAAAATTCTTGTCCCGTTAGCATGATCATGAACCATGCTCTGACACCACCATCTGTAACATCCACGGTTCGATCCATAACCAGGTGAACCAAAGATGCCACAGTATGTCAAATACCGTCAACGGTCCAGCCGTGCCCATATTCTTGGCCGGTCCATTTTCGATATCCGACCTTCTCGCCAAGAGCCTAAGGCTTGCCAACCCGTACTCTAAGCAAGAGTTGTGTTAGCTTGGACTAGCTAATATCAGTGAGGGAATACAAGAGTTTTACACACACAAAAGCCCTTTTATTACATATATGTAAAACCTTACAAAGTCTTTACATCTTAAAATGTTACACGCGGAATTCCTTACGACTCAAACCGTACATACTCAAAACACTACATGGTATTTTACATAAGTAAAGTGCTTACAAAAGGCATACCACACACTACTCTGGAACTTCTCGTCTGTCACGTCCTACTTCACTCTTACTAGGGTTACCTGCAAAATAAGGAAATGATGAGTAATCTAGCATTACCCAGTGAATTCCAGGCCCTCTATACAACAATTATTTTCCCACCCCAAAAACCCAAAAATGCATGAATGCAACATTCATAAATCAATCAAAACATAGTATGCAGGAAAATAAAAGAGATGATATCATGGTAACCACATACACACACGCAGGCCTTGCACGCCCCTGGGCCTCGCACGCTCGATGCATTCGATCTTTCTTTCTCAGGGAACACCTAGGACATAGACACCAAGGCACATGAGCCTAGAACATCACCAACAACCGAGAACCATGTTTTTTTCTTCTCGGTGGGTACCATCGCACGGTTACCCATACTATATAAGACGAAGGCATATATGAGAAATCAAAACACATTCGTATGAAAATTTAATTTGTTGTCAATTTACTTCTCAAACGGCTGAAAATAATCACAATTTCGGAGAACATATGAATGTGCACATTGATAGTCCTTTTCCGAAAGCCATATTTGGTGCATTTCTCCACTTGGACTACCTATGCTATAAAATATATTATGTACTCCATCGACATAATATACGGGGGCATCACCTTCATCGAATCTTGTTAACCTACACGGTAAAAAGTGGTTCAAATTAGAATATACCTCTCAAACATATTAGTTTGTAAACCTACACGGTAAAAAGTGATTCACTTAAGAGTTTACCTTGATTTTATTTGTATATTTTCCTCAAAGTAGTGCTATGAGAAATAAGATATTTCGTCACTGAGATACGATTGAACAATCGAACCTGATTCATATCTTTTTTTCTTCGCTTTCCCTTTCAACTTCTTGAAAAATATTTCAAAATGATACATCCACCTATACTGCAAGGGTCCTCCTAATTCAGCTTCGTATGGGAGATGTATAGTCAGGTGCTCCATGACGTCAAAAAAAGAAGGTGGATAGATCTTTTCCAAATTCGATATGATCAAGACTATGTTTTGTTTTAGAATTTGGATGCAACGTTTCAGCAAAGTTCTTGTACATAGGTCACGGAAAAATCCTCCAACGCTTACAATATTAACAAAATTACTGTATAATAGTATAATAGGTGGACATTTTGCACTTATCAAATAATAACATAAGTATTAGTACCTGATAACACAAAGTGGACATTTCGGTCTATGAGTTCTGCGAAGATAAATGGAAGTAAGCGCATCATAAAAACATGGCAGTCATGACTCTTTATGCCCGAGAACTTGCCATTAACCATATCAACACAAGTAGCCAAATCTGATGCGTAACCATCTGGAAATTTGACCGCATGTTTCATACAGTCCAATAACTTTTCCTTTTGCTTCTTCCGTCAGTGTGTAGGCGGGGAAAGGAGCTTTACCAGAACTATCGAGATGTAAGTGTGGTCGAGAACAAAATAGTTCTATATCCCTTCATGACGTGATGGTATCTTTTGTTTTACCCTTTACATTCATAAGCGTATTCATGATGTTGTCAAAAAAATTTCTTCTCAGTATGCATCACATTAAGATTATGTCGGAGATTGAGGTTTGTCCAATACGGTAACTCCCAGAATATGTTTTCTTTGTGCTAGTTGTGCAAGGTTCCATAACCAGGCTTCTTCTTTTCATGACCGTTTCCACCGCAATTCTTTGTTTCCGGTGGTTCGACACTATACAACCGCTCATAAAAAAAGTTGATGCCCATTGTAAGACTGAGGTGGATACTCATTCACAACGTGTTTTCCATTCAAGAAGTTTTTTCTATTATTCCTTAGCGGATGCCTACGAGGAAGAAATCTTCGGTGTCAATCAAACCAACATGTCTTCCTCCCATTTAGTAGATATAATGACTTTGTATCGTCCATGCAAATGGGATAAGACAATTTACCATGTGTCGTCCATCCTGATAAAATACCATACGCCGGGAAGTCGCTTATCGTCCACATCAACACTGCTTTCAGATTAAAAATTTGATGCAAGGATACGTCATACGCATTGACTCCGGTAGACTACAATTCTTTTAATTCCTCAATAAGAGGCCGGAGGAAAATATCAAGACTTGCTCGCGGATGATTCGGCCCTGAATTCAGAATTGTAAGGAACACATATTCCGTGTTAATGCACATCCAAGGGGGCATGTTATATGGAGTCAATATCACATGCCACAATGAATGATTACGAAACATGCCAAATGGATTGAACCCTTCTCTATACAATCCCAAATAAACGTTATGAGGTTCTTCGGCAAACCGAGGATGTGGGTCTTGAAAATATTTCCACTCTGCAGCATCAGAAGGATGACACATTTCTCCGTCCTTTGCTCGGTGCTCAGCATGCCATCTAATTGTCGCTGCAGTCTTCTTGCTCTGATACATTTTCTTCAATCTGTCAGCGATAGGTAGATACCACATACGAGACTCTGCTGTTTTGGTTCTACGGTTTCCGTCGTTGGGCTTCCATCTTGGCAAACCACAAAATTGACACTTATCCCACTTTTCGTCTTCTTTCCAAAAGGTCATACAATTGTGAATACAAACATCAATTGTATGATGCGGGAGACCTAAGTTGCACATCAACGTTTCTGTCTTATAGTGGGATCCGGTTGACTGGTTTCCTTCTGGTATATAATCTGTCAACACCTCGCACCATAAATCCACACACTTTTCAGTCATATTTTAGTCTGTCTTGTTTTGCAGGACCCGCGCGGCTAAGGATTACTGAGAGTGACCTTCACGACAACCATATTATATAACGGAATTCTCACCCCTTCTAACGAGTCGTAGAATTTTTTGGAATGGTTACATACCAGTTCTTCCACATTTTGAGAACTATCAAAATTCACGCTATCATGAAACGCATCATTCACCATATCCACATATCTATCTTCTACGACATCATCTTCTTGCGTCAAATTAATATAACTCGGTCCTAAAGCCACATCAATTGCCTCCCCATGCTTATACACAATATAATAATCATCCATAAATCCTCTACCTAATATATGATTCCAAATTTTGTTCCCCAGGATAACTTTCTTGTTTTTGCAGAAAGTGCAATGGCAGAAAAAATTACCGCCATTGCTTAGCGTAAAAGGTTGATTACTTGCAAAAGACATGAATTGTTCGACCCCCATTTAGAACTCCGCCGATAAATTTCGCGTCTCTAGATTTATCCTCTTATACATCAATTCCCGAGCATTATAGAATCCCGACATTATATGAAAAAGGGTTTACGATTTTTTTAATTTGATTTGTAGATTGGAGAGTGAGTGTGAGCATTTGTATGAATGAGGAGAAGAGAGGTCAAAGGTTTATTATATAGATCATATCGCGGCTGATTTGCGACCACTAAGCGACTACTTTGCGACTTCTATATAAAGTAGCAAAAAGTAAGTACACCAACCCGAGAACAATTAAAACACGTGGGTGTACTGACTTTTTACTACCAAATCGCGTCTGAGTTGCAACCCACCGAAAACAGTCGCTAAGTAATCGCAAATTTTGCGACCAATTAGTGATTAGATGTTTACGACAACAGTGTAGTTGTCTCTCAGTCGAGAAATAGTGACTAATTTACGATTCATGTTATGCGGTCACATATTTGTGACCTGTGACCTATTTACAACTAATTTATATCGGTCGCTAAGCAGTCATGAGGTGGTCGCAAATTGGTCGGGACTTTTTGCGGCCACATAAGTGGTCGCTTTGCAGCTGTAAAACAACAATTTTCTTGTAGTGATGGAAAACTAAGAAGAAAACACAGTGTCTCACTCTGCCACCAAAGCAGAATATATGTCAAAGACATCTGCACTTTGCGAGACAAAATGGATGCAGAAGTTAATGAAATAATTTGATGTTGATCAATCTAGGACACCCACAGTTTAATTTTGTGATAGTAAGGTTGCGCTTCATATAATTGTCAGTACGGTATTTCATGAACGAACAAAGCATACATAGAATGACTGTTATGTTGTTCGTGATGTGGTTTGATATGAAATAATTGTTACTAAACACATTCCAATAGATTCCATTTCTAAATTTAGTGTCGAAGCTGAGCATTCTTGAACTTCATACTCCAACTTGAATGAGAGTATTGGTGATAAGTGTTTTGAAGATACAAGAAGATATGGATAAAGCTTAGAATATTTGTTCAAATAATTATTTTGTTTTTGAAAAGGATTAACATTCAATTTTGATAGAACTTAGGAACATGATTCACACATGATCGTGTTTTACAAAAATTCATTAAATCTACAAATCTTCATTAATTTTACTCTTCATTAATTTCATTTCTTAAAAAAAACTAATAAATCTAAAAGTCAAAAATCTAATTATCTATGCACATTCTAATCTCCTTACTAAAAATCCTATAATAGTAACTAAAAGTTCCGAAAATATAAAAATTGTGGGATTCTAATGCACAACAATATATAATTTTTAGATTATATAAAAAATTAATCAGAGTCGAAAAAATATAAAAATGTAAATGAAAATAATTATGTTACATGTACTATAACGAATTAAGGTTGAATACCGTTTTAACAACAACAAAAACTATATAAGTGAATATATAAAAACTCCAATAAGCAAATCTATGAGAGAGAGAAAAAAAATAAAAATTAGATATGAAACTAAAAAATAATTAAAAATATTTCACGGCACAAGTTACAAAAAAAATTTTACAACAAAAATGAAGGATAATAAATCTACTAATTGATCAACAAAAATTATAAATACGCTCCAAACATAAATATTTTCCAAAAATTTAAACAAAGCTCATATAAATAAAATCCATATATTAATATATATTAAGGAGACATCTCAAATACGAGTAAATCACACAAAAAACTACACATATAAATTTTATATAAATAAAAAAACAAAATAGACATAAATAAAATAACTAAGAATTGCTCGGCGGAAGGGATGAAAAAACGAAAAATATATTGAATCAGTAAAAAATACACAAATAATATGCAAAAATATAAAAAGTAAAATATAAAACTCAGAAATGCACAGAAACATTAAAATGTACAAAACCACGTGCACGCAGAGTTAACTATCTCTAGTATATTTAGTTTGCCGGTTTACTGATTATTTACAACAGGAATGATAACTATATATATAGATATATATATATATATATATATATATATATGTCTCTCTATTTCTCTCCCTCTCTCTCTTGAAGAAAACCAAAATGATTTCCGGCCTATGTCTCTGATGATCTTCACTGGAGATGGTTTTTTCCGCTTGTTCTCGTGATCCTATCCGTGCATGCGCCTTACTTTTGCGGTTGGGGTTAGAAAGACTGAAAAATTTAGCGGATAAGAATGATTTTCAATTTACTTTTATCAATGGTGTGGTAGTCTAGTGGTAACACAAAGAGATTAGTTCTTTTGTGCCCCGGATTCAAACCTCGTTGGTACGAAAGAATATTCTTTAAATTAGAATATTTAAAGACCGATTTTGGACTCGTGTGAGAATATGGGTATAAGGCCCAAAACTTTCACCGTATTAAAAAAAATGGTTTGCATATATATGTGTGTGCGTTACATGTGCACTAGGGAGAGAAACAAGAGCAGAAGTTAACACAAAGTCAGAGAAGAGCGAGACCCAAAAAAAAAAAAAAAGAAAATGGCGAGCGGTAAGTGGAGGTTCTTGGAGGTAGCCGTAATGGCGATGGTTGTGCAGTGGTGGGGGTATGATGGTAATCTAGCGGAGGGATATCCAGAAGAAGATCTGGTGACGAAGCTGCCTGGGCAACCCGAAGTGGCATTCAGACAATTCGCTGGCTATGTTGATGTCGACGTCAAAGCTGGTCGGAGCCTCTTCTATTACTTCGTCGAAGCTGAGAAGCAAGCACACACTAAACCTTTAACACTTTGGCTCAATGGAGGTTTGCGTTACTCACTCTCTCGGTACTGTCTAACCAACTTCTGTAGGCTTTCGTTAGAATTTGTTTGTTTAGAGAAAAATATAAAGTTGTCGTAGTGTGTAATCCAATTGTCGGAGTATAATAATAATTAGTGTTATTAGTACTCTGTTACATTTATGTGATTTCCTTTTGATTCAGCTACAAAAGACCGGTTTTGATTTCAATTCTGTGGCCTAAAGTAATCAAACCATTTAAGTCAGTTTGGTTAAAACTGAGAAATTGTTGCAGGGCCAGGCTGTTCATCCATTGGAGGAGGAGCTTTTACGGAGTTAGGTCCATTTTACCCCACTGGAGATGGTCGTGGCCTCCGCAGAAATTCCAAATCTTGGAACAAAGGTATCTCTTACTCTCTTCTTGTAACTTTTGACAAGGACAAAGTTTGTTAACTCAAGTATTGTAATGTAGCCTCAAATCTATTGTTTGTGGATTCACCGGCTGGAGTAGGATGGTCTTATTCTAACAGAACTTCCGATTACACTACTGGCGATGAATCCGCCGGTATATATAATCTTTCAAATGATTAAAATCATGTTTTGTTTTTATCAATGCTTCATAAACTTTCTTACAAGAAGACTTGTTACTGAATGATGTTTTCAATATTAGCCAAGGATATGCTGGTGTTCATGTTAAGATGGTTAGAAAAGTTTCCAGAATTCAGGACACGAAACCTCTTTCTCGCTGGTGAAAGCTACGCAGGACACTATATTCCTCAACTAGCTGATGTAATAATCGAATACAACGCACGACGCTTAAACAGATTCAAGTTCAAGCTCAATGGCATTGCAGTAAGCAATAACAACTACACAAACTATAAAATAAAAGCAATTCTATCGGATTTCTGTTTTGCTGGCTCTGTTTTTGATTGATTCTTCTGTTTTGATTAGATCGGGAATCCGCTTCTCAAGCTTGACCGGGATGTTCCAGCCACGTATGAATTCTTCTGGTCTCATGGGATGATCTCTGATGAACTTGGCCTCACTATCATGAACCAATGCGACTTTGAAGATTACTCATTCTCAAGTTCACACAACATAAGCAAACCTTGTGAAGACGCAATGAGTGAAGCTGGAACCATCATAACGCAATACGTCAATTACTATGACATCCTCCTTGATATCTGCTACCCGACCCTTGTTGAGCAAGAGCTCAGGCTCAAGAAAATGGTAAGAAAAAAATAAGGAGCCTTGCCCAAGACTTCTTATTCTACTATTTGTTGCATTTACATTTATATATAATCTTAAAATTTAAAACGAATCAACAATTTTTAGTATATTGAACAGAATATTTTAAGAATAACATTTTTTATTATAAAATATATAATTATTTAAGAATTGGGCATATAAATGCGAAAAAATGTTTGTATCTTTATATTGGTTTTTTGTGTCCACATTTTGTAATAGAAAACGAAAATAGAAAGAAAACTTCTTTTGAATATCGGCTTTTTGCAAACTATTTTTTGAAAGCTGAAAATATATTTTATTTCCAAATAATTTTGAATATATTAACGCGTGAAAATTGCTAAAACAAGGGAAAGAGCTGACATTTGAAAAGGATATGTAGCCTAAATGCTTTTGTTAGTATATCCTTCTGCTAATAAAAATGTTTTAAAAATGATTTTTAGGGCACAAAGATGAGTGTTGGAGTGGACGTGTGCATGAGCTATGAAGAGCAGTTGTACTTAACTCTTCCTGAGGTTCAAAAGGCTCTTCATGCTAACCGAACTCATCTGCCATATTCATGGTCTATGTGCAGCCGGTAATGTTTAACTTGAGCCATCTCTAATCTCTATCTCAATCTCAAAATTTTAATTTTAACGCTATGATTATGTTTCACCTTCACAGCCTCTTGAACTACAATGATACTGACGGGAACATGAACATACTTCCGATTATTAAGAGAATCGTGAAGAGCAAAATCCCTGTTTGGGTCTTTAGGTAAATCTATTTCCATTATTTTAATACACAAGTTGTTTGAATTTTCTTTCTTCTATTTTTGTAAAAAAAAAAATATTTTTTTTATACCGTAGAAATTATGGGTTTTAAGCTATAATCTCCTACGAACGTAGAATCAGTACTTTAAACAACCAACAATTTATGTTACCACCATCACACATTTAGTTTGTAAACTGTATATAGTTTAAACACACAATAGTCTTATTCACATCTTAAATTGCAGTGGAGATGAAGATTCTGTGATCCCGCTTCTAGGTTCAAGGACTCTAGTAAAAGAACTTGCCGAGGATCTCAAATTTAACACTACAGTTCCCTATGGAGCTTGGTTCCACAAAGGACAGGTTTGTTCCACAGAAAACCTTAACTTTACTATGCCTTTAATTTTGAGCGTTCTGTTTTTTCGCTTGGTTTGGTTTGGTTTTATGTTAAGTAAATTTGGTTCCATTTGGTTTGAGTTTTTCCATAACAAATAAAAAAGTGAAATAAAATTAATTATGTAGTTTAAACTAAGTTATATATTTGAAATGTAAAAAAAATATTTTTAAAATACATTTTAAATTATGAATTTCACTTTTAATCGAGTACATTCAATTCGATTGTTCTAAATTTGGTTTTGGTTTTGGCTTCGTTTATACGATGTAAAAAATACTGTAGTTTTTTAAAAAATGTTTGGTTCAGTTATTTTGAGTTCGTTCAGTTCATTACTTACGTCTACCCCTAATTGTAAACTTGTTGATGTGAGGTAGGTCGGTGGATGGGTAATAGAGTATGGGAATCTGCTGACATTCGCAACGGTCAGAGGAGCTGCTCATATGGTGCCTTACGCGCAGCCTTCACGAGCTTTGCATCTGTTCACTAGCTTTGTTCTTGGCCGAAGATTGCCAAACAAATCGCCTCCTCCTCTTCATGATTGAGAGGGGATGGCTTCTCTTTTTCATTTTTTGTTTGTTTGTCAGAATGGTGGTCTAAGTCGGTTATGTTCTTTCTTTATGTGTTTTACGCTTAGAGACAGTTTCGTTGTTTCGATTGAAAGCATTTATTGAATAACATCATAATATATGGTTGTCATAAATATCTCACAATTCTTGTAGCTTGAAAATCAATGGTGGAAAAACAAGTTTGAGTTTTGTCGAATTCAACGTGTTGGTGGCAATGGCAACGTTTTTTTGTTTTTGTTTTTTTTAAAGATACCTTTTTATATATTAAAGCCCTTTCCAAAATGAAAAAAAAAAAATACCAAAAGTTCGAGAACAACAACTAAGCACGAAAGAGCATAACCACAAACATAACAAGACATCTTAAAACAGAGAGATCCAAGTTTGTAATACTGAGACCAAATTGAGAATGCACTCCTTTAACACGAGTCAATGGCAGAAGACGACACTTAGCCGTGGATTTAATCTCTGCTATAATTGCCTATGCCGATTTTGAAACCGAGCTATGAAGTCTCCGGTTTCTTTCCCGCCATAAGAAATAAATTGCAGCTTAAAACAAGAGACGAATGATTAGCTTCTGGAAAATACTTAGGTTCACCCCTAGAGGTGAACCCATTTGTTCACCTCCTCTTTTTTTAACCAATAAAAATATGACATGTAATATTATTTTTAAATAAAATTATAAAATTAAAATTAAAGAATTAAAAATATTCAAATATTTTAAAGACCCTTTGAATGTAAACCTTTAAGGTTTAAGGTTTAGGGATTAGGATTTATGGTATAGGGTTTAAACTCTTTGAGTTTAGGGTTTAAGCTCTTTGGATTAGGGTTTAGCGTTTAGGGATTGGGGTTTAATTTTTTATTTTTTTAATTTACATGTTGGGTTTAGGGATTAGGGTTTATGGTATAGGGTTTAAGCTCTTTGGGTTTAGGGTTTATGGATTAGGGTTTAAGCTCTTTGGATTAGGGTTTAGGGTTTAGGGATTAGGGTTTAGTTTTTTATTTTTTTAAATCTACATGTTGGGTTTAGAGATTAGGGTTTATGGTATAGGGTTTAAGCTCTTTGGGTTTAGGGTTTATGTATTAGGATTTAATCTCTTTGGATTAGGGTTTAGGGTTTAGGGATTAGGGTTTAGTTTTTTATTTTTTAAGATTTACATATTAGGATTAGGGATTATGATTTAGTTTTAATATTTTAGGTTCAAATTATCGTTTAGGGTTTAGGGTTTAGAATTTAGGGTTTAGAGATTAAGATTTAGGTTTTAGTATTTTTATAAAAAAAATTATTTTTAAGTTTTGTCCGAAATAATATATATTTTCTTTTCTTTTATTTTCGTTTTTTATTTTTTTATTTTTAAAATATTTTTAAAATTTTAGTTATTTTTAATATTAGATTATGTGGAATTATTTGATTGGTTAGAAAAGGTGGAAGTGAACAAAAGGGTTCACCTCTAGGGGTGAACCCAAGTATTACTCTTAGCTTCTTATTGACATCCCTCACGAGGTCTTTAAGCCATCTCAGTCCGTCTTCAAACAAAGATGGAGGCAAAATCTGGAGCTTAGATGTAAAGAAAGACAACACCGAGGAGCTATATGAGCAGTCAAAAAAAGATGCTAGCGAGATTCACTTCCTTCATTACAAAGCAGACAAGTTTCCGACACTGCTAGACCCCATATGCCCATCCTATCACTCGTGGTTAACATGTTCCTAGTCGCTAGCCAAGCTAAAAAGCATGTTTCGGAACCTTCCCTGAGAACCAAAATGCATCGAACCAGTCAACCTTCAGACCCGGCGGACTGAGATAATGCCAAACTTCAGAGGAAGAGAAGCTCATTGACGGGATTTTATTGCCAACTTTCCACATGAAGCAATCATCTTTGGCTTCATGACTAACGATTGAGGCACTCGGTAAACAATCACAGAGAATCCGGATAATAGGTCTTCTACTTTGACTCCTAGCAATCCACCAATCATCTCCGTGAATAGCATCCGCAAGAGACGCAACATATTATAAACCGGAAACAACCTTACCAGGCCTTCCTGTAATATCAATTAGGGGTCCGAGACCCGTCCATTTATCAAACCAAAAGCTCCCTATTCTTCCAGAACCAATTTCACAGACCACAAATTCTCTTGCCATATTTTTTAACTTGTAGAGATTCATCCACAGCCAACTGCCTGCAGTAGGGGACTGAGCTTTCCAAAAATTTGTACTTCCTAATAGATTTTTCCGAACCCACGACACCCATACCGATCCAGCTGATACAAATAATAACCAAATCAGCTTCAGACATAGCACCTTATTCCACGAAACCAATCTCATTAAACCCAGACCTTCAGATTCCTTAGAAGTACAAACTGGATTCCAACTGACCTTTTCTCCTCTTGCAGATTCTATATTTCATTTCCAAAGAAATGCGCTACACATCTCCTCGATCTCCTCTAAACACTGCACTACAAAAAATGTTCACATTGATAACATATTATAATAACATAGTTTACGAAACTGCTATTAAATATAAGTTTATAATTTTAGTTACTACTCCCTCCGTTTCATAATGTTTCATGTTTTAGAAAAAAAAATTGTTTCATAAAGATTTATGTTTTAGGTTTTCTATGCAATTTTTACTAATTAATGTTTATAAACTGTGAGTTTCAAAATCTATATTGAATTATTATTGGTTAATAGTTATTGGAAAGTGTTTTTATGAAAGAGAAATATGCATTTATAGTTAGATATTAATTATTTCTTAATTTGTGTGAAATGTCTAAAACATGAAACATTATGAAACGGAGGGAGTATATAATAGCATTGAATAAACGTTAATATCGAATATTACTGAGCAGGAAGCTAAAATTACATAGCCAGCCAACACTTAGCTAAAAATTTCACTTGAGCGGCATTACTTTATTATTTTCCCTCTGCGACTTAATGAAAAATTTACCAGACTCTTAACATCTCAGATCTAACTTTCTCAGCCACACTAATCTCGCCTTCTCGTTTTTTCCTCTTCTCCTCCTACGTTTCAACACCATCGTCCACCGCCTTCCACCTCCGTAATTCTCCATTGTCACTCCTCCTCTCCTCTATTTGATCGCTAAAAATATCAGATGAAACAAATCCGATCTTGAGATTACCGAGGGGAAAATTAATCGAAGGTAGATTTGCTCTCTTCTTCATCCTCTTCTCGATTTCTCCATTGTTGGGAGTTTGACAAAGTCCAGAGCTGACCGAGTCTTTAGGAGCTGAATAAATGTATTTCCTTTTTGAATTGTTTCCTAGTTTGTTTCCGTAAGTTTCTCAATTCCTGTTGTAAGGCTGATATAAGCCATAGCTTTCTCATTCGATTGAATAACAGAAATCATTCTGAGCATATCTGATTTCTAGTTCCTTTATCTGGTATCAGAGCGAAATCAAAATTGTGAGGTGTTGAAGAGATGACGGAAAATGGGAACTTCTCGGTGCCATCAGTTCCAAAATTTGACGGCGATTACGACCATTGGAGTCTGGTGATGGAGAATCTGTTACGGTCGAAGGAGTATTGGTGTGTCGTTGAATCTGGACTTCCAAATCTCAGAGTAATCGCAGCACCCACACCGGCGCAGAAGAAAGAATTCGATGACGCCAAGCTCAAGGATCTCAAAGCCAAAAATTACCTGTTTCAATCGATCGACAAAGCTATATTGAAGACGATAGCCCAGAAAGAAACAGCCAAGCAGCTGTGGGATTCCATGAAAATCAAACATCATGGAACGGCTAGAGTGAAGAGGGCACAGCTTCAAAGGCTGCGACGATCGTTTGAAACCCTGGAAATGAAGATCGGAGAGAAGGTCGAGGCGTATTTTGGAAGAGTGATGGAGATCGCAAACGATATGCGAAATTGTGGAGAAAACTTGAATGATGTCGCAATCGTGGAGAAGATCCTTAGGAGTCTCACTGAGAACTTCAATTTTGTGGTTTGCTCTATTGAAGAGTCGAAAGATATTGATCTGCTCACTGTTGATGAGCTGCAAGCGTCATTGCAGATCCATGAGAGCAAAGTCACAGAGAAGAAGAGTGAGGAGCAGGTGCTCCAAGTTGAGAACGAGCCAAGAGGGACTCGAGGAAGAGGACACTGGAGAGGAAGAGGCAGAAGCAGTTTTAGAGGACGAGGGAGAGGCAGATCTTTCGTGAATCGATCAGCCATAAACTGCTTCACCTGTGGAAAGCAGGGACATTACTCGTATGAATGCACTGAGAAGGCTAACTTCGTCGAGTTTGATGAGGAGGAAGAGTTACTCCTAATGGCTCATGCTGAAGTGAGCAAGGGTGAAGGAAAAGCAGAAGCCTGGTTCTTGGATTCCGGGTGCTCTAATCACATGACAGGGGAGAAGTCATGGTTTGTAGAATTGGATGAAGGTTTCAGACATTCAGTTCTATTGGGAAATAGTACGAAGATGATGGTTGAAGGAAAAGGGAAGATCAGACTGGAAGTTGAGGGCATTGTACAAGTCATAACAGACGTATACTACGTTCCTCAACTCACTAGTAATCTACTAAGCATTGGACAACTGCAGGAGAAGCGGTTGAGATTCATCATCGAAAGTGGGAAATGCAGTGTGTTTCATCATCTTAGAGGACTGATCATGGAGACGCATATGACGAGAAACCGAATGTTTCTGATATATGCTAAGAAGAAGCTGAGCTCTGAGAAGTGTCTCAAAATGGAAGAAGACAATGTGGAGACATTGTGGCATAGAAGATTTGGGCATCTCCATAACAAGTCTATAAAAATTATGCAGAGGAAGCAAATGGTAAAGGGATTACCAGATATCAAAGATGAGGTCAGAGTCTGCACAGTATGCAATATGGGGAAGCAGCAGAGAGGAAAATTCCCTAAGAAGAGCAAGTGGAGAGCAACTGATAAGCTGGAGCTGATACATGCTGACTTGTGTGGACCCATCACCCCAACTTCACACAGCGGTAAACGGTACTTATTTGTACTTGTTGATGATTTTTCCCGCAAAACCTGGATTTACTTTCTCGCAGAAAAATCAGAAACCTTTGAAACATTCAAAGCTTTCAAGAACACTGTTGAAAAGGAAGCAAAGACTGTTATCAGAGGGTTGCGTACTGACAGGGGAGGAGAATTTACCTCCGAGAGCTTCAACAAATTCTGCAGAGAGAATGGGATAAAGCGAAGTTGACAGCAGCTTATACTCCTCAGCAGAATGGAGTGGAAGAGAGGAGAAACCGTACGATTATGAACATGGTACGATGTCTGTTGTGTGAGAAGGAGATACCAAGGTTCCTATGGCCTGATGCAGCAAGATGGACTGCTCATGTTCTGAATTGAAGTCTCACCAAATCCATAAAGGATAAAGTTCCAGAAGAGAGATGGACAGGTATCAAGCCTAAGGTCGACTACTTCAGAGTATTCGGGTCTATTGCTCACGTCCATGTTCCAGCACAGAAACGCATCAAGCTGGACATTCGAAGCAACAAGTGCATCTTACTTGGAGTGAGTGAAGAATCCAAAGCATACAGGTTGTATGATCCAATCTCAAACAAGGTCACAATAAGCAGAGATGTGATCTTTGAGGAAGATGCCAAGTGGGATTGGAAGCTGAGAAAACCAGAAGAAAGTATCTTGACTTGGGGAGATGATGGGATTTATGAGGAAGAAGAAACTGATGAAGAAATAGATGAGGAAGGAGAACCAGAAACTGCTGGAAATAATGAGGAAGAAGAACCTGAAGTTGAGAATGGAGCTGGAGCAGAAACAGTGGAGAATGCTGAGGTACAAAATCAGACTGTCGAGCATGGTGAACAGTCGAAAAGATCAAGAAAACAGCCCGATTGGATGCAGGACTTTGTGAGTGGTGAAGAAGTGAGCGAAGAGGAGGAACTAATGAACTTTGCGTTCTACATATCATCCGATGATCCGATACATTTCTATGAGGCTGAGAAAGAAGTTAAGTGGCAGGAAGCGATGAAAGCAGAAATTCAGTCCATAGAAAGGAATGAGATATGGGAGCTAGTAAACTTGCCGCCTCAAGGGAAGAAAATTGGGGTTAAATGGGTGTACAAAACCAAGTTGAATGAAGAAGGGAAGGTGGAGAAGTGTAAGGCTCGATTAGTAGCGAAGGGATACTCTCAAACCGCAGGCATAGACTACACAGAGGTCTTTGCCCCTGTTGCTAGATGGGACACAGTCCGCAGTCTCCTGGCAGTAGCTGCTCAACAAGGATGGTGCGTCTACCAACTTGACGTAAAGAGTGCCTTCTTGTATGGAGAGCTAAAGGAAGAAGTATATGTTGATCAGCCTGAAGGGTTTATCAGAGCAGGGGAGGAAGATAAAGTCTATCGCCTAAAGAAAGCTCTCTACGGTTTAAAACAGGCACCAAGAGCCTGGTTTAGCAGAATTGACAGCTACTTCAAGAAAGAGGGATTTCAGAAAAGTGGCTATGATCACACTCTGTTTTTTAAGAAGGCAGGCGACATCATTCTAGTGGTGAGTCTCTACGTCGATGACTTGATTTACTCTGGAAATAATGAGTCAATGTGTGCAGAGTTTAAATCAAGTATGCAGCAAGAGTTTGAGATGACTGACATGGGCAAAATGAAGTTCTTCCTTGGAGTAGAGGTTCATCAGAGTAACAATGGGATACATATTTGTCAGAAGAAGTATGCCAAAGAGGTTCTCGAGAGATTCAACATGGGAAATTGCAACGCAGTAAAGAATCCGATCGTTCCTGGAACGATTATCACAAAGGAGGGCGATAAAGGAACCGATGCTACACTCTACAAACAACTTGTGGGATGTCTAATGTACCTTACGGTAACAAGACCTGATTTAATGTTTGTAGTGTGTTTGATAGCACGGTTCATGGCAGATCCAAAGGAGGAACATATGGCGATAGCAAAGCGAGTGCTCAGGTACATAAAAGGAACATTAAATTTTGGTGTCTTTTATGGGAGATCAGCCACTGCGAATCTGTTGGGGTATACAGATAGTGATTATGCTAGGGATTTGGAGGACATAAAGAGCACCTCTGGCTATGTATTCATGCTTAATGGAGCAGCAATATGCTGGAGTTCAAGGAAGCAAGAGATCGTCACTTTATCCTCTACAGAGGCGGAATACGTAGCAGCAACGTCAGCAGCCTGTCATTGTGTTTGGTTGAAGGGAATGTTGCAAGAGCTGAATGCAGTAAGTGATGAATGCACAGATATCATGTGCGATAATAATTCTGCTATCAAACTGTCCAGGAATCCAGTTATGCATCGAAGGACCAAGCACATCGATGTTAGGTACCATTACTTGCGAAACTTATCAAATGATGGTGTCATGAAGTTGGTCTTCTGTGGAACTAAGGATCAAGTTGCAGATGTGATGACTAAGCCTATCAAGTTAGATCAATATGATAAGCTTAGAGATTCACTTGGAGTTCGAAAGCTAGAAGTTTAAACTGATGCAAGAAGGCATTTTCAGTTTAAGGGGAAGAATTTGTTGGGAGTTTGACAAAGTCCAGAGCTGACCGAGTCTTTAGGAGCTGAATAAATGTATTTCCTTTTTGAATTGTTTCCTAGTTTGTTTCCGTAAGTTTCTCAATTCCTGTTGTAAGGCTGATATAAGCCATAGCTTTCTCATTCGATTGAATAACAGAAATCATTCTGAGCATATCTGATTTCTAGTTCCTTTATCCATGGCTTTTTAGTCCTCTTTTATGCTTATTTGATTCGTTTTTTTTCTTCAGGATGATTTTTCAGAACTTCAGACTATTCGTCTTCTTCTTCTTCTATTTGTGTTGTAAAATCTAGAAATTGTTTGAGATCTGCATCCTTGTTTCTATTGGATTTTGTGATTTGTGTGGTGTATATTCATTGTGGGTTTTATCTCTTTCACTGTTACGTATCTACGAATAAACAAAAATTCTGTGGTGGAGAAACAAATATTCTCTCGTTCTTTGCTCGTTGTGTACTTTGGTGGTGGTGATGAAATAATTTGTGATTTCTCACTTCAGATCTCTCTGTCTGTCTCAGGGATATAGGAGAGAAACTCTTAGGTGAACGAGCATTTCGTGTTCTATTTTCTGGAGTATCTCTTCCTTTAGCTATGAGCACCATTGTGAGTACTCTCTTACTCTTCAAACTATTCTCCAAATTAATTGCAAAAGATCTCTTTGATTGAGTCCTTCATGATTGATTCAGTGATTTGTTGGGGTCAATGACATGTCTTCTTCTACTTTTAGGTTTACTTTATAAACCATAGGTACGATGGGTCACAGTTATGGCAGCTTCATGGTATTCCAGGAAGTCCATGAAGCTCTTTGGGTCGCTAATTTTGTAACCTTCTTCTTTCTCTATCCTTCAACCTTCGATCTTCTGGAGGTAGCAACTGTTGATAAACCAAAGATGCCTCTGCGGGAGACCTGCATAATGAGAATCACTCGACATACTCAGGTAATTGGCCATCGCTCTTATATGCCTAGGCACCACCAGTCTAATTCATTTTCTTCATTTGTGGTTCAAAAACCTGACATTATACAGAAAGTTTAGATTTTTTTGTTTCGGTTTTGTCCTTTCTATAGCTTCATGTTCAACATTATGTACCATAATAATCCATAATAATCAAGGACCATGGTTTATTAGTGGCTGTAATTTGCCATAAAATATCTGATTCTAGATATTGCATTTGATCCGTAATTAGAATCCAGTTGTTTGAAAAACTCATAGGAGAACAAGCATTTCGTGTTCTATTTGCTGGAGTCTCTGTTATTATATAAATCGCTTCACATCTCTCTGTTTGTCTTAAGTTTGGTGGTGGTGTTGAAATAATTTGTTATTTCTCCCTTCTTTGATTCCTATTCAACCAAGAAAATAACGTTGATTCTTGTGAACACACTCTTTGCCTTTTTAGATTCTTTTTCAATTTGTTTGTATTGCTAAGGGTTTTCTTTTGTCCTTACTCGATTGTAGCAGCAATGACGGTGTCTATGTTAGCTTCGTTGATGCAGGTTCTGATCACGGTGGCTGATGTAGTGGTTCCTTGTCTTATCGTATCCGGCATCATGTCTTTCGAAGACCATGTAGAGAAATGGGGATGATGCCGTTGGCGCAGAAGTTGAAGAGATTAGAGAGACATCACCAATCTCTTCTGCCACTCCAAGTTATTATTTTCCTCCCGGAGGTAATCACAGATTCTCAACTGTTTGTTAATTGCTTTTTAGGGGCTTATTTTTGTGTGTGCTTGTGTGTGTGAGAGAGATAGAGAGAGTGTGTGTGCATCTGAATGTCTCTGTTTGTATTCACTGATCACATTTTCTCTCTTTTCTCACTTTATTAATGTTCAGTTTGTTGGTAAGTGTATGTTCCGTGTAGTGCTTTGTGCTCAGTTTTTTATTATGTGAATTTTGGTTTCTTCTTAATATCTTAATTCTGTGATTCCCACTCAGTGATATGATGATTGAAGTTTTAAATTGTGTAATCTCACATAACTTGAAACGAGTTTGACAATGTTCTGCTGGAAAGGAATGGCTTCTGCTTTCAGTTTAATACTATCTTGTTTCTTTGTTTCTGAATCCTGATATTTTCTCTACTTTCACTCTATGAGTATGTATTGTACAAAGACTTCATCATTGATGGTATACTTTTTGCATTTTGAACTCATGCTTCAGTTAATGTCTTGATCTGAAGTTAATTGATCATGTTTCTTTTTCGTCCAGAAATAGAAACTTTACTCATCACTTATATTTGCTTGGTTTGAGTTAACTCCGGTGAAGATGATTTCTACAACTACTGACATCAGACAATGTTCACAGCTTATTCAATCCAAAACTGATGGTAAGCTAGTGGAGGTGAATTCATACGGTAGTCTGAGCAAGATGGTTGTGGAAGCCAAGTGTTGAAGAAACATAGAATTAGTAATATGTTAGGAATGTGTTAGGAATTTCTAGATATATGTTTTTAATAATATTTGTGTAAGACATGTTCTTTATTATTAATGAAAATCATTTTTTGAATCAATTTTTGAATATTTTTTATATAAATCCAAATAATTATAATCTATAAATAGGTTTAATATAACATATATATATATATATATATATATATATATATAGCATTTTAAACAAAAGCCATTATAAAGTAGATTCAACCACAGCAAGTCAAAAACAAAGCTATCATATATGTCCGATTTTTTAGCACAGACGAAAACGCTATTATATATGACCTACCTATTATAGCCATTTCAAAAACCCTATCATATACATACGATGGCGTTTTTCGTGTGCTAAGAATAAAAATTTTTCTTGTAGTGCTGGTTGGGTAAGACAAAGACAGAAGCCCAGAAGGTAATAATCGAGTATATAACAGACTTTGGGTTGAAGTCTACTTGCAAAGGACAAAAATCTCACTGTCCATGAGCCAAATCTCAGAGAAATTTTGTCTAGTAAAGGTTGATAGTCTTGTTTCCTCATCTTCTTGGCCATAAGAGACAGACCCAAGTAGCGCACCGGAAACGAGCTATGGGATAATCCAAAAACCGCACCTCTGTTCTGCATTACTGCAAAATTCTCTATGCCTAAAAAGAGCTTTGTTTTCTGCCTGTTAATACCCAACCCTGAAACTTGCTTAAAATCCTCCAAAATCATGAGAATACATGCTAGAGAACACTCTGTCCCATTGAAAAATACTAACACATCATCAGCAAAGCTGAGGTGCGTTAGAAGAGGCGCATCACACATAGGATGAGGCTGATAAACTCCATCCATCACCCCTCGATCGAGCTTCTTTGACAAAACATCCATAGCTGATACAAAGAGCAAATAGGAAATGGAATCCCCTTGTCGTAAGCCTTTCCTCCAATCAAAATATCCAATCAACTCTTCGTTAAAAGCAATATTGTACGAGGGGGTCGTAAAGCTTTGTGAGAGCCACTTAATAAACAAAGCAGGCAATTCAATATCATGGAGAAAGTTGATCAAAAACGCCTAGTTTATGCTACGATAAGCCTTTGATAAGTCAATCTGCAGACACCCTCGAGTTTTGTGACCAGGAGCATCAAAAATCTGTCACTAAATTTAAGACAAGAAGGACATTCTCACATAGTAATCTGCCATGAATGAAACCAACTCGATTCCCTTACACGGCTTGAGCTACAAAAAACATCAGCCTCCTCTTGATTATGCAGGCAATAACCTTATACATGGTTGTACATAAATAAACTGGTCTGAACTGAGTTAATTTTTCCGTCCCAATAACTTTCGGAATTAGAGTGATAGTAGCGAAATTGAACCGCTTAAGCAGATTGTCTGTAACAAAAAACTCCTTCACTGCCGCAATTATGTTTGCACCCACAACATCTCACACTTCAACAAAGAACTCTTTTGGAAATCCATCCGGGCTGGGAGCTTTATTCTTAGGCATTCTAAACAAGGTCTGAGTGATCTCTTCATCTGAGGGCAAAGCTATCAACTGAGATGCAAGTTCAGGAGAACACCTGAATGGTGTGATCGCTTTTAACTCAGAAACCGCCGGAGCATTGATTCCTCTATCCTCAGAACCGAACATATTACGGAAATACTCAATCATCATATCTTTAACTACCATCATATCTATAACTATCATTATATCTTTAACTAGACCAACTTCCTTCACCTTGTTCCCTTCCTCATCAACCAGATACCTTATAGCATTGAAAGCTTGATGTTCCTTCACCACTTTAAAAAAGAACGAGGTGCATGAGTCTCCCTCATCTAACCAATGCACCCTCGACTTTTGTCTATAAATATACTCTTGAGCAGAGGAAAAGAATTTACATCTCTTTCTAGCCACAAATTCTTCTCGGAATAACATTATCGAAGGATTTGAAAGAAGCTTCGATCCTACATAATTGTCTTTCCATATCCAATTGGGAAAGACCCGAGATAATATACTACTGGCGTACTCATGTCGGACATGCATCTCCAAAATGGCCCCTACTACGAGCTTAATTTTATTTATCCAAGTCCTGACAACTCGCTGACGAGACTGGCTGTTAAAGCCTCTAAAATTCCAGCAGAAGATCTTCATATATATACATCAAAACGTTGGAAAGACAAAGCTTTAGAGATATCCCATCTTCCTCGAGGTAGAACCTCGATTCTAATGGAAGGTACCTAGAGTCATTGTCCTGAAAGGAAATCCTTTTCCTGACTGGTAAAGTAACTCTCGATTCTTGACTGCGCGCTTCTCCTTCTTGCGAGCTTTATTCTTAGCTGGCCCACTAATAGTAAACTCATTAGCCGGATCTTGAACTGATTCCTCCTTAGTACTTGTAACCTTATGATCATTCTCAACAACAATGACCTCAGCAGAACCTTCAACCGAGCCCTTCACACCAGACTTCATAGCTATATTACCTTCTCTCTATTTCAACTCTGACTGTGAAAGAGTAGACACCCCATACTCTTCCTTTTTTCCCCAATTAGCAAATCTCTAGAGCGCCTAACTAGAGGAGGAACACTTAGAGATCTCTTCTCAACCCAAGCCAACCACTTTCTGAACTGTCTTAGGTGGTCGAGGCTCTTCTACAACCGGCTCTTTAACATAGCCTCCACTACCCTTTTCCATGCCAAGATCAATTTTAGTTGTTGTTTTTACAACCAATGGGATCTCTGACACCTCTTTCTCTTTATGTTTCTCCATAAGAGGCATGGGAAAACGTTTCAACAGATTCCCAAATTTGTCACAATTGCAACACTTTGGAGGGAATATCGGATACTCAACTTTGGCTTTGACTTTATTCCCTTGAGTATCCCTAACAATGATAATTTGCGGAGGAGCATCTTCTAGAGATATTTCTACCTTAACCTTCGTATCTTAAAAATGGTAAGGTTCTAAGTGCGACTTCTCCTTATGCAGAGGGTCTCCTATGGCGCTAGATAGCATACTTATTCCGTCTAGAGAGTATATTTGAGGAGGAATGCTCCTTAGAATTTCCCAAGCAGGTGCAGACGTTAATTCAGGCAATGGCAACGTTTTTATCTCGTTGGAAATTGTACGAGGAATATATGATGTTAGACATACACAATGCATTTTGTGAGTTAAGATGGGAAGAAGTCAACTTACAATACAAGCCAGACTATATTTTTGTTTCGGGGGGGGGGGGGGGGGGGATTGTTCATTATTTTGAATGCATATACATATTATATATTGAACATTAAGCAAAAGTAACCCACATGAGTAGAAAAATTACAATTCTCACCCTAATGACCAAATAAAACATAAATAATCATAATCACATTTGATAATTTACTAAATTTCATGAAGTCTACAATGCTGGTTTCCAAGAGACGTCTAAGAGGTTGATTCAAAAAGAAGTCTATATTTTAATTATATCTTAAATTTAGTTATAAAATTTATAAAAACAATAATTTGATTAAAAAAAAATTGTTTGCATAAACAAAAAAGAGAGAATTAACACCTTTGTAAAATAAATTTCATATTGTGGATCCGGAAATCCACACTAGAGATTTGTAATATGAGATGAGGAGTTTCGTAGGGCTATCACCTCAAAAATCACATGATGATTCAAAAAACTATCTAAAACAAAAATGAGTTTCTTGAATGAGATCTCAAGAGAGAGTTTAAAATGAGCTCGTAGAGCGGTTTTTGTGTGTGTAAATAGTGGAAGAAAAAGATCCTTCAGTTAAAGCCATTGAACTCCTTTTATAGCTTTGATGACGAGCTTTCCATCCGTATATCTCGTGATGCTCTTATTAGAACGACCCCCGTGATCTCGGGACTGTTGAGCTGATCTCGGAGTGATCCGTTTAATTAAATCAGCTTGACGGTTGACTTAAATATCAGGAACGTCGTTCTTTGATATGCAGTCGTTTTCCAGTTGATAAGACGGAGATATGATGGGCTTCAATTTGGGCTGGAGAATGTCTCTAATGTAGACATGTTTATGAGATAAGGCCATTGGGCCTTATCACTCCAAATCCAGATGCGGATTTTGGTACCAACAGTTCCCCCCCCAACCCATTAATTAATTTAAAATAATATTTAATTGGTGGAAAATGTGAACAGCCCTTTTAACTGTAGGTCTTTAAACTGCTGACGACAACTCTTATCTTTCCAGATTCGACGTCTTTTTGGAAAATTGAATTCGACGGTCAGGAGCTCGTGGAGCGTGGGGCCCGCACAGTCTGGAAAACTCTCGAGATAAGAGATCACAATATGATCTCTAATCTAACAGCTGAGATTGATTAAGAGAGATATTAATATCTTTAGCGAACCGTCCACTCTCTCCCTATCTCACCACACACTCTCTCTTGTTAAGGTAAATATTTCCTTGTCCCTTAATTGCTATATCTCTCTTTCTTCTCAACTGTTAGTAAATCTTTTAAGAGAATTTGAAGTGATTTCTGGGGTTTTTAGGAGGGATCCGAGAAAAAGAGATTTTTATTTTTTTTCTTCTCGATATCACCATCTTTTTTTACAAATCAAACCGAAAGAATGTCCGATGCTACTCGAGAACACGGCGACGACGCCAGAGCTTTAGATATGCAGATCGATCTGTTGTTAAGCCATTTCAGGCCCTCGGTGGTGACGAGCAGGAACTTGGACCAGCTACGAGCTGAGCACATATTAGGCATTGTGGTCGAGATCGACGTCCCATACGATTGGTAGAACCTAGGAATTGTGTGTGTGGGCTGATGTTGCGCATATTTTCCCTTTTTCGACTCTTGCAGGCTCACTTTTTTGATCCCAAGATTCATATTAAAGGTTCTTTCCGAGCTGCGGATCGCGTTTACGCAGATGTGCCTGGATTTGGCAATGCGGGTGATCAGGCTACGGGTCAAGGCTTTAGAGTCCGCTCGCGTTCTCACGGCCGGGGAGCTTTGCTACCTGATCTTGATTAAGCGCAATGACCGTTACCCCAAGATTTTCTACGCTGCGTCCCGACCGGGAAGAAGGGTGCTGACGGACTTGCCGAGGCAGGATTCCAACTAGCACATGAGATACTTCGTCTTCAGTGTCTATCCTGCCACAGTCATGGATTTTGTCTTTGAGACGATTGCCACCATATGGACCACTGTCTCTGGTCATATTCGTGTGTTGGCATCATGCGTCCCGTTTTGTTGTTTATTTTTATTATTAGCATAGGGTTTTTTGTGTGGCGAACTAGTCTGACTTGTTCTGACTCTTTTTTTATTTTGCAATAGTGATCCCATGTTGGCCGAGAACCTATTATCTCTGCTGATAGCTCTCCGAGAAGGAGAGGTCGGTTGGAACTTGTTCACGCTCTCTCGAGTTTGTTAGGCTTTCTGGATTTCAATCCCAGAAGTCCAACTCTTCGGCCATCATGCTTGCCCATCCCCGCCCAAATGCAGGTCGTGCAAGTTAGCCTCGTCGCGGAAAAGGTATGTTGTGTTGAGCTTGAGGAGAGTTATAAAACAATTGCGGCCTCGCAGACCCCAGATCTCCAAGTTAACCAACTCTGACTCCCTCAGATCAATGGCGGAGCAGATGAGAGCAAGACCGACCTGTGAGTTGAGTTGCCTTAGGTGAGTCTTTGAGCTCATATCATAAATCAATGAGCTCGGAGGGGTTTGAGCATTTGGATTCAAGTTAGATAGACTCGTGGTTTCTATCAGACGGCGTTTGAGCCGTGGAACCATTTGAGTCATTGTGGGGGAATTACCATAAGGAAAAACCCTTTTCCAATTTTTTGAATGAGTTTGAGCGAGATTGCGATGTGTTGGTCATTCTTTAGGTTGGATCGCTAATGTGTTTCAAGAGCTTCTCTAGGGACATTTTGAGTTTGATAGAAATGCCTTGAGCAAACATTTTGAGTTAGCCGAGGAATGCGGGTGGGAGACGTTTGCAAACTCTTGCGTGATGGCCAACTGAGCTCGTTATGTGTTTTTGAGACGTAGTAGTCGAGTGTTTGTCTCTGATTAGAGCTCGCAGGTTGAGTTGCTTGTGATTTTTTTTGCCTTGTTTCAAATCGCTTGTTTAGTCGTTGTGAGACCGAGAACGGATGTTTATATTCGAAAAAGTGAAAATAGGGTGAGTTATTGCAAAAGGAGTTTATCTTATTCAATCAAATTTTATACAATGGGAATTTATCTGTCGCTGAGACTGAAAAGATAAAACAAAGAAGTAAAAGGAGGTGGGGTCTGCACTCAAGGGGTGAGCTACCTACATACCATGTCAAAGGATCAATCCTAAACGTAGTTCAATTTTGATAGAAGTAATTAGTGGTAGAACCTCTTGAGATTCATTGCATTCCATGGTCGTATCTCTGGTTTGTTGCTTAGGACCTATTTGAGCCTGTAGACTCCATTGCGGACTACTTCAGTGTATATGTAGGGACCTTACCAATTGGCTCCTAGTTTCCAAGCACTTGGCTCTTTAGTATGTTAAAAGACTTTGCGCAAGACGTAGTATCCTACCATGAATAGTCTCGGTCTGACTTTGGAATTGTAATAGCGAGATGCGGCTTGCTGATAATTTTTAATTCAAATTAGAGCTTGATCTCATCTTTCATCGATCATCTCTAAATGATCCTGGAGCATTTGTTTGTTGAGCTCGACGTCTTGATGACAATGTATCCTTCGAAGGCTTTGAACTTGTACCTCGGCGGGAACTACTGCTTCCATTTCGTATGCGAGTGAGAACGGTGTCTCACTAGTGGCTTTGCGAGGTGTAGTGCGGTACGCCCAAAGTACTTCAGGTTCACTCCATCTCTGATTTTTAGCATCAAGTCTTTTCTTGAGGTTGTTAAGGAACAACTTGTTTGCTGCTTTGACCTAGCCGTTTTGTTGAGGATATCTCGGGGTCGAGGTGATAGCGGCTATTGTATGTTTCTAAGAAATATATGAACCTTTTGGAGGTGAGATTAGTTCTGTTGGTTGTTATGATCTTGTAAGGGAGACCGTGGCGACATACGATATTTTTCCAGATGAAGTTATGTTTTTGGAATTCAGTTCTTTTCTAGCAAGACTCTGCCTCTATCCATTTGGTGAAATATTTTGTCATGACTAGCACAAAGCGATGTCTCTTCTTGCCAGATGGCATGAAAAGTCCAACAACGTCCATATACCATCTCATGAAAGGATAGGGCGATGATACCGAAGATAGGTGTTCAGATAGTTTATGGATTATAGGTGAATGTCGTTGGAATTTGTCGCACCTTGCTGAGTAAGTCTCGCAGTCTGATACCATAGTGAGCCAGAATTAGCCTTGTCTTTTGATTCGTACAGACAGTGCTGGACCTCCAGAGTGGTTTCCGCAGGTGCCTTGATGTGTTTCTTTTAGTAAAGTCGCGATATGTTTTTCGTGAACACATACTAAGCATGGTTTGGAGAGACTATGCTTGTACAATCTGTTTTGTATTATACAGTATTTGGGCTTTTTTATTTGACTTTTTCGTGCATCCCATTTTTCTGGGGGCAGGAGATGAGTTGTATCCAATCAGGTCTCATTTCGAGATGATCTTCCGAGAGAAGTTACTGTGGTTCCTCCTCGACGGGAGGTCCCTGCTCGGAGGGAACATACTCATCATCTAAAGGAGGTATATAAGCTGTTCCTGTTAGGGGGTTAGACTCAGCGGCTTCTTGGTAGTCACTGGGTCTTATGTCGTTGACAATTTGTTCTTTTAGCGCTATGTCGATAGTGTGTTTTTCTATTCCTTCTACATGAATTATCTTTTTGACCAGTGGGTCTGAGGTCACAGCTAGAGCTTCTAGAGTATCAGCAGAGGTGTTTTCACCTCACGGGATCATGGTTAGATTGAATGAGATAAACTGAGATGTTAATCCGCATACCACTTTTAGGTAGGCATCCATTCTGTAATCCTTATATTTGTATTCGCCGTGGTACGGGCTAGTAACGAGCTGAAAATCAAAGAAGGCTGATATTTCTTGAGTTCCAATCCCAAGCGCAAGATTGAGACCGGCGATGAGGGCTTCGTATTATGCTTCGTTGTTGGATGCTATGAAGTCGAGCCTGAAGGATTGTTATAGTACCTCTCTTGTAGGAGTTAGTAGTTTGATGCCAACTCCCGATCCATGCTTGGAGGACGCTCCATCGACATGGAGTATCCATTTCTTGTGGGGGATAGCTTCTTCTGCGGAATGTGGCATCAGATCGATGACAAAGTCAGCTAAGAATTGAGCTTTCGCACTGGTGCTAGTGCGGAATTTGATGTCGTACTTCCTGAGGCCAGTGTAATTGGAAGTAAGGTCGGAGCTTGCGAGCTGACATGACCAAGGCTATAGATAGTTTTTCCATTGCTGGATACCGAGTATCTATGGATATTTGCGTTTTGCTTACATAGAAGATTGGGTTCTGCTCATTTTGCTCTTCGCAAACTAGTAATCCGCTTACTCCAGCATATGCCACTGCAATGTAGAGCGACTTTCCCTTGTGGAGCTGATAAAATGGATGAAATTTGTAAGTTTATCGGGATATAGAGCGATTGAGAGCTACTATTATCCTTGTCAGTCGCTCAACTTCATGAGTGGTCTTACAAGACGACATCTATATGAAGGTTGCAGTCTGTTTGGGGTTGGCTTTGATTCCTCTTTTAGTTACAATGTAACCGAGGAACTTGCCAGAGAATACTCCAAAGGAGCATTTAGCCTGCGTTTCTGCATGTTGGCGAGCTGTGTCGATCGACTCAGTAATGCAACGATCGATGCTCAGATCAAACAGAGATGTTCTGTTTCTCTCATCGATGCTCCAACTCCAAAACTCTACCAAAAATCTTCAATATCTTCCAAAGTTCTCCAAACGTGTGAAATCCTAATAAACACCTGAAAAGACTCGAAAGACACGACAAAAGACTAATATATATTTATATCATGGATTAAAACTGGTAAAAACCATAATATATGAAGCTCCGATTCCGAAGCACCTCTCAGGGTTGGTATCATCGATGCAGAGTTGTACGACGATCTCTTTTCGAGGTCTGCAAACCGTTAGGTCTTTGTTGCATTTGACCTCTCGTTCTGCGAGATCATTACTTTCTATAATTGCTATAATTTAGATTGTTCTTTCTGGCGATAGCCATTACGGTAGCATACTCATTAAGCCTTTTGGCTTTCAAAGATCGTTTTGGTTCCTTTAAGACCAGGAAATTTGATGCATTGATGGTATGTAGATGGAACTGCTTTCATGGTCTAGATTCATGGACTGCCCATAATTGCATTAGAGGGACTTGGCTTGTTTACTACTGTGAAGTCTATTTGTTTTAGTTTTCCGACGGCGTTGACTTGTAGTCGGATTGTGCCTAAAGAATAAGTCGTTTCACCAGCGAATCCTGTGAGAGCTACGTTCTCGGCTTTTATATCAGAGTCCATAAAAACCATTTTTAAGGGAGTCTAAAACAGCACATCTACCGAGCTTCCGTTATCAATCATGACTCAGGATATCTCGAATCCAGATACGTCGAGCTCGATAACGAGAGCGTGATCGTGCGGTCTTTCTTGGCTTAACGTTTTGCTTTCCCAGAATGAGGTTTTGTGGTGAGGTCCTTCTAACTTGCTTTCAATTCCAAAGTCATTGAAGACTTTTCTTTGGAATGTTTTGATTGAGTTTACCGATTCACGGCAAAACTTGGAACCTGCACAAATGAAGGTGACGATTTTTGGAGGTGGTCATAACCCTTCCCCCCGCGGAAGTGTGAGGTGAGCTATAGGTAAACCCGGAAGTGCGAGGTGAACTGTAGGTAAATTTGGAGAGCGACTCCGCACTAGCCAAGTGAGAGGGATGATGCAACATTTTTATCCCCCGTGAAGTGCAAATAGATATGGAGCTCGAGTTTCCATTAACCAAGGTAGTGTATTGGCAGGAGACATGTTTTTCAGATAGTGAGTGGGGTAGCTCGAGTTTTCGTTGAATAAGGTCCCCCCCCCCCCCCCCCCCCCAAAGTGTGAGAAAAAGCTAGAGCTTGTTCTCGTGCATTTTAAAGGTGCAAAAGGGGGGGGGGGGGGGGCGACCACATATTTGGTGTTACTTCCACAAAGGGTGATGTAATAACCCTCCCGAGAAGTAGAACGGCCGCACGAGGGATCCGATCGACCATAAGGGAACTGACGAAGAACGGCCAAATATTTAAAGTTTTTTGATTGATCTGAAACTTGCAGAGTTACCTAAAGAGGACATTTTAAGAGTTTTGGTCGAATCATAAATGAAATGGGACGAGTGGATTAGGAGGGGTCATAACCTCAAATGTCTTTATTTCGAAAATGAAAATCTAAATGACTATGTTATAACTTAATTTCTAATTACATGTTTCTAAAAATCAAATATAGTGTAAGTTACCAAAAACCGAAACTAAGTAAAAAAATTTACAACTTATACCTGGTTTTTACCCACCCACCCAAATTCTCCCCAAACCTATCAGATCTAACCCAAAATTTCAAAATTTTCCTTCCCAAATTCAAACTTTCTCAACATTTCGATCTTTATATATGCGTTATTCGTGAAACTAGGTACAACTACTCTATTTCTACTCGATTCCGTATTCGATTTTCAATGAAAGTGGTGGAGACAATATATAAAAGACGATCTTTTATATTAAAAAGCATAATACTACATAGATGTTCTAAATTAGACGAGAAATCATAAAAAACGCAGAGTATTAGTAATTAAAGAAGACAAGCAAGAAGTTTCTCAAATCAGGGCATCATGTGGTAGAACCTCAAAGCCCATTTGTAATGAAAGCAATAAGGGCAGGTTGTTTCCTAATCACGAAGGTGGCACGATTCAGAGGGCATCATGTTTTGCAACGACTGGACGTACACCTGTTTCTTCTTAACAGTGATCCCAAGTAGGAAATTCCTCAATTTCTTCCAAAATTCATTAGTGGTCTTCAAATCATTATCATCCCGCCAATTCATTTTGGCCATGTGCTCTTCGCCTTCACCGGGATCGCCGTGGAGGAGGCTGTGCACACTGTAGAGGTAGGCAGCCTTGAATGAGTGGAGCGGTACTCCAGATGTAGCCGTATCATAAGGAGACCCTTGAATGAGTGGAGCGGAAACTAGCTAGGCACCGGTAGTGACGTGTTCACATATCCTTGTTGTAATGCCCCCTTCCCATTTTACGCTAACCGGCCAACAATCAAACAAGAACATGACCTATTGAACCCGAGCAGCCATACAAGAAGAGTTTGTCACAATACGAATCCAGAGACAGTCTGGTTTGATTGAATGGCTCGAACCAAACCGTCCTTGACTCCATTTACCTCGTTTCCACGATACAAAGCTTTTCACTCTGTACAGCTTCCACGAGTTGTGTTCGGTTCGGACTTAACCGTATATCAGGGAATTATTCCGTTTTATTACTTAAAATTATAAATCTTATACATAACTGTTTACAGTTTTATACAAATTATTTAGCGGGGTCCCAAAAAATCCAAAACTGAAAAAAAAGTAAAAATGCGTAAACAAATCGATGCCAAATGCCAACCCGAGCCTACTCCGAGTGTCCTACGCATATGCCGAGCTATTCCAAACCTGAAAAACACAAAATAATCTAATGAGCAATCTAAGATTACCCAGTGAGACGGCTTCCAACTAAAAGGCTGCTAACAATCTAATAATCCCGCCCAAACCCAAAATAACAATCATGTACAATAGCTGATCACGTGCTACCAAGACGTAATGAGCTTCAAAACACACAAGCATTCAAATAACAAAGGTAATATTGGAAATCGAGAACACTGCAGAACATTCTCTCGATTAGACTCGATCTATGTAACGCGACACTATTACTAAATTCACACCATCTGGATAAGTATGGACGGACAGAGGGATGCGGATCCCGAGACCGGATGGATGAATCCAAAACCTTCCCGAACCCGACACGGATCACCCTGAACTACAGAACCACGGATCGGCCTTTGACCAAGTGTTGACCGGCTCGATCTCTGGCGTTTACCGGTGCTGACGGCGTTGATCAGCGGCCTTGACCGGCGCCGTTGAGCGTTGACTCCGCTCTAATTGTTGACCAATCCCTTATCCAAATAAACCCTCCCGAACCAAATCCAATTGACCGGTTTAGCTAAACCGATCCAAGTCAAACAGTTGACCGGTTGAACCGGTTTGACCAAATGGTTTGACCGGTTTAACTAAACTAGTCTCAATTCCTAACAAACCTCCAATTCAGATTAGAACCAACACCATACCACTTCCCATCAAACCGGCCAAGAAAGGAGGCAGAGGGCTTTATTGGCGGCTAAACTCCTGCGTTTGCCGTTGGCTAAGGAGCGTTGACAGGAAAAAATGTGGGCTCTCCGGCGACCAAATGTCAAGAAGAACTGGCTTTGGTGAAGAAGCACATAAGAGGGAAAAGAACCCTGCGGAGGAGGGCTGAGAGTGGCTTGTCTCCGGCGTTGACCGTGGCGGCTGCGATGTTGACCAGCGAGGAGAAGACTTTTCCGGTGGCTAAGGAGGAGCTCCGGCGACTGACAATGTTCCCAAGAGTGACAAGAAGCTTTTGAGAGAGGTGGAGGAGCTGTTGAGAAGAAGATTCACCAAAGGAGGAAGAAGAGCCTCGCCGGCAGCGATCATTCATGGCGGCTCTCCGGCGACGGCGACAAAAAGTGAGGGATGATGAGGAGAGAAAGATGATTACAATGGTATAAACAGCTTAGGGATATTTGGTGTAGTTTGGGAGTTATGGGGTTTACTTGCTTAACAAGTTATGAAGAACATAAGTGTTCTTGATATTTCTTTGAATCTTTAAAGGGAATGCTGGGGTTTTTTGATGATTCTGGAGAGAGGAGAGAGGTGGGATCAAGAGAGTGAGGTGAGGGAGTTGTCTGAGTGAGGCAAATGTGTGATTGAATGTGATTAGATAGGTTATTCCATGCAAAAATGAATTCA
Source organism: Orychophragmus violaceus (assembly GCA_030180135.1). Taxonomy (NCBI): domain Eukaryota; kingdom Viridiplantae; phylum Streptophyta; class Magnoliopsida; order Brassicales; family Brassicaceae; genus Orychophragmus; species Orychophragmus violaceus. The sequence continues at coordinate 85,590,892 of CM058230.1, read as the reverse complement.
TTGCATCTCCAAACATTCTTTGAACTCATAAGCATGTGGTGGCGCCATCAGGGGAATGACACTTGTCCTCTGGGGGTTCACTAAGATCCCATCCAATGTACCAATCTGCTCAAACCGTAACTTCGTTCCGCTCTGATGCTTCGGTTTAGCCATTTCAGCGTTTAATAGTTTAAAAAGTAAATAGATACTTCCATAAATATCCAACCCACAAAATCATCTTGTTTATGATTTTAGATGAATTAGCAACCAGAATCATCTCATTTGGATATCCGTAGCTTCCTTGGTTCTATCGGTTTCCATTCCCGATAGTCCGAAAAACACATTTAAACTTTTTTTCCTCCATTTATGGTCTTCTAACTGTTTTCTTTAATTAAAAAGAAACACATTTGGCCCGTCTCTGCTTGAGGCTCGAATTTTGACAAAATTACTAAAATACCCTCCAACTTCTGAAAATTACAGTTTTACCTTTAATGATTTTTTGTTTACCCGTTGACCCAATTTTTAGAATCTGGGTATTACAATAAAAGTTCAATGTTTCCTGTTGATTCATTCCCCACGTAAAGCATGAGTTCAATGTATCTCCTCATGTGATTCCATGAATTATGCTTCATTTGTTCTCTTGAAGCCACATAAACCGTAAGATCATGAGGTGAAATGTATTTGTTCCTTCTTGTTTATCATGCCACGACAAAATGCTCGAAGTGAGCCAAGATTCAATTCACCATGTGCCACGTAAACAACAACAAGAAACTAAGAAAGATCCAATGCATTACTTGGTCCAAAAATCTTCTTCCTCTCTTCATGCCACGTTGAAAGCCATGCATGTTTATGTTCATTGAACTCCTCCTTTTCTTGTTATCTCCACGTGACCAAATAACAAGTGAAAATATTCATTGCATCTTCTCCAAATTAATACATCACATGTTTCCAATGTTCATGAATCTAAAAGAGATAGGAGGCCCAAAGAAGGAGAAGACACTTGTCTTTTGGGGTTCATTCAGGCCAAAGACATTTCACCAATCAGTTTCTAGAAACTTATTATTTCCGAACTATCCCGACGTACCGATACAGCCAATTTCCAATTTAATACTTTAGAAACCCATAGATGCTTCCATAAATATTTCAAGCCAAATAATCAGATTCGTGATGACTTAAAATAAATTTAGAAATTTGCATCACCTCAAACGGACACCCATAGTTATCGATATGAATTTTACAAGTTTGTCGGCTAGCATTTTTGTAAAATTAACAAAACCCCCTCATCTTCTGAAAATTACGAAATTACCCCGGTTGACTTTTCTGTTGACCGTTGACCCAATTTGTGAAACAGGGTATTACATTCTTCCCCACTTATAGGAATTCGGTCCCCGAATTCTCCTTTACTGACAAACTTTGAATCGGAATCTGGACCCTGTAAGTCTCCGTCTCTGAATCCAATGTAACTCTGCTTTGCTGCTTACACTCTGATCCCAAACTAAACTCATACTTTCGATGCCCAACTGACTTGAATCTACTGCCACTTATACTCACACTCTTTTATGAACCAACTGACTCGCTTACAAGCTCGGGTCAAAATTCTTTCTGAAACACCATCTTGTTGCTAGGGTTCGGTCTCGTGTTCTCGTCAAATCGTCCATCTCGTCATGCATCAACAACCTCAACAACACTGGAATGGTTAGACTTTTATAACTTACTTCTCAATATCACTTACTGATAGGTCGAGTTTTAATCCCTATACTAACTGCAAATGCACAGTGATGTAGTTGTAGTACTTAGGGTATCGAATCCACAGGGACTCCAATCAACGATAGATTAAGAACATAAAAGATTAAACTAGGAGAAAGCAAATTGTAAAGCAGTAAACAAAATAGCAAGTAAATAAATCAAGCGAGGTAGTTGTAAGCAATCAAACGAAGGTGTCAGGTTTCGGGAGTTCTCAGGATATCAGGAAATCAGATAATCAAACAATCAGATTCAATCTATAATGTTCTTGAACTAGAATCACGAAGGTAAAACTAACCAGCTGTCGCTGCGATAATTATCTATGTCTAACAACCTAGCAGACCAACTTTCGTTGTGATTCCTAGAGTTCTAAACATGCATTAATTCCAAGTTCGTTCGTTCACAATTTCTCTAAACCAAATTCCTTTGCGGATAGATAAATTGCTCACATAATCAGATCTAGTTAAATAAAGCAACTGTCGTTGCATAAATCAACCTAGAATCAGTAATCTAAATGGCCAGTTCAGATTAAGCATTAAGAACAGATTAGATGAAGAACTAGATGATGAATCTAATAAATTAGTTAATCTAACATTCCTTCAAATCCCTAACGAGAATCCCTAACCTAACGAGAGATCTACTCAGACATAGCAATCATAACAGAAAACATGGTCAGAATAGATATCATAAAATAATCTGAGAATAAGAACAGGGGTTCGAAATCAAGTCTCTTTCAAGAACAAAACCAGCCCCTAAAACTCTCTCTAGAAAAGCTTAGAATCAAAACTTAGCCTAACAAGTGGCTGTAGAACCTAATTATAAACTAAAACACGAATTGGGGCTTTCTTGTGAATATGAGAAACTTCTGGGCAATTGTGTAAATCTCCAAAGTCTTCAAAATCTGATGTCGCAGGGCTGCAACGATCGACACCACGAGTGCATCGATCGATGCAGAGGTCGTCCAGACTTGGTGGAATTAGCTCTCTCGGCTTTACGCTCCAAACTTGCCCAAAATGCTCCATTATCTCTGTTGGGATTATGTCCTGAAATCACATTGTACGAACTCTAGAGATAGTTGTATTGTCGAGATCGGACAATTCATGTGATACTAGGTAGTCATAATGTTTTGCTAGAAACCGCTTATGACAAATGAGTTGTAACTCATTTCCAGTATCGTGTGAACCTAAAGGGTCACACACCTAAGCAAGTTGGATATACTCTGCATGGGATTGATCATTGGCATATGGTCTGATCGATGTGTATTAGATGCACATCGAATTGAGTTTCAAAGAGGTGTATCGATCGACACCATTAGGTGCGTCGGTCGATACAAGACTTGTGTCGATCGACACTAGTGGATGTGTCGGTCAACACAGTGGCGAAACCGAAACTGATGTCTCGGTTTATGACAGAGTCGATATATATATGTGATCTTATAATTTTGACCTAAGTTAAGCCTGGCCGCCCAGACAGTTTTCTCAGTGAGAAAACAGAAGCTCTTCCTCTAGAAACTGAGTTCCCAGGAGACCCGAGCACCGGCGCTAGCAACCCGGCGGATTCCAGCTTGTGTGCGTGTGGACTACGATAGAGGCGCAGCATCTGAGGCGCAATAGATCTCGTATTACCTGATCAATCTTCCGCTGCCAAACACCAGGTAATCACGAGGTGAGATCCATGATTCAATTAACTAGACCCTAGATCCTAGGCTATCTGGAACTCGCGAGGATTCTGAATACGGTAGAATTGGCTCGGATTTCCAACAGTGGTATCAGAGCCTTAGGGTTTTTCCATTGAATCAGTCTGTTTAATTGAATCTAATGAATTGATTTCGCTCATATAAGTTTATGAACAATAGCATGTTAGATCGATTGAAACAGAAGTCCGATTCTGTGTTTTCGCATGGTGTCGATCGACACACTGAGTGTGTCGGTCGACACAGAGTTGCGAATTCGACAGAATCGGCGGCTAGGGTTTTTCGCGAAGAAAAACCGAAAGCCTTCTGTGTCGATCGACACACTGGGTGTATCGGTCGACACAGAGCAGACACGGTCGAGTGTCGATCGACCCAGTTTGAGTGTCGGTCGACACAGACCAATATTCGGCGGCTAGGGTTTTCTCGAAGAAAAACTAAAAGGCCTACTGCGTCGATCGACACAGGTTGAGTGTCGATCGACACAGACCAAGCGAATGGTTAATCGGTTCAATTGGATTGGACCGGTTATCATGCTTGGTTAAGTCCGAATGGATCGGTTTAAATTGGATGAATTGGTTCAATTGGATTGAATTGATCATCTCAATTAGTATAAACCGATTGGTTAAGATCAGTTTGATCAGATAAGTCGGTTCAATTGAATTGGACCGGTTATCAAGAACAATCTGCGGTTTAGGTCTATGTCGATCGTCACCCATGGGCTGCGTCGATCGACATAACTGGTTCGATGAACCGGGTTAATTGAATTAACCGGTCATTGAAATCCGGTTTTGTTTGGTTATGTCGATCGACAGACAGAGTCTGCGTCGATCGACACAGTGCTCGGAATTCTGGTTATTGAACCTTGAATTTGCAGAAACCAAACTCGACCAAAACCTTGATTAAAGCTTAGCTTCAATATGGTCAACTGTCAAGACTCATTTCGTTGTGTGATGTCTAGCCAAGAGCTTGGTGTCCACAATTACGTGAGTAAGGCAGGTAATAACATTGATGGACTTGCAGTGCATTAACATCAACAATTACATGACCTAAGAAATTGATTTGCTAAACTTTTGGGTTTAGTTTCCTCAACTAAATATCAAGTAACATTGATGTCTTGCCCAATCTTGTTTACTGTCAAAACTCGTGTCGTTTGTTGGATAGTCTTGGAGTCCTTGGTATCCACTGCTACATGGGTAAGGCAGGTGGTCATTGACAGACTTGCAGTGCAACTGTCAATGATCACAAGACTAAAGAGATTGGTTTACTTGACTGAGCTATCAGAAGTTCTGAGCCCAGAGACATCAGAGTGGATTAGACATAGTTTGTCTCATCCACAACCAAGAGTTGTACTGAGTACAATTAGCAATGATTTGCTTACCTAGATAACTAAAGTTTGGGTAATGGCGAGTCGCCCACTCAGATTTTGGTGAAGTATGGATCTTGGATTATTATATTCATAGAGGAAACATTGTTTGAATATAATGCGAGTTTTCTTATTCGATAAGATTTCTCATCATACACATAACTAAATCTTTGTTTTTCTTGGATTTCAGCTTATGTCTATGACTACTTTCTCGTTGCGATCCGTCCTGGAAAAGGACAAGCTGAATGGATCCAACTTCCTGGATTGGTATCGGAATCTGAGATTCATTCTCAAGCAGGAGAGCAAGGACTATGTCCTTGAAAAGGCTCTTCCAGAAAGGCTTGGGACCAATCGCTCGCATGCAGCATATAATACTTGGAATAAGCATTATATTGATGTGGTAGATGTGCGTGGTCTGATGTTGGCTACCATGAGCTCGGACTTGAAAAGTCAATACGAGGACATGGAGTCGCCAATAGAGATGATCACCAGCCTGAAACTGAAATTTCAGGATCTGGCACGAGTTGAGAGATTCCAGATGGTGAAGTCTCTCACTGGGTGCAAGCTACCAGAGGATGCTCCAGTAAGTCCTCATGTCATTAAACTGATGGGTTACGTTGATAACCTGGGGAAACTGGAATGTCCTGTCAGCTTAGAGTTGGCTACTGACATCATTCTGCAGTCACTGCCGTCAAGCTATGATAAGTTCATTAAGAACTATATCAAGAAAGGCCTGACGAAGACGTTGACTGAGCTGCATGGCATGCTCAAGACAGCAGAGCAAAACATCAAAAAGGGAAAAAGATTTGAGAAATCTTTTATAGACAAGGGTGAAGGCAAGGCCGTCCAGATTTGGAATCAGGATAAGCCTGTGTCATCTTTTAAGCCCAAGTCAAGCCCATCTGGTGTTAGTAAGTGCTTCTACTGCAAAGAGTCGGGGCATTGGAAGAGAGATTGCATAAAATTCTTGGAAGATTCACAAGAGATGGAGAAGATGTATGGTACTTCTTCTTCAGGTATTGTGTTATTAATTCAAGTTCTACATAAGTATTGGATACTTGTTGCGGTACTGATATTTTTGAAATATGCAGGACCTAAGCGACAGTAGAACGTTGAAGAAAGGACAAATGGAACTGCGTGTCTGGTTGAAGCAATGGTTGCTGCATGAGCCGTAGAGATTCTCCACTTGTAGAAGCCTTTCTACTTGGTTTTAGAAATTAAGTAATTGCTACTTTGTATCTGCCTAGTGCAGAAATGTCTTTCATTTTCTTTTAAGAATTTGGATGTTTTTCATTTTGATGAAAGATAAGTTTTGTCTTTTTGATCTTAATGAAATATTAAATGATAGCACCCCGTTTAGAATGGGTTTTACATCTTAAACCAACATGAATATAACATAAATACCAAACGGTTTAAGTCTGATGACTCAAACTCGACTTTTCTTTGGTATAGTCGTTTAACCACAAGAGTGGAGCGGATTCAGTAAATCCATAGTTTTGGACTCATTTGATTTTAATCATTTGAGATATGAATTCTGTTCACTGGACCAAATGACTAAGGCCCATTTAGCAGAGCTAAAAGGAAACGGGCCAGAGACTTATTGGGCCTTACACATACTGATGTATGCGGCCCAACAAGCATTAGTACCAAAGGAAATAATATGTACTTCAATAAGTATTGCTGTGTTCATTTGATGAGACACGAGCAGGAATCCCTTAAGGGAGTTCCAAGATGAAGTGTAGAACCAATTTGACAGAAGTATTGAGATCCTCGATTGAATCGCGGAGGAAATTACTAGAATCAAGAATTGGGTGATCATCTGGAAAAATGAATCAGATCTTATGAGATATGATTCGATTAAAGATGAGTCACATGAATCTTCCATAACCATTTAAGAATACGTTCTGAAATGTCTATGTTTACGCTAAAAGGTTTCTATCATAATCAGTGAAAAACACCACATTGGATGTGGACTGGGTGATTCCAAATCTGTTTTTCTGATTAATTGGGATTGCAAGGTTTGTGTAAGACAGTAGTCAACAAACGAACTTGAATCTATATCTGATAAGTTCTACCTCGCTGGTTGTCCTGAGGAAACCAAGGCTTAGTGCTTTTGTTGCCCAGAACTGTGTCTTTTAAGAAAGGTGATACTTTCAAAAGGAACAGTGGGAGTAAGAGTACACATCGAAGAAATTCGATAAACACAGTAAGCTGCTCGACCTGATAAGGAAGAGCAGCGGTGAGATCTACAAAGTGCTGTAGGATCTGCACCTGTGGAGCCTGAAATTCGCAGATCCGAAAGGATCCGTCACTAAGTCGAGAGTGATATCTCGTAACCTATTGTCGTGATCTGCTGATCATTGAAAAGTGTCGAACATGCGAAATTCGAAGAAGCGATGGTGAGCCCCAACTCCGAAAATTGGCTGGGTATGCATGTTGGCTTCACCGATCCATTTCTGGATTGAAGCAAACATCTTGGAGTTGGAATCAACATTCTGATAATGTGGTCAAAAGTTTTGACTTGATCAGAAAGAAAAGAAACCATGGGTCTACAAGAAGACTAGTGGGAGCGTATTGGCAATTCTCACACAGTATGTATATAACATACTTGAATCTCATAAACGACGTTCCAATGCTAAAGTCTTGTCAAGATTTAGGTCGGAAGTCAAACTTAAACAAAAGAACATGGGAGTAGCCGAGTGAATTCTTGGAATAAGAATCTATTGACATAGATTAAGTAGGCTAACTGGATTGTGTCAAAATCCTTATGTTAATAAGGTATTGGACAGTTCAAAAGTGCTTGATTCCAAGAATGGCTTCATACCAAAGGTCTTATGGCAATAATCTAAGCAAGATGAAGTGTCTTGGACACTGACTGAGCTGGTAACAATATTAGCAAGATGAAGTGTTTTGAACACTGTCTGAACTAGTATTAATGAGTGTGATTACTTATGCTGATGCAATATAATCCATCATGAATGCCATATTTTGCGCTCGTCTAGATGCAGCTTAAGCATAAAGCATGACGAGAAAATACCAATGCACTCCGGTAATAGTCACTGAATAGTTACCAGAAATATCCCAAGTGTTGAGAAACACTAAGGATAGGTTCGTGGTGAACTGATAAAGTGACGAACCAGTTGAAAGTAGTTAGACGGACAAAGACGATTCCCGGTTCCCACCTGGTTATGTCTACTTGTCTGAATAGCGGTGCTATCTGTTGGAAAGGCTCCAAGCAGTAGACCGTAGAATAGTGCTTTTATCTGAATGGCGGTGTAATTTGTTGAAATTGTTTCAAGCAATGGCACCGCACTCTCTCCCACAACCTAAGCACGGAATTTATTCTGTTGCTATAGATGTAAGATATCTGAAAAGATGATCTTGATTCTAGTGGGAGTTATTTTAGTTATGTTGTAAACTTTACATAGACATGCTTTGGCAGTGTTTGTGTAAGTTAAAACTGACATCAGTATTATTTAATTATTGGATAATTAAATAATAGTCCCAAAGTACTTTATGGTCATCTTATAGGTCATCAAGTTGAAGACTTGATCATGAAACCCTATAAGTAAAAGATGACATAAATTATGATTGTCCCTAGTCAAGGTTGTTAAAATGGGACACTAACAACCGCGCAGACTAGTATGTGAGGTGACTGTTGGACTGAGTTTCATGGAGTCAATGATATGATTATCACAGTCAGTCACATAGATATATGTTGGTGAACATATGATCGGACATGACCCGCTTAATGAGAACTCCACAGGATAGTTATATATAAGTGTCATGGGAGGTTCTCATTACGACTATAGAGTATAGTCCTTAGACCTGAGTTCATCATGCTTTCTAGCATATGAATTGGTGCGCTTTGACCTTGTCAAACGTCGTTCCGTAACTGGCGGCTATAACGGCATTGTTTCGACGTATCATGAAGTATGTGTAGAAACAGGGATGGAACAAAATGGGATTTTTCCCTCCTGTATAACGGGAGATAAATATCTCAGGGCCCATCGAAGATTTGATACTGAGAAAATGCATGGCCGTGCTCAAACGAGGTGATTGTCAGTCGTTTGTTTTATCAGTATGAATCAGAAGTTCGATGAACATGATGTTGGCTATAATAAGGATGACACAGTCTCTTGCCTTATGCCATATCGAGATATAGTGACGAAGGGATTATAGGAATAGATGATTCCAGTACAAGTGGGAGATTGTTGGGACAGAAATCACATTGTACGAACTCTAGAGATAGTTGTATTGTCGAGATCGGACAATTCATGTGATACTAGGTAGTCATAATGTTTTGCTAGAAACCGCTTATGACAAATGAGTTGTAACTCATTTCCAGTATCGTGTGAACCTAAAGGGTCACACACCTAAGCAAGTTGGATATACTCTGCATGGGATTGATCATTGGCATATGGTCTGATCGATGTGTATTAGATGCACATCGAATTGAGTTTCAAAGAGGTGTATCGATCGACACCATTAGGTGCGTCGGTCGATACAAGACTTGTGTCGATCGACACTAGTGGATGTGTCGGTCGACACAGTGGCGAAACCGAAACTGATGTCTCGGTTTATGACAGAGTCGATATATATATGTGATCTTATAATTTCGACCTAAGTTAAGCCTGGCCGCCCAGACAGTTTTCTCAGTGAGAAAACAGAAGCTCTTCCTCTAGAAACTGAGTTCCCAGGAGACCCGAGCACCGGCGCTAGCAACCCGGCGGATTCCAGCTTGTGTGCGTGTGGACTACGATAGAGGCGCAGCATCTGAGGCGCAATAGATCTCGTATTACCTGATCAATCTTCCGCTGCCAAACACCAGGTAATCACGAGGTGAGATCCATGATTCAATTAACTAGACCCTAGATCCTAGGCTATCTGGAACTCGCGAGGATTCTGAATACGGTAGAATTGGCTCGGATTTCCAACAATCTCCAATTCCGCTCCAAAAGTGCATGTACCTAATAAACACCTGAAAAGACTCTAAAACATAATAATAAACTCGATAAATAAGATATACACCATGTTTAAAAGCCCTAAAATCCATGGTATATCAACTCCCCCACATTTAACCTTTGCTTGCCCTCAAGCAAAACAGAGAACTAAAACATGGTGAAGAGGTCTGAAAACTTTCAGAAACTCTTTTCATCTTCGAAGCAACAACACTCAGATTCCCCTTAGTAATCCACTGAAAGAATCACCTACAAGACATCAAGACCAACATATACTTCCCCCACACTTAGAAACTGTCTTAATTAAACTCCACAATCACATTCACGCATTCAAATTCACCCTACTGACTTCTGCAAGTATTTAAGTGCGGTCTCACCTAAGGAGTATCGATCAAAGGTACATGGACTCTTACCTTGTCAGCTCTAGACCACCATACTATCTTTCTCTGGTCCCTTTCTTCTCTTTTCCCTTCCTTAACAACTGATTTTTCCCCACTGGGTATCATTTTATTTTTTTTATCAGTGTTCTTCCCGTTTTGGGGTGTACTTTGGACACATTCCATGAATGCACAGGAGGTAATAGTGTTTGCTACTACTCTCGTGACCACTTCGGAGTTACTAACTCATCCTCAGTTTATTATCTTTTTTTTTTTATGGAAGGGGAGAAGGGAACCAAATAGGACAGGTTTACAGGCTGTGTCAGAACTAACAAAGGAATCCGACACAAGGTATACCAAGCCCTGAGGTGAGAAAATTAAGTCAGTATTAAGGTGAAGTCAGTAAAAGGATCCTCTGATACCTGAAGCGATGTGGGTGTTCTCAGTAGGCTGATCCGTGTCTGGGTTTTCTAATAGTCAGAGATTGATCTGCAACTTCATCCCAATGGTTACTTAAGTTCCTGCAAGTGCTGTTAATCTTCTCAAAAAATCATTGTTTCTTACTTAAACTATTTTGACTCAATAAAATAAATTTTGAAAAACAAAGAACTGACTCTAAGAAAACAAAAGCGTGCGTCAGTATCTCCTCCCCCACACTTAAAACACATTGTCCCTAGTAGTGTCAAGCTTAGGGTCGGTGAGAATAAATAATCAAATCGAAACAATCCGAAAAGTTGCAGAACACTTACATGTCGTCGCCCTGTGTCGATCGATGCCACAATGTGTGTCGATCGATGCAAGGCGAATATGCGCGTGGTTATGTGAATAACCGATGTCTAAACCGCAATTGATTCGGTAAACCGTAAATCGCGACTGCATCGACCGATGCACTAGGTGTGTCGATCGATGCAAGGCGATTCTGCCTGTTTCTCACGCCTCTGAACACACTTAAACAGAAAAATAAAAAACACCAAAATCAAAACGAAAAATGAAGACAAAAACGAACCTAACAGTGGGTTGCCTCCCACTCAGCGCTTGTTTAAAGTCAGTAGCTTGACTATTGGAAGAGATCAGATTCATGGGGGTTTCAACAGAGACTTTGAATGTCTCTGTGAATATCTTTTCATCTAGGGTGGTGTGTATGCTGTCAGATCATGAGGTCTCCCAAGGAAAGAGTAAACAGAATAAGGGCGGGAGCGAAGCTTGGGTGGGATACTGCGTTTTCCTGCATTCAAAGCAATGCGGTCAGGAGGTTTAATCTTAGGTGATTTATACCTTACCTTTGGTGCAGATCTGATGTTTGGAGCTTTCTTCTTATGAGCAGTTACAGGTACTGAAGATGTTAGAGCAGGTTCTTTAGGAGCCACCATCTTCTTTTCTACACAATCAGACACTGTAGTTCCACCAATATGAACATCATCTTTTAAATGACCATCAGTTGAGATCATATTCTTATCCACCACTACCATGCACTTGACTACACTCTGCTCATGTTTAGATCTTATAGGAACTCTTGGGAACGGTATAGGAGGTTTGTAGACCCTTTCCCCAGCAAAAACATCAGATTTGGGCGAAATTGGGTCTGTCTGACTGTCGCGTCGACAGACGCAGAAGTGGTGTCGGTCGATATTGAATTGATGTCGACCTTTAGTGTCGACCATGGTCGATTTCTGTTTGTCGTAAGAACTCGAAATTGCCGTCAGAACTGTGTGTCGACCGACACTAAGGGGGTGTCGATCGACACCGAAAGATTTTATCAAGAGATCAATGTCAATCTCTGTCGAGTTTGGTCCGTCGAAACTCTCAAACTCAGGGATCTCAATCTCGGATTCTTCTCTGTTTTCCACAATTTCCATAGCCTTAACTTCAAGATATGATCCCTGATTCAGCCTATGGTCAACCTGAACTGAGATGTCATTGACATGAGCATTCTGAGCATTCTTCTCTTTGGCACAATTTGAGATTTGATGTACTTGTGTATCCAGCAGACTCATATGAGTGTTCAAGGACTCAAACTTACCATTCAAATCAGTGTACAAGTTCTCAATCCTCGAGTTGAAAGACACATTGGTCTGTTGTTGTCCTTCAAGACACTGCTCCATCATGACTTCAAATCTGCTCTTATGTGTAGGTGCAGGAGGTGCTTGGTGAGATGAATAACCATAATCTCTCGATCTCGGAGCATAACTACAACTTTGTCTCTGCTGATTTCCACATGTCTGCCCATAATAATCAGCTCCAGCTATATAATTCACCTCTGCAAACTTTTCAGCTTCTGCATCAGCTCGGATTTGTCTCTTCCAAAGTAGGATGTTGTGGATAGAATCAATCTTGTCTCTCATCTCAGCTATCTGCTCCACCAATGCGTATGGTATGATGGGGTTTCCTTCCCCATCCAGTTTCTGACCCTTTGCGTTGCATATATGACCCTCTTGGTCTCGTAAAACGCCGTCTTTACCGCGAATCAAAATCACAGGCTCCATTAGACTGAAACCTGTTAAGTGCTCAAGATCTCGGTATCTCTGATTTCGCCTTGTGTCGATCGATGCATGTAGAGCGTCGATCGATGCAATTTTGAATCAGTGTCGTTCGACACACAGGACCGTGTCGATCAGTGCAGTGCGATTACAGGCGTACCTGAAACGCAAAAACAGGAAAAGAGAAAAAAAATTAGTAACAAAAAATAAAAACGAAAAACCTAGTCTAAACCCTAAGTTCAAATCTATCGAAGACTCCTAAGAGTCCCCGGCAACGGCGCCAAAAACTTAATAGGTCGAGTTTTAATCCATATACTAACTGCAAGTGCACAGTGATGTAGTTGTAGTACTTAGGGTATCGAATCCACAGGGACTCCGGTCAACGATAGATTAAGAACATAAAAGATTAAACTAGGAGAAAGCAAATTGTAAAGCAGTAAACAAAATAGCAAGTAAATAAGTCAAGCGAGGTAGTTGTAAGCAATCAAACGAAGGTGTCAGGTTTCGGGAGTTCTCAGGATATCAGGAAATCAGATAATCGAACAATCATATTCAATCTATAATGTTCTTGAACTAGAATCACGAAGGTAAAACTAACCAGCTGTCGCTGCGATAATTATCTATGTCTAACAACCTAGCAGACCAACTTTCGTTGCGAATCCTAGAGTTCTAAACATTCATTAATTCCTAGTTCGTTCGTTCACAATTTCTATAAACCAAATTTCTTTGCGGATAGATAAATTGCTCACCTAATCAGATCTAGTTAAATAAACCAACTGTCGTTGCATAAATCAACCTAGAATCAGTAATATAAATGGCCAGTTCAAATTAAGCATTAAGAACAGATTATATGAAGAACTAGATGATGAATCTAATAAATTAGTTAATCTAACATTTCTTCAAATCCCTAACGAAAATCCCTAACCTAACGAGAGATCTACTCAGACATAGCAATCATAACAGAAAACATGGTCAGAATAGATATCATAAAATAATCTGAGAATAAGAATAGTGGCTCGAAATCAAGTCTCTTTCGAGAACAAAACCAGCCCCTAAAACTCTCTCTAGAAAAACTTAGAATCAAAACTTAGCCTAACAAGTGGCTGTAAAACCTAATTATAAACTAAAACACGAATTGGGGCTTTCTTGTGAATATGAGAAACTTCTGGGCAATTGTGTAAATCTCCAAAGTCTTCAAAATCTGATGTCGCAGGGCTGCAACGATCGACACCACGAGTGCATCGATCGATGCAGAGGTCGTCCAGACTTGGTGGAATTAGCTCTCTCGGCTTTATGCTCCAAACTTGCCCAAAATTCTCCATTATCTCCAATTCCGCTCCAAAAGTGCATGTACCTAATAAACACCTGAAAAGACTCTAAAACATAATAATAAACTCGATAAATAAGATATATACCATGGTTAAAAGACCTAAAATCCATGATATATCACTTACTTATAAATATATTGGTATTTTGTCACGTAACCAACGGTCATACGGTGGATAACAAACAATATCTTATAATTCCGCTCAATCTCAAATAAGCTCTCTACAAAAACCTCTTTTTAAATTTCAAGCTTAGTTCTACCTAAGAGGTTCTCTACCTTCCCAACTATCCACAAGTTTAACCGATAACTTAACATTCTAACATAACAATCTACCAGTCTAACTATCCACCAAACATCTATTACCCAAACTGATTAACCTAACGACTCGCTATCCCGAACTCAAACGTTACCCTCTAACATCCTAGCGAATCAAGCAATGCGATGATGCTTAACATTTTACTAACAACCTAACAAGATGATTAATTCAACAAATCTCAATTAACATCCTACAAACCTAGCGGCCAGACAAATGCAATACTAGCAAACTAACAATCCCCAGATGCAATGCTTTTAAAATCAACATATCTGCTGAGCAATGCAATGATGCTAATCAAACGTTCTTGCAACCTAACGAGCAAACACATGCAATATAACTACCTAGCGATCAATCAAAGCATCAATCACACACAATCAATCAAGCAAATCGACGATCACGGTCGTGTCTCGGGGTTTTGATGGAATTCGTCTGCTCGGACCATCATTTGTTTTCACATCGTAACTATATTGCATTCACAACCATCATTTTCATGCAATATAACTACTCCGTTACTCAAAACGACAAACCGATATACTCCACATCCACTACGTAAATAAAACATCTATACACACATAGAGTTTTAAATACATAGGTCTGTCGGAGTCTACATGCTAGCGTTTACCAATCCATCCCAAAAGAAACACCGCTATACATAACTAAATCGCTAGAGGTGAATGCAAGCCGATATAGACATCAAAGGTAAGTTAGAGCCCTTACTTACCTGGGCATAATCTACTTCCTGATATCTGGAACATGAACCATACAACTCATGTGGATCTCGACTGACAAGTGCGCCAGGAGGATGGAATGAGTGTGGTGGTGGTGGGGGCAGTGTGACGTGGTCTCAATGGAATGGTCCATCATGACGGGAAGGAGAACATTGTTCTATTCGGCCGCAGATGAGGCATGGCGGGAGCTGTACCGGTGGTGGCGACGGCTGATAATCCCGGGAAAACAACTGGCACCATGTAAAATGGAAACGTGTAGCGCGTAGGCAAGGCAAGATGGGTCTGATGTGAGAGAATCGAGTCGGACCGGTGGTCGAACAGTCGGTGGAGGTGGCTGACATATCTCGAGAATGTACTTGATCACCATGTCATCGGAGATGAATATCGGCTGTGCAAGCGCTATTGGCGGAGGTACTCCAGATGTAGCCGTATCATAAGGAGGCCCTAGAATGAGTGGAGCAGCAACAAGCACACCGGTAGTGACGTGTTCACAGATCCTTGTTGTAATGCTCCCTTATAGTTTTACGCTGATCGACAGGCTGACCGGCCAACAATCAAACAAGAACATGACCTATCGAACCCGAGCATTCATCCGACAAGAGTTTGTCACAATACGAACCAAACCGTCCTTGACTCCATTTACCTCGTATCCACGATACAAAGCTTTTCAATATGTACCGCTTCCACGAGTTGTGTTCGGTTCGGACTAAACCGTATATCAGGGAATTATTCCGTTTTATTACTTAAAAATTATAAATCTAATACATAACTATTTATGGTTTTATACAAATCATTTAGCGGGGTCCCCACGAAATCTGAAATCGAAAATAAAATTAAAATGCGTAAACAAACCGATGCCAAATGCCAGCCCGAGCCTACTCCGAGTGTCCTACGCATATACCGAGCTATTCCAAACCTGAAAAACACAAAATAGTATAATGAGCAATCTAAGATTACCCAATGAGACGGCTCCCAACTAAAAGGCTGCTAACAATCTAATAATCCTACCCAAACCCAAAATAACAATCAAGTATAATAGCTGATCACGTGCTACCAAGACGTAATGAGCTTCACAACATACAAGCATTCAAATAACAACACCATGAAAAAGGTAATATTGGAAATCGAGAACACTGCAGCACATGCTCTCGATTATACTCGATCTATCTAACGCGACACTATTACTAACTCGACCATCTGATCCCACTATGCGAACTCGGTAACTTCCACGGGAATACTTATCTACCGCCATGGTAACTAAAACCTCCCACAACTCCTAGAAGAAAACACAAAGTCCTATGACTAGGACACCATTCTATGTCCATCGATACGCGGTGACTCGGGCTACCCCTGGATAATCAAAGCTTTCATGCAGTCCGGCCCTAGGACGCGACCCCGTATTCTCCGGACCACACACCTACCGGTATCACTCAGTAGGTTAACACCATTACCACAAACACTACCCAAAGGTACGTGAACCGATAAGGTATCTACCCGAGGATCCAGTGGGGTCGGAAATAGGGAACGCCATCGATAGAATTTCGGGATCTAACGCACCCTATAGAGTCCTAATAACAGTAATGTAAACAAGGAGACTCACTGGGACTCTATCATGCAAGACGACAAGGTCAACATAAATAAATCCAGTCACAACTCCCAATCTATCCCGCAAGTCCTATCACCAACATCTATCCAAACTTACCCGGTCCCGAACCAGAATAAGTATCTACCAGTACATTATACTCGACCCAACACCGAAGTAGATACACAATCACACAAACAATAATCACAACACCACACAAGAATTATTTAGGTTTATTAGTCGTTTAATATTTTCTTAACCTTAACTTATTCGATCTGCTATATTGGGATCAATGGATTACTAATCACGTAGACGGCTTAATTCAGATTCTAGTTATTAATTCTTATTCCCTTAAATTCTTATTCTTACCCTCTTCGATCTACCAGCTTGAGATTAGTAAACTTACTAATCTCCTGACATCACATTATTATTTAAATAATTTATTTAACCCGATAACCCCGATTATTGACTAATTAACCCACCCGTTATTATATTCTAAGTGTCTTATGTGTTTTAACCGTATTTTAATCAACTCATAATTCACCATATATAGATTTATTTAGATACGTTCTTAAATACTTATATATGCATATATATCCTAGCATGTCGTTCTATATGTATGCAATACCCAATAAAGCAATTAAGGAAACTATCAATCAATTACCGATATAAGCTAACTAGCATACATCTCTTTAACATAACCATTTAATTAGTTATCCGAGTTATTAATCAATCTAGCCATTCTAACCAATTCAATCAACGATGTATGCAACCTAAATCTACGATTAATGTATCTAAGGTCTATATGTCCTCATTTATATGCAACACACAATGTAGCTGACTCACAGTGATATTGTGACGAATGATGGGCGGATTGACGGAACCCACGAGACCCGAACTAAACCTGCTGCTACCCCGAACCCTTTCCTGAACCAATCCAACAAAATTCTCCTTGAATCGAGCTTAACCGATCTTAAACTCGCCGCTACTAAAGAACCTAACTCCGTCGATCCTTTTTCTTAAATAAAAGAAATCCGATTTTAGAGAACATTATTGCGTCGGAAAAATTCTTTTCCGAAGAATATTCTTGAGAATATTCCGACATAGTAATTTTCCTCTCTCTCTCTCTCTCTCTCTCTCTCTCTCTCTCTCTCTCTCTCTCTCTCTCTCTCTCTCTCTCTCTCTCTCTCTCTCTCTCTCTCTCTCTCTTCATCTCTTCTTCTTTCTATCCCTCTCGTCTTCTTGTCTTGCTGTGTTGCAAAATGGAGGGATGTTTAATCCTTTTTATAGTGAATCAAGATCAATATTCTCTTGCCACATGTCTCCCTAGCTCCACGTTTCCAATTGAAAAAATGATAAGAGTTCAATGTTTCCTGTTGATTCATTCCCCACGTAAAGCATGAGTTCAATGTATCTCCTCATGTGATTCCATGAACTATTCTTCCATTATTCTCTTGAAGCCACCCAAACCATATGATCATGACGTGAAATTTATTTATTCCATCTTGTTTATCTTGCCACGACAACATGATTGAAGTGAGCCAAGATTCAATTCTCCATGTGTCACGTAAACAACAACAAGAAACTAAGAAAGATCCAATGCATTACTTGGACCACAAGTCTTCTTCCTCTCTCCATGCCACATTGAAAGCCATTCATGTTTATGTTCATTGAACTCCTTCCCCTCTTCTTGTTCTCCTCGTGACCAAATAACAAGTGAAAATAATCATTGCATCTTCTCCTTATTACTTCTTCTCCAAGTTACCACATCACATGTTTCCAATGTTCATGAATCTAAAAAAATAGGTGGCGCAAGCGAGGAGAATACACTTATCTCTTGGGGTTCATTCTGGCCAAAGATATTGCACCATCTGGTTCTAGAAGCTTCTTATTCCCGAACTATCCCGACGTACCGATACGGCCAATTCCGAGTTTAATATCTAATATTCCCCATAGATGATTCCATAAATCTTCCAAGCCACATAATCAGATTCTTGATGACTTTAAATGAATTTATTAATTTTGATCGCCTCAACCGGACACCCGTAGCTCCCGATATGAATTTTATAAGTTTGTCAGTTCTATCGGTTTTCTTTCCCGATAGTCCAAAAAATTCGTTTAAAGTCCGTTTTTGCCACTTCTTGTCTTCTAAATGATTTTTGTACTAAAAAGTGAAACATTTGGCCTATCTCGGTTTCCAGCTTGCATTTTGGTAAAATTACCAAAACACCCCTCATCTTCTGAAAATTACGAAATTGTCCCGATTGACTTTTTTTGCTGCCCGTTGACCCAATTTGTGAAACAATGTATTACACTAGTCCCCTCTATTAGGGTGTTTTTAATCTAAATAAAAAAACGAGTTTGAAATTCAATATTAGTGGTCTTCACCGAATCAAAGTTTTCTTCCAACTTGTTTCTATGCTTTTCCGTGTTTTCCCCCTTGAGAGTTTGACAGGACCGAGAAGCTCTCTGTGGTTCACAACAAAAAGGGAAGAAGAAAAAGACTCAGATCGTGTAATGAGCTTGTGGAAATATTAAATAATTTGTTATCCATCCCCTTAATTTAATTTTTTTTTTAAGACCATTTTGCACACCTCATCAACTTCAGCAAAGGAAAAACCAGCTCATCCTCTTCAATAGAGTTAATTTGCAAACAAAAAATCTCTATGTGGTTTTCTCATGACACAATATGAATGTAATAGTGTGGAACTGTCAGGGGATCGTAGCCCAATTGACAAAAAAATATCTCGAAAAATTTCACTGTTGTTATCTTCCTAGGTTTTTTATTTTTATCAGAGAAGAAAAACAATCATCCCTTTCTGATGGAAGGTTCAAGTTTGTCTCTTACGCCGACTCATCGTTCCAGTTGTTGTCGGTTTCATGTTGTGAGTTCAATCTCGCGTCTAGCCTTATATTACTATGTGTCCTTTTTATGGTCTTCAATTCGTGGGTATCATCACCGTGTATATTTTTGGGTCTATTCTTTTGTGATTGGTGTTAATATTTCTTAAAATGTTTGTGGAAATTTCGCTGATTATATGTCAAAATATAGTTTTTGAAAGTGGTAGTACAATAAGATCATTTTTATTTAGTTGAACTCATTGTACAAATCAATATTAAAATCAACAATGAAAGTTATATGTTAGATTTATTTCTTTTGAAAAGAAAAGTTATCTTTTAGATGAGATATTAAAAACACATCATGCTCAAATTTAGAAGGATAACAATCCTTGCAACAACATAATCCATTTGCACATCCACCCACTTGGTACCCCCTAGTAACACAGTCGGAATCACATTGAGAATGCCCATATCCTCCTTCACATTTCCATGTATTATTGCATGGATCGCAGAATACCCACATAGACAACACCATATAAAAATTTATATATATATATATATATACATGCAAATAATAGTTTTGAAATTTCTCTTCTAAAAAGTTTTAAAAAGATACAATACATTTAAATAGTTATTACCACATTATACATTTTTAATAAAATGAATAGAAATAAAATGTTAAACAATTGCTTTTAAAATGATGGAAAAAAAATTTGGAAAAAAATATTTTATTAAAAACATCATACTTGTTGCCGAAACATGATGGTTATACAACAGAAATGTCAATATTACTACCAGTAAAGAGTAGCAAATATTTTTTTGATATCCATTATGTTTTCTTTAGTTTTAGCTATGTTTTGAAGAAAAATGTTCTATAGTGTTCCTTCACCAAAAATTATATTTATATGACTTGATCGTGGTGTGGGTGTAGGGTGGGGGAGGGTCTTCTTTTACTTCCAAATCTTAATTTTCACTTTCACAGAAAGAAATCTTCTCTTTGGTTGATAATATTTTTAAATAAAGGTTGACCAAATTTTATTATGTATCATTAATTACATACATTGACTAAAATAAATTTTGCATTAATTTGAATAGGTAATAAATCTGAGGCTGCCAAAAAATATTTGAAAAGGATTTATGGATTTTAAAAATATCATTTTAATGAATAAATAATTAATTTTAATTTAGCTTCAACTATGCTGGCATGTCTCTTTCAGTAGTTCATCCTCGACGAGAGCGCAGTTTCCTGCAGATCTATAAATCTCCCACCACCGGATTTTCTCTCCTTTTATCAGCGGCGGATCTCCTCCTCGGGTTTGCTTGTGTCATTAAAGGCTGCTTAAATGAAACCTCTTATCCTATTCAATAACGAGATATAATCTCCGCCGTACAACTCTTCGGCCTTGAATGGAGAGTCATCAAAGTTTTTAGGCACTTACCGCTTTAAAAGCGTGAGGTGTGTGTTGTGCAGACTTTCCAACACGTTCGGACACGATCCCCGAGATAAAAGGTCTCCCATCACCGGTGATTTGTTCAGTGGTATGTGTCAACTATGGAGTGGGGAGTTTTCGAGTCCTATGTTTGACGGTGCTCCCAGTTTCGTCACGCTCTAGGGCACACAAGCCTTAGTGGCGGCGCCATGGTGGGGTTGCGCTGGATCTAGAGGGACGTGCTTCTTGGTGGCCTTGAGGACGGTCTCCAACGTCAGCATTTGAGGTCTGCATTTTTATCCTAGTGTGGCCAGTGACGTGGGTTTTGATCCTTCGAAATTCTTATCTCCGGAAGTCATTGCCCTTACCCAGAAATGGTCTGCCACTTCGCCATAGAAAATTTTCCCCATGGAAATTTATTCACAACCATTTCTGACCCAAACAACCGAGATTTCTAGGAATTTAATAACACTCCAGTTGGGTATCGGCTTCCGTCCAACCGTCATCCTTATCACTGTGAGTTGGTTATATCAGATTGATTGTTGCATTAGGAGCAGATCTAGTCTGTTTATATACTCCGAAATTAATAAACAATACAGTTGTAGGATATCATAACCCGAAATTAGAATACAGTAGAATACAATTAGGTTGATTAAATAATTGAAAATCTAAATAAACCGGCTAGGATAATAAATTTGCATGACAAGTATAAATATCGGAAAATGACATGATTGGATGATTGCGTAGATAGTAATGATTACTGCATAATTGCTTGATCGTTGAATGTTGCATTGCATATAGAAAGGCATGACTATAAAATATATGTATCTATATAAAGTATAAGAACAGTATAAATGTATATATATATATATATATATATATATAAAATTAAGAGATAATAAAATACGAATCAAAACTTAGCAAACCTTAGAATACTAAAGAACCTGGCAGGGTTAGTTAGAATTAATTAAAGGGTTAAAGAAGTAATTTGGGGTAAAGAGTTTAATAAGTTTACTAACCTCAATCTAGCGTGATAAATAAGTAAATCTAGAAATTAAGAATAAGAAAATTAAAGGACTTAAAGTGATATGGTTAAAACACCTAAAGAGTTAGTAAGTTTAGCGGTTAGATAACTAAATAATTAATCTGAAATTAAATTCAAGAAATAAAATGAAATTGAATCTAATAATTGAATTAAAATAAATTTAAGTAATTATTGGGTCTACGGAGTTAGTAAGTTTATTAACTACAAGCTAACTGAATTAACCCCTAGTAAGACAAATAAAGGAATAAAGTAAAACTGAGAATTGAACCTAGAATAAGAATTAAAATTAAGTGAATATAATGAAATTAAGCAATGAACGCAATTATCTGCCTGTTTTCAAGTTGATGGAGTGCTTGATTTGTGAATTTATTGTTCTATTAATTATTATGGTTTTGCCAACTTTGGTGTTGGGCCGGGTAGGTTATGTTGTTTGGTATCTATTCCGGTATAGGGCTAGGTAGATTTTGGTTATGGATATTGTAATACCATGTCTCAAAAAATTGGTCAACGGACAGTTAAAAAGTCAACAAGGGGTATTTTCATAATTTTTAGAAGATTGGGGCATTTTGTTAATTTCACCAAAATGTGAGACGGAAGCATAGATGGGCCAAATGATTTTTTAATTAAATCAATAATTTAAAAGAAAAAAGAGGAGAAAACGGATTTTGAACGAGTTTTACGGACTATTGGGAAAGGAAACCGATATAACCGATAAAACTTGTAAATTCTGGTATGGGAGCTACGGGAATCCGATTTAGGTGAAACGACTTGCTAAATGCTTGTAAGAGAGTCTAGTATTTTTTTAAAAACATGGGAAGATTTATTTTAGAATCTACGGGCGGGATTTTGGAGAATTTTAACATATTTTGGGAATTTATAAGTTAATCGGGAATTGCGGATCGAGAAGAGGGATGAAGTGGAACTCTTTGATTGGGTGGAAGTGACACATGGAATTTCTGGAATCAGATCCATTTCATCACATGGTAAATTGAACTTGGGACACTTGGGGAGCAAGTGTTCATGCATGTGACATGAGAAACTTTGGGAGCAAGTTTTTATATTCTATAAATTGGAGGCTTGAGTTTTCACTTCAACTCACACTTCAAACCAACAATCTCACCTCCGCCTCTCCTCTCCGGCGGCCAGCCACCAGCTCCTCCTCCTCTTGCTTTTATTGTAAGAAAACCCCACAAACTCTTAAAATCTCTTAAATAATTCCCAAAAATCCAAAATCCTTACCAAAAGTCCCCAAACACTAAACAAACCTTTAAATCACTTAAATCAGCCCTAGATACCTTCCTAATCACTCGCCGAAATTTTTGGATGTCACAGGAGTTTCGCCTTAGAACTCACCAGAGAGTCGCGGAAATCTCTGCTGCCGACGACAGCTCCGTCGAGTCTCTCTTTGCTTGGCCGGATATCACCTCAGTCCCGCCGGTTATCTTCTCTTCACGACGGTAATATCCACACCGGATATCTTGCCATCTCTGAATATAAGCCTCCATAGCCGGAAGCTCTCGATGTGAACTTCTCTTTTCCGGATCTCTTCTTGTCGTGATCTCTCGCAGGATCTCCTCACCGACGGTCAGTTACTTGCCGGTCAATTCGCCGGTGAGATCCTCCCTTGGTCGGTCAACTCATGGTGGACCGGTCAATGCCGGTCAACCCCGGTTGACCGGTCCATCCCGGCCGTTGTGAGAGTCGAAACTCGCACTGTCAAAACTTGTAGAGCAAACTTTTTAGGGAACAAAAACTTTACGGATAAACCACTAAACTGGCAAGTCCGGATGATATTTTATTGATAATAAATCGAGAAGAATACAGAGATCAGAAAAGAGAGTAAGGAAATCAGAAAAGAGTACAAGGAACGGAATCGGCTAAAAGAAATTGCTGAGTTCTTAAGTCTAAGTGCTAGGGTTTTTCGCTCTGCCTCTCTCGTATGACTTCCATCTCCTTATATAACTTCGGCAAGTCGTCTTCGAGAATATTTCCGCAAGATTTGCGGAAATCTTCCCGTTGTTATCTCCTTCCTTTTTCCGTTAAGATTTACATTTCTATCTCGGATTTTCCTTTTCAGCTCGGCGATATCTCTCCCTTTGCTCCTTTGTCTTTATCTTCTTTCATCTTCCCGCGGCTTAACCTGTTTCCAGATGGGCCGAGAACGGACGATCCGAGCCCGTTATTGTACAGACTTACTTATTTGGCCCAAAGTCGTCGTATGTTTGGGCCTAAGCTCTTATGTCTCTCAACTTGATCCATCAGCCCAAGTCATCGGCCAAGAAGGTACATGCCGATGTTTCCAAAGGTGGGTTACGTTAAGTTGTTCATATCGGAAAATGTTTGGTTATCCGTTTGGAAAGTTCAGCTCCGTAAACCTGAAACGCTTCAGCTCGAAAATCCGAGTTCGTTCAGCTCAGAGGTTTACGAAAGATTCATTCAGCTCGGGATTTCCGGAGGGATATATCATGATCGGGGAATGAGAAGGAAAGGATTTGGGTCCGAGCTGGTTCAGCTTTTCCTTTGCCTGTCTGGATGTTTCGTCGATCTGTAGTTCCTATCGGAAGATGCATTTGTCCGATCTAAAGTGTCCTCCGTTTCGTATGAAATGTATTTGTCGAAACCACTTTTCCGACAAATTATTTAGGTGAAGTTGTCGGTACTTCGTATAACATGGTTATTCATACGAGACTTTGAACGTCCGATGCAGACATTCGTTTGTATCCGATTGCCTGACCTTGTCTTCGGCTATCGTTTTCGTCGAGGAGGTTTTTGACCCCAATAGTTAGCCCCCCAGCTCGTCAGATCCGAATGCGGTGATGATGAGGTTTTTTTGTTATTCGAGGCAAAAACAATTGTCTGAGAGAACTTCATCCGATGCCGTTGTCCAAAGCATTGTCTTTCAGTTGTAATCAATTCTTCCACGCTGAGACATTTCGACATCATGCCTACTCATGAGCCGCTCCGTCATGATTTTCTTGGGCATGCTCATGACAATATGATTAAAAGGTAATTATTTTGAAAGTCCCATGCCTTGGTGAATTCTATAAGTATTCACTCCATTTTTCATCTTTCAGTCTTCTATCCAAAGAAAATAACCCAAAGGTAACTTGTCTCTCTAACTTCTCCTTAGTTCCTTGTGAGTTTTGTCAAGATTTTCAGCTTTGTTCTTGTGAGTTTAGAAGCCTTGGATCTTTTTCAAGTTTGATCTTTTTGCTTTGATAGCATTTACGGTAAATATGGCGGATCGTGAACCGAAATGTGGTCTTGCTAATTCGTCCGAAGGAGAGTCTCCTAGGGTTTGGCGTGCGACCAGGTATCGTGCTAGTCGGCCTTGTCCCTCGGCCACAACAGATGCTTCGATCAAGAATGAGTTAGAAGGCGCTCAAGTTAGTTGGGAGGAATTCCTTCGTTACTGGGATTTCCCTCCAGATGCGCCAAAGAAGAATCATGCGAGGAGAAAGAAACTGATTCCTGATCCTGTTGGTTCAACATTGTCTTCGGCAGAGTCGGTCGTGAAGCTTCGACGCGATGCAAGATCCATGAGAACGTGACGATAAAGATGCCGTCTCCTTGTGACCGAGTTGAGTCTCCACCAAATTCTCGGTGTACGAAATCTTCTTCGAGTCGTTCTTTCTTTGGTTCCCGATTCACAAACTTACCATCCGTTATCTTCGACATCTTAGATTGGCTCTAACACAAATCACTCCTAGGAGCCTAAGGCATTTGGTAGGCATACTGGTTCGTAGTTTCGAATGCGGATTAAACCTCCGAGTGCTACATCTTCGGAATATGCTTCATGTGGTTCCGACAAAGCGTGGTTACAAGTATTACCTCAGGCCCTATCTATATCGGGTGGTTATATCGAATTTCGAAAATAAGGATCGTCAATGGAGGCATCATTTCTTCTATGTCTTAATCGATGAAGCGTCCGTTGGCAAAGCTTGTGTTCCATTGATGAAGTCGAAATGGGGAGAGCTTGTTAGCGGACTTAGTTGTTTTCTTTGTTTAGAATTTTACCTTGCCGACCTTCTAACAAAAATTCTTTTGTTTCAGCGAAAGACATCTGCTTGACGTGTCTGCCGCAGTTGGTTCCTCTCATTTGGGCGCTCCAGGAAGGTGGCACGAATTGGAACCAGCATTTTTCCCTTGAGCGTGTTATCCGTGCTAGTAGGATGGATGTGGCTCATCGAGCGGCGAGGTCCGACGTTAAAACGGGTGTTGATGACGAGCGTCCGGATGATGTTGTTATCCAAGATTATGGTTCGATCTCCCCATGGCTTGCGGAAGGAGTTGAGCTTCCGGAGTTTGATTTTCATGGCTTCGACCACTGGATCGGTCAAGATCCCACGGTGGGTGAAGGCATTCCTGGAGCTTGTGCCGATGCTAATATCGGTGGGGGATGAATGATCCGCAAGTCCCTATGTCGGATTTGTCGGATCGGGTCGTCGCGCCCGAATCAGTTCGAAGATCTAGGAAGAGACATGGGAATGACTTCAAAGTTCCCAACCTGAAATCCCGGAACGGTCCCGTGATGGCGATGGTTCTACGTACACCAATGCTGCTCCAGTTGCTAGCTTTTGTGCGGATGTTCGTCATCCGGGAGATCTCCCCACACGATACGAAGACATAATTTGCGGCGAATCCTTTGCTAGTGTTGGGCAGACATGCTAAGGGTTAATTCCTTTACTTTGCCGTGAGGCATGCGATCTTGTCCCACAACTTTGCTAATTTGTCCGAGTTTATTTCAGGCGTGGGCTTTGGTTAATCGTCATGCTGCTGAATTCGATATGAAGCTTCGCAGAATTCGGGATCGCTTCGCAAGGCATTCTGTTGACAATGCGCGCTTGGCGGAGTCAGTTGATGCTATGAGAGCTTCTATGGAAGACGGAAGGAACAAATTTGAGACGGCAAGGTTTTCCCTTGATGCCGAGAGGACTGAGGCCTTAATTGAAGTCGAGGCATTAAGTGTTTGACTCGTCGAGAGAGAGGTTTCCCGTGAGGTCTCTCTTCGGACTGCGGCCGAGAAAGGGAAAAAGGGCATGCTGAAGAAAATTGCGTCCCGATTCTCCAAGTTCCGGAAGATTTTCTCGAAATTGCCCTTGGCTATAGAGAGGCAAAGCCAATTTTTTGCAGCAAGGAGTAACCTGGATTTGATTGCTGACTTGAGATCCGAGCATCCTCCCGCGTTTTAATCCGAAGAGGCGGATTTAATGTCGAGGATTCGTCCGGGAGAGGGAGACGTCTTTGAATACAACCGGCTGATTGCCGAAGTTAAGGACTGCGTCGATCCATCTTTGTTTCCTGGTGATGGTGCCAGTTCGTCCAAAGGAGATGCCTGGTTTTAGGATTGCGGATATGACTTATGTTTGTTGTTCAGTCGTATCCTTAACATGGTTGGTCGTCGTACTAGCTTGTGTTTGAATATCGGTTTGGATAGGTCCCGAATTGGTTTAACTTGAAATTTCCGAGCTGGTTCGGCTCGGATCCGAGCTGGTTTATCTCAGACCTGAGTTGGTTCAGCTCGGAATTTCCGAGCTGGTTCAGCTTGGAGGCGAGCTGATTTTGCTCAGAATTTCCGAGCTGGTTTGGCTCGGAAATTTGCGGTGCGTGCCTCTAAAAATGTTCAGACTAGTGTGTTTTGGAAGTGTTTTTACCGGGGTTCGCAATAATTAGTCCAGTGTGCTCGGAGGCGTCTTACTGGGTTTTGCAATGATTAGACCAGTGTGCTCGGAGGCGTCTTACTGGGTTTTGAATCCGAGAGATAACAATACGTTTTTCTCTCGCGGATTTGTAATGTACAGACCAGTGTGTTCGGAAACATTCTTACTGGGTTTTTAGGAGCTTTACGGTTGACTTTGGTACTAGTACCGGATCTGCCGTCTTACATTCCTAAATCAGTCGCGTACTCAATAATGACACTGTCGAGAGCAGTGTGTTGTATTTTACTGGGTTTGGATTTTCGATTCCGATTTTCGACGAAACCCTCGCCTCGCGTCTCTCGTTCATTGAAAATAAGTCGGTATCCGCAGGACCACCTTTCAAAGATACCGAACCAAGATATACTTGGTTAAACGTCATTTTACCAGCGTGTTGAGTAGCGTCATACTGGATTTTTGGGGTCTATTATCGTCTCTAGTACTGGTGCGGCGGATTTGAAGAGTTGTCAACAACCCGTATTCGGGATTTTACGTCAACCTCTCGACTTATGTTCCCTTAACCGATAATAAACATACCTTGGCGGTATTTAAAAACAAAAATTATAGCGCCTCAATCCATATAGGATGTGCCGGCAATATCCGTGAAGGATGTACAAGTTTGTCCTTTGCGGCCGTCAGCGGACAAGGTAAGTCATTCCTAACTATTATACATGCGATAAACTACTAGGCTGGTTCTAAGTTCCGAAGTTCGTAACCTAATCTCTATCCAAAAATAAATAAAACGAAAGTGAAAGAAAGAGTTTATTTTGTTACCTGACGATTTCAAGAATTTGGTCGGGGAGTTGAGCTTTTCCGGACTCAGTGTTTTCGTGAAGAGCGCTCAGCTTGGAGTTTCTGCGGAAAGTGGCTGGCTCGAGTTTTACCTGGAGGGTGGTTTGGCTCGGGGTCTCCGAACGGGCTCAGCTCGGATGTTCGAGCTTTCTTCGCTTGATCCGAGCTGTTTCAGCTCGGATTTCTGAGCTGGTTTTGCCTAGTCCGAGTTGTTTCAGTTCGGATTTTTGAGCTGGTTTAGCTCGGTCTGAGGTGGTTCAGCTCGGAAAACCCGAGCTGGTCCAGCTCGGATTTCCGAGGTGGTTTATCTCGGGGTTTTCGAGCTGGTTCAGCTTGACTAGTTTGGGTTCTTCCAGCTGAGTTACTCGGAGGTTCCTAGCTATTTTGCCAAAAAATTCCCAGCCGATTTGCTTGGAGTTTGCTGGAAAGTTCCTAGCTGGTTTAATCCAAAACTTCCGAGATGGTTCCTTCGAGATTTTAGAGCAATTTTGTCGAACTCAAGAATTGTTTCAAAAATTTGCGAGATCCGATATGGAAGTATAGATATATATACGGACCCACTCCCCCCCCCCTCTTTTTTAAGAGGAGGGACAGCTGAACCGATCAGGAAGACCGGCTGCCTACGTACCCCTTGCGGGGATCAAGCCGTCCCGTAGTTCCAAATGTTTTGTAAATTTTTTTTTTATTGTTTCAAAGTCTTCAGTATCGGAATCTTCTTAGGTGCATCGCGTTCCATCCTATTTTGGTGTTGTCCATGGTTTCGAGCTCGTATATTTCAGGACGAATCTCTCTCGTAATCATGTAAGGTCCTTCCCAGTCTGCTCCGGTGTTTCGAAGCGCCGAGCGTCGCCAGACTCTTCTTAGGACAAGATCTCCTACAGAGGTGTTGATTGCGATCGTTGGTTCGGTGAGATGGGCTTCTCTTCGTCGCATTTGTCTGATGTCCTGATTCTCTGTTCTGGGGATCGTCAAGGATCCGCCGTTCTCGACTTCCCCAAATCGTGCTGATTCCGAAGGGGGTTGGAAACTTGATGCATAAATAATAAGTCGATGGGACTGCCTTCATGGAGTTTATCCACGGAATTCCGAGAATCGCTCCATAGATCGTTGGACGATCTACCACTGTAAACTCGACGATTTTGAAGACTCCTCCAGCGATCATTGAGAGTTTGATATTTCCGAAGGTGGTTACAGGGTCCCCGGCAAATCCTGTTAGGGACGATTGGGAAGGTGTCACTTCGTTCAAATTTACACCTATTTTCCTTAGAGTCTCACAGAAAATCAGGTCCACATAACTTCCGGTGTCGATAAGTACGTATGGTACGCGATGATTCTTGATGATCAACCCTACGACTAGTGGCTGTATGCATGGATGGTTGGTTCCCGATATCCGCATCTCGTCGAATGCTATCGTAGGATATGGATAACGATCTGACACTCGCTTCCTGATGCTTCTTCTTGGGATATCTGTGTCCCGCGACCGTGAGGATAAGGATTGATAGAAAGTTTTGGTCTTTCCACGATCATGTTTATCCCTTTCATGCCAATTGCTTTAGGATCCTCGTCGTTTCCTTTTCTTCGCTTGTTATTACCTGTCGCGGTTTGTCCTTCCTGATGGTTTCGTTCTCAATACGTTTTGTTTGGATCGTTGCTTTTTCAGCTTATTTGACTGATTTTTGATCTTTCCATCGTCGAGATCCTTCAGAGTTATCGTATCTCCCAGTTCTCCAGCTACGAGTTTGGCCGCGAGTTTGATCCCCAGTCTGCGACAGTCGGCAGTGTGATGTCCGTAGGACTGGTGGTGATCGCAGAAGGATTTTTCATATTAGGAGCTGGGATTCGTCGTCCAAGTGTTCCACGAACTTTTCTTTCGTTCCGTCGGCCTGTCTTCTTGTTGATCCGATCCGATTCGGTAGTTATGCGATCTGATCGTCCTTTCGTGCCGTGAAGTGCTGGTTGGCTTTGAGACTCGCCTTCCGCTGCTCGTACTTGTCGATACGAGTTTTCTTACTTGCGTGCTTTTTCGATTTGTGCTTCTCAGACAAGACCTTCATTTCATCTTCATCCACGATAAAATCTATTGCTTTGTGCAAGGCATCTGCCATCGTTTGTGGTCAGTTTAGCGAGATCTCCCTCCTAAAATCCGACTCGTAACAAAGCGCTTTCTTTAGTGCATCGATACCCACTTTATCGCTCAAACTTTCAATGCGGCTGGCCACTCTTTTGAACCGCTCAATGAATTTCCTAAGGATTTCCTTTTCGCCCAGACTCAACGCCCACATGTCGACGTCAAAAGTCTCCCTGTCCATGAAGATCGAGTATTGCTTCATGAATTCCTCCGATAGCTGTTGGAAATTTCCGATGGAATCGCGCTCTAGCCTTGAAAACCATTCCAGGGCTGCTCTTTTTAGATGTTCTACGAACAGGAGGCAGAAACCGGCATCTTTATCCTTTCGGGTGAGATTTTCTCTTCCCATCGCAATTCGGAAGGCCATTATAAGAGCCTTTGGATTAGTCGTTCCGTTGTAGAATGAGATTTTGAGCTTGCCCGGATTGAAAATCCGGGTTCCGGTTATTCGAGCTTTCCAGGACGCGATCGATTTCAAGGGCGGCGCTTGTTGCCCGGTGAACCTGTGATCGTACGGTTTTAATTTCCGTGGTTGTCTGAGCCAGCGCGTTCTTAAGTTCGTCGAGCTCGCTCCTTTTGCTGTTTCTTTGCCGTTGAGTTGGCTTGTTTTGGCGAGTTTGCTCCATGTCCTCTTCATCCGATAGTTCATCGTCGCTTAGATGTGGGACGTATCGATCTGCGTCGATTCTCTCTTCGTCATCGGAGGGTGATGCGGTCCGATCCTCAGGCGGAATCGAGTCTTCATTTTTGCAGTCTTTTGCGTTGCTTGCAGCGGCGGATTTTCGACCTCAAATTATCGGAGGAGGATCTGTGGTATTAGGTCTTGTCACTGGCGGGGTTCGTTCACCTATAGTCTGCTCGCGATATTGCGACGAATTCCTTGTCGGCGAAATTCACCGTTCGGGTTGTCCGCGTACGGTTCCCGGTTTTCAATGTTTCGATTTGTTCAGTGAGGGTGCTGTTCGCCTTCTGCTCTTTCTCTCAGTGCAGCTACCATCTCTTTCAGCTCAGCCCAAAGTCGTCGTATGTTTGGGCTTAAGTTCTTATTTCTCTCAACTTGATCCATCAACCCAAGTCATCGGCCAAGAAGGTACAGGCCGATGTTTCCGAAGGTGGGTTGCGACAAGTTGTGCATATCGGAAAATGTTTGGTTAGCCGTTTGGAAAGTTCAGCCTGAAAACCTGAACCGGTTCAGCTCGTAAATCCAAGCTGGTTCAGCTCGGAGGTTTACGAAAGATTCACTCAGCTCGAGATTTTCGGAGGGATAAGTCATGATCGGGGAATGAGAAGGAAAGGATTCGGATCCGAGCTGGTTCGAACTTCCGATGCAGACATTCGTTTGTATCCGATTGCCTGACCTTGTCTTCGGCTATCGTTTTCGTCGAGGAGGTTTTTGACCAAAACAGCCGTCATCTTGGTCAACGGCGGTTAATCCTCCTCTCGCTGAGGTCAACGCCATCTCAGCCGCTCAACGCTTGTGTGTGCGGTCAACGGGTCTAGCTTCGGGTCATTGCTTGGGTCAAGGATTGGTTAAGCTCGGGTTAAGGACGGGTTTCAGTTTGTTGGTTTGGGAACGGTTCGGGAGCGGTTCGGTAAGGGTTTAGCTTGGTCTCGGGGTCCGTTGCTCAGTCAGATCATCCATCCGTCGCTTCTATACGCACTGTGAGTCGGCCAAACTTTGTATAATTCATATAGAACGAAAATTGGTAACCGCAGTATAAGGTTTGCATACCCGTGACTGGAAATTGATAAAACGGTTAGGTTAATTAAATAACTTGGTTAATTGATTAAAAGGACAGAGAATGATTAGGGCATGTTAGATAGCGTTTAGTGGTTGATTGTATGATCATATCGTTGATTGCTTGATTGGATGTTGCATACATATAGAACGGCATGCTAGGATGTATAACAACGAATCTAAATGAATCTATATACGGAAATTATGAGTTTATTAAAATACAGTTAAAACACATAACGAACATTAGAATATAATAGTGGGTGGGTTAATTAGTCAATAGTCGGGGTTAGCGGGTTAGTTGAACTAATTAAATAATAATGTGAAGCCAGGAGATAAGTAAGTTTACAAATCTCAAGCTGGCGGAACGAGGAGATAAGAATAAGAATTTAAGGGAATAAAAATTAATATTAGAATCTGGATTAAGCTGTCAACGGGATTAGTAAGCCACTAATCCCAAGGTAGCGGATTGTGTTGTGATTGTTGTTGTGTGTTGTTTGTCCACTCCGGTGTTGGGCCGAGTAGTTGGTGCTAGTAGATACTTATTCCGGTACGGGACCGAATAGGTCGGTGTTGATGTTTGGTGGTAGGACTTGCGGGATAGACTGGGTATTGGGATTGAGATAGTGTTTTTATTTTACCTTGTCGGTCTTGCGTGATAGAGTCCCGGTGATTATTCTTGTTTACATTAATGTTATTAGGACTCTATAGGATGAGTTATATCCCGCTAGTCTTGAAATGGTGTTTCGGTACTTCCAACCCGATTAGATCCTCGGGAGTTGAGTTCATGGTCAGTTCACGTACCTTCGGTAGTGGTTCTGGCAGGTGTCAACATATGGAGTGACGTTTGTAGGTGTGTAGTCCGGAGAATACAGGGTCGCGCCCTAGGGCTAGGCTGCATGGAAGCTTAGGTTAACTAGGGGTAGCCCGAGTCACCGCGTATCGATGGACAGAGAACGTTGTCCTAGGTCGTAGGACTTTGTGTTTGCATCTAGGAGTTGTGGGAGGTTTTAGTACACATGGGGGTGACTACGTGTTCCCATGGAAGTTACCGAGTTCTCATAGTGGTCCCAAATAGTGTGGAATTAGTGTTAGTTCCGCGTTAGATATATCGAGTCTAATCGAGAGCATGTGCCGCAGTATTCTCGATTTCTGTGGTTACATTTTGGTTTTATCTGTTGTTAATTGAATGCTTGTGTGTTGTGGAGCTCATCACGTCTTTGTAGCATGTGATCAGCTATTGTACTTGATTTTTGTTTTAGGTTTGGGCGGGATTATTAGATTGTTAGCAGCATGTTAGTTGGGAGCCATCTCACTAGGTAATCTTATATTACTCATTAAACTCTTTTTGTATTTTTCAGGTTTGACATAGCTTGGTGGACGTGTAGGGTACTCGTAGGTCTTGGGTTCGCATTTGGCTTCGGTTTTGTTATACTCTGTCTCAAGATATTGTCAATGAGCAGATTAGAAGTCAACAAAAATGCATCAGAGGGCATTTCTGTAAATTTGGAAGCTCAGAGGTATTTTGGTAATTTTACTAAAAAGATGATGGAAAGCTTTGACGGGCCAAGTAACACTCTTTTTATTTAAAGAAGTCACTTATAAAACGGAGAAAGATGAAATCCGAGTTTAAAAAGGGTTTTATGGAATGTCGGGATGGAAACCGACAAAACAAATAAAATTTATAAAAGACGCTACAGGAGCTACGGGAAGCCAATTTGGGTGACACGAGTTGCAGAGTGTTTCTCATGGAGTCTGGTTTGACAAATTGTTTCGAGATTCATGGAGTCTTGGCTTTAAGATTCAATGAATTTCTCCAAATGAATGGGGGAGGATACATACAAGGTTATGTGTCATTTGGTTAGAGGCATTGAGTGACACATAGCGCTATTTAGATTCAATGAATCTTTAAGTGCAAGAATCTCTCCATTATTTAACCATGTGCCTCATCACTCTCTTCATTCTATTCAAGCAAAGAAAAATACTCTCCACTCTCTCCTCTCTCCTCTCCCACGGTTTTCTCTTCTCCTTCTCTCCTCTCTATCAAAAACCACCTATCTCTCTCTCTTGTTCTTAATGTTCTTCAAGAAACTTGCAACCCAAGCCATCAAAATAACTTCTAGACCAAGTTGAATCAACTCAATCCAATTATAAATCTTGAACCCTGGCGTTAAGCTCATCAACTGTTGTCCAAAACCGTCGTTCGCTGCTGGAAGAAACCGCCGGAAGTCGCCGGAAATCACCACCGCCGGCGAAGCTCAGCCGCATCCTCATCTTTTCTGAGTCGGCTCTCCCATTTATCCACTCCTCACGTAGGCTCTCTTTAACACCTCTCGACACCGTCGCCAGAGTCTATCAACATCTCCGGAAAAGCCTCACTGCCGGTGTATCCCTCGACGCGAACTCCTCTTCTCGCCATCTATCTCCGTTTAACTCTGGTCATTCTCTATCACTCGCTGAAGACTCATGGTTAATGCCACCGGTCAACGCTGGTTTTGCCATGGTTAGCGTTCTTCTCTATTCACCGGTCAACAACTAGTTAAGTTGGGTGGACCGGTCAACAGTCGGCGATCTCTCTCTATGCCGGTCAGCCGCCGTTGTCAACCGCCGGCAGCCTCCTATCCACGCTAGTCAACCGCCGGCTAGGTGTATGGACCGGTCAACGCCGGTCAGTGCGTTGGTCAACACCTCGGGTAGCCTCCTCTCGCCACCGGTCACACTCTCTCTGGCTGGTCAACGCCAGTCGGCCGCTTCCTCGTCGCGGTCAACGCCGGTTATCTCTCTTATTCGCCGGTCAACTCATTGTGTGTGGATCAACAGTCAATGCCGATCAACGCCGCCGGTCACTCCTTTGCTGCAGGTTTATTTCGGGTCTTGGGGTTCCGCCGTCTGTCCATCTGTCATCACGATATCACTGTGAGTCAGCTAAACCTTGTGTGGTGCATTTAGTTTAAGATCATATAGACCCGAAATGATAAACCGTAGCATTAGGACTGCATTCCCGTATAATTAAATATTTTATAACAATTAGGTTGAATTAAATAACATGGCTAAACGATTAATACGGATAAGAATTATGTATGGTACGTTAGATGATATTTACTAATGATTGATAGATCATATTGTTGATTGTTGTTTGATTGATTGATGCATTCATATATAAAGGCATGCTACGACGTATGTGTGTATATATATATATTGTAAAAACGTAATGAACAAATCTATATACGGGAAACTAAAAGTTAATTAAAATACAGACTAAAAGACTTAACACACTGAGAATATAATAACAAGGTGGGTTAATTAGATGATAGTTCGGGGTTGTCAGGTCAAATAATTTAATTAATGAATTATTGAAAAGTCATGAGATTAGTAAACTTACTAATCTCAATCTGACGAATGAATGAGTTTAAGTTATATATTTAATAAGATTTAAAAGTTATAATCTGAGATTGAGCCGCCTATGAGATTAGTAAGTTTACTAATCTCAATGTAGCGGATTGAAATGAATTAGGGATAAATAATATTAAGAGACTAGTGAAACCTAAATAATTATTTGAATTGAGTTGTGATTATTAATGTGTGGTTATTTGTCTACCCTGGTGATGGGCTGGGTAGACCGTTGTTTGTGTGATTGTTTATCTACTCTAGTGTTATGCTGAGTAGACTATTAATTGTGTGAAGTAGTCTATTCCGGTGTTGGGCCGGATAGACCTTGTTGTTGATACTTACCTTGGTACGGGACCGGGTAAGTTTGGTTAGATACCTAATCCGGTATGGGATAGGATAAGGTCAGGTGTTATGGTGATGTTGATAGGACTTGCGGGATAGACTAGATACTGGGATTGTGTTACTTATTTATGTTGACCTTGCCGGTCTTGTGTGTTGCTGTAGAGTCCCAGTGAGCCTGCTTGTTTATTTATTTTTATCTGGACTTTGTGTGCGTTAGATCCCGCAAGTCAAGTGATGGTGTTCTGGTGTTTCCTTCCCGATTGGATCCTCGGGTAGTTACCTATTCGGTTAACGTACCTTCGAGTGGTGATTCTGGATATGGTTTTGACCTACTGAGTGATGACGGTAGGTGTGTAGTCCGGAGAATACGGGGTCATGTCCTAGGGGCGGACGGCATGGAAGCTTAGGCTATCTAGGGGTAGCCCGAGTCATCGCGTATCGATGGACAGAGAACGGTGTCCTAGGTCATAGGACTTTGTGTTTATGTCTAGGAGTCATGGGTAGTTTAAGTTATCGTGTGGGGCAGCTAAGTTTACCTGTGGAAGTTACCGAGTTCGCGAAGTAGGCCCAATTGTGGGGAGTTTTGTTAGAATCGCGATAGATATATTGAGTCTAATCTAGGTCACGTGTCGCAGCGATCTCGATTTCCGTAGTTACTTTTATTTATATAGAATTCTTGTGTGTTTTTAAGCTCATCATGTCGTGTTAGCACGTGATCAGCTATTTGTTTTATTCAGTTTTACTTGTGTGTTATTTTTGGGATTTTGGGGCGGGACTACTATTAGCATGTTTAGCAGCCTCTTTAGGGGGGGGACTCACTGGGTAATCTAGATTAATCATTAGACTCTTTGTGTTTTCAGGTTTGGCATAGCTCGGCGGACGCGTAAGGCACTCGGAGTAGACTCGAGTTGACAGTTGGCTGCGGTTTGTTTTCGACTCATTTGGTTTTCTTCCGTTTTGGAATTTCAGGGTACCCGTAAAATTCTTTTAGTAAACATGTGATATTAGTGAATGGATTTAAAAGGTTTAAAATAAAGTAAAATGGAAAGATTCCCTGATATACGGCTAGTCCAAACGGAACACAACTCATGGACGCAATACGGGTTGAAAAGCATTGTATCGTGGAAATGAGGTAAATGGAGTCAAGGATTGTTATGTTCGAGCTATTGACTCAAACCGGACCATCTATGGCTTCATATTGTGACAAACCCTTCTCGTTTGGTCACACGGGTGCGATCGTTCATGTTCTTGTTTGATTTTTAACCGTTCAGCTCGTCGGTCAGCGGATAATGGAAAGGGGCGTTACAAAAAGTGGTATCAGAGCATGGTTCGTCAAGGGATCAAAAATTCAGATTTTTCAAAATTTTCAACTTTTTTATCGAGTCAAATGTGGCCAATGCAACAATTAGGAGTTCGAGCCGAGTCCGTCAAACCGGGGGAAAAAGGGTAAGTTAGAAATTTTTGTTAGGAGGGTACTGACCATTGTGTTTTGTGCAATCTCACAGCAGATTTTTCCTGTGAGGATTGGTGTGTGTGTATGGTTGAGATGACAGTATGAGTGACATCAGCATGGACGACCTTAAGTCCGTCAGATCTACCCCTGCTAGTCCAGGACCATATTACCATAATGCGGAGTGTTCATGTATTTCGCAGCCTATCCCTGATTAGCAGTGGCATACATGATGGTTGACTATTTTCTCAAATTATCCAAGCCTCAGGAGTTTGAGTCACTCAAAAACAACCACCTTCACCAGCTGTTTATCGATCATTACCATTATTCTGACTCGCTCCTCATGTACCAGATCCTCCTTTCCTTGCATGCGGCACCTAGGGTTTCCATTTTGCCTGGTACCACCCTTACCAGTCATATCAGGCGCCTGCTCTGATGTACCAGCCGCCATCACCGACGCATATCCCGCCTGGTATGATTTGTGACCAAGTAGGACACTATGCTTCTTCCTGCTCTGCTGGACTATTCTATCGAGATCACGTCGCTCAGCCACCACCACCACACCCATTACATTCTCCTGGCGCACCTGCTAGTAAGGATCCACATTAGTTGTCTTGTACTTTGTGCGGAGCATACCGCTCATGTTGGAGAATTTAGATTAGGCCCGGGTAAGTAAGGGCGCTAACTTTTTAATGTGTGTATCGTCGTGACATATTTTGGTGTCACTAACGGATTGATTGCGTAGTGGTTTTAGTAGCCGGTATATTTTTGGGGATATGTGACCGCTCTATGCCGAACATACATATGCAGTAAAACTTCCCATGGGATATATATATGGATGTTTTATATACGTGGTGGATGTTGGGTGATTCGGTATTTGTCGTTTTAAGTAACGAAGTGATTTTACTACATGCATGTGTTGGAATGATGAATGCAAAAAGGTTACGACGTGAAATCAAATGATGGTCCGAAACAGACGGTTTTCATTAAGACCCTTAAAGGATAATCGTAGTTGCATTTGCATCATGATAGACTAGATTCATCGTTTGATTAGAGTAATGCATTAATTATTTCGCTAGGTTGTTAGATCGCTTGATTGAGCATTATTGCATTTGATTGATCTCTAGGTTGCTATAAAGTATTTTTGGACCTAATATTTCTTCGTTATCTTCACATGGTCGAAATGGATCATTGTCAATATTAAGCGATCTATTGACCATTGGAGTACTCAAAGGATTTGATTTGTCCATATTAAAGCGTTTTAACACCATGGGGTGTAACTTGATTGATGCACACATATACCATTTTGGAAGTGCTCTATTTGGAGACCAAGACAAATTTCGTCTTTCCAAAATCATTCATCTCAAACTCTTCTTTCATATGAGTTCTTGCATCATAAAATTCCTTTTGAGTTCCAGTAATGTTCAGGTCATCAACATAAACAACAATGATCACAAATCATTATAGGGATTTCCTTATAAATACGCAAGGGTGTATCGCATTACTGATAAATCCTTTCTTCAACAAAAATTTGGTTAAGCGATTATACCACATGCGTCCAGATTGTTTTAATCCGTAAAGTGATCGTTGTAATTTAACCGAACAAATTTTCTCAGATTCTTCTGGAAACTTTGACCCTTATGGGATTTTCATATATATGTCACTATCTAGTGATCCATATAGATATGCATTCACAACATCCATAAGGTACATTTCTAGATTTTTCGAGGCCGTTAGGCTCATTAAGTACCTTAATGTGATTACATCCATTACCGGGGAATATGTTTCATCATAATCATTTCCCGGTCTTTGAGAAAATCCTTGTGACACAAGTCGAGAAGGAGTTAGAAAAGGAGAATGTTCCATCTACATCATCAATTTCATATCTAATCCATATGTTTCCATCATGGACGTAATTAATGGAAATCTCACACTTTTCTTTATCATGCTCGACTGCGAGGTTTTTCTATTCATCAAGTTCTTCATGAACCTCTTCACAAATGTCTTCTGACATTTTTCATCATGCGGTTCCTCTTGAACATATTCATTTTGTTCTCCCAACTTCAATTTCTTTCGGGGATTTTTTTTTATCTTTAGAGCCCAATGGCCTCCCCCTTTTCAATTGAACCTTGAGTTCATTAGCAATGCATCCATCACTTCGTTATTTTGGAATTTCAGTTCTAGATTGAGCATTTGCAGTAGGTATATATGATTTGGTCACATTCTTTGTATATGTAAATGCATCTGGTAATTGATTTTCCATACTTTGTAAATGTATAATTTTCTGAAATTCTAACTCGCGTTGATTAGTAGGAGGACCAAGACAAGCCAAAGTTTTGGTATACCATGTGATATCTTTTGGTGATTCTTTCAATCCTCCCTCTAAAACGGGGAATTCATCTTCATTAAAATGACAATCCGCAAACCGTGCGGTAAACATATCACCGGTTTGTAGTTCCAGATACCTTATTATACTTGGTGATATATACCCGACATATATCTCCAATCTCCGTTGCGGCCCCATTTTTGTTCTTTGCTGTGGTGCTATTGGAACAAAAACTGCACACCCAAAAACTCGGAGATGAGATATATTAGGTTCTTGAGCAGATGTCAATTGTAATGGAGAATATTTATTATATGCACTTGGTCTTATCTGGACCAATACGGTCGCATGCAATATAGCATGTCCCCATACAGAAATTGGGAGTTTTGTTCTCAAAATCAATGGTCTTGCAATCCATTGCAATCGTTTTATTAAACTTTCAGCAATGTCATTTTGTGTATGCACATGGGGTATTGGATGCTCAACATCGATTCCCATTGACATACAATAATTATTGAAAGCTTGTGAAGTGAATTCACCAGCGTTATCAAGCCTTACTTTCTTAATGGGATAACCAGGGAATTGTGCTCTCAACCTGATTATTTGGACAATGATTCTTGCGAAAGCCGTATTTCTTGTGGTCAACAAACACACATGTGACCATCTACCATAAAATATCGAAACGGCCCACATGTTGGATGGATAGGTCCACATATATAATCATGTATTCTTTCTAAGAATAATGGGGATTCATTCCCAACTCTCCCAATTAAAAAATCTTTTCGTTTTTCAATGAGTGACCACTAGAATTTTGCACAATTCTCCTAATCATTACAGATCCTGGATGTCCTAACCTTTCATGCTAGACCCTAAAGGTATTGAAAACCTCTTGGTTAATATAGCATAGGATTCAGTAATGTTTATTTTGTGCAATATAATCCGGAGGCTAACATTGGTAGCTCTTCCAATACATATTTTTCTTAGACGTAATGCATAGATACTCAATGCCATTTGTATCCATAGTTTTTATGTGATATCAATTTCTATGGATATCTCGAAAACTTATCAAGTTCTGGTGAGATTTAAGGGAATATAATGCATTATTTATCTCAAATTTAGTTCCCCTTGGCATTGAAAACTGGCTTCTCTAGAGCCTAGTATTATTTTTGCATTACCACAAATGGTGCTCACGCTTTTGGCGAAGTCTTTGATTTTGAGGCAGGAGATATATCGTCTATCATTAAGGATAGTATATGTCGTAGCACTGTCTGCTAGACATATATCTCCATCCTGATTCTCAATATGCTACATCTTCTGTGTCATACAATAAAAATATATTAAAATATCTTTTATATAACAAAAGCATATTACTCAAAGCTTATTAAAACTGCTAATAAGTTTTGTTACAAAAACATATTAGAAAACATGAAAACATTAAAATTGATTATATATAGTATCCTTGGCAACTCATTTATGGTTCATCGATGAGAAAATCCGCGACATCCAAATGAGTGTCCTCATTTCTCCTGCTAAAGGAAGGGCCGGCATCATCATTGATGAATTTGGTTTCAACATTATTGATTGTGGCCTTTTGTGATGCTTGATACAGATAGACAAAGTGTTTTGGTGTGCGGCATATATATTCCCAATGCCCTATCATGCTGCGTATGTAACAAACATTATTGGTCAGCTATTTTATGGCACGACCACGTCCATTATATCGTCCACGACCTCGGCAGCGGCCTCTGCCGCGTCTATGCCTTCGTCCACGATAGTTATCATTATTTCTGGATGCTACGACATTCGCTTCTGGGAATGGAGCTGCTCCAGCTGACGAGTTTGATGGTTAAACATCACGAGTTCAATATTTTGTTCTGCTACAAGTAGGACTTGCATCAACTCCGAGTACTGGGTGTAATCTTTTGCCCTGTACTATTGCTGTAGGATTACATTTCTATAATGGAATGTGGAGATTGTTTTCTCAATCATATCATAATCACTTATCTTTTCTCCACATAATGCCATCATGGCAGTAATTCCGAACAATGCGGAATTATATTCTTCAACATTTTTGTAATTCATGAATCGGAGGTGCAACCATTCGTATCTGGATTGGTAAGATCACATATTTTTGATGATCGAACCTATCTGTAAGTGATTGCCAAAGATCTGATGGATCCTTCTTTGTGATGTATTCATTATTAAATTATTATGGAGGTGGTGACGTAAAAACACTGTGGCCTTAGCCTTAGCCTTAGCCTCATCAGACGTCGTTTCTGATGGATCAATGGTTTCTTGAAAACCATTTGATATCAAACGCCATTTTTTATTTGATGCCCATGTCATATAATTTTTGTCAGGAGCATCAAGGGAAATGATCTCGAGCTTTGCCAAATTCAACATTATCTCTAGACACAATTCTTTGAAAAGGCTGTTGGTGTTTGGTTTTTGGTACGAGAGTAAAGTTCGTAGCAGAAGACGGAGTTGCACATGAAGTGACGATTTTTATGATGAAAGATTCATCAGATTTGATTTTATCTAACATGTGTTTTTACAGCTGATAATTATGAGAAAGTATTCTCTCACATGCAACCAAAGCATTCCACCAGGTTTTATGTCTCTCACTGAATAGATTTCTTAGAACGTGGCTCTTCAGCTTATGGTTCTCTGGATTCTCGGTTGTGAGTTCGTGATTTTATATGTTCTCATATTTTTGGGTTTTGTCCTTCTTAGTTGACTAGCGACACCCATCTTGATGTTTCAGATTATAGAGGAACTTGCTCAGAGATCATGGCTTTAGGCAAAACTTCTATTATGGTATGTTAAATCTTTTAAAGCTTATTCATCGAATATTGCATTTGCAAGGTGTGGATTTCTTTTGGCTTTTGTTTGTTAGATACCATCACCACATAGCGATGGAGGGGATCAAGTAAGGAGTGTGTCTTTAATGGCGGACATTGTTGGCTCAAAGGTAATAACAGAGGAAGAGCTAGATTCACATCTTAGAGCTTAGAGCTAGATAGAGTCCTTGGGAGCTCATTATCCTTTTGGTTTTGTTTGTATAATGTTAGTTTTATATTGTTTAAGACTTACCGCCATTTTATGATGTTAGTATATGTAACTATGTAAGATTTATTTTTGATTAATGTAATATCATTGTTATGTATGTTGATGATTTATGAGATAAAAATTATGTAAATCTAATTATAAATATTTTTCAAAACAAAATTTCAATAAAAATAATAGGTATGTGCATAATATAAAAATATATTCTAATTAAATATATTTATATAGCGATAAAAATATGCTACAATATTAAATAAAATAGCACTAAAAATGTGCTATAAAAATATATTAATCATTGCTATAATAGAACGAATGTATGATAGCATGTCGAAAACGCTATTGTATGGGTGGCACCTATCATAGTTGCGGATGACATAGCATTTATGAAAACGCTATGTATGACACACGATAGCATAATTTTCGCGTTAACAATGTACATATTTGTTGTAGTGTCTTTTTGGTATATGACCGGATTGAGAGACGTTCGTGCTGATAACGTGTTGTGATTTTTTTTTATAAAAGGATAGACTTATATTTATATATGTGTATATAAATATCATGTATTATGTTTGGTAAATAGAAAAAAGGGAGGGAATAAGGGACGAGAGTAAGAGAGAGAGGCTTAATTAACTAATTCTTCTACTTCTTATTTTCGTGTGTATATCACTTTCTTACAAACAATGAGATGCATTTATATAGCAAACATTGACCGGCTTATTCACGTCGGTTGTGGGAAGATATTTAGGATAGATATTTATTATTTTAACA
Source organism: Orychophragmus violaceus (assembly GCA_030180135.1). Lineage (NCBI taxonomy): Eukaryota > Viridiplantae > Streptophyta > Magnoliopsida > Brassicales > Brassicaceae > Orychophragmus > Orychophragmus violaceus. The sequence goes on along the minus strand of CM058230.1, from coordinate 85,547,340 downwards.
CAAATCAAATAGTTCGGATAGTTTTTTTTATCTAGCAGTTCTTTTTGTATGATTTTTTTTCTTTGAATCAACGGGAAATAAAAGAAAGATTATTCTAGATCTAAGATAAGAATGCATCTTTTTTTTTGAACCTTATTTAGGTTACTAAAAGAAATCAATCATACAAATTGTTCAGAGCAGCAAGGGCTCTTTTAGCGACAGCATCGGCTAAAACATTGGCCGAATGAGGAACATAATCAAATGAGATAAGGATAAAGGATTGTTGCATCTGACAAATATCATGGAGAATTTTGTGGAGGTCGTTGTGCAACTCAGATGAGTTTAAAATCTTCACTAGAGAGAGGCAATCTGATCTTAGTTGAAGAGTCAAATGGTCTGAAAGGAGAGTGTGATGTAAAGCATCGTGCACAGCACAAGCTTCAACAATGAGAGCTGAAGAAACGAAAAAGTTTGGTAGAAGAAAATTCCACCGGTAAGGTCCCCGTAGAAGGAGGGTCCGTAGTCATAAGGTAATTCCAACCAATTCTGCAGTGATGCGTAGAAGAGTGTCAGGCTGCATTAGTGCAGTAAACAGTTCCACACGACGGAGTAAAAGGAGGATCCGCTATTACCTTGAACTTCATGGGAATAGCAGATTGAGCGTGTCCTCAGATTAGAGCTTTGACAATGGATTTAAAAATAGTTTCCAACTCCGAAAAGAAGTGAGATTCAAAGATCGCCTAGTTTTGAGCAATCCAAATGTTCCATAGTATCCAAGGATATATGGGATTAAGATAGGCTGATGGAGGGAGATTAGTACCAGACGGAGCAGACTGTAAAAAGTATACAATTTGAGTATGCTGCGAAACCAGGAGCGAGATGATAGGGGCAAGCGACCAGACTCTCATAGCAAACGAACTACAATCTCCGGGAGACCACAGTGGAAATAGAGAGAGGAGCCGAGAATACTACGACGACGAAGCTGATATTAGATTAGAAGAGCCCCTGCAACAGATTTCCATTAGAACGTTTTGAGCTTAGGTGCGGTTCTTACTTTCCAAATATGTCGTTGCCAATTTAAGAGAGAGATAGGAGGTGGTGTCTCCGAAAGAGCCGTGATAGCATATCCAGTTTTGGAGGAGAATTCGCCTGATTTGGTTATTATCCAGGACAGTGAGTCTTCAACCATATTTTTTGAGAGTTTGAGTTGCACTACAAGTACACACGAAAATGTAGTATCTAAGGGTCTAACCACAGAGACTCAAGAAATCTTGCGATAGACTATATAACGTCGAGTTAACCTAGGCGATGCAAATAAGAAATAATAAACTAAAAACAGTTTCTAAATCAGAAAGCAAGTCGGTTTGTTTATCAAATACTAAAGCGCTAAGTCTAGGGAGTTGTCAGGTAATCAAGCCAAGCAGATCAAATATCAGTCATGATTAAATTAAGCACTATTTTAGAACACAAACACAGATGTAGAACTAATCAACTTTCGTTGCGAGAATTCACTAAGTCTAAACCCTAGAAATCAAAATTTCTTTGTAATTCCTAACAAATTAAACTAGTTTTAAGTGCAGGTTCGATTTGTTCACAATTCAAGTAAACCAAATTTCCTTGCAGATAATTAAATTGCTCAACTTAAATAGATCAGATTCTAAATCACACTTTCGTGTCAATCTAACAACCCTAGATCTAGATTCTAAGTGATCAGATTAGAAACTAGTGTTACGCACAATTCAAGTTGAAGACTAATCAAGTTATGAATCCTTAACTAGTTGATTTAATCTAAGTCATGAAATCCCTAATGAGAATCCCTAAACCTAAAAATGAATATACTCAGACATGATCAATGAAACATAAATCATAATATGAATAAATTGCATTAATAAAAGAGTAGAGAATAAAAGAGGGGTTCGAAATCTTCTCCAAAAGCAGTACAAGGAATGATCAGCCCCAAAGCTCCCAACTCTCTCTAGCTAAAAGTATGAATGTGTAATCAAAACAAAACACCAAAAACCTGATTAGAAAGTGCTAAACATGTTTTGGGTCTCTTCTTTAAATCCAGAACTTCTGGGTCAAAGCTGCAATTCTTGAATTTTCATTAATGTGTTGCCACGGGTCTGCATCGATCGACACATTATAGCATTAATCGACGCTCAGGTCGAGCAGAGATGGTGATTTCTGATCCTTACGGTTTTAGCTCCAAATCTTTACCAATAAGCTCCAATATCTTCCAAAATCCTTCAAACGTGCATAGACCTAATAAACACCTGAAATGACTCAAAAGACACTACAAAAGACTCTAATATATACTTATATCATGGCTTAAAACAAATAAAACATGATATATCAACTCCCTCACACTTAGCCTTTGCTTGCCCTCAAGTAAAATAGAAAACCAAAATGTGGTGAAGAAGTTTGAAAACTTCAGAAACTCATTTTATCTTAGAAGTACCACACTCAAATTCCCCTTAGTAAACCACATGAAAAATGCACCTGCAGACATCAAGACAAACATGTAATTCCTCCACACTTAGACCTTGTCCTGAGTAAACTCCACAATCACATCCAGAGCATTCAAATTCACCCTACTGACTTCTATAAGTTATTAAGTGCAGTCTCACCTAGGGAGTATCGATCAAAGAACACATGGATTCTTACTCTTTTAGCACCTGACCACCATAATATCGTTTTCTGGTTCTTTTCTTCTCCTTTCCTTCCTTAGCAACTGATTTTTCCCCACTGGGTATCATTTTATTTTTTTCATCAAATCTCTTCCCTTTTTATTAGGGCTATTACTTTGAACATATTTCCATGGATGCACAGGAGGTGATAGGGGTCTATACCACTCCTGTAACCACTTCGAAGCTACTAGATTATTCTCAGTTTATCTTTCTTTTTTACCTTCAAGGAAGGGGAGAAGGGAACCATATTAGACAGGTTTACAAGCTGTGTCAGGACTAATAGAAGAATCCGACTCACAGTATACCAAGCCTCTAGGTGAGAAAAATTAAGTCAAAATTAGGGGTGAAGTCAGTAGTAGATCCTTTGAATACCGAAGTGATATGGGTGTCCTCAATAGGCTGATCTGCGTTGGGTTTTCTAACAGTCAGAGATCATCTGCAAGTTCATTCCAATGGTCACTTAAGTTCCTGCAATTGTAGTGATCTCCTCAAAAAGTCATTGTTTCCTACTTAAACTGTTTTGACTCAATTAAACGGACACAACTAACTCTAAGAAAAGAAAAAGATTGTGTCAGTACCACCTCCCCCACACTTGAAACACATTGTCCCCAGTGGTGTCAAGCTAAAGATTGGTAAAAGAAGAAAAATGGATTGAGACGTGTTATGTTCTGGCAATTTTTACATGTCTCGCAATTGCGTCGATCGCTGCACTTTTCGCGTCGATCGATGCAGTGCGATTATGGGGTGGAACGATCGACACACAGGACCGTGTCGATCGTTGCAATGATTTTGGTCGGACCATTTAGCAGACAGCATATGTTTCGTGAGAAATCTCAAACACTAAACCTGTAAGCTGCAACTACCATAGACAACGCAAAAATCAAAGCAACAGATAATCATAGAAGCAAAAACATCAATCCCATAGCACAAGAACTGACAAAGACTCAAGAAAAACATCAAAAAGACTCAAGGAAAATGAAAAAGAAAGAGTGAAAAAGTTACACAACCAAATGTCTAGGAAACAGGTACTCAAATCTCATCGCTCTCGGACTCATCGTCAATACCAGCATAAGGATCAGAATCATTGGTCTCAGGGGTGTGAGATCGTCTGCGTCTATGAATAGGTGCATGCTGATGCACTCTAGGCTGTCTTTTGCAGGAATAGCTGTTCATGAACTCCCAAATGCCTTTCCATCTATCGTTAACCATAGTCTGAAACATGCCTGGAGGCATCACAACAGGGTCCATCGGTGGGTCCGGATACGGTATAGGGACAAACTCAGCAGCAGCAGAGGAAGAAGGTCCAGGCGCAGAACATGATCCGAGTGCAGAAGAAAAAGAGGTACCCAGAGGGTTAACAACTATAGGAACTCTGCGCAGAAGGTTCCTGTCAGGCTCAAAACGCAAGGATGCTAAGGTATCAACTCTCGTAAGCTCAGCTGAAGGAAGCTGCACACACCACTCTCGTGAGTCTCTATCATGAAACACTAACAGGTTTCCTTCATCCAAGTAGCGCTCTTCAGATGAGCCTCATCCATCCACAACCTCTTAGTAATGCACTCTCTTCCAGCAGTAGGAATCCCGAAGTGCTGAAAGATGGGAGTAAGTAGACGCCTTAGTCTTCAAATCACACAAGTGATCTGCGAATACTGCTCCGAAATTATGCTCAGCCGCTGGATCAATCAACGGTGTGTCCTCAAACAATGCCTCACACCAGTGTAAAGCAACTGCAGCTCCAACTTTCTCTGCTTGTTCACCTCAGTCTTGCAGAGCAAAGTGTATCCAAAAATGCGTCCAACATATCACAAGACTGGGTGTCGTAACAATATCTTCTTGGAGAACAGCGAGTTGCACACTTCGCATCCAATGTGGTCCCAAAAGTACTGATAGCTCTCACTATCCCACTCACCCAGAAGAGTGCATCGAGTGGGCTCCACACTGAAACCATAGAGCCTCCAAAGATCAAGAATGCTAATGCGGTACCTGACTCCATTGCACATAAAAGTGAACATCCCCTCTCTAGCTCTCCTGCGCGTAGGGTTAGTGTAATACACCCTGTAGGTAGACAATAGATGTCTGTCCAAATCCGGATAGAGCTCATAACTCCTCATAGGCATAGTCTCTAAACCTATCTGTCTCATCAATCTCAGCACATCCTCAGTAATGCCCACCATCTGTCAAGTCATGTAGGCTGCAAACTGTGTGGTCTTGATGACCATACTCTGCCAAGCGTTGTAGAACAACGTGTCATACTCGTCCCAAGCCTCAAAGATAGTTCTATCTATGCACACATCACTCTCAGTCACTATCTTTGGATCATCTGCCCACTCTCTGTTCATAGGAATGTGGTCTTTCTCAGCTTTTGGCAAGGATCATGTATCGCGGCAGGAATGCGTGTGTTCGGCGTGGGTGGTGAAGAAACGCGTACAAACCAAGTAGCAGGTGCATCAGAGGCATCATGCACATTCCTCTTCTTCCTTGGAGCCATCTGCGATCAAAGACACAAGAAAAAGCAAACATGCAATTAAGCCAAGGCTATAATATCAACAAATGCAATCATATCAGTGTCTAACATCTCATTCAACCATCATCAACAGCAAAACCAGTATCAATTACATCCAATCCGTTCTACATTCGCCCTAAATCAGAGAATCGCAAGTGTTCTTCATCAAATCGAAGATGTTCTGAGAACTTGCGAAATTTGTCCATGCATGTACTAAAGCAACATGAAATCATCACTAGCAACCTCAAACAAGCATTAATATAGTGTGAATCAACCAAAAAACGATGGATTTCAAATTTTTCACCTTAGGGCCAAAACCTATAAATCGAGATTCGGAACACATACCTTGGAATTGGATGAAATGAATGATAGATATGGAAAGAGGAGTAAAAACCGAGTGGAATGGGCTTTCGAATCAATGAAAACGATTGAGAATTGAATATTTTATGTAGAGAGGCGATTTAGGGTTCGGGACTTCGCGAATGGGGAAATGGAGGAAGAATAATAAAGAAGAAAGGTTAAGGGCACTTACCTCACACGTTCTTGCGTCGATGGTCGCAGTGTATGCGCCGATCATTGCAAATCGCGATTGGTCGAACCAATCGGACTTCCGTTTAAGAAGTCTTACCTTTAATTGCTGATTGAACCGGGCGCGTCGATCGTTGCACATGCTCGCAACGATCGACATACATCGATCTCTATTCTTCATGCGGTTTGATTTCCCTCCGCTGGATGAACAACAATCCTTACGGTTAAATTTTGCAATCTCCTCGCGGTTTATATTCATGCATCGATCGTTGCATGGGACTGCAACGATTGACGCAATGCGATTCCCAGTTTCCCGACTTAGCTATGTACTACAGAAACACCAAAAACAAAAAACACCAAGTAAAATCCTAATAAAAACACCAAAAAGAGTATGTACAGACTAACCAGTGGGTTTCCTCCTACTCATCGCTTCTTTAACGTCATTAGCTTGACAGGAAGGAGAATTAAGCAGACGGTGAATCATCCAGAGGCAGAATCTGACCTCTTGGAATCTCAGCCTTAGCCCAATAGTGCTTCATCCTCTGTTCATTGATAGTAAACTCCTTACCTTCTGAGCTGATAAGAATGACAACACCATACGGACACACCTCTTTGACTGTAAAAGGACCATACCACCTATAACGCAGCTTACCGGGAAACAATTGCAAACGTGAGTTATACAAAAGTATCTGATCATTAGGCTCAAACTATTTTGAGACAATCTTCTTGTCATGATATGCTTTAGTCCTCTCCTTGTACAGCTTTGAATTCTCATAGGCATGATGCCTAATCTCATCCAACTCATTCACCTACACCAATCTCCTCTCTGCTGCAGACTTCAGATCAAAGTTCATCTACTTCACAGCCCATGCTGCCTTGTGCTGAAGCTCAACTGGAAGATGGCATTCTTTCCCATAGAGAAGATGAAACAGTGTAGTCCCAAGTGGCGTCTTAAACGCAGTCCTATAGGCCCGTAACGCATCACCTAGCTTTGCAGACCAATCCTTCCTTGTCTTCACAACTGTCTTCTCCAGGATCTCCTTGATTTGTCTGTTAGAGACCTCTACTTGCCCACTAGTCTAAGGATGATAAGGAGTAGTGATATATCATGGTTTTTACTAGTTTTAGACCATGATATAAGTGTGTTTTAGAGTCTATTAGTGTTTCTTTAGAGTCTTTTGCAGGTCTTATTAGGTACACGCACGTTTGGAGAAGAAGTGAAGATTATGGACATATCGAACTTGGAATTAATGCTGGTTTAATCTGTTAGTAATTGCAAAGGAATTTGGATTGCTGCACTTAGACATAGAGAATTCTCGCAACGACAGTTGGTTAATTCTATATCCGTGTTTTGAGTTCTAGAACTGTGCTTAATTAGATCCTGACTGAATGATTTATCTGCTTGTCTGATTTCCTTAGAACGCCCTAGACTTAGTGCTTTAAGTTAACTATTTTCACAACCAATCCTGCTATCTGATTTACTTTCTTGCTTGCTTTTTAGTTACATCACATTGCTTTCATCTTAGTTTAATCTCGACTATTCTAATATCTATCGTTGAACGGAGTCTCTGTGGATTCTATACCTAAGTACTACATCTGCATATCTGTGCACTTACAGTAGTATAGGATTAAAACTTGTAGAGCATATCAAGTTTTTGGCGCCGTTGCCGGGGACTCTTTTGAGTATCCGATAGATTGGAACCTAGGGTTTAGACTAGGATTTTTAACTTTTTTTGTTTTAGTTACTGACTTTTTCTCTGTTTTCTCTCTGTCGCAGGTACGACATTCGCCTAGCATCGATCGTTGCATATTCTATGTCGATCGTTACCAGGCGATTCTGAGTTGAGTCGATCGTTGCAAGTCGACAGAGATTGGGCAGAGGAGAAAGCTCCGAAAATTGAGCTGAAACAACTTCCATCCAGGCTAAGGTACGCATTTCTTAGACCTAATTCGACATATCCAGTGATTGTTAATGCTAGTTTGAACAACGCAGAGCTCACTTTACTGCTAAGCATGCTGCCCAAGCATCGCAAGGCTCTTGGCTATTCTCTTGATGACATTTCAGGTATCTCTCCGAAGCTGTGCATGCATATGATACATCTTGAGGATGAGTCTAAGACATCAGTAGAGCATCAGAGGAGGCTGAATCCTAACCTTAAGGAAGTGGTAAAGAAGGAGATCATGAAGCTGCTGGACGCTGGGATCATTTTTCCTATATTTGACAGTGATTGGGTCAGTCCAGTTCATGTTGTGCCTAAGAAGGGTGGAGTTACCGTGGTAAAGAACGAGAAGAATGAGCTGATTCCTACAAGGACTGTGACTGGACATCACATGTGCATAGACTACATGAAACTGAATGATGCAACCAGAAAGGATCACTTTCCCTTGCCTTTTATTGATCAGATGCTGGAGAGGATGCCTTTTGGACTTTGTAATGCACCAGCCACCTTCCAGAGATGCATGATGTCCATCTTCACTGATATGATTGAGGACTTTATGGAGGTATTTATGGATGATTTTTCAGTTTATGGATCCTCCTATAATGAGTGCTTGGATAATTTGTGCAAAGTGCTAACTAGATGTGAGGAAAAGCACTTGGTCCTTAACTGGGAAAAATGCCATTTCATGGTCAGAGATGGTATTGTTCTTGGACATAGAGTGTCTGAAGCAGGGATCGAAGTAGACCGTGCTAAGATTGAAGTTATGACCAGCCTTCAGGCACCTGATTCTGTGAAGCTGTAAGGAGCTTTCTTGGACATGCTGGATTTTATAGGAGGTTCATCAAGGATTTCAGTAAGATTGCTAGACCACTGACTGCTTTGCTGTGTAAAGATGTCAAATTTGAGTTAACTGCAGATTGTCAAGCTGCATTTGAACAGATCAAGCAAGCATTAGTGAGTGCTCCTATAGTACAGCCACCGGATTGGGATCTACCTTTTGAGGTGATGTGCGACGCAAGCGACTTTGCTGTAGGAGTTGTTCTGGGGCAGAAGAAGGATAGAAAGCTTCATGCCATTTACTATGCAAGCAGAACACTTGATGATGCGCAAAGAAACTACGCCACTACAGAGAAGGAACTATTGGTTGTTGTCTTTGCATTTGAGAAGTTTCGCCCCTACCTTGTTGGTTCCAAGGTGATTGTACACACTGACCATTCAGCTCTGAAGTATCTGATGCAGAAGAAAGATGCTAAGCCAAGGCTTTTGAGATGGATTATGTTGCTTCAGGAGTTTGATATTGAAGTGAGAGACAAGAAGGGAGTTGAAAATGGAGTTGCTGACCATCTATCAAGGATTCTGGTTGAAGAAGACGTCCCTATTAATGATTTCTTGCCTGAGGAAAACGTCAATATGGTCGGGACAGTATTTCATATGGATTTGGACAGAGAGCTGCAGAACTGTCGGGATAATCGCCTTGGGTCGATCGATGCCACATTGGCAACGATCGATGTAAGTATCGGGGAAGCAACGATCGATGCAGACCTGTGCGACGGTCGATGCAGACCTGATACGAACCCAGAATCTTTCAAGTTTCGAATTGGGAACTATGAATTCGAAGTTGCTACTGCCGCAACCACCGATCGACCCTGGTATGCGGATATAGCTAATTACCTTGCTACAGAGACTGAACCAGATGATTTAAAGGGTTATACAAAGAAGAAGTTCTTCAGGGAGCTTAGACGATACTACTGGGACGAGCCTTATCTCTACAAGCACTGTTCGGATGGCCTTTACAGGAGGTGCGTTGCTGAATCAGAAGTTTCAGATATCCTATTCCACTGTCATTGATCAGATTATGCTGGACATTTTGCTACTTTCAAGATTGTTTCTAAGGTTCTGCAAGCAGGTTTCTGGTGGCCTACGATGTTTAGAGATGATCATTCTTTTGTTTCTCATTGTGATGCCTGTCAGAGGAGAGGGAAAATCAGCAAGAAGCATGAGATGCCTCAGAATTTCATTCTGGAAGTTGAGGTTTTCGATTGCTGGGGCATAGATTTCATGGGTCCTTTTCCCTCATCCTATGGGAATAAGTTCATCTTGGTTGCTGTGGACTATGTGTCTAAGTGGGTGGAAGCAATAGCTAGTCCAATCAATGATTCTTCGGTGGTCATTAAGCTGTTTAAGACCATCATATTCCCCAGATTTGGAGTACCTCGGATAGTGATTAGTGATGGAGGGTCTCATTTCATTAATAAGGTCTTCAAGAAGCTGTTAAAGAAGCATGGAGTTCATCACCGAGTCGCTACTCCTTATCACCCTCAGACTAGTGGACAAGTCGAGGTTTCTAACAGACAGATTAAGGAGATCCTAGAGAAGACAGTTGGGAAGACAAGGAAGGATTGGGCAGCAAGGCTAGATGATGCATTATGGGCTTACCGGACAGCATTCAAGACACCACTTGGGACCACTCCATTTCATCTCTTGTATGGAAAAGCATGTCATCTGCCAGTAGAACTTGAGCACAAAGCAGCATGGGCTGTAAAGCAGATGAACTTTGATCTTAAATCTGCTGCAGAAAGGAGATTGGTGCAGCTTAATGAGTTGGATGAGATTATACATTTTGCCTATGAGAACTCAAAGCTGTACAAGGAGAGGACTAAGGCTTATCATGACAAGAAGATTGTCTCTAGACAGTTTGAGCCTAATGATCAGGTACTTTTGTATAACTCTCGTTTGCATTTGTTTCCAGGTAAGCTGAAATCAAGGTGGTCTGGTCCTTTCACGATCAAAGAGGTGCGTCCATATGGAGTTGTCGTTCTAACCAGCAAGGAAGGTAATGAATTCATTGTGAATGGACAAAGGGTGAAACATTATTGGGCTAAGGCCGAGATTCCAGGAGGTCAGATTCTGCCTCTGGATGATGCACCCTCTACCTAGATCAGCTGAAACGTCAAGCTATTGACGTTAAACAAGCGCTGAGTGGGAGGCAACCCACTGTTTTTATTTTTGCATTTTAATTTTAGTGTTTTTGCAGGATTTTACGTTTTGTTTCTGCTTTTGGTGATCTTGTCTGTAGGTCTCGGAAATCGCAGTGCATCGATCGACACACCACTGTGTCGATCGTCACAACACGAAAGAAATTGCATTGCAGCGATCGTTGCGGTCCTGAGCAACGATCGATCCTAAACGAAAATCGCCCAGCAACGATCGACGCACCTAGTGTAACGGTCGATGCATGTGCGACAGAGGTAAAAATCAGACAGAACTCAACACATCCATTAACTAATTTTTCTTTCTTTTTACCAATCCTTCACTTGACACTACTGGGGACAATGTTTCTTAAGTGTGGGGGAGGTGCTACTGACTTTATCTTTCTGTTTTCTTAGAGTCAGTCCGTTTTTCAAAATTTGTTTTATCGAGTCAAAACAGTTTAAGTAAGAAACAATGATTTTTTGAGAAGATTAACAACACTTGCAGGAACTTAAGTAACCATTGGGATGAAGTTGCAGATTATCTATGACTATTAGAAAACCCAAACACGAATCAGCCTACTGAGAACACCCACATCACTTCAGGTATCAGAGGATCCTTTTACTGACTTCACCTTAATACTGACTTAATTTTCTCACCTAAGGGCTTAGAATACCTTGAGTCGGATTCCTTTGTTAGTTCTGACACAGCCTGTAAACATGTCCTATTTGGTTCCCTTCTCCCCTTCCATAAAGTAAAAAAAAAAAAAAGAATAATAAACTGAGGATGAGCTAGTAGCTTCGAAGTGGTCTCTGGGAGTGGTAGCTACAACTATCATATCCTGTGCATCCATGGAATGTGTCCAAAGTACACCCCAAAATGGGAAGAACACTGATAAAAAAAATAAAATGATACCCAGTGGGGAAAAATCAGTTGTTCTGTGAAGGGAAAAGAGAAGAAAGGGACCAGAGAAAGATAGTATGGTGGTCTAGAGCTGACAAGGTAAGAGTCCATGAGCCCTTTGATCGATACTCCTTAGGTGAGACCGCACTTAAATACTCGCAGAAGTCAGTAGGGTGAATTTGAATGCGTGAATGTGATTGTGGAGTTTACTTAGGACAGTTGCTAAGTGTGGGGGAAGTATATGTTGTTCTTGATGTCTGCAGGTGAAATCTTTCATGTGGCTTACTAAGGGGAATCTGAGTGTTGTTGCTTCAAAGATGAAAAGAGTTTCTGAAAGTTTTCAAACCTCTTCACCATGTCTAGTTCTTTGTTTTGCTCGAGGACAAGCAAAGGCTATGTATGGGGGAGTTGATATATCATGGTTTTTACTAGTTTTAGACCATGATATAAGTGTGTTTTAGAGTCTATTAGTGTTTCTTTAGAGTCTTTTGCAGGTCTTATTAGGTACACGCACGTTTGGAGCAGAAGTGAAGATTATGGAGCTATTTGGAGGATTTTGGAGATCTGACCCGAGAGATAGACCTCACTGTCCAGAACAGAGGACTGTGTCGATCGTTGCACACCTGCATCGATCGATGCATAGCGCGAATGGGCCAGACTCGCGAGAGTTATGAAGTTATGAGATATTGCAGAATTGCCCAGAAGTTCCAGATATTTACACAGAAGCCCCAAGATGTGATTAGGCTATATTAATTAGGTTTTAGACTTTTATTTTCATCAAGCATTCATACTTTGAGCTGAGAGTTTTAGAGAGATTTTGGGGCTGATCTGAACCTGTACTTCATCTTGATTTTGGAAAAGATTTCGAACCCCTTTACTTCTTTGATCTTTTATATGCAATTTATTCATCATATGATGATTATGTTTTCATTATCTATGTCTGAGTAGATTCCTAGTTAGGTTTAGGGTTTCTCACATAGGATTTCATGACTTGCTAGATTTAATTAATTCAGTTAAGGATTCATAACTTATTTATTCTTCGATCTAAATTGTGTTTAATGCTAGTTCTAACCTGATCACTTAGAATCTAGATCTTAGGTTGCTAAATACGACACGACAGTGTGGTTTAGAATCTGAACTATTTAGGTTGATCAATTAAATTACTCACAAAGGAATTTGGTTAGTTTAATTGTGAACATATCGAACTTGGAATTAATGTTGGTTTAATCTGTTAGTAATTGCAAAGGAATTTGGATTGCTGCACTTAGACATAGAGAATTTTCGCAACGACAGTTGGTTAATTCTATATCCGTGTTTTGAGTTCTAGAACTGTGCTTAATTAGATCATGACTGAATGATTTATCTGCTTGTCTGATTTCCTGAGAACACCCTAGACTTAGCGCTTTAAGTTAACTATTTTCACAACCAATCCTGCTATCTGATTTACTTTCTTGCTTTCTTTTTAGTTACATCACATTGCTTTCATCTTAGTTTAATCTCGACTGTTCTAATATCTATCGTTGACTGGAGTCTCTGTGGATTCGATACCTAAGTACTACATCTGCATATCTGTGCACTTGCAGTAGTATAGGATTAAAACTTCTAGAGCATATCAAGTAGGCACATGATGATGAACACCATGCTTCTGTAGCAGCTTCTTAAAGACCTTGTTGATAAAGTGAGCACTCCAAATCTATGGAATATGATGGTCTTAAACAGCTTAAGAACCACCTAAGAGTCATTGGTTGGACTAGCCATTGCTTCCACTCACTTAGACACATAGTCCACAGCAACCAAAATGAACTTATTTCCATAAGATGATGGAAAGGACCCATGGAATCAATACCCCAGCAATCCAAAACATCAATCTCAAGAATGAGCGTCTATGAACATAGTAGGTCACCAGAAACCTGCTTGCAGAACCTTAGACATAGTATTGAAAGTAGCAAAGTGTCCAGCATAATCTGATCCATGGCAGTGAAATAGAACGTGTGGAACCTCTGATTCTGCAATGCATCTCCTGTAAATATCATCTGAACCGTGCTTGTAGACATAGGTCATCCCAATAGAATATCCTTTGCTCTCTAAATAACTTCTTCTTAGCATACCCCTAAGCTCATCTGGTTCAGTCTCTGCAGCCAATTAATTCGCAATATCAGCAAAACAGGGTCGATCGGTCGTCGAAACAGCATAAAGATCGATCTTGTAGTGTCCAATATGAACCTTTAAAGGTTCTGGGTTCGTAAGTGCCCTGTTTCGATTGACGCATAATCTAGCAAGTCATTAAATCCCTAATGAGAATACCTAAACCTAACAATGAATCTACTCAGACATGGTTAATGAAACAGAAATCATAATATGAATAAATTGTATTAATAAAAGAGTAGAGAATAAAAGAGGGGTTCGAAATCTTCTCCAAAAGCAGTACAAGGAATAATCAGCCCCAAAGCTCTCAACTCTCTCTAGCTAAAGTATGAATGTGTAATCAAAACAAAACACCAAAAACCTAATTATAAAGTGTTAAACACGTTTTGGGTCTCTTTTGTAAATACTGGAACTTTTGGGTCAAAGATGCAATTCTTGAATTCTTCATTAATGTGCTGGCACGGGTATGCATCGATCGACGCATGATATCATCGATCGATGCTCAGGTCGAACAGAGATGGTGATTTCTGCTCCTTACGGCTTAAGCTCCAAATCTTCCCCAATAAGCTCCAATATCTTCCAAAATCCTCCAAATATGCATAGACCTAATAAACACCTGAAATGACTCGAAAGACACTACAAAAGATTCTAATATATATTTATATCATAGCTTAAAACATCTAAAAACCATGATATATCAAGCGAGTAGACTAACTGTGAGATTTCTGTCAAACTCTATCTCTGATGGAGGTGAAGCGGTCTTTCTTCTTCCGATCAAAAGCTTATGGGAGTCTCGAATATTTCCACATACCTCCTTCGTTAATAATATGAAGGATGTCCTTAGCATAAGCTCTTTGGCTGTATGGGGCTTTAATTAAGAAGGTGATAGAGGACTTGAGAAGGTTGATGGATTGACTTGTAGCAGCTTTGTATTTGGTGAAATATCCAATAGTGTTGAGCTTAACTTCTTCAAGGTATCGCAAAAGAACATAATATCATTTGAAAATAAAAAGTTATTGATGCGCGGATTTTGTCTTGAAACTCGGATTCCTTGCAGAGAACCATTTTCTTGTGCTTTCAAACATAATCTCGAAAGGACCTCGGTACATAGTATGAAGAGATGAGAAGATAGGGGTTTCCTTGGTCTAAGTCTACGGATGGGGAAGACGGATCCCTGAGCTTCTCCATTGATCAAAAAGGTATAAGAAACTGTGGTGACGCATTGCATAACCCATCCAATCCAACTAAGGAAAGCCCATTCAATTTTGTCGTAAGCCTTACTCATATCGGTTTTAACCTCCACAATTCCTTTCTTGTTGGCTTAACAATGACGAAGAAAGTGGAGTGTTTCATGAGTGATGAGGACGTTATCAGAGATTTATCTTTTAGGGACGAAGGCGGATTGGTTCTCGGAAATGAGGTACGGAAGGATGGATTGTAATCGCTTTGTGAGAATCTTTGCCACAATCTTGTAGAAGACGTTGCAGAGGGCGATGGGCCTATAAACTGAAACTTTCCAGCGGCTTAAGATCTTTAGGATTAGCCGAATGTGAGTCTCATTGAGCCTTGGAGGGAAAATCCCTGAACAGAAGAAAACTTGAACTTTCTATATAAATATGATTGGCCAGTAGGATTGGTAAAAATCCGCAGTGAAGCCTTCGGGACCGGGAGTCTTTCCGGGATAAATGGAGAAGGCAGCTGATTTGATTTCTTCTGCATCAGGGAGAGCCAAAAGTGAGGCATTAGTCTCCGGTTATACTTTCGGGGAGACAGCCTCTTCGAGGATCCGAAAATCCTCATTAGAATTCAAGGTAAAAATCTGATGAAATAAGTCATTGATGATACGAACAATATACTGCTCTTCATGAAATTCCAGACCTTGATCATCTTCGAGAATGGTGAAGCGATTCTGAAGTCGTCGAGAACTTGTGATGGAATGAAAAAACCTGAGTTTTTGTCGCCGCTATGAATCTATGAAATACGACTCCGTTGTTTCCAGAAGAGTTCCTCCGCCGTATAAGCTTTATCGAGTCTTGCGGTGATGGAGCCAGTGAGGTATGTGTCTTGATAATCTGAAGAGAGAGCCACTTCCAGTTGAGTTCTCAGATTAGAAATCTCAATCGCGTTGTTATAATTTCGTTTGCGAGTCCAGCCAATGATATCATGTCTGCATCGATTGATTTTGGTGAGGAGAGAGTTGTTTCCTTCAACAAACCTGATTGTATCGACGAGTTTTAATATTTCCTCCTCCTTTATAAGTTTGTTTTAAAAACAAAAAAAAGACCTCGTTTTTGAACTCTAGCTTCATCCAAGATTGTGAGGAGAGGATAATGATCGGAGCCTTCGAAGTGAAGATATTTTGATCTACCGTATGGAAAATCCTCAATCCATGAGGTTAGAAAGAGATTTATCAAGGTTTTCTTGCACGAAATGAGTATGGCTATGACCTCTCCAAGAGAAAGAGGGGCCGAATGCTTCACATTCTATAAGCCGTTTTGAGAGACAAAGCTTCAAAATCTACAAAGGAGGATTCCGATCTAGCAGGCCCTCCTTTTTTCTCATCCTGATCCAATAAGTCATTAAAGTCTCCCGTTAAGATCCAGGAGGAGGATCTATGATTGCCAATAATGGACAGTTGATTCCAAACTTCTAGCCTTTGCAGAATCACTAGGTCGCCGTAGACGAAAGTGATGATGGTAGAATTATTCTTATGGAGTACTTTCCTGTATATGAAATTTGGAGTCGAATTACGTACCTTCAGGGAGAAATGATGTTTCCAAGCGAGAACCAAACCTTCGCTAATTCACGATGGTGGAACGGTGAAAATATTGGTATAGCAAAATTCAGCTGTCTTCTTAGAGACATAGGACTCTAGTCGCTTAGATTCCATGAGGAAGAGAATGTCAGGATAGATGTTCCTACTCCCCATTCCCTGACAGTTCCAAGCTAAGATTGCTAAGGAAGCAATGGTGGTGGAGGCCGAAAATCCACCCCACCTCAAGAGAAGCTGGTATGATAACTTAAGCTGGACTTAGAGGAGCCACTGAAGAAGTTCCAGATTTGTCAGAAGCAATGTCTGTAGGAATCCCTAGGATCCATGGTCTAGGTAATTGAATCTAAGAACTGACCTCGTGTTTACCTGGAGATTGGCAGCGGAAATTGGAGCAGGTAAACGAGATCTAGAGCGCCTCAATCGCTGCGCCTCTACCGTAGTCCACACGCACACAAGCTGGAATCCGTCGGGATGCTAGTGCCGGGAATCGGATCTCCTGTGGATCTTATGAGTTTCTGTGTCTCTACTCTCTCTCTGAGAAGTGACACTGACGGCCAGGGCTCAGGTCGATCATATAAAACATTATATATCGACCTGGGATGACCAAAACCATCTGCGAATCAAACCCAATTCGTTTAAGTCATTAACTCGAAACGTCAGTCTCGAGGCCCAATGTGCATCGATCGATACATGTACTGTATCGATCGACACACCCATTCGAAAACCTGCGTCGATCGATACACTCATTGCATCGATCGACACACCTCTTCAAAACTCAATTCAATGTGTGTCCAATACACATTGATTGGATCATATGCCAATGATCAATCCCATACAAAATGTATCCAGCTTGCTTAGGTGTGTGACCCTGTAGGTTCACACGATACTAGAAATGAGTTACAACTCATTTGTCATAAGCGGTTTCTAGCAAAACATTATGACTACCCAGTATCATATGAATTGTCCGATCTCGACAATACAACTATCTTTAGAGTAAGTACAATATGATTTCAGGACATAATCCCAACAATCTCCCACTTGTACTGGAATCATCTATTCCCATAATCCCTTTATCGCTATATCTCGATATGGCATAAGGCAAGAAACTGTGTCATCCTTATTATAGCCAACATCATGTTCATTGAACTCCTGATCTATACTGATAAAACAAACGACTGACAATCACCTCGTTTGAGCACGGCCATGCATTTTCTCAGTATCAAATCTTCGATGGGCCCTGAGATATTTATCTCCTGTTATATAGGAGGGACAAATCCCTTCTTGTTCCATCCCTGTTTCTACACATACTTCAAGATACACCTAAGCAATGCCTTTATAGCCGCCATTTACGGATCGACGTTTGACAAGGTCAAAATGCACCAATTCATATGCTAGAAAGCATGATGAACTCAGGTCTAAGGACTATACTCCATAGTCGTAATGAGAAACTCTCACGACACAGATATAACTATCCTGTAGAGTTCTCATTAGCGGGTCATGTCCGATCATATGTTCACCAACATATATCTATGTGACTGACTGTGATACTCATATCATTGACTCCATGAAACTTAGTCAACAGTCACCTCACAAGCTAGTCTCTCGCGGTTGTCAGTGTCCCACTTTGACAATCTCGACTAGGGACAATCATAATTTATGTCATCTTTTACTTATAGGGTTTCATGATCAAGTCCTCAACTTGATGACCTATAAAATGAACATAAAATACTTGGGACCATTATTTAATTATCCAATGATCAAATAATTCTGATGTCAGTTTTTCATAAACATGATTGCATCATGTCTATCTGAACATCATAACTAACATAACTCCCACTAGAATCAAGACCACGTCTTCAGATGTCTAGTACCTACAGCAACAGTACGAAAACCATTCTTAGGTTGTGAGAGATGCTGCGGTGTTCTTGCTTGGAACCATTCCAACAAACCACACCGATATTCTTTAATAAGCACTTTTCTACGGTCCACTGCTTGGAGACCTTTCCAACAGATAGCGCCGCTACACAGACAAAGAGACATAACCAGGTGGGAACCGGGAATCATCTTTGTCCGTCTAACTACTCATAACAGATTCGTCATTTTTCTCAGTTGAACAAGAACTATCCTTAGTGTTTCTCAAACACATGGGGATATTCTTTACAACTGTCCAGTGACTTTTACCGGAACAAATTGGTATCTTTTCGTCATGCTTTATGCATCAGCTGCATCTAGACGAGTGAAAAAATATGGCATTCATAATGGATTCTATGGCATAAGCAAAAAGGAATCACACTCATAGATACTAGCTCAGCCAGTGTCCAAGACACTTCATCTTGCTAAGATCGTTGCCATAAGACCTTTGGTGTGAAGCCATTCTTGGAATTAAGCACATTTGAACTGTCCAATACCTTATCACCATAAGGATTCTGACACGATCCAATTGGTCTTTGCAATCCATTTCAATGGATCCTTATTCCAAGAACTTTCGCGGCTTCTCCCATGTTCATCGTTAATTTTGACTTCCGACCCAAATCTTGACAAGATTTTAGCGTCGGGACGTCGTTTATGAGATTAAGTATGTTATAAACATACAGTGCGAGAATTGCAACTACGCTTCTATTAGTTTATTTGTAACGCACGGTTTCTATATGTTCCTGATCAAGTCAAAACCTTTGACTGTTTTAACAGAACATAGATTCCAACTCCAAGGTGTTTGCTTCAATCCAGAAATGGATCGGTGAAGCTAACATACATACCTAGTTAATTTTCGGAGTTGGGGCTCACCTTCGCTTCTTTGAATTTCGCAGGCTCGTCACTTTTCAGTGATCAACAGATCACGGCAATCGGACATGATGAATCACCCTCGGTTTAGTGTCGGATCCATCAGGATCAGCGAACTTTAGGCTCCACAGGTTCAGATCCTACATCACTCTGTAGATCCAACCGCTGCTCTTCCTTAACAGGTTTAACAGCCTCCTGTGTTTCTCGAATTTCTTTGAGCTGTACTTTTACTCCCACTGTTTTCTTGGAAAAAACAGAGTTCCGAACAACAAAACTTTGTTCTCGGATTGGTTGCAAAAGTACTAAGCCTCGGTTTCCCTAGGACAACCGACGAAGCAGCCCTTATCAGATTTGGATTCAAGTTTTTTTGTTGACAACTGCCTTACACAAACCTTGCAATCTCAATTAATCAGAAAAACATACTTGGAAATCACCCAGTCCACATCCAATGTGGTGTCTTTCAACTGATTCTGATAGAAAACTATTTGGCGTAAACATATTCATTTTAGAGCGTATTTTAAAAGGATAATGGAAGATTCCTGTGACTCATCATTAATCGGAGCATATCTAATAAGGTCCGATTCGTTCTCTCAGAAACACCATTTAGGTTTTCCAGGAGAAAAGAGCTGTGATATGACTTCCCATTCACTTAGATGATCACCCAATTCTTGACTCAAGTACTTTCCTCCGCGATCTAATCGAGGATCTCAATACTTCTGTAAAATCGGTTCTATACTTCATTTTGGAACTCCTCAAAGGATCCCTAGTCGTGTCTCATCAAAAGAACACAGCCATACTTATTGATGCCATCAATAAGGTAATGAAGTACTAAAGATTTCCTTTGGCATTGATGCTCACCGGGCTACATACATCAGTACGTGTAAGGCCCAGTAAGCCTCGGGCCCTTTTCTTTAGCTCTGCTAAAGAAGCCTTAGTCATTTGACCCAGCAAGCAAAATTCATATCTCA
The DNA here is from genome assembly GCA_030180135.1 of Orychophragmus violaceus. Classification (NCBI taxonomy): domain Eukaryota; kingdom Viridiplantae; phylum Streptophyta; class Magnoliopsida; order Brassicales; family Brassicaceae; genus Orychophragmus; species Orychophragmus violaceus. Next base: position 85,527,163 of record CM058230.1, on the reverse strand, counting down.
AATGATTTATAATCAAATGAGCCTAAAGCCCATAACAATGGAACTTCTGAATCCGCTTCACTCTATGTGGTCAAAACGACTATGCTTAGGAAAATCGATTTCGAGTCTTCAGACTTAAACCGTTTGGTATTTATGTTATGTATATACAAGCGTACATTGGTTTAAGATATAAAACCCATTATCAAAAGGGGTGCTACCATAGAATATTTCATTAAGATCAAAAGAGCAAAACTTGTCTTTTATCAGAATGAAAAACATCCAAATTCTTACAAGAAAATGAAAGACATCTCTGCGTAAAGCAGGTACATAGTAGCAATTACTTAATCCAAAAAACCAAGCTTGAAAGGCTCCTACAAGTGGAGAATCTCTACGGCTTATGTAGCAACCATTGCTCCATACCAGACCCGCAGTTCCACTTGTCCTTTCCTCAACGTTCTACTGTTGCTTAGGCCCTGCATATTTCCAAAATATCAGTACCACAACCAGTATCCAATACATACGTAGAACTTGAAGTAATAACACAATACCTGAAGAAGAAGTACCATACATCTCCTTCATCTCTTGTGAATCTTCCAAGAATTTAATGCAATCTCTCTTCCAATGCCCTGACTCATCACAGTAGAAGCACTTTCTAACACCAGATGGGCCGGACTTGGGCTTATAAGATGACACAGGCTTATCCTGATTCCAAATCTGGACGGCCCTGACTCTACCCTTGTCAACACAAGATTTCTCAAATCTTTTACCCTTTATGATGTCTTGCTCTGCTGTTTTGATCATACCATGCAGCTCAGTCAACGTCTTCGTCAAGTTATTCTTGATATAGCTTTTGATAAACTTATCATAACTAGACGGCAGTGACTGCAGAATGATGTTAGTGGCCAACTCTAAGCTGACAGGACATTCCAGTTTCCCCAGGTTATCAATGTAACCCATCATTTTAATGACATGAGGACTCACTGGAGCATCCTCTGGTAGCTTGCACCCAGTGAGAGACTTCACCATCTGGAATCTCTCAACACGTGCCAGATCCCGAAACTTTAGTTTCAGGCTGGTGATCATCTCTATTGGCGACTCCATGTTCTCGTATTGACTCTTTAAGTCCGATTCCATGGTAGCCAACATCAGACCACGCACATCTACCACATCAATATAATGCTTATTCCAAGCATAATATACTGCATTCGAGCGATTGGTCCCAAGCCTTTCTGGAAGAGCTTTCTCAAGGACATAGTCCTTACTCTCCTGCTTGAGGATTAATCTCAAATTGCGATACCAATCCAGGAAATTTGATCCATTTAACTTGTCCTTTTCAAGGACGGATCGTAACGAGAAAGTAGTTTTAGACATAGGCTGAAATTTAAATAAAAGAAAATTTTAGTTATGAAGCTCAGGAAATGAGAACTCTTATCTAATAAGAAAACTCGCATTATATTCAATCAATGTTTCCTCTATGAATATAATGATCCAAGACCCATACATCACTAAAATCTGAGCGGACGACTCGTCATCATCCAGAGTTTAGTCATCTAGGTAAGCAAATCATTGCTAATTGTACCCAGTACAACTCTTGGTCGCAGATAAGACAATCCATGTCTTATCTACTCTGATGTCTCTGGGCCCAGAACTTCTGATAGCCCAGTCAAGTAAACCAATCTCTTCAGTCTTGTGATCATTGACAGTCGCACTGCAAGTCTATCAATGATCACCTGTTTTAGTCATGTAGTAGTGGATACCAAGGACTCCAAGGCTATCCAACAAACGAAACAAGTCTTGACAGTAGACGAGATTTGGGCAAGACATCAAGGTCACTTGATATTTAGTTGAGAAAACGGAACTCAAAAGTTAGTAATTCAATCTCTTAGGTCACGTAATTGTTGATGTCAAGCACTGCAAGACCATAAGTATTACTACCTGCCTTACTCATGTAATTGTGGACACCAAGCTCTTGGCAAGACTATCACAACAACCAAATGAGTCTTGACAGTTGACCATATTGAAAACTAAACTTTGATCTAATACACATCCAATGTGTATTAGATAGGTTTAGAACATGTTTTACTTCTAATTACAATTAAGTTTTGCTTGTTCTAATTAAAGTGGGCTAGGTCATTTGGTTCAGTTTCTTAATAATTTGGTTCAAAACCAAGCGATTACGTTTAACCACCCAGATAATCGGTCAATCCAATTGAGCCGGTAAATGACCAAATGAACCGGTTTTAGACCAATTGAGATACCGGTCAAATCCAATTCAATTGGTCCATCCAACTGAACCAATTCAACCAGTTTTAACTAATCGCGATAACCGGTCCAATTCAATTGAACCGACTTATCCAATCAAACTGATCTTTACCAATCAAATCGGTTTATACTAATTGAGATAACCAATTCAATCCAATTCAATCAATTCATCCAATTTAAACCGATCTGATCTACCTTAACCAAGCATGATAACCAGTTCAATCCAATTGAACCGATTAACCAATCGCAAGACCTGTGTCGACCGACACTAAACCTGTGTCGATCGATACAGTAGGGTATCAGGGAATTTTTAATCGAATTAAACCGATATAACCATGCGAGATAACCGGTTTAATCCAATTGAACCGAACTATCCTATCGCACAGCCTGTGTCGATCGATGCACCCAGTGTGTCGATCGACACAGTGCGATTTCTAAATCGAAACCCAATGTTTTAATAGGCGAATTCGCGGTGCATCGACCGACACAAACTTGTGTCGATCGACGCTATGCGAAAACACAAATTCTTTTGCATTTTCGCGCTGCATCGACCGACACACCCAGTGCATCGATCGATGCTGTGCGAAAACCCTAAAACAGTTTTGCCGTTTTCGCGGTGTGTCGACCGACACAAACTTGTGTCGATCGACACAGTGCGAAAACACAATTCTTCGTTTTCGATATAATTAAATCCGATATTACATTTATCAAAACGAAACCTAGCTAGCATCAATTCAATCAAATACCATTTTAATCGAATTCCAGGCTACAGATTCAATGGATTAAACCCTTCAGCTTTGATACCACTGTAGGAATCCCTAGGATCCAGGTGAAGGATTATGTGTGTTCATTGGTGTAATTATCAGATTACAACCTAACATAATCAACTAGGATCTAGGTGATTTGCAGTTGAATCATAAACAGATCAGGATCATTACCTTGTGATTGCAGCGGATTGATCAAAGGAATATCGAGATCTGTAAGAGCTGATGATAACCGGCTCCTCCTAGGTATCCACACGCTTACAAGCTACTGGATCAGGCTGCTAGACCAAAGTTAGAACAACAGAGAGAGAGAGGACGGCCAGACCTGAAAATCGCAGACTACTAGGCTAAGTGGTGCCTCTCTCTTGCTTATATGGGTCCAAGTAATTAAACTAATGGCCTATTAGGCTTTTGGGCCCAAGACCCAAATCAGACAAAAGACTGTCTTTTGTCTGGCCCAATTCTCTGTACAAATACAGTAAATGCCTTGCATCTTACCGTATTAATTCCATTTAACTTTCCCGTTAGCTATGGTGTGTGACCCTTTGGGATCATACAATACTGGAAATAAGTCCTAAACTTATAGATCAAGAGCGGGCTCTAGCAAGTCATCATGATCACCCAGTATTTATGACTTATGTCTGATCTCGACACTTATCATACTTTCTAGAGATAGTACATTAGATTTCAGGACATTCCCAACAATCTCCCACTTGTACTGGAATCCTACATTCCCTAATCCTTTTGTCTCAATATCTCGATCTGGCATAAGGCAAGATGCGTGTCATCCTTATATAGCCAGACCATGTTCATCGGACCAGATTTGATACTGACAATTCAAACGACTTGGGCAAGTCCGTTTGGGAGTGGCCACTCTCTTACCAGCTATCAAGTCTCCGATTGGCCTAGAGATATTACCTCCGTTAAAAGGCAGGGACAAATCCCATCTTGTTCCATCACTATGAACTACACACTTCATAATACACCCAACCAAGGTCCTTATAGCTCCCAGTTACGAAACAGCGTAAGACAATGATCAGAGCGCATCAATCCATGTGCAGCCACATGCATGCGAACTCAGGTCTAAGGACTATACTCTATAGTCGTATATGAGAACCTCTCATGACACAGATATTAATATCTTGTAGAGTTCTCATCAGCGGGCCATGTCCGGTCATATGCTCCCCTACATATACCTATGTGTCGACTTTGATGTCGCGCATCTATGACCCCTCGAAACTTGGTCATAAGTCTCAACACACTCTAGTCTCAAATGGTTGTTGGTGTTCCAATTTCAACAACCTTCGACTATGGACACTATGATTTATGTCATTTCGTTAAACATGGGGTTTCAGGATCAAGTCTACTCATGTACTTCGATGGCCCATATATAATGACATGAATCATTTTGGAACGATTATTTTATATCACAGTTAAAAAATAATCCAGAAATAAAATTTCATTAACATTTAAAAAAATGTTTACATGAACCAATCAAAATAACTAAAATAAAGCTCTAACAACTCCCACTCAAAAAGAGATTACATTTGAATATCTCTAATTCCTACAGCAGCAGTATGCAACTCGTGCTTAGGTCTCGGGAGTGGCTTTGTCAACGGGTCAGCCACGTTCTCATCAGTGGGAACTCTGCTGACCATCACTTCACCTCTATTCACTATATCACGAATCAAGTGATACCTTCTCATAATATGTTTGGATTTCTGATGATGTCTCGGTTCCTTGGCTTGAGCAATTGCACCATTGTTGTCACAATACAGTGTCAGAGGCTCAGTGGCATTTGGGAATACACCGAGTTCAATCAAGAAGTTCCTTATCCAAACTCCTTCCTTCGCAGCTTCTGAAGCAGCGATGTATTCAGCTTCAGTTGTGGAATCTGCCACGGTGCTCTGCTTGGAGCTCTTCCAACTTACTGCACCGCCATTCAGACAGAAGATGTAACCAGACTGTGACCGGAAATCATCTTTATCTGTCTGAAAACTTGCATCCGTGAATCCACTCATTTCAAGCACTTCACTTCCTCCGTAAACCAAGAACTTATCCTTAGTATTCCTCAAATACTTCAGGATATTCTTTACGGCAATCCAGTGACTCTCACCTGGATTAGACTGGTACCTACTCGTCATGCTTAGTGCATAAGCAACATCAGGACGAGTACAGATCATGGCATACATGATAGATCCTATAGCCGAAGCATAAGGAATCCTACTCATGCGCTTAAGCTCATCAGGTGTTTTAGGACACTGATCCTTGCTTAGTGTAGCACCATGTATCATTGGCGTGAATCCCTTCTTGGATTTATCCATTCCGAATCGATGCAGGACTTTGTCTATATAAGAATCTTGACAAAGTCCAACCAGCCTTTTAGATCTGTCTCTAAAGATTCGGATTCCAAGAACATACGCGGCTTCACCCATGTCCTTCATGGAAAAACAACTTCCCAGCCAGTCTTTAACAGACTTCAGCATTGGAATATCATTTCCAAGAAGCAATATGTCATCGACATATAGGATTAGAAACGCCACTTTGCTCCCACTAGTTTTCTTATATACACATTGTTCTTCCTTGTTTCTGATGAAGTCAAAATTCTTTATTGCCTCATCAAAACGAAGATTCCAACTCCTCGATGCTTGCTTCAATCCATAAATGGATTTGTGAAGCTTGCATACTTTCCCAGCATTCTTAGGATCAATGTAACCGTCAGGCTGTGTCATATACACATCCTCCTCCAAGATTCCATTCAGGAAGGCGGTTTTCACATCCATCTGCCAAATCTCATAATCATAATAAGCGGCAGTTGCTAGGAGAATCCGAATTGATTTCATCATGGCCACTGGTGAATAGGTTTCATCATAGTCTATACCATGAATTTGCTTGAAACCTTTTGCCACCAACCTGGCCTTGTAAATCTGGACATTTCCATCCATGTCAATCTTCTTCTTGAAGATCCATTTACACTCGATGGCTTTCGCACCAGCGGGTAAGTCAACCAGTGAAAACACTCGGTTGACAGACATGGAGTCCATCTCGGATTCAGTGGCTTCACGCCACTTTGAGGAGTCAGGGCCTATCATGGCTTCTGCAAAGTTCGAGGGTTCATCACCGTCAATGATCAAAAGATCATGGCAATTAGTCACGAGGAATCCCTGATATCTATCGGGTTCGTGACGGATCCTTCCGGATCTTCGAACTTCAGGTACTTCAAGTCCAGGTTCTATTACAACTTCATGTAATTCATCCTGCTGTTCTTCCTCATTAGGTTGAACAGGTTCCTGTCCTTCTTGAATTTCATCAAGTTGTACCTTACTCCCACTATCTTTCTTAGAGAGAAATTCCCTCTCAAGAAAAGTACAATCCCGAGCAACAAAGATCTTGTTCTCGGATCGCAGATAGAAGTAATAAGCCTTGGTATCCCTAGGATAACCAATGAAGTAGCATTTGTCAGATTTTGGTGTAAGCTTGTCTGAGATTAATCTTTTGACATAGGCTTCACAACCCCAAATTCTGAGAAAAGACATTGCTGGAGCCTTTCCAGTCCATAACTCATATGGTGTCTTTGCTACTGATTTTGATGGCACTCTGTTCAGTGTGAACGTTGCGGTCAGCAAAGCATATCCCCAAAGGGATATAGGAAGGTCTGTGTGACTCATCATGGATCGGACCATATCTAACAATGTCCGATTCCTTCTCTCAGACACACCATTCCACTGAGGTGTTCCAGGAGGTGTGAGTTGGGAGATGATCCCACACTCACTCAGATGATCACGGAATTCCTGGCTCAAGTATTCTCCTCCTCGGTCCGACCGAAGAGCCTTAATACTCTTACCAAGCTGGTTCTGTACTTCATTCTGGAATTCTTTGAACTTCTCAAAGGTTTCCGACTTATGTTTCATCAAGTATACATATCCATATCTACTGAAATCATCAGTGAATGTAATGAAGTACTGATAGTTTCCTCTAGCATTTGTGGACATTGGGCCACACACGTCAGTATGTATCAGGCCCAATAGTTCACTGGCCCTTTCTGTGGGTTTATTAAAAGGGGCCCTTGTCATTTTGCCCATTAGGCAAGATTCGCATTGCTCACAAGACTCAAAGTCAAATGAGCCCAAGAGTCCATTTGAATGGAGCCTCTTGACGCGTTTCTCACTAATGTGCCCCAAACGACAATGCCAGAGAAACGTTTCATTTTCTTCGTTAGATTTGAACCATTTTGTATTAATGTTATATACTGGAGTAGATTGATCCAGCATGTACAGCCCATTAACAAGAGGGGCACAGCCATAGAACATATCATTGAGATTAAAGGAACACAATTTATTCTTAATAGAAAAATCAAATCCTTGTAAATCCAACAATTAAACTGAAATGATATTTCTGCTTATTGCAGGTACAAAATAACAATTCTCAAGTTCTAAAATCAATCCAGAAGGTAAAGATAACAAGTAAGTGCCAACAGCCAGTGCTGGAACCTTCGCTCCATTGCCAACCCGCAACTCTACTTGCCCTTGCTTCAACCTTCTACTGTTGCTGAGCGCCTGCACATTAGTACAAATATGAGCCCCACATCCAGTATCTAATACCCAAGTGGTATTATCAGAAGTAGTAGTATTTACTTCAATAACAAAAATACCTGAAGATGTAGTCGCGAAGGACTTCTTCTTCTCCTTCAGACTTTCCTGGTATTTCTTACAGTCCCTGCGATAATGCCCTGCCTCTTTGCAAAAGTGGCAGATATCAGAAGGCCCAGCTTTAGACACGGGCTTGGGTTTGGCCTTTTCGTTGTGGACAGCCTTGCCCTTTCCCTTGTCTGCAGCAGATTTCTTAAAACCCTTGCCCTTCTGCACCATGAGTACAGACGGGTCCTTGGCCTTCTTCAGATTAGGTTCTGCAGTCTTGAGCATACCATGTAGCTCAGGCAAAGTCTTTGTCAACCCATGCATATTATAGTTCAAGGTGAACTGGTCATATGCAGGAGTAAGAGACTGCAGAACGATATCACAAGCAAGCTCTTGGCTTATAGGACAGTCGAGTCTAGTCAAATGATCGAGATAACCCATCATTTTCAGAACATGTGGACTCACTGCTGCATCCTTAGCCATTTTACAGTCCAAGAGATTCTTAACAGTTTGGAATCTCTCTGTACGAGCCTGCTCCTGAAACAACGCTTTCAGGTTTGCCATCAGTTCCATGGGACAAGTCAGGCCTTCCCACTGAATCTGCAGATCGGGAGCCATTGTCGCCAACATTAGGCAAACCACGTCATTAGCATCTGAAGAATGCGTATCCCAAGCATTCTTCACAGCTTGTGTGGCATTATTCGCAGGTCTAGGGGGGAGAACTCTTTCAAGGACATAAGCCTTCTTCTCCTGCCTGAGCACAAGTCTCAGGTTCCTGGACCAGTTCAGGAAGTTTGATCCGTTCAGTTTGTCCTTCTCAAGGGCAGACCGGATCGAGAAAGTGTTTTGAGTTGTTGTGCTTGACATAGCTGAAATTATGAGACAATAGAGTTTTAGTTATTTAGTTCATAAAAGAGTAATCTTAAAACTTATAAGAAAACTCGCATTGCATTCAAAATTTCTTTGTTTAACCTCATAAGAATGCAATGATTCCGAGACCCATGTTCAACTAAAACCAAAGTGGGCCACTGGCCGTCACCCGGAATTAGCTTAACTTGGTAAGCATACACACAGCTAGTTATATCCATATAACTCTCGGTTGTGGATTGGGCCCAAGGCCCAATTCACCAGATGTCTCAAGGCCCGGGACTCCCGATGGCCCAGTCAAGGAAACCAATCTCTTACAGTCAAATAATCACTAAAGTCTGGGACTCCCAATGAAATTAGTGACTATATACTACTTTACTTACGCAAAAACAGACACCTCACACTGTAAGCCATATCTGTAATTGAATAAGCGTTAAGTAGCTGACAAGATTGGGCAAGACATCCAAGCTTGATATTGGTTTTGAGGATTTTAGGTTTTCTTTCCAAAAATAGAAGATTACTATTTTGGGAAACTTACTTATTTTAGAAACTTTCTAAATCTAGAAACATGCTAAAAATAGAAATTTCTAATTTAATATTTTATTAAAGTTTTCGGTTGGGTCACAAATTATAGGCCCAATTCTTGGTCCAAGACCACAGAATTCCAATTGGCCCAATAATTTGACATAACCGAGTCGGTTCATTAATTCTGGTCCAAGACCAAATTAACTACTAAATCCAACTGGTTATTTACTAAACCAGACCAGCTCTAAATTATTTGGTCCAACCAAATCAAACTTAGACCAGCCTTCGGTTTAGGTTAAAATTCAATTTTGAATTTAAATCCGGTTTAACCAGAAATTAAATAATACCAATTGTATTAAATAATTTCCAGCAAACCGCGATTTGGGTTAACCGCTTGAACCACCAATTAAATTGGATCGGTTCGGTTAAGTCCAAAATCAGGAAGAAACACCTTGTGTTTTAGCCAATTTTGACCTAACCTGCGGTTTAAGCTAAAGCTGACAATGAACCACAATCGGTTTGATCGGTTCATTGTCGCGGGTTTGGGAAGAACGAACCGCGAAGCTCGGTTGAACCGATTGGCTACTCGCGGACCGTATCTCTCGCCAGTGTATCGATCGATATCACGCTCCTGCGTCGATCGATACCGGCGTGCATCAGCTCGTTGCGATCGGGTCATCGGGACAGCGAGAAGCAATCGATCCGATTCATATCGATCGATATCTCGCTCCCTCGTCGATCGACACGGGCGATCACATCGCATACCGATGGGTTTCAATCGGATTATGCGATTCATATACTTAGGTTTTTAAGTTTTCTAATCAAATTTCTTAAGCCAAATTCGATTCTAAACATTAAAACAACCTAAATATGATCCAAACAGCAAAAACCTAACGACCTAGGCTCTGATACCACTGAAGGATTATGTGTGTTCATTGGTGTAATTATCAGATTACAACCTAACATAATCAACTAGGATCTAGGTGATTTGCAGTTGAATCATAAACAGATCAGGATCATTACCTTGTGATTGCAGCGGATTGATCAAAGGAATATCGAGATCTGTAAGAGCTGATGATAACCGGCTCCTCCTAGGTATCCACACGCTTACAAGCTACTGGATCAGGCTGCTAGACCAAAGTTAGAACAACAGAGAGAGAGAGGACGGCCAGACCTGAAAATCGCAGACTACTAGGCTAAGTGGTGCCTCTCTCTTGCTTATATGGGCCCAAGTAATTAAACTAATGGCCTATTAGGCTTTTGGGCCCAAGACCCAAATCAGACAAAAGACTGTCTTTTGTCTGGCCCAATTCTCTGTACAAATACAGTAAATGCCTTGCATCTTACCGTATTAATTCCATTTAACTTTCCCGTTAGCTATGGTGTGTGACCCTTTGGGATCATACAATACTGGTAATAAGTCCTAAACTTATAGATCAAGAGCGGGCTCTAGCAAGTCATCATGATCACCCAGTATTTATGACTTATGTCTGATCTCGACACTTATCATACTTTCTAGAGATAGTACATTAGATTTCAGGACATTCCCAACACCAGGGTCTAGGTAATTGAATCTAAGAACTGACCTCGTGTTTACCTGGAGATTGGCAGTGGAAATTTGAGCAGGTAAACGAGATCTAGAGCGCCTCAATCGCTGCGCCTCTACCGTAGTCCACACGCACACAAGCTGGAATCCGCCGGGATGCTAGTGCCGGGAATCGGATCTCCAGTGGATCTTATGATTTTCTGTGTCTCTACTCTCTCTCTGAGAAGTGACACTGACGGCCAGGGCTCAGGTCGATCATATAAGACATTATATATCGACCTGGGATGACCAAAACCATCTGCGAATCAAACCCGATTCGTTTAAGTCATTAACTCGAAACGTCAGTCTCGAGGCCCAATGTGCATCGATCGATACACGTACTGTATCGATCGACACACCCATTCGAAAACCTGCGTCGATCGATACACTCATTGCATCGATCGACACACCTCTTCAAAACTCAATTCAATGTGTATCCAATACACATTGATCGGATCATATGCCAATGATCAATCTCATACAAAATTTATCCAGCTTGCTTAGGTGTGTGACCCTGTAGGTTCACACGATACTAGAAATGAGTTACAACTCATTTGTCATAAGCGGTTTCTAGCAAAACATTATGACTACCCAGTATCATATGAATTGTCTGATCTCGACAATACAACTATCTTTAGAGTAAGTACAATATGATTTCAGGACATAATCCCAACAATGTCTCCATAGAGTTTCTTCTTGGAAGGATTTTTGCTCGAGAGTTTACAATTTTCTTAAAGCTGGCTCCTTGGATTGGGCTTCGAGCTATCTTCTTCATTGGCTGAGTTGGTCGGGTGACTCTACCTTTGACTGCTGGTTTGGGAGGTAGAGAAGCACTTGGAATATTGATGGTTACATTATCAATGACCGGTCTCAAGTGGAGGGAAGTGTGGATTCTAGCTTCCGCACTAGCTTCCGCACTACGCGGTAAAGGTGAGAGATTATCTGCAGAAGAAGAGTAAGGGGTTTTACTTCTCGATCGCTGAATGAATTTTTCCTGATGTGCTACTTATTCAAATTGAACTTTGATATATTGAAGGTGAGTCGGAGAGGGATCTTGAAGTCGGGAGAGAGCAGATTGTTTGGGAGGCGGACAAGTAGATGGATCAGGACGTTGAGAGTGGGTCGTGTGCGGATGTCCATGGAAGCTTTCACAATCACCTGAACCTCTATCAGCAATGCGGTCCCATGCACTTTTCTAATCGAACGCGGGGAGCGAGAGCAAGCACGAGCTTATCGATTTGAGGGTTCTTGTCTTGGTCCCGTAGAAGTTTGAGATGTTTTTCTTTGCGAGGCCTGAATTGAATGTTTAAATAGAGCCACATCCCGTGGTAAAGTATCCCTATGAGAGGGGTAGGAAAAATGATGGCGAGATGAGGACTCGTAAGAATATCCTTGTCTTGAGCGGTCCCTAGATTGAGAATGGTCTCGGGAGACATAACAGGTCGATCCATGTGTAGAAGGAGATCTGGAAGCTGATATGTGGGAGTGAGAACGAGGAGGATACCTTCCGTATAAGCTTCTACCTATGGCTGCAGCTTGTCGAGCGAATCTTTGTTCCTCCTTCTCATCATTCCTTCTTTTGCCTTCCTTCAATCTATCCATAGTACATTTTTCGAGATTCCGGTAGGAAGGTCAAAAGGTCGAGATGATTTGGTAGAAGAGGGGCATTCGCTACCTTCTTGAGAATGGAGAAGCAATGGAAGCAGTGATTTTCCAATTTCTCATATTCGAATTCGACGGTAGTGACTCCATTTGTTGGTAGCCTGATGTTGAGTTTCTTCTATAAGGGATGGAGACCATATATATCAATACGAATACGAGCTCGATCGCAATTACAAGAGGAGATGTGGCCTAACTCTTTGCCTATTGATATAATAGTTTGGTCGTTCCAAATGTGGAGAGGCAGATCGTGGATGCGGACCCAAAAGCTGATTAACGAAGGGAAAGTGCGAAAGACGACAGGTTCCCAGACTTGAAGAATAATCATCCATTTCTTGTAGTGGTATGAGGCGTTTTTCAGAACTGCTTGAAGATCAGCTTCATTTGCAAACTTGAATTGGAATAAATCCGGACCCATCTCTGCCGGTGACTCTGTTTTCGAGACCCCAATGTTGGGGGAAGAAGGCTACAATGGCTTGTGGGTATTGAATAGCAGGATTTGTAGCTCGGCCAATAAGGGTTAATTGATTCGCTTCAATGAGAGTTGAGTTATCTCTAGCAGGGATGCAGACAGGGGAGCGGCGAGAGGTTGATCCAACAACCTGCCATTTTCCTTTTTCTTGTCTAGTAAATCGGTGAGACATGGTTGAAAGGGTAATGGAGTGAAGAAGACCCAAGGTAAAGAGTGAAGCACTTGAGAGTAGCATGAAAAGACCTGAGTCCGAGGGAAAGCTCCAGCGGTGGAGTAAGGTGTATGAGAAGTTCAGAAGTTAAAACGGGAGCTCCATCCAACCTCCTGGAGTAAGAGTTGAGTCAAAGAGTTACTACCTGAAGATGGACCCTCCGACATGGTCGGGGGTAGAGCCCAGTGAGGATGGACCGAGAAGTTGGTAGTAAGAAGGGACGCAATAAGAAAGTTAGATCTAGAGCTTAGTACTGGTTACAAAGCTTGATCCAGCCAGCAGGGGGTTCAAGGGGGGAGGAGAGCCAAGATCTGCAACAAATGCCGAGAAAATTCTCCGGACGGCGGGTCCGTACAAATGGCGAAGCGGGGAAGAAGACCATAGAGACCGCCTTAAGATCTCCCTTTACACGTCAGTGAACTTTAGGAAGCGACTATTATCAAACTTTCAAGTATTAAGAGAGAAAGCGAAAGCATTTAAAAAAGCAAAATAAGAGGCTTGTGATCTCAAAGAAATAAATTATAAATAATAGTAACAAAACTTACATAAATTTAAAATAATGTAAAGCTTCGAATAAAAAAAAAAGAAAAAGGAAAAAAGAAAAGGTTTTAAGAAACCAATAATTTTCAAAACTCTTTTGTCTTTTTATCTAAATAATTAATTTAAATTAAATAAATATAATTTTCTATTAACTTATCTTTATCTAATTTAACAATCATATATATATAACTTAGTGAATTATAGTTATCTTCCACCAAATAGTCTATTAATTTAGAAACATTATATGAAAATAACATTATATCTATGTATTATTTACGAAATGTACTATTAAGAATCTTTAAAATTTTAGGTATTCATTAAGACTGATATTGTTAAATCAATTTCTAATTTATTTATTTACAATATCTTATCATAATTCTAAACTAATTTTAATTAAATTTTATAAATATAAATAAAATTTAAGTAAGTTACACATAAAACTACACAAATCCGTGTAATTTTTAACATATTTCATGTTTTAAAAATTGAATGTTGAAAATAAAAATATTTAAATAGTATTATTCAGATTTTTAGTTTCAAAAATAGATTGATATATTTTAAATTTGATAAAAATAAAATAAAAATAAAAATTAGCCAATATTTTTTATTCAAGTATATGAAGGTTTTAGTTACCGTTGATATTTTTACGATTACTTTTTTTTTAAAGTTATTCTAACAAATATGTAAAATATTTACACCATTAAAAGATGAGTTAAAAAGGATTAGTCTATTTTGAATATATATAAAAAAAATTAACTCATTTCATTTAATAAATAAAACATTTAAAATGAACTTAAACAAATGCAAAAAGTAAATAGATTATCATATTTTTGACTTTTATAAATAAGCCTATAATTATATTTCTGCAAAAATTGTAAATTTAGTGACTAAAATATAAAAAACACACATAAAATATATATATAACATATGTTTTTCCATAAACTTACATAACAATTTTTTTTACAGTTATTATTTTATCAAAAACAAATATTATAAAATTGTTTATAAAATTATGATACCGCCTTATAATACGAGTTAAACCCTTGTTTAGAAACGCGCTAGGTGTTATACGCGCGACCGACCCGGGCCTAGCGAGTTATCAAAAACTCGGAATAAATTCGAGGAGTACGCGGGGCGAAATTTTTTGTAATAATTTTAACATTTTTACATGTAAAACCACAAATTTAAAATTTGTTATCAAACATTTATAGAAAAACAAAGTTAGAAAAAGATGGTTGTTCTTTTTATCCTTTTGAATTTGTTTTGTAAAATTTTATAAGCTCGGGTCAACTTTAGTTTCATAATGTTTTCAAATTTTGACTATGAACGACGTGTCGTTTATAACATCTTGAACAACGTATAATGCAATGTGGACAGGCTTTTTAAGAGAATAAAGATTTATTTGCCAACATAGCCACAAAGAGAGCAAAGCTCTGAAACGCGAAACGAACGCATCACACGTATCACAATCTTACATAAGTAACGAGCCACTAACTAGAGAGAGATGTTTCGAAAATATGTCATCTTTCTCTCTCATGTCTATCTATTAAAACCTTTGCATGTTTTTTCAGAGGAAATAGCAAGAAGAAAAATAATACACAGAAACAAAGAGAGTTTGATTGGGAGAAGAAAAAGAAACTGAGCTTTGGAAAATGGATAGGCAGTCACAGATGACACGTTCTTATGGTCATGATCAAGTAGAGGATATCCAATCAGAATTCACCAGCGACTACAGTTACTGAACTAGACCGATCACATATATCATGAAGAAGAAGAAGAGAATCACGAGAAGGGACAAGGGAGCAACTGAAATTTTGAAGAGAGTGAAGAAAAAAGCTAGGAAAACACATGGTCAGGCTCATGAGCACGATCATGATGTTGACGAAGATGATGACTATGATGAGCCAGATCTAGAAGTGCACGGCCCACCAGGTTTATAGTCGATATTATCGAAGCATGGGATGGGCCAATAACTAAAAAGTTGTTAAAATAAAAGTTGGGCTACGTTTCATTGGGCCAGGCGATTTTTCATTATGCGGGCGAGTTACACATTAGGCGGCAGAGTCGTACGTAGGTGGCCGAGTTTAACCAAAATTCGGACAACCGATTTTTACAGCCGACTCGGGCAAAATCGCGGCGGTGACCACCCGATAAGCGATTAGGCGACCGCGTTTTAGAACAAGGGTTAAAACCTAGCACTCACATTAAACACATACAACTTTTTGTAATAAAATTGGCAGATTATAGATAATCAAATAATCCACGTAAAGTTTTTTCTTTTTCTTTTTTTCTGGGGTTAATGGCAACTTGGCAGGTAAATTCATAACCACAACATCTAAATAATGTAGATGAAGATCTACCATAAATCAAAATTTAGACATGTACCACCGTCAAGTCCATATCGGACGAACTACTTGTTATGCTTGAAGCGACAACGTTTTCTCTCCCTTGGCCACGGCTCTTACATTCTCTATCAGCTCGTTTGTTCTTCCCTCTTCTGATAATATCTGCAGCAGCTCTTCCGTGTTTATGACCAGCTTCACTTTCCATATATCACCTTTTCTGCTCATACGCTTCCTCCTCGTCTTCTTCTCCTTCTGTCGAGTCCTTGTGTAGATGTTTCTTGAAATGACGTCTGTGTATGATCTCTTCAACACCCTATGGTTGTAATCCAGAGACATTCTGTACGGAGTTATCGCTGGCAAGGACTCGCTGTCGGATCTCACGTGGCAGTTTCCGACAAAAGTCTTCAACTCGTCCGAGACAATATTGGGCAAGAGATAGTATGACTGACCGGGGATGAGGTGGTGGTGGTGAGGCAGGGGTTGACAGAGGAGATCAAGGGCCGAGAAAATAGAATGATGGTCTGAGAATTCGAGGGACACGGAGCCTGCTGTGACGGGGGAGAAAAACTCGAGAACTCCACCGTCGGATTTTATGACTTTGATCGGCAAGTCTTCCTCGTCGCCGAACCCTCCGAATAAACAGTTCCCCATACTCAACTTGTGTGCTCTTCTTGCCTACTCAATGCTGTCCAATTAATATAGTCTTATTTAAACGTCGTTGACGGTGAGAGAGTGAGAGCTTTCCTTATGGTGCTTCTTATATGAACACAAAAGCAGCGTACATGGAAAATGCCGTGGAATCTTCTTTGCTTTCTATATTTTTATTACTGCTATAGCATTTTATTTATTTTTTGGGTTTGAACTGATGTAATTTCCGACTGAGATAGATTCGAATATCTAAAAAATTTAAAATAGTTACATCCGCCGGATCAATGTTTTAACTATCCGGATTGAGCTAACCAAACAAAAAAAAATCGCTCTCTCTCTAGTTCTAGTGAGAGAAATTCCTCTTTAAAAATCAACTTTTGTTATCCTCTTCTTCTTCTCAGATTCTGATTTTTCAGAAGCGGTGGGTTCGATTTTGGTTTTTCAAGCGACTTTCTTATGGGTTTGTACTATATTCCTGACAATCCTTACTTTGTTTCTATTTCTCTCGGATCTGTCAGTTTTTTGCTTTAAATAACTTCGGATTAACTTCCGACGAATCCAGCTTCTCCCGGATCGAATCTCGCTTACGCGAGTCTTCCCGATCTCACCTCCCATGTTTCTTCACATTGCTTGATTCATCGGCTACCTTTGAGTTCTCCTCGTTGTTCGTTGTTTTCCCGTGAATTAATATCTTCCCCGCTTTCCATCGCTCAAAGGAAGAGTTTTTGGTGGGTTATGTCTCAATCACATAGTTGTATCAAGACGGCAGTGAAGCCTCTCGGCGGCGAAGCCTCTCAACGGCGATGCTTCCCGGTGAGGCTTCAAGGCTTCAATCTTGATTTCGGTGTTCTCCGGCGCATAATCTTGGAAATGGTGATCAGCAAATGGGCTCTCATAGATGAGTTATGATCGGACTTGCGATTTCCGGCGCTCAGCTTCTCCTTGCGGCGATCCGCAATCTGCATGTCGGAGCTTCTATGGTGCTGAACCACCACAAGAAATATGTCTTGTAGTCATGGATTAACCGCGAAATTTTCGTAGCTACGTTTTTTAAGCCGCGGATAGCTACGAATTAAGTCGTGGCTATATCCGTAGATATTTGGCAGCTATTCGTAGCTATGTAGCCACGGTAAACGAACGTAGTATTTCGTAGCTACTTAGGGACGGATAGTCGCGAATGTTTCGTAGCTATAGTTATCCCCGAAGAGCCACGAACGTTGTCGTAGCTATATAGCTACGACCTGAAATAGCTGCTGGTCGTGGAAACGTAGCTGCGGATCGCTACAAAAACGTCATAGATACGTGATAGGGTCAGTTTTAATTCATATTCTACTACAGGTGCACAGTTAAGTGATTGTAGTATATAGGGTATCGAATCCACAGAGACTCTGGTCTCGATAGATTATGATTGTAGAGATTTAAACTAGAAGAAAGCAATTTGTAGTAAACTAAAAGCAAAATGAGAAAGTAAACAAGTAGCAGATTATCGGTGGCGAAAGCAGTCAATTAAAGGCGCTAAGTCTAGGGCGTTCTCAGGAAATCAGACAAGCAGACAAATCAATCAGTCATGATCTAATTAAGCACAGTTCTAGAACTCAAATCACGGATATAGAATTAACCAAATCTCTTTGCGAGAATTCTCTAAGTCTAAGTGCAGCAATCCAAATTCCTTTGCAATTACTAACAGATTAAACCAGCATTAATTTCAAGTTTGATATGTTCACAATTAAACTAAACCAAATTCCTTTGCGAGAAGTTTAATTGCTCAACCTAAATAGTTCAGATTCTAAACCACACTCTCGTGTCGTATTTAGCAACCTAAGATCTAGATTCTAATTGATCAGGTTAGAACTAGCATTAAACTCAATTTAGATCGAAGAACATTCTATTCATGTGAATCCTTAACTGAATTAAACAAGTCTAGCAAGTCATGAAATCCTTAATGAGAAACCCTAAATCTAACTATGAATCTACTCAGACATAGAATATGAAAGCATAATCAATGAATTAATAGAGATCATAAAAGAGATTAAATAAATAAAGGGGTTCGAAATCTTCTCCAAAATAAAGTGAACTACAGGATCAGATCAGCCCCAATAGCTCTAAAAACTCTCTGCTCTTAATTATGAAAGCGTATCTAAAATAAACACCAAAATCCTAATTATATAGGCTTAATCTCGGCTGGGGTTTCTTTGTAAATACTGGAAACTTCTGGGCCAAAGTGCAAAATCTTGAATCTTCATTAAACCGCCGAATCGGCCCAACTCGCTAGTGTGTCGATCGACACCAAAGGTGTGTCGATCGATGCAATCCTGATTTCTGGACAGTGAGCTCAATCTCTCGGCCAAACACTCTAAAAATCTCCAAAATGCTCCAATATCTCCAATTCTGCTCCAAACCTGATTATACCTGTAATAGACTCTAAAAGAACACAAAAGAACACTAAAACACAATTATATCATGGCATAAAACCGGTAAAAACCATGATATATCAACTCCCCCACACTTAGCCTTTGCTTGCCCTCAAGCAAAACAGAGAACTAGAATGTAGGAAAGAGGTTTGAAAACTCTTCAGAAACTCTTTTCATCTTAGAAGCAGCAACACTCAGATTCCCCTTAGTAAACCACATGAAAGAATCAACCTGCAGACATCAAGACCAACATATACTTCCCCCACACTTAGCAACTGTCCTAAGTAAACTCCACAATCACATTCACGCATTCAAATTCACCCTACTGACTTCTGCAAGTATTTAAGTGCGGTCTCATCTAAGGAGTATCGATCAAAGGCACATGGACTCTTACCTTATCAGCTCTAGACCACCATACTATCTTTCTCTAGTCCCTTTCTTCTCTTTTCCCTTCCTTAGCATTCTGATTTTTCCCCATTGGGTATCATTTTTTTTTTTTATCAGTGCTCTTCCCGTTAAGGGGTGTACTTTGGACACATTCCATGGATGCACAGGATATGATAGTTGTAGCTACCACTCCCATGACCACTTCGGAGTTACTAACTCATCTTCAGTTTATTATCTTTTTTTTTATGGAAGGGGAGAAGGGAACTAAATAGGACAGGTTTACAGGTTGTGTCAGAACTAACAAGGGAACCCGAGACAAAGTATACCAAGCCCTTAGGTGAGAAATCTAAGTCAGTATTAAGTTTGAAGTCAGTAAAAGGATCCTCTGATACCTGAAGTAATGTGGGTGTCCTTAGTAGGTTGATCTGTGATGGGGTTTTCTAATAGTCAGAGATTGATCCTGCAACTGCATCCCAATGGTTACTTAAGTTCCTGCAAGTGCTGTTAATCTTTTCAAAAAATCATTGTTTCTTACTTAAACTATTTTGACTCAATAAAACAAATTTTGAAAAACAAAGAACTGACTCTAAGAAAACAAAAGCGTGCGTCAGTAGCTCCTCCCCCACACTTAAAACACACTGTCCCCAGTAGTGTCAAGCTTAGGGTCGGTGAGAATAAATAATCAAATTGAAACAATCCGAAAAGTTGCAGAACACGTACCTGACGTCGCCCTGTGTCGATCGATGCCATAAGGGTGTCGATCGATGCAAGGCAAATTTTGCTCGCGGTTATGTGAATAACTGATGTCTAAACCGCAATTGATTCGGTAAACCGTAAATCGCGACTGCTTCGACCGATGCACTAGGTGTGTCGATCGATGCAATGCGATTCTGTCTTTCCGACGAAGAAGACGAAGACGAAGCCTGTCTTCACTCGCTCGCTCGATGTCTCGACATCCACCGTAGAACAGAGCCTCCATCCTTGACGGCGAAAGAGGTTTCGGGTTTGGGAGAGGAGAACACGGCTTCGGGTCTAGGCAGAGGATTCGGCTTTGGGTCAAGCTTCGGCGGCGGCTGTCTGCGGAGCGTCGTCGTCGGCGAGCGGAGCTGGTGGCAAGCTGAGCGACGGCAAGAGCGGAGCATCATTTTTATATGTATATACGTATATATATGTATATATACATGTATATATCTATATATATTGTTTTTCGGAAAAATATATATTGTATACTTTGTATTTTGTTTATAAAAAATTAATGATTTTTATTTTTGTATTTATTTTTTGTTATTTTTAAAAATAAGCCACAGAAAAATTCGTGGCTATTTGTGGCTAAGGCCACGAAATTTATTGTGGAAAATATGTGGCTATAGCCACGACATTATTCGCAGCCATTCATGGAAATATTAGCCACGACAATTTTCATCGCTATTCGTGGCTAATAGTTACAAATATCATCGTAGCTACGTCGTGGCTATATGGTTGCGGATAGCCACGAAAAGGTTGTATCCACATGAGTCCATAGGCGCAAATTTTGGTTGTGCCTAGTCGTAGCTATGGTGGTATTAGCTACGAAATTTGGCCGATAGCCGCAAAAAAATCCGCGGCTATACGGCCAGTTTCTTGTAATGCATGTGGGTTCCTTCACGGGTATCTTAACACATGGATTTCTTAGAGCATCACCATCGAAGGATCTAAGCAAGGGTTCTTAAAAAAATAATACTAAAATATTGCGGGCCCCACTAAATAGTTAACAACTTAGGTTCTAAAAATCTTTGCGTAAGGATCGATCTTTACACTGCTATTGCCACGTGGCAGGTTGCTATTCGTCCTTTTTTCTTCGATTTTTGCTTTTTTTTTTACACTTTCCAAAAAAAAAATGTGTTAGAATCGCAAGGAGGTTCCATTGATGTACATACTCTTATTTATCTGTATAATTTTGTTGGACCCTAAATGTTTTAGCCCAAATCATCATACACTTCCTTTGTATCCATTTGAATCAAAATGATAACAATTGACCCCAAAAAAAAAACTATCTGGATTGAGCTTTCATATATTCAGATTTTAAATATTCGTCCAAACAATAAATATGTAGATTCCGATCCGCAAATAAATTAAAATATATTTTGTCTCTTCGACAGTAGATGCAAGTCGATGGTAGAAGCAAAATAGCGCAAGGTAAAAACTGTTTTTCTCTTTATATTCTTGGGCTCGTTTTCTTACAGTTTTTTTTTTTTTTTTTTGTCAACGTTTTCTTACAGTTTAACTTGTGGCTCGTCAAGTTCTTTGAAACAATATAATAAGTTTTAGGTTGTGTTTCAACTTCAGTAATGTTCGGCAGTAGCAGATTTTTTGTCTTTCTCTCTTATTGTATTTTAGCTAAAATTACTGTTTCAGTTTGTTTCTAGCGATAGTTCTTTTTATCTACCAGTTTTGATTTTAGTATAATATTTTTTTTCGTTGGCTTTGGTTTCGAGAGTGTGTAGAACTCACCGGCTTTAATTCATATTTTATTTAATTTTGGTTGAAATTATTATACTTTTTTTTTACGGTAAACGAAAGCTTATATAATATTCCAGTGAAAAATAAATAAATAAAAATATATTAATGGGTCCATTCCATTCCCATTGAATCCTAAAATAAAGAAAAGTCTAAGGAGGTAGGAGTCTCTTTCGAACTTTCTCTTTAATAAAACGCATCGATCTCTCCAAAAGCCTGATTTTGGCGCCAGAAGCTAATACAAACATCCAATTACATTGACATGTCAGATTTGGAATAAGAAATGCTAACAAAATACCAATAATATTGGAGGTAATTGATTAAAAACTAAGTCGTTTTCAATTTTTTTTTTTTTTGATAAAGGTTATATCTGCCTTTTTGTACCGTTTTCAAATTTTACTTGTCAGTTAAGATATACTAAATGATGCAGCGTCATCTTAGTGTTTTGGTGTTTATCTCTTTTGATTTTATTTAAATCTTTCAGTTGGTGTTGATTTACTTTGGTGTTAAGATATATCCTAATTAGGTATATCTCTTTTAGTAGTTATCCTTTAGAATAAAGTGGCTATATAAAGCCCTTAGGGTCGATTGTAAAAGTCACGCATATTTTTATTGAATTCAAAGAAGCTTTCAAGCTCTTTTATCTCTTGTTTCTCGGCCATTCTCTAGAATCAACGAGTCACGAGCTGTTCTTGTTCGGCTATTCCCTTCGAATCAACGAACTAGAACAAACATCACGTTAAGGCTGCGCCAGTTTGGTATCAGAGACTTTTTCGTTCCTGAAATTTTTTTTCTTTTGCTCATCTATGGCACCTAAACGTCACAACAACATCGACCGACAAAACGAGGACACTCTTAATGAGTGGGCTGAGTTGCGTCAGACGCTCTTGGCGATGCAAGACAACATCCAAAGGACTATTGTCACATCGATGCATGAGCTAGCTGAGACAGTTTTGCGGAATCAGATGCCGACGTTGGAGTCCGATGATGGGAGTTCGGTACACTCTCAGGGCAATCCGTTCGCACGAGGTCAACAGCGTGAGCAGTATGATCGTCACAACGTCTACAGATATCAGGGGCATGACGATCGTAGATGGGAGTTGGGGTTCAAGATGGACCTACCTGAGTTTCATGGTGGTTCCCGAGGAGACGAACTATTAGATTGGATGGTCTCCGTGGAAGAATTGCTGGAATTCAAACAAGTTCCTGCATCACGACAGGTCGCACTGGTCGCAACCAGGTTTCGAGGACGCGCCGCCTCTTGGTGGTTGCAATTGAAGACTACTCGAGCTCGAACTGGTAAGTCGAAAATCGATACATGGGTTAAGCTGCAGAAACACCTGCGCCATGCTTTCTTACCGCAGAATTACGACCGTACCATGTATACAAAGTTGCAAAATCTAAGACAAGGATCACGGTCAGTTGAAGATTATGCAGACGAGTTCTTTCTCCTTATCACGAGGAACGAGATCTTCGATAGTGAATTGCAGCTGGTTTCACGGTTCATAGGTGGTCTTCGTCCTCAACTTCAATCCGCTTTGAATCAGTTTGATCCAACGTCGCTCGCCGAAGCACAACGGAGGGCAATTGCACTGGAACAACAATACAAGTCCAACTGGTCTTTTGGGAATCGTGGCAGGAGTCAGCAGAACACATCGACAGAACCGGGCCCAACAAACCAGACTACTAGTGCTGGCGATGAGTCTGTGCTCACGCGTACACAGAAGGATACTCAAGGCGATACGCCACCTGTTCGTCGTTCAACTAGGCCTAATGTGTTACGTTGCTTTGGTTGTGGGGAATCGGGTCATATTCAGACATCTTGTCCTCATAAAACACGGCGTGGACTTTTTGTGGACGAGACAGCTTGGGATGAGGATACAGGTCTCGACCAGCTTGAAGATGATATACCGGAAGATCGCCATGAAGGTGACACGGGTCCTCTGCTGGTATCTCGCATCTGCTTGGCACCGGTTGTTTGTGAGGAGCCTTGGCTACGTTCAAATATTTTCCATTCCACCTGTACTATTAAGGGAAAAGTGTGTCAATTTGTTATTGACTCAGGTAGTTGCAGAAACGTTGTCTCCGAAGATGCCTGTCGAAAACTCGGTTTAAAAAGAGAGGATCATCCAATCCCGTGGAAACTCACTTGGATAAAAGAAGGTATTGAAGTTCTTATCAAGCAACGTGCCTTGGTCTCTTTCTCCATTGGTCCGCATTATAAAGACAAAATCTTGTGTGATATCGTTCCTATGGATGTGGGACATCTTCTGTTGGGGCGTCCTTGGCAGTATGATCGCGACGTTACGCACAACGGGAAGACAAATGTCCATAGCTTTGTTTTCGATAACCGCCGCATTGTGCTCCTTCCTAGTGCAGAGCCACCTCGCGCATGTGCAGGGTCGTCGGACGCACTTATCCCAGCTCGGGGAGTCACGAACCCTGTGCTGTTTTGCTCTGGTTCTGTGTTCGAGGCTGCGTTTCGACAGAACGGATTCGCAGTCATCCTTTTGACAGCTCAAGACAAGTCGGATGCTTTGTCACAAGTTGCACCCGCTATTATGTCAATCCTGGATGAATTTGAAGACGTATTTCCGGCACAATTACCTTCTGGTTTACCTCCGTTGCGTGAGATACAGCATCGTATCGATTTAGTTCCAGGAGCAGCATTACCAAATCGTCCGCATTATCGGATGAGTCCTCAGGAACATGAAGAACTTCGTCGGCAGGTTGAGGATCTCCTGGCCAAAGGACATATACGAGAAAGTCTCAGTCCGTGTGCAGTGCCTGCCTTGCTTATTCCTAAGAAGGACGGTTCTTGGCGTATGTGTGTGGATAGCAGAGCTATTAACAAGATCACAGTGAGATACAGATTTCCGATACCTCGCTTAGATGATCTACTCGACCAGATTGGTAAGGCTTCTATCTTTTCCAAACTGGATTTGAAAAGTGGTTACCACCAAATTCGCCTTCGCCCGGGTGACGAATGGAAGACTGCGTTTAAGACGCGAGAAGGTTTATTTGAATGGATGGTCATGCCTTTTGGTTTATCTAATGCACCAAGTACTTTTATGCGTGTGATGAATCAAGCTCTGCGACCATTTATCGGCAAGTTCGTAGTGGTATATTTTGATGATATCTTGATTTTTAGTTCATCTCTGGACGACCATCTCCACCACCTGCGACAGGTCTTACTCGTTCTTCGTAACGAAACTTTTTTTGTCGCTAAACAAAAATGCGAATTGGGAGTCTCGCGTGTACTCTTTCTAGGCTACGTTGTCTCTTCTTCTGGTCTGTCCATGGACGAGGGAAAGGTTGAAGCGGTTCGTTCTTGGCCTGAACCACGTACGGTCACGGAAGTACGGAGCTTTCATGGCTTAGCCTCGTTTTATCGCAGGTTCGTGTCTCATTTTAGCACCATCATGGCGCCCTTGACCGATTGCATGAAGCAGAAGGTTTTCACATGGACAGACGAGGCTCGCCAAGCGTTTCTTTTGATCAAAGAAAAGCTAACCACGGCACCTATTCTTGTGTTACCGGACTTCGACCTCCCTTTCGAGTTGCATTGTGATGCGTCTAAGCTTGGAATTGGTGCGGTTTTAAGTCAGCAAACTCGTCCGATCGCGTATTTCAGTGAAATGTTGTCAGGCGCTAGGAGTCGCTATAGTACGTATGACGTTGAGTTTTATGCTGTGGTTCAAGCAATTAAGCACTGGCGTCATTACTTAGTGCATCGTGAATTCGTCCTATTCACTGACCATGATGCGTTAAAGCATTTGGATAGCCAAGTTAAGGTGTCATCTCGGCATGCCTCATGGATCGCCTATTTACAGCAATTCACTTTCTCCATCTGTCACAAGGCTGGAAAGCTTAACCGTGTCGCTGATGCTTTGAGTCGTCGGCATACGTTGCTTACATCAATGCACGTTGCGGTTCCGGGCTTTGCTTCGTTCTCTGACCTTTATGAATCAGATCCTTTCTTTCGCTCGGTCTTAGCGGATTTGCGGGAGGGATCTTGTTC
Organism: Orychophragmus violaceus; assembly: GCA_030180135.1. NCBI lineage: Eukaryota > Viridiplantae > Streptophyta > Magnoliopsida > Brassicales > Brassicaceae > Orychophragmus > Orychophragmus violaceus. The sequence goes on along the minus strand of CM058230.1, from coordinate 85,501,354 downwards.
CGACTACTCCTTGGTCGATGGCTTCATATTCCGTGGGGTTCAGCTGTGTGTCCCCGACTGCAGTCTTCGCTTGAAGATCATCGAGGAGCTCCACACCGAGGGACACGTTGGGCGAGACAGGACGTTGCAACTGGTCTCCGCGACATATTATTGGCCTTGTTTACGGCGGGATGTCGAACGTTTTGTCGAACGTTGTCGTTCTTGCCAGCAAGCTAAAGGAGGTGCTTCGAACGCTGGTTTGTATTTACCGTTGCCCATTCCGACTCAACCTTGGACATATATTAGCATGGACTTCGTCCTTGGTCTTCCGCGTACACAACGAGGCAACGACTCAATCTTTGTGGTGGTGGACCGCTTTTCTAAAATGGCACATTTCATCGCCTGTAAAAAGACGACAGACGCAGTACGAGTTGCACAGTTGTTCTTTCAAGAGATTTATCGTCTCCATGGTTTACCAACTTCTATTGTGTCTGATCGGGATACTCGCTTTCTGAGCCATTTTTGGCGTTCCCTGTGGAAGATGTTAAATACAAGTCTTGATATGAGCACGGCGTATCATCCGCAGACAGACGGACAGACCGAGGTTACTAACTGAGCACTTGGTAATATGTTACGATCAGTAGTGGGGGAGAACTTGCGATCATGGGAACAGCGGTTGTGTCAAGTGGAATTCGCCCATAATCATGCGACTAACCGGAGTCTTGGGTTCAGTCCATTCCAGGTGGTTTATAGCTTGGTACCGAGGGGACCTTTGGATCTTACACTCGTCCCGGATATCAAACGGATGCATGGCAAGGCCGCTGACTTTGTCGAATCCTTGCGTGATATTCATTTACAGGCTCATACACATTTGACGGAGTCAGCTGCGGCATATAAACGTAAAGCTGATACTAAGCGCCGCGAGGTCATTTTTGATGTGGGGGACTTAGTCTGGGTCGTCTTCACCAAGGACCGAATGCCTTTGCATGAATACAACAAGTTGCGTTCAAGAAAGATTGGGCCTGTCGAAGTATTAGCTCGGATAAACGATAACGCTTATCGGGTTGACTTACCTCCCCACATTAAGACGACCAATGTCTTTAATGTGAAGTACTTGTCCAAATACCATGGCGACAATACGGATCCAGATTCGAGGGCGAATCTTCTCCTACCCGGAGAGACCTGATGCAGCGTCATCTTAGTGTTTTGGTGTTTATCTCTTTTGATTTTATTTAAATCTTTCAGTTGGTGTTGATTTACTTTGGTGTTAAGATATATCCTAATTAGGTATATCTCTTTTAGTAGTTATCCTTTAGAATAAAGTGGCTATATAAAGCCCTTAGGGTCGATTGTAAAAGTCACGCATATTTTTATTGAATTCAAAGAAGCTTTCAAGCTCTTTTATCTCTTGTTTCTCGGCCATTCTCTAGAATCAACGAGTCACGAGCTGTTCTTGTTCGGCTATTCCCTTCGAATCAACGAACTAGAACAAACATCACGTTAAAGCTGCGCCACTAAATATACAATATTTTAGTAATGAAATTTCTTATTTGCGACAAATACATATTTCGTGTATACCAAAATGTAATAATTTTAGCTATGGAATTTGCAAAAACCAGTAATTACACAATTTGTTTAAGAAAACTATATTTATGACCCCCTTTGATACATATGTAGTATGGAAGTTTCGTCAGATAATCGTTTCCCGTTTCGGAATTAGAGTTAGAATAGGAAGTTTGTGGAAGCTTTCCAAAACTCGCTTCTAAAATGCTTCTTAAAATCTCTTAAAACGTGTTGTTGGAAACTTGTGATTCCGTTTTAAAAGTTTTCGCTTCCGTTTTGAAATTTCAATTTCTTAATTAAATATGAAATCTAAAGTTGTTTATATATGTTTCTTAGTTTATAAAAAGAGTTATGAAATAATGTCATATATAAGATGTTGAAAAGTTGATATTTGTACATAATAATTTTATCCTTTATTTATAAAATTGTTTTCAGATAAATTGTATTAATCATTTGTGAGATATTGGAAGTGATTAATTTGATTAGTTGAATAATATTATTTTTGAAAACAATTTTTGTCATTTTTCACAACATATTTTGAAATTATCTTATTTGATATAGTTAATTAAATTAATACAATAATTTTGATCGTGATCCTTAATTCTATTTTATCATAAATCAACATTTTATAGCTACAAAGATAATTTTTAAATCTTTTCCATTTTGAAGCATATAACTTGTAATTATAAGTTTGTAAAATTAATACACTGAATATTTCATATGAATATATATATATATATTTCCAACACGTATTTGATTCCCATATTTTTTTTAAGTCGTTTCTATGCTTCCACACGATTCGGCTTCTACGTATCCGTTTCTGATTCCATGCAACCATTGATACACATGTGAAAATAAAATATTTAAAATTTTAAATTGATAATCCACTTAATTATGACATATATATTTAGATTTTAGATTAATATTCATGTTAGGTTATCAAAAATGTATTATAAACCATAACTGAAAAACCATGATAAGCAAATAAGAATATTTGAAATTGACTTAGATTACCAAACATATTTTAGGAAGTAATCCCTCTAAAATAATAAAGAGTTATAAACCATATTTTAAATTTTATAATATTAAAAACTGAAAATAATGGACATCAAATAAATTTACAGAATTCTATGAAAAATCAGAGTAGCAAACTTGAAAATTGAAAATAATTTTACATTAAAAAGTAAAATCTCCTAATATATAATCACACACATTAACAAATTTTTATGAAGTAATTAATTTATAATTTATATTTTTCTTAAAACATCTTTTATACATGTTAAAATCTGAGAAATAAACATAACACATGTCACAATCATGATAATTAATCTTTATATTAACTGAGAACTACTTTTGGCCTGATAATGACTCTCAAAATGGTTGATTACTAATTTGACATTAATGAAATTTAGCTAATTACTATATTAATCTTAATTTATATTGCTAATTTTATTATGTTTTTAAATTTACTATGGAGATATACATAATCTTGGGTAAAAAAAGAGATGATAAATATGAAATATATATAAAAAAAATTTAAAATATTATTTTAGAGATATATAACCTTAAATAAAAATGAAAAAGTAAAACGAGAATAAAATATTTATGAAGTTTTTAATTTATTTTAGAGATATACATAACCTTTAATAACAAAAAGATAATAAATATAAAAACGTTTATTAATATTTTAAATATTAATAAATATTTTTAGATTTTATATAGTAAATTTGTATTATCTATATATATTTTTAATTTATATATAAATGATAAATATTTTTTAAAAGATATTTATTTATTAATTTTTATAAATAAAATATGTAATTAAAATTTATTTTATTACTATCAATTTTTATAATAAATTATAAAATATATGATTAAATATAATAATATATGTATGTTTATTATAAATAGTTTCATATATATATTTTTAATAATATTATTATTGTTGTTAAATTAGTTTGATAACTTTTTATTTTTAAAACATTTATGTTTAATAATATTTATGTTCACACATGGTCCAAACAAATATACTAGTAACTTTTAAATAACAAGCATTATATAATAAGATAGACAAAAATATATGTGTTACACATAGAAAATATGTAACATACTAACAATCCGCATAATTTGGATATGTTTGATTTTATATTAAGATCTAGAACATAACACAATTGAGAAACTCATTGATAATTTAAAAATTGAAATAGATTTACATTACAAAAAATGTCTTAAAATCAAATCATTAACGCTGCGAGAAAACAAGGCCATTACTGATGGATAACGGGAGGTAATTGTCGGTTTTTGTTCGGTAATTCCCGACGGTTATGACTTCCATCGGGAATTTTGCGACGGATTATCGACGACTTTAGTTTTCCGTCAGAATTACGTCGGTCAGTTGTCGGTTCAATGTAATTGTTAATGGGTACATTAATATAGCTGTTAAGGTATCGATTGGACCGACAAGAAACCGAAGGATTACCAACGGATAACGGCTATATTCATAAAAATACCTCACGGCTCCTCTCTTATCCTCCACACTAATCCCTCCATAACACACACACACACTCTCTCTCTCTCTCTCTCTCTCTCCCTCTCTCTCACTCTAATATTGTTGATTACGGAAATGTCTTCTTCTTATTATTACAGATCATGGATGGACGGACCGAGGATTGATGAGGCGACGAACTTAGTGCACACTAATATGCACTCGGTATTATGGAATTCATGACGGTATCTTGCAATCAACCACATACGCAGAAAACTGGTACGTTAAATGCCCATGTACTCAGTGCCAAAATGTTAGAATCCTACGGTTGACGAAGTATGGCATCACTTGTATTCAGTTGGGTTTATGGCGGGTTATAAGATTTTGTATTTTCACGGGGAAACATCGATTATGCAAGTAGTAGTAGAGAACCTTATGGTAGTACTAGTAGGTGGGAACCTAATGTTAGTTGTAGCGAACCTAATAGTGCGGATGTAGATTTTGGTGTAGGTACCGTTCATATGGTGAATGATGGATATCGAGAAAATATTCAGGAAGTAGGTGAATATTAAATTCTTAGGATAGATGCGGAACCTAATGTAGAAGCTAGGAGATTTTTTGATATGTTAGATGCAGCGAAGCGGCCGCTTTATGACAGTTGCAAAGAGGGTCATTCGCCATTATCATCTGCTACTAGATTAATGGGCATAAAGACGAACTACAATTTGGCGGAGGAATGTGTGAATGCGATTGGCGATTTTATGAAAGATATTCTTCATGAAGACAATCTTGCGCCTTGTTCATATAACGAGGTCGAGAAACTTGTTAAAGGGCTTGAATTACCGTACCACATGATAGATATGTGCATCGACAACTGTATGATATATTGGCGAGAAGATGAATACCGTCTGGAATCTAATTTTTTTTGGAATACGTGCTATCAGGATACAAGGGGAAAAGCTAAGGTTATGTTCAAACGAATGGGTTATTTTACGTTATCTGATAGGTTGAAGCGATTATACCAATCTGAACGAATTGCGGGGGAAATGAGATGGCATGCCGAGCATAGAAGAGGACAAGAGATTGCACATCCGTAAGATGTTGAATCATGGCGAAATTTTCAGAAAATATATCAAGATTTTGCGTATGAGCCACGTAATGTGTACCTCGGATTATGCATCGATGGTTTCAACCCATTTGGGAGGCATGGGAGACAATATTCGTTGTGACCAGCGGTTCTAACTCCTTATAACATACCGACATCTATGTGCATGCGTCGAGAGTTTCTTTTCCTCTCCTTACTCTTTCCCTGTCCAGAGCATCCAAGAAGATCACTTGATGTATTCTTGCAGCCATTGATATATGAGTTGCACATGTTATGGATGCCCGGTGTTGATGCATATTATGTTTCCTTCAAGGAAAATTTTCATATGGGGGATGTACTAATGTGGACCATTAGCGATTTTACGGCTTATGGTATGTTATTCGGATGGACAACGCATGGGAGGTTAGCATGTCTGTATTGCGAGGAAAATACTGATGCATTCCAATTGAAGAACATACTCAAATCATGTTGGTTTATTTGTCATAAAATATTTCTACTGCATGATCATCCATATCGGAGAAACACTAAACTTTTTACAAAGATGAGAAAAGTGTTTGATGATCATATTCTCCAAGACAACGGTACAGTTACTTTGGGGCTCTTAGAAAGGTTTGGTGCACTAAGAACTCGTGAATGTGGTGGAAATGGGCATGAGAATGTATACGCAGCTGGTTTATCTTAAAACTAGCACAAGCAAATCATCTTCTGGGATTTACCATATTGGAAGGACCAACTACTAAGGCATAATCTTGATGTCATGCACATTGAGAAAGACTTCTTTGAGAACATCATGAACACTGTTCTAAATGTGAAAGGGAAGACGAAATATAATGTTAAGTCTAGGCCTTATTTGCCATATATTTGTGCTCGACCTTAACTTCATCTTCAGAAGAACGCGAAACCTCCAATTCCAGCGTATTGGATAGACCCGCAGTCAAAGGAATTTTTCTTTGAGTGGATTATGCGACAAGTTAAATTCTTTGACGGTTACACATCAAACTTGTGTAGTTGTGTGGAGACTAATGGAGGGAAGTTTGTCAGAATGAAGAGCCATGATTGTCATGTGGTGATGCAACAACTCCTATCATTTGCATTTGCTCATCTCCTCCCCAAAGATGTTCAAAAAGCAATCACAGCAGTTGGAGCTTGTTAAAGGATATATGCACGAGGTCACTTACTGTTGATGGCATCAGAAATTTGGAGCAAAACATTCCTAAAATCTTATGCAATCTAGAGAATATATTTCCACCATTTGATGTTATGGAGCATCTTCCCATTCATCTCCCTGGAGAAGCTAGACTTGGTGGTCCGGTACAATATTTGTGGATGTATCCTTTCAAGCGCTACATGTTCCACCTTAAAAAGAAGGTGAAGAACCCCGCTAAAGTGGAGGGTTCTGTTGTGGCTCATTATAACAACGAAGAGACTACGACCTTTGCCAGCTATTACTTACCTTCGCAAGTACGCACAAAGAACCGACGCCCATCTAGAAACGATGATAGGGGAGAGAGGAAAATTTATCCGTGACCGGTTCCCAGCATTTTTCAACAAGTTGGGCGGTTAAGCAGAAAATCAGGAAAGCAGAAACTAACAACCCAAGAGCATTCACATATGCACAAGCATATTTTGACCAACTACGAGGAAGTATCTCAGTATGAGAGGTATATAGTTTAATTTATGTTTGTTATTGCACTTGGCATATAGGTATCATAATAATTATTTTAATGAGATATTTGTCACTTTTTGTAGGTTATATATGGAAGCTCTCCAACATCATCATCCAGAATAGACCGAGGACGAGCGTGAAGATCGAAAACAAAGAGACTTATGCATTGGTTAAAGTTCTATGTAATATTTTGATTTTGATATCTACTAAACCCTAGAAATTGGGTAATTTTATTAACTCCATCGTGTTATATTTTTAGGTTGAAAATGAACTTAAATACGGTCGCACACCCGATGATTGGTTAATAGACATAGTCAACGGCCTCCACTACAATACAAAGTCTTATCCAAGATATTTCACAAGGGGATACGTGTTTAAGGTGCATATAGAAGGCTTTTCTAGGACAACCGCCAATCACGGTGTTTCATCTGCATTCAGTGAAGTTGTGAACTATACGGTTCTAAAAGAAATACTAGACGTAAAGTACATAGGGATGCTCGGCATGAGATGTGTGGTCTTTCTGTGTGATTGGTATAACCCGATATTTGGGTATGGTGTACCATCGATGAGCTGGTGTGACGTCTATCCATTCGAGTAAGAAGCTTCAACAATAGTGATCGACTTTATGTCTTTATTAATTAATGTTAAAACTTGAATTTCTTCTAATACCATATAAACGACTAATCTATTTGATGAAGGTGTGTTACATTCCTTACCCTCAAAAAATATACAAGAACGATTCATGGATCACAGTTACGAAAATAAATCCGCGAGGAAGAGTCTACGGAGTTGAAGAACAAGAGCCATTGCAAGAAAGCAGAAGTGGTTATATAGCTCATGTAGAAGAATTCCTTAAAGTTAATCTAGTAGTTGATTTTAGTCAATTTGGGGATGTCGTTCTTCATTCAGATTCAGAAGAAGAGAGGGATGAATTCGACAACGACATCGGTTCAATTTCAACCGACTACGACTCAGAAAGCGATGCAGATTCAATATAAAATTATATAATTTCTTTTATTTCAAATTTTAAAACAAGTTGTTTTATTTATTCCAAAACATTTTTTTTAAATAATGTGAAAACTATATCAATATCTACAAATAATTGTATGATAAACGGTAACGTAACACTCAGCAAACTTGGTATGGATCATGTTCATGAATCACCCCGTCCCGCGTTTGATTCCCAGCTGTGGCAGAATTTTTAAAACATATTAAACTTATCGCCGGAAACCTGACGGTAAAAAACGGCGTAGAATCCGACGGAAACCCGAAGAAAGACTAAAAATCGGCGTAAAATCCGACAAAAATCCAGGGGAAGACTAAAATCTTGTCGGTTTACCGTCGGGAAATGCCAACCGCCGGGAAATGCCGACGGATAATGATGGTTTAGGATTAGGATTTCAAAAATAAAAACGGATCATCGACAAACTTCCGAGGAAGTAATGTAAGGATTTTTTGTATTAGATTTCATCCTTTACAATCTCCAATAACATGTTTTTACGGTTTTAGGAAAATCAAACATGTTGGACGAAAAACATCTTAGTATACAATGGTGTTTAAGAAAAGTTTGTACTGAACAATCGTTCGATTTACCGTTTATATATTTTCTGTAATCAAGTTAAAAGGATACTATAAATATTGTGTTTAGTGTATCATATAAATTCAGAACTTGCAAGATCCCAAAAACCATACACTAAAGAAACCATAAACCCTATCTCATCGGAAATCCGTAGGAAATTTCCGACGGAATTCTGACGACTATAAATTATCCTTCGGAATACTGTCGGTATGGGCGAGTCAAATGCTCATTAACTAACATTAGTTGCCGTTTGTTCCCAAAAAACATTTCAGAAACGTACTTTTCGAAAATTGACCATGGAACCGACGGATTGTCATCGGATTTTCTGTCAGAATTTTTTTTTATATATATAAAAGAGGTCCGATTTCCTTGTTTTTTCCATATTCAAATCTTCTTTAAAAACCTCTTCTAATTCTAAAACTACAGTTACGATCAGTATGGACACCGTTCGATTATCCGCGGAGAACTGGACCGCCATTCAGCATGTTATCGCTGAAGGATTATGTGTGTTCATTGGTGTAATTGTCAGATTACAACCTAACATAATCAACTAGGATCTAGGTGATTTGCAGTTGAATCATAAACAGATCAGGATCATTACCTTGTGATTGCAGCGGATTGATCAAAGGAATATCGAGATCTGAAAGAGCTGATGATTACCGGCTCCTCCTAGGTATCCACACGCTTACAAGCTACTGGATCAGGCTGCTAGACCAAGTTGGAATCAACAGAGAGAGAGAGGACGGCTCCCTGTGAAAATCGCAGATGGGGTGTTGTCTTTACCCTAGGCTGCGCCTCCCACTTCCTTATATGGGCCCAAGTTATTAAACTAATGGCCTATTAGGCTTTTGGGCCCAAGACCCAAATCAGACAAAATAACTGTATTTTGTCTGCCCCAATTCTCTGTACAAATACAGTAAATGCCTTGCATCTTACCGTATTAATTCCATTTTAACTTTCCCGTTAGCTATGGTGTGTGACCCTTTGGGATCATACAATACTGGTAATAAGTCCTAAACTTATAGATCAAGAGCGGACTCTAGCAAGTCATCATGATCACCCAGTATTTATGACTTATGTCTGATCTCGACACTTATCATACTTTCTAGAGATAGTACAGTAGATTTCAGGACATTCCCAACAATCTCCCACTTGTACTGGAATCCTACATTCCCTAATCCTTTTGTCTCAATATCTCGATCTGGCATAAGGCAAGATGCGTGTCATCCTTATATAGCCAGACCATGTTCATCGGACCAGATTTGATACTGACAATGCAAACGACTTGGGCAAGTTCGTTTGGGAGTGGTCACTCTCTTACCAGCTATCAAGTCTCCGATTGGCCTAGAGATATTACCTCCGTTAAACGGCAGGGACAAATCCCATCTTGTTCCATCACTATGAACTACACACTTTATAATACACCCAACCAAGGTCCTTATAGCTCCCAGTTACGAAACAGCGTTAGACAATGATCAAAGCGCATCACTCCATGTGCAGCCACATGCATGCGAACTCAGGTCTAAGGACTATACTCTATAGTCGTATATGAGAACCTCTTATGACACATATATTAATATCTTGTAGAGTTCTCATCAGCGGGCCATGTCCGGTCATATGCTCCCCTACATATACCTATGTGTCGACTTTGATGCCGCGCATCTATGACCCCTCGAAACTTGGTCATAAGTCTCAACACAATCTAGTCTCAAGTGGTTGTTGGTGTTCCAATTTCAACAACCTTCGACTATGGACACTATGATTTATGTCATTTCGTTAAATATGGGGTTTCAGGATCAAGTCTACTCATGTACTTCGATGGCCCATATATAATGACATGAATCATTTTGGAACGATTATTTATATCACAGTTAAAATAATCTAGAAATCATAAATTTCATAAACATAAAATATTATGTTTACATGAACCTTTCAAAACAACTAAATAAAGCCCTTTACAAACTCCCACTGAAATTAAGACTACATCTTAATTTCACTTATCCTACAGCTACAGTCCGCGACTCGTGCTTAGGCCTAAGGAGTGGCTTCGTTAATAGATTAGCAACGTTCTCATTCGTTGAAACTTGCTGATCTACTTAACACCTCTGTCATTTATCTCACGGAATAGGTTATACCTACCCTCAAGGTGTTTGGACCTCTGATGTGCAGCTAGCCTCATCTATGCTGGGAATCACATCAAGTTCAGTAATGGACTCTTCTTTCCAAACAACCTCTTTCGCCGCTTCCCAAGCTGCGAAATGTTCAGCTTAAGTCATGGAGTCAGCAACAGTGCCTTGCACCGCCAGACAGACACAAGATATAACCGGACTGTGACCGGAAATCATCTTTGTCTGTTGGTAACTTGCCTTTCAGACTCTACCGACTTGTAGCACCTCACTTTCTCCGTAAATCAAGAACTTATCCTAAGTATTTTCCAAATACTTGAGGATATTCATTACGTCTATCCAGTGATTCTTTGCTGGATTTGACTGGTCTTTACTTGTCTTGCTTAACATTAAAGCAACATCAAAACAAGTACGTGTCATGGCATACATGATAGATCCAATTGCCGACGCATATGGAATCTCATCCATGCATTCAAGCTCAACAGTTATCATAGGACACTGTTTCTTGCTTAACGTAATGCCATGTGACATTGGCATAAAACCCTTCTTGGAATGCTGAAAACGTGTAGGACTTTGTCAATATGAGAATCCTGACTTTGTCCTATCAGCTCTTTTGGATCTCTATCTTTAGATCCAAAATCCAAGAACTTACGTGGCTTTACCCATATCAATCATAAAACCAACTCCCAAGCCAGTCCTTTACCGACTGCAGCATTGGAACGTTATTTCCGAGAATCAGTATGTCATCGACATACACTATGAGAAATGCAACATCGCTCCCACTTATCTATTAGTAAACGCACAGTTCCATCTCGTTCCTGTTCAAGTCAAAACCTTGACTACTTCAACAGAACGAAGATTCCAACTCCGATATTCTTGCTTCTATCCATGAATGGATCGATGAAGCTAACTTACATACAGTATAATTTTTTTTGGAGTCCGGGCTCACTTTCGCTTCTGTGAATTTCGCAGGTTCGTCACTTTCAATGATCATCAGATCATGGCAACTAATCACGAGAAATCACTCTCGGATTAGTGACGGATTCATTCAGATCTGCGAACTTCAGGCTCTACAGGTGTAGATTCTACAGAAATCTGTAAATCCATCCGTTGCTCTCCCTCAACAGGTTGAGCAGCCTCCTGTATTTCTCGAATTTCTTCGAGTTATACTTTTACTCTCACTGTTCTTCTTGGAAAGCAATTTTCCTTTTAGAAAACAGAATTCCGAACAACCTAACTTCGTTTTCGGAATGGATGTAAAAAGTAACAAGCCTTGGTTTCCCTAGGACAACCAGCGAAGTAGCTCAACTACAAATACTCAGTAAAGACGAATTTGGATCATTTCCAGTCCACATTTATGTGGTGTCTTTCAACTGATATTGGTGGAACTATTTCAGCGTAAACTTAGATATTTCTAGAGCGTTATTCTTAAAGAATATCATGGAAGATTCGTGTGACTCATCTTTAATCATTTCTAATAAGATCTGATTCTTTCTCACAGAAACACCTCAAGGTTTTCAGGAGAAATGAGCTGTGAAACGACTTCACACTCATTCAGATGATCACACCATCAATGACTTAAGTATTCTCACTCGTGATCTAATCCAGAGTCTCAATACTTCTGTCACTCAGATTCTATACCTCATTCTGGAACTCTTTCGACCATTTCAAAGAATTCCGACTCGTGTCTCATCAAATGAACACAGTCATACTCACTGAAGTAATCAGTAAATATAATGAAGTACAGGAAATTTTCTCTGGCATTACTGCTCATCGGGCCACATACATGAGTATGTTCAAGGTCCAATAAGCCTTTGGGCTTTTCTCTAGCTCGGCTAAGATGGGCCCTTTGTCTTTTGGTCCAGTAAGCAGAATTCAAGTCTCATAAGATATCCGATCAAATGAGCCCAAAAGTCCATAACTATGGGGTTTCTGAATCCGACTCACTCTATGTGACCAAAACATTTACACCAAGAAAAATCAGGTTTAATTCATCAGATTTAAACCAATTCGGTATTTATGTTACTTTTAGGCACTCTTTGGTTTAAGATATAAAACCCATTCCTTGAATAGGCTACAATCAATATTTCATTAAGATCAAAAGAACAAAACTTGTCTTTTATCAAAATGAAAAACATTCAAATTCTTACAAGAAAATGAAAGACAACTCTGCTTAAAGCAGGTACATTGTAGCAATTACTTAATACAAAACCAAGCCTCAAAGGCATCTACAAGTGAAAACCCTACGGCTGAGGCAGCATCCATAGCTCCTTCCAGACATGCAGTTCCACTTGTCCTTCCTTCAACGTTCTATTGTTGTTTAGGCTCTGCATATTTAACAAATATCAGTGCCACAACCAGTATCCAATACCTATAAGGTAGAACTTGAAGTAATAACATGAATACCTGAGGAAGTAGTCTCATACATCAACTTCAACTCCTCATAATCTTCCATGAATTTAATACAATCTCTCTTCCAATGCCCAGTCTCTTTACAGTAGCAGCACTTACCAACGTAAGATGTATCTGACTCGGGCTCAGAAGACACACGCTTGCCATGATTCAAAATCTGGACAACTTTGTCTTCACCCTTGTCAGCACTAGGTTTAGTAAACCTACCCTTCTCCATTATGAGATTATACAGGGTACTCTTCACGTTTGGCTCAACTGTCTTGAGCATATCATGCAGTTCAGTCAGCGTCTTCGTTAAGCCTTTCTTGATATAGTTCCTTTTGAACTTATCATAGCTTGACGGCAGTGACTGCAGAATGATCTCAGTTGCCAATTCTTGGCTAACTGGATAATCCAGTTTCCTCAGGTTATCAATGTAACCCATCATTTTACTGACATGAGGACTCACTGGATGATCATTTGGTAGCTTGCAGCTAGTGAGAGACTTAACCAACTGGTATCTTTCCACTCTTACCTGCTCCTGAAATTTCAATTTCAGGCTGCTGATCATCTCTATTGGCGACTCCATGTTCTCATATTGCTTCAGCAAATCTGAGTCCATGGTAGCCATTATCAGACCACGCACATTTACCGCATCATTATAATGCTTATTCCAAGCATCATATACTGCATGAGAGGCATTGGACCCGATCCTCTCGGGGAGAGCTCTTTCAAGGACATAGTCCTTTCTCTCCTGCCTGAGGACTAGCCTCAGGTTCCGCGACCAAGTCAAGAAATTTGATCCGTTCAGTTTGTCCATCTCAAGGACAGACCGGATCGAGAAAGTGTTTTGATTGTTTGTGCTAGTCATAACTGAAATTTAGAGATAAATAGAGTTTTAGTTATTCAGTTCATAAAAGAGTAATCTCAATAAATTATAAGAAAACTCGCATTGCATTCAAAATTTCTTTGTTTAACCTCATAAGAATGCAATGATTCCGAGACCCATGTTCAACTAAATCCAAAGTGGGCCACTGGCCGTCACCCAGAAGTAGCTTTACTTGGTAAGCATACACACAGCGAGTTATATCCATATAACTCTCGGTTGTGGATTGGGCCCAAGGCCCAATACACCAGATGTCTCAAGGCCCGGGACTCCCGATGGCCCAGTCAAGGAAACCAATCTCTTACAGCCAAATAATCACTAAAGTCTGGGACTCCCAATGAAATTAGTGACTATATACTACTTTACTTACGCAAAAACAGACACCTCACACTGTAAGCCATATCTGTAATTGAATAAGCGTTAAGTAGCTGACAAGATTGGGCAAGACATCCAAGCTTGATATTGGTTTTGAGGATTTTAGGTTTTCTTTCCAAAAATAGAAGATTACTATTTTGGGAAACTTACTTATTTTAGAAACTTTCTAAATCGGGAAACATACTATTTCCAAAAATTTCCTAACATGCCAAAATTAGAAACTTCTAATATTAGAAGCTTTCTAATTTAATGTTTTATTGAAGTTTTTGGATGGGTCACAAATTATAGGCCCAATTCTTGGCCCAAGACCACAGAATTCCAATTGGCCCAATAATTTGACATAACCGAGTCGGTTCATTAATTCTGGTCCAAGACCAAATTAATTACTAAATCCAACTGGTTATTTACTAAACCAGACCAGCTCTAAATTATTTGGTCCAACCAAATCAAACTTAGACCAGCCTTCGGTTTAGGTTAAAATTCAATTTTTTTGAATTTAAATCCGTTTTAACCAGAAACTAAATAATACCAATTGTATTAAATAATTTCCAGCAAACCGCGATTTGGGTTAACCGCTTAAACCATAATTATCAAAGCTTTGAATTGATTTTGTCTTTAGCTTAAAACAAAAACATAATTGATCATGACATTAACAAAATCGTAACAAATTCGATACGAGATATTAACTAAAGGACAAAATTGATTTTGACCTTTTTCAAATTCGATTCATGACTCAACTTTTTTCAAACTGCTTGATAATTAATTAAACCATCACACGATCATGATATGGCTTGAAGACAAAAACGATTTTTTTTTTTTCAATTCAACAATCGATTCATTTATGATTATTAAGCAAAGTCATCTTATGATTCAAAAGGTCAACATGCGATTGACATTAACAATCAAATCGTTTCTCTTATAATACAACAAAGTCAAACAAAAAGTTAATGATTCTTAATTCACAATCGACTTTGACTTATGAATTCGTTTTAATTATGAAACAAAGACAATAAGCGATTGTTATTCAAACGATTTAACAATTCTAGGTTTTCAAAGTTTCAATCAATTTTACTCATTAAAATCGATTCATCAAACTAATAAACAACCTAGTATGATCCAAAAAGCAAAAACCTAACGACCTAGGCTCTGATACCACTGAAGGATTATGTGTGTTCATTGGTGTAATTGTCAGATTACAACCTAACATAATCAACTAGGATCTAGGTGATTTGCAGTTGAATCATAAACAGATCAGGATCATTACCTTGTGATTGCAGCGGATTGATCAAAGGAATATCGAGATCTGCAAGAGCTGATGATTACCGGCTCCTCCTAGGTATCCACACGCTTACAAGCTACTGGATCAGGCTGCTAGACCAAGTTGGAATCAACAGAGAGAGAGAGGACGGCTCCCTGTGAAAATCGCAGATGGGGTGTTGTCTTTACCCTAGGCTGCGCCTCCCTCTTCCTTATATGGGCCCAAGTTATTAAACTACTGGCCTATTAGGCTTTTGGGCCCAAGACCCAAATCAGACAAAATAACTGTATTTTGTCTGGCCCAATTCTCTGTACAAATACAGTAAATGTCTTGCATCTTACCGTATTAATTCCATTTTAACTTTCCCGTTAGCTATGGTGTGTGACCCTTTGGGATCATACAATACTGGTAATAAGTCCTAAACTTATAGATCAAGAGCGGACTCTAGCAAGTCATCATGATCACCCAGTATTTATGACTTATGTATGATCTCGACACTTATCATACTTTCTAGAGATAGTACAGTAGATTTCAGGACATTCCCAACAATCGCCGCCCCGGTCGAGACCGTCTTCCAATGCTACACCCATCACGAGAAGACCATACCATTTGGTTCGGTTTTAATGCTGCAATCCAGTCTGTCTTCAGCGATGTCATCCAACGTCGCTGATCCAGGAATTTTATGACTTACCGGCATATTGTCGGAGGCCTTAAAATCACTTGGTTCTTCGACTTCATGGTAATTTATGTACTTTATTTTACGTTATTCGTTGATATTCTCTACTTTTATAAGGACTATTTCAACTTCAGTCTTGAAATTATCAGAAAAGTGTGGCGGGAATTCCACTGGATGGCCCGGCGGGTTTTCTAGACAAAATTGGGCCGGTTGAAACTCCGATGGAAAAGAAGGGAAAAGAGACCCGCATGGATCGAGGCTCGTGACTGAAACCGGATGACCGAGAATTGGATGGAGCCGGATGATGGGGATTGGTTCGGGAACCAGAATTATAGAATTTTGTATTTTTTACAAAAAGACGAATAAATAAATTTATGTAATTTTCATAAATAATTTTTTTTTTAAAAATATTGTTCTTTTATAATTCGTATAGTATTTATAAAAATATTTATTATAATTTTAATATATAAATATAAATATAAACAAAACAATTTTTAATTTCCCAAATAATTGAAATTAAACATTATATACATTTCTTTGTAGGAAGTTTACAACTTACACACATAGCCTACTGATTTCCGACGGTTCGGTCAAAAGAGCAATAACACTGCATCTCTTCCCTATGCAATGTTTTGATAAGTGTCTTTTTGGAAATTTAATACGAACCGATGGATTTTCGTCGTTAATTTTTGTATAAATAGGGTACGAATGTCTCAATGTTTTCATCTTCAACACAAACACTTATACACTTCCAAAAAAAACAAAAAATGGACTTCGTGTATTTGTCCCCCTAAAACCGCTCCTCCTTCTTTCGGGACATCAGTCTACCGGGTCGGGAACATCTTCTTGTTCTAGACCCATCCCGCCAAAACCGGACCATATTGTTTGGTTACAACTCTGTCATTCCGACTGTCGTCAGCGATATCATCGAGAATCGCTGCTCGATGAGTTATCTCACATACCACAATGTTCCCGACCACTTTAATGATTTATTAATAATAATCATTTACGATATATATATAATATTTTTTTTGGAAATTCTATAGTTTTACAAAAAATTAGTAATTTGTTTTTTATAATTTTGTAAAATTCAATAAATTTTATATAGAATTATTAACTTTTGTATTCTCTTATTGTTTGTACGGAAAATTTTGGAGAGTTTGAGCAGTACTTGGCCTCCCAACCGGATCAGTTAGTGCATGTTCAGCCACGTTCGGGGCCGGCGAGACGGTCTCTCCCTGCTCAGCCGAGGCCATCACAGCATAGACAATCTCATCCTAGACAGAAGCTCCTAGTGGGAGTGATTCGGTGACTCAGGTGCCAGAGAAACAACATGTTCCGCCATCTATTGCAGCGGGGATACCGGAGTTAGTCAACCAGATGGGACGAGAGTTTCTAAAACATCTCGATCCCAACTACGAGATCATCACGAGAACTTATTGGTATGTCATGTAACTTCGAGAATTTCAAATTTAACATATTTATTATTATACATACTTTGAACGTTTGATTTTTTTGCGTTATCACGTTTCCGATGACGGAATCGAAGGCACAAAGAGAATCTTGGGCGTGATGTACAAAATGCTTCATATCGGCTATCCGACCTACATGGAGATGCCTCTATCTGTTAAGCATAACTGGTTCTGCCAGTTCGCGATACGTATTTTCATTTCTTTCGTATTTTGTACTATTATTAATTGTTAACAACAAACGTTTTTTGTAGCAAGAGTATACTTAGGATAAGAAGTATACTATGCTTGTGGAACGGGAGTTCCACCACAACGCTAGATCCCATTACTCTTACGTCATCAACGAGTGGAAGCAGAAGTGGGTGGTGGAAGAAGTCCAGAAGGGAGTGAACGGTGAGGTGTGGAAGGGGCTTATCCATCATTGGTCGCTGCCTACGACATCATCGACCTCTTCGACGAACTCGCAAAACCGTAAAAGTCAAAGAGGTTGTAACGGGATGGCAACCCATAACACGGGGGCAAAGAGCACCGTTCAACGGAATTTTCCCAGAATTTAATACTTATTTTTAATTAATGTTTTTTTGCAGAAACGGCGAGAAGGACGGGACCCGACGTTTGTTGAGCTTATCGAGGGCGGCCATAAAAACAAGACCACCAGCGAGATCCAGGATCTGATCGCTCGTAGAACTGTTGAGTCGGCGAAGAGGCGGGTGGATGAGTTGCTATCCCAGGAACCAGAGGAAGTCAGATCAACAGAGTCTGAGCTATCGCCAGAAAAGGTCAACGAGATATTTCTCGAGGTAAGTTCTTATGTTAACTTAAACTTGATATAGTTCTTAGATTACTTGATTTCTGACTAGTATGTTTTAGAAAATTTGCAAGAAACACATAAGAGAAAAGGCAGTGTATTCGTTTAGGAAATTTGGCGAAGACAATCTCGACACCGCACTCCCGCTTCCGTCCAGACACCGACTCCTTCACCGAAGCCTTGAAGGAGAAAGACGAGGAAATCGAAGCGTTGAAAGCGAATCAGGCGTGGATTGAAGCTCAGATGCATGAGGAAAAGGCAGAAAACAAACCGGAAGATGAAGGCGATGGAAGATCAGTTTTTGAACTTCGCCAAGTACGGCATACTTCCAGAAGGAGTGGCCACAGGAGCGGCACCGAGAGTGGGAACAAGATCTTTGGGGATGGGTTCGGGAACTGTACATGGAACGGGGATGGGCTCGGGATCCGCAGCGGATCTTGATTGTATGCAATTAAAAACTTTTTTGTTTTATGAATATTTTTAAATATTTTATTTTCTAATAAATTTTTGTTTTTATTAAATTTTTTTTTATTGATAATATTAATATAATTATTATATAAATATGAAAATTTTAATTATTTAAAAATTTATATTTTAAGTATCCTTGGAAATCCGTCGGTAATATGTCGGTTTACCCTCGTCGGTTAACCTTCCGTAATGCACCATCGGCATTCCGTCAGTTTATTTCCGTCGGAAAACCATCAGTAATGTCCATCGGCAATCCATCGGTTTATTTCCCTTGGTAAACATATTGTCGATAATATGTCGGTAGTTACCGACGAAAAACCGACGGATGTTGATTTCCAACGAAATAGAACCGACAGATAATTTTGGTTGATAATCTGTTGGGAAGGGCCATTACCTACGAATATCCGACGAATTCGTCCGTCGGTAATTTCATGTTTTCTTGTAGTGTAAATGAATAAAATGTTCTAGAAAACAAATAAAATTTAAATATTATATTATTTAAAAGTAAATATAAATGATGAATAAAGAGAGAAGTTTTAAATAATTCTATGAATTTATGTTTAAACTTAAAATGTAAAACATGTTTACATTAAAGCAAGCTATTATAAAATAATTAACATCATCATAGTAAGATCTACTACATTATTTCATTAACTATCATAATATAAATATATATATATATTAATTATTTATTGTTATATAATCACCAAAAAAATAAAAAGATGTACATAAATATTATTATTTTATTGATATTTATATAGAGTTGAATTTGGTGTTATGAAATTGAGAGATAAAAAGTACATTTATATGGAAGTATATTATCTTAAAGTGGGTTAACCAAAAAAAATATTAGTGGTTATAATATTTTCTTTCAATTAGAAATAGTATGTTATTGTATTTTTTATAAAAATAAACTGCTCTTTTACATTAGTAATTTATTATATATTTTAATATAATTTATATTTTACAAGATTCAAATTATCAATATATTTTTTTTAAGGATTGTAATTATTGTATAATTTTCTTTTATTTTAAAAATAATTTGATGGTGAATTTTATAAAAATAGTTTTAGTATATTTCTTGTTATGATTAATAATTTGTTGTATAACTTATTTTTATATAAAATTAAAAGATTTTCCTTTTTAATTTTTATATATTTTAAAATATTTTCCCTTTATTATTATTAATTTTAAATATAAATTATATTCTTTGACACCTGTAAAATATTTAATCATCTTACTGATAGGCGAAACCAAAAGAGAAGTCCGATCTCTCTCCGGCCACCGACGTTGTGTCGGTGGTCCGGCTGTTTATATGTTCATACTTTTCGTTTTGCTGCGGATTATCCGCCTAATAAAGCTTCGATCAAGTCTTCCGCCGTTTTTCTCTGTATGAGTGTTGGGCGCTTGATCGACTGTCTGCTTTTGGTTGTTTCACTGGACTCGGTTTTTGTTTTCTTTGCGGACTCTTGGTCCGTCTTTCAGATCTAAGCCGGTTTGGAGTGTTTCGATGGCCATGCGACTCTTCCTTCTATTCGATCTACTTGTTGCGTGGGTATAAGTTTCTAGCATGTGTGTCCCCTTCATGTTGACGCGGCGTGCATCGTCGGAACCAGAAAGCTTAGAAACACATCTCCGAGGTCAATAAATTGGACCTCTTTGGCGGTTATCATCTCCCGGAGCTCTGGTGGATTGGTGATTGAAGATTTCATCCTATCTAGCTTGTTGTCATCGTTCTTCATCCAGGAGTTAGATCGGCAGAGCGATTGTCATAATTTCGAGCTATCCAGCGTCGTCGGTAAACCGCGGCTACGCCGGCGCCAATGTGCATGACGGTTTCACTGTGCAGCCGACGCGTGTCACTGAGTTGACAGCATGTGGCTATCAAACGGATGCACTCGAGTTGGCTCGTCCGTTTTTAAGCTACTTTTAATCGTTTTTTTTTAAAGCCCAAATCATTATCATTTGCTCTGTTTTGATGTAAAGCCCTTTGAGCCAACTTTTAAGCTTAATGAAATGCATAACAGTTGCCGACTAAAAAATAAATAAATAATCATCTTACTGATACGTGCCACCATCATTTTAATTATTAGATGGAAATTTGTACCCCATTTCAAGGACTACCCCATTTCAAGGACTAAAATGTGGTTTTAAATTGATCATAATTTTTTTTTAACTAAATTCTTATTTTATTATTTAAAAGCTGTAAACATATCGCAATCTCTATAATATTAGTTGAAAAGTGAATTTTTATATGTATGTCTAGGACAAACTAATACATCTATCTTGTTCTTAAGGCTCTTGTTCTTAAGGCTTTCACGTCAGCCAGAAGTGTTAGTGGTGGATGGAATAACGTTATGTTTATCCTTTGGAGGAGGGGGGGGGGGATGAGGAGCAACATTTTCTTGGGGCTTCCAAAAAGATCTCTATGAGGTAAGGTTTGTTAAGGTCTATGGACTTCCAACTTAAAATCAATTGGTGATAAGTGTAGTGATCCATATCCCTTATATATTACTAATGATCTTTTCCTTATATATTACTAATGATCTCTTCCAACAAATAATATAGAACACTATGTCATAATGCGCCTCCTCGAGATAATGGATCTTTGGCCATTAATTGCGGAATGCTCGAGCTTGGATCGGCGACACCAATTTGAGCCTGGATTGTCGATGATTCGACCCACTTTGAGTCGGATTGGATTGGACTGCTGGATCGGGCTCTGATATCATATTAAGGTCTATGGGATTCCAACATAAAACTAATTAGTGATAAGTGGAGTGGCCCATATCCCTTATATATTACTAATGATCTCTTCCAACTATCGATGTGGGACATTATGTCCTAATAGGGTTGTCTTTGATATCAACCTGCACACGATAGGTCTTTATGGTCAGCATGCGGGGGAAGAAGGGTTTCCTTTCCGAAGAATCTCTGATGCGTAATTTAGGTACATTCTACTAAAAGAGATGCACTGAAGAAGTTTGTGGGATTTATGGTAACGATGTACATCCATAGATTCGAACTTTCATCTCTTATGAGAGTTTTTGGTCGGAATAAAAAGGCTACTAAATTATAAAAGTAGTGGGATTGTTTTTCTCCTTTTAATTTCTTATCATAAACAAGTGAACTTACTTTGTCCTCTCCTCCTTCAAGACTCCTTTATCTCTTATATATAGAGGTGTATGCTTGACAAGTTTTCCTTAATATTTACTTTCATGTCTCCTTTTGTCCTATATCTGATCACGTCGATTAATTATGTAATATTACAGTTTGTGGTATATGCGGAGAGGTTTGGAAGAATTGATTTGACTATATGTGTCACCGAAGTGTATTTATATTAGTCACTTATCCAGAGAGAACTTTAGAGTTATGAGTACTTGAGCTGGAGTAGTTGAAGGATGAGTGATCTACTGGGAAATTAGTCGTGGTATCGTGCAAGTGAGGAAAAAATGTGGAGAACAGTTGCGTGGTGATTGCATGGATAGCACACAAGTATTTCGAGCCTCCCAAAATAACAAACCGGCCGTCGGACGAGGTGGGCCCATGGATCGAGTGAGCGGGTGAGAAGCCCACAGATAGTGGCGGTCAAGGTGTGACATGTAGTATCAGAGCCAAATTCGAGGACGCGTGTGGAGTCAATGAGGGCTCACACTGTCAAAGATAATGATCATGGTGCGCAACGAAGACGTTTTACTCTGTGAGAGAAGATTAATTGTAACATCTCGGTTTATGATATATGCGGAGAGGCTTAGAAGAATTAATTTGGCTACCTATGTCACCAAAGTGCAGTTATCTTTTCGGTCAGTTATCAAGAAAGAACTTCAAAGTTAAGCTTGTTTGAGTTGGAGTAGTTGAAGGATGGGTAACCTACCAAGAAATGATTTGCGGTATCATGCAAGTGAGGACAAAGCAGAAGAACAGTCGCGTGCTGATTGTAGGGATAGTAAACAAATCTTTAGAATCTTCCAGAAATAACAAACCGGCCATCGAACGAAGGTGAGCCCATGAACCGAATTAGTGGATGTGGAGCCCATCGACGATGGCGGTCAGAGCGTTACAAATTAGCTCTTAGGCGGGTTTGTCGGACCATGTATCCTTCTTCCGATGGCCATAGTTGGTAATAATAATTTCCAGTTGATGTTAGTTCTCATAAATTTCTTATTTAGTTCTCATAAATTTCTTAAAAAACACTTTAGTGAACAAAACAAATTATAATGTTCTTTTTACTATTCGACTAAAAAAAAATTCCTTTTACTGCGAATATCATGATTTTTGATAATTATACAATTTTATAATTTCTTGCAAATTTGATTTTAATTATCTATAACTATAAGTGTCCTACCACATAGATATGTTTTTTTGATAAACTAGCATATATGTTTATTTTTGTTGAATTAGGTTTGTGAATCAACCCTATATCTCTCCCCTTTTATATTAGGGATTTTAACTGGCTATTTTCTTTGTTGTTGTTCAACAGATTTTCTTTTGACAGAGTAAACTTATTTATAAAACTTCAGTTGACCAAAAACAAAATTCTCTCTCCCCCCGCCTCCCCCCCCCCCCTTCAAGAAAAGGCTACACGGGGTAGAGGCACACATTTTTTTGTAAGTAACAATTGCAGCCAACCACACTTAAAATATATATATTGTCAATGATGATCAAATGCGATTGTCTCATGGCACACTTTTGATAATAAGCATTTATAAGAAAGATGAGACAAAGACAAAGAGCATTAAATAGATGGGACATTCCATAACCGACAGACAATATTGAATACAATTAACTGAAAAACGGAAGGGTCAAAATTGGATGATGAAATACGTAGTTGAAACGGAACGTTGACGATCTATCAGCCCCGAAACACTCTTAATAACTACGGTCCCATACATACAGCTACAAGACCATTTCCCATCCATACTGCTAGTATTATTGCAAGAATTAAAGCATTAGGTTGGGACTGGGTCCAATTGCTTGAATAGTATAGGCCCTTTTTCTTGTCATTTAGTTGCGGAATAATCTTTAAGTCTCCTCTTGTGTGAAGTCTTGGAATAACTTGATTGTATTAAATTTAACAAAAAAAAAATTAACAGTAATGAACTTAATTATCTGGTGAGAAAATTCTCCTATATATTCAGCTCACTACCTGTTTTCAATTTTCAGAGCCGACAATAACTCAGGAGAGTCTTGCGGATGGAAACACAAGGCAAAGTTATCACTTGCAGAGGTAATTTTGGTATATACTATGAATCTTTTTATGTATGTGTAAAGCTAAGCTAAAATATGATGAGTGTGAATGAATGACCAGCGGCTGTGGCATGGGGCCCTGGAGAAGATCTAGTGATGGAGGATGTAAAAGTGGATCCTCCTCAGAGATTGGAAGTGAGACTACGAGTCCTCTTCACTTCCATCTGTCACACCGATCTTAGCGCATGGAAAGGCGAGGTAAATCTAATATACTTCTTCTTCTTCAAGTAACCCTTTTAATGTCTTCTTATATCTGTCTGCTGGTCAGAACGAGGCTCAGCAAGCATACCCTCGAATCTTTGGTCATGAGGCAGCCGGGTAATTAGTCGAGTATATATCTTGTTTTATATAATGGATGAAAGCAGGGGATCATATGCTCCCTATTTCAGGATAGTGGAGAGCGTAGGGGAAGGAGTTGAAGATATAAAGGAAGGGGATCATGTGCTCCCTATTTTCACCGGAGAGTGTGGTGAATGCAGAGTCTGCAAGCGAGATGGAGCTAATCTGTGCGAGAGATTCCGAGTGGATCCGATGAAGAAAGTGATGGTAGGTGATGGGAAGACCAGATTCTTCACCAGTAAAGACAACAAGCCTATATACCATTTTCTTAACACATCCACCTTCTCCGAATACACGGTCGTAGACTCGGCTTGTGTGGTCAAGGTGGACCCTCGGTTTCCTTTGGAGAAGATGTGTCTCCTCAGCTGCGGTGTCTCCACTGGTAATCAATATCTTCTAATTATGTGTGACATGACAAGTGGTTGTTTTATTTAATGAATGAGACAAGTTATGTTTTATGAAATGAAGGTGTGGGCGCGGCCTGGAACGTGGCTGATATTCAGTCTGGCTCCACCGTGGCTGTCTTTGGGCTGGGCGCTGTTGGACTTGCCGTAAGTATTTTCTTTATGTATCATCATCTATACGAATACGTAGCCTCACTCTAAAATGCATGACGTGTGATAATTTGGGACAGGTGGCTGAGGGTGCAAGAGCCAGGGGGGCCTCAAAAATCATTGGGATCGACGTCAACCCTGACAAGTTCCCATTAGGTAGAGAAGCAGGGATCAGTGAATTCGTAAACCCAAAGGATAGTGACAAGGCTGTTCATGAAAGGGTGATGGAGATAACAGAGGGAAGTGGAGTGGAGTATAGCTTCGAGTGTGCGGGAAGCATTGAAGCACTTCGAGAGGCCTTTTTGTCAACAAACTCGGGAGTGGGAGTGACAGTGTTGCTTGGCGTTCACGCAAGCCCACAGCTTCTACCTATCCATCCCATGGAGCTCTTCCAAGGCAGATCCATCACTGCCTCTGTTTTTGGAGGCTTCAAACCCAAAACCCAGTTGCCTCTTCTCTTCACCCAGTGCTTCCAAGGTCTGCTCAATCTGGACCTCTTCATCTCTCACCAGCTTCCTTTCCAAGATATTAACAAAGCCATGCAGCTCCTCCACCAAGGCAAGGCTCTCCGCTGTCTTCTCCGCCTCTGATCATCTGTTTCATTATTTGGTTTACAAGTTACTAGGTGTTGTGATGATGATTTGATTTTAATTTTCTTTCTAATGCATTTAAGAGATGTTTCCTTGTTGGGTAAACCCTCACTCCCACACTTAATTGTTCTTTTGATCACCAATTCAACAAAACTTCATAAATGCTGAACCCACAACTCTTTCCTGGAGTGAACGCAATCATTGAAAACTACTAATTCTATAGAGAAGCACAACCAAATGGCCACAAAAGTCCATGTGGTCTCTGTTAAATCCGACTGGTGACCACCACCAACTCTGAATTCAGATCATAAATGTCACCGTTTTTGGATTTCGATACAAGTTATCTATCAAAAACATACATTAATAATCTTCTTCAAGTCCGAAGACAACCTTTGGAAAGACCTATTTAAAGAGTAATTTTCCGTATCAAGGATGGTTTGAATCCGAGGCACAAAGAAACCAACATCTTTGTGTTACCACTAAGCTACCAACACCTTAATTAAAACAAAATAACTACCAAAAAGAAAAAGAAAAAAGTGTTGCCGCCAATGGACCATAGTGAGGCATGTTAGATATTCTCTTCATTAACCTAAGAAGAATGTTAAAGAGCGAATAAAAATCTAAAAAAAAAAAAAAAAAAAATTCCTAGAATTAAGATATAAATTATCTAGATTAATAGATAAAGATTATAAAGTGTTGTAGAATAATGCATGAATGATCATTACAAAAATACTTGTAGATTATATTATTCTAGAATATGCTAATATCTAAGCCACCATTAGTATAAAAAGAAGAGTGGTGTGATTTGTAACAATTCATCCAAGAAGAAACATATACATTAGAAACTCTATAAATTAGAAATAGTCAAATTAATAATCATCGTAAATTAATAAATTTCATCGATCCCAAATTGAACCAATTCAAAATATAATGTAATTCGATAAATTTATAAAATAATTTTTGATTTTTTTTTGTATTTAAGGCACTACCATAAATTAATAAATACCATATAAAAAGTTATGAAATCATGATTTTTTTTCAGTCTTGAGTTATGCTCGTTTACGATATATGATAGATGTTTTGTTCATATCAATGACCATAATGATAAGAACACATAATCAAAATTTTAAACTTCATATTCTAAGTAACAAGGAAACAAAAAAAAAATTTCACTAAACAATATGAACACATAAAATGTATAAATGGAAGTAAAATAAGTTTTAAATAAAAAGTCTAAAACTACAAATTTAATGAAAATTTATTAATTTAAATAAAAGGAACATTTAGAAAAATATTTCAACCAAATATATATCTATAAATTAATAATTGTATAATTAATAAAATATCAAAGTCTTAACATTATTAATTTATGTTATAAAGTTTTTAGTGTAATAGTGTTCACTACAAGGTACTTATAAATCTCTTTCCTAATAAAAATGTTTTTTTTTTAAATCCTAACAAAACATGATCTGCCTTTACAGTATACATTGAAGAGTTCGAAAAGAGGAAGACTTTTTCACGATTTTTACGCTTAAACATATATCACGTACTCTCAACTAGACGGCGGATCGACTAGCACGAAGTGCTCGAATCAGGCAGTCTTTAAGCGTTCATATTGGTTGGAGCAACCAACTCGGATGTTAGGGAAATAGCATTCTAAGTTTTACTTTGTTGTTAAATAAAAAAAAAACAAAGCCTGACCTATACACTAAGCCTTTAAAGAATTAGAACCCACTTCAAATTTAGTTGATCAAGTTATGTGGATGACTTCAACGATCACATGTGATCTACATTAGCTCCAAGCCTTCGATTTGGATGACTGTGTCATGTTAATTTTGGGTTTTCTTTTTGTTCACGAAAAAAGTTATGTGGCTGACTATGATTTGTAAAGGGTGATTTTTATTGATGAATAGCATTGTACATAAACACAGTTGTAAAGAGAGTTTAGGAAACTGAGAATATACACAAAGCAATTACACATGATTGATATATGACTGACAATCAATCACGTATGTAGTTTCCTCTTATATCCTCCCTCAATATCAAGCACCCTTGATGACGCCGATCTTGTCTCTGAGCAGTGTGAATCGAGCTCGTCCGAGTGGCTTAGTTAAACAGTCTGCAAGTTGATCGTTTGTGCTGACGTGAGACACACGCAGCTTGCCATCTTGAACTAGTTCTCGGATGTAGTGATAATCCAATGCCAGGTTTTTCATCCGAGAATGAAAAACATGAATGACACACAAATAAGTTGCCTCAATGTTATCACAGTATATAAGAGGCGGTGTATGCTGCTGCAGGCCCAATTCTGTGAGAAGAGAGCGTATCCAGTTCAGTTCTGCTGCTATGTTTGCGACTGATCGGTATTCAGCTTCTGTGGAGGAGCGGGTGACGCCCTTCAGTTTCTTAGCAGACCACGATACAACATGTTTTCCAAGATAGACAATGTACGCATTAGTAGAAACAAAGTCATATGAATCTCCCACCCAATCCGCGTCCGAGTACGCATGAAGAGAGAGCGGATTTGACTTGCTGTATGATAATCCATGAGTTGGAGTTCCGACAAGATACCGTAAAACTCTCTTTGCAGCTTGCCAGTGATCGATCGTTGGACAGTGCATGAATTGTGAAAGACGATTGACAGCATAGGCAATGTCGGGCGTATGAAAGCTAAATACTTCAAGCTTCCAATTAGTGTCATGTATTCGGTTGGGTTCGTATGCTTTTCTCCTGACAGTACTAGCTTTGGTGACGTAGCCATCGGAGTTGCCACTGTTTTGCATCCTGCATCTTCATCTTAGTGATTAGATCCAAGGTATACTTACGTTGGTTCAGATGAAGACCGTTTGGTGATCGAATTGCTTCAATCCCCAGAAAGTACGAGAGGTCGCCCATATTTTTCAGTGAAAAGCGTGATGCTAAGCTTTGAAGAACCCTTTCCACTTGCATCCTATTATTTCCAGTGACTATAATATCATCGATGTACACCAGTAGATAGAGAAGCGTAGTACCTTTGTTGTAGACGAACAGAGCAGTGTTTGCAACTGAGTTCTTGAAACCAATTGAGAGCTGATATATCATGTTTTTTACCGGTTTTAGACCATGATATAAGTATGTTTTAGAGTCTTTTGGTGTTTCTTTAGAGTCATTTACAGGTATTACTAGGTACATGCACGTTCGGAGCGGAATTGGAGATTATGGAGCTTTTTGAAGCATTTTGGTGATTTAACCCGAGAGATAGAGTTCAGTGTCCAGAACAGAGTATTGCATCGATCGACACACATCGTGCATCGATCGACACATAGCGAGATGGGCCAATCTCGGCGAGTTTAATGAAGTATGCAGAAATTGCAGAATTGCCCAGAAGTTCCTGATATTTACACAGAAGCCTCAAGACGTGATTAGGCTAATATAATTAGGTTTTTGAGTTTTATTTTAGATACGCTGTCATACTTTGAGCTGAGAGTTTCTGAGAGATTTTGGGGCTGATCTGAACCTGTATTGCTTCCGGCTTTTGGAGAAGATTTTGAACCCCTTTATTCCTTTAATCTCTTTTATGCAATCTATTATTTCATTGATCATGTTTTCATTATCTATGTCTGAGTAGATTCATAGTTAGGTTTAGGGATTCTAATTAGGGATTTCATGACTTGTTAGATTTGTTTATTTCAGTTAAGGATTCATATCATAATTGTTCTTCGATCTAAATTGTGCTTAATGCTAGTTCTAACTTGATCACTTAGAATCTAGACTTTAGGTTGTTAAATTGACACGACGGTGTGGTTTATAATCTGAACTATTTAGGTTGAGCAATTGAATTACTCGCAAAGAAATTTGGTTTAATTGAATTGTGAACATATCGAACTTGATCTTAAAGCTAGTTTAATCTATTAGTAATTGCAAAGACATTTGGATTGCTGCTATTAGACTTAAAGAATTCTCACAACGAAAGTTGGTTAATTCTATATCTGTGTTAAAGTTCTAGGATTGAGCTTAATTTGATCATGACTGGTAATTTATCTGCTTGTCTGATTTCCTGAGAACTCCCTAGACTTAGCGCTTTTAGTTAATTGCCTTAAAAACCACTCTTGATACTGATTTACTTTTCTGCATTGCTTTTAATTTCACATTACTTTCTCCTAGTTTGTATTTGACTGTTCTTAATCTATCGTTGACCGGAGTCCTTGTGGATTTGATACCCGAAGTACTACATCTGCATCACAGTGCACTTGCAGTTAGAATAGGGATAAACCTTGACCTATCAAGTTTTTGGCGCCGTTGCCGGGGACTCTTTTGAGTCTCCGATAGATTTGAACTTAGGGTTTAGACTATGATTTTTATTTTTTGTTTTTAGTTACTAATTTTTCTCTGTGCTTCTCTGTCGCAGGTTTGATATTCGCCTAGCATCGATCGTTGCATTCTTTATGTCGATCGTTACCAGGCGATTCTGAGTTGAGTCGATCGTTGCATCTCAGCATCGATCGTTGCACTGCGATTACAGACGGTTTATGCAGACGCGTGATACCAGAAGTAATCCGAACTCGAATCTCGTTAATCTCTGGCTTTAGGATTTTGCTAGACTAGAGAGAACTAACAGGAAAGATCGACGAGCAAGGATGGTGCAAGAACGCTTGATTCTGATACCTGATGCTCAAGGTGTCCTGAAGGACCGACAGAATAATCCGCATAATGCTGCTGGGCAAAGGATTGATGCTGAGGGAAATGTAATCCCTGATCCTGTGGAACCTGAACCTGAACAGCCACAAGGACAAGGCCAAGGCCAAGATCAGAGGCAGATGGTTGTCCGTGAGAGGACTCTTGTTGACTATAACCGTCTGGATGAGTATCATGCTAACCGGTCAGCAATTGTACCTCCTGGTTTTGAGAGGAATGACTTCGAGATCAAGACCATCTACTACTCTCTGCTGAGGCAGAATGCCTTCCATGGTTTCCCAAATGAGCAGCCTATGGACTATATTGATGAGTTTGAGGACATAGTCACTGGAATGAAGTATGATGGAGTAAACTATGACTATCTGTTTCTCAAGCTTTTCCCCTACTCTCTCGATGGAGATGATGTTGCTTGGCTGAAACAACTTCCACCTGGGAAGCTTACTACTTGGGATGCTGTGAAAGTGAGTTCCTGAGGCAATTTTATGATGATGCTCGCTCTGATCATTCTAGACAGGACATTCTCACCTTCTCCCAAGGTCCTATAGAGCCTCTCAAGGCTGCCTGGATGAGATTTAAGAAGTACCAGCGTGACTGCCCGCATCATGGATTCACTGAAGTGACACTGCTGGGTATTTTCTTCAGAGGTATAGATCTCTCTTACCAGACTGCGTTGGATAATTCCAGCAATGGAAATTTCAACACAAGGACTCTTGGGCAAGCTAAGACATTGATAGACAACTTGGTGAGCAGTAATAGCTGCAAGACTGCTGATAGGAGAAGGAAGGAGTCTGGTGGGAAGATAGATAACTAGGAGATAGCTGATATTAGGAGTAAGTTGGACACTGTCTGCAATTTGTTGGCTAGGAAGAAAGCTGTCCATTTTGCTCAGGAAATTGAGGTGTTTGGAGCTGAAGAAGACAACCAAGAAGAGGATGTGAACTACATTGGTGGCTCTGGATTCCAAGGAAACAGGTTTGGAAATCAGTCTGGTAATAGGTTCTTCAATGGAAGACATAAGAGTGCTTTCACAAGCAACCAAAACTCTTCTGGATTTGGACAGACTAGTGGTTTTCAGAAGCCTTTTCAGCAAGGTAATCAGAGAACGTATGGATCATCTGCTTAGCAGAAACCTCCTGCTTCTAGTGCTCATGAGAGCAAAATGGAAGCTATGATGGAACAGTTGCTGAAGGGTCAGACTAAGAATGCTAAGGACTTCAACAAGAAGTTGGAGGATGTGTATGAAGATCTGAATGGAAAGTTTGAATCCTTGAGCACACATGTTAAAGAGCTTGATGCTCGGGTTGCGCAGACTGATGGATATGCTAAGAGACAAGATGGATATCTTCCGGGACGGACTGATGCTAATCCTAAGAACCAGTGCAATGCAGTGACGTTGAGAAGTGGTAAGGAGTTGTTTCCTGCCCAGAAAAAGCAGCTAAGCTTGGAGGAAATCGTGGAAATTGAAGAAATGGACGATGAGATCCGTGTACTTTGCAATGCATCGACCGATGCACCTAAGAAACGATCGACGCAAAGCAAAAATTATGACACAGGCCCCAAGCTCGACACAGAGGTCGTGAAGGAATCGCCTAGCAACGATCGACGCAACACCAACAACGATCGACGCAAGGTGATTTCCGAGAGTTCAAACGCAGAAAAGCCGAAGAAGTCAAATGAAAGGGTCTATAAGCCTAAGGTCCCTTTCCCTAAGAACCCCAGGAAGGCTAGGAATTATAGGTAGTATGCTAAGTGTATGGAGATGATTAAGAAGGTATTGATTAAAGTACCTTTGGTTGACTCTATGCAGACCACTCCTGTGATGAAGAGATGCCTTAAAGACCTACTTGCTGGTAACTGGACTGATGAAGACAGTGTGATGATGATCACTGAAGTATGTAGTACAGTGGTTCAGGGCAGAATTCCTGAGAAGTTGAAAGATCCAGGAAGCTTTGTGTTGGATTGTGGCATATACATGGATATATTTGAAAGATCTCTATGTGATCTCGGTTCTAGTGTGAACCTTATTCCCTTCTCCGTTGCTAAGAGGCTTGGGATGACTGACGTTATGCCTACTAGGATCTCATTAGTCCTAGCTGACAGAACAATCCGGATACCCGAAGGATTGTTGGAAGATGTGCCATTAAAAATTGGTGAATGTGTGATTCATACTGACTTTGTGGTTTTGCAGTATGGAGAAGAACCAATGTATCCACTGATTTTGGGTAGGCCTTTCTTGGCTACTGCTGGTGCGATGATTGACTACAGAGGAGGTACGATAATCCTGAATGTGGGTGATTTAAAGATGAGTTTCAATATGAACAAGCTGGTTAAGAGACCAACCATCGACGGACATACCTTCTATGTTGATACACTCGGTGATTTGGCTGCGGATTACTTTCATAGAACTCATGCTGAGGATCCACTGGAGAGAGCGTCACTGAGCTCTATAATGGAGCTGGAATATCTGCAAGACGAGCCAGCAATCTGTTATGCGAGGCTAATGGATTCTGCTGAGCAGGTGATGCAGCTGGAAGTGTCTGACGCGACCATGCATCGATCGACACCATCTGGGCATCGATCGTTGCAAGTCGACAGTGATTGGGCAGAGGAAAAAGCTCCAAAAATTGAGCTGAAATAACTTCCATATGGGCTAAGATACGCATTTCATGGACCTAATTTGACATATCCAGTGATTGTTAATGCTAGTTTGAACAACGCGGAGCTCACTTTACTGCTAAGCAAGCTGCGCAAGCATCGCAAAGCTCTTGGCTATTCTCTTGATGAAATTTCAGGTATCTCTCCGGAGCTGTGCATGCATAGGATACATCTTAAGGATGAGTCTAAGACGTCTATTGAACATCAGAGGAGGCTGAATCCTAACCTTAAGGAAGTGGTGAAGAAAGAGGTCATGAAGCTACTGGATGCCGGGATCATTTTTCCGATATCTGACAGTGATTGGGTTAGTCCAGTTCATGTAGTGCCTAAGAAAGGTGGAGTTACAGTAGTGAAGAATGAGAAGAACGAGCTGATCCCTAAAAGGACTGTGACTGGACATCGTATGTGCATAGATTACAGGAAGCTCAATGCTGTAACCAGGAAGGATCACTTTCCCTTGCCTTTTATTGATCAGATGCTGGAGAGGTTAGCTAATCATCCTTATTAATGTTTCCTCGATGGGTACTCTGGTTTCTTTCAGATTCCCATCCATCCAGAAGATCAGGGAAAGACTACTTTCAGTTGTCCCTATGGCACATTTGCATACCGCAAGATGCCTTTTGGACTCTGTAATGCGCCAGCCACCTTACAGAGATGCATGATGTCCATCTTTACTGACATGATTGAGGACTTAATGGAAGTGTTTATGGATGATTTCTCAGTCTATGGATCATCTTATCATGAGTGTTTAGACAATCTGTGCAAAGTGCTATCTAGATGCGAGGAGAAGCACTTGGTTCTTAACTGGGAAAAGTATCATTTCATGGTCAGAGATGGTATTGTTCTTGGACATAAAGTGTCTGAAGCAGGGATCGAAGTGGACTGCGCCAAGATTGAGGTTATGACCAGTCTTCAAGCACATGATTCTGTGAAATCTGTGAGGATTTTTCTTGGACATGCTGGGTTCTATAGAAGGTTCATCAAGGACTTCAGTAAGATAGATAGACAACTAACTGCGTTGCTGTGTAAGGATACCAAGTTTGAGTTCAATGCAGAATGCCAGACTGCATTTGAACAGATCAAGCAAGCATTAGTGAGTGCTCCTATAGTCCAGCCACCAGATTGGGATCTGCCTTTTGAGGTAATGTGCGATGCAAGTGATTTTGTTGTAGGAGCAGTTCTGGGGCAGAGAAAAGATATGAAGCTTCATGCCATTTACTATGCCAGCAGAACACTAGATGATGTACAGAGAAACTATGCCACTACAGAGAAGGAGTTGTTGGTTGTTGTCTTTGCTTTTGAGAAGTTCCGGTCCTATCTTGTTGGTTCTAAAGTGATTGTGCACACAGATCATTCAGCTCTGAAGTATCTAATGCAGAAGAAAGATGCCAAACCGAGATTATTGAGATGGATTCTGTTGCTTCAAGAGTACGATATTGAGGTGAAGGACAAGGAAGGAGTAGAAAACGGAGTTGCTGACCATCTGTCCAGGATTCTAGTTGAAGAAGACGTGCCTATTAATGATTTCTTGCCTGAGGAGAATGTCAATATGATCGGGACAGTGTTTGGGATGGATTTGGACAGAAATCTGTAGAACTGTCGGAAAAATGGCATTAAGAAGATCGATACACCATCTGTGACGATCGATGCATGTGACGAGGACGCAACGATCGATGCTGCTCTATGCGACGGTCGTTGCTATGCGAATACGAACCCAGAATATTTTAAGGATCAAATTGGGCATTACGACTTCGAAATTCATGCTGTCGCAATAAGCACTCGACCCTGGTACGCAGATATAGCTAATTATCTGGCTGCAGAGACTGAACCAGATGAGTTAAAGGGGTATGCTAAGAATAAGTTCTTCAGAGAGCTTAGACGATACTACTGGGATGAACCTTATCTTTACAAGCACTGTTCAGACGGACTTTACAGGAGATGCATTGCTGAATCAGAGGTTCTGGATATCTTATTCCACTGTCATGGATCAGATTATGTTGGACACTTTGCTACTTTCAAGACTGTGTCTAAGGTTCTACAAGCAGGTTTCTGGTGGCCTACGATGTTTAAGGACGCTCATTCTTTTGTTTCTCAGTGTGATGCATGTCAGAGGAGAGGGAAAATCAGTAAGAAGCATGAGATGCCTCAGAATTTCATTCTGGAGGTTGAGGTTTTCGATTGCTGTGGCATAGATTTCATGGGTCCTTTTCCCTCATCCTATGGGAATAAATTCATTTTGGTTGATGTGGACTATGTGTCTAAATGGGTGGAAGAAATAGCTAGTCCAACCAATGATTCTTCGGTGGTTATTAAGCTATTTAAGACCATCATATTCCCTAGATTTGGAGTATCTCGGATAGTGATTAGTGATGGAGGATCTCATTTTATTAATAAGATCTTCGAGAAGCTGCTGAAGAAGCATGAAGTTCATCATTGAGTTGCTACTCCTTATCACCCTCAGACTAGTGGACAAGTCGAGGTTTCTAACAGACAAATCAAGGAGATCTTAGAGAAGACAGTTGGGAAGACAAGAAAGGATTGGGCAGCAAAGCTAGATGATGCATTATGGGCTTACTGGACTACATTCAAGACACCACTTGGGACCACTCCATTTCATCTGCTGTATGGAAAAGCATGTCATCTGCCAGTAGAGCTTGAGCACAAAGCAGCATGGGCTGTGAAGCAGATGAACTTTGATCTTAAATATGCTGCAGAAAAGAGATTGGTGCAGCTTAATGACTTGGATGAGATTAGACATTTTGCCTATGAGAACTCAAAGCTGTACAAGGAGAGGACTAAGGCAAGAAGATTGTCTCTAGATAATTTGAGCCTAATGATCATGTACTTTTGTATAACTCTCGTTTGCATTTGTTTCCAGGAAAGCTGAAATCAAGGTGGTCTGGTCCTTTCACGATCAAAGAGGTGCATCCCTATGGAGCTGTAGTTCTAATCAGCCAAGAAGGTGAGGAATTCACCTTGAATGGACAAAGGGTGAAACATTATTGGGCTAAGGCCAAGATTCCGGGAGGTCAGATTCTGCCTCTGGATAGTTCACCCTCTGCCTAAATCAGCTGAAACGTCAAGTTATTGACGTTAAAAGAGCGCTGAGTGGGAGGCAACCCACTGTTTCGTTTTTGCATATTCATTTTTGGTGTTTTTGTTAGGATTTTACGTTTGTTTTTGGTTTTGGTGAGTTTTGTCTGCAGCTCTCGGAGAAATCGCAATACAACGATCGACACGGTCCTGTGTGTCGATCGTACAACACAAAAATTGTATTGCAGCGATCGTTGCGGACCTGAGCAACGATCGACACATGTCACCAATCGCCTTGCAACGATCGTCGCATTTATGCGTAACGATCGATGTAGGTGCAAGACAGGTAAAAATCAGACAGAACTTAACTCATCCCATTAACATTTTTCTTTCTTTTTACCAATCCTTAGCTTGACACTATTGGGGACAGTGTGTTTTAAGTGTGGGAGAGGTAGCTACTGACTTTTATCTTTCTGTTTTCTTAGAGTCAGTCCTTTTTCAAAAATTTGTTTTATTGAGTCAAAATGGTCTAAGTAAGAAACAATGAATTTTTGAGAAGTTAACAACACTTGCAGGAACTTAAGTGACCATTGGGATGAGCTTGCAGATCAATCTATGACTATTAGAAAACCCCAGCACGGATCAGCCTACTGAGGACACCCACATCACTTCATGTATCAGAGGATCCTTTACTGACTTCACCATTAACACTGACTTAATTTTCTCACCTAAGGGCTTGGTATACCTTGAGTCGGACTCCTTTGTTAGTTCTGACACAGCTTGTAAACCTGTCCGATTTGGTTCCCTTCTCCCCTCCCATAAGTAAAAAAAAAAAGAGTAATAAACTGAGGATGAGCTAGTAGCTCCGAAGTGGTCATGGGAGTGGTATCTACCACTATTACCTCATGTGCATCCATGGAATGTGTCCAAAGTACACTCCAAAACGGGAAGAACACTGATAAAAAAAAAATGATACCCAATGGGGAAAAATGAAGGGAAAAGAGAAGAAAGGAACCAGAAAAAGACAGTATGGTGGTCTAGAGCTGACAGAGTAAGAATCCATGTGCCCTTTGATCGATAATCCTTTGGTGAGACCGCACTTAAATACTTATAGAAGTCAGTAGGGTGAATTTAAATTCGTGGATGTGATTGTGGATTTTACTTGGGACAGTTGCTAAGTGTGTGGGGGGGAAGTATATGTTGGTCTTGATATCTGCAGGTGAAATCTTTCATGTGGCTTACTAAGGGGAATCTGAGTGTTGTTGCTTCTAAGATAAAAAGAGTTTCTGAAAGTTTTCAAACCTCTTCACCATGTTTTAGTTCTTTGTTTTGCTTGAGGACAAGCAAAGGCTAAGTGTGGGGAAGTTGATATATCATGTTTTTTACCGGTTTTAGACCATGATATAAGTATGTTTTAGAGTCTTTTGGTGTTTCTTTAGAGTCATTTACAGGTATTACTAGGTACATGCACGTTCGGAGCGGAATTGGAGATTATGGAGCTTTTTGAAGCATTTTGGTGATTTAACCCGAGAGATAGAGTTCACTATCCAGAACAGAGTATTGCATCGATCGACACACATCGTGCATCGATCGACACATAGCGAGATGGGCCAATCTCGGCGAGTTTAATGAAGTATGCAGAAATTGCAGAATTGCCCAGAAGTTCCTGATATTTACACAGAAGCCTCAAGACGTGATTAG
Source organism: Orychophragmus violaceus (assembly GCA_030180135.1). Lineage (NCBI taxonomy): Eukaryota > Viridiplantae > Streptophyta > Magnoliopsida > Brassicales > Brassicaceae > Orychophragmus > Orychophragmus violaceus. The sequence goes on along the minus strand of CM058230.1, from coordinate 85,463,727 downwards.
GCTAATATAATTAGGTTTTTGAGTTTTATTTTAGATAAGCTATCATACTTTGAGCTGAGAGTTTCTGAGAGATTTTGGGGCTGATCTGAACCTTTATTGCTTCTGGCTTTTGGAGAAGATTTTGAACCCCTTTATTCCTTTAATCTCTTTTATGCAATCTATTATTTCATTGATCATGTTTTCATTATCTATGTCTGAGTAGATTCATAGTTAGGTTTAGGGGTTCTCATTAGGGATTTCATGACTTGCTAGATTTGTTTATTTCAGATAAGGATTCATATCATAATTGTTCTTCGATCTAAATTATGCTTAATGCTAGTTCTAACCTGATCACTTAGAATCTAGACTTTAGGCTGTTAAATTGACACGACGGTGTGGTTTATAATATGAACTATTTAGGTTGAGCAATTGAATTACTCGCAAAGAAATTTGGTTTAATTGAATTGTGAACATATCGAACTTGATCTTAAAGCTAGTTTAATCTATTAGTAATTGCAAAGACATTTGGATTGCTGCTATTAGACTTAGAGAATTCTCACAACGAAAGTTGGTTAATTCTATATCTGTGTTTGAGTTCTAGAACTGAGCTTAATTTGATCATGACTGATAATTTATCTGCTTGTCTGATTTCCTGAGAACTCCCTAGACTTAGCGCTTTAAGTTAATTGCCTTACAAACCACTCTTGCTACTGATTTACTTTTCTGCATTGCTTTTAGTTTCACATTTCTCCTAGTTTGAATTTGACTGTTCTTAATCTATCGTTGACCGGAGTTCTTGTGGATTCGATACCCTAAGTACTACATCTGCATCATTGTGCACCTGCAGTTAGAATAGGGATAAACCTTGACCTATCAAGAGAAAATAGGTTTTGAGTTCCATATACCAAGATCGGGGCGCCTATTTTAATCCATAGAGAGCTTTCTTCAGGCGACAGACAAACGACGACCTATCCGAGTCCACAAAGCCTTGCGGCTGTCGCATATATACTTCTTCCGTTAGTTTCCCTTGCAAGAAGGCGTTATTGACACCGATTTGTCGCAAGCACCAATCACGGCTTACTGCAATATCAAGTATGATCCTGATTGTGGTAGACTTGATTACTGGGCTAAAGGTTTCGAAATAATCGATACCCAGTTCCTGCGTAAAGCCTCGCGCGACTAGACGTGATTTGTGTTTTGCAATGTAGCCATCAGAAAGATACTTGAGTCTGTAGATCCACTTACAATCAATTATATTCTAATTTTGTGGTGGTGGAACCAGCTCCCATGTTTGATTGCGAATCTGAGCATCAAATTCTTCGGACATCGAACTTCTCCATGCTGTGTGCATTAGAGTTTGAGCAACAGTTGTTGGCTCAACTTATGAGTTTGCAGACACAACTACGGTAAGACCATATTTGGGATTTGGCTTCGAAATACAATTCTTGGCTCTCGTCCTCATCTGATAATTATTATCTGGCGGTGGTTTTTGCAGAAGAACCGGTTGATGGCGATTGTCGATAATCATATTGTTTGGTGAAGGGAGTTGGGCTTCTTGTTGTGTGGGCTCAGCCAATGTTGGCTGTGACAATTGGGCTTCTAGATGATTGGGCTCAATTGTCGTTGCTTGTGGCAATTGGGCTTCAGGCGAGTCTGTCACAGTTGGACCAGAAGCAATTGGGCTTCTATTAGCAGAAGAACCAGGACCGTTTTATTCAGCCAAAGACTTCGATTGATCGTCTTCATGATTATCGCCCGGATTAACTGAATTAATTAGAGACCGATTTTCTTCAGAAGCTGCGGCCACCGGCGAGCTCGTTTCAGGTGAGAAATCCCCGTCCGTGGATCCTAGTACCTCCAGAGAAGCAGAACAAGTCTCTATGAGTGATGGGATGGCGACTGGAATTAGTGTAGCAGAAGGGAACGAAGACGATTTGGAGTCTGTGTGTGAGCTACGAACTGGTTTAATAAGCGAGAGATAGGGGAACGATTTTTCATCAAATCGCACATGGCGTAATGTGTAGATGCGATTGGATTGAGGATCCAGACAGAGATAGGCACTTTGTGTCAATGAGTAGCCAAGAAAAATGCAAGATGTCGATCGATGATCAAGTTTGTTGGAAGTATATGGTCGAAACTAGGGATAGCAGAGACAACCAAAGATTTTTAGTTTGGTGTAGTTGGGGCCGGCTTGGAAGAGAGTCTGAAAAGGAGAGCGAGAAGCTAGAACGGATGTTGGCATTCTGTTTATCAGATATACCGCGGTAGAAAAAGCATAGGACCAGAAGGTGTTGGGAATTTTGGTTTTGGTGAGAAGCGTTAAACTAGTTTCGACGATGTGTCGATGTTACCGCTCAGCCAAGCCGTTATGTTCAGGGGTGTGAGGAGGACTTGTGAGGTGGGAGATTCCTTTGTAGGTTAGGAAATCAGGTAAAGCGATGAACTCTCCGCCATTATCAGAAAACAAGGTACCAATTTTTTGCTGGAATTTGTTTTCTGCTAAGGCTGTGAAAGTAATGAACGTTTGTCGAACTTGACATTTGAGTTTAGAAGGGAAAAACCAGATGTATCTAGAGTAATGATTGGCAATGATTAGATAGTACTTGAAATTCTCTATGGACAAGACTGGAGATGTCCATACATCTGAGAATAAGTACTCTAGAGGACGAGTAGAAGAAATAGAGCTTTCTGAAAAGGAGTGTTTATGAGTTTTATTAATGCAACAATCACTCCAGGAAAAAGTTTGAGACATAGAATCTAAAATGGGCAAAGAAAACTTGGAAACAATGGTTTTGAAAATAGCAGAAGAAGGGTGGCCTAATCTTGAATGCCAATCTGAGGTGGTAGTTTTGAGGTTATTTGTGGCTGTGAAATGAATGGAAGGAGAAGGCAAGGAGATAGGCCACTCATAGAGCTCATTCTTGGTGCTGCCTTGGAGTAATAGGACCTCCGTTTTGAGATCCCTCACCTGAAAATAAGAGGGAAAGAATTGAACCGAGAAACTGTTAGAATTGCATAGTTTGAAGACTAATATCAAATTCTTCTGAATTGCAGGCACATAAAGAATGTTTTGAAGATGTATTGGACGTGTAGAAGAGAGTAAAAGAGTTCAAACGGTGTGTGTTATTGGCAGGCCAGCACCATTTCCAACAACAACTTCTTCACCTCCTGCATACAGCTGATGGAGCGACAGATTTGTAAAATCAAAGGCAATGTGATGGGTTGCGCCAGAGTCGAGAAGCCACAGACTGGTGGGATGAGATGCTTCGGAAAAATTTGCACGCGGCTGATAATATCTCGCTGCGGACAAAATCCCGGTTTTATGAGAGAGTTGAGAGCATCTCCTGGCGCTGTGACCTTGAATCCCACATATTTGACATCAACCAAGGTATGGACGTGACGGTCTGTAGGCAGTAGCTTGAGTATGTTGTGATACTTGCCAGCTTTGATTGCGATTGTTGTGTTTTGACAAGGTACGATATCGGTTCATCGCAACGTTGGCTGAGACAGGAGCCACAGCCTCATTGTTTCCTTGAGCATACATCAATTTTGCTTCATGATTAAGAAGCCTCTCATGCAGCTCAGTCATGGACGAAGTTGAGTCACGGCTTTTGATCTGATCTATCACTTGCTTGTACTCCTCGGGTAGTCCATCGAGAGCCTGCTCAACTTGATCTTCAAGGTCCAGCACTTTCCTAAGCAATGACATCTGATCAACGTGATTGGTAATCCCTTATAAGTATTCTGTGACAGTTTTGGTTCCTTTCTTCCAGTTTTTGAATTGCTGATGCAACTGCTTGATATGTGCACGACTTGGCTTGGCGTATGTTGCAGCCAAAGTCGTCCAGATTTCTGCAGCAGTGGTAGCCTTAGATAGCATAGGCTGCACAACTTGCATGATGGAGCCTAGCACGGCACTGTAGACAAGTCGATCTTGTCGCTTGTGAAGATCATAACGTAGATTGGGGACACTGTTACCATCAACGGTAATGGTCGGCTCAGGGTATGGAGTGGATTCATCAAGAAATGTCGCTAGATCATAGCCATCAATAAGAGCTTGAATCTGACGACTCCACATGAGGTAATTAGAAGCATTAAGCTTTGTGATGTTGGAGGTGTTGTTGTGAAGAATAAAACCTTGATTTGTGGGTAAGGTCTTAACAGAGTTGGTACCATCATTTGTGAGGAGCGAAGAAGTGTCAGAGACTGACATGGTGAAAAGAGAGAAAAGGAATGTGAGAAGCGTAAAGAGAAAAAATTAGGTTTAGATCAAAGGCTTTGATACCATATGAGTTGTAAAGGATGATTTCTATTGATGAATAGCATTGTACATATATACACAGTTGTAAAGAGAGTTTAGGAAACTGAGAATATACACACAGTAATTATACATGATTAATATATGATTGACAATCAATCACATATATAGTTTCCTCTTATACTGACTGTTGATAACAATATTGATGATGAGTTCGCTTCTTTGCTCGATGCGTGAGAGTTTCTCAGCTTGCTGGAGATGACTGTTGAGAATAACTATCGATATTAGTGGCAATGCAGTTCAGTTTTGGTCATGATCTTCCTGCAATGCTTACATTTTATATAAACTTAACAGAAAAGGAAGTTTGGCAAGAAGCTGTCAATAGTGAGCTCGACTCCATTATGCAAATATCAAAACCTAAGTTCAGGCCCGAGTCCGGTATGGGGACGTGCGGCCTTCCATTCTATCTTGCTTATATCATAGTGTTAGTCTTATGAACACATGTATAAGTTGGTCCATATATATACTATTCTATTCTAGTTTTCCAAATTTCGGATGCAAAAGAAATTACATGCTTTTTCATTAAACTTGCATTTCACATGAACCTAACACGCATTTTTCACATTTATTTCTTATTTACATTTTGTGTTTTTGTCATTATAATGTTGGTCCACTTGGCCCAAACATTTCCTTGAAAAAAATGTTCCAACATGATATTGATGACTCAAGGCCTTTTTCAAAAGCTTGCTTAAAATAGAGCAAAGGAGTGAGGAGTACGATGAAACTGCAAGCAAAGTACAACAAAAGACAAGGCAAATTTGTGATAATGAGGTTGATATAAATGAAGATACTGCAGGGAAGAAGAGTATGATCATTGATGGGACCAAGAAAGCAGAACGTTGGCTCCTTGAAGAAGGAGAAAAGAAGAGAAGATATTCTTGAAAGATTGAAAAAGAGAAACCTTGCGATAACGTAGAAAGAGTTGAGCTAGAGGCACGTATTAAAGTTTCTGATTAGCTAGTTTGTGTCTAACCATCTGATCTGAAACTTTTCAAGAGGAAACAAGGCAACAATGTCACACCCTATCAATCTTTTGGTGTGATTTTTTTTGCCCTTTTTGCTACCTTATCGGACAGAAAAGCTTCACTTTATTAGTATTGCAAGCAAGTTTGTGAGGACGATGAGAGTAATATAGGTCGTGGTGAGACACAGGTTACATCAGAAAATTATGAATGAAGATGAGCCTCATCATTTCTCAAGTGATGAGACTTAAGAAGTATAATGGCGGTTTTGCTTTTGAACTGCTTGGTAAAAAACTGGACTTGAGGCAGATAGACCATCATCAAAAGCTTGCTTCGGTAAGATCTGATGGAGATGCAGCTGTCCAACCACCAGAAACAGAACAAACGAATGAAGGAACTTAGGAAACTGGAAGCAAAGAAGGGAAGCGCATTGTTCTGAGCCCATATGATGAAACAAACCCTTCAGATCCCCCTGTTAGTTTTGAAGGATCAACAGATATTGTTGTATCACCACCAGAGACAAGGCAATCCTGTGATGATGAGCTTGATGTTTGTGGAAGCAATGTAGAAAAGATGACCATGATCGATGATAGCAGTCAGGAGCCGGTGTGTTTTCTCCATGGAGATGCTGCCATAGCTGGAGAAAAGGGGAGCTCAGAAAGCTTGATCTAGAAAGAAGATGATGTGTATGATGATGATGACAGTTTGATCCAGAAAGATCTTTCAGTAGATGAGCCAGCCGTGAAGGCAAACAACTATGAATTAAGCCTTTGTCAAAAGCTTGCATCTGGAGGCGCTAATGGAGATGAAACAATCAAAGAACATAATAGTATGGTACAGAGCCCATCTGATGAGTCAAGCATCTAGATTGCTGTATGAGATGGAACCCAGGGACAGAAGTACAGAACTGTTTGTTTCATTATGAAGTCCTTGAAACTGAAGTGTAAATGGAACAGCCTGATCCATCATGTGAAATAAATCATATATAAAACAAGAAAAATAGATCTATTAAACCGATCATGGTTACATTAGGAACTAAAATCTCATAGGCATAAAAACCATGTTCACCTAAGGAAGAAGATAAACAAAACTTTCTAAGGCATAAGCACAACATCATTGTCTACACCATACATAGTATTAAATCGACAAATTCATACACTTTGATCCATATCCTTCATCGAAAAAGCAGAGTGCATAACCATCATTCAGCTTTCGGTGTTGGTATGTGGTTGCCACCAGTTGCGATCTTGTACACGTAGAAACAGGTCATGAGAGCACTGCAAATACACAGAAAAATGGTTTCTCCGGTTAAACTCAAAGCTAATAATTACTCAGCTATTGTCTGCACACTATGTAAAAAGCATTTATAGCAAAAAAATGACCTGATCCCAGCAACCAAACCAGCCGGCATAATCTTCTGAGTTAGCAAGAACCGTTGTCCCATGACGAGTGTGAGTGCAGCTGCAATAACTGTATTACAAAAGTAAGTTTCAGTCACTGTTTTGAGTGATTGGTAACAAATTCCAACAATAGTCGAGACTCGAGAGCAATATACTGAGCTACAAAGTCTTACAAGTCCAATAAGATAGCACCTTATAAGAAATCAAAATGTGAATCATCTTTGAGATCATAGTTATCCTAAACAAACTGATACCTATTTAACATTAACTTATCTAAGCTAGAGCGGACCAAGTTCTTGATTCTAGCAAAGAAACAATTCAAGTGTTGTTAATTCCCACCATTTCTTCCCCAAATAATAAGCAGAATCAACCATCCGTTCTAAAGAGAATCAAGCTTATTGTATACTAATCACCAAACACAGGCACAAGTAAGATCTCGACCAAATTTGATTCCAGAACAGGATAAGCAGAAAGACGATCGAAGAGAAATTACAAACCTGTCTCGAGAACCACAGCGAGAGGCGAAGACTTCTTCTTCTCAAAAGCCTTAAGGCTGATGAAACCTGCGAGGACCACAAGCAATCCAGTCCCTGCACCTCCTGCGAGAGATGCGATACTTCCTTTCTTCAAATACCCAATGAATCCCCCAACGATCAGAAGCATCCCGTACGGGATAGTGAAGCAGAAATCGTGCATCTTTTTCTCCCGGAAAGTGGAATCTAAGTTTGATTTCTCGGATTCGATTTACAGAGATCGTTTCGTCTCCGATCGATTATCGAAATTTATAACGACGGAGTGTGGTTGGTTAGCGCGTGGACGAGGTCCTCTTCGGCGTTTTCTTCGTCAACGGTCTCTAGATGCAGAATAATCAAACTGCTCCCACTTAGATCCCATCTTCTCCATGTAATTACCCTTATACCCTCACCCTTAATCTTACTTTAGTGTAATAAGAGCATCTCCAACCCCACGCTATTTTTCACACTAAACGCTATTTTATAGTAAATTCTTCTCCAACCCCACACTATATCCCACACTAAAATAGTGTAAACCTATTTCTTACACTATTTTTAGCGTAAACCTATTTCTTACTCTATTTTAGTGTTAAACTTTTTTATTTATAAAATGGTCCTTTAACTTTTAAATCTTTTATTTATATCTATAATAAATAACAAGTTTAATCATTATTAATTATAAAATTATTATTAAATTATTAAAAATATTGAAATACAAAAATACCAAAACTTAAAATAAACAACATGAAAAATATTCAAATTTAAGATAAACAACATAAATAAATACAACACACAAAATTATAACTTAATAATCCGGTAAGTCGCTTTCGATTCCTGCAAGATCGCTAAAGTACTGTCCGAACGAAGTAGATGAATGATCTCCCTGTTGATTTCGTCCTTGATCATTCCCCTTTTGTAAAATCCGTGTTTGCTCGGATTGAATATGTGCACGGATGATAATATCCGGTTCCAAGAGTTTCTTGGTCGATTTAGAGAAATCAAAGATAGAGAAGCTCATTTTTCACTTCGAAATGCGTTAATCGATCATTTGTGGGAAAAATATAGTAAAGGTGATATTTAAACTAAAATCTATTATATTTTATTATTTTATATTATGTAATGTTATTTTATATTTAATAAATATTTAATTTAAATAATTTTATAATGTATAAGTTATAATATTGTAATTCTAGAAAATTTTGCAAGAAAGAAAATAAGTGGGGTTGAATTGTAAACTTTATAAATAAAAAGTATTAATAATACATAAAAAAATAGAATATACTTAAAATATTCCATTTTTAGTGTGGAAAATAGAGTTGTACATTGGAGAGAAATTCAACTCTATTTTAGTGTCACACTATTTTAGTGTGAAATATAGTGTTTTACATTGGAGATGGTCTAAGGAATGTTTTTTTTTTTTTTTTTTTTTTTTTTTTTTTACTGAAAACTTGCATTAACAAGAACAAGTTGTACAATCAGCATACAACAGTTGAGATAGTCTGGATACACAGAAGGCATAAAAGAAGAACGCGATCCTAGTTTGCAATATTATGAGCCACTTTGTTGGATGGTCGGCCAATATAACCAAAAGATGAAGACTCAAAATGAGAGACCAGATCAAGAATGTCAATTCCCAAATTAGGATGCTCCAATCCTTGGTGATACCATTTAAATGGTTTATTCGACGCAGACAATCCCCTTCAAAATGTATGGGGCCTTGTATATTCATTGAAACCGAATCTTTGTTTGCCGCAAGTAAAGCTAAGACTCTGATTCCAAAGGAGGTGAAACATAACCGAGCGGAAGGCATTTACCAGATTGGAGAGTACCATTACGGTCCCTGAGCAAGCCATCCTGCCGAAGCAAGCCCCGTTGATGAATCGTATGAGGCATCAACATTACACTTCAAGTGATTTAATGGTGGAGTAGTCCAAGAGTTTGAAGAGGGTAACAATATATTACGTTGCAAGCCAATATAATCGGACGTGATCCATTGTCGAACTTCTAACAATTCAAAGAAAACTTGATGGATCGGAGAAACAGATTTATTGTTGAAGATGGTATCATTCCGTGAAAGCCATATATGCCTTAAAATCCAAAATGGGACAAGCTGATGTTCTGTTGATAATTGTTTATTGTTACGAAGGTCCAAAAGTCTCGATATATTAACTTACAAGTTTGAATCCGGAAATTGGAGCCAAGCAAAGAGGCAGATGTTGCATTTTAACCAGAAGAGTTTGATATCGAACATTGGAAGAAAAGATGGTTGGGTGTTTCTGGAGCTAAACCACATCGCCGACAAGTCTGGTTTATAGAAACTCCTTGTGTAGCTAAATGTGTATCAGTTGGAAGAGCTAAAGAGACTAATCGCCAGAAAAAAAATACATGAGTTTAGGCATTATCGGAAGTTTTCATATACGAGATTTGAGAAAAGTGTCACCATGAGAAGGGATGATAGAGCTAAATGCAGGATCAGAGGAACAAGAGAATCGATATCCTGACTTGAAAGTATATATTCCGTTTTGAGAGTGCAACCAAGCGGGGAGGTCAGCAGTGTTGTTGAGCAAGGTAGAGAGCCGTAATAAGGCCTTGATCATCGTCATGTATAAGATCTTGAATTTTTGAAACATCCCATGATCTATGTCCAGCCGATGTAGGGATCAAAACGGTAATAAAAGATATTTGTTCCTTTGGTTGTGGTAGACGAGGCGGGTAAGTTAGAAGCCAATTGTCTTCAAAACCAACATTATAGTAAATCCTTCTCTTCAAAAATTTAACAATCAGATAAGCTTGTTTTTTAGCAGAGTTAAATTTTTTTATTGCAGGTATCATTTTGTCTCATATAAAAATCAACTAGAAAACAACACTAAACAACTTAATATATTGAAAATAGTTTTTGTAGATTTGTAATGTTATATATGCTATTTAAAAAAACCATTTATTATTACTAAACCAAATTTCAAAACTGATTTGTAGTTAATATATTATAGTTTATAATTTATAATTTAGTTTAACTAATTTCCAAATATAATATATTGACTTTTATATAAGTTATTAATTTGCCTAATTTTTACTTGTAATTAAAAATATAATTTAATTGATAGTTGTTTAAATATATTTGAAAACATTAAAAATCTAAAATAAATTCATCCAAAATTGACACAAAAGAAGATTAGTACATGGTTTTAATTTTAACTATAAAAGGCCTGCAGTTTCTTGAATTTCTAGTATGGTGAAATTTGTATTAGGAAAGCGAACACATACACAATTTTTAAATTTTAGTTTTAAAAGTTATTTATATGGGCCAGGCTAAAATTAAAATGATAAAGTAAATATTTTCAGTTGGAGTAACATATGCTTCAAACTATGGCTTTGAATAGTAAATATATGTTAAATAATACATATCATACATATCATGCAGATCAAGAAAAACAAATACAGATCAAATTAATTTAGCAGTTTATAATATTTTTTTTAAGAATAAAACATATAAAATAATATAAATCACAAGATCAAAAGTAGAAAATGAAAAAAAAATAGAAATACATTAAAAGTATTAATAGCTGTGAATATGTTTAAATTTTTTTTTTTGTCAACAATATGTTTAAATTTTAAATATTACAAATAGCATTATTAAAAAAAAAATTTAATAAGGAACATTTTGATCTTCCCGTAACAAATTTACGATATTTTTCCTGATGTTTGTCATAAGATTTCCTTCTCTTATTTCTACGGCGTCCATATCACTTTTCAGACTGAGAATTTCTGTTATCACTTTTGGTACGTCCAATTACTTCGGCAAAGTCCCATTTTAATAAAATTATGTAGTCCCATTGTAGCGTCTACCCCTCTTTTTGAACATGAAGATCATATCTAGGAAATTCACAAAGAATCCTCCATTTCTTCTTCCAAACTCCAAATGTTCTCTCAATAACAAAGTGTAAAGATGCCTGATACCGATTAAAAAATTCTTGTTTATTTATAGGAGGAAGACCATTGTCGAGTTGTGTCATATGATACCTGACAACCAAGTTTCGTGAAGATTTAAAGGGCGCCAAAAAACCTTGTTTGTTTGGATAGCCAGAATCAACTAGATAATATTAATTTTCTAGAGGCAAAGGAAATTCAGGATCATTCTCTTGTGCCATTGTGAAAATTGATGTATCGTGACGGAAACTAGGTGCTCCATTCTAAACATATGCGAATAACATATTCAGGTCACAAATAGCCAGTATATTAAACGATGTTGTACTATGCCGGTTCAAGTACATTCCTTGTATTTCAGACTTCACTTTAATGCAAACATGAACTTCATCCATTGCTCCAACAAATCCACTAAACTAAGGCCAATATTTTCGCTTCATTATACATCGTTCATGAATCCGGCTTAGTTCTTGTCTCGTGTGAGTCTTGATAATCACAAGCAAGTAACTCCATCGCTCTAAGTACTTCAAAAAAGTTTCTATTCACTCTCTTTAATTTTCTCAAATCACAACCCAACATCTCTCTGAACCTCATTGTGTCCACATATTCGTAAGAACATGGTCACACTCTCTTCAGTGCTTACATTCAATGTTGATTGTAAACCATAACTCGTTTGTAGTTCACCTCACAATGTTCTAAAACAATCTAGTGACATCTGTAGTAATTGAAGACAAGCAATGTTATATTCTTGTAATTGATGCCAAATGTACATCCAGACCAAACCACCATCGGTTTAGAATGGTCCCCTCTCAAAATATCGATGGTAGTAACTCAATGACGCTTGAATTATCAACTCTTCAAATTTTTCAATTTACAAATTGCATAACTCAATTTTTCCTCGTAACTTAGATGTTTGACACCATGTGATCGCAACTGGCATATACGAAAGACCTGAAATATTGTAAACAAGAGATACAAGATAAATCAAATTGATAAAAATGCAATTTTTCTTTAATAATATTATACAAACATAAAATGAATGCTAATAACAAAACACAAGCAATTGTAAGCTAATCTTTCATTTTAGAATCGATTTGATGAATTTCATTTAAATTTGGCCCTCATTTATTTCCCCAAATTTTTAATAATCCCCCAACTCTACGTGCTCTTGGTAATTGTCCCGCCTAAGAATAATTCGTGAAACCAAATTCTCGTGATACTCCCCTATGAGCGTTGATTGAGCAAGGTCTTCCGCTTCTTCGGAATTTCTTTGTTGAGAATTTGTTGTAGTTTTTCCTTCAGCTCCCACTACAAATCCATATTGAACATATGTTGGGGTAATTCATTGTGGAACACTTGATGATGAATTCTATTGTTGAGCATTTGGCGGTGTACCCATTGTGGAACATTTGACGATGAGCCCCATTGACCCCATTGTTGAGCATTAAGCGGTGTATCCCATTGTTGAGCATTTGGTGATGAACCCCATTGTTGAGCATTATGCGGTGTTCCCTATTGTGGAACATTTGATGATGAACCCCATCGTTGAGCATTTGGTGGTGTACTCCACTGTGGAACATTTGACGGTGAACCCCATTGCAGAGCATTTGGTGGTGTATCCCATTGTGGGCATTTAAATGTGTACCACACTGCTAAAAACCATGACTTCATTGTACACCTGAATTTTTACCCCATGATTATTACCACCATAAGATGGACCACCAACCGAAAAACCGCGTAAATTTGGACTTCCACAATTTTGACCAGAGCCTAACCACTTTCCCATAAATTCGCTATCTCGAGTATATCCAGTAAGGGCTTCAAAAACTGTAGCTTATCTTAAGTGGTGTTTTCAACTCTATAAATGAAATATTTACGCCAAAATTTTCATCTTTGACTGCCTGAACGCATGCCTAATAAAAATCAGTGTTTTTGGGAACATCCATCGATTCAAAAATATTTAAAGCCATGTCGCATTCAACGTAATCATCTTGATCAAAATAATTTGGATTATTTTGCTGTAGACTTTGGCGTTGAAACTCTCTAAAACCAGCTATTGTATCTATTAGAGTTGCCTTAATTGATTGTTTTCTACGATCTCCTCATGAAACATTTCTCTCTGAAAGTTCTGAACTATCTGCTACTCTCTTTGAAGCAGTTGAAGGAATGTTTAGATGATCCTGATTCAATTCTTAGATTCATATCAACCTAAACATGCGGATCTAGGTTCTTCTCGAATAGAAACAATTGATGATCTCACCTTATACCTGTTTATTGCAGCGGAAAGGGATGGTATGTCAGAGATCAAAGAGCCACCGAGAGATGACTCCTCCAGAGGTTCACACACGCACACCGAGCAGGAAGAGGCTGCTAGACCAGTAAGGAATCGGCGCAGAGAGAGAGAGGAGACTCGCGGCTAGGGCTTATTTTCGACCTGAACTCGTCTTAAGTTTATATAACTCGTTCAGTTCGTTTTGGGCCATTTGGCCCAAAGGCCAATTATCTCCGAGGCGTTCGCGCACTGTGTCGATCGACACTCCTTGTGTATCGATCGACACACAGTGGCCAAACCCAATTATTCTCTCTAAGTACAGTAAATGCCTAGCACTTTTACCGTACTTCTGCTACACCGTTCCTACACATTTTCCTGTTAGCTTAGGCGTGTGACCCATATGGGATCATACAATAAAGGCAATAAGTCCAAGACTTATAGATCATGAGCGGACTCTAGCAAGCCATCATGACCCCCAGTATTATATGACTTATGTCTGATCATTGACATACTCTTACTTTCTAGAGACAGTACCGAGATTACTGGACACAATTCCAACAATCTCCCACTTGTACTGGAATCTCTGTATTCATAATCCTTTTGTCACAATATCTCGATTAGTCATAAGGCAAGATTGGTGTCATCCTTATAAAGCCTAATCTTGTTCATCGGACTCTGATTTGATACTGACAATCCAAACGACTCGGGACAGTCCGTTTGAGCATGGCCATGCATTTTCCAGTATTCAAATCTCCGATTGGCCTAGAGATATTCACTCCATTTATATTGGAGGGACAAATCCCGTCTTGTTCCATCACTGTAAACTACTCATTTCACAATGTACCCAAACAAGGTCCTTATAACTATCGCAGAACGATAGCGTTAGACAATGATCAAAGTACATCAGTTCATGTGCAGTCACATGCATGCGAACTCAGGTCTAAGGACTATACTCTATAGTCGTAGTAAGAATCTCTTATGACACAGATATAAATATCCTGAAGAGTTCTTATAAGCGGGTCTTGTCCGGTCGTATGTTCCCAAACATACACCTATGTACTAACTTTGATGCCGCGCATCTATGACACACTGAGACTTTGTCATAAGTCACGTACCAATCCAGTCTCACACGGTTGTTGGTGTTCCAATTTCAACAACCTTCGACTAGGGACATAATGATATAAGTCATTTATCAAATATAGGGTCTCATGATCAAGCTAAATGACTTTGATAACTCAAGATCAAGTCATTTACTTCGATGACCTATAAAATGGTTTATATCACTTTGGAACGATTATTTCATCACAGTTAAAATAATCTTGAAATAATAATTTCATTAAACATCTTAAATGTTATTTCAAGAACATATCCAATAACTAAATAAAGCCCTTTAATAACTCCCACTGAAATTGAGACTTTATCTTAATTTCACTTATCCTACAGCAACAGTCCGCGACTCGCGCTTAGGCCTAAGGAGTGGCTTCGTTAATAGATTAGCAACGTTCTCATTCGTTGAAACTTGCTGATCTACTTAACATCTCTGTCATTTATCTCACGGAATAGGTTATACCTATCCTCAAGGTGTTTGGACATCTGATGTGCATCTAGTCTCATCTATGCTGGAAATCACATCAAGTTAAGTGACGAACTCTTCTTTCCAAACAACCTCTTTCGCCACTTCCCAAGTTGCGAAATGTTCAGCTTAAGTCATGGAGTCAGCAACAGTGCCTTGCACCGCCAGATAGACACAAGATATAACCGGACTGTGATCGGGAATCATCTTTGTCTATTGGAAACTTGCCTTTCAGACTCTATCGACTCGTAGCACCTCACTTTCTCCGTAACTCAAGAATTTATCCTTAGTATTCCTCAAATACTTTAGGATATTCTTTACGGCAATCCAGTGTTTCTTTGCTGGATTTGACTGGTCTTTACTTGTCTTGCTTAACATTAAAGCAACATCAAACAAGTACGTTTCATGGCATACATGATAGATCCAATTGCCGACGCATATGGAATCTTATCCATGCATTTAAGCTCAGCAGTTATCGTAGGATACTGTATCTTGCTTAACTTAATGCCATGTGACATTGGCATAAAACCCTTCTTGGATTGCTCAAAATGTGTAGGACTTTGTCAATTTAAGAATCCTGACTTTGTCCTACCAGCTCTTTTGGATCTCTATCTTTAGATCCAAAATCCAAGAACTACGTGGCTTTACCCATGTCAATCATTAAACCAACTCCCAAGCTAGTCCTTTACCGACTACAGCTTTGGGACGTTATATCCGAGAATCAGTATGTCATCGACATACACTTTGAGAAATGCAATATCGCTCCCACTAATCTATTAGTAAACACACAGTTCCGCTTCGTTCCTGTTCAAGTCAAAACCTTGACTACTTCAACAGAACGAAGATTCCAACTCCGATATGTTTGCTTCCATCCATGAATGGATCGATGAAGCCAACTTACACAAAATGTAATTCTTCGGAGTCTGGGCTCACTTTCGCTTCCTAGGATTTCGCAGATTCGTCGCTTTCAATGATCATCAGATCATGCGAACATTCAATGATCATCAGGCTGAAATAATGACGAGAATTCACTCTCGGATTAGTGACTGATTCTTTCATATCTGCGAACTTCAGGCTCCACAGGTGTAGATTCTACAGAAATCTGTAAATCCTTCCGCTGCTCTCCCTCAATAGGTTAAGCAGCCTCCTGTATTTCTCGAATTTCTTCGAGTTGTACTTTTACTCCCACTGTTCTTCTTGGAAAGTAACTTCCCTTCTTAGAAAACAGAATAGTCGTAAAAGTACTTTTTACTCCCACTGTTCTTCTTGGAAAGTAATTTCCCTTCTTAGAAAACAGAATGGTCGTAAAAGTACCGAGCCTTGGTTTCCCTAAGAAAACTTCGAGTTATACTTTTACTCCCACTGTTCTTCTTGGAAAATAACTTCCCTTCTTAGAAAACAGATTGGACGTAAAAGTAACAAGCCTTAGTTTCTCTAGGACAACCAGCGAAGTAGCACAACTACAAATACTCAGTAAAGACAAATTTGGATCGATTCCAATCCACATTAACGTGGTGTCTTTCAACTGATATTTGTGGAACTATTTCAACGTAAACTTAGATATTTTAGAGCGTTATTCTTAAATAATATCATGGAAGATTCGTGTGACTCATCTTTAATCATTTCTAATAAGATCTGATTCTTTCTCACAGAAACACCTTCAGGTTTTCAGGAGAAATGAGCTGTGAAACGATTTCACACTCATTAAGATGATCACACAATCAATGACTTAAGTATTCTCACTCGTGATTTAATCCAGAGTCTTAATACTTTTGTCACTCAGATCCTATACTTCATTCTGGAACTCTTTCGACCATGTCAAAGAATTCCGACTTGTGTCTCATCAAATGAACACAGTCACACTCACTGAAGTAATCAGTAGAGACAATGAAGTACAGGAAATTTTCTCTGGCATTACTGCTCATTGGGCCACATACATCAGTATGTTCCAGGTCCAATAAGCCTTTGGGCCTTTCTCTAGCTCGGCTAAGATAGGCCCTTTTCCTTTTGGTCCAGTAAACAGAATTCAAGTCTCATAAGATATCTTATCAAATGAGCCTAACAGTCCATAACTATGGGATTTCTGAATCCGACTTACTCTATGTGACCAAGACTTTTATGCCAAGAAAAACCAGGTTTAATTCATTAGATTTAAACCAATTCGGTATTTATGTTACATTTATGCACTCTTTGGTTTAAGATATAAAACCCATTCCATGAATAGGGTGCTACAATTAATATTTCATTAAGATCAAAAGAACAAAACTTGTCTTTTATCAAAATGAAAAACATTCAAATTCTTACAAGAAAATGAAAGACAATTCTGCTTAAAGCAGGTACATTGTAGCAATTACTTAATACAAAACCAAGCCTAAAAGGGATCTATAAGTGAAAACCCTACGGCTGAGGCAGCATCCCAAGCTCCTTCCAGACATGTAGTTTCACTTGCCCTTCCTTCAACGTTCTACTGTTGCTTAGGCTCTGCATATTATCACAAATATCAGTGCCACAACCAGTATCCAATACCTTTAAGGACGTTCTACTGTTGCTTAGGCTCTGCATATTATCACAAATATCAGTGCCACAACCAGTATTCAATACCTTTAAGGTAGAACTTGAAGCAATAACATGAATACCTGAGGAAGTAGTCTCATACATCAACTTCAATTCCTCATCATCTTCCATGAATTTAATGCAATTTCTCTTCCAATGCCCTGTCTCCTTACAGTAGCAGCACTTACCAACGCAAGAGGTATCTGACTCGGGCTCAGAAGACACACGCTTGCCATGATTCAAAATCTGGACAACTTTGTCTTCACCCTTGTCAGCATTAGGTTTAGTAAACCTACCCTTCTCATTCATGAGATTGTACAGGGTACTCTTCACGTTTGGCTCAACTGTCTTGAGCATATCATGCAGTTCAGTCAGCGTCTTCGTTAAGCCTTTCTTGATATAGTTCCTTCTGAACTTATCATAGCTTGACGGCAGTGACTGCAGAATGATCTCAGTTGCCAATTCTTGGCTAACTGGATAATCCAGTTTCCTCAGGTTATCAATGTAACCCATCATTTTACTGACATGAGGACTCACTGGATGATCATTTGGTAGCTTGCAGCTAGTGAGAGACTTAACCAACTGGTATCTCTCCACTCTTACCTGCTCCTGAAATTTCAATTTCAGGCTGCTGATCATCTCTATTGGCGACTCCATGTTCTCATATTGCTTCTGCAAGTCTGAGTCCATGGTAGCCAATATCAGACCACGCACATCTACCGCATCATTATAATGCTTATTCCAAGCATCATATACTGCATGGGAGGCATTGGACCCGATCCTCACGGGGAGAGCTCTCTCAAGGACATAGTCCTTTCTCTCCTGTCTGAGGACTAGCCTCAGGTTCCGCGACCAAGTCAAGAAATTTGATCCGTTCAGCTTGTCCATCTCAAGGACAGACCGGATCGAGAAAGTGTTTTGATTGTTTGTGCTAGTCATAACTGAAAATTAAGATAAAAGGATTTTAGTTAATATGTTCAATATGATTAATCTCGTATTAAATTTAATATGATTAATCACGCATTATATTCAATAACATAAGTTACCCTCAATAGAATATAATGATTCCAAGATCCACATATAACTAAGATCAAAGTGGGCCACTGGCCGTCACCCAACCTTAGCTTATATCGGTAAGCCCTATATCGGCTAATTATATCCGTGATATAACTCTTGGTTGTGAATCTGGGCCCGAGGCCCAATCCACTCTGATGTCTCAAGGCCCGGGACTCCCGATGGCCCAGTCAAGAAAACCAGACTATACAGTCATGTAATCATTAATGTCTGGGACTCCCAATGACATTTATGAATCACAAACCGTCTTATCCACGCAAAAGCAGACACCCTCACACTGTAAGGCCATGAATACAATTGAATGGGCTTCGACAGCTGACATAGAATGGACAAGACATCCAACGCTTGATATTATTTGAGGTTCGTAGGTTTATTTAAAAAATTCATTCCCAAAATAGAAGATTACTATTTCGGGAAACTTTCCATTTTGGAAACCTACTATTTTTGGAAACTTTCTAAAAACGGAAACTTTCTAACTTTAGAAACTTCTTAAAATCTGAATCATGCAAATCTAGAAACTTCTATAAATCAAGAAACTTTCTAATTTCAAAATATCGGAAACTTTAATTTAAAATCGATTTATATTCTTATAAAATAAATTTTAAATTAATCTGAAGAAAGACTCAAATAATTGGCCCAATTGTTTTAACTTCTTGGCCCGAGGCCCAAGAATTGGTCCATGTCCAAGACATGACCCAATTGTCCAATTAAATGACATAACCGGTCTGGTTCATTAAAATTGGTCTAACCAAATTTTAATTACTACGATGACCACAATTGTCAACCGGTTATTTACTAAACCGGATTTTCTCAATTTATTTGGTCCAACCAAATCAAATTAGAAAATCCTGGTTTAGGCACTAAATCCAATAATTCTTTCGACATTGGATTTCTTGTCCCGGTTTAACCAGACTTAATAAAATTATTAAATCTGTTTATTAAACCAGGACGAATTAATTTTAATCAAAATTAAACCGAGCCTTAAACCAACCATGTCGATCGATGAACCAACCGTGTCGATCGATCCATCAACCACATCGGTCGATGCTCTCAGCATCGATCCTGCATCGATCGTGCATCGATCCTGTGTCGATCGATGCTCTCACGCATGCACTGAACCGAGCCAAAACCCTAACCGTGTCGATCGATGTGCACCAACCGCATCGGTCGATGCACCAATATCGAACCTGCATCGATCCTGCATCGATCGATGCTTTCACGCGTTAACAGGGTTAGCCAATAGACTGTATCGACCGATCCATGCGATCGTATCGATCGATCCATGCGATCGCAGTCGATACTGACTTTTGAAAATCGCATTCTACCAAATCATATAGCTTGGTTTCTGCGATTTTATGTGTGTTTAGGTTTCAATTCTTGTTACTTAAGTGGTTTCTCTTATCATCAGTTGATTCAAAACACTTTTAAACAAGAAAAACAATCCTAAACTTGAATCTAAACAAGAAAAAACCAGAACCAATGGCTCTGATACCACTGAAGGAATGTTTAGATGATCCTGATTCAATTCTTAGATTCATATCAACCTAAACATGCGGATCTAGGTTCTTCTCGAATAGAAACAATTGATGATCTCACCTTATACCTGTTTATTGCAGCGGAAAGGGATGGTATGTCAGAGATCAAAGAGCCACCGAGAGATGACTCCTCCAGAGGTTCACACACGCACACCGAGCAGGAAGAGGCTGCTAGACCAGTAAGGAATCGGCGCAGAGAGAGAGAGGAGACTCGCGGCTAGGGCTTATTTTCGACCTGAACTCGTCTTAAGTTTATATAACTCGTTCAGTTCGTTTTGGGCCATTTGGCCCAAAGGCCAATTATCTCCGAGGCGTTCGCGCACTGTGTCGATCGACACTCCTTGTGTATCGATCGACACACAGTGGCCAAACCCAATTATTCTCTCTAAGTACAGTAAATGCCTAGCACTTTTACCGTAATTCTGCTACACCGTTCCTACACATTTTCCTGTTAGCTTAGGCGTGTGACCCATATGGGATCATACAATAAAGGCAATAAGTCCAAGACTTATAGATCATGAGCGGACTCTAGCAAGCCATCATGACCCCCAGTATTATATGACTTATGTCTGATCATTGACATACTCTTACTTTCTAGAGACAGTACCGAGATTACTGGACACAATTCCAACAGCAGTTTCACGTCTTACTCTTCCTTGTTGTTGAGATCTAGAAGCAGGATTATGAAATGGATCGACTGGTGGAGAGCAATGATGCATGGATTCACGAACAAACTCATGTGAAGGACGTGTTTCATCGTCAATGTTAACAGGATACAACTCGTCATTTTCTTTTTATCTCAGGAACTGGTGTTTGTGAGTGATCACCACCATAGGATTCCGAGTACTCTTCATCTTCCTCATTAGCTAAACCCTCGTTCATAATCTCATCTCTTATTTGGTTCGTAGAGTATTGAGATTTCGATTGAACGTCATAAAATATAAAACAATGTTGCATCACATCCTAGAGATCTGGCAGTTTTCGTTTAAATGATTTTATCATTTTACATACCTGTCCATAAAAATTAAATTTTTTAGTTAACAATTCTTTTTAGTTTTTAAATTTACTTATTTTGAGTGTTAGATGTATTTAAGTAATTACTTCACGATCTTTCCACCATGAATCAGATGCAGATATCACATATGTGATAAGATCAATCGAGATGCCCGTAGAGGTTTGAATAAGACTCGAGTACTTCTTGTACTTTCTTTTTAGTTGATCAGGCTTTTCTCTGAAGAACCTGTAGATTATTCTAAGATTGAACTCTTGGTTGAAATTTTCAAATATAAGTTTTTTACCAAATTGTGTTGGGTCTTTTAAACGGTAATTATTCATGGCAATTGCTTGGTCGTACAGCTCAAGAAATATTCTTTCTCGACTAGGGGTCCATTTGAAATTGTCTTCGTTCTAGAAATTTAAATAATACACAAATCTATTTTTAACAAAAACTTTAACTATACTACGACTTAAAAAATAAATAGTACATGTGCTGATGTTTCTGTGTGGCGAATGGTATCTCTTTGCATGAAAGAATTTACCTTTCGGCCACGATTTGATGTCATATCTGTAAATTTTAAAATATTGTTCGTTTTAATCACATACAATTTTCGAGTATATTTGAAATAAAAAAATAAATATAAAATACTCAAGATAATTTACAATTTACCCACAATAATTATCGATCGTACTGAGTCATTGCAGGCTGGGAGCCCGCTCCCCCCCCACCCATGGTCATGTTGATACGTTTCCTGGGCATGGGTGTATCCTCTTTGTCGTCGTCTCGAGTTCAATTTGGTGGTTCTGTTTCGGTATCTCCCTGCTCTGCTCGTTGTTGGCTAGATTTCCTCGCTTTCTCCTCCTGGACGAGCTTGAACCTTTCCCACTCGTTTTTGGGTTGCTGCTGTGTTTCTCGATTCCGAGGGGGGGGGGGTTGCTGGCGCGTTCCAATTTGTTATGTTCATTATTCCTTTATGATATTCGCCGAGCAAGAGACTTTAGAGGTGTCGCCTTCAGCGGTGTTATACCCAGAGCGCTGATGGAAGGTACATAAAGCCTTTTCTTGATCGTCGGTTGATAAGCAATAAATCAGTTCCTCTTCACTTACTTCAGTTGCAAGTTTACAACCTAGTCGTTACAATTTTGAGGTATCAATCCACTCAGGTGATTAAACGCACTAAGAATGCAGGTGTTCTCTTAATCTAAGTGCAACCAATTTGTTTGTGGGTTTTGTTCCTAAAAACTAACAAGATAACCAAATTCCAAATGTGATAAGTACACAAAGCAGAGCAAAAACAGAGCAAGATAGTTGTTAAAACAAATGATTAAAAGCTAAGTTCCTTGGGTTGAGTTTCGGTTCGGGTGATCAATATCCAGTTCAGAAACATTTAGCTAACAATGGGTGATTTCTTAGGCTAAGAACAACGATTTCCAGTTAATCCACTCTCGTGATAATAACCCTATACCTATCAAGCATTAACATCAACTCTCGTTGGCAATTTCAAGATAGCTATGCAATAAGATCAAGTTCTTACTACCACTAAACACCTTAAACATCAACTCTCGTTGGCTAAGAATGTAAAGCACTTGATAGAGATTCAAACATAAACTACACCTCTCGGTGCTAGCAACATTTAGGATCAAGGAGGTTATTGGCCATTTCAATCCTAGCATTATGAACTTCTAGCAAGTAAGAAACCAATATTCCCAAGTTATTAAACAACCTAAACCATTTCTAGATCACCCTTACCTCAGCTCAAACCCAGAAACTTAAAGGAAACTACTCACTAGCCATAACATTAACCAAACAAGACATGATTTAACAAGATAAATAGGAAGAACTCAAAGAAAAACTCAAGAACACAACTCAAATTGCATAAAAGATCAAGAAAACTAAAATGTTTGAAGTAATTGTTTACAAGAAGTGATATGGCTCTTCATACACACTAAGAACACTTAAATAGATCTAAAAAAACGTGCAAAGGTCGACCACAAACACATGGGGTGGTCTACAAGCCGAAAGCAAAAAGAAAAAGTGGCATGTGGGATAAAGTGGGCTCACAGCGGCCTGGGTACCTCGCTGTGACCGGCCGCTGTGAGTTTTCTTGATCCACAGCGGCTTGGCGTGGTCGCTGTGGATGCCGCTGCGAATAAAGGTCTTCCGCTGGAAAGTCCCACAGCGGCCTGGAGTAGCCGCTGTGGGAGGCCGCTACGAGTTTTCTTGATCCACAGCGGCTTGGCGTGGCCGCTGTGGAATTGGGACTTCCGCTGGTCCTTCATAGCGGCTTGGGGAGACCGCTGTGGTAGCCCGCTGTGAGTTCCTCTCTCGATCCTTAGCTGTTTTTCCACCTTGTTTATGTGCTCCTTTGGTCCCTACCTCCTCCATTGTCCTTTGGTGCTCCTTTTAGTCATCCACCACCTACAAAAAGAAGAAACAAAGCAAACCTAACCTAATGATGCCTACATGCACTAACCTAAAGCTAAAACACAATAATGTTGTCTAAATGCTTTTCCTAAAGCTAAATAACACTCTTAATCATGCCTAAAAACACTCAAAAACACAACACATCAACTCCCCCAAACTTGTTTTCTTGCTTGTCCTCAAGCAAACAACAATAAGAACAAAGGGAAGAGGTTTGAAGTTGGAGACTCATAACCAAAGAAATCTACTTTAGCCTTCAATATGATGTCCTTAGAAAATAATAACATGTTGCACAAACAAATTCCTTAACCCACTTTAATTTCTCTAGGCTTATCAACACACCAAATTTTATTCTCTTAAGCACATTGCCAAGATTCAACCACTCAATATTCCACCAACTCTTACATTCATTCTTCTTATCAAAGTGAAGTCTCACAAATGGGGATTAGATCTCAATCAATTGGCTTGGCAATAAAAGGCTTCAAATGGTGTTTAGAGGAGGGCTTTTATCTTTTATTTTGGTGGCTAACTCTCAAGAAAAAGGAATGCTAAACATTATGCAAAATGTGGCAAGACAAGAACAATTGATGCATACAATTTTCATCTCTCAAAGTCTTACCCAAAGTGTTTCTCCATCCTAGTCAATATCCCTTCATTCCCAAACTTAACCATTAAACCTTTTTTCATTTTCGGGTCTTGAGAAGTAACTCTTTTAATTTCCAAAACTCTTTTTCTTTTTGATTTCATTTTTACTTAAGAGTTTTTCCATTACATTTTCTTTTCCCAAGTGTTTCCCCTTTCTTTTTACAAGCCTTTGGTCTTTTGTTTCTTTTACTCCCATCTCACTCTTTTCTTTTTCTTTTTCTCATTCCCAATCCCAATTCAAGTGCTTATACCCCAAATGCTAAACCAATATGTGAACTCCTAGACTAGCCTATGAGAGCTAATCATTGTCGTTCTCATACTTTTAACCTTTTGCACATGTTAGCATTATCAAAAAGAGGCATCACTCAATCAATTCAATGAAGGTTTGAAAGAAAAGGGTAGTGTATTAAGGTGTGGAAACCATTCTAAGAGTGAGAATGGCCACTTGGATTAACAAAGAGTGGCAAAATGAGGTAAAGATAATCCAAGTGTGTATGTGGTGACCATGATCAAGCATTTAAAACCCATAAGTGAGAAAGTTAAGTTCATTTAAGTCCAATAAGTGAGTTGGTTTCAAAGTTGAGGGTATCCTACTTGACAAACAGATTGGAGTGGTGTGATCAAAGCTCGAAATTTACAAGTGTTTTAAGGGTTGTTTAAGCAACATGGTATGATTAGCAAGGGTATCATATTGAGTTCTAAAATCTAGATTTCTTGCAAGGCATTTATATCATTGTCTCCTATGCATATGCTTCCTAGAATGCTACTAGACTCGATCTTAAGAAAGCGAGAAATATGAAACTAAATGTTCTTTTTTTATGTTTTTCAAATTTTTCAATTTTTTCAATTTTTTTCAAAAACATAATTATTCACAATGCATCACACAAAAGTAAAAGACTCAAGAGAAATAAAATGCGGTTAGGTGATCACCCCCCCCCCCCCAAACTTACTTCACACCGTCTCGGTGTGAAAGCAAGTCTAGAAGAGTTAAAGATGGTAAAAGAAAAGAAAATGAAAACTATATACAAAGTGGTGGTGGTTACCTCAGTAGTAAGGAGGTGCGGTGTCGTCCTCCTCCTCTTCCAAGGATAGGGACTCGTTGCTAGAGCCGGGTGATGGCGGTAGGATGTGGCGTCTGGCTCTGCGGCGTCGCTCATCAAGGGGGGCGCGACCAGGTGCTCTGCTAGACGAGCTGGTGCCTTCTCCTTGGTACTGATGCCTCGGGAAATCCTCTGAGCTTGCTTCTTCCTCGATTGACGAGTATCCTTCGGGCTTTTGCACCTTCCCCTTCTTTCCTGTCAGCATATAAGCCATGTACTTAACCTCACGCTTCAGTGCCTTCGTCTTCTCCTTGTACACCTTCTTTGTCTTGCGTCCCAACTCCACCAGCTTCCCAATGGTCCTATCCTGAAGCTTGTTCCAGCGTTCCAACTTCCGGATGTAGCTATGAGCTTTCCTCAACTGTGCTCCCTGTATTACTTCGTCGGAAGCATGGAGACGATAACGGGCAGTCCCGTAGACCGGACTCGGTGGTCTGATCTGCTCAGCATCCTCTTCTTGCTCAGTAGCTTGACCTGCTCCGCTGCTTGCTCCTTATTCAATACCCTGTGAAGAGCCCTCAGTGGCTTTCCTTTTCTTCCTTTTGTTCAGTGATTCAAGCGGTTCCTCAACCGTGCTGTTGAAGTAGCGTGGGTCAGGTGAGAACATGATGTTGTTCTTGTCCTGTAGAGAAGTAATGGTCAGGTTTGGGAGAAGCACATTTACGGTTTGTTGCGGACCGGCCCTGAAGGTGTAAGCGATTCTGTCCTGTATCTTCCCAGCAAGGAAGTAAGTCCTGTTGAGGTGGCTCTCGTCCAACCTCGATGATGCTTTCCCAATGACCAGCGGGATTCCCAATGCCCTGAAGATCGGTGTCAATAGTCCTCCAAATCTGAACATTGGTGTACTGTCATGTGACCTCAATGCCTTCTTCCTCATAACCGATAATTGTCTCATGAAATACCCTACCATACCCAGCTCATGGTAGTTCCCGTAGTTGATCTCCGGGACATCAAACTCTGTCATTACCGGCTGTAGACCCACTGCCAAAAACCTCAGCCCTTCTTCTAACACCTTGTTGTTCTCCCTCCTTGCAAACAAGGTGTAAGCCAGTAGCTTTTCCACATATCGGATGGCTGGGTGTGCAATATCCGAATTCTTCATGTTTCCGGTATCGTAGGGAGTCCGGGAGATCGTGCTCCACATCACGGTGGGGAGAAGTCCAATCTCTGGCAGCTGGTTGACCCACATATCTCTGAATCCAAGTAGCTGGGATATCTGCTTGAAGCCTATCTTGTGCCTTTGCCCATTGCAGATGAAGGTCACGTGTCCAAATCCATTCTCATCGGAAGGTCCTTCCGTGTATTCCACTACCTTAAAGGTACACATAAACTGATAGCATGTTGTTCCATACACCGGATAGACTTCTCCAAGCTCATGGCTCGCAGCATAGTCATCATATCATCATAGATTCCCAGCTTCTTACAGATTTCTGGATCCCCAAACTTTGTTTCAGTCCACGTGTACGGTTCCAGCTTGGTCCATATCTGCCCAAAAGTGTAGCTCTTAGGGACCTTTTTCTTCTTCTTTGATGGTTTCTTGGCTGGTTTCTTTGCGGGTTTCTTTGCCACTTTCCTCTTTTTCTGTTTCCCTATCTTTTCGTCACTACTGGTTGAGACTTCAAGCATTTCCTCTTCCTCCTCATGCTCGACAACGGGTGCCTTACCCGAGCGATGAGTTTGTGTGCTTTCCTCCTCCTGGCCAGCTCGCCTTGTGGTTTTTGTCATCTGCATAGATGCAAATTGAAAGTGATCAATCCACATAAACATCAACACAAAAGTAATGCCTAAAGTCTGAGCATTTTATTTTTCAACCAATAATTCCTCTAACAATCCACATATAGGCAATTACCAACTCCAAATATCATCTAGAAATCATTTTCACTCAAATTCCAGCATTATTTCAAGTTTTTCATCATGTTCTTCATTAGGTTCTTTCTTTTTCCACACAAATCTCAATGTGTTATGAATTTGGCATGGTTCCTTTTGCAAAGTATGATCAAGACGTCCTAACAAAGCTTTAGGAACAATCAAATCACATTTTCCCCATATTTCAACTTTTTTTTTTTCACCAAGAACCCTAGAATATGAAAAATTCGAATTTCAAGCAATTTAACCGATAGTTTTTCGAATTGACAGCATGGTTGTGTCTAGAATCATTCAGTGAGCAAGTTCAGAGCGTCAAACACCATAAAAATCGAAACCAAAATTTCGTCATGAAGAACAATGGATCCGAAATTTCATACCTTGGTTCGATTTGACGATGGATTATGATACTAGAAAGGAAGATGATGAGAAATCGTGAGTTAAAGCACAAGAAATTACTGAATTTGGTCTAGAACCCAGAGAGAAATCGAGTTTTTAAAGCTTTTAGACGAAAATGGAGTTTTGAGAAGAAGAGTGAGAGAGAGGGGCTGGGTCGCGATGGATATGCGCGAGAAATAACCTCGCAGCGGCCCGGGTACCTCGCTGCCGGATGCCGCTGTGAGGTTCCTTTACCTGTAGCGGCCCGGCTCCCTCGCTGTGTGGGCCGCTGCGAAAAATCATGTTTCGCAAATTTTCTCCATAGCGGCCTGGGTACCCCGCTGCGCCTGTCCGCTATGGATTTTTCTTACCTGTAGCGGCTGGATGACTCCGCTGTCTATGCCGCTGCGAAAATACGTCTTTCGCATAAATTTCCCACAGCGGCCTAGGTACCCCGCTGCGCCTGGCCGCTGTGAGTGTTTTTAGACCGTAGCGGCTGGCCGTCCTCGCTGTGCACGCCGCTACGGAAATTGGTGTTCCGCATGTACCTCACAGCGGCCTAGGTACCTCGCTGTGGGTGGCCGCTGTGAGTTCTTTTCCTTGATCCGGCTTTCCTTTAAGGTCATCCTTGCCTCTGTTTATTTCCACATGCCTGGAAACTCTCACACAAAACTAAAACACACATAAAAATCACACAAGAACACACCAATCAATTCAAATCAAAGAAAATTAACACAGTATATACAAAGGATAACATGGGAATGCCTCCCAAGCGCGCTTGTTTTAAGTCTCGAGCTTGACTATCTTACTCTCTCAGGTTGGGATTGGTTCCGTGAGAAAAATCGTTACCTCCTCTTCCACGGGGTTTGATGCTGAGTAGACCTTGAGCCTTTGTCCGTTTACAGTGAACTCACTTCCATTCTTGTTGAGAAGAACAATGGCTCCGTAGGGTCTTACCTCCTTGATGGAGAATGAGCCTGACCATCTTGATCTGAGCTTCCCAGGGAATAGTCTCAGTCGGGAGTTGTAGAACAGAACTTGATCTCCTGCTTTGAACTCTTTCTTGTCATGAAATGCCTCAGTTCTTTCTTTATAGATCTTTGAGTTCTCATAAGCATCAAGTCGGATTTCGTCAAGCTCATGGAGTTGAATGAGGCGCTTTTCTGCTGCAGTCTTTATGTCGAAATTCAGAAGCTTAATAGCCCACATTTCCTTGTATTCCAACTCGACTGGTAGATGACATGACTTCCCATACAAAAGATTGAAAGGTGTTGTGCCAATAGGTGTCTTGAAGGCAGTCCTGTATGCCCAAAGAGCATCATCAAGTTTCTTTTCCCAGTCTTTTCTTGAGTTCCCAACAGTCTTCTCCAGTATAGCCTTGATTTGCCGGTTTGAGACTTCCACTTGTCCGCTGGTCTGAGGATGGTAAGGTGTTGCTACCTTGTGTTTCACTCCATACTTCCTAAGAAGACTTTCAAACACCTTATTGATGAAGTGAGTTCCTCCATCACTGATCACAACTCTTGGGACGCCAAACCTGGGAAATATGATTGATTTAAATAGTTTGATAACTACCTTTGCATCATTTGTAGGACTTGCAATGGCCTCTACCCATTTCGACACATAGTCCACTACTACTAGAATGTATTGATTCCCGTAAGAGGATGGGAAAGGTCCCATGAAGTCAATCCCCCACACATCAAATACTTCAACTTCTAGTATCGGGTTCTGTGGCATCTCATTCCTTCTTCCAATGTTGCCTTTCCTTTGGCAGACATCACATTTCGTCACATATCCGTGAGCATCTTTGAACAAGTTGGGCCACCAAAAACCTGAGTGTAGCACTTTCGTGGCGGTTTTGAATGAAGCGTTGTGTCCCCCATACTCTGAGCCGTGGCAGTGATACAAGATCCCTTCCATTTCTTCCTCTGGAACACATTTCCTGTAGAGTCCGTCTGAACATCTTTTGAACAAGTATGGCTCATCCCAATAGTACCGAGTAACATCCCTGTAGAACTTCTTTCTGTGGTAGCTGTTGAGGTTGGGTGGCTCTCTTCCACATGCTAGGTAGTTGACAAAATCTGCATACCATGGTAAATGCTCGTCTTTTAAGCTTTTCACTTCCTCCATCTTCAAGACTGTGTTGTACCCATCTCTCAAACTCCCAATCATTAGAAGTTGTTCTTCCGGTAAAGAATCATCTATTGGTACTTGCTCGTCAATCCTCAGCCTTGACAAATGATCAGCCACTCCATTCTCAATGCCTTTCTTGTCTTGTATCTCAAGGTCAAATTCCTGGAGTAAAAGTATCCATCTCAACAACCTTGGTTTAGCATCCTTCTTAGCCAACAAGTGCCTCAAAGCTGCATGGTCTGTGTATACAACTACTTTTGATCCCACCAGGTATGATCTGAATTTGTCAAATGCAAACACTACCGCCAAGAGCTCCTTCTCCGTTGTTGCATATCTGACTTGAGTGTCATCCAAAGTTCTGCTTGCATAATAGATCACATGGAGCTTCTTGTCTTTCCTCTGGCCTAAGACTGCTCCAACTGCATAGTCGCTTGCGTCGCACATGATCTCAAAGGGAAGGTCCCAGTCTGGAGCTTGCACTATCGGTGCACTCACAAGTGCACTCTTGATCTTGTTGAACGCTTCTAGGCACTCTTCATCGAAAATGAACTCTGTTTCCTTGCACATCAGCCTTGTTAAAGGCCTTGCGATCTTTGAAAAGTCCTTTATAAACCGTCGGTAGAAACCAGCGTGTCCCAAAAAACTTCTGATCCCTTTGACTGAGTTTGGTGGCTGCAAACCCATCATCACATCTATCTTGGCCTTGTCCACTTCAATCCCCTGTTCTGAAATTTTGTGCCCAAGAACTATTCCTTCCTTCACCATAAAGTGACACTTCTCCCAATTCAGCACTAAGTTTGTCTCCTCGCAACGTTGAAGTACCCTGCACAAGTTAGACAAACAAGCAGCAAACGAAGAACCATATACAGAGAAATCATCCATAAAAACTTCTACCATTTCTTCAATCAGGTCGGAAAAGATTGACATCATACATCTTTGGAAGGTTGCTGGAGCATTACATAAACCGAATGGCATCCTTCGATATGCAAAGGTGCCATAGGGACATGTAAATGTCGTCTTTTCCTGGTCATTAGGATGAATGGGTATCTGGAAAAATCCACTGTACCCATCAAGGAAGCAATAGAATGGATGGTTTGCAAGTCTTTCAAGCATTTGGTCAATGAATGGGAGAGGAAAATGATCTTTTCTGGTGGCTGAGTTCAACTTCCTATAGTCAATGCACATTCTATGCCCAGTTATAGTTCTTGTAGGGATTAGTTCGTTTTTCTCATTTTTAACAACAGTTATCCCTCCCTTCTTAGGAACTACATGAACAGGTGATACCCATGTGCTATCTGAAATAGGAAAGATTATGCCAGCATTCAAGAGTTTCAGAATTTCCTTTTTAACCACTTCTTTCAGATTCGGGTTTAGTCTTCTTTGGTGTTCAATTGAGGTCATAGTTTCATCTTCTAAGTGGATTCGATGGGTGCAAAGTGTAGGTGACAACCCTTTTATATCATCTAGTGAGTAACCTATGGCTCTCCTATATTTTCTCAGTTCATTCAGGAGCAAATTCAGTTCATTTTCATCAAGGTTCTCACTCACAATGACAGGGTATGATGAGCTAGGTCCTAAGAAAGCGTACCTGAGCCCATCCGGGAGTTGCTTAAGCTCTACCTTGGGTGCCTTCAGTTCACTCCAATCATCATCTTGTCTAGGATCAGTTGTGGTGGTTGGATTGGTCTCTTTATCTCCCTCCACAGATTTGATGTCGTGGATTTTCTGGGGTAGCTCCAAAAACTGGTTGTCCTCTTCCATCACTTTGCGAGAATCAAGAAGTTTTGCATACTCCTGCACTTCCTTGTCTACCAGCTTAATCTTGCTCTCCTTGGTGGTCAATACTGTCTCCAGGGCGTCCTCCGTAGCAAGCTCTTCCAAGTACTCATCAGCTAGATCATCCAACGTCTCAATCCAAAAAGCTTGCCCTTGAATTGTTGGTTTCTTCATGACTTCATTGATGTCAAATTTCAGGATGTGGTTCTTTCCCAAGTGCAAGTCAATCTTCCCTTTCTTCACATCAATGATGGCTCCAGCAGTAGCCAAGAAAGGTCTCCCAAAGATCAGTGGGTCTTTTGGTTCCTCATCCATCTCCAGAACCACAAAATCTGTTGGTATTTCGAAATTACCAACCATTACCGGAATATCTTCAAGCATTCCAACCGGAAGTCTCACTGACCTATCAGCCAACACAAGTGAGATTCTACACTATTTGTAGCGTGCGAAGCCAATGTTCTTTGCTACTGAGAGTGGCATCAAGCTCACACTTGCTCCAAGATCACACAAACATCTCTCAAAGGAGAGTGGTCCCAAAGCGCATGGTAGAGTGAAGCTTCCTGGATCTTCTAGCTTTCTTGGACTAGTTTATTTTCTGGATGATGGCGCTACACTCGTGGGTTAGGACAACCATTCCTTCCATCTCTTTTGTTCTTTCCTTGACTGCATCTTTGAGGAATTTGCTGTATTGAGGCACAAGCATGAATGCATCCATCAATGGCATGGTGAGTTGAATCTTCTCCATTTGCTTGTCAAAGAGTGCTCTATACTTCTCCAAGAGCTGCTTCTTAAACCTTCCAGGAAAAGGAAGTTTGGGTTCATAGGCTGGTGGCACAAAAACTTTCTCCTTGGATGTATAGGCTGAACCGGTTTTTGCTTTCTCTTTTGTTTCCTCATACATTTTGCCTTTTCCTTTGATATCTTTTACTTCTTCTGTAACATGCCTTTCATTCCCAATGGTTTCCTTATCTTCTTCAAGTTCAAAATCCATCCCCTCAGCTTGATTCTCATTGTCCTCAATGACCTCTTTTGATGGTAACTCTCTTCCACTTCTTAGCGTGATGGCATTGATATACTCTTTTGGGTTTTGCTCAGGTTTTCCAGGGAGAAAACCTTGTGGTCGGTTTGATGAAGGTCCGGCTTTGTTGGATTGCTCGATGGTTCCAACTTTTGATGCTAGGCTTTCAACTTGTGCTTTGATTTCCACGATGGCTTTGTTGGTACTCTCTATAAACTGCCTCAGCATTTGTGTTTGATCATCTGCCTTTTGGTAGTTGTTTGAACTTCCTTGTCCCTGAAATTGTTGATTACCTTGATAGTTCCCTTGGTTGTTGTTGTACTGTTGGCGTGGCTGGAAGTTGCCATGGTTGTTGTATGGTTGTCTTTGGTGGAAATTCCCACTGTTGTTGAATGCTGGTTTGGTTTGGAAGTTTCCTTGAAGTGTGGTCTGGCTTTGTTGTTTGAATGGAGGGTAAGACTGATCCTGTGGGTTCTCCACATTGTTACTTCGGTATGAGAAGTTTGGGTGATTCCTATAGTTCTGGTTGAATCCTTTGTTGTAGCTTTGTCCTCCACTATAATTCATCTCAGCATGTCCATCAAAACACATCTCAGCATCATCTTCCATGTACCCTTTGTTGGGAATGTCCTGAAATCTACCGTACTATCTCTAGAAAGTATGATAAGTGTCGAGATCAGACATAAGTCATAAATACTGGGTGATCATGATGACTTGCTAGAGTCCGCTCTTGATCTATAAGTTTAGGACTTATTACCAGTATTGTATGATCCCTAAGGGTCACACACCATAGCTAACGGGAAAGTTAACAAGGAATTAATACGGTAAGATGCAAGGCATTTACTGTATTTGTACAGAGAATTGGGCCAGACAAAATACAGGCTTTTGTCTGATCTGTGTCTTGGGCCCAAAATCCCAATAGGCCATTAGGATAATTCCTTGGGCCCATATAAGGGAAGAGGGGCGCGCCTAGGGCAAATAACAACCCTCTGCGATTTTAGCCTAGCCGTCCTCTCTCTCTCTGTTCATTCCAGCTTGGTCTAGCAGCCTGATCCAGTAGCTTGTAAGAGTGTGGATACCTAGGAGGAGCCGGTTATCATCAGCTCTAGCAGATCTCGATCTTCATTACCAATCCGCTGCGCCAATAACAAGGTAATGATTCTGATCTGTTTATGATTCATCTGCAAATCACCTAGATCCTAGATGATTATGTGCTAGGATGTAACCTGACAATTTCACCATGAACACACATAATCCTTCAGTGGTATCAGAGCCTAGGTCGTTAGTTTTTTGCTTTTTGGATCATACTAGGTTGTTTATTAGTTTGATGAATCGATTTTAATGAGTAAAATTGATTGAAACTTGGAAAACCTAGAAATAAGAGATCGCTTGATAATTATAGATGATGTTCGTATTGTTGACTTTGCTGCAATTATTTGAATTGATCATGATAATTGAATCGTGATATCATTCGCTTATCATAAGTGAATTGATTATTTAATTGGAAAAGGTCTCAATCGAATTGTTAACTTTAGGTTTGTTAATGATCATAATTGAAACGATCGCATGATTGACTTTGTTGTAATCGATTTGTTTAATCGTTTTGTTAGGGTTTGATAGATGACAAAGTCGTTTTTTGTCTTCTTGTGTTTGCTTGAAACGATTTAGAAAAGTCAAATTCAATTTGTTATCATCTTCGTTAGCTTAAAGTTAGAATCGCTTGACTTTTTCAAAATCAAAAGTTGCATAAAAGACGAAAATCGTTATCAAAACAATCGTCTTGTTGATTGTTTTTTAACAAAACCTGCAACAATCGACAAAAGACAATTTTGTCTTATTATTGTTGATTTAACTTTGATAATTGTGGTTCAAGCGGTTAACCCAAATCGCGGTTTGCTGGAAATTATTTAATACAATTGGTATTATTTAATTTCTGGTAAAACCGGATTTAAATTCAAAAATTGAATTTTAACCTAAACCGAAGGCTGGTCTAAGTTTGATTTGGTTGGACCAAATAATTTAGAGCTGGTCTGGTTTAGTAAATAACCAGTTGGATTTAGTAGTTAATTTGGTCTTGGACCAGAATTAATGAACCGACTCGGTTATGTCAAATTATTGGGCCAATTGGAATTATGTGGTCTTGGGCCAAGAATTGGGCCTATAATTTGTGACCCAACCAAAAACTTTAATAAAACATTAAATTAGAAAGTTTCTTTGATTAGAAGTTTCTAATTTTGGCATGTTAAGAAATTTCTAAATATAGTAAGTTTCTGAATTTAGAAAGCTTCTAAAATAAGTAGGTTTCCTAAAATAGAAAGTTTCCATATTTAGTAAGTTACCTGAATTGGAAAGTTTCCCAAAATAGTAATCTTCTATTTTTGGGAAGAAATCTATTGAAACCTAAAATCCTCATAAACAATATCAAGCTTGGATGTCTTGCCCAATCTTGTCAGCTACTTAACGCTTATTCAATTACAGATATGGCTTACAGTGTGAGGTGTCTGTTTTTGCGTAAGTAAAGTAGTATATAGTCACTGATTTCATTGGGAGTCCCAGACTTTAGTGATTATTTGGCTGTAAGAGATTGGTTTCCTTGACTGGGCAATCGGGAGTCCCGGGCCTTGAGACATCTGGTGTATTGGGCCTTGGGCCCAATTCACAACCGAGAGTTATTGGATATAACTAGCTGTGTGTATGCTTACCAAGTAAAGCTACTTCTGGGTGACGGCCAGTGGCCCATTTTGGATTTAGCTGAACATGGGTCTCGGAATCATTGCATTCTTATGAGGTTAAACAAAGAAATTTTGAATGCAATGCGGGTTTTCTTATAAGTTATTAAGATTACTCTTTTATGAACTGAATAACTAAAACTCTATTTATCTCTAAATTTCAGTTATGACTAGCACAAACAATCAAAACACTTTCTCGATCCGGTCTGTCCTTGAGATGGACAAACTGAACGGATCAAATTTCTTGACTTGGTCGCGGAACCTGAGGCTAGTCCTCAGGCAGGAGAGAAAGGACTATGTCCTTGAGAGAGCTCTCCCCGAGAGGATCGGGTCCAATGCCTCTCATGCAGTATATGATGCTTGGAATAAGCATTATAATGATGCGGTAGATGTGCGTGGTCTGATATTGGCTACCATGGACTCAGATTTGCTGAAGCAATATGAGAACATGGAGTCGCCAATAGAGATGATCAGCAGCCTGAAATTGAAATTTCAGGAGCAGGTAAGAGTGGAGAGATACCAGTTGGTTAAGTCTCTCACTAGCTGCAAGCTACCAAATGATCATCCAGTGAGTCCTCATGTCAGTAAAATGATGGGTTACATTGATAACCTGAGGAAACTGGATTATCCAGTTAGCCAAGAATTGGCAACTGAGATCATTCTGCAGTCACTGCCGTCAAGCTATGATAAGTTCAAAAGGAACTATATCAAGAAAGGCTTAACGAAGACGCTGACTGAACTGCATGATATGCTCAAGACAGTTGAGCCAAACGTGAAGAGTACCCTGTATAATCTCATAATGGAGAAGGGTAGGTTTACTAAACCTAGTGCTGACAAGGGTGAAGACAAAGTTGTCCAGATTTTGAATCATGGCAAGCCTGTGTCTTCTGAGCCCGAGTCAGATACATCTTACGTTGGTAAGTGCTGCTACTGTAAAGAGGTTGGGCATTGGAAGAGAGATTGCATTAAATTCATGGAAGATTATGAGGAATTGAAGGTGATGTATGAGACTACTTCCTCAGGTATTCATGTTGTTACTTCAAGTTCTACCTTATAGGTATTGGATACTGGTTGTGGCACTGATATTTGTTAAAATATGCAGAGCCTAAGCAACAGTAGAACGTTGAAGGAAGGACAAGTGGAATTGCATGTCTGGAAGGAGCTATGGATGCTGCCTCAGCCGTAGGGTTTTCACTTGTAGATGCCTTTGAGGCTTGGTTTTGTATTAAGTAATTGCTACAATGTACCTGCTTTAAGCAGAGTTGTCTTTCATTTTCTTGTAAGAATTTGAATGTTTTTCATTTTGATAAAAGACAAGTTTTGTTCTTTTGATCTTAATGAAATATTAATTGTAGCACCCTATTCAAGGAATGGGTTTTATATCTTAAACCAAAGAGTGCCTAAATGTAACATAAATACCGAATTGGTTTAAATCTGATGAATTAAACCTGATTTTTCTTGGCGTAAATGTTTTGGTCACATAGAATAAGTCGGATTCAGAAACCCCATAGTTATGGACTTTTGGGCTCATTTGATCGGATATCTTATGAGACTTGAATTCTGCTTACTGGACCAAAAGAAAAGGGCCCATCTTAGCCGAGCTAGAGAAAAGCCCAAAGGCTTATTGGACCTTGAACATACTCATGTATGTGGCCCGATGAGCAGTAATGCCAGAGAAAATTTCCTGTACTTCATTATCTTTACTGATTACTTCAGTGAGTATGACTGTGTTCATTTGATGAGACACGAGTCAGAATTCTTTGAAATGGTTGAAAGAGTTCCTAAATGAGGTATAGAATCTGAGTGACAGAAGTATTGAGACTCTGGATTAGATCACGAGTGAGAATACTTAAGTCATTGATGGTGTGATCATCTAAATGAGTGTGAAGTCGTTTCACAGCTCATTTCTCCTGAAAACCTGGAGGTGTTTCTGTGAGAAAGAATCAGATCTTACTAGAAATGATTAAAGATGAGTCACACGAATCTTCCATGATATTCTTTAAGAATAACGCTCTAGAAATATCTAAGTTTACGCTGAAATAGTTCCACCAATATTAGTTGAAAGACACCACATAAATGTGGACTGGAAATGATCCAAATTTGTCTTTACTGAGTATTTGTAGTTGTGCTACTTCGCTGGTTGTCCTAGGGAAACCAAGGCTTGTTACTTTTTACGTCCATTCCGAAAACGAAGTTAGGTTGCTCGGAATTCTGTTTTCTAAAAGGAAAGTTTCTTTCCAAGAAGAACAGTGGGAGTAAAAGTATAACTCGAAGAAATTCGAGAAATACAGGAGGCTGCTCAACCTGTTGAGGGAGAACAGCGGATGGATTTACAGATTTCTGTAGAATCTACACCTGTAGAGCCTGAAGTTCGCAGATCTGAATGAATCCGTCACTAATCCGAGAGTGATTTCTCGTGATTAATTGCCATGATCTGATGATCATTGAAAGTGACGAACCTGCGAAATTCACGGAAGCGAAAGTGAGCCCGGACTCCGAAAAATTACACTGTGTGTAAGTTAGCTTCATCGATCCATTCATGGATGGAAGCAAACATATCGGAGTTGGAATCTTCGTTCTGTTGAAGTAGTCAAGGTTTTGACTTGAACAGGAACGAAGTGGAACTGTGCGTCTGCTAATAGATAAGTGGGAGCGATATTGCATTTCTCATAGTGTATGTCGATGACATACTGATTCTCGGAAATAACGTCCCAATGCTGCAGTCGGTAAAGGACTGGCTTGGGAGTTGGTTTTATGATTGACATGGGTAAAGCCATGTATGTTCTTGGATTTTGGATCTAAAGATAGAGATCCAAAAGAGCTGATAGGACAAAGTCAGTATTCTTATATTGACAAAATCCTACACGTTTTCAGCATTCCAAGAAGGGTTTTATGCCAATGTCACATGGCATTACGTTAAGCAAGAAACAGTGTCCTACGATAACTGCTGAGCTTGAATGCATGGATGAGATTCCATATGCGTCGGCAATTGGATCTATCATGTATGCCATGACACGTACTTGTTTTGATGTTGCTTTAATGTTAAGCAAGACGAGTAAAGACCAGTCAAATCCAGCAAAGTATCACTGGATAGACGTAAAGAATATCCTGAAGTATTTGAGAAATACTAAGGATAAGTTCTTGATTTACGGAGAAAGTGAGGTGCTACAAGTCGGTAGAGTCTGAAAGGCAAGTTTCCAACAGACAAAGATGATTTCCGGTCACAGTCCAGTTATATCTTGTGTCTGTCTGGCGGTGCAAGGCACTGTTGCTGACTCCATGACTTAAGCTGAACATTTCGCAGCTTGGTTAGCGGCGAAAGAGGTTGTTTGGAAAGAAGAGTTCATCAATGAACTTGATGTGATTCCCAGCATAGATGAGGCTAGCTGCACATCAGAGGTCCAAACACCTTGAGGGTAGGTATAACCTATTCCGCGAGATAAATGACAGAGGTGTTAAGTAGATCAGCAAGTTTCAACGAATGAGAACGTTGCTAATCTATTAACGAAGCCACTCCTTAGGCCTAAGCACGAGTCGCGGACTGTTGCTGTAGGATAAGTGAAATTAAGATGTAGTCTTAATTTCAGTGGGAGTTTGTAAAGGGCTTTATTTAGTTGTTTTGAAAGGTTCATGTAAACATAATATTTTATGTTTATGAAATCTATGATTTCTGGATTATTTTAACTGTGATATAAATAATCGTTCCAAAATGATTCATGTCATTATATATGGGCCATCGAAGTACATGAGTAGACTTGATCCTGAAACCCCATATTTAACGAAATGACATAAATCATAGTGTCCATAGTCGAAGGTTGTTGAAATTGGAACACCAACAACCACTTGAGACTAGATTGTGTTGAGACTTATGACCAAGTTTCGAGGGGTCATAGATGCGCGGCATCAAAGTCGACACATAGGTATATGTAGGGGAGCATATGACCGGACATGGCCCGCTGATGAGAACTCTACAAGATATTAATATCTGTGTCATAAGAGGTTCTCATATACGACTATAGAGTATAGTCCTTAGACCTGAGTTCGCATGCATGTGGCTGCACATGGAGTGATGCGCTTTGATCATTGTCTAACGCTGTTTCGTAACTGGGAGCTATAAGGACCTTGGTTGGGTGTATTATAAAGTGTGTAGTTCATAGTGATGGAACAAGATGGGATTTGTCCCTGCCGTTTAACGGAGGTAATATCTCTAGGCCAATCGGAGACTTGATAGCTGGTAAGAGAGTGGCCACTCCCAAACGGACTTGCCCAAGTCGTTTGCATTGTCAGTATCAAATCTGGTCCGATGAACATGGTCTGGCTATATAAGGATGACACGCATCTTGCCTTATGCCAGATCGAGATATTGAGACAAAAGGATTGGGGAATGTAGGATTCCAGTACAAGTGGGAGATTGTTGGGAATGTCCTGAAATCTACCGTACTATCTCTAGAAAGTATGATAAGTGTCGAGATCAGACATAAGTCATAAATACTGGGTGATCATGATGACTTGCTAGAGTCCGCTCTTGATCTATAAGTTTAGGACTTATTACCAGTATTGTATGATCCCTAAGGGTCACACACCATAGCTAACGGGAAAGTTAACAAGGAATTAATACGGTAAGATGCAAGGCATTTACTGTATTTGTACAGAGAATTGGGCCAGACAAAATACAGGCTTTTGTCTGATCTGTGTCTTGGGCCCAAAATCCCAATAGGCCATTAGGATAATTCCTTGGGCCCATATAAGGGAAGAGGGGCGCGCCTAGGGCAAATAACAACCCTCTGCGATTTTAGCCTAGCCGTCCTCTCTCTCTCTGTTCATTCCAGCTTGGTCTAGCAGCCTGATCCAGTAGCTTGTAAGAGTGTGGATACCTAGGAGGAGCCGGTTATCATCAGCTCTAGCAGATCTCGATCTTCATTACCAATCCGTTGCGCCAATAACAAGGTAATGATTCTGATCTGTTTATGATTCATCTGCAAATCACCTAGATCCTAGATGATTATGTGCTAGGATGTAACCTGACAATTACACCATGAACACACATAATCCTT
This sequence comes from Orychophragmus violaceus, assembly GCA_030180135.1. Lineage (NCBI taxonomy): Eukaryota > Viridiplantae > Streptophyta > Magnoliopsida > Brassicales > Brassicaceae > Orychophragmus > Orychophragmus violaceus. The sequence goes on along the minus strand of CM058230.1, from coordinate 85,423,511 downwards.
CACCCTTGGTGTTGATCAAGGTCTCCCACAAAGCTAACATTTCTTTGGTTTGCTTTAAGCAACTTGTCCAGTTTCTCATTGAGGGCTTTGATCTCTCTCCTTGGATCATCTCGGTCTCCTCCTTCTCTGTATGTCCTGTCATAGTCCTCCCCATAATTGGTGTCACTAATTGCCAAGTTCTCCACCAGCTGCATGGCTTCTCTTTCATCTTTTTGCAGGAAGTTGCAGTTGCTAGCAGTGTCTAGCATCATCCTGTACTTTGGCAGTATGCCCCTATATAAGGTGCTGAGAAGACTCTCTTTAGTGAAACCGTGGTGAGGGCATTGGTTGGTGTAGCTCTTGAATCGTTCCCAAGCTTCTCCAAAGTTTTCTGTTGTTTTTTGTTTGAAGCTTGAAATGTCATTCCTCAACTTTGCAGTTCTTGACTTGGAGAAGAATTTGGATAGAAAGATTCTCTTGCATTCATCCCAAGAAGTGATTGAGTTTGGTGGGAGGTTCTTCTCCCATAGATGGGCTTTATCACCAAGTGAGAAAGGGAACAGTATGAGCTTCATTGCATCTTCAGAAATCCCGTTGAAGCAGACAATTCTACAAGCTCTGTCGAAGTCGTGAAGGTGGTCTAGTGGATCCTACATAGGTAGGCCATAGAATTTGTTTCTTTCCACCATGTTGATGATGCTTGCTTTTATCTCATAGTTGTTGTTTTCCACTGCTGGTGGGATGATTCCAGAATTGTAGTCGTTGATGCTAGGTTCGTCATAGGCTCAAATGGCTCTAGTCACTCTTGGTGGATGTTGTGGTCTTCGTCCTTCGTTGTTTGTTTACCTACTTGTTGTTGGTGTCCTAGGTCGGCCATATTGATTCGTTCTCTTGTCGACCTTTGTTCTGCTCTTCTTTTCCTTGAAATTTCTTTTTCTAGTGCTTTGATATCTTCAACTCGTGGTACAAGGTTTGTTGGTCCCCTGCTCCTCAAGTTCATTCACCTGGAAAACAAAGGGAAAGAAGGCAGAGAAGATTAGTATCTTTGTAACCAAAAGACTTAGTCTCAAGTAAACACCAAATCCTAATGGCTTAATTAGCACCCAAGATGGCAACGGCGCCAAACTTGATAAGGATAAAAATCAGTTCCTCTTCACTTACTTCAGTTGCAAGTTTACAACCTAGTCGTTACAGTTTTGAGGTGTCAATCCACTCAGGTGATTAAACGCACTAAGAATGCAGGTGTTCTCTTAATCTAAGTGCAACCAATTTGTTTGTGGGTTTTGTTCCTAAAAACTAACAAGATAACTAAATTCCAAATGTGATAAGTACACAAAGCAGAGCAAAAATAGAGCAAGATAGTTGTTAAAACAAATGATTAAAAGCTAAGTTCCTTGGGTTGAGTTTCAGTTTGGGTGATCAATATTCAGTTCAGAAACATTTAGCTAACAATGGGTGATTTCTTAGGCTAAGAACAACGATTTTCAGTTAATCCACTCTCGTGATAATAACCCTATACCTATCAAGCATTAACATCAACTCTCGTTGGCAACTTCAAGATAGCTATGCAATAAGATCAAGTTCTTACTACCACTAAACACCTTAAACATCAACTCTCGTTGGCTAAGAATGTAAATCACTTGATAGAGATTCAAACATAAACTACACCTCTCGGTGCTAGCAACATTTAGGATCAAGGATTTGATTGGCCATTTCAATCCTAGCATTATGAACTTCTAGCAAGTAAGAAACCAATATTCCCAAGTTATTAAACAACCTAAACCATTTCTAGATCACCCTTACCTCAGCTCAAACCCAGAAACTTAAAGGAAACTACTCACTAGCCATAACATTAACCAAACAAGACATGATTTAACAAGATAAATAGGAAGAACTCAAAGAAGAACTCAAGAACACAACTCAAATTGCATAAAAGATCAAGAAAACTAAAATGTTTGAAGTAATTGTTTACAAGAAGTGATATGGCTCTTCATACACACTAAGAGCACTTAAATAGATCTAAAAAACGTGCAAAGTTGAACAAAAACAAATGGGGTGGTCTACAAGCCGAAAGCAAAAAGAAAAAGTGGCATGTGGGATAAAGTGGGCTCACAGCGGCCTGGGTACCTCGCTGTGACCGGCCGCTGTGAGTTTTCTTGATCCACAGCGGCTTGGCGTGGTCGCTGTGGATGCCGCTGCGAATAAAGGTCTTCCGCTGGAAAGTCCCACAGCGGCCTGGAGTAGCCGCTGTGGGAGGCCGCTACGAGTTTTCTTGATCCACAGTGGCTTGACGTGGCCGCTGTGGATGCCGCTGTGGAATTGGGACTTCCGCTGGTCCTTCATAGCGGCTTGGGGAGGCCGCTGTGGTAGCCCGCTGTGAGTTCCTCTCTCGATCCTTAGTTGTTTTTCCACTTTGTTTAGGTGCTCCTTTGGTCCCTACCTCCTCCATTGTCCTTTGGTGCTCCTTTTAGTCATCCACCACCTTCAAAAAGAAGAAACAAAGCAAACCTAACCTAATGATGCCTACATGCACTAACCTAAAGCTAAAACACAATAATGTTGTCTAAATGCTTTTCCTAAAGCTAAATAACACTCTTAATCATGCCTAAAAACACTCAAAAACACAACACATCATCGGTTCGCACGTATTTTTCCCATGCTCAATTTTGTCGGTGGTTTGCCTGGCTTCGCCCTTGCTTCTTGGTGGTCTGTTGTTTCTTTTGTTTCTCGCTGACGTAGCATTTTTGTTGCCTTCTTTCCTTTGTCACCGAGGCACTCGGGTACTGCACCCTTCCCCTTTTTAGCTGAGGCAAACTTCTTGGCGAGCATGTCTTTTTCCTCCTCTATTTCGATGACGACGGCTGCTCGGTGAAGGGAGTCTTCAAGGGTTTGTAGTTTCTTTATGGCTAGCTTGTTCGTCGCAGAACGATGATTTGTACCAAAGTCTGTCTCGTAGCGTCGGAACTCCTTCGCTATCGGTCACCGTGATTTTTGAGACGATAACCTTGAATCTGTCGATATACGACCTGGGAGGTTCTTTTGGCCCTTGGCTCACAGCCCAGAGGTCGGCGCTTGAGACTCCCTCTTGGATGAACATGGTGTAATTCTTGAGAAAGGTAGTTGTCAACTGGTGCTAATTGTCGATGAAGTGCGCCTCCAGGCGCGAGAACTAGTTGAGGGCGGCGCCGCTTAGGTTTTCGAAGAAGAGTTGGCAGAAGCCGGCGTCGCATTCTTCGGGCAAGAACTAAGCTCACCCCATTGTTATCTTGAAAGCCGTTAGGTACTTCTGAGGGTCTGACTTCCCCTCATAGGTCGGCAACTTGATCTTCCCAGGGTGCCTGATCGGTATGCCCATTATCTTGTCCGTAAATGGTTTGTTTTGTATCTCCCTGAGGACTCGGTCTATTTTGGGGGCAGAGCTGGTTGCCATGTGAACATTCGATCATGTATTCCAGTTGCATCTTGAGTAACTCGAGCTCGCTATTTCTGCTGGCTTCCACTTAGCTTCGAGCAAATCCGGTCGGCGATGGTGCCGGAGATATGGGTGGTCGCCTACTCGATTCGGTGTTTAGATTTTATGTTTCGCCGAATAGAACCCTTTGGAGCCGCGAAGCAGGGTCTCATGTTTCTTGGGATGTTCGATGCCCATTCATTTGAAGGTCCTTGATCCATTCTCTGCACGTGTCTTGATTGCTCGTGAGTAGATCGAAGCGGGTGTTATTGTCTTAAGTCAGCTCGTCAATTTGTATCATCAGGTTCTTTATGAGGGTGGAGACGTCCTGGTCTTGAGTGTCTGAACGCGCTTCGTCTTGGTGGTTACCGGTTACCCTGGTTTGGTTAGTTGGGGTGTCGATTGGTGAGCGTGTTCCATCCATTCGGCTCGGGTAGATCGAGGTTGGAGAGAGCGGCTCGGAGTCTTCTCGGAAGATTTGGAGTTGTTACCGGCTGAGAGTGGTCCTGTCATTTCGGCTTCGTCTTAGAGTTTAAAAAAGTTTCTCGTGTCCCCATAGACGGCGCCAATTGTTGTTACGGAATTTCGATCTGGTCTAAATAAGTAAGGTTACGATCAAAGAAGTCCGAACTATGAGGTGAGAAATAAAATTTAAGTGAGGTCAAAAACCGTTCTATTAATTTAAGGCCGAAGCCGAACAATGAACATGATGGACGAGGTGGGAGCCCGTCAAATGACGTGCTCCCTAAATGTTGTCCAGGCTCGTAGCTTTATAATGTAGCGTAAATCAACATGATCCGAAACAAAACAAGGATCGAATACTGTAAATCCGATACATCGGTAAATCAACAAGCCAAATAGATATAAAGGTTCACTCATCACATAAATATGTCATCAAAATCTTAATTCTTTGGTTGCATTAATTGGTGTTTCATTCTTGATATCAATCTAAACATATAATTTCAAAGTTTTAATAATCCAATATTCAGTCACAAAATTATCGCAATTTAGAGACTTTTTGGCGACTATACCGTAGCGACTACATAATCAGTCGTCAAATAGTAGCAAATTAGCCACGTTTTTGCGACTAAAATAATCCGTCGCAAAATAGCGACCGATTTGAGACATTTCTAGTTTGGCCGCAAAACAGTAGCAAATCAGTCGCAACATTTTGCGACTACATGATCAGTCGCAACATGTTGTCGCTAATTCCTTGTTTTCTTGTAGTGTCGGAGCCTTCCCAAAATTTCAAGATATCTCAAAATAAAAAGTGAAAGGTCTATTTACAGTGTTAAAGGTTTGACTTTTTACTGGGCCGTTTGACTCCTTAACAGGCTTTATTGGGCCGAGATGCTTTTCTTGAGGTGGCAAGATTTCCACACATAAAATGAAAGTTCGATGATACAAAACCTAATGCAGAAATTGGACGAAAGGAGCTTATATTCTCGTCTTTGACAAGTCACTTTGTCGGCGCCGCTAGATGCGTGCGATGGAGGTTCTGGCCATCACAGATGTCTCGAAGGAGGCTCAACAACAATCACAAGATGTCTCTCAATCAATTTTGAGTAGCATTTGTGCTAACGTGGTTCAAAAGCAAAATGTTCTTACAAAATATGGTGGTGAAATCACTGTATTTTTTGTGTGAAAATAATGAGAAACTTGTTTGCTTAGCCGAACAAAACCCTACACAGGAAATTAGAATTGTTAGAAAAATTTGAGATTGGATATCAAGCACACTAGCATCCAGTGTTTCCATTCAATTTGTCTGTATGTGGATACTGCACTACAAGAAAACAGGCCAAAACCGAGGAAGAAATCGATGGTTTTCTGTCGGAAACGGTCATTTCCGACAGATTTCCCAGCAAAAAAAATCCATCAGATCTATTTCGTTCAGAAAAAATATCCGTCGTTTTTCGTCGCTAATTACCGACGGATTACAGACAGAAATTAAACCGATGGATTATCGACGAATCATCGACGGATAAATAACTGACGGATTTTCAATGATATTCCGATGAAAGATAACCGACTGTTTACCGATGGTCTGAAACCGACGGTTTTTCGAGGGAGGTAAACCGCAAATTACCAAGAAAAAAACCGACGGTTTTTCGAGGGAGTTTTACCGACGGAATACCGACAGCTTATCGACGGTGTTTACCGATGGTTTTCTGACGGATGACCGATGGATAAAAAAAATTACAAAATTGTTTTCTAAAATTATAAAATTATTTTATTAATTTAAGAATTTACAAAATTATAATAAAATTTTTTTTTACAAAATTTAAAATGTTAAATTATTCATATTCATATTCATGTCTCGATAGGTATCGAGCTCGTTTCCAAGCTCGATAGGTACCATACTCATGTCTCTGTTCCAGTCTCGTTCTCTTCCCTGTCCATATTCCACGAAGCTCCTATCGCCGAGCTGCCACAGTGTTGCAATACAAAATTATCCCGATAAACAATAATAAAATATTATTAAGAATTAAAATAAAAATTTTATAATTTTTTATGAAAATGTAATTCTGCAATCTATTATTAAGCTAATAATTACAAATTTAATTTCATATTATTATAAGAAAATGCTTTTAAATGTTTTATTAATCAAAAACGTTTTAAAAATTAACTACTAGATTAAAAAAAATTGAAAATTTTATAAACAAATAAAGAGTGTTTTATGAAGTTTGTAAAATATTTTTGATTATTAAAAACATATTAAATCGTTTTAAAATCTTTTTAAAAGAAAATTTGAAAATGTTCTTAAGAATTTAACATGATATGAAATAATCAATATATCATCCTAATTACTAAATTCCACCTTATACCACCTAAAACTAAGTATGAACAACACATGCAAAATTACACACTAATCTTACCACCTAAAAATCGATTGGAACAAAAATTAATCGATTAGAAAGCAAACTTACATGAAGATAAAGGATGTGACGGCCATATTTCTCATGCCACGGCCGGATTCGACGGGAAAAGGTAGAGAGAAGGTGTTGGACGTGTGGAGAGAGAGAGGAGTTGCAGAGAAATGAGGAAGAAGAAGATGCTCTGCGACTTCATATTTCTAGATTACCGACGAAAAACCGTCAGAAAATTCATTTACCGTCAGTTTTCCTTCTGAAAATTTGGCAGTCAAATTTTTAGGACAAAATTTTGGCGGTTTGTCGAAAAATTTGGTGGTATAATTAATTACCGACGGAAAACTGTCAGTAATTAAATATATGTAAATGGGTTAGGCATGACTCGAACCTTGGTCTTTTGGACGGGTACAAATCCTCGAAACCGTTCTGCTAAGTCGTTCTAATTGTTTAGTTAATGAAAGGTTATGTTAATATCTAGGTACGATTATTTGTTATTTAAAAAAACCCAAAACCCATTTTTATTAATAAGTTCATCATTTAAAAAGATTACCTAGTTATTTAAAAAGATTACAAAGTTGATCCGTCATCATTCGGGGAAGCATTCCCGAATCAATCTCTGATGTAAGTCTCTTTCCAAAGGTCGATCATGCGGTTCCATTCCGCTACTGGCATCCATGACGGTCTTTCTTCTCCTCTTAGCCAAAGTAGTTTCACCCGCCGCATTTTGGTCTGGAAAACACATCTAGCGACCCGGTGGAATTCCCGCCAAACCGTAAAGATTATATCCGGACTAAAATTGAAATAGACCTGAAATTTAATAAGTAAAAATATTAATTAGAATTTGAAATAGTTTAAAAGCATGTGAAAATTGTAACTTACCAAAAAATCTTCGAACCATAACGCTTTAAGGTTATCTGGGACATTGTCATACGCAAGTTAACCCCCAGATAAACGAGCCTCTATTATGTCGCTAATGACGGACGGAATGACAGCGTTGTAACCCAACCAAATGGTCCGATTTTGGCGGTTCGGGTCAAGAAACCCAAGTTCTACTTGGCTCGAACCTAGGTCCGTTAGCATATCTCTTAGTGTCGTTAACCATCAGGCTATGTATGTAAGTTGTTATTAATCTCCCATAAATTATATATATTTCTTAAGTTTTAAATTTATTGGAAATTTCCGACAGAATTTCGTTGGAAAACGTCGCAAATTACCGACGGAATTCTAAAGGTTTAGGGTTTCTTTAGGGTATGTTTTTGTGATCTTGCATATTTTGCATTTATATGATACATCAAACATACCAATAATTGGAATGCCGTCAAATTTATTACATAAAATTTATGAACGGTAAATTCAATTACAATCCAACAGATCTATTACTAAACACCATTGTTAAAAAGTGTTTCGTCTAACATGTTTGATTTTCTTAAAGTTGTACAAAAACATGTTATTTGATACTCTGAGAGATAATGTCTAATACAGAACATCCTTATAAATCTTGTAGTGCTGGTAGATACGCAAAAATTTGATTGCTATGACAACATCGAACCTTTTTTATTTTATTTTCCCGCTATGATATATTCGAAACCATATTTCTAGATTTAATTCAATATTAGTATTTTGTGTTTATATAGATATAGGTGTAAATTATGTAAGAAATATCTACACTTCCTCGTACACATAAAACTTCTAATTCAATTTGGAATTGTTCTTAGTAAAAAAGATTTGGGATTGTACCAATTTAGAATATATCTTATCGTAAATTATTGTATATATATTTTATCTGCGTTGGTCGTGAAGCTAAAAGATAAATGTGCTTTTGAAAGTCAATCCTATAGTTATCATGATTTGTATTGATCAATCATTATTTCTTTGCGATTAATCTAAAAGAAGAATTGGTTCAATCTTAATTTGATTAGGATTTGGTTCCTCCTAATTGCATATGTGAGCACAGTTAAGTTAATTGGTGATCAAATAAAGTATTTGATCAAACAGACCATTAATGTAATGGTGTCAAAATTGTTTATCGAATATAATAGGTTTTCTTTTTAGCTAGGGGTTAATTCCAATTCGATTGGAATTATGTGTTTAATCAGAGTTATCCATCTCTTCCTCATTCAGTGTGTTTTCGAAATTATGTTGTATAATGGCCATGTTCGTTTCGCAGTCGCTAGCGATAGTGACAGCGACAGCGACTCCAAACGTGTTCGTTTGACAGTTGTTGGCGACAGTGACAATCGAAGCGACTCCAAATCAGCGACTGTCGATTCAAAATCCGATCGCTGATTTTAACAGCGATTTAAGGAAAAAAAATTCAGCGACAATCGCTGTGACTGTGAAACGAACAACACAGCGACTGTCGCAATCGCTATCGTTGTCGCTGATCGCTGACGACTGCGAAATGAACATGGCCAATAAAGAGGGAAGTCACCATGATTTATATGGAAACACTGGGAACCGTAAATATATGGGCTTTGGACTTGATTGGGCATGTGCTTTAATAGCCACACAGTCTTATCTAGGCATGGGCATTCGGGTATTCGGTTCGGTTCCGGTTAAGAACCGTTCGGTTTCGGGTATTTCGGTTCTAGAAATTTAGGATCCAATGGGTATTTTCAATTTTTCGGTTCGGTTTCGGGTAAGAACCGGTAAATTTTGGTTCGGTTCCGGGTACCCATAATTGTTTTTTAAAATTTTAAAAAGAATTTTAAATATCCATTATTTATCACGAAACAACTATGAAAAATTAAGTTATGCAACGAAAACAACAGGACAGTTAAATCAATGACAAATCTACATTGCAAATAAATGAAAATACACTTATACCTCTAATATATAATTTCATTTATGAGTGAATAGCATATTGTAAAGATATTTATATTATTATTAATTAAAGAACAAATTAAAAAAAGTATTAAAAAGGTAAAAAGGTGTATACACACCATCTAGAAATTGGGAAAATGAAAGGGAAAAAAGTCCCATATCATGTACAAAAAAAGAGTTTAGTGTAATCATTTGTTATAAATAGCACTTTTTGCTCCTACATCAATACATCAGTTGGGCTCTGATTAATAAATAGTCCATATTATTAACGGGTTAAGCCCAAGAAAAACCTATAGTATATATTTTCGGGTTTTCGGTTCTCTGTTTTGGTTCTCGGGTAAGACCCATTCGGTTCCGGATATTTCGGTTCTAAAAATTAAGGACCCATCGGGTATTTTGGCTGGAACCGGAACCGGAACCAGAAACAAAAATTTGATCGGTTCCGGTTCGGTTCTTCGGTTCCGGTTTTTTTTGCCCAAGCATAGCCTTATCGTTCAAAGCTCTAATGATTTTGATGATTCTTGGTGATTTTTAAGGAAGTTGTTATGATTTTATATTAAAATAATCTACAATACCATCTAAAACCATGAGATTTGGATCTTTTTATTTTTAACTAAGAAAGTCATTTGAAATCTTCTAAAATCCCTACAGTCGTTATAATCCCAATATTTAAAAACATTTTCAATAACAGTGGATTTAATATGATTTTAACATATTATTGTTTGAATAACCGAAGATTTTAAATGATTTTGAGTGATTTTACATAAATCTCATGTTCAATAACACTGGATTTGAGAAGACAGTTTAAAATTCTTAGTTGAATAACAGTGAATTTAAAAAAAACCTTCAAATCACTACAAATATTTAGTTCAATACACCCCCTAAGGAAAAGGTATTGGATAAAAGAATTGGAGCTAGGTGTGGCCTCAATCCATCTAGAAGCTGGTCAAACACAATTGAGAGAATGCAAAACTTATCAGGAAAGAAGAATCATCAGAGAGTCACCCTTATTGCCTGGAAAGCCACGATCTATCTTACCTGGACTGAACGGAATGCCAGACTACACAAGAAAATTTTCCGATCGGTGGACTCCATCACTTCTCTCATTGATCATACCGTTCAAAACAGAATTTCATCCTTCAGAGATTCTTACCCTGCTAAATCATCAGAGATGATGTCCTTCTGGTGTGCCTCATCTCCTATTGCCAACACTCATACCTCGGCGCTTGGCTAACCTCCGATCGATCTAAGGCTCTTCCTCGATCATGACCTTCTGCAATTACTGCATTCTACCTTCTTCCCAACGATTTTTCCATTCTGCCATCAGGAGCTCTTTTACTTTTATCATTTATGGGCTTTGTGGTTTCTATTTGGGTTTTATTTTTATGTGGGCTATGCAAAAAACTACCTAATGGGTTGTATGTTTTTTTATTTTCTTTTGCAATTTTAATTTGAAGATCCTTAAAAAAAAAAAAAAATTAAACAACTTTACGGTTTTGGTCGTGCTGAAACAAACATTTAAACATAGTTTAATTCACATTTAATCACACACAAAAAAGGATCCATAAATTTATAGGTGATGTACATAAACAAGAAAAATGAGAAGATCAATCCTTTAAAGTAATCAATCGGACTACAAAAAACAAAAGCAAAAAAACAAAAAGAATAAAAAATAAAAGAAATCATACGTTCTTATCTTGATCGACTAATTTCCTCTCAAGGTTTTTCTGAATGTGAACCAAACTTGGAACATAATAGAAAACAGAGGGCGATTTGTTTGTAGCTTCTTCCAAAGAAAATTCTCTGTATTTACCATCATCTCCAATAATGAAGACACTGTTCTCGTTGTCTACATTACCAAAACACATGGCGATTTTCTTCTCCTCGTCGATGAAGAAAGTAAGATTACACGAAAACAGATGATGATGAGTGGACATTTCCACTGCTAAGAATTTGCTCCACGACAAGTCTTTGGTTGGATCAATATTCGTCGTCACCCATATATCCAACTTTAACGTTTTAAAGCTCTGATGTAACAGTACGAGTTTATCATCTCTAGCCACCGATAAAACTATAGTATCTGAAACATAATCTTGAAACGGAAGACATATAGGTCTAAATCTCTCGGTAGAAAAATCAAAACTTAGTACGACTCTGTCATCAATGGCTATATTTTTGTAAGCAACCCAGTAAGTATTTCCTTTCAAAGACACGCTAGCCGATAGTATGATGTACACAGGATTGACAACATCAAGAACCCTCCATGTACCAGAGCTTAACTCAAAGATTTCAAACTCATAAACAACCCGGGCGTTTTGGTCTTGATGAGACCAATATTTCAAGATTTTGTAATTACGGCAAGAAGAACTAGTGTTTTGGTATCCTAGACAAAACCAAGTGCAATGCTTGTAAAAAGTTTTGTGTTGGATCCACCTTGTTTCACCCAAACACGGATTCCAAACGACGATACTATAGTCGTTCATGGTACACAACAATAAACCCTCGCAGTGAAAGACCCGTGATATATAGACATCTCTCAAAGTATTATTATGTGAATACCTTAGACCATATTCACCCTTACACTTTATAGATGAAGCAGCAACAAGTTTTTGTTGAATTTCTTGGTGATTGACATTTATTGAATAAACCCTATTTTCCTTCAACATGAGAACCATAAACTGTTTTGCTGCTTTACCAAAGTGTTTTTTTGCGAATCTCTCATCTTCGAATAAAGCGTTCCATTGCTTGCAAGCAGATCGCAATCGTTTTAGAGACGTAGCCGGAACCCTAGAGAGTATCTCCTCTTCTACCAATTCTGCTGATAAACCGGATGTCATTGTTCTCATATCCTAAGGAAGAAGAAAGCGACTTGGGATCTTGTTATAAATATCTTTTTTTTTAGGGTTTCACGTTCGCCCTAAACCATTCTAGCTTATCTATATAGAACCGATTGAGTCAAAATACATTTCTCGGTTTGGGGCCGGGTCCACCAGATTACTAACAACTTCGGTGCTTGGTTCGGTTCATGTAAAGACCCGAAAACCGAATTATACCCCGATAACAGAATATTACACATATATCGCACATACTTTATTTTATTTTTTAGTGTTTGACTTATAATCGTTCTAAAATACGGACCACAATATAACACTAGTCGTATACACCACGTTTATGCGGAAACTATACGATAAATAATTGTTTCTAAAAAAACGTATAACTATATATATATAAAAGTATATATAAAAATATTTTTCAATTTTATAATAAATAACGACACAATAAAATGGAAAACAATTATTATATATGTAAAAAGTTTATTGTCCCAATCAATTAAAAATAAAATTGTAATGACCCAAAATTTTTGATTTTTGTGTTTATTAAAATATCACTTCCCAAGCCTAATTAAATCCACAGATTTTTAATTTAATATAGGGTCCCCTTTCATTTTCTCATAAATGACCAGGTAAGAAAAGAGGCAAAGAATAGATCGACGGCGAAGTCTGTCCGTCGCCCACAAGTCAGCCGTCGCCGGATTCCGTCGAAGATCAGCCGCGGTCGTCCTCCACCACCGTTGTCCAATGTTGATCTCCTCCGATTCCTCTTCGTCTTTGCGTCTTCTCTTTCGATCTTGTTCCAGGTTAAGTGAATCGTTAACTCTATTAGTTCTTCTCATTTACTTGTTCTTCGATCGTGGTTTGATCCTCTTTGGTGATAGATCGAAGATCTAATCTCGTTTCTCGATTTTTCACTTTTCTGAATGCAGATCTAGGATCAAGGTAATTCCAACCGTCAGATTGATTCGCGTTTTCCCGGAGATCCGTAAGAATCCACGAAACTCATAATATTTCTTTGGAAATCTCTTGGTCTCAGCTTTACAAAAAAGTAAGAATTGCTTCGATCCGACTTACCATTTGAAAGTTATGACCTGTTTTCTGAAACGTGTTTGTCATGACGAATCTGTGAATTGTCTAGATTTGTCTGTGTTTTGGTTGAGAAGACGGATTTTGCTTGACCCGAATCTTTACAAGGACTTATTAGACACATAGATATATCTCTCTGTTGAAGTAGAACCGATCTAGAGCTTAGATCATGGATAGTCGTGCGCCTCTTCTGTGATCTTGATTGCAGTCCGTTTCCAGCTCGTTATCGATCATCATTGTCGTCACTGTGGCCAAGGTGTAGGCGGTTTATTCTGATTTTATCCTGCACATTGTTGTACTTCGTAATTTCTAGATTAGGATTGAATCGGCTTCGTTGATTGACGTGTATTAAGTGGTTATATGCACTTATAGCAATGTTACAACTATGAGTAAATTTAAATATATAACTATATCTAAAACTTACCACTATATTTTATTAATAGCTTAGTATGAAATATCTCTATGTTTATATCTATAAACTATTATTTTATTAGATGAATTGAGAATTGAGAATGAAGTCAGACTGATAAAAGGATGGCCCAACTGCACCAAGGAAAAGAATATAAGATTGTTGAGTGTTATGTGATTGTGATAAATGAATTGAGTATTGTGTGTTGATTGAGATGATGCGTAAGAACATATATGACATGTTAAAACGGATTAGGTTATGAACCGTAAACTTGTGTGGTGAGATAGAGTTAGTGAGGGGGTGTACATGGACAAGAGTGTTCTTGTTGCACATTGTATGGCAGGACATGTGGGCTGAGGGGAGGAATGCCAGTGACATGGTCCTTCGTCGATGGGGGCTTGACGAACCCTCGAGAAATGCAAATGAGGGCATAACGTTGCGTTCTGGAAAAGTCGGGTATGAGCTATATGCGTCTATGGGCCTTGTGGTCAGAGTGAGAGTTCGTGTGGAAGTCGGGTACGAGCTATATGCGTCTATGGACCCGGTGGCTCAGAATAGTTTTGTGGCAAAGTCAGGTACGAACAAGACGCGTCTATGGGCCCGAGGTTCACGATGCTTCCATTGTTTGTTGTGTGTTTATGTTTCGCACTATATAAGTATTATGTAATATTTCTTGCAATCGTTTAATTCTCGTCTAGGTGTTAAGTCGTATAGTGATCGTATGGTTTGAGTTGGTCGAAATCGTCCTCATGGAGTAATCCCCATTACTCACCCCTATTTCTTTCCCCCTTCCTTTCCTTTCAGGACTAGTAGCAGAAGTGTATTACTGGTTGAGTTGATGGTTTTGAACAGAAGGAAGCAAGCACATACTCTTGGGATTATGGGAGGACATACCGGCAAGCCATCGTTGGTTCAACGGATTCCGAGTAGCCATTTTTGGTTCATCGGATTCAGGATAGCCATTTTGGTTCAATGGATGTCCTAACGTCGTTGTTTCCGGTTTTCTGGGAGCGGGGCGTTACAATTGGTATCAGAGCCTGGGTTACGGTCCCTCGGTTTTGTCCTGAGGGATCAGTTTTTGCTGTTTTATGAAAACCTTAATTCCGATTTTGAAAAGTGTTTGTGAAATTCTAGTGCACAATAAAGCTCTACGAAAGTGTTTTCAAAGAACCAACTAGAGTAGTATGTGACTTCTTCTATATGGTTCTAGTCTAGTTAGATTTTCCTTGCAGGTTATGGTCGGTGCCCTTAGAACTTAGGTATCAATTTTCCTTAAGTTGTGTGTCGAGATGTATGTTTGGATGTATGCCATCAAGGTGTATGTTGAGGTGTATGTTGTGGATTATGCAATTGAGGTGTATGTTGCGGTGTATGCCTTCGGGATAGTGGATGCCATTTAGGTGTATGTTTGGACAGGTGTTGTCTTGTTTGGGTTCTTAAAATTGTGCAGCAAGGTGACAAGTATGAGGTGGGCGTTCACCCGAGAGTTCAAGAAGCATTTTGAGTGGAGATTCCGAGGAAAATCAAGCAGATTTTTTTGTGGTGTTTCCGAGTCCAAGTTTATATCTTCACCTTAGTCGTTCTCGTTCGTTATTTGTTATTAGTCTAATATTCCTTTCTATTTCCAGTGCTCTCATTCTTTTCCTGTTCTGGAGATTCTGCAAGTTGGACTTTTGTTCTCCAGGTGCTTCTCCCTTGGACTGTTGCAGTCTTTCCTCCGATATCTAATCCTATTCATTCCTTGATTCCCAAAAGAGTCGTCTAAAGGGTAAAAATTATGGATCCTCCTAAGTGCTTCTGGTGATGTTTCTAAGTGTTTTTCCTTCTTCCTGCTGAATTCTTCTTTTGAAGCTATTTCTGGTGTCCCTTCCTCTCCAAAGCCAAGCTCTTAAGTGCGTGTGCAGTCTTATCTTTTCCTGAGTTGCTTCTGGTATCATTTTTCCTTTCTCTCTTCCAGTTGTATCTCTTCTCGCTATGTGGCTCTCGCATAATGAATCTCAGTTCATCTTGTTTTTCCTCCATCGACTAGATAATAGAGGTGAGGAAGTAAAGATTTTTCCGGATGCCATTCTTTAACATCTCTAGACCCGACTAAATATTGTCGTTTCATCATGTTCTTGTTTGATTGTTAGTCAAACGATCTTTTGAAGTCAAAAGGTTTCAGGGTGTATGGTTTGGCAATACAACTTCTAACTCATTCTTCTATCATTCCTTGGTTCCAAATAGGAGTTTGTGACTTCGCAAGAGTGCGCTCACTCTTTCCAAGTGCTTTCCGTGTTTCGTTGGGTTTTGGGCTTGAGTTTCAGAGATCTTTCCTCTTGGAATTCGGGAAGAATTTCTATTAAGGAGGGGGGGGGGAATTGTAATGGCCCAAAATTTCTGATTTTTGGGTTTGTCAAAATATTCCTTCCCAAGCCCAATTAAGCTTTAAGCCCTTTAATTTAACATAAGGTCCCCACTCATTTTCTTATAAATAGAGGAGCCACCCAAGAGAATAGGAACATTAAAAAATCGACGGCGAAGCCCTGACCGTCTCCCACCGGAGTCAGCCGTCGCTGTATTCTGTCGAAGACTTGCCGCATCATCATCCACCACCGTTGTCCTCCGTTGATCTCCTTCGATTCCTCTTCGTTCTTGCGTCTTCTCCTCGTCCTTGCGTCTTCTCTTCCGATCTTATTCCGGGTTAAGTGAATCATTAACTTTATTAGTTCTTCTATTTTCCTTGTCCTTCAATCTTGGTGATAGATCAGAGATCTATTCTCGTTCTTCGATCTTTCACTTTTCTGAATGCAGATCTAGGATCGAGGCAATTCAGACCATCATAATGATTCACGTTTTACCACAGATCCGTAAGGATCCACAGAACTCAGAATATGTCTTTGGAAAGAAATTGGTCTCAGCTTTAGAAAACGATAGGAATCGCTCTGATACGACTTACCATTTAGAAGTTATGGTTTGTTCTCTAAAAAGTGTATGTTCAAGCCGAATATGTGAATTATCTAGATATGTATGTGTTTTGGTTGGGAAAACGGATTCCGCACTACAAGAAATTCGCGTATTAATAGCTGCCGAAAAACGCTATGTATCGATACGATAGTGTTGTGTTACCCGCTATGTTATCGACCGCGATAAAAAGTCTTGCATTTTAGATAGCGTTTTTTGTAAATGCTATGAGCTGTATTTTTAAGATAGCGTTTTACTAGTCTGCAATATATTAAACTACAATAGCGTTTTAATATCTGCAATATATTAAACTACAATAGCGTTTTAATACCTGCAATATATTAAACTACAATAGCGTTTTAATATCTGCAATAGATTAAAAAACAATAGCATTTATTCAATATTATGAATTAGCTATATAATAGCATTACGTAAATATCATCTATACATATGTTTGATTGATAAGCTATTAATAATGAATATATATGAAATTAATAAAAAAATTAAATTACACAATTAATTATAAAATCATAAATTGAATGAATTAAATAAAAATGAAAATAATATTAAAATAATTAAAATACTTTATTAATAAACTTAAACCGATTATCGGTTTTTGATTACAATTAAACCAATGACCCAAACCAAAGAAAAAAACAGCTTCCCCAACCGACCATGGTCCTAGGGCGAGAAAACGCGAGTCCTCGATCATACATCCGTTGAATCTCTTCTTCTTATTCAGTCAGAGACTCATCAGGAATTGGTGGAGTCAGTTCCAACTGGTTCGTCCATTGTCCATCACAACTGTGTGCAAAGACTGATACCTAAAATAAATGAAAATACTAAGTTAGATTCGTAAAACTTTACCAAGCCACAACTGAAAACAAAGGTGTATGAACTCACCCATTGAAAATACTAAGTTAGATTCTTTCTAGCTTGGCTCTGTAATGCTTCAAACCTTATGCTCCTGAACACAATATCATGGTCTAGATAAACTTCACGCCTCCATTACAGAGATTGCAAACACCTACATAGCCAAAAACGTTAATAAGAACAGTTGTATGTAATCAACTGTAAATAAAAGGAGACGATTTTAATTGTAATCAGCGATTAGGTAAACGTGACTACCGTCGAACAACATGCTCTTCAGCTCCACCACCTGCTGTTCCATTGGCGTGTACTTCCTGGAAGATGTTACGGGGACAGATGAGACAGATTAGGCTTATTGGGTGACGCGGCGACGATGTGGTCGGAGAGAAGATACGGCGACGGAAATCTTCGGAGAATCCAAACACAGAAGCGTATTATTGAAAAACTATGCTCAAATTAAAACTGAAAATCGAAAAATCAAAACCCAAAACACACAAAAGAAGAAACCTTAATTCAAAATAAAGTGAGACCTGGAAAGCGATGAGAAGGGGCTTTCGTGAAACCATGGAGCCCTAAATGCAAAACTCGAAACCCTAAATCAGAAACCATGGAAGAGATGGGCGACTGATTTAGCAGAAACTAGTATGTGATGAGAAAGAGATTTTGTGAAAAAAGGTGAGAAGAGGAATTGAAGACAATGAGTTATGTCCGTTGTTTTTATTATGATCTAACGGTGGATAATGAAAAAGGGTGATCCTGATTTCTATGTCTTAACCAATGAAAACCCAGTTTTTTATTTGTTGATTTTGTTAAGACAAGATTTTGTTATTACAGTTTCAAGTTAAACATTTCTGTTATTTTATTCCTTTTAAATTTTTTTTTTGTCAATTATTTCCTTTTAATTAGTGTGTTATTTTTACAATATGTGGTAACTCAATAAAAATAAATTATATATTTTTCAATGTTTTGTTATATTATTCAAAGTATTAAATTTTTGTTATATTATTCAATGTTTAAAAATTAGTGTTAAATTATTAAGGGTTAAAAGTTTAGGGTTTAGGGTAGAGAGATAAGATTTTTAAATTTAAAATCTAGTGTTTATGATTAAGGGTTAAAAGTTTATGGTTTAGGATATAGAGATAAAGTTTTAAAATTTCAAATCTAGTGTTTACGATTAAGGATTAAAAATTTAGGGTTTAGGGTTTGTGTTTAGTGAGGAATTAAGGTTTTAGATTTAGGGTTTAATGTTACAAGTGTAGGATTTAAGTCTTTAAGGTCTGAGTTTATAGCCTAGATTTATTGTTTTGGGGTATATGATTAGGGTTCAAACCCTAAACCTTATTTATACTCTAAAAGAAATTATCGTTAGTTTGTCTATACAACAAGTATAATAATATAAGTGAGAAATAAAAAGAAATTTTGGGGTTTAGGGTATAGATGTGGTTTTGATTTCATACCCTAGTAATTCTTTAGCAAATTGGACTTTTTAGGATGGATATAAATCCTTAGTAGAATGTCTCATCTCATTTCTCCACTAAATTAAAAGTATAAATCTATTTAGACGCAAAATCAAAGTTAAAAAACTTATATATATACACAATCCAATAGAAGACAATTGATCTTGTCATGCTCCTTCTGCAAGAACAATCACCATGTGACCACTCTCCTTGAGCCGCTTCTCTATGTACTCCAAGAGTCCACCTTCTCCTTCGAGGTAAAATGGTGACTCGGGAATCAAGCAGCAATCAACATCTTTGCTGGCTAATGTAGCATACATCGCTATGAATCCTGTAGAATAGCCTTTACTCAGTAACAACTCGATAGGTTTTTAATTGTAATGTTCAAAGCAAAAACAGAAGACAAGGATAACTTACCACTGTGACAACCCATAAGCTTAACTGTACCGTTCTCGATACTCCCACAGCAATGTTCAAAGCAAGAACACAAGACAAGGACAGGTTGTACGTTTGACTCCTCAATCAAAATTTCTTTCACCTGCAACCATATCAGAAAATCTTCCGATTATACATTCATGCTTGCCTTGGCAACTCGATTTTATAAAATTAAATCTGAATTGATTGAACCATCTCTTACCAAATGTAATGAATGAGAAGTTAAAACAAATGCATGCAAGCAGACCAAAAAGCACTTAACCAAATGCAATGAATGAGAATTAAAGGTTGCATCTCTGCAGAGGAAACCATCATTACACCCCTCTACAAGTCATTTCAAATCAAATTAATTAGTAAAATAGTAAAAAAAGACAATAGAAACTGTTTGGTTTCTCACGGTTATTTTGAAACATAAATAGAGGCAGATAGGTCACCTTCTTTCTCCCCTTTCTCATCTATTTTCTCTGCAAAACCACAAAAAAAAGAAATCACAAGCCATTCAGAAACATCATGTCATGGTGCAACAAGCTTTCGGACTTGGAGGTTAACGACAAACTCAGAGCTTGGCGTTTTAGAGTGAAGATAATCAGGATCCATTCATATCAGATTTTAGAAGATGGACCGTTATGGAGTTACATATTGGCAGACGAGGATGTAAGTTTAAACTCTAATTCTTGGACTGAACACATCATACATGCAACTAACACATCATACCATTTCTAAATTTGCAGGGAACTAAGACTGAAATGGTAATTTATCCATTAGAAGCAAGCAGATTTAAAGGACTTGAGGAATAAGAGGGCAAGTGGGTCGAGATTTTCAGGGTTCATGTTGAGAAGGCGTATGCAGGTTTCAAGCCGTAAACTCTCCCTTCAGACTTAGTGTCATGGACAGGACTATCATCAAATGCATCAAACCTCTCAACAACTATCACTACATGGATTTCAAGTGTATGGGGCATATCCCTCACATCAACATCGACACTCCTATAGGTATGATTGCTTAACACTAACCAAAACATAATCCTAAATCATGAATAGATATAAGTAACCAGATTTGAGAAACGTAACTTGTAGATTTAATGGGCGTGGTCTTCAACGTGGAACCCCTTGCGGTCTGTTGGGCAGACCGTAAAAGGTCACGGCTAGTGTTCCACATAAGAGACAACATGTAAGTCAAGAGAATTTATAATCACAAGTTTATTATATTCACAAGTCTGTTATGACAAAAGGTTTTTTTGCATGACATAGACCATCAGATTAAATGTGTTGCAAATGGGGACACTGCTTTTGCATTTAGGGATGAGTGGTAAAACACTAGGGGTCATGGAGTGGTGATTGTGGTGTTAAAGATGTGGAGGATCCATAAACACTTAAGAGGTGATGATGAGGCGTGGCTGGAAACTCATAAAGGCTTATCTGATTACAGATTCAACCCCCGGATGGTAGAGGTTGATAATTTTAGGAGAGAGCTAGCAAATAGTGACCCGTATTTTGCCAGACAATGTGCTATTGTGCCTCTCTAAGACCTGAGTTTTATCTGCCCTATGTCTCTTTTCTGTCTCTTTAACTTAAACATGATGTGTTGTTGAACTTATCTCTTTTATTTTATTGTTTCGGATCTTTAATTATGTATGGTTGTTTGCTTTTAATTTATGTTTTGTCTTTAGTTTTCTGTTTCATATAGAACTGTTAGAAAACTTAGATGTATCTAACCTGGATAAGGTTATGCGGCTTGGTTTTCTCAGTCCAACTGTTGTCTGTTCTCTACTTCAGCTACAGAATCAGGCACTTCTGCAAGAATCCCTAAATGGACAAAAAATAAACAAAGGGTCCTGAGAAGTGAGGAAGATTTCTTGTTATATGAATCATGTTCCAAAAGCAGAGACTCACAAGAATCGATTGTTTGCTTGTAAAAGCTCTCCAGCAATTCCTTGGAGTCTAGAGGACTATACCTGCAGATCATATCAACTGCATAAGACTCTTAAAAAAGATTTCATAATAACATTCATATTGAGCTCTTGATCACAAGTCTGAATAACAAAATACCCGAGTCCAACCGCTAGCTCCCGAGACACCTTTTGGTTAATCTCAGTTTAATCTCCAACAATGTAGATTTATGCCCCTTTAAGAAGCTGCATCATTCCAGCAGTCAAAGACTCCCATAATTCAACAATACCAGTCAATATGTCCTGTTCAAATCCGTATCACTTGCGTCTATTACGATCTCAAGTTCTGAACCCCAAAGTTCTCTGCAAAAAACCCAGCTTCGATTTAAGATTGTAAACAATATAACCAAACACAAATTCAAAGTACCACCCTTTAAATTTCACATACCTTTAGCAGATTTCAGTCGTGATATCTCTCTGTAAAACAACAAAATAAACGGATAGAGTCAGCATAATCGATATTTATCTACTTCGTATCAATACATATTCTAACTCAGTTTTACCTTTGATATCTGATTTTGCTTCGTTTGGGAAATTATCGAGAACCCAAGATTCCTAGGCAACTAAGAGTCAAATTAGGGTTTCGATTTGGCGATAACACTGAGTAATTGAGTGAAAAGTGCGAAATCGAGCCAAGATGATGAACATGCAAGAACGAAGAAGAGATAATGACCAATATTAATCAAAGAAGGTGATTTGAGATTTTAAGCTAAATTGGGTTAAAGAAGATGCTAAATCGTGACAGTAGAAACACGAAATTGAGTGTCAGAGTGAGAAATCGAGAGGGATGTAGAGATTTCTAGCTCATGAACAGATTGGACAAAGAGAGAAAGAGAGTAATTGGGGTATAGAGGTCGATGTGTGTTTGGTATATTTTTGCCGCTTAACGAATTCATAGCGGTTTAGAGTTAATTCATTGGCACCAAGTAATAAAAATTTGGCCCGCGTGAATTTTTTGTCCCGCTCAAAACATTAATAGAGTTTAGATATAACCAAACGCTATCTTTAATTCATGGTTCAGTCAAAGATAGCATAAACATCAAAAACGCTATCTGGTTATGCTATACGTAATCAAATTTCTTGTAGTGCCGCTTGACCCGAATCTTTGCAGGGACTTATTAGATACATAGATATATCTCTCGGTTGAAGTAGAAACAACCTAAAGATTTAGATCTTGGATAGTCATGCGCATCTTCGTATCTCTTGATGACAGTCCGTTTCCAGCTTGTTGTCCATCATCGTTGTCGTCACTGTGGCCAAAGTGAGGCGGTTTGTTCTGATTTTATCCGGCAGATTGTTGTACTTCGTAATTTCTAAATTAGGATTGAATTGGCTTCGTTGATTGATGAGTGTTAAGTGGTTATATGTGGTTATAGCAATGTTACAACTATGAGTAAATTTAAATATATAACTATATCTAAAACCTACCAACTATATTTTATTAATAGCTACGTATAAACCTATCTCTATATTTATATCTATAAACTATTATTATATTAGACGAATTAAGAATTGAGAACGAAGTAAGACTGATAGAAGTTGTTGAGTGTTATGTGATTGTGATAACTAAATTGTGTATTATGTTTTGATTGAGATGATGCATGATAACATATATGGCATGTTAAAATGGATTAGGTTGTGAACCGTAAACTGGTGAGGTAGAGTTAGTTAAAGGGTGTACATGGACAAGAGTGTCCTTGTTGCACATTATTTGGGAGGACATGTGGGCTGAGGGGAGGAATGTCAGTGACGTGGTTCTTCGTCGATGGGGCTTTACGAACCCTTGGGAAATGCCAGTGAGGGCATATTGTTGTGTCCTAGCCAAGTTGGGTACGAGCTATATCGTCTATGGGCTCAGTGGTCAGGGTGAAAGTTCGGGTGGAAGTCTGGTACGAGATATATGCGTCTATGGGACCGGTGGCTCAGACTAGTGTTGTGGCCAAGTCGGGTACGAGCAAGGCGCGTCTATGGGGCCGGGGTTCACGATGATTCCATTGTTTGTTGTGTGTTTATGTTTCACACTATATAAGTAATATATAATATTTATTAAAGTCGTTTAATTCTCGTCTAGGTGTTAAGTGTATGGTTTGGGTTGGCCCAAATCGTCCTCATGGAGTAATCCCCATTACTCACCCCTCTTTCTTTCTCCCTTCCTTTCCTTTCAAGACTAGTAGAAAAAGTGTATTACTAGTTGACTTGATGGTTCTGAACAGAAGGAAGCAACTGCGGACTCTTGGAACTATGGAAAGACTCTTGAACAAAAGTGTATTACCGGCTAACCATTGATGGTTCAACGGATTCTGGCTACCTATTGTTGGTTCAATGGATTCCAGGTAGCCATTATTGGTTCAACAAATTCCAGATAGCCATTTTGTTTAACAAATGTCCTAACGTTGTCAGTTCCGAGGCACTCCAAATCTAGGAAAAATGATGGTCTTAAACAGCTTAATAACCACCGAAGAGTCATTGGTTTGATTAGCTATTGCTTCCACACACTTAGAAACATAGTCGACAGCAACCAAAATAAACTTATTCCCATGAGATGAGGGAAAAGGACCCATGAAATCTATGCACCAGCAATCAAAAACCTCAACCTCAAGAATGAAATTCTGAGGCATCTCATGCTTCTTACTAATTTCCCTCTCCTCTGACAGGCATCACACTGAGAGACAAAATAATGAGCGTCTCTGAACATAGTAGGCCACCAGAAGCCTACTTGCAGAACCTTAAACACAGTCTTGAAAGTAGCAAAGTGTCCAGCATAATCTGATCCATGGAAGTGAAATAGAACATCTGGAACCTCTGATTCTGCAATGCATCTCCTGTAAATACCATCCAAATAGTGCTTGTAGAGATAGGGCTCGGCCCAATAGTATCTCCTAAGTTCTTTGAGTAACTTCTTCTTTGCATACCATATAAGGTCATCTGGTTCAGTCTCTGCATCCAGGTAATTTGCAATATCCGCAAACCAGGTTCGATCGTTCGTCGAAACAACATAAAGATTGATGTCATAGTATCCAATCTGAACCTTCAGAGGTTCTGGGTTCGTAGGCCCATTGTGTCGATCGACACACAGGTCCGCATCGATCGATTAAATCCCGATACGTGCATCGATCGTTGCCGAGGTGGCATCGATCGACGCATGGCGCATAATCCGACAGTTCTGCAATTTCTGTCTAAGTCCGTCCTAAAAACTGTCTCAATCAAATTAACGTTCTTCTCAGGAAGGAAATCATCAATAGGGACGTCTTCATCAACGCTAATCCTTGACAGATGGTTAGCAATTCTATTTTCAACTCCCTTCTTGTCCTTAACCTCAATGTAAAACTCTTGAAGAAGCAGAATCCATCTCAACAACCTTGGCTTAGCATCTTTCTTCTGCATCATATACTTCATAGTTGAATGATCAGTGTGCACTATCACCTTAGATCCAACCAGATAGGGGCAAATTTTCTTAAAAGCAAAGATAACTGCCAACAACTCCTTCTTTGTAGTGGCATAGTTTCTATGTGCATCATCTAGTGTTCTGCTGGCATAATAGATAGCATAAAGTTTCTTGTCCTTCTTCTGCCCCAGAATAGCTCCTACATCAAATCGCTTGCATCGCACATAACTTCAAAAGGTAGATCCCACTCTGGTGGCTGTACTATAGGAGCACTCACTAATGCTTGCTTGATCTATTCAAATGCAGTCTGTGATAGGCTCTAAGTTTTATCCCTATACTAACTGCAAGTGCACAGTATCGTCAAAGTAGTATATAGGGTTATCGAATCCACAGGGACACTTGGTCTCAATAGATCAGAACAGTAGAGATTAATACTAGAAATAAAGCAAGTGGTGAATGAATTAAAAGCAAGGCAACAAAGTAAACAATAGCAAGTTGGTTGTGAAAGCAATAAACTAAAAGCGTCAAGTCTAGGGAATTCTCAGGAAATCAGACAAGCAGACAAGTTAATCAGCCAGGATCAAATTAAACTCAGTTCTAGAACTCAAATCACGGAATTAGAATTAACCAAATCTCTTTGCGAAAATCCTCTAAGCCTAAGTGCAGTAATCCAAATATCTTTGCAATTACTAACAGATTAAACTAGCATTAAGTTTAAGTTCGATATGTTCACAATTAAACTAAACCAAATCTCTTTGCGAATAATTTAATTGCTCAACCTAAATAGTTCAGATTCTAAAACACACTCTCGTGTCGAATTTAGAAACCTAAGATCTAGATTCTAATTGATCAGGTTAGAACTAGCATTAAGCACAATTTAGTTTGAAGAACATTCTAATCATGTGAATCTTTAACTGAATTAAACAAGTCTAGCGAGCCATCAATCCCTAATGAGAAACCCTAAACCTAACTATGAAACTACTCAGACATGATTAATGAAAGCATAATCAATGAATAAATAAATTGCATATAAGAAATTAAATAGATAAAGGGGTTCGAAATCTTCTCCAAAATAACTGAAGTACTGGATTAGATCAGCCCCAAAAACTCTAAAAATCCCTTAGCTCTAAGTATGAAAGCGTATCTAAAATAAACATCAAAAACCTAATTATATAGGCATAATCTCGGATGGGGCTTCTGTGTAAATACTGGAACTATTCTGGGCTTTTCTACAAATCTTCATAACTTCATTAAACCGCCGAGACTTGGCCCATTCGCTAGTGTGTCGACCGATGCACGAGGTGTGTCGGTCGATGCATGATCAATAAATCGGACAGTGAGTTAAGCTCTCGGCCAAAACGCTCCAAAAGTCCCAAAATGCTCCAAATATCTCTAATTAGCTCCAAACCTGATTAAACCTGTAAAAGACTCTAAAAGAACACAAAAGACACTAAAAACACAACTATATCATGGCATAAAACAGGTAAAAACCATGATATATCAACTCCCCCACACTTAGCCTTTGCTTGCCCTCAAGCAAAACAGAGAACTAAAATGCAGTGAAGAGGTTTGAAAACTCTTCAGAAACTCTTTTTGTCCTAGAAGCAGCAGCATTCAGATTCTCCTTAGTAATCCACATGAAAGAATCAACCTACATACATCAAGACCAACATATACTTCCCCCACACTTAGCAACTGTCCTAAGTAAACGCCACAATCACATTCACGCATTCAAATTCTCCCTACTGACTTCTGCAAGTATTTAAGTGCGGTCTCACCTAAGGAGTATCGATCTAAAGGCACATGGATTCTTACCTTGCCAGCTCTAGACCACCAAACTGTCTTTCTCTAGTCCCTTTCTTCTCTTTTCCCTTCCTTAACAACTGATTTCTCCCACATTGGGTATCTTCTTTTTTTTTTTTTCAGTGTTCTTCCCGTTTTGGGGTGTACTTTGGATCTTTCCATGGATGCACATGAGATAATAGTTTTAGCTACCACTCCCAGAGACCACTTTGAAGCTATTAGTTGGTTATTTTTCCATAGGTACACAGGAGGTAATAGTTTTAGCTACCACTCCCGTGACTACTTCAAAGTTCCTAGCTTATCCTCAGTTTATCTTACTCTTTTTTTTTATATGGAAAGGGAGAAGGGAACCAAATAGGACAGGTTAACAGGCTGTGTCAGAACTAACAAGGGAATCCGACATAAAGTATACCAAGCCCTTAGGTGAGAAATCTAAAGTCAGGATTAAGTTGAAGTCAGTAAAAGGATCATCTGATACCTGAAGCGATGTGGGTGTTCTCAGTAGGCTGATCTGCGTTTGGGTTTTCTAATAGTCAGAGATAATCTGCAGTTTCATCCCAATGGTTACTTAAGTTCCTGCAAATGCTGCTAATCTCCTCAAAAAATCATTGTTTCCTACTTAAACAAATTTTGACTCAAAAACAAATTTTTAAAATTTAACTGACTCTAAGAAAACAAAAGAAAATAGTTAGTAGAACCTCCCCCACACTTAAAACACACTCTCCCCAGTAGTCTCAAGCAAGGGATTGGTTAAAAAGAAAGAAATAAATATTTGTTAATAGAATGGTTAGTTCTCTCGGGTTTTTACCTCTGTCGTAATCAGGCATCGATCGTTGCACTAGGTGCACCGACCGTTGCTGTGCGATTTTCGTTGTAACGATCGACACAATAGTGTGTCGATCGACGCACTGCGATTTCACGAACAGTCATCAAGTTAGCAGGTTAGTCCGTCGGTTTTTGTCAATTTTTAGTCCTGCAAGCTGAAAACACTAGAAACAGAGTAAAACCGAAGCAACAAATGTATCTAATCAAGCATAACCATCAAACGTAGTAGAATCCTAAGAAAAAAAAGAAAAAAAGTGCAAGGATAACAGAATACAAAACCGAATGTCTGAAAATGGAGACTACGCTCACTCACTATCATCAATCCCACCATATCTCTCAGTATCACTGGCATCCTCAGGAGATCGCTGTCGACGACGTCGGTCAGGTACGGGCTGATGGATCTGTGGCTGCCTCCTGCAGCTGCAAGTGCGCATGAAGTTCCAAACAACTCGTAGAATACCATCTGATCTCTCTCTCCACTCGGCCTCAGAATATGCACCGTAAGCCATCGTAGGCTCGGGAAAGGGACCCACATCGTCAACCGGGGCAGGCGCTGGCGCAAGAGTAGGGGCAGCAGAAGTCGAAGCTCGTGAGGAAGGCTCTCCCAGCGGATGAGCCATAGAAGGAATCCCACACTGCGCAGACTCAGGAGGCTGAAATCTCAGGGCCTCTAATGTGTCAATCCGTGTCCATCTGGCAGTAGGAAGCTCTATACCAGTCCTCCCAGTGGTCGGGTCATGATAAACCCAAACGCGCCCCTCCTTGAGCCAAGTAGAGCTCTGCAAATGGTTGAGATCCAAGAACTCCTGGGCTGTATCACGCTCTGTGCCCTGTAGAGGAATCCCGCAGTACTCAAAAATGGGAGTAAGCAAACTCCCTACCGTCTCAGTACGGACTCCATCAAAAGGCTTTAGCTGCAGATCAACTAAATGCTCAGCGAAGACAGCTCCCAAGTTGAGACCCTTAGTAGGATCTCTCACGCCAGAATCTGTAAACTGGTCCCTCAGCCCCATGAATAACAGCTCCATCTCATATTTGCGCATCTTGTTGGCCTCATACTTGCAAAGCAAGCTCCAACACAAGATACGCGAGACATATCGCAGCACCGGATGTCTCATCTGCACTACTGGTGTGGTCCTGGATTTGTATCGACCACTGCCAATACACTTCCAGAATAGTCTAGCCTCATATGGATCCCACTCGAGTGGCATGGCGATGCGCCTCGGCTCTGTACTGAACCCGTAAATCCTGCAGAGATCTAGTAGAGGAATCCGATGCCTGACTCCCCAACTCATGAAGGTAAATACACCTCCTGTAGCGCTCCTGCTTGATAGGTTCAAAGTTTATCCCTATACTAAACTGCAAGTGAACAGCAATGTCAAAGTAGTATATAGGGTTATCGAATCCACAGGGACACTTGGTCTCAATAGATCAGAACAGTAGAGACTAATACTAGAAATAAGCAATGTGATTGAATTGAAAGCGGTGCGAGAAAGTAAATCAATAGCAGAGATTAACGGTAGTGAAAGCAAGTAATTAAAAGCGTCAAGCCTAGGGTATTCTCAGGAAATCAGACAAGCAGACAGTTCATTCAGCAAGGATCTAATTAAGCACAGTTCTAGAACTCAAAACACAGATATAGAATTAACCAAATTCCTTTGCGATAATTCTCTAAGTCTAAGTGCAGCAAACCAAACTTTCGTTTGCGAGAACTAACAGATTAAACTAGCATTAATCCCAAGTTTGATATGTTCACAATTATCCTAAACCAAACTTCCGTTTGCGCAAAGTTTAATTGCCCAATTTAATTAGTTCAGATTCCTAAACCCCACTTCCGTGACGTATTTAGCAACCTAATATCTAGATTCTAATTGATCAGGTTAGAACTAGCTTTAAGCACAATTAAATTGAAGAACATATATAGTTTGAATCCTTAACTGAATTTGAACAAGTCTAGCAAGTCATGAAATCCTATGTGAGAAACCCTAAACCTAACTAGGAATCTACTCAGACATAGATAATGAAAACATAATCATAGAATGAATAAATTGCATAAAAGAATAAGAGTAAAAGGGGTTCGAAATCTTCTCCAAATACAGATGAAGTAATAGGTTCAGATCAGCCCCAAAAGCTCTAAAAATCCTCTGCTCTTAATTATGAAAGCGTCAGTAAAATAAACACCAAAATCCTCTATATATAGGCCTAATCTCGGCTGGGGCTTCTGTGTAAATACTGGAACTATCTTGGGCTTCTTTGCAAATCTTCATATCTTCATTAAACCGACGCGTACGGCCCATCTCGCTAGTGTGTCGACCGATGCACAAGGTGTGTCGGTCGATGCATGATCAATAAATCGGACAGTGAGTTAATCTCTCGGCCAAAACGTCCCAAAAGTCCCAAAATGCGCCAAATATCTCCAATTAGCTCCAAACCTGATTAAACCTGTAAAAGACTCTAAACAAAGACAAAAGACACTAAAAACACATCTATATCATGGTCTAAAACTAGTAAAAACCATGATATATCAACTCCCCCACACTTAGCCTTTGCTTGCCCTCAAGCAAAACATAGAACTAAAACATGGTGAAGAGGTTTGAAAACTCTTCAGAAACTCATTTCATCCTAGAAGCTACAATACTCAGATTCCCCTTAGTAAACCACTGAAAGAATCAATCACAGGATATCAAGACCACAATGTACTTCCCCCACACTTAGCAACTGTCCTAGGTAAACTCCACAATCACATTCAAGCATTCAAATTCTCCCTACTGACTTCTGCAAGTATTTAAGTGCGGTCTCACCTAAGGAGTATCGATCAAAGGGCACATGGATTCTTACCTTATCAGCTCTAGACCACCATACTATCTTTCTCTAGTCCCTTTCTTCTCTTTCCCTTCTTTAACAACTGATTTTTCCCCACTGGGTATCATTTTATTTTTTTTATCAGTGTTCTTCCCGTTATGGGGTGTACTTTGGACACATTCCATGGATCACATGAGAGATAATAGTGTTTGCTACTATTCCCATGACCACTTCGGAGTTACTAACTCATCCTCAGTTTATTATCTTTTTTTTTTTTTTTTTTACTTTATAGAAGGGGAGAAGGGAACTAAATAGGATAGGTTGACAGGCTGTGTCAGAACTAACAGGGAATCCGACACAGAGTATACCAAGCCCTTAGGTGAGAAATCTAAGTCAGTATTAAGGTTGAAGTCAGTAAAGGATCCTCTGATACCTGAAGTGATGTGGGTGTTCCCAGTAGGTTGATATGTGATGAGGTTTTCTAATAGTCATAGATAGATCCTGCAACTTCATCCAAATGGTTACTTAAGTTCCTGCAAGTCTTGTAAATCTTCTCAGAAAATCATAGTTTCTTACTTAAACAATTTTGACTCAATAAAACAAATTTTTTTTTGAAAAACGGACTGACTCTTAAGAAAACAGAAAACAAAAGTCAGTAGCACCTCCCCCACACTTAAGACACACTGTCCCCAGTAGTGTCCAGCGAAGGATCGGTAAAAAGAGAATAAAAAAAAAAATTGAAAAGGTGAAATTATGTCTGTCGGGTTACCTCTGTCGCTCAGGCATCGATCGTTGCACTAAGTGCATCGACCGTTACTTGGCGATTTTCGTGTATAGTCGATCGTTGCTCAGGACCGCAACGATCGCTGCAATGCGATTCCTTTCGTGTTGTGACGATCGACACATAAGTGCGTCGATCGTTGCACTGCGATTTATCCGAGACCTGCAAACATAAACTCACCAGAAACAAAAACAAACGTAAAATCCTAACAAAAACACCAAAAATTAAGTAGAAAAACACCAGTACCTAATGGTGGGTTGCCTCCCACCCAGCGCTTGTTTAAGGTCAATAGCTTGACCGGACGGATGGGAATTTTCAGGTGGAGGGTGCAGCATCCAGAGGCAAAATCTGACCTCTTGGAATCTCGGCCTTAGCCCAATAGTGTTTTACCCTCTGCCCATTTACAGCAAACTCATTACCTTCCTTGCCAATTAAAATGACAGCTCCATATGGACGCACTTCTTTGATCGTGTAGGGTCCAGACCATCTTGATTTCAGCTTGCCTGGAAACAAATGCAAGCGAGAATTGTATAACAGTACCTAATCTTTAGGCTTAAACCGTCTGGAGACAATCTTTTTGTCATGATAAGCCTTAGTCCTTTCCTTGTACAACTTTGAGTTCTCATAAGCAAAATGTCTAATCTCATCCAACTCATTGAGCTGTATCAATCTCCTCTCTGCAGCTGGTTTGAGATCAAAGTTCATCTGTTTTACAGCCCATGCTGCCTTGTGCTCAAGTTCTACTGGCAGATGACATGCTTTCCCATACAGCAAATGGAATGGAGTAGTCCCCAATGGCGTTTTAAACGCAGTCCTGTAGGCCCATAAAGCATCATCAAGCTTAGCTGCCCAATCTTTCCTTGTCTAACCAACTGTCTTCTCCAAGATCTCCTTGATTTGTCTGTTAGAAACCTCTACCTGTCCACTAGTCTGTGGGTGATAAGGAGTAGCAACTCGGTGATGCACTCCATGCTTCTTCAGGAGCTTCTCAAAAACCTTATTAATAAATTGAGATCCTCCATCACTAATTACTATCCGAGGTACTCCAAATCTAGGGAATATGGTGGATTTAAACAGCTTAATGACTACTGAAGAGTCATTGGTTGGACTAGCTATTGCTTCTACCCACTTAGATACATAATCCACAGCAACTAATATGAATTTATTCCCATAAGATGAGGGAAAGGGACCCATAAAGTCTATGCCCCAGCAATCAAAAACCTCAACCTCAAGAATGAAATTCTGAGGCATCTCATGCTTCCTGCTAATTTTCCCTCTCCTCTGGCAGGCATCACAATGAGAAATAAAGGAATGAGCATCAGCGAACATTGTAGGCCACCAGAAACCTGCTTGCAAAACCTTAGACACAGTCTTAAAAGTAGCAAAATGTCCTGCATAATCTGATCCATGACAGTGGAAAAGGATATATGGAACCTCCGACTCAGCAACACATCTTCTATAAAGGCCATCTGAACAATGCTTATAGAGGTAAGGTTCATCCCAATAGTACCTCCTAAGTTCTCTGAAGAACCTCTTCTTTTCATATCCTTTCAGATTATCTGGTTCAGTCTCTGCAGCTAGATAATTGGCTATGTCTGCATACCATGGTCGATCATTTGTTGCGACAGCATTAATCTCAAACTCATGCTTTCCAATCCGTACCGTAAAAGTTTCTGCGTCTGTATCCGCGATGCAACGATCGTCACAGTCGGATGTATCGATCGTCGCTGTCCCGATAGATGCATCGATCGACGCTGACGTAGCATCGATCGACGCAACGCGATTAATCCGACAGTTCTGTAGATTTCTGTCCAAATCTGTCTCACAGATTGTCCCAACCATATTGACGTTTTCTTCAGGCAAATAGTCATTAATTGGCACGTCCTCCTCAACTAGCATCCTCGAAAGATGGTCAGCAACTCCATTCTCAACCCCTTTCTTATCTTTTACTTCAATATCAAATTCCTGAAGCAACAGGATCCATCTCAACAGTCTTGGCTTAGCATCCTTCTTCTGCATCAGATACTTCAGGGCTGAATGATCAGTGTGTACAATCACCTTGGAGCCAACAAGATAAGAGCGAAATTTCTCAAATGCAAAGACAACTGCCAACAACTCCTTCTCCGTAGTGGCATAGTTTCTTTGTGCATCATCCAGTATCCTACTGGCATAATAGATAGCATGAAGCTTTCTATCTTTCTTTTGTCCAAGAACAGCTCCTACAGCATAATCACTTGCATCACACATTACTTCGAAAGGCAAATCTCAATCCGGTGGCTGAACTATGGGAGCACTCACTAATGCTTGCTTGATCTGTTCAAATGCAGTTTGACAATCTGCAGTGAACTCAAATTTGGTGTCTTTACACAGCAAAGCAGTTAGTGGCCTAGCAATCCTACTAAAATCCTTGATGAACCGTCTATAGAAGCCAGCATGTCCAAGAAAGCTTCTAATAGACTTAACAGAATCAGGTGCCTGCAGGTTGGTCATCACCTCGATCTTAGCACGGTCCACCTCTATTCCTGCTTCGGACACTTTATGTCCAAGCACAATGCCATCTCTGACCATGAAATGACACTTCTCCCAGTTAAGAACTAAGTGCTTCTCTTCACATCTTTTCAGAACCTTACACAGATTATCTAAGCATTCATTATAGGATGATCCATATACTGAGAAATCATCCATGAATACTTCCATAAAATCCTCGATTATATCTGTGAATATGGACATCATGCATCTCTGGAAAGTGGCTGGTGCATTGCAGAGTCCAAAAGGCATCCTACGGTAAGCAAAAGTCCCATATGGACAAGTAAAAGTGGTCTTTCCCTGATCCTCTGTATGGATGGGAATCTGAAAGAAACCTGAGTAGCCATCTAAGAAGCAGTAGTAAGGATGATTTGCTAACCTTTCGAGCATCTGATCAATAAAAGGCAAAGGAAAATGATCTTTCCTAGTAGCAGCATTAAGCTTCCTGTAGTCTATGCACATCCTGTGTCCTGTCACAGTCCTAGTAGGTATCAGCTCGTTCTTCTCATTCTTCACCACTGTAACACCACCCTTCTTTGGCACCACATGGACTGGACTCACCCAATCACTATCAGAGATAGGATATATAATTCCAGCGTCAAGGAGTTTCATAATCTCCTTTTTGACTACTTCCTGCAGATTAGGATTAAGTCTCCTCTGATGTTCGATTGACGTCTTGGACTCATCCTCAAGATGTATCCGGTGCATGCACAGCTCTGGTGAGATACCTGAAATGTCATTAAGGGAATAGCCAAGAGCTTTGCGATGCTTGCGCAGCTTGCTTAGCAGTAAGGTGAGCTCTGCGTTGTTCAGGCTAGCATTAACAATCACTGGGTATGTCGAATTAGGTCCAAGAAAGGCGTACCTTAGTCCTGATGGAAGTTGTTTCAGATCTATTTTCGGAGCCTTTTCTTCTGCCCAGTCTCTGTCGTCTTGCAACGATCGATGCTTAGATGGTGTCGATCGTTGCAGTCCCGCGTCAGACACTTCTACCTGCATTGCAACCTCGACAGAATCCATTAATCTTGTATAGCACATTGCAGGCTCGTCCTGTAGGTATTCCAACTCCAAAATAGAGCTCAGTAAAGCCCTTTCTAAAGGGTCCTCAGCATGTGATTGGTGGAAGTACTCTGCAGCCAAATCACCCAATGTGTCCACATAGAAGGTTTGCCCGTCGATGGTTGGTCTCTTTACCAGTTTGTTCATGTCAAAACTCATCTTCAGATCTCCCACATTTAGAACTATTTTGCCTCCCTGATAGTCAATCATCGCACCAGCTGTTGCTAAGAAAGATCTGCCTAGAATCAATGGGTCTTTTGGCTCCTGTCCATATTGTAGAACCACAAAATCAGTTGGGATCACACACTTGCCAACTGTTATAGGCACATCCTCTATTACTCCTTCGGGAATCCTGACTGATCTGTCTGCCAAAACCAGTGATATCCTAGTTGGTATAAAATCTGTCATCCCTAGTCTTTTAGCAACTGAAAGGGGCATCAGATTTACACTGGAGCCAAGATCACATAGGGACCTTTCGAACCTCTCCTTGTAGATAGCACAATCTAATACGAAGCTGCCTGGATCTTTTAATTTCTCTGGAATTCTGCCTTGAACCACTGCACTACATACTTCATTGAGCATCATTATACTTTCTTCATCAGACCATTTTCCAGAAATTGCATCCTTAAGGCATCTCTTCATCATGGGGGAAGTTTCAATGGAATCCAACAAAGGTACTTCAACCTTTACCTTTTTTATGAACTCCTTCCATTTTGCGTACTGCCTATCATTCTTAGCTTTTCTGGGGTTCTTGGGATAAGGTATCTTAGGCTTGTATACCCTTTCAGCCGACTGTTTTGGGTTTTCAGCACTCGAACTTTCTACAGTCACCTTGTGTCGATCGTTGCTCTTATCGCATCGATCGATGCTAGGCGACTTTGTTACGACCTCCGGCTCCTTGATTTCGCTTGGCAACGATCGTTGCTCAGATGCATCGTTCGATGCGCGGCGAATATCGCGTATCTCATCTTCCAACTCTTCAATTTCCACGAGTTCCTCAACGCTCAACTGCTTTTTCTGGCCAGATGACAGCTCCTTACCACTTCTCAATGTCACGGCATTGCATTGGTACTTAGGATTGGCATCAGTCCTTCCCGGGAGATATCCCTCTTCCCTTTGAGCATGTCCAGCAGTTCTTGCAACCTTAGCATCAAGCTCTTTCATGTGTGTGTTCAAACTCTCAAACTTCCCATTCAGCTCCCTGTAGATTGTATCCATCTTCGCGTCAACATCTGCTGCGTACTTAGTCTGACTCTCCATTAGCTGTCTTAGCATCATCTCTACTTTACTATCAGACTCGTTGGCTTTCTTAAAACCACCTTGCTGAACTCCATTTGAGAATCTGTTTCCCTGTTGATTTCTAAATCTACTACCTTGGAAACCAGAACCTCCCATGTAATTGACTTCTTCTTCCTGAGTGTCCTCCTCGGTCTGAATTCCCTCTACATCCTGGGTAGA
Organism: Orychophragmus violaceus; assembly: GCA_030180135.1. Lineage (NCBI taxonomy): Eukaryota > Viridiplantae > Streptophyta > Magnoliopsida > Brassicales > Brassicaceae > Orychophragmus > Orychophragmus violaceus. The sequence continues at coordinate 85,387,767 of CM058230.1, read as the reverse complement.
GTGGACAGCTTTCTTACTTGTTAGGAGATTGTAAACTGTGTCTAGCCTAGATCTAATCTCAGTCATGTTAGAATCCTCTATACTTCCACCGGATTTCTTCCTCTTTTCATCTATAGTCTTGCAACTGTAGCTGCTAATCAGGTTCCCAATCAACTGCTTAGCTTGTGTAGGAGTCCGGGTGTTGAAATTAGCATTACTGGAATTATCCAGCGCAGTCTGATAAGGGAGATCTATGCCTCTGAAGAAGATACCAATCAGCTGTACTTCTGTGAATCCATGGTGTGGACAGTCACGCTGATACTGCTTAAATCTCATCCAGGCAGTCTTCAAGGGCTCCACAGCTCCTTGGGAAAAGGTGAGTATGTCCTGTCTGGACTGATCCGAGCGCGCATCATCATAAAAGTGACGCATGAACTCACTCTTTAAGGCTGCCCAAGTAGTATACTGACCAGGTGCCAGTTGTCTTAGCCATGCACTAGCGTCTCCAGCAAGACTGTGCGGAAATAGCTTAAGGAACAGATAGTCCGGGCATACTCCTTCATACTTCATGCCAGTGACTATGTCCTCAAACTTGTCAATGTGATCCATAGGCTGCTCTGCTTGAAGACCATGAAAAGCAATCTGTCTCATCAGCTGGTAGTAGATGGTCTTTACCTCAAAATCATTCCTCTCAAAAGCAGGAAGCACTAGAGCTGCTCGGTTTGCATGAAACTCATCAGGTCTGTTGTAATCAGCTAGTGTCCTCTCATGAACCACCATCTCTCTACCTTGGGCCTGTCCTTGACCCTGGTTTCGGTTCAGCTCCTGTTGCTGTTGCTCAGGAGGATCAGGGATGACATTCCCTTCAGCATCAACCCGATGCCCAGCAGCATTGTACGGGTTGTTATCTTGGTCCCTCAGGGTACCTTCAGCATCTGGTATCAAGATCAGACGTTCTCGAACCATTCTCTCTCTCTTTTCTCTTCTGATAGTCCTTTCTAGACGTCCAAGTTCCTCTAGTCCGAGATTAATCAAGCTCGAGTTCGGATTACTTCGAGTTTTCTGCGTTGGCATAAACTGTCTGTAATCGTCCAGCAACGATCGATGCTATCAGTGCAACGATCGATTCAATCTCAGAATCGCCTAGTGACGATCGACGCAAGGGATGCAACGATCGACGCAAGGCGAAATTCGTACCTGCGACAGAAAGAAACAGAGAAAAAGTTAGTAAAATAAAAACAAAACGAAAAAAGCAAAAACAAAAAGAAAAATTTTCTAGTAAAAACCCTAAGTTCGGTCCTATCGAAGACTCTAAGAGTCCCCGGCAACGGCGCCAAAAACTTGATAGGTTCAAAGTTTATCCCTATACTAAACTGCAAGTGAACAGCAATGTCAAAGTAGTATATAGGGTTATCGAATCCACAGGGACACTTGGTCTCAATAGATCAGAACAGTAGAGACTAATACTAGAAATAAGCAATGTGATTGAATTGAAAGCGGTGCGAGAAAGTAAATCAATAGCAGAGATTAACGGTAGTGAAAGCAAGTAATTAAAAGCGTCAAGCCTAGGGTATTCTCAGGAAATCAGACAAGCAGACAGTTCATTCAGCAAGGATCTAATTAAGCACAGTTCTAGAACTCAAAACACAGATATAGAATTAACCAAATTCCTTTGCGATAATTCTCTAAGTCTAAGTGCAGCAAACCAAACTTTCGTTTGCGAGAACTAACAGATTAACTAGCATTAATCCCAAGTTTGATATGTTCACAATTATCCTAAACCAAACTTCCGTTTGCGCAAAGTTTAATTGCCCAATTTAATTAGTTCAGATTCCTAAACCCCACTTCCGTGACGTATTTAGCAACCTAAGATCTAGATTCTAATTGATCAGGTTAGAACTAGCTTTAAGCACAATTAAATTGAAGAACAGATATAGTTTGAATCCTTAACTGAATTTGAACAAGTCTAGCAAGTCATGAAATCCTATGTGAGAAACCCTAAACCTAACTAGGAATCTACTCAGACATAGATAATGAAAACATAATCATAGAATGAATAAATTGCATAAAAGAATAAGAGTAAAAGGGGTTCGAAATCTTCTCCAAATACAGATGAAGTAATAGGTTCAGATCAGCCCCAAAAGCTCTAAAAATCCTCTGCTCTTAATTATGAAAGCGTCAGTAAAATAAACACCAAAATCCTCTATATATAGGCCTAATCTCGGCTGGGGCTTCTGTGTAAATACTGGAACTATCTTGGGCTTCTTTGCAAATCTTCATATCTTCATTAAACCGACGCGTACGGCCCATCTCGCTAGTGTGTCGACCGATGCACAAGGTGTGTCGGTCGAAGCATGATCAATAAATCGGACAGTGAGTTAATCTCTCGGCCAAAACGTCCCAAAAGTCCCAAAATGCGCCAAATATCTCCAATTAGCTCCAAACCTGATTAAACCTGTAAAAGACTCTAAACAAAGACAAAAGACACTAAAAACACATCTATATCATGGTCTAAAACTAGTAAAAACCATGATATATCACTGCTATCGGGATCTGCGTAAACCACTCTGCAAGTGGCTAGTAACTGCCTGACCAGCTCAGGATAGAGATCATAAGGACGCATTGGCATTGTCCCTAGACCAATGCCTCTGCATACAGCGAGTACCTGCTCATCAATCCCCAGAGTCTTGCAGGTGGAGTAGTCAGCGAACTTGGTTGGCTTAATGGTCATCCCACACCAACCACCGTAGAGAAGCGAATCATACTCATCCCATTGGTTGAGCAATGGTCTCTCTGTGAAATCAGCAGACTTGAGGAATCGTAGAAGGTCCTGTGGCCATTGTCTCGTTGTCGGAATTGCTGTCGCGTCTGCTCTGGGCCAAGACAAAGCGATAGGTGGTCCATTTCTTACGTAAGGCGCGGGTGGTTCTGACTCTCTGTGAAACCACTCAGGTGGTGGAATGTATTGTCGCGTTGCTGTAGAAGCTGTGGCTCGTTTCTTGCGGGGTTGCCTTTGAGACGCCATCTGCAAAACAACATTCAAATAATATAAGTCTCGGCAAAAATTCTCTGTGAAATCGCGAAGCAACGACCGTTGCAGCTAAGGCATCGATCGTTGCAAGGCGATTTCATTTTCTCGAACATTTCCCAAAATCGCAAAGCAACGACCGTTGCTCGAAAGCAACGACCGTTGCAAGGCGATTTCGCCGCAAACAAGATCAACAAAATCAGTTCAAATTCAAGCCACATTGCCTCAAATCAGTTCAAAATCATAACCTATCACCTTAAATCGGTCTAATTACGCATGCAACATCAATTTTCAGTTCAAAAATCTCAAACCCTAAAACCCTAAAATTGAATCCGAAAATTTGAGAAATAGAGGTTCATTACCTTGGATTCTTGAGATATGAGCTAAAGACACGGTTTAGAGTGTAAAATCGGAAGTATAAGCAATTGAAACGAAGAAAAACGATGAAAATTTTCGATTTTGGGTGTGGAGCTTACGGTGTACGGACAATCAGAAATGAGAAAGAAAAGAGAAGAGAAAGGGTTTAAGGCAACTTACCTCGTCGTGGGTGCAACGACCGTTGCTTAAAGGCAACGATCGTTGCTGGTCAAACCGAAATCGATTTCCGGTTAAGCGCATACCTTAATTTTTCAATTGAACCAATTGCAACGACTGTTGCATAGGAGCAACGATCGTCACAATGCGATTACCCCTCTTCGTCAAATCTCCTTGCAACGACCGGTGCAGTAAAGCAACGATCGTTGCACATCTCCAGACTCGTATTCTGTATCTGAGACTTAGCAAAAACAAAGAAAAACGTGAAATCCTAACAAAAACACCAAAAATAAGAAAGAAAAACAACTAAACCTAACAGTGGGTTGCCTCCCACTCAGCGCTTGTTTAAGGTCATTAGCTTGACCGGACGCACTAGGTCTTTCAGGCACTAAGAGATCCCGACAGAGACTTCTTCTGTCTTTGTTCAAGTCTCCTCATCCAGGGTGGAGAATAGGCTGTTGCAGAATGCTTTAGTCCAAGAAAAGTAGAGATAAAATGTGCTCCAGGATCTAGAATCACAGTCTCATCCGGCTGCTCATCATCTGCTTCCATGATCGTGAAAGTCTGCCCATCTATCAGTGGCTTTCGCAGCTTCTCCATCTCATATCGCAGCGGCTCATCTCCCAGATGGAGGTCTATTAGACTCTGTCTAACATCTATCACAGCTCCCGCTGTAGCCAAGAACGGTCTCCCAAGCAGCAATGCTTCATCAGGATCGCAGTCATATTTTAGCACAAGGAAGTCTGTTGGAACCAAGTAGTTTCCAACTCTCACTGGGATGTCCTTTAAGAGTCCTTCCGGAACTCATATAGACTGATCAGCTAGGACTAGAGAGGTCCTAGTAGGAGAAAAATCCAGCATTCCCAGCTTCTCTGCCACAAAATATGGCATCATACTTCCAGCAGCTCCTAGATCGCAAAGAGAGCGTCTAAAACTGTCCTCGAAGATAGAGCAGTCAAGCACAAAGACTCCAGGGTCAGGCAACTTTTTCGGTATCTTGTTCAGTAGCACTTCACTGATATGTTGGGGAACTATAATCACCCATTCTCTCAGCTCTTCATCTAAAGGCAGCATTCTGTTTAAGTACCTCTGCACACAGGGATGATAAGGCGGATCATCAGACGGTGGAATTTCTTCCAAGTCTTCACCTCTCTCTCCTAGCTTTTTCAGCTCTTCAATCTCCTGTTTAATCACTTGAGACACTGAGGAGTGCTGTTTAACGATTTGTGCATAGACCTCCTGTTGAGTAATTTCAGAAACTCCAGGGAATAAGCGATCAAGCTCCAAGTCTGCATCAATACCCTTATCATCCGACAAGTCTATCTGTTCACGCCCTGCAACGACCGACACTAAGGGTGTGTCGATCGTTGCAATACTGTGTTCACAGTTTTCACCCGAGAGATTTTCTCCAAAATCCGAGATTTCAACTTCCTCCACCAACTCAGCCGTACTTAGCTCAAATCCTTCACCTAGATGAGACCCATCATCAATGTATACAGACCATGCCTTAATATGAGTGTCTGCAACTCCTTTTCCTTTCATAGAACCAGAAATCTGATTCACCTGAGTATCCAGCTACTTCATGTGAGTGTTCATAGACTCAAACTTTCCATTGAGATCCTCATATAAAGCATCAATCTTCTTGTTGCAGTCCACAAAAGTCTTGATCTGACTCTCCAGTAGTTGTTCCATCATTGTCTCCATCTTAGTCTCAAAAGCAGTGGGTGCAGGAGGTGTCTGATACGATGAAGATCCGTAGGTTCTCTGAGTACCTTGTCCAAAGGGCTTCTGAAAACCACTAGTCTGTCCAAAAGAGTTCTGATTGCCTGTGAAGGCACTCTTTTGTCCTTGTTTGAAGAACCGGTTTCCCTGCTGATTACCGAATCTGTTTCCTTGGAAACCAGATCCTCCGATGTAATTCACATCTCCCTCCTTGTTCTCTTCCTCAGCTCCTAAAATCTCTACTTCTTGAGCGAAGTGTACAGCCTTCTTTTCACCTAAAAGATTGCAGATTGTGTCCATCCTAGATTTCAACTCAGCCATCTCTGAATTCTCTACACTTCCACCAGATTTCTTCCTCCTCTCATCCATAGTTTTGCAACTGTTGCTGCTAACTAGATTCTTTATCAACTGCTTAGCTTGTGCAGGAGTCCTGGTGTTGAAGTTGGCATTGCTGGAGTTATCTAGTGCGGTCTGATAAGGGAGATCAATACCTCTGAAGAAGAAACCTAGCAGTGTGACCTCAATAAATCCATGGTGTTGACAGTCATGCTGGTACTTCTTGAATCTCATCCATGCAGCCTTCAGAGGCTCCACAGATCCTTGGGAGAAAGCGAGTATGTCCTGTCTGGACTGATCTGAACGTGCATCATCATAGAAGTGACACAGGAACTCACTTTTCAGGGCTGCCCAAGTATTAAACTGCCAAGGTGGCAGTTGCTTCAGCCATGCAGCAGCGTCTCCAGCGAGACTGTGCGGAAAGAGCTTTAGAAACAGATAGTCCTGGCAGACTCCGTCATATTTAATGCCAGTGACTATATCTTCAAACTGATCCAGGTGATCCATAGGCTGCTCCGTAGGGTAACCATGGAATGCGTTCTGTCTCATCAGCGAGTAGTAGATAGTTTTGATTTCAAAATCATTCCTCTCAAATCCAAGAATCACCAAAGCTGACCGGTTTGCATGAAACTCATCCGGTCTGTTGTAGTCAGCTAAGGTTCTCTCATGGACAACCATCTGTCTGTTTTGGGCATGTCCTTGACCTTGGTTCTGCTCCTGTTGTGGTTGCTCTGGAGGATCAGGGATGACATTCCCTTCAGCATCAACCCTTTGCCAGTCAGCATTGTACGGGTTGTTATCTTGGTCTCTCAGAGTACCTTGAGCGTCGCGTAACAGCATTACTCTCCGTGCTGCCATTCTTTCTCTTCTTTCTCTTCTGATAGTCCTCTCTAAACGTCCAAGTTCTTCAAGATCGAGATTGACTAAGTTCGGGTTCTGATTACTTCGAGTTTCACGCTTCTGCATAAACTGTCTGTAATCGTCAAGCAACGATCGATGCTAACAGTGCAACGATCGATTCAATCTCAAATCGCTTAGTGACGATCGACGCAAGGGATGCAACGATCGACGCAAGGCGAATTCGGTACCTGCGACAGAGAGAAAACAGATAGAAAGTCAGTAACCAAAAATAAAAATAAAAACGAAAATAAAAACAAAAGAGAAAAATTCCTAGTAAAAACCCTAAGTTCGGTCCTATCGAAGACTCAAAGAGTCCCCGATAACGGCGCCAAAAACTTGATAGGCTCTAAGTTTTATCCCTATACTAACTGCAAGTGCACAGTATCGTCAAAGTAGTATATAGGGTTATCGAATCCACAGGGACACTTGGTCTCAATAGATCAGAACAGTAGAGATTAATACTAGAAATAAAACAAGTGGTGAATGAATTAAAAGCAAGGCAAGAAAGTAAACAATAGCAAGTTGGTTGTGAAAGCAATAAACTAAAAGCGTCAAGTCTAGGGAATTCTCAGGAAATCAGACAAGCAGACAAGTTAATCAGTCATGATCAAATTAAACTGAGTTCTAGAACTCAAATCACGGAATTAGAATTAACCAAATCTCTTTGCGAAAATCCTCTAAGCCTAAGTGCAGTAATCCAAATCTCTTTGCAATTACTAACAGATTACACTAGCATTAAGTTCAAGTTCGATATGTTCACAATTAAAATAAACCAAATCTCTTTGCGAATAATTTAATTGCTCAGCCTAAATAGTTCAGATTCTAAAACACACTCTCGTGTCGAATTTAGAAATCTAAGATCTAGATTCTAATTGATCAGGTTAGAACTAGCATTAAGCACAATTTAGTTTGAAGAACATTCTAATCATATGAATCTTTAACTGAATTAAAAAAGTCTAGCAAGTCATCAATCCCTAATGAGAAACCCTAAACCTAACTATGAAACTACTCAGACATGATTAATGAAAGCATAATCAATGAATAAATAAATTGCATATAAGAAATTAAATAGATAAAGGGGTTCGAAAACTTCTCCAAAATAACTGAAGTACTGGATTAGATCAGCCCCAAAAACTCTAAAAATCCCTTAGCTCTAAGTATGAAAGCGTATCTAAAATAAACATCAAAAACCTAATTATATAGGCATAATCTCGGATGGGGCTTCTGTGTAAATACTGGAACTATTCTGGGCTTTTCTGCAAATCTTCATAACTTCATTAAACCGCCGAGACTTGGCCCATTCACTAGTGTGTCGACCGATGCACGAGGTGTGTCGGTCGATGCATGATCAATAAATCGGACAGTGAGTTAAGCTCTCGGCCAAAACGCTCCAAAAGTCCCAAAATGCTCCAAATATCTCTAATTAGCTCCAAACCTGATTAAACCTGTAAAAGACTCTAAAAGAACACAAAAGACACTAAAAACACAACTATATCATGGCATAAAACATGTAAAAACCATGATATATCAGTCTGGCAAACTGCAGTGAACTCAAATTTCGCATTCTTACACAACAAAGCAGTTACTGGTCTAGCAATCGTTCTGAAATCTTTGATGAACCTCTTGTAGACCCCATCATGTCCAAGAAAGCTCCTCACAGACTTCACAGAATCAGGCGCCTGAAGGCTGGTCATAACCTCTATCTTAGCGCGGTCTACTTTGATCCCTGCTTCAGATACTATGTGCCCAAAAACAATGCCATCTCTGACCATGAAATGACACTTCTCCCAATTAAGAACCAAGTGCTTTTCCTCACATCTTGCTAGCACTTTGCACAGATTATCCAAGCACTCATGATAAGATGACCCATAGACAGAAAAGTTATCCAAAAACCCCTCCATAAAGTCCTCAATCATATCAGTAAAAATAGACATGATACATCTCTAGAAGGTGGCTGGTGCATTACAAAGTACAAAAAGCATCCTGCGATATGAAAAAGTGCCATAGGAACAAGTAAAAGTAGTCTTCTCCTGATCCTTTGGATGGATGGAAATCTGAAAGAAGCCAGACTACCCATCGAGGAAGCAATAGTAAGGTTTATTAGCTAACCTCTCCAACATCTGATCAATAAAAGGCAAAGGGGAGTGATCTTTCCCGGTCGCAGCGTTCAACTTCCTGTAATCAATACACATACGATGTCCAGTCACAGTCCTCGTATGAATCAGCTCGTTCTTCACCATTGTAACTCCACCTTTCTTAGGCACAACATGTACTGGACTGACCCAATCACTGTTAGAGATAGGGTATATGATTCCAACATCCAGCAGCTTCATAATCTCCTTCATCACTACCTCCTTCAGATTCAGATTCAGCCTCCTCTGATGCTCAACAGATGACTTAGTCTCATCCTCATGCACATCTCCGGAGAGATACCTGAAATGTCATCAAGAGAATAGCCAAGAGCTTTGCGATACTTGTGCAGCTTGCTCAGCAGTTAGGAGGTCTCTGCGTTGTTCAAAGAAATGCGTACCTTAGCCCGGATGGAAGTTGTTTCAGCTCAATTTTCGGAGCTTTCTCTTCGGCCCAATCGCCTTGTGTCGATCAATGGACGAGTGGTGTCGATTGATGCAAGGTCTCGATCTGCACATCCAACTGAATCACTTGCTCTGTAGAATCGATCAGACTCGCATAGCAGATTGCGGGCTCGTCCTCCAGATGCTCCAGTTCCATTATAAATCTTAGCAGAGCTCTCTCAAGCGGATCCTCAACATGTTTCCTATGAAAGAATTCCTCTGCCAAATCACTGAGAGTGTCAACATAGAGGGTCTGTTCGACGATGGTTGGTCTCTTCACCAGCTTCTCCATATCAAAACTCATCTTCACATCACCCACATTCAGAATTATGGTTCCCTTCTTGCAGTCACTCTTCGCACCAGCAGTAGCTGATATACCATGGATTTTAGGGCTTTTAACCATGGCATATGTCTTATTTATCGACTCTATTACTATGTTTTAGAGTCTTTTCAGGTATTTATTAGGTACATGCACGTTTGGAGCGGAATTGGAGTTTATGGAGCTTTTTGAAGCATTTTGGTGTTTTGACCCGAGAGATAGAGTTCACTATCTATTTTGAAGACTTGTGTCGATCGACACACCTTTGGTGTCGATCGATGCATACGCGAGTCAGACAATTTCTCGGCGAGTTAATGAAGAATGTGGACATTGCAAACAAAGCCCAGAAGTTCCTGATAATCACAAAGAAGTCCCAAAACGTGATTAGCATTATAATTAGGTTTTACAGCCACTTGTTAGGCTAAGTTTTATTCGAAGCTTTTCTTGAAGATAGATTAGGAGATTTTGGGGCTGGTTTTGTTCTCGAAAGAGACTTGATTTCGAACCCCTGTTCTTGCTCTTTTTGATTATTCTATGATATCTATTTTGACTATGTTTTCTGTTATGATTGCTATGTCTGAGTAGATCTCTAGTTAGGTTAGGGATTCTCATTAGGGATTTGAAGGAATGTTAGAATAATTAATTGATCAGGATTTATCTAGTTCTTCATCAAAATCGTTCTTAACGCTTGATCTGAACTGGCCTTTTAGATTATTGATTTTAGGTTGATTTACACAACGACAGTTGGTTAATTAACTAGAAAGGAATTAGGTGAGAAACTTATCTATTCGCAAAGAAATTTGGTTTAGAGAAGTTGTGAACAAACGAACTTGGAATTAATGCATGTCTAGAACTCTAGGATTCGCAAACAAAAGTTGGTCTGCTAGGTTGTTAGATATAGATAACTATCGCAGCGAAAGTTGGTTAGTTACACTTTTGTGATTTGAGTTCAAGAACGCTATAGATTGAATCTTGACTGTTGTTAATCTGATCTCCTAATATCCTGAGAAATTCCTGAAACCTGACGCCTTCGTTTGATTGCTTACATCCACCTCGCTTGATCTGTTTACTTGCTATTTTATTTACTGCTTTACAAATTTGCTTCGCTTAGTTTAATTCGATTACTTAAAATCTATCGTGTGAATGTGAGTCCCTGTGGATTCGATACCCTAAGTACTACATCTGCATCACTGTGCACTTGCAGTTAGAATAGGGATAATTCTTGACCTATCAAGTTTTTGGCACCGTTGCCGGGGACTCTTTGAGTTCGCCGATAGATTCAGTATTAGGATTTAGACTAAGCATTTTTTTTCCTTGTTTACTTACGTTTTTGTTTCTTTGGTGTTGCAGAAATCGCACTGCATCGATCGTTGCTCTACCCGCATCGATCGACACAAAGCGAAACCAGTGATACCGAGAGCTTGGACGTATAACAGGTTTCGCTCTATGGAACCTGTAATTCTGATTCGCGGTGAAGACGGCATCTTACGAGACCAAGAGGGTCATATATGCAACGCGAAGGGTCAGAAACTGGATGGGGAAGGAAACCCCATCATACCATACGCATTGGTTGGGCAGATAGCTGAGATGAGAGACAAGATTGATTCTATCCACATCATCCTACTTGGGAAGAGACAAATCCGAGCTGATGCACAAGCTGAAGAGTTTGCAGAAGTGAATTACATAGCTGGAGCCGATCATCATGGACAGACATATGGAAATCAGCAGAGACAAGGTTCTAGTTATGCTCCGAGATCGAGAGGTTATGGTTATTCATCTCACCAAGCACCTCCTGCACCTACACATAAGAGCATATTGGAAGCCATGATGGAGCAGTTTCTTGAGGGACAACAACAGACTTCTGTGTCTTTCAACTCGAAACTTGGTACCTTGTACACTGATTTGAATAGGAAGTTTGAGTCCTTGAACACTCATATGAGGCTGCTGGATACACAAGTGGATCAAATTTTAAGTTTTGCCAAAGGGAAGAATGCTCAGAATGCTCATGTCAACGCCATCTCAGTTCAGGTTGAACATAGGCTGGATCAGGGTTCATATCTTGAAGTTAAGGCTATGGAAATCGTGGAAAGCAAAGAAGAATCCGAGATTGAAATCCCTGAGTTTGAGAGTTTCGACGGACCAGACTCAACCGAGATTGACACGGATCTTTTGGTAAAATCCATCAGTGTCGATCGAATCCCTTTTAGTGTCATGGACACCCACATCAGAGCTTGGACAGTTCAGGTTGATAATGGACTAAGCCAAGGAGAGAAATTTGAGTTTAAGACTGCTGAACTCGTGGAAGGAGCTGAAAAACGCGAGACTGAAGCTGGAACTCGAGATGAACTACTTGCATCGATCGTTGCACCACGTGCGTCGATCGTTGTACACCGTGAAGAATCAGCCTCACTTGTTTCTCGTGGAGTTATTGAGGAAAGGGTCTACAAACCTCCAATACCATTCCCAAGAGTTCCTATAAGGTCTAAACATGAGCAGAATGTAGTCAAGTTCATGGTAGTGGTGGATAAGGAGATGAATGAAACTCCACCAGCTGAAGCTTCGCGAGTTCATCCTTGTGTGTTGAGATATGCAAAGAAGATGATATCCACTGATGGTCATTTGAAAGACGAAGTTCATATTGGTGGAACTACATCGTCTGATAGTGGAGAAAAGAAGATGGTGGTTCCTCAGGAACCTACTCTAACATCTTCAGAGCCTACAACTGCTCATAAGCAGAAAGCTCCGAACATCAGATCTCCACCAAAGCACATGTATAAATCTTTTAAACTTAAACCTCCTGATCAATCAGCTTTGAATGCAGGAAAATGCATAACACCACCCAAGCTTCACTCCCGCCCTGGATTTCTTCCTACGTACCTGGGACGATCTCATGCTGATACCGCTTACACACCACCTTAGATGAAGAGACATTCACAGAGACATTCCAAGTCTCTGTTGAAACCCCCATGAGTCTGATCTCTTCCAATAAGTCAAGCTAATGACTTAAAACAAGCGCTGAGTGGGAGGCAACCCACTGTTAGGTTTGCACATATTTCTTTTGATGTTTTCCCTAGGATTTTACGTTTTGTTTTTGTTTTTGGCGTGTTTTTCTTTGCATAATTCGAGTCTGAAGATTTGCTTTGATCGTTGCACATAGTGCGACGATCGATGCAAGGAGATTTGACGAAGAGGTAAATCGCCTTGTGACGATCGTCATTGCCCCTAGCAACGATCGTCGCATGGGAAATGGTACGAGAAACTAAAGTCGCAGTGTGACGATCGTCACTACCTTGTGCAGCGATCGACACACCCGGTTCAAATCAAAATTAAAGCGATCGTTGCGGTCATGAGCAACGATCGACCCATATCGCAATCACCCTGCAACGATTGACGCACCTAGTGCAACGATCGATGCAGGAGCGAAACAGGTAAAAATCCGACAGACATTAACTCATCCAAACATTTTTTTATTTCATTTTACCGAACCTTAGCTTGACACTACTGGGGACAGTGTGTTTCAAGTGTGGGTGAGGTGGTACTGACTCCTATCTTCTTTGTTTTCTTAGTGTCAGTTCTTTGTTTTTCAAAATTGTTTTATTGAGTCAAAATTTGTATGAAACTATGATTTTCCGAGCAAACTTTTCGCTTGAACAGGAACTAAGTGACCATTGGACATACTTGCAGAGCCTCTATGACTGTTAGAAAACCCCAAACATATCAACCTACCAAGGACACCCATATCTAACCAGGTATTCAGAGGATCCATCACTAGTCTCACTTTAATATTGACTTTAATTTCTCGCTTAGGGGCTTGGTAATCTTTGGGTCGGATTCCTTTGATGTGTTTGGCACAGCCTATGATCCTGTTCAAAAGTATGGTTTCTGATTTTCCCCTTCCTTGAAAGTAAAAAAAAGGGAGAGATAAAAACTGAGGATAAGCTAGGAACTTTGAAGTAGTCACGGGAGTGGTAGAGACCCCTATTACCTACTGTGTATCTATGGAAAAGGTCCAATTAGTAGCTTCGAAGTGGTCGCGGGAGTGTTAGAGACCCCTATTACCTCATGTGCATCCATGGAAAAGTCCAAAGTTAAACCCCAATCAAAAGGGAAGAGAACTGATAAAAAAAAAATGATGATACCCAGTGGGGAAAAATCAGTTGCTAAGGGAGAAAGGGAAAAGAAAGAAACAAGAAACCGACAGTTTGGTGTCCTTTGATTCGATAATCCCTCTGTGAGACCGCACCTAATTGTATACAGAGGCTAGTGTGGTGTATGATATATCATGGTTTTTACTAGTTTTAGACCATGATATAAGTGTGTTTTAGAGTCTATTAGTGTTTCTTTAGAGTCTTTTGCAGGTCTTATTAGGTACACGCACGTTTGGAGCAGAAGTGAAGATTATGGAGCTATTTGGTGTATTTTGGAGATTTGACCCGAGAGACAAACTTCACTGTCCAGAACAGAGGACTGCGTCGATCGTTGCACATCTGCATCGATCGATGCATAGCGCGAATGGGCCAGACTCGCGAGAGTTATGAAGTTATGAGATATTGCAGAATTGCCCGGAAGTTCCAGATATTTACACAGAAGCCCCAAAACGTGTTTTAGCTATTTAATTAGATTTTTAGATCGGTTTTTAGAAACGCTTTGATTACGCTATTATCAAGCATTCATACTTTGAGCTGAGAGTTTTAGAGAGATTTTGGGGATGATCTGAACCTGTACTTCATCTTGATTTTGGAGAAGATTTCGAACCTCTTTACTTCTTTAATCTTTTATATGCAATTTATTCATCATATGATTATGTTTTCATTATCTATGTCTGAGTAGATTCCTAGTTAGTTTTAGGGTTTCTCACATAGGATTTCATGACTTGCTAGATTTAATTAATTCAGTTAAGGATTCATAACTTATTTGTTCTTCGATCTAAATTGTGTTTAATGCTAGTTCTAACCTGATCAATTAGAATCTAGATCTTAGGTTGCTAAATATGACACGACATTGTGGTTTAGAATCTGAACTATTTAGGTTGAGCAATTAAATTACTCACAAAGGAATTTGGTTTAGTTTATTTGTGAACATATCGAACTTGGAATTAATGTTGGTTTAATCTGTTAGTAATTGCAAAGGAATTTGGATTGCTGCACTTAGACTTAGAGAATTCTCGCAACGACAGTTGGTTAATTCTATATCCATGTTTTGAGTTCTAGAACTGTGCTTAATTAGATCCTGACTGAATGATTTATCTGCTTGTCTGATTTCCTGAGAACGCCCTAGACTTGGCGCTTTAAGTTAATTGTTTTCACAACCAATCCTGCTATCTGATTTACTTTCTTTCTTGCTTTTTAGTTACATCACATTGCTTTCATCTTAGTTTAATCTCGACTATTCTAATATCTATCGTTGACCGGAGTCTCTGTGGATTCGATACCTAAGTACTACATCTGCATATCTGTGCACTTGCAGTAGTATAGGATTAAAACTTCTAGAGCATATCAAGTTTTTGGCGCCGTTGCCGGGGACTCTTTGAGTCCTCGATAGATTTGAACTTAGGGTTTTTACTAGGATTTTTATTTTTTATTTTGGTTACTGATTTTTTTTCTGTTTTTCTTCTCTGTCGCAGGTTACAGAATCAAATAGCATCGACCGTTGCACTTTCTGTGTCGATCGTTACTAGGCGATTGGAGTTGAATTTATCGTTGCACTTTTAGCATCGATCGTTGCTTGGCGATTACCGACGGTTTATGCAGACGCGTGACACCCGAAGTAATCCGAATTCGAACCTCGTCAATTTCCAACTTGAAGAGCTTGCTAAACTAGAGAGGACCAACAGGAAAGTTCAGAGAGCAAGAATGGTTCAAGAACGTCTGATTCTGATACCAGATGCTAACGGTACCCTGAGGGACCGAGATAACAATCCGTACAATGCTGTTGGGCATAGGATTGATGCTGAAGGGAATGTAATCCCTAATCCTTCTGGACAACAACATGAGCAGAACCAAGGCCAAGGACAGGCCCATGGTAGACAGATGGTAGTCCATGAGAGGACTTTGGCTGACTATAACAGACCGGACGAGTTTCATGCTAACCGGTCAGCTCTTGTGCCTCCTGGTTTTGAGCGGAATGATTTTGAGATCAATACCATCTACTATTCTTTGCTGAGGCAGAATGCCTTTCATGGTTATCCTAATGAGCAGCAAATGGATCACATAGATAAGTTTGAGGACATAGTCACTGGGATGAAGTACGATGGAGTGAACTATGACTATCTGTTCCTCAAGCTCTTCCCCTACTCTCTCGCTGGAGATGCTGCTGCCTGGCTGAAACAGCTTCCACCTGGGAAGTTTGTTACATGGGATGCTTTGAAGAGCGATTTTCTGCGACACTTCTATGATGATGCTCGCTCAGATCAGTCTAGACAGGATATTCTCACCTTCACTCAAGATCCTACAGAGCCTCTTAAGACTGCCTGGATGAGGTTCAAGAAGTACCAGCGTGACTTCCCACATCATGGTTTCACTGAGGTAACACTGTTAGGCATCTTCTTTAGAGGCATAGATCTCCCATATCAGACCGCGTTGGATAATTCCAGCAATGGAAATTTCAACACTATAACTCCTGAGCAGGCAAAGCAGTTGATAGAGAACTTAGTGAGCAGTAATAGCTGCAAGACTACTGATGAGAGAAGAAGGAAGTCTGGTGGAAAAGTAGAGAATTTGGAGATTGCTGATATTAGATCTAAGGTGGACACAGTTTGTAATCTTCTAGCTAGGAAGAAAGCTGTCCACTTTGCCCAAGATGTGGAAGTGATTCAGACTGAGGAGGACACTCAGGAAGAGGATGTGAATTACATCGGAGGTTCTGGATTCCAAGGTAACAGGTTTGGAAATCAGTCTGGTAACAGGTTCTTCAATGGGGGACAGAAGAGTGCCTTCACAGGCAATCAAAACTCTTCTGGCTTTGGGCAGACTAGTGGTTTTCAGAAACCTTTCCAACAGAGTAATCAGAGGACCTATGGATCTTCATCTTATCAGACTCTTCCTAATGCTAGTGCTCATGAGAGCAAGATGGATTCAATGCTGGAACAGCTGCTAGAAGGACAGGCCAAGATTGATGTGGACTGCAATAAGAAGTTGGATGCTATTTTTGAGGATCTCAATGGGAAGTTTGAGTCTCTAAACACTCATGTGAAGCAGTTGGATACTCAGGTGAGCCAGATCTCTAGTTTTGTCAAAGGAAAAGGTGTAGCAGACACCCACATTAAGGCCTGGTCAGTGTACATCAATGATGGATCATTCCAAGGAGAAGAATTTGAGTTAAATACAGCTGAACTGGTGGAAGAGGCTGAAATTTTCGAAAATCCTGAAAATCTCTCGGGTGGAATCTGTGAAAACAGTGATGCATCGATCGATGCAACTTCTGCGTCGATCGTTGCAAGTCGTGGACAGACAGATTCGCAGGATTCTTATGGCATTGATGCAGAGGCAGATTCAGAGCTTAACCGTCTATTCCCTGGAGTGTCTGAGATAACTCAACAGGAGATTTATGCACAATCTATTCGATTATATCCTAAAGTTTCTGAAGTAATTCAGCAAGAGATTGAAGAGCTTAAGAAGCTGGAAGAGATTGGTGAAGAGTTGGAAGAAATTCCATCATCTGATGATCCACCTTATCACCCTTGTGTGCAAAGGTACTTGAATAAGATGTTGCCTATGGATGAAGAGCTGAAATATTGGGTTATAGTTGTTCCTCAACAGATAAGTGATGTGTTATTGACCAAGATTCCTAAGAAGCTACATGATCCTGGGATCTTTGTGCTGAGTTGCTCTATTTTTGAGGATGGTTTCAAGCGCTCTCTGTGTGATTTAGGATCTGCTGGAAGTCTCAAGCCATATTCTGTGGCAGAGAAGCTAGGTATGATGGATTTTTCGCCTACTAGGACTTGTCTTGTCCTAGCTGATCAGTCAGTAAGAGTTCCTCAAGGAGGACATCCCAGTAAGAGTTGGAAACTACTTGGTTCCAACAGACTTCTTGGTGCTCAAGTATAAGAGTGAGCAGGATGATGCTTTGATTTTGGGCAGACCATTTTTAGCCACAGCTGGAGCTGTGATTGATGTGAAGCATAGTCTGATTGATCTCCATCTGGGAGATGATATTCTACACTTTGAAATGGACAAGCTGCGAAAGCCACATATTGATGAGCAGGCCTTCACCATTGTGGATGGATATCTGGAGCAGGCGAGCGATACTTTAGATCTAGATCCTGGAGAGCATTCCACTTCTTCATTTCTTGGGCGAGCCCATACTGGAGATGCTTATTCTCCGCCATGGATGATGAGACTTGCATAGAGGCAATCGCAGTCTCTGTCAGGATCTCCAGCAAACTGATCTTGTTCGTCCGGTCAAGCTAATGACCTTAAACAAGCGCTGAGTGGGAGGCAACCCACTGTTAGATTTAATGTTTTTCTTTCTTATTTTTGGTGTTTTTCTTAGGATTTCACGTTTTTATTTGTTTTTGCTAAGTTTCAGATACAGAACTCGAGTCTGGAGATGTGTGACGATCGTTGCTTTATGAGCAACGGTCGTTGCAGGGAGATATGACGAAGAGATGGGATCGCCTTGTGACGATCGTTGCGGTCCTGAGCAACGATCGACACACGACGAAAAATCGCCTAGCAACGGTTGATACATTTATGTAACGATCGATGCATGTGCGACAGAGGTAAAAATACGACAGAACTCAACACATCCTTTAACTATTTTTTTCTTTCTTTTTACCAATCCTTCGCTTGACACTACTGGGGACAGTGTGTCTTAAGTGTGGGGGAGGTGCTACTGACTTTATCTTTCTGTTTTCTTAGAGTCAGTCCGTTTTTCAAAATTTGTTTTATCGAGTCAAAACAGTTTAAGTAAGAAACAATGAATTTTTGAGAAGATTAACAGCACTTGCAGGAACTTAAGTAACCATTGGGATGAAGTTGCAGATTATCTATGACTATTAGAAAACCCAAACACGGATCAGCCTACTGAGAACACCCACATCACTTCAGGTATCATAGGATCCTTTTACTAACTTCACCTTAATACTGACTTAATTTTCTCACCTAAGGGCTTGGAATACCTTGAGTCGGATTCCTTTGTTAGTTCTGACACAGCTTGTAAACCTGTCATATTTGGTTCCCTTCTCCCCTTCCATAAAGTAAAAAAAAAGAGTAATAAACTGAGGATGATTTAGTAACTCCGAAGTGGTCTCTGGGAGTGGTAGCTACAACTATTACCTCCTGTGCATCCATGGAATGTGTCCAAAGTACACCCCTTAACGGGAAGAGCACTGATAAAAAAATAAAATGATACCCAATTGGGAAAAATCAGAATGCTAAGGAAGGGAAAAGAGAAGAAAGGGACCAGAGAAAGATAGTATGGTGGTCTAGAGCTGACAAGGTAAGAGTCCATGTGCCCTTTGATCGATACTCCTTAGGTGAGACTGCACTTAAATACTCGCAGAAGTCAGTAGGGTGAATTTGAATGCGTGAATCTGATTGTGGAGTTTACTTAGGACAGTTGCTAAGTGTGGGCGAAGTATATGTTGGTCTTGATGTCTGCAGGTGATAAATCGAGTTTTAATCCTATTCTACTGGAAGTGCACAGTTAAGTGATTGTAGTATATAGGGTATCGAATCCACAGAGACTCTGGTCTCGATAGATTAGAACTATAGGAATTTAAACTAAGAAGAAAGCAATTTGTAGTAAACTAAATAGCAAAGCAAGAAAGTAAATCAATAGCAGGATTGGTTGTGAAAGCAGTTAATTAAAGGCGCTAAGTCTAGGGTGTTCTCAGGAAATCAGACAAGCAGACAAGTTAATCAGTTAGGATCTAATTAAGCACAGTTCTAGAACTCAAATCACAGATATAGAATTAACCAAATCTCTTTGCGAGAATTCTCTAGGTCTAAGTGCAGCAATCCAAATTCCTTTGCAATTACTAACAGATTAAACCAGTATTAATTTCAAGTTCGATATGTTCACAATTAAACTAAACCAAATTCCTTTGCGAATAATTCAATTGCTCAACCTAAATAGTTCAGATTTTAAACCACACTCTCGTGTCGTATTTAGTAACCTAATATCTAGATTCTAATTGATCAGGTTAGAACTAGCAATAAGCATAATTAGATCGAAGAACATTCTATTCATGTGAATCCTTAACTGATTTAAACAAGTCTAGCAAGTCATGAAGTCCTTAATGAGAAACCCTAAACCTAACTATGAATCTACTCAGACATGATTAATGAAACAGAAATCATTGAATTAATAGAAATCATAAAAGAGATTAAACAAATAAAGGGGTCGAAATCTTCTCCAAAATAAAGTGAAGTACAGGATTAGATCAGCCCCAATAGCTTTAAAAACTCCCTGCTCTTAATTATGAAAGCATATCTAAAATAAACACCAAAATCCTCATTATATAGGCATAATTTCGGCTGGGGCTTCTTTGTAAATACTGGAAACTTCTGGGCCAAAGTGCAAAATCTTCATTCTTCATTAAACCGCCGTATCGGCCCATCTTGCTAGTGTGTCGATCGACACCAAAGGTGTGTCGATCGATGCATGATCTCAAAATCGGACAGTGAGCTCAATCTCTCGGCCAAACACTCCAAAAATCCCCAAAATGCTCCAATATCTCCAATTCTGCTCCAAACCTGATTATACCTGTAATAGACTCTAAAAGAACACAAAAAGACACTAAAACACAATTATATCATGGCATAAAACCGGTAAAAACCATGATATATCAACTCCCCCACACTTAGCCTTTGCTTGCCCTCAAGCAAAACAGAGAACTAGAATGTAGTGAAGAGGTTTGAAAACTCTTCAGAAACTCTTTTCATCTTAGAAGCAGCAACTCTCAGATTCCCCTTAGTAATCCACATGAAAGAATCAACCTGCAGACATCAAGACCAACATATACTTCCCCCACACTTAGCAACTGTCCTAAGTAAACGCCACAATCACATTCACGCATTCAAATTCTCCCTACTGACTTCTGCAAATATTTAAGTGCGGTCTCACCTAAGGAGTATCGATCTAAGGGCACATGGATTCTTACCTTGCCAGCTCTAGACCACCAAACTGTCTTTCTTTAGTCCCTTTCTTCTCTTTTCCCTTCCTTAACAACTGATTTTTCCCTTTTGGGTATCATTTTTTTTTATCAGTGTTCTTCCCGTTTTGGGGTGTACTTTAGATCTTTCCATGGATCGCACATGAGGTAATAGTGGTAGCTACCACTCCCGTGACCACTTTGAAGCTATTAGTTGGTTCTTTTCCATAGATACACAGGAGGTAATAGGGGTCTCTACCACTCCCGTGACTACTTTAAAGTTCCTAGCTTATCCTCAGTTTTTATTACTCTTTTTTTATATGGAAGGGGAGAAGGGAACCAAATAGGACAGGTTAACAGGCTGTGTCAGAACCAACAAGGGAGTCCGACTCAAGGTATACCAAGCCCTTAGGTGAGAAATTAAAGTCAGGATTAATTTTGAAGTCAGTAAAAGGATCCTCTGATACCTGAAGCGATGTGGGTGTTCTCAGTAGGCTGATCCGTGTCTGAGTTTTCTTATAGTCAGAGATAATCTGCAGCTTCATCCCAATGGTTACTTAAGTTCCTGCAAGTGCTGCTAATCTTCTCAAAAAATCATTGTTTCTTACTTAAACAATTTTGACTCAATAAAACAAATTTTGAAAAATTTAACTGACTCTAAGAAAACAAAAAGAAAGAAGTTAGTAGAACCTCCCCCACACTTAAGACACACTGTCCCCAGTAGTGTCAAGCGAAGGATTGGCAAAAAGAAAGAAAATTTGTTTAAGGAGAGTTCTGTCGGATTTTTTTACCTCTGTCGCCCAGGCATCGATCGTTGCACTAGGTGCATTGACCGTTGCTGTGCGATTTTCGTGTATGGTCGATCGTTGCTCAGGACCGCACCGATCGCTGCAATGTGATTTCTTTCGTGTTGTGACGATCGACACAGTGGTGTGTCGATCGACGCACTGCGATTCGTCCGAGATCTGCAGACAAAAACTCACCAAAACCAGAAACAAAAGGTAAAATCCTACAAAAACACCAAAATTAAAATGCAAAAACGAAAACAGTGGGTTGCCTCCCACTCAGCGCTTGTTTAACGTCAATAGCTTGACGCTTCAGCTGATTTAGGTAGAGGGTGCATCATCCAGAGGCAGAATATGACCTTCTGGAATCTCGGCCTTAGCCCAATAATGTTTCACCCTCTGTCCATTCACAGTGAATTCATTACCTTCCTTGCCAGTTAGAACGACAGCTCCATACGGGCGCACCTCTTTGATTGTGAAAGGACCAGACCACCTTGATTTCAGCTTACCTGGAAACAAATGCAAACAAGAGTTATACAAAAGTACCTGATCATTAGGCTCAAACTGTCTGGAGACAATCTTCTTGTCATGATATGCCTTAGTCCTCTCCTTGTACAGCTTTGAGTTCTCATAGGCAAAATGTCTAATCTCATCCAACTCATTAAGCTGCACTAATCTCCTCTCTGCAGCAAACTTAAGATCAAAGTTCATCTGTTTTACAGCCCATGCTGCTTTGTGCTCAAGCTCTACTGGCAGATGACATGCTTTTCCATATAGCAGATGGAATGGAGTGGTCCCAAGTGGTGTCTTGAATGCTGTCGTGTAAGCCCATAATGCATCATCCAACTTTGCTGCCCAATCTTTCCTTGTCTTTCCAACTGTCTTCTCAAGGATCTCTTTTATCTGCCTGTTAGAAACCTCGACTTGTCCACTAGTCTGAGGGTGATAAGGAGTAGCGACTCGGTGATGAACTCCATGCTTCTTTAGCAGCTTCTCGAAGACCTTATTGATAAAATGAGATCCTCCATCACTAATCACTATACGAGGTACTCCAAATCTGGGGAATATGATGGTCTTAAACAGCTTAATGACCACCGAAGAATCATTGGTTGGACTAGCTATTGCTTCTACCCACTTAGACACATAATCCACAGCAACCAAGATGAACTTATTCCCATAGGATGAAGGAAAAGGACCCATGAAATCTATGCCCCAGCAATCGAAGACCTCAACTTCCAGAATGAAATTCTGAGGCATCTCATGCTTCTTGCTGATTTTCCCTCTCCTCTGGCAGGCATCACACTGAGAGATGAAAGAATGAGTATCTCTAAACATTGTAGGCCACCAGAAATCTGCTTGCAGAACCTTAGACACAATCTTGAATGTAGCAAAATGTCCAGCATAATCTGATCCATGACAGTGAAAGAGGATGTCTGGAACTTCTGATTCAGCAATGCATCTCCTGTAAAGACCATCTGAACAGTGCTTATAGAGATAAGGCTCATCCCAGTAGTATCTTCTAAGCTCCCTAAAGAACTTTTTCTTTGCATAACCCTTTAAATCATCTGGTTCAGTCTCAGCAGCAAGGTAATTAGTTATATCTGCATACCAGGGTCGATCAGAGGTTGCTACAGCATCAATTTCGAAGTCATAATTCCCTATTCTGATCCTGAAGGATTCTCGGTTCGCATCAGGTATGCATCGATCGTTGCGTGTGCATGTGTCGATCGTTGCTTCCCCGATACTTGTATCGACCGTTGCCAATGTGGCATCGATCGACACAGTGCGATTGTCCCGACAGTTCTGCAACTCTCTGCCCAAATCCATCTGAAAAGTTGTACCAATCATGTTGACGTTTTCCTCAGGCAAATAATCATTTATGGGCACGCCTTCCTCAACCAGCATCCTTGAAAGATGATCAGCAACTCCATTCTCAACTCCCTTCTTGTCCCTCACTTCAATATCAAACTCCTGAAGCATCAAAATCCATCTCAACAATCTTAGCTTAGCATCCTTCTTCTGCATCAGATACTTCAGGGCTGAATGATCAGTGTGAACAATCACCTTGGAGCCAACAAGATAGGGGCGGAATTTCTCGAAAGCAAAGACAACAGCCAACAGCTCCTTCTCCGTGGTTGCATAGTTTCTCTGCGCATCATCTAGTGTCCTACTAGCATAATAGATAGCATGAAGCTTTCTGTCCTTCATCTGTCCCATAACAACTCCTACAGCAAATTCACTTGCATCACACATAACCTCAAAAGGTAGATCCCAATCTGGTGGCTGAACTATTGGAGCACTCACTAATGCCTGCTTGATTTGTTCAAATGCAGCCTGACAGTCTGCATTGAACTCAAATTTGGTATCCTTACACAGCAAAGCAGTTAGTGGCCTAGCAATCTTACTGAAGTCTTTGATGAACCGTCTATAGAAGCCAGCATGTCCAAGAAAGCTTCTTATAGACTTAACATAATCAGGTGCCTGAAGGTTGGTCATTACCTCAATCTTAGCGCGGTCTACTTCGATCCCTGCTTCAGATACTTTATGTTCAAGAACAATACCATCTCTGACCATGAAGTGGCATTTTTCCCAGTTAAGGACCAAGTGCTTCTCTTCGCATCTAGTCAGCACCTTGCACAGATTATCTAAACATTCATTATAAGATGATCCATAGATTGAGAAGTCATCCATGAATACCTCCATAAAGTCCTCAATCATATCAGTGAATATGGACATCATGCATCTCTGGAAGGTGGCAGGAGCATTACAGAGTCCAAAAGGCATCCTACGGTAAGCGAATGTGCCATATGGACAAGTGAAAGTGGTCTTTCCCTGATCTTCTGGGTGGATAGGAATCTGAAAGAAACCTGAGTATCCATCGAGGAAGCAGTAGTAAGGATGATTGGCTAACCTCTCCAGCATCTGATTAATGAAAGGCAAGGGAAAGTGATCCTTTCTGGTTGCAGCATTCAGCTTCCTGTAATCTATGCACATCCTGTGACCCGTCACAGTCCTAGTAGGGATCAGCTCATTCTTCTCATTCTTCACAACTGTAACTCCGCCCTTCTTAGGCACTACATGGACTGGACTTACCCAATCACTGTCTGAAATAGGATAGATAATCCCAGCATCCAGGAGTTTCATAATCTCCTTCTTAACCACTTCCTGTAGATTAGGATTAAGCCTTCTCTTATGCTCAACAGATGTCTTAGACTCATCCTCAAGATGTATCTGATGCATGCACAGCTCCGGTGAGATACCTGAAATGTCATCAAGAGAATAGCCAAGAGCTTTGCGATGCTTGCGCAGCTTGCTTAGCAGTAAAGTGAGCTCTGCGTTGTTCAAACTAGCATTAACAATCACTGGATAAGTTGAATTTGGTCCAAGAAACGCGTACCTTAGCCCGGATGGAAGTTGTTTCAGCTCTATTTTCGGAGCTTTTTCCTTGGCCCAGTCCCTGTCGACTTGCAACGACCGATGCTTAGTTGGTGTCGATCGTTGCAACGTCGCGTCAGACACTTTCACGTGCATTGCTACTTCAACAGAATCCATCAGACTTGCATAGCACATCGATGGCTCGTCCTGCAGGTACTCCAGCTCCAATATAGAGCTCAGTAAAGCTCTTTCTAGTGGATCTTCAGCATGTGACTTGTGAAAGTACTCTTCAGCCAAATCACCTAGTGTGTCCACATAGAAGGTCTGTCCGTCGATGGTTGGTCTTTTTACCAGCTTGTCCATATCAAAACTCATCTTCAGATCACCCACATTCAGAACTATTTTACCTCCTTGACAGTCAATCATCGCGCCGGGTGTAGCTAAGAAAGGCCTGCCTAAAATTAGTGGATCTTTTGGCTCCTCTCTATACTGCAGAACCACAAAGTCAGTATGAATCACAAATTGGCCAATCATTATAGGTACATCCTCCAATATCCCTTCGGGAATCCTGATCGTTCTGTCTGCCAGAACCAGTGATATCCTAGTGGGTATAAAGTCAGTCATCCCGAGCCTCCTAGCAACTGAGAGAGGCATAAGATTCACACTGGAACCAATATCACATAGAGATCTTTCGAATCTCTCCCTGTAGATAGCACAATCTAATACAAAGCTTCCTGATCCTTTAACTTCTCAGGAATTCTGCCCTGAATTACTGCACTACACACCTCATTGATCATCATTACACTCTCCTCATCAGACCACTTCCCAGCAATCATATCCTTAAGACATCTCCTCATCACAGGAGAGGTTTCCATGGAGTCAATCAAAGGCACTTCAACTTTCACCTTTTTAATGAACTCCTTGCACTTGGCATACTGCCTATCGTTTTAAGCTTTTCTGGGATTCTTGGGATAAGGTACTTTAGGCTTGTAAACCCTCTCGGTCGACTGTTTCGGTTTCTCTGGTTTTGAACCCTCAGCAGTCGCCTTGCATCGACCGTCACTGGAGTTGTGTCGATCGTTGCTGGGTGACTTTGTGACGACAGTTTCTTCGTTATCGCTTTGCATCGACCGTTGCTTAGTGGCGTCGATCGATGCATCGCGAATGTCACGGATCCCATCTTCCAATTCTTCATTTTCCACGAGTTCTTCCACACTCAACTGCTTTTTCTGGCCAGGTAACAACTCCTTACCACTTCTCAATGTCACTGCATTGCATTGGTACTTGGAATTAGCATCAGTTCGTCCTGGGAGATATCCATCTTCCCTCTGAGCATATCCAGCAGTTCTTGCAACCTTAGCATCAAGCTCCTTCATGTGCGCGCTCAGGTATTCAAACTTTCCATTCAACTCCTCATAGACTGTACCTATCTTCTTATCAAAGTCTGCAACACCCTTAGTCTGACTCTCCAGTAGCTGTTTCATCATTGCCTCCATCTTACTCTCATGAGCAGTGGCTGCATGAGGAGTCTGATAAGATGAAGATTCATAGGTTCTCTGAGTACCATGTCCAAAAGGTTTCTGAAAACCACTAGTCTGTCCAAAGCTAGAAGAGTTCTGATTGCCTGTGAAGGCACTCCTTTGTCCTCCATTGAAGAATTTGTTTCCCTGCTGATTACCAAATCTGTTACCTTGGAAACCAGATCCTCCAATGTAATTCACATCTTCTTCCTGAGTGTCCTCCTCAGTCTGAATTACCTCTACATCTTGAGCAAAGTGGACAGCCTTCGTACCTGCTAGAAGATTACAAACTGTGTCCAGCTTAGATCTAATATCAGCAATCTCTGAGTTCTCTACACTTCCACCAGATTTCTTCCTCCTATCATCCATAGTCTTGCAACTGTTGCTGCTCACTAAGTTCTCAATCAACTGCTTAGCTTGTGCAGGAGTCATGGTGTTGAAGTTTGCATTGCTGGAGTTATCCAGTGCAGACTGATATGGAAGATCTATGCCTCTGAAGAAGATACCTAGGAATGTGACCTCAGTGAATCCATGGTGTGGGCAGTCACGCTGGTACTTCTTGGATCTCATCTAAGCAGCTTTCAAAGGCTCCACAGGGCCTTGGAAAAATGTGAGTATGTCTTGTCTGGACTGATCTGAACGCGCATCATCATAGAAGTGGCGCAGGAACTCACTCTTCAGGTCTGCCCAAGTATAAAACTGTCCAGGTGGCAGTTGCTTCAGCCATGCAGCAGCGTCTCCAGCGAGACTGTGTGGAAAGAGCTTAAGAAACAGATAATCCTGACAAACTCCATCATACTTCATGCCAGTGATTATATCCTCAAACTGATCAATGTGATCCATAGGCTGCTCTGTTGGGTAACCATGGAAGGCATTTTGTCTCATCAGCGAGTAGTAGATGGTCTTAATCTCAAAATCATTCCTCTCAAATCCAGGAATCACTAAAGTTGACCAGTTTGCATGAAACTCATCTGGTCTGTTGTAGTCAGCTAAAGTCCTCTCATGGACAACCATCTGTCTATTTTGGGCCTATCTTTGACCTTGGTTCTGCTCCTGTTGCGGTTGCTCAGGAGGGTCAGGGATTACATTCCCTTCAGCGTCAATCCGATGCCCAGCAGCATTGTACGGATTGTTATCTCGGTCCCTCAGGGTACCTTGAGCATCAGGCATAATGATTACCTTCTGTACCACCATCCTTGCTCTTCTTTCTCTTCTGTAGGTCCTCTCTAGACGTCCAAGTTCTTCAAGTCCGAGATTAACGAGGTTCAAGTTCTGATTACTTCGAGTTTCACGCGTCTGCATAAACTGTCTGTAATCGTCAAGCAACGATCGATGCTATCAGTGCAACGATCGATTCAATCTCAGAATCGCCTAGTGACGATCGACACAAGGGTGCATCGATCGACGCAAAGCGAAATCGGTACCTGCGACAGAGAGAAAACAGAAAAAAATTTAGTAACTAATAATATAAAAAAAACGAAAACAAAAAAAAAAGAAAATAAAAATCCTAGTAAAAATTCTAAGTTCGATCCTATCGAAGACTCTAAGAGTCCCCGGCAACGGCGCCAAAAACTTGATAGGTCGAGTTTTAATCCTATTCTACTGCAAGTGCACAGTTAAGTGATTGTAGTATATAGGGTATCGAATCCACAGAGACTCTGGTCTCGATAGATTAGAACTATAGGAATTTAAACTAAGAAGAAAGCAATTTGTAGTAAACTAAATAGCAAAGCAAGAAATTAAATCAATAGCAGGATTGGTTGTGAAAGCAGTTAATTAAAGGCGCTAAGTCTAGGGTCTTCTCAGGAAATCAGACAAGCAGACAAGTTAATCAGTCAGGATCTAATTAAGCACAGTTCTAGAACTCAAATCACGGATATAGAATTAACCAAATCTCTTTGCGAGAATTCTCTAGGTCTAAGTGCAGCAATCCAAATTCCTTTGCAATTACTAACAGATTAAACCAGCATGAATTTCAAGTTCGATATGTTCACAATTAAACTAAACCAAATTCCTTTGCGAATAATTCAATTGCTCAACCTAAATAGTTCAGATTCTAAACCACACTCTCCTGTCGTATTTAGTAACCTAAGATCTAGATTCTAATTGATCAGGTTAGAACTATCATTAAGCATAATTTAGATCGAAGAACATTCTATTCATGTGAATCCTTAACTGATTTAAACAAGTCTAGCAAGTCATGAAGTCCTTAATGAGAAACCCTAAACCTAACTATGAATCTACTCAGACATGATTAATGAAACATAAATCATTGAATTAATAGAAATCATAAAAGAGATTAAACAAATAAAGGGGTTCGAAATCTTCTCCAAAATAAAGTGAAGTACATGATTAGATCAGCCCCAATAGCTCTAAAAACTCTCTGCTCTTAATTATGAAAGCGTATCTAAAATAAACACCAAAATCCTCATTATATAGGCATAATCTCGGCTGGGGCTTCTTTGTAAATACTGGAAACTTCTGGGCCAAAGTGCAAAATCTTCATTCTTCATTAAACCGCCGTATCGGCCCATCTTGCTAGTGTGTCGATCGACACCAAAGGTGTGTCGATTGATGCATGATCTCAAAATCGGACAGTGAGCTCAATCTCTCGGCCAAACACTCCAAAAATCCCCAAAATGGTCCAATATCTCCAATTCTGCTCCAAACCTGATTATACCTGTAATAGACTCTAAAAGAACACAAAAAGACACTAAAACACAATTATATCATGGCATAAAACCGGTAAAAACCATGATATATCAGCAGGTGAAATCTTTCATGTGGCTTACTAAGGGGAATCTGAGTGTTGTTGCTTCGAAGATGAAAAGAGTTTCTGAAAGTTTTCAAACCTCTTCACCACGTCTAGCTCTTTGTTTTGCTTAAGGACAAGCAAAGGCTAAGTGTGGGGGAGTTGATATATCATGGTTTTTACTAGTTTTAGACCATGATATAAGTGTGTTTTAGAGTCTATTAGTGTTTCTTTAGAGTCTTTTGCAGGTCTTATTAGGTACACGCACGTTTGGAGCAGAAGTGAAGATTATGGAGCTATTTGGTGTATTTTGGAGATTTGACCCGAGAGACAGACTTCACTGTCCAGAACAGAGGACTGCGTCGATCGTTGCACATTTGCATCGATCGATGCATAGCGCGAATGGGCCAGACTCGCGAGAGTTATGAAGTTATGAGATATTGCAGAATTGCCCGGAAGTTCCAGATATTTATACAGAAGCCCCAAAACGTGTTTTAGCTATTTAATTAGGTTTTTAGATCGGTTTTTAGAAATGCTTTAATTACGCTATTATAAAGCATTCATACTTTGATCTGAGAGTTTTAGAGAGATTTTGGGGCTGATCTGAACTTGTACGTCATCTTGATTTTGGAGAAGATTTCGAACCTCTTTACTTCTTTAATCTTTTATATGCAATTTATTCATCATATGATTATGTTTTCATTATCTATGTCTGAGTAAATTCCTAGTTAGGTTTAGGGTTTCTCACATAGGATTTCATGACTTGCTAGATTTAATTAATTCAGTTAAGGATTCATAACTTATTTGTTCTTCGATCTAAATTGTGTTTAATGCTAGTTCTAACCTGATCAATTAGAATCTAGATCTTAGGTTGCTAAATACGACACGACAGTGTGGTTTAGAATCTGAACTATTTAGGTTGAGCAATTAAATTACTCGCAAAGGAATTTGGTTTAGTTTAATTGTGAACATATTGAACTTGAAATTAATGCTGGTTTAATCTGTTAGTAATTGCAAAGGAATTTGGATTGCTGCACTTAGACTTAGAGAATTCTCGCAATGACAGTTGGTTAATTATATATTCGTGTTTTGAGTTCTAGAACTGTGCTTAATTAGATCCTGACTGAATGATTTATCTGCTTGTCTGATTTTCTGAGAATGCCCTAGACTTAGCGCTTTAAGTTAACTGTTTTCAAAACCAATCCTGCTATCTGATTTACTTTCTTGCTTGCTTTTTAGTTACATCACATTGCTTTCATCTTAGTTTAATCTCGACTGTTCTAATATCTATCGTTGACTGGAGTCTCTGTGGATTTGATACCTAAGTACTACATCTGCATATCTGTGCACTTGCAGTAGTATAGGATTAAAACTTCTAGAGCATATCAATGAATTTGGATGTCCTAACTTGATTGTGGAGTTTACTTGGGATAGTTGCTAAGTGTGGGGGAAGTACATTGTGGTCTTGAGTTCTGTAGGAAAGTTTTCAGTGGCTTACTAAGTGAATGTGAATGCGAAAGTTCCTAAGACGAAATGAGTTTCTGTGTTTTCAAACTTCTTCTCTTATATTTTGGTTCTTTACTTGCTTGAGGGCAAGCAAGAGCTAAGTGTGGGGGAGTTGATATACCATGGATTGTAGGGCTTTTAACTACTGTATATGTCTTATTTATCGACTCTATTACTATGTTTTAGAGTCTTTTCAGGTATTTATTAGGTACATGCACGTTTGGAGCGGAATTGGAGTTTATGGAGCTTTTTGGAGCATTTTGGTGTTTTGACCCGAGAGATAGAGTTCACTGTCTATTCTAAATACTTGTGTCGATTGATGCACACGCGAGTCAGACAATTTCTCGGCGAGTTAATGAAGAATGTGGAAATTGCAAACAAAGCCCAGAAGTTCCTGATAATTACAAAGAAGTCCCAAAACGTGATTAGCATTATAATTAGGTTTTACAGCCACTTGTTAGGCTAAGTTTTATTCGAAGCTTTTCTTGAAGAGAGATTAGGAGATTTTGGGGCTGGTTTTGTTCTCGAAAGAGACTTGATTTCGAACCCCTGTTCTTGCTCTTTTTGATTATTTTATGATAACTATTTTGACTATGTTTTCTGTTATGATTGCTATGTCTGAGTAGATCTCTAGTTAGATTAAGGATTCTCATTAGGGATTTGAAGGAATGTTAGAATAATTGATTGATCAGGATTTATCTAGTTCTTCATCTAAATCGTTCTTAACGCTTGATCTGAACTGGCCATTTAGATTATTGATTTTAGGTTGATTTACACAACGACAGTTGGTTAATTAACTAGAAAGGAATTAGGTGAGCAACTTATCTATTCGCAAAGAAATTTGGTTTAGAGAAGTTGTGAACAAACGAACTTGGAATTAATGCATGTCTAGAACTCTAGGATTCGCAAACGAAAGTTGGTCTGCTAGGTTGTTAGATATAGATAACTATCGCAGCGAAAGTTGGTTAGTTACACTTTTGTGATTCTAGTTCAAGAACGCTATAGATTGAATCTTGATTGTTGTTAATCTGATCTCCTGATATCCTGAGAAATTTCTGAAACCTGACGCCTTCGTTTGATTGCTTACATCCACCTCGCTTGATATGTTTACTTGCTATTTTATTTACTGCTTTACAAATTTGCTTCCCTTAGTTTAATTCGATTACTTAAAATATATCGTGTGACCGTGAGTCCTTGTGGATTCGATACCCTAAGTACTACATATGCATCACTGTGCACTTGCAGTTAGAATAGGGATAATTCTTGACATATCAGTAGCCAAGAAAGGTCTACCCAAGATAAGTGGATCCCTTGGTTCCTCTCCATACTGCAGAACCACAAAGTCAGTAGGAATTACACAGTTACCAATCTTGATTGGCACATCTTCCTGCACTCCTTCAGGGATCCTGCAGTCCTGTCAACTAGGACTAATGAGATCCTAGTAGGCATAAAGTCTGTCATCCCAAGTTTCTTAGCAACAGAGAAAGGCATAAGGTTCACACTAGAACCAAGGTCACACAATGATCTCTCAAATATGTCTCTGTAGATGGCACAATCTAACACAAAGCTCCATGGATCCTTCAAATTCTCTGGGATCCTGCCCCGAATCACAATACTACACACCTCTGTGATCATCATCACACTCTCCTCATCAGTCATGTTACCAGCAAGCATGTCCTTAAGACATGTTGTGTCAGTAGGAACTGTGTCAGTCTCTCATACCAAGCTCTAGGGGCTTGATTTAGTCCATAAAGCGCCCTCTTTGAGACATGGTACGTTTGTGATAGCTTGATATTCAACTTGCAAGCAGTTCCTATCAACAGTCTGATTGATTTCAGTCTAGTCACTAAAGAAAATATTTCATCAAAATCAACCCCTTCGATTTGTGAATAGCCTTGAGCGACAAGTCTTGCGTTATTTCGAACCACATTTCCATCAACATCTACATTGTTCTTGTATATCCATTTAGTCCCCACAACATTGACATCCTTTGGACACGGTACAAGATTCCACACCTCAAGATGAGTAAACTGGTCAAGTTCATCGTGCATAACTCATGTCCAAAACTCATCTTGTAGTGCTTCTAAGATAGTTTTCGGTTTTACAAACGAGACAGAGCATGCAAACTTAACCATTTATTTTAAATTCAGTTTGACCTTCCGAGTTCTCCTCTCATCAAACACGTCTCCAATCAAATCGTTGATAGAATGATTTTTCGGAACTTGAGCTTCTCCAGTCTCAATATAGTCTTCTGGCTTCTCAATTTTGCTAGTCTGATCAGCAGAGGAATTTTCATCTGACTTATTATCTCCTTGAGTTACTCGTACGACATCTTGAGTCACTTCTTCCAAGCAGTAGTTGTTCCGGTCATCGAACACAACATTGACCGACTCTCCAATCATCTTTTTCCTCCTATTGTAGGCACAAAAAGTTGTATTATTGGTTGATATCCCAAGAAAATCCCTTCATCATGTGCATCCAAACACATGGAAGTAGCTGAGCTTCGGAGTCTTGCCTTTTCAGATTTCATATGGAGTCATTTTAATGCCAGGTTTCACATACACTCGGTTGATGACTTAGCACGAGATGTTGATTGCCTCAGCCAAAAACCGTGGAGCAATTTGGTTCCCATACAACATAGCTCTAGCCTTCTCCTGGAGTGTCCTGTTTTTTTTTCCTTTCTTTCTTTCAACAACTCCATAACTTTTAAAAAGTCTTTCAAACAGTTCGTTTTGAAATTCTCCACCGTGATCACTCCTGATTGGCATGATTCCTCCTTTTCGGTTTTCAGTTCCAGAGCCTGAATTTTGAAACTCTCTAATGCTTATGATTTCTCTCTCAAGAACCTAACCCAAATGTACTTGGAAAATTTTACCAAGACGAATATGTATTTCTTACCTGTGATGATTTATGTGTTTCATGATCCATAAGATCAATATGCAGCAACTCGAGAATCCGCTTAGACTTGATCTTGTTGAGTTGTTTGTGCTGAACTTTTACTTGCTTTCCTTGACAGCAAGCCCTGCATACAGTAGTAGACTCTTCCAGTTTAGGAACCCCTTGAACTACATCAACTTAAACGATACGAATCAAACCGTGAACACTCATATGACCCACATTTTTGTGCCACTAATCCAGTTGAGATTCCGCAGACGACAAACACTTCGAGGATGGTTCCCACATATCTAAGTTATTTCCAGATCTTCCACCCATCAGCACAATGCTGCCACTTTCATGCAAAACTTGAAAATCCACTTTTGTGAACATAAACTTAAGGCCCTCATCACATAACTGGCTTATACCGATCAAGTTGGCTTTGAGGCCTCGCACAAGATACACATTCACCAGTTACTATTTTCTTTCAGATTCCATCTTGCCTTCCTCTTCAATTTTTCTTTGACCGCCTTCACCCTTTGATTGCAGTGAAGTGATCCAGTGCTTCTTGATTTCTGGTCATATGTCTGGAGCAGCCACTGTTGAAATACCTTCACCACTCATTTTATTGGTTGATGTATATGCCACATTGTTGATCAACTTTCTTTGATACTCTCCACTCCCAAGTTTTGTATGAAACATACAAAGTGTGTTTAGCTATCAAGATTTTTTCATATTGTCTGGGCTCAATGAAGCACTGATTTGATCTCCACGCCTTATGTATTCTTTTCCAAAGAAACTAACAATTTCCCTTCCTATGACCAAATATTCTACAGACGAAGCATCCACCAGATTGTGTAGGTCTTTGTCTAATATGTGTTTTTTGTGCAGCTGTTCTAACCTCAGAGACTCTCACCGCATTCTCGAGTATCACAAAAAGGTTCCAAGGCGTACCTCGGAACACCCTCTAAACAATAAAAAAGGAATAGTCCCACAAGCATTGTTTCGTCCACTCAAAATAGCATACATAAAATTAAATTGAGAATGTTGCCGACATACAAGTTGGAAAAGGCTTTAAAAAGCATCTTCAAAATGGGGTAGATCAATAAAAATAAAGGATATAGGAAAACGAGGAAAAACCCCCATTCTTCCACACAAATCAGTTTCTTAGCAGTTCGCTACAAAACATAAACCATTACTTCGGGAAAATTAACTACTTTGTTTCAAAACTAGCTCCGAAGAGGTGAGTTAACCATATCAACGAGAAGATCCTTCGTTTTAAATTCACTACGTCAGCAACATATGTTGGAAAGAAAAAACGTCAATTTCGTCAGCAAGAAAACTTATCTGCAAAAAGTATAAGAAAACTACATCGCTATATAAAATTAATTACGTCGACAAGAGAATCGAGATAAGTTGGCAATTAAAATAGAATCGTCAAAATAATAAGTTGAGCGCGTCGGCAGATTTATTCTTTTAAAAGAAGGTATATTACATCGGCGAAACAATACACTAATCACACAAATAAAACATCCCTCTCTTCGGAAGAGACGTGAAAATAAAAAACAATAGGCGAGCTAGTGGAAAGAAAGCAATAACACGAAAAGAAAAGAAAAATATTATTTGTTTTATTCATTTACATGAAGATATTACAAAGCGATCTACAAAGCAAAAAAATAAAGGGCTAAAACTAATTTTTTAAAAAGACAAGTTCGTCTGAGGCCAAAGATTAACTTGCGAAGATTGGCTTGATCATGCAAGGAGCCGAGCTCCTTTTTTGAAAGACGACTTTGTCGTCTTATCTGTACTTGTCCTTGAAGATTAGCGACATAGATGGGAGCCGTGATGAAATCAATACCGGAAGAAGAACCCTCTTGGGGTAAAAAGAATTCTGAAAAGCTGACATTACACCTAAAACGACCAGATGGTAAGGGCGAAAAATTAGGGTAACCATCGGCATATTTCCACCTATCGACGAGCTACTCTTTAGCAAAAAAAAAGCATAAGCTCATCAGCGAGTTCTCTCAAACGACGTGAAGGCTCCGAAGGTCATCAAATATACGAGTACAAAAGAAACGAAGGATACATCAGTATCGAAACTCAGATAAAGGAAGCAAAATAAAAGGAGAAGAAATGAAGGTTAGATCGAAATTTCCACAAAGAAGAAGCAGAAGAAAAAAGAGATTGAGATGAAGAAACATGATAGAAGGGGGTCGTACTTATAGTGGAGAAGGCAACAGTTATCGAAGCGACGTGACGGTTACAGACACAACTTTAATGTAATGCGACGGTTCATTGCCGGAGACACGCGCAAAATATTCACTGGCGGAAAAAGAGGCTCCTTGAATGAACCCTGGAAACTTGCAAAGTAAAGAAATAATCAATGCATTGATGAAACTAGTCCAATGCCGACCCACAAGAAACTAATCCGTACCAACCTAGCTGCAATGCCAGACAATAAACCAATTTAATTTGTCGACTTAAGCTTCACTCAACACGCTGAATCGGGGGAGGGGGGAAATGTAATTAATGTTAATTAACATATTTGAGAAAAAGATAAAGACAAATATCCGAAAAAAGGAAAATCTAAAAGTATTCGGATTTAACATTATCATATCAGAGAAATTTTTAGAAAGAAACATAACTCTCCTAATATAAATATACTTCTACTGCACTGAAAAGATCATCATGAATCATTGTAATAAAACATAATTCCAGAGAAGAGAAATCAATTATAAATTTTGAACTCCAAGTTTTTTTTTTTTTTTTTGATGAAATATCAAATTTATTGATCAATGGCTAAAAAAAGGCCTTACAAACAAAGAATCAAAGAATCAAAGAATGGTGGTGTTGTTCGATAATGAAAAGAAAAGGGACAGTAGCTTCTGATCACTAATTCACTTCAAACCATCTTCAGAGGAGTCCTTCAAGCTTGTGAGGAGCTCTATAACCCAATGATGATATCCTATTCCTGACAGCCCGCTCTATACTCCGTGCCAGCTGCTCCGGCGAGACCCAACCTTTCTGGTGACGTCTAGAATTCCGTTCACGCCAAATATGGTATATGGCAGATTGGAAGACCAGACGTAGAAGGATGGAGTCCAACCTGTTATGACCCCTTTGTCTGAGAAAACGTAGCGTATCATCCCAGTCTGGTGTAGTAGCCGAGGCCATCAGTCCTGTTGCAACTGTTATCCAGACTGTAAAAGTGTACGGGCACGCGAAAAACAAATGGTCTCTCGTTTCATCCCTTTCTCCACAAAAAACACACTGCTGAGTAATGCCCCAGCTCCGCATTCTGTCGCCCGTGGATAATCTGTTCCTCATTGCTAACCACACTATAAATGAGTGCCTTGGAGTAGCTTGTGAAAACCAAGTGAGCCGATACCAATCAACCTCGTCCCCTCTATTTCGGACATGTTCCCACGTTGCAGTAGCAGAGAAACAAGGTTTAAAGGTGTCTTGAGCATGTCTCCATAGAACAGTGTCCATACCAGCCTCAGCTGTAGGGATGGGCTGGTCGTGGATTTGCTGCAGTATTGGTAGAGTCGAGCGTGTCAGCATCCAGCCGTAACAACATCCGAGACCGTGGCTTTTCTGTGAATGCCCAATGTTTGAGTTCCTGATTCACCAAAGATATCCAGCAATTTACCAACACCGAGCCAATTATCAAACCAGAAATAGGTCCTCTTCCCATCCCCGATATCAAACCGGAGGAAGTCATAAGCTACGGGCCTTAGCATTAGAATTCTCCGCCAGATCCAAGAGCCATTGTTCCCTGCCTTAACATCCCAAAATGACCCGTCGTGCATAAGATAGTGAGTTGTCCAGGCTACCCACAAACTGCCAGTGAGATTGAATAGTCTCCAGATCAGGTGAAGAGCAAATACCATAGAAGGCTGGCGGATATCTCGGATACCTAGGCCTCCCTCAGCCTTAGGAAGACAAACTGCAGCCCACGCAATCTTAGCCTTCTTGGTCTGAACAGGGTTGCCAGCCCAAAGAAAAGCACTGGACATGCTTTCTATTGCTTCTATGCAGCCTGCGGGGAGGGTGAATACCATACTCCAGAAGTTGACTGTACTCGCAATCACCGACTTGAGCAGTTGGAGTCTGCCTGCAAAAGACAGTGGTTTATTAGACCAAGCGAGCATGCGGTTTCGCACCTTGTCCAAGAGCGGTTCATAGTCAAGCTTGGTTAGCGCTTTCGTAGTCAGAGGGAGGCCAAGGTATCGTATTGGTAAAGCTCCAATGCTAAGCCCACGATCAGTGGCTGCTGCAGCAAGCGTTGTATCATCAGTGTTGGCTATATACATAGACGACTTGTTGGGATTAATGTGGAGCCCCGAGATGTCTGCGAACTGAGCCATGACCTGAAGAACTCCGTCCAATGACTGAACAGTACCATCAGTGAAAACCAATATATCATCAGCGAAGCTCAAGTGTGTGAGTTTCACTGCTTGACATTTTGGATGATAGCCAAAGGCTCCCGTGTCCGCAGCTCTGTTAAGCATCATTGACAGGACATTATTTAGGATAACGTAAAGGTATGGCGATAAAGAACAGCCCTGCCGAATACCTCGTGCGCTGGTGAAGAACCCCTCAAGACAACCGTTTATAGAGACTGTGAAGGAGGCCGTAGATATACATAGCTGAATCCAAGAGATGAAAATGGCCGGCAGACCCATAGCTTTTAGCACCGTGAGTATGAAGGACCACTTGACGGTGTCAAAAGCTTTGGCTATGTCAAACTTGATAGAACACCTGGGCTTTACAGCTTTCTTGTGATATCCGTTTACCAATTCTGATGCAAGGATGACATTTTCTAGCAGTAGACGTCCCTTGGTAAAAGCACACTGATTTGGAGTGATTGCCTCAGGTAGGATTACTTTTAATCTGTTGGCGAGGATTTTTGATATGACTTTATATGTGAGGTTGCAGCAAGCTATCGGACGATAATCCTTCATGGTCTGAGCGTTGGTTACTTTTGGGATAAGAGTTAACGTTGTAGCGTTAATACCCGTCGGTAAGAATCCAAACATGAAGAAAGACTGGACTGCAGTAACATAGTCAGCTCCAATGATCGACCAAGCACCAACAAAGAATTCTTTCGTGTAGCCGTCTGGTCCAGATACCTTGTCATTCGGGAGAGAGCGGAGGGCTGTGATAATCTCTGCAGCAGATACCGGAGCTACCAGCGAGGCCCCAACACCCTCTGGGCATCGATAGTTAATCAATGACTGTAGAAACTCAACTGAAACTTCCTCAGATCCACTGGTTCTAGTTTGTAAAAAGCGCTGAAAGTGTCCCACTGCCTCTAGTTTAATGTCCTGCATCCTTGTCAGAGTCTCACCATTCTCATTCACTAGAATCTTAATAGAGTTCCGCGATGCTCTGCTCTGAGTCATACTGTGAAAGAACTTGGTGTTCTGATCTCCTGCTTTGAGCTGACGGATACAAGATTTCTGTCTATAGAACTTTTCCTCAATTGCGGCTAGTTTGTTCCAATGCTCTGAGGCTTGTGCTTCCTGAGTAAGGTTATCCGGACTAGGATCCGCTAGGACCTTATTCTGACACATACACAGATGTTCGAAAGCCTGCCTGGTCCGGTTCGGGAGGTCGCCATAGTGTGTACGGTTCAGGTTTCGAAGCTCCTTCTTCAGCACCTTGAGCTTCGCATGGAGCATCTTAAGCGCAGAGCGTGAATGGAAAAGTGGCCCTGATTGAGTCCATACACGCAAAACTGTGGATATAAAGTCCTCATGCTCAACTAGATAGTTGAAAAATCGAAAAGGCTTCCTGGTCTGGTTCACCTGAGCTCTAAGGCGGACTAGACATCTGGCATGATCTGATATACCACCTGCATCAAAACTTGCAAATGAGTTGGGGAAATCTCGCAACCAGTGACAGTTGATTAAAGCGCGGTCCAGCTTCTTTCCTATTGGATCCTCCTCACGCTTGTTCCACCAAGTAAATAATGCTCCGACAAATGATAGGTCCGATAGATTGCAGCAAGACACCACTTCCTGAAAGTCTCTCATGCCTGTTTGAGTATTGCGATATTGCAAGTTGCAAGAATGCTCAGTTGCGGATAAGGTGGTATTATAATCACCGACTAGTATCCAAGGCAAGGAGAGATGATCATAAGCAAGCTTCGTAGCTTTAATCTCCTCCCACAAGCTCATTCTGTCCGCGACCTGATTATATGCATATATTGCTGAGCAGATAAACTGTTCTCTAGTGTCGGGGATCTGAATTGCACACGTGATCATCTGAGCCGACTTATGAAGAAGAGTAACAACAACCTGGTCTGACCAGCAGAACCAAATGCGTCCCAAAGGGTGGTAATCATAGTTAGAGATCACGTTCCAGCCAGGAGCAGCAGCGTTTAGACATAAGTTCAAATTCTTCTGCTGTACTCGAGTCTCCAAAAAACAGCCAAAAGCTGGCCTTTCTGTCTGAATCCATCTTCGTACTGCATCGTGTTTGCGTGGCTGGTTGAACCCACGCATGTTCCATGCGAAAAATGACGACATTACTTCCTTGCGGAAGATTTTTTGATGCCATAGGGACCTCTTGCATATTGCATATCTTTTATTCTCGCTATCCGCTTCTTCGCTTTCCCACTAGTTTTAGCCACCCTTGTTGAATGGCTAGCCCCTTCTTTACTCAAATTATCTCCCGTATCTTCGGGCTCAACCTCACCTTCCTCTAACTCGTTTTCTGCGGATACACTCACTTCTTGATCTTCTGGTATATCAGCTAAAAGCTGATACCGGGATGGTGACACTATCGACTTAGAGGGGGAGCCGTTATGAATCGTAGCAGTAGGTGAAGGACTGCCCCTGCCAATGTCGGTCCAATCAAGCTGACCAGCCTCCGTCCTATCCTCTTTAATTGGGTTTACTTCAGACCCGACAATCTGTGCACCTTCAGCTTCAATCTCTGATCTCTCAGCCAAACTGCTCGAGTTGTTAGGTGGAAGGTTTTCCAGCTCTGCAATTAAGTTGCTGATAGTGGTTTGACGTGTCTGGTCTCCCACTAACTGCTCAGCGTGAGTACCTTTTGTCTGTGACAGGGCTTGCCCCGCGTGAGTGTCCTGTGTCTGCTCAGTTTGTAAGAGCTTAACATTTGGTGCATTGCAATTAGTTCCCTTGTGTCCCCACTGCCTACAAATAGTGCATCGCATTGGAAGCCAGGGATAGGCCACCTCAATCACCACAGTCTGACCACTTAAATCCGAGAACTGAATACGCTCCACCAGAGGCTTACCCAGATCGACCTCAACTAGCACTCTAGCCAAATCAAGTCTTGAACATCTTTCCGTGTTGGGATGGAGCTTGACAAACTTCCATGTTATGCCAGCCAAACACTTCAGACCTTTTTCAGAGAATAGATGATTTGGTACTCCTTTAAGATCCACCCACAGCGGCATAGCTGAGAGATCCAATGGATCTAGCGCCGTAGCCGGAGTCCACTCATTGACCACAAGCGGTATATCCGAAATGTGCCAGTATCTTCTCTTTGTTACCCTAGTACGAGTATGGGGGTCGTCAATCCGAAAGAGTACTGTGTTCTTCTCGATGAATTGGACATCGATTTTCTTCCCCCGATTTGATGTATTCCACAACCTATTCACTGTGGCATGAACTCCAATTTAATAAAACGATTATGTTTACGAGTCTTTTTGTTATTCCATATAGATCCTTAAGTCTCTAAATATGCAGTCTCCAAATCTCGATTAATTTATCTAATTAATTCTTGTCGAAGCTCGGCATCAATACTTAAAAAATATGACAATGCTTCTTATTTTTTCCCCCTACAGTTAAACGTTTAAAAAAAAAAAATCAAGTTGTAATTTCCCTTTTAATGTCAAGTTCATTGTAATTTTAATCAGGTAAAAAATAAATCCTTGTTACATTTTTCTGATGCTTCAAATACTGAAAGACGAATAAAAATTTGTTATAATACAAATGTTTTATTTTCTAGAAAAAAGTATGAAGCATGAATGTTAGTTTAAGCGAGAAATGTTAATGCCAAAAAAAAAAAAAAGAATTAAAGGTTTGTAAAATTGTAATCTTGTCATGGACTTCTTTTCTTATTTACAGTGTAAACTCCATTTGGGCCTTAATTCAAATGAGCCTGTTTCGAAGAACCATAACAGATAATGAACAATTTAAAATTTATAAATTGTGGCTTTGTTAATATTTCTTTTTACAAATCTAAATAAAACAAGCTAAGCTTTATTGGTTGGATTCAAGGCTAGCTTGTTGAGAAATAGAATAACTGAGATACTAGAT
The DNA here is from genome assembly GCA_030180135.1 of Orychophragmus violaceus. Taxonomy (NCBI): domain Eukaryota; kingdom Viridiplantae; phylum Streptophyta; class Magnoliopsida; order Brassicales; family Brassicaceae; genus Orychophragmus; species Orychophragmus violaceus. Next base: position 85,346,166 of record CM058230.1, on the reverse strand, counting down.
TTTGACCCGCACTTAGAAAGTGCGGGTTTAATTTTCTTTACAAATTTTACTTTTTATTCATTTTGTTAATAGTAATTTAGATTTTTAATTATGTAATCTAATTTTTATTATAATTGTTTAACCAACTAATTAAACAGTGAGTTTGCAATTTAGTTTTTTTTTTAAATGAATTATGTGTTATTTGGAGGATTTATATCGTAAGGATTAAGAGATTAAAATAACGATTTCGCATTATATATTTTAATATGTGTTGTATCGTAAGATCATAGTTTGGAAAAATATATATATATATATGTGAAAACAACTATTGTAAAAGTTATGTGGTATATGTTTAATTGTTATTATATTTATCTAAAATATTATTTTATAAAATACATGTTGTAGTCGTATATATAATTTGCAAATTTGATGGAACTATCCGTTAAAAACTTCATTCAAACATAAAGCATAATTTGACGCTTCAAATATTTGAATAATATAAGTATGAAATCATTTTATTATTTTTATTAAGTTTAAAATATATCAACTGAAATTATTTACTATATGCGAATTTTTTTATAGAAAATTTATAATCGAGGTTGGCTAATTAATTTTTCAACCCGTTTAATTAATTAAATATTTTTCAGTTTGATGGAAAAACTTGCTAAAAAGTACAATCGTAAAAACATCAATCGTAATATGTATATATATATATTTTTGAAAAAAAAAGATATTAAAATATATTATAAATATATTTGAATTAAATCATAAATTAGAGAATCTTAATTTATATATAATAGTTGATGTATAAATTATTAATTATATTTATCAATTAATTTGTTTTGATTTTAATTAATTAGGAAAGTGGGACCCATTAAAATTTGGTTGTTTGGCTACATGTTTAATAATTGTCTTGTTTGGAAACATGGATTGTAGAGATAATGTTATATTCCCTAATTACTCTTAATGAAATTTAATTAAATCATTAATATACATTGTTTTACAGTTTTACCCTTAATGAAGGTTACAAATCTTAATAATATCAAGGGCAAATTCCGGAAATAATATTTATCTACCATGGCAAACCTTCCTGTTTTAATAGATTAGATGTAAGTATCGAAAAGACAAGACTTGAAAAAAGGGTGGACCACTAAAAGCATACTTACTAGAGTTCCCAAATTGGCACAGATCATTAATCATCATCATTATCATCATATACATATATGTAAAAATGTCTCATTCTATGATGCCTAAGTACATAATGCAGAGTGCCAAAAAACCTCAAATATCACAATCTCACATATGTCATATATTCCAAGGAATCAATTGATATCATTTACGTGAACTACTACGCTAGACAAACACACACGTATCTGCCTGCATATATATTAATAAATTTATAATACAAACGCACAACTACCTTCCTGTCAACATTTTTATTATTATTACTATGGTTCTCGTTTTTTGTACCATTGTTATTTATTTTATGTACATTACATTTTCGTACAGTTCATTTTGTTATATCACTTGATAGTTTGTTCAATTTTTTCTTCTTCTGTATCTGCCTGCATATATTAATAAATTTATAATACAAACGCACAACTACCTTCCTTTTTTTTGGTCATACTGAAATTTTCATTCAAAATAAATTACTCAAGCTACAAGAGAGAAGAGCTCAGATTGCCTAAGAGCTAGTTTTGCTAACTCATCAGCTTTCTTGTTCTCTAATCGTGGTACAAAATAGAATTTACATCTAGAAAAGGTTTTTGACAAATTGATAATGTCGTTTATATTAAGGAAATGACTTGATACTCACGATCATAGGAATATATACATATCTTTAGCTTTCCTTTTTGTCGATATTCCCTTTGTATATATGTACAAGTCTCGATCAATGAATAACACAAGTTTGCATCAATATCTTTCAACCTCTTGACATGGTATCAGAGCTTGTACATATATACAAAGGGAATATCAACAAAAAGGAAAGCTAAAGATATGTATATATTCATATGATCGTGAGTATCAAGTCATTTCCTTGATAGTGATATCTTAAACACAAGTTGTGATATTTGTTTACGAGCTAAGCAGACTCGTCTCAGTTTTCCAGATTCTTTGAATAATGCAAAAGCAATTTTTGATTTAATCCATTGCGATCTTTGGGGTCCTTATCGCACTCCTGCATTTTGTGGATCTCGGTACTTTCTGACTATTGTCGATGATTGTTCAAGGGCTGTCTGGTTATATTTGCTCTCGGACAAGACAAGTGTTTCTCATCATCTGCAAAATTTTTTGAGTATGATCGAAAGACAATTTTCAAAGAAGGTCAAAACCATACGAAGCGATAACGGCACAGAGTTCATGTGTATGTCGCGTTTCTTCCAAGAACGAGGCATATTACACGAAACTTCATGTGTCCACACACCTCAACAAAATGGTCGGGTTGAAAGAAAGCATCGACACATCCTCGAAGTTGCGCGTGCTTTGCGATTCCAAGGCCATTTTCCAATTGAGTTTTGGGGTGAATGTGTTCTTAATGCTGCGTATTTGATCAACCGTACTCCATCACAAGTACTTCAAGGTAAAACGCCTTTTGAAGTTCTCTATGGTCATGCTCCTGCGTATAAACATCTTCGCGTATTTGGTTGTCTGGCACACGCTCACAATTCAGATACACGAGGTGATAAATTTCACTCGAGAAGTCGACGTTGCGTGTTTGTTGGCTATCCCTACGGAAAGAAAGGCTGGCGATTGTTTGACCTTGATCGCGAAGTATTCTTCGTTTCGCGAGATGTTGTCTTTGATGAGAGCACTTTTCCCTTATCTGCTCCTGCATCAGATACTGTTGTTATTACAAGCTCACCGGCGAATGACGTTTCACTGGAGTCATCTACTCCACAAGATGATCCACTCTCGGCTGAAAACCCAACGCAACAACCAGAATCTACACCCGACTCTTCTGCTATTGTAACCACGGATACAGCAAAGGATCTTGCCATGGACACTACTAATACTGATCAGCCTTCTTCTGAACAGACAGAAATGTTTGGTCGTGGTCAGAGACCTAAAGTAATCTCTTCTCGCCTCCGAGATTATATCGTCGGTACAGTCACAGTCTCCCCTCTCTCTCCGACATCTACTCCGCAGCATACCTCAGGTACGGCTCATCCCATCTCAGATTATATCTCCACAAATCGATTTTCTCCTAACTATTGCAGCTATCTCGTCGCCTTGACACTGGCTGTTGAACCACGCTCGTTCAAGGAGGCCATGAAATTTGACGAATGGCGCACTGCCATGAAATCAGAGATTGCTTCACTTGAAGATAACAATACTTGGGAATTAATGGATCTTCCTCCCAACAAATCAGTAATCGGAAGTCAGTGGGTTTTCCGCATCAAACTTAAAGCGGATGGCTCTTTAGAGTATAAAGCACGTCTGGTTGCACTTGGCAATCATCAAGAAGAAGGACTTGATTACAAAGAAACGTTTGCACCAGTTGCGAAGATGACAACAGTTCGCCTTCTTCTTGACATTGCTGCCAAAAAGAATTATGAAGTTCACCAGATGGATGTTCATAATGCTTTTCTTCATGGTGATTTAAAGGAAGAAGTATATATGAGACCACCTCCAGGTTTTTCTACACCTAATGATCGTCGTGTTTGCCGGCTCCGCAAGTCTATCTACGGTCTTAAACAATCTCCTCGCTGTTGGTTTGCCAAACTCGCCGATGCTCTTCAAAAATATGGATTTAAGCAAACAAGGTCAGATTATTCTTTGTTTGTCTTTAATCATGGTGGAGTTTCCCTTCAGATTTTAGTCTATGTTGATGACCTTATTATATGTGGTAATTCACCTTCGGCCATCCAAGAGTTCAAAGATTATCTCTCAACATGCTTTCGAATGAAAGATTTAGGACTTGCGAAATATTTCCTAGGATTGGAAATTGCTCGCAGTCCGTCTGGCTTCTACATATGTCAACGAAAGTATGCGACGGATATTGTCTCAGAGGTCGGTCTGTTGGGATGCAAACCAGCCGGATCACCTATTGACCAGAATCATCAGCTCTCTATCTCTAAAAGTCCGCTGCTCTCTAATCCGGCACAGTATCGTCGTCTGGTGGGACGACTGGTTTATCTTGCATCTACACGTCCTGACCTTGCCTACGCTATCCATATTCTCTCTCAGTTTATGCAGAAGCCGACTGAAGATCACTGGTTTGCAGCTTTAAAGGTGGTCAGATATTTAAAAGGCACGCTTGGTCAAGGAATTCTTTTGAGGGCTCAGTCACCACAACACTTGACAGGTTGGTGTGACTCTAATTATGCTAGTTGTCGATTAACTAGGCGATCCCTTACAGGATGGCTGGTTCAGTTTGGTGATTCACCAATATCATGGAAAACCAAGAAACAAAAGACCACGTCGTGCTCTTCAGCTGAAGCGGAATATCGGGCAATGGCATCTTTGACTCGTGAACTTCGTTGGCTTAAATCTCTGCTTCACGAACTGGGTATTAAACATTCTGCCCCTATCTCGCTTCGATGTGATAGTCAAGCTGCTCTTCACATAAGTTCTAATCCGGTGTTTCATGAACGAACGAAACACATAGAGGTTGATTGTCATTTCGTTCGTGATGCTATCACTGATGGAACAATTTGCGCCACACATGTTTCTACTAAAGCTCAGTTGGCTGATATATTAACCAAAGCATTGGGTCAACGAGAGTTTGATTCTTTTCTCGACAAGTTGGGCATTCAAGACTTGTATGCTCCAACTTGAGGGAGGGTATTAAGGAAATGACTTGATACTCACGATCATAGGAATATATACATATCTTTAGCTTTCCTTTTTGTCGATATTCCCTTTGTATATATGTACAAGTCTCGATCAATGAATAACACAAGTTTGCATCGATATCTTTCAACCTCTTGACAGTTTAAAATGCCGAAGCATCCTTTTGGTTTCTTCTCAGCTTTGATCGCGTCGATTAGCAGTTTTGAATCCGATCCAAATTGGATCTTCGTCAGTTGCAGTTCCTTTGCATCCTTCATTGCTTCGTAGAGTGCGATTGCTTCAGCACATAGCGCCGATTGTACTGATTCTCTGGTCATTCTTCTCTCTCTGAAGGTATGATTGTTGCTGTTTTTGAAGCTCCATCCGAGTCCGGCTTTGAAGTTTTCTTTTCGCCAAGCTGCATCCTGTCAACATTTTTATTATTATTACTATGGTTCTCGTTTTTTGTACCATTGTTATTTATTTTATGTACATTACATTTTCGTACAGTTCATTTTGTTATATCACTTGATAGTTTGTTCAATTTTTTCTTCTGTAACGCTGAACTTTCTCGAAACTTCATTTTTCCTAGCTTAATATATATTTCCCCTGTTTTTCTCGGTTAGGAAAGAGCATGATACCGGAAATATCATGCTACAATGGAAATAACTACCAGTGTTTTAAGATTGTAAATCTTAGTAGAAAATGTTGTTTTTTATTATTGATCTCTCAAAAGTATATATAGTTACACAAGATTAAATGTACAAGTAAACAGAATATACACAAAGATGGTATAAATGGTAAATGCAGTTTTATGAGAAAGACGCACTATGCAGAATAAGTGCGATTAGTGGAAAACAAACAGTATAAACAATGTTTGAATAGTGAAAAAGTTGCATGCGATACAAAATAAAAGTTTTAAATGGTAAAAATGATAAAAAGACGTGGGATACATACTAAAGTAAATATTTTATTAAAAAAATGATTTAGTGAAAACATAAATTGATTTTGGTTCAGAATGGTTTGGGTTTCGATTATTTCATCTATTTCAGATCTTGCCAAAATAAACAGTTTTTAGAAAGAATTTTGATTTATTTGGGATATATTATGTCAATTCGGTTGATTTTGGATAAATTTGATAAATTGGATTAGTTCAATTCGGTTTGGTTCAGTTATTTTCTATATTTTTTAGTATAATTCAGTATAAATTGATTTAAATAAAATAAAGTAATTGATCGTTGGTTAAACACAAATAATAGATTAGTTCGTTTTAACCGAACCGAAATGATAACAAAATCTGAATTTTCAATTTTACATAAATAACCAAACTAAATAACCGAACTAGAACAAAAAAAAACCTAAAAAATTTCGGTTTTATTTGGTTAACTCCATTCCATTTTAAAACATATCAAATTAATATCTTTAATCTATTAATATTTTAATATATCCAATTTAAAATAAAAACATAAAACATAACGTTTTCTTGTAACACATAAATTAATGAAACTTAATTCTATTATATATTTTTTATTGTTCTAAGTTTTCAGATGAACCACACACTTGTTAGAATTTCAGAGTATGAAAGAATAATTAAGTGAGAATGGAAGATTAGAAGAGTTTTGAGAGAGCAAGAACAAGAGAGATTAAGCTTTAGGGAAGAATAAAATCCCAAAGTTGAAGTATCATAAGTGTTTACAAGAGTATATATATGCTATACAACTAGGGCAACAAAGAGAATCCATGTCGCCGACACCATCAGTGACACATGAAGTTCAGAATGTTCAGAATCTTCTTTTTACAGAAACCATGTCGCCGACACCATCCGTAACACATGAAGTTCAGAATCTTCTTCAGCGTCTATGTCGCCGACACTGTCGGTGACACATCAAGTTCAGACTCAATATTTATCTCATGATCAATACTCCCCCTCAAGCTTAGACTTTGGAATCACCCTAAAAGGCTAAGCTTGGAATGATCATGGCAACACCTCATTAAAAACCTTGATGTGAAAAACCACGTGGGACAAAACCACATCAAGGAAAAAAGAGTATGCTGCACATGAATCAGGAGAGTTCTAATCATGGATGGATACAAGTCCTAGTTTGGGAAAGATGTGATCACAAACCTTGATACTTGCAGCCTTGGTGAAGATATCTGCTAATTGATCTTTACTTCTTGTATAGCAGGGTAGGACAGTTCCATCTTCAATCTTCTCCCTGACCTTGTGACAATCAATTTCTATGTGTTTAGTCCTTTCATGAAACACAGAATTTGAGGCTATATGGATTGCAGCCTGATTGTCACAGTGGAAGGTAATGGGACTTGATTGCTCAATGCCAAAGTCCTTAAGGAGAGCCTTCAGCCATGTCAACTCGCTTGTGAGCTTCCTCATTGCTCTATACTCGGCTTCAGCACTCGAACATGAGACAACCTTCTGCTTCTTTGTCTTCCAAGTTACCAAATTTCCTCCAATGAAAGTGCAATAACCGGTAGTAGATTTCCTATCATTTTTATCACCAGCCCAATCTGCATCACAATATCCAACAATCTCAGTGTTATCATTCTTACCCATCCAAATGCCTTGTCCTTGGGAGCCCTTGAGATATCTGAGGATCCTTTCTATCATGCTCCAATGGTAGACAGTAGGTGTTTGCATGTGTTGGCTTACTTGATTCACAGCAAAGCAAAGATCTGGTCTAGTGAGAGTAAGGTAGATGAGCTTCCCAACCATTCTTCTGTATAAAGACACATCCCTGAACTTATCATTATCCGATTTCTCCCCCTTTCTTTTGACTTGGTAGCCATCTTCAAGAGGAGTCTTAGCTATCTTGCTATCTTGCATTCTTGTTTCTGTCAACAAGTCCTTCACATACTTTCTTTGAGATAGAAACAGCCCATCCTGAAATCTGCAAACTTCAATTCCCAAGAAGTATTTCAACTCACCAAGATCCTTGATGTCAAATGAACTCTTGAGGAAGGCTTTGGTGGATTTAATTCCTTCTGTATCACTTCCAGTAATGATAAGATCATCCACATATATCAGTACCACAACCACGCCTAAAGAGCTTTGAAGAGTGAACAAGGTATGGTCAGATTGAGATTTCCTGAACCCATGATCCATAAGAGTGTGGCTTAGCTTGTGATACCAAGCTCTTGGTGACTGCTTCAGACCATAGATCGCTCTTCTCAGCCTCAGAGCTTCACCTGGTTTGCAAAGATGTTCAAGACCTGGTGGTGGTGTCATGTACACTTCTTCTTCAAGTTCTCCTTGTAAGAAAGCATTTTTGACATCCATCTGCCATAGATCCCATGAAAGGTTGGTAGCCAAGGAGAGAGTGACTCTCACAATGTGAAGCTTAGCTACTGGTGCAAAGGTATCAGTGTAGTCTTCTCCATAAGTTTGAGTAAATCCTCTCGCAACCAGCCTTGCCTTATACCTCTCTATATCCCCATTGCTCTTATACTTGATTGTGAATACCCACTTGGAGCTAACAGCTTTCTTTCCCTTTGGTAATGACTCCACATTCCAAGTGTGATTCCTATCCATAGCCTTTTTCTCATCAATCACAGCATCCATCCACACCTTGATGTCTTTAGCCTCTTCATATGTCTTAGGGACCCAATCAGCATCAAGAACTCCCATGAAGACTTTATGTTTTGTTGGAAAGTAAGCAAGAGTGCATGTTGCTTGGATTGGATGTGCAACAGCCTGACTGTTATAGTAGATGAAATCCTTCTTTCTCCATTCAGATGGGTCCTTCTTAACCCTCGTACTTCTCCTAAAGGTTTCAACCGGTTGATCAGCCTCTCTTTCCTCATGATCAGACTCCATTTGAACTGGTTGATCAGCCTCTCTTTCCTCATGATCAGACTCCAATTCTTGTTCCACTTCTCCTCCTTGATCATGAATGGCAGAATTATCTTGTTGAGATTGTGATTCTTCATTGTCCCCCTCATGATCAAGGTGGGTATCATCAGCAACAACTAAAGGTTCCTCCGGAGTGTTTGCCTTCTGATCTTGCTGTTTCTGCCTTGGTTGACTGATCAAATCACAGGTTGGTTGACTGATTCCAAGGTTTTCCAAAATGATCCTCAAGTTTGTGGCACGATCAGATGGATTATTGGATAGATCCTTCAGACTATCACAACTCTTCTCAACATAATAGCCTTTTGATTCCACAAACTTAACATCCCTGGATACCAAGACCTTCCTGGTTTCAGGTACATAACACTTGTAGCCTTTCTGAGTTGTAGAGTAACCAATGAACATTGCCTTTGTGCTTTTTGCATCGAGCTTGTCCCTTTGTTCTCCTGGTACCAAAACAAAACACATACACCCAAACACCCGTAAGTGATTAATTGAGGGTTTGGTTTTGTTTAATACCTGAAATGGTGATTGATCATGCAGAACTTTGGTAGGTGTTCTGTTGATCAGATAGCAAGCTGTCATAACAGCATCTCCCCAAAACCTTTTTGGAACATTTGTGTAGAACATCATAGACCTTGCTACCTCCATTAAGTGCATATTCTTCCTTTCAGCAACTCCATTTTGTTGGGGAGTGTAAGGACAACTGGTTTGATGAATGATTCCATGCTTGGCTAGATGATGTTTGAAGGCGTGGCTAGTATATTCTCCACCGTTGTCTGATCTGAAGATCTTGATCTTGGCATTGAAATTGTTTGTCACATAGTTCTGAAAGTTGGTGAATGCTTCCAACACCCTATCCTTGGTTTGGATCAAGGTTAACCAAGTATACTTGGATTTCTCATCAATAAAGGTCACAAAGTACTTATGACTATCTCTAGACACGCAAGGAGCAGTCCATACATCAGAATGAACAAGATCAAAGCACTTCTCATAAATGGTTGAAGACTTAGGAAACACAGACTTGCAATGTTTTCCAAGGATGCAAGCTTCACAATCATCATTTGCAAATGAGACTTTAGGCAATAACAAACTTAAAGCTCTTGAATGAGGGTGTCCAAGTATAGCATGCCAAATAACATTATCAGCAGTAGCAAGGAATGAGTTAGAAGCCTCAGAACAGAGATCAGACGACTTAATACTATCTAGAACATAAAGGCCATCTTTACTTACTCCTTTCCCAAGTACCTTGCTAGTCTCAATATCCTGAAATTGAAAATCATCAGGACTGAATATGACATTGCAGTTTAAATCGGTGGTTGCCTTTTTCACAGATAGCAAGTTCGATGTAAAGCTAGGCATATAGAAGGCTTTTGATTTCTTGTCAAACAACCGAAGATTCCCTACACCTTTTACTGGTATTCTATCTCCATTTGCTATCACTACATTCCCTAAAGCCGGTTCAACATTAGTGATCAGGTTTGAGTCACTAATCATGTGATGAGATGCTCCAGAGTCTATAATCAATGGCTTGGAGATAGTAGGTGCATGGAGAGGTTTACCAGACACATTACCAGAATCTTTAGATGCTTTCAAGGCATCAATGAGGGCATATATATCTGACTTCCTCAGAAAATCATGTTGAGAAGACACCAAAGCATTTCCTTGTTCCTCAATGAACCGCACATGATAACTCTTTATGGCTGAGACCGTTAATAGCCTACTGAGATTTGAAATATTTCCAAATACCTTCTGAAGAGTAGTCCACAACTCTCTTGCAGTTTCACAATATGAATAAGCCTCCAATATTGAAGCTTCAAGTGAAGTTTGGAGAATGAACAGAACCTTCTGGTCTTCTCGAATCCACTTCTCCACATCTTGGACCAGTTGGGTTGGAGCTTCATCACTGACATACTTCCATAACCCACATCCACCAAGGGCAGATTTCACCATTCTTGCCCATAACAAGTAATTTACCCCCTTTAGGGTCACTGGAATGAATATATGCTCTGAGTTCTCCATGGTTAAACTTAGTTAGTACCTTAGGAGGGAATATCAGGCACAAAAACAACTCAAAGAGAGGGGAAAAAAAATCGAACAGATTTGAAGGAACAAATCTTTCAAGAACAGAGATTTTGAAAGGTAAAAAGATGAAGGATTTGCGGAAAGAAATTAAGTTTAGGAGCTTAATAGCTTTGGGAATTTCGTCGAACACTTGGTGGGCGTTTTAAGAAATGGAGAGAAATTGAAAGTTTTGGAGAATTTTGAAAGAGAGACAAGAGAGAATCAAAAGAGTATATTAGAATCAAGATCAAAGCTCTGATACCATGTTAGAATTTCAGAGTATGAAAGAATAATTAAGTGAGAATGGAAGATTAGAAGAGTTTTGAGAGAGCAAGAACAAGAGAGATTAAGCTTTAGGGAAGAATAAAATCCCAAAGTTGAAGTATCATAAGTGTTTACAAGAGTATATATATGCTATACAACTAGGGCAACAAAGAGAATCCATGTCGCCGACACCATCAGTGACACATGAAGTTCAGAATGTTCAGAATCTTCTTTTTACAGAAACCATGTCGCCGACACCATCCGTAACACATGAAGTTCAGAATCTTCTTCAGCGTCTATGTCGCCGACACTGTCGGTGACACATCAAGTTCAGACTCAATATTTATCTCATGATCAATAACACTAACCACATCAATAACGGTGAACTTGTTTTGTGGTTCATGTTAAAACTAAAACACACTTTTTCATTTTTATTTCTATATTAAAATATATCTCTTGTAAAATGATGACTCGTGAACTTATTTCATCACGCATTGTGTTTTTTTTTTTTTTTGAAAGAATGTTAAAATTTATTCATTCAAAACCTTTTGGTACAACCAAGTGCAGCATATTTTCTTCTTTATTTAGAGAAGTTACACTGAAATTTATTGAAAAACATATATATCATCTTGTTGTGAACCAGATTTGTAGAGTGTTTTTTAGTTTGGATATCCCCAACTCAGTAGTCGAGAGAAGCTTGTTCTTAACCTTTCGTTCAATCGCTTTTGCAAGTCTGTGGGTTGAAGATTCTTGTGTCCCATGTTTACGGCCATTTCTCTCTTCCCAGATGGTGTGAATGGATGGTTGGAATGTGTACCAAAGAAGTAATGTTTTCTGCTTATCCATACCACTGTGCATTAGTAGGTCAACAATTCGATCTCATTGGGAGCTATAGGTCGCTTGCAGAAGGTTTCCTATCAGAATTTTACATACTTCCTGTGTGTATATACATTCAACGAACAAGTGGTTTCTCGTTTCAAGTGAATACTTGCACAAAACCCAAGAAGTTTCAGCACCTGAGTTCCAACTGCGAATCCGATCTCATGTTGCTAGACGATTACAAATTGCTAACCAGGTGATGAACATGAATTTGGGAGTTGCTTGTGAAAACCAAATGCCTTTATACCAGTCCATATGTTGGTGTACTCCCTGGATAAGTTGCAGGGTTGCTTTTAAGTTGAAATCCGGCTTATAATTTTGATCTTTATATTTCCACAGCTTGACATCATGCTATAAAACAGCCCCTCTCATTTGAAGTTTTTGTATTTCCTCTTCAATCTGATTTAGAATAATGGTGTGATGTCTCCTTCGTCTATGAGAATCCATCAAATCTCCGACAATTGCTAGCTTGTGAATTCCCAAATCAATGCATCTCCTTTGTCCTGCTTGATCCATTAAGTTTCCAATAGACCAATTCTCATACCAAAAAGAAGTTGATTCACAATTTTTTACTTCTATCTTTGTTAGAGATTTCGCCGTGTCTTTGTACTTAAGAAGCTTCTTCCATATCCAACTTCCAAAAGTCGTATTCTGATTAACAGACCAGTGCGAACCTTTCTGATTAAGTACCTAACGATCCAAGCTACCCATAGAGATGAAGTAGACGATCAGATCCTCCATATCATCTTAAGGGAGCTGATTTTGTTTGCTTCTTGCAACCGATTTAAAACCGAGTCCTCCTTCACTATTCGGTTTGCATACTTCCTCTAAAGAGATATTTGCTTTGTGTGGATTACGGACCGAACCGTACCATTGAAAGGCGGAACAGAGCTTGTCGATTTCCTTAATGCAGGCTTTTGACAATCTGAAGGCTGAAGTCCAAAATTGGTTAAGCTATGGATTACAGAGCTAATTAGCTGAAGTCGACATTCAAAAGATAGATTGCGCACAGTCCAGCAGCTTATTCGCTTTCTAATTTTCTCTTTCAGCGGCGAGTAATCATGAATCGACATTCTCCTAGTTAGCAACGGAAGCCCGAGATAGCGCACAGGAAGAGCTCCGACTTCAAATTGGATCTGATGTAAGATGGAATCATTATCGTTAATTACCTTTCCCGCCACGAACAGTGTCGATTCCTCTAGACCGATATGTAAACCACAGAGTTCACCAAAATCTTTGAAATCCCCGAGTATACCTTCAATTGAGCTCTGGTTTCCATCCGCAAAACAAGAACATCGTCAGCAAAGCATAGATGAGTGAGATTGATGTCTTTTCAATACATATGATAGCCTATTTTCCTTATTTTTCTACTTTATACAGAAGTCGAGATGGAATTTGCATACATATCACAAACAGATATGGAGAAAGGGTGCATCCTTGTCGGAGACCTCTTTTGCTTTGGAAATGTCTATCAAGCTCATAATTTACCTGAATTGAGAAGGAGGCCATTGTAATACATTTCCTGATGCAAAGGATGTACTTTTCAGGAAAACCCAAAGCTTCAAGAGTAGACAGAAGGAAACGACCATTGAATAGAATCGAACGCCTTGGAGATGTCGAATTTTAATGCACACCGAGCTGAGATTGTTTCCTTACGGTAGTTTTTGACTATTTCAGAAGAAAGAAGATCATTTTCCATAAGAAGACGATACTTTACAAAGCCTGATTGATTTGGAACAATAAACTTCGGCAACAATTGCTTCAGCCGGTTTGCAAGAAGCTTGGATATGATCTTGTAAAGTACATTGCAGCAGGATATAGGTATGTAATCTTTCATCTATTTCGTTGTATCTATCTTCGGTATAAGAGTTAAGATAGTTGAGTTTATACCTTTAGGGAAAAAGCCTGTATCAAATAAACAGTTGATATCGATGATCACATCGTTCAAAAATATTTTCCAGGCAGCTTTGAAAAAACTCAGCAGTATATCCATCGGGACCAAGGGATGTATTTGTTGGATTGTTTAGTGTTTCCTGATTCAATTCCCAGATTGATTCAACCTACTAAACATGCAGATCTAGGTTCTCTTGATTAGAAACATAATAGATCTCACCTGTTACCTTGTTATGCAGCGGAAATATGAAGAACAGGTCAGAGATCAGCAGAACCACCAAGTGATAGCTCCTCCAGAGGTTCACACACGCACACCAAGCAGGAAGAAGGCTGCTAGACCGAGCTGAGGAGGCCGCAGGAGAGAGAGAAAGTGGCGCAGGGGATTAGGGTTTTTGGGACTCAGACTTAAGTTTTATTTATAAAACTTGTCTAGTTCCTTTTGGGCTTTTGGGCCCAAATACCAATCTGATTAAATCCCTTAGATTTAACCAGACCCATTAATCTCTCTCTAAGTACGACAAATGCCTGGCACTTTTACCGTACTTCTGCTAAGCCGTTCCAACACATTTTCCTGTTAGCTTAGGCGTGTGACCCATATGGGATCATATAATAAAGGCAATAAGTCCAAGACTTATAGATCATGAGCGGACTCTAGCAAGCCATCATGACCCCCAGTATTATATGACTTATGTCTGATCATTGACATACTCTTACTTTCTAGAGACAGTACCGAGATTACTGGACACAATTCCAACAATCTCCCACTTGTACTGGAATCTCTGTATTCATAATCCTTTTGTCTCAATATCTCGATTAGTCATAAGGCAAGATGAGTGTCATCCTTATAAAGCCTAATCATGTTCATCGGACTCTGATTTGATACTGACAATCCAAACGACTCGGGACAGTCCGTTTGAGCATGGCCATGCATTTTCCAGTATTCAAATCTCCGATTGGCCTAGAGATATTCACTCCATTTATATTGAAGGGACAAATCCCGTCTTGTTCCATCACTGTAAACTACTCATTTCGTAATACACCCAAACAAGGTCCTTATAGCTATCGCATAACAACAGCGTTAGACAGTGATCAAAGCGCATCAGTTCATGTGCAGTCACATGCATGCGAACTCAGGTCTAAGGACTATACTCTATAGTCGTAGTAAGAATCTCTTATGACACAGATATAAATATCCTGAAGAGTTCTTATAAGCGGGTCTAGTCCGGTCGTATGTACCCCACATACACCTATGTACTGACTTTGATGCCGCGCATCTATGACACACTGAGACTTTGTCATAAGTCACATACCAATCTAGTCTCACACGGTTGTTGGTGTTCCAATTTCAACAACCTTCGACTAGGGACTGAATGATATAAGCCATCTATCAAATATAGGGTCTCATGATCAAGCTAAATGACTTTGATGACTCAAGATCAAGTCACTTACTTCGATGACCTATAAAATGGTTTATATCACTTTGGAACGATTATTTCATCACAGTTAAAATAATCTTGAAATAATAATTTCATTAAACATAAAATGTTTTACAAGAACATATCAAATAACTAAATAAAGCCCTTAAACTCCCACTGAAATTAAGACTACATCTTATTTTCACTTATCCTACAGCAACAGTCCGCGACTCGTGCTTAGGCCTAAGGAGTGGCTTCGTTAATAGATTAGCAATGTTCTCAATCGTTGAAACTTGTTGATCTACTTAACATCTCTGTCATTTATCTCACGGAATAGGTTATACCTATCCTCAAGGTGTTTGGACCTCTGATGTGCAGCTAGTCTCATCTATGCTGGGAATCACATCAAGTTCAGTGACGAACTCTTCTTTCCAAACAACCTCTTTCGCCGCTTCTAAAGCTGCGAAATATTCAGCTTAAGTCATGGAGTCAGCAACAGTGCCTTGCACTGCCAGAGAGACACAAGATATAACCGGACTGTGACCAGAAATCATCTTTGTCCGTTGGAAGCTTGCTTTTCAGACTCTACCGACTTGTAGCACCTCACTTTCTCCGTAAATCAAGAACTTATCCTTAGTATTCCTCAAATACTTTAGGATATTCTTTACGGCAATCCAGTGATTCTTTGCTGGATTTGACTGGTCTTTTACTTGTCTTGCTTAACATTAAAGCAATATCAAAACAAGTACGTGTCATGGCATATATGATAGATCCAATTGCCGACGCATATGGAATCTCATCCATGCATTCAAGCTCAGCAGATATCGTAGGATACTGTTTCTTGCTTAACGTAATGCCATGTGACATTGGCATAAAACCCTTCTTGGAATGCTGAAAAACGTGTAGGACTTTGTCGGGATAAGAATCCTGACTTTGTCCTACCAGCTCTTTCGGATCTCTATCTTTAGATCCAAAATCCAAGAACTACGTGGCTTTACCCATTTCAATCATAAAACCAACTCCCAAGCCAGTCCTTTACCGACTGCAGCATTGGGACGTTATATCCGAGAATCAGTATGTCATCGACATACAATATGAGAAAAGCAACATCGCTCCCACTTATCTATTAGTAAACGCACAGTTCCATTTCGTTCCTGTTCAAGTCAAAACCTTGACTACTTCAACAGAACGAAGATTCCAACTCCGATATGTTTGCTTCCATCCATGAATGGATCAATAAAGCTAACTTACACATAGTGTAATTTTTCGGAGTCCGGGCTCACTTTCGCTTCTTTGAATTTCGCAGATTCGTCGCTTTCAATGATCATTAGATCATGCGAACTTTCAATGATTATCAGGTTCAACTAATGACGAGAAATCACTCTCGGATTAGTAACTGATTCATTCATATCTGCGAATTTCAGGCTCCACAGGTGTAGATTCTACAGAAATCTGTAAATCCATCCGTTGCTCTCCCTCAACAGGTTGAGCAGCCTCCTGTATGTCTCGAATTTCTTCGAGTTATACTTTTACTCCCACTGTTCTTCTTGGAAAGTAACTTCCCTTCTTAGAAAACAGAATGGACGTAAAAGTAACAAGCCTTGGTTTCCCTAGGACAACCAGTGAAGTAGCACAACTACAAATACTCAGTAAAGACGAATTTGGATCGATTCCAATCCACATTTACGTGGTGTCTTTCAACTGATATTGGTGGAACCTTTTCAGCGTAAACTTAGATATTTCTAGAGCGTTATTCTTAAATAATATCATGGAAGATTCGTGTGACTCATCTTTAATCATTTCTAATAAGATCTGATTCTTTCTCACAGAAACACCTTCAGGTTTTCAGGAGAAATGAGCTGTGAAACGATTTCACACTCATTCAGATGATCACACAATCAATGACTTAAGTATTCTCACTCGTGATCTGATCCAGAGTCTTAATACTTCTGTCATTCAGATCCTATACTTCATTCTGGAACTCTTTCGACCATGTCAAAGAATTCCGACTTGTGTCTCATCAAATGAACACAGTCACACTCACTGAAGTAATCAGTAGAGACAATGAAGTACAGGAAATTTTCTCTGGCATTACTGCTCATTGGGCCACATACATGAGTATGTTCCAGGTCCAATAAGCCTTTGGGCCTTTCTCTAGCTCGGCTAAGATAGGCCCTTTACCTTTTTGGTCCAGTAAACAGAATTCAAGTCTCATAAGATATCTTATCAAATGAGCCCAACAGTCCTTAACTATGGGATTTCTGAATCCGACTTACTCTATGTGACCAAGACTTTTATGCCAAGAAAAATCAGGTTTAATTCATCAGATTTAAACCAATTCGGTATTTATGTTACATTTAGGCACTCTTTGGTTTAAGATATAAAACCCATTCCATGAATAGGGTGCTACAATTAATATTTCATTAAGATCAAAAGAACAAAACTTGTCTTTTATCAAAATGAAAAACATTCAAATTCTTACAAGAAAATGAAAGACAACTCTGCTTAAAGCAGGTACATTGTAGCAATTACTTAATACAAAACCAAGCCTCAAAGGGATCTATAATTGAAAACCCTACGGCTGAGGCAGCATCCCAAGCTCCTTCCAGACATGTAGTTTCACTTGCCTTTCCTTCAAAGTTCTACTGTTGCCCAGGCTCTGCATATTATAACAAATATCAGTGCCACAACCAGTATCCAATACCTATAAGGTGGAACTTGAAGTAATAACATGAATACCTGAGGAAGTAGTCTCATACATCAACTTCAACTCCTCATCATCTTCCATGAATTTAATGCAATTTCTCTTCCAATGCCCTGTCTCCTTACAGTAGCAGCACTTACCAACGTAAGAGGTATCTGATTCGGGCTCAGAAGACACACGCTTGCCATGATTCAAAATCTGGACAACTTTGTCTTCACCCTTGTCAGCATTAGGTTTAGTAAACCTACCCTTCTCATTCATGAGATTGTACAGGGTACTCTTCACGTTTGGCTCAACTGTCTTGAGCATATCATGCAGTTCAGTCAGCGTCTTCGTTAAGCCTTTCTCGATATAGTTCCTTCTGAACTTATCATAGCTTGACGGCAGTGACTGCAGAATGATCTCAGTTGCCAATTCCTGGCTAACTGGATAATCAAGTTTCCTCAGGTTATCAATGTAACCCATCATTTTACTGACATGAGGACTCACTGGATGATCATTTGGTAGCTTGCAGCTAGTGAGAGACTTAACCAACTGGTATCTCTCCACTCTTATCTGCTCCTGAAATTTCAATTTCAGGCTGCTGATCATCTCTATTGGCGACTCCATGTTCTCATATTGCTTCTGCAAGTCTGAGTCCATGGTAGCCAATATCAGACCACGCACATCTACCGCATCATTATAATGCTTATTCCAAGCATCATATACTGCATGAGAAGCATTGGACCCGATCCTTACGGGGAGAGCTCTCTCAAGGACATAGTCCTTTCTCTCATGTCTGAGGACTAGCCTCAGGTTCCGCGACCAAGTCAAGAAGTTTGATCCGTTCAGCTTGTCCATCTCAAGGACAGACCGGATCGAGAAAGTGTTTTGATTGTTTGTGCTAGTCATAACTGAAATTTAAGATAAAAGGATTTTAGTTAATTTGTTCAATATGATTAATCTCGCATTCAATGTGATTAATCTCGCATTATATTCAATAACATCAGTTACCCTCAATAGAATATAATGATTCCAAGATCCACATATAACTAAGATTAAAGTGGGCCACTGGCCGTCACCCAACCTTAGCTTATATCGGTAAGCCCTATCTCGGCTAATTATATCTGTGATATAACTCTTGGTTGTGAATCTGGGCCCGAGGCCCAATCCACTCTGATGTCTCAAGGCCCGGGACTCCCGATGGCCTAGTCAAGAAAACCAGACTATACAGTCATGTAATCATTAATGTCTGGGACTCCCAATGACATTTATGAATCACAAACCGTCTTACCCACGCAAAAGTAGACACCCTCACACTGTAAGGCCATGAGTACAATTGAATGGGCTTCGACAGCTGACATAGACTGGACAAGACATCCAACGCTTGATATTGTTTGAGGTTTGTAGGTTTATTAAGATTTTATCCCAAAATAGAAGATTACTATTTTGGGAAACTTTCCTTTTTGGGAAACCTACTAATTTTGGAAACTTTCTAAAATTGGAAACTTCCTAAACTTGGAAACTTTCTAAAATTGGAAACTTCCTAAAATGGAAACTTTCTAAATATAGAAATTTCCTAAAATCCAAAACATGCAAATCTAGAAACTTCTAATTTAAGAAACTTTCTAATTTC
Organism: Orychophragmus violaceus; assembly: GCA_030180135.1. NCBI lineage: Eukaryota > Viridiplantae > Streptophyta > Magnoliopsida > Brassicales > Brassicaceae > Orychophragmus > Orychophragmus violaceus. Next base: position 85,326,715 of record CM058230.1, on the reverse strand, counting down.
AAAATTTTGGAAACTTATTAATTTAAAAAATCGATTTTATAATTTTTTATAAAATAAATTTTAAATTAATTATGAAGAAGAGACTCAAATAATTGGCCCAATTGTTTTAACTTCTTGGCCTGAGGCCCAAGAATTGGTCCATGTCCAAGACATAACCCAATTGTCCAATTAAATGACATAACCGGTCTGGTTCATTAAAATTGGTCTTAACCAAAATTAATTACTACGATGACCACAATTGTCAACCGGTTATTTACTAAACCGGATTTTTCTCAATTTATTTGGTCCAACCAAATCAAATTAGAAAATCTGGTTTAGGCACAAAATCCAATTTTCGACTTTGGATTTCTTATCCCGGTTTAACCAGAACTTAATAAATTTATTAAGTCTGTTTATTAAACCGTGACGATTTGATTTTAATCAAATTTTAAACCGAAACGTCAAACGAACCGAACCGGCCCATTAGGTCACGAACCGATCACGGCTTCACGTGATCGAGCAACAATCGCGCAGCCGCAAGCCGAGATCGGGACGGGACGGGACGATGGTCGGGACGAGTGATCGGGACGGGATGCAGGACGCGTGATCGGGCCGAGACAACATGACGCAGTCCATGCGATCGGTCTCTCGCGCCTCACGGTCGATCGATCGGGACGTGAGCAAGCGACGATCGCGGTCGATCACACGATCGGATCCATCGCTCCTCTCGGTCTATCGACGATCGTTTGCGCCGTGCCGTTGATCGTGTCGACGACACGATCCGATCCATGATCGGTTCGTTCGTCAAAACGATCCGGACGTGTGATCCGAAACTGATCAACACTCCGACGCATACCAATTCATATAGATTGGATCATGCGATTTCTTGTTTGTTTAGGTTTTTAATTCTTTTGTTTCTTAAGTGTTTTTCCTTATCAGTAGATTGATTCAAAAACACTTCTTAAACAATCCTAAACATGAATCTAAACAAGAAAAACCACAGAACCTGGCTCTGATACCACTGTTGGATTGTTTAGTGTTTCCTGATTCAATTCCCAGATTGATTCAACCTACTAAACATGCAGATCTAGGTTCTCTTGATTAGAAACATAATAGATCTCACCTGTTACCTTGTTATGCAGCGGAAATATGAAGAACAGGTCAGAGATCAGCAGAACCACCAAGTGATAGCTCCTCCAGAGGTTCACACACGCACACCAAGCAGGAAGAAGGCTGCTAGACCGAGCTGAGGAGGCCGCAGGAGAGAGAGAAAGTGGCGCAGGGGATTAGGGTTTTTGGGACTCAGACTTAAGTTTTATTTATAAAACTTGTCTAGTTCCTTTTGGGCTTTTGGGCCCAAATACCAATCTGATTAAATCCCTTAGATTTAATCAGACCCATTAATCTCTCTCTAAGTACGACAAATGCCTGGCACTTTTACCGTACTTCTGCTAAGCCGTTCCAACACATTTTCCTGTTAGCTTAGGCGTGTGACCCATATGGGATCATATAATAAAGGCAATAAGTCCAAGACTTATAGATCATGAGCGGACTCTAGCAAGCCATCATGACCCCCAGTATTATATGACTTATGTCTGATCATTGACATACTCTTACTTTCTAGAGACAGTACCGAGATTACTGGACACAATTCCAACAGTATTTGCTGCCATAGAAAATATTACTCCTTTCACCTCCTCATTCGTGATGTTCCTTTGAAGCATCTCAATATCCGTTGCGTCACATTCATATAATAACATATTCTGCATCTCTTCCTTTGTATAACCACTGCTGCTATTTTTATGTGCAAGGAAGTTTCTGAAGTATTTCTCTGCTTCAGCCTTAATTCCATCCTATTTTGTGGCCATAGTTCCATCATTTCTCTGATATCATCTCCATCTTTTAGCCAATGAACTTTTGATTTTTGACTAAAGAATTTCTCTTCAATGCTCGATAGATGTTGCCACCTTGTATAAGCGATATTTTCCTCCTTAATCAGAGCTTGTGATTGGCTTGCGAGTGTTTTCTGTTGGCATTCACAGAGTTGCAGATAAGCTTGGCTTCAACTCTTTAAGCTTCTTTGAGGGACGGAACATAGCAGAGATAGAGCTGAATAGGGTGTCTGTACCTTTCCAGAATGTCTCAACCAGTGGTAGGAACTCATGTTAGCTCTTGATTGCATTGGTAAATTTGAAAGGCTTCCGCGTCTAAAAATGGTCTGTCTTAATCTGAATACGATACCTTAGATGATCAGAACAGCCTCCAGCTTCGAAGATAGAATAAGCTTGTGAATAAAGATTCAGCCATTCACTATTTATAAGAGTTTAGTCAAGCTTCTTGCATATAAGTCCTTCCTCTCTTTTGTTGCACCAAGTATACTATGGACCGTGAGAATTCATATCCAAGAGGGAGCATGAAAGTCTCTCATTCTCTCACTGACTCCACAATCCAAATTTGAATATTCCTCGAGGTTAGTTATCTCGTTGATATCACCAAATATTAGCCATGACTTATTTCTAAACATAGCTGCATTTTGATGATTTCTCAGATCTTTCCACAGTTCTTTCCCCACTTCCATTGTGTTAAAAGCGTATACAAAGGAGCATAAAATATCCTCAACAGATCCATCCATCAGCACAGAACAGGTGATCAATTGTGCACTTTTGAAACATGGCTTAAAGCGAACCGCCAGACTCCATATTACCCAAATCCTTCCAAGTCTATTATATTCATAATTTGATAGGAAAGACCAACCTTTGAAAACATAATTTGCAATTTTTTCATCTCTACTTCCCTTGACCCTGTCCAAATTGCATATAAGAGTGTTTCATCCAATCTAGAACTACCGTATGTTTTGAAATTTTGTTAAAACCCTGAACATTCCAGTAGAATCCCGACATAAGTGATTTTTCCGAGAGTTATTTTTCTTCGCAGGATTAGGATTTTCTCCCTTCTGCTTTTGAATGATTGAATCTGATTTCCGATTTTTATTCGCCTTGGTAGTTCTTAGTAATTGTTGTCTGATTGGGATACTCTCCTTATTATGTGGCATCTTCTCAGTATCAGCATTTTCCAAATATTCTGCCTCTTTATTAGCATAAAACTCCTCTTGTATCACTGTTTCTGTACTTTCAGGTTCCATTTCAACATCTTCAATCTCGCTTGCTTCTTCACTATTCAGAACAGAGTAACAAGACTTGTACATAATTGATACTTCACCAAATTTTAGCCTTTGTTGCTTATTTTGGTCTGGGGTTCGTCCTGTTTTTCCCAGAGCAACTTGTTTCCATTCTTAGATGGCGGAGAAATCTATGTAGTTTATGTTGACTTTGTTGGAGTTGCCGGTTTCTCACTTCCTACATTGTCGTTTCTTTTTGTTGGGGATTATGTACCATCTTTGCTTCTCACTTTTTGATTCGTGTTTGCCAAACAGATTGAATCTAAACGCCCCCATTTCTCACATATTGTGCACTTAGGAGGTAGCCGTAGATACGAGTACTCGACCAAGTTCTTTTTCCCTTTCTTTTGAACTTTATTTTCTTCGGTAGCACTTTTTTTAGATCCGGTTTAACAAAAACATTAGCTACCTCAAAATCTAAACATTGTGTAGTGTCAGGATGAAGTCTCACAGACTCCCCCATCGGACTTGTGAGACATCCCAATCCCTTCCAAGAGAACATATTTGGTGGTACATTTTTCAGATTTACCCAAAGTGGTACATATGTTACCTATGGACTCTTAGTTTCCGTGACCGGAGATCATGCCGACATGATGACAGGAACTTCTGCCAACTTCCACAATCCTCTTTTGAGGATCCGCTTTCTTGTGTTAGATTGCAGACCCTGAATTTCATTGTGGTTTGGTTAATTGTGTGGACATCAATCATCTGTGTTTCATCACGCATAGCGTTTCACGTGGAATGCTTTTAACATTCAAGGCCTTAATATGCTACATACACACTCTCTATATCTTCATTTTACTTATAAATTTTATAAGATATCGACTGAATATGGAGACTGTAATGTATCACAATAAATGTTACTAAGGAAATAAACCAGACGCTACCCTACAAGATGTCTAAATGCGGAGAATGTATTATTATGCCTAGGCAAATGAAGTGAAACCGAATACCTGAACCTGAAACGAACCGATATAAGAAGTATCTTAACTAAACTAAAACATAAAAATCCACTACAAGGAAACACAGTGTATTCCAACAGAAATAATTCGTTATAAACTTCATACAGAATATTCGAGAGAAATCCATTGAAAAATAGAGTAGATGTTTTCTAGCCGGTTGAAATATTTCCAGAGATTTCCCATGACAATTTTGTGGGATACTAGTATAGTAGTTATTGACCATTTTAGTTTTCCACGGATATTCCATGGAATAAACAAGTGTTTTCATATAGTGATACCGATGGATCTTAAGCTTCAATACCCAAAAAACTGGAACCGAGCTAGAACAGAACCTAGAACCAATCGGATACGCGAAAATTCCAAAGTACAATTATGTATTCTTAAATATTAGTTGTATTTAGAGTTGATATACCAAAATACCGAAAGGTTTAATTATAAATCGAATATATATTAGTTATTTTTTGGTACTTCAGATGTTTGGGTATTTCAAGTATACTTTTGGTATTACGAGCTTATTTTCTTCGCATTTTCGGGATTTTCGTGTGTTTTTATTATTTACAGATATATTTTTAATATTCTGAGTATAACTTAGGTATTTCAGGTATTTAACACCCAAACTTGTTGAGATCCAAAAAAACACCGAGTATTAACATTTCTTACACTTTGGAACCGAACCGATCTGAAATCGAACTGAAAAGAAATTGGTACCTATTAGATCGTAAACCTCTTTATCTGAAATATCCGGAACCGAACCAAATATCCTAATGCCCATGGCTTGTATATATCACAATAAATGTTACTTTTTAACATCTGCATGTTTCATTAACGTGTGTACTTTATAGATCATGTGTGTTAACTCTTTATAATACAACAACACCAAGAAAATACATTGAGGTGAAAAAGAGAGAGAGAGAGAAAAGAAACACGAATCATCATTTAGAGCTGAAGATCAGAGGCTCCGGAGGAGAATGGAGGCGACACCACCACCATCTCCACCAACACCACCATCACCACCCATGGCCGGTCCAGAGCATAAGCGAGAGGTAAGCCACTGATTAGGGCATCCAATTTTGAAAGGTATTTTGTAAATAATAATAATATCAATATATATTTTTAAAAACATTACAAGGGTATTTTTAAACATATTTTCATAATATAATATTTTAAAAAAAAAATTGAAAAGCATTTTGTGTATACTTTTGTTATTAAGATATAAATTTTAAAGGCATAGTTTTACTTAAAAAAAAATATAGGGCTTTTAATAATGTTTATGGACTTTCTTACTAATAAATTTATTTATTAAGTATATTATCAAATAAATCATATTTTATTAATAAAATTTGTTACTCGAAAGTGAATATATTATATATTAAATATCTATAAGGTCATCTCCAACATATCTTTATTTTTTTCTTTTATAAATTCTATTTTAGAATAAATTTTTCTCAAATTTTTGTACAAACATTGTACTATACTAAAATAAAAATAGAATTTTAAAGAAAATATTCATCTTTAGGAAAAAATAGAGTAATACATTGGAGAAAAACTCTATTATAGAGGTCTTTTACTTTAGAGAAAAGTAAAATTGAAAAGCATTTTGTGTATACTTTTGTTATTTGTTTTTTTTTTTAGTCGAAGTGTATACTTTTATTATTAAGATATAAATTTTAAAGGCATAATTTTGGTTAAAACAATATAGGGCTTTTAATAATGTTTATGGACTTTCTTACTAATAAATTTATTTATTAAGTATATTATCAAATAAATCATATTTTATTAATAAAGTTTGTTAATCGAAAGTAAATATATTATATATTAAATATCTTAAGGTCATCTCTAACATACCTTTTTTTCTTTTCTAAACTCTATTTTAGAATAAACTTTTCTCAAATTTTTGTACAAACATTGTACTATACTAAAATAAAAATAGAATTTTAAAGAGAATATTCATCTTTAGGGAAAAATAAAGTAATACACTGGAGAAAAACTCTATTATAGAGGTCTTTTACTCTAGAGAAAAATAGATGAATACATTGAATATTGAATTGTTTAATCTTATTTTTACTATTATTTGTGATTTTGAACAAAATTTATAAAAGAATATATTTTCTAGATTCGTATAAGGCATTCAAAAACGTTAGACCGGCACTATCACCACCAGAACCATATGAGATAGGAGAGACAACCGTCTTACCACACCAATTTCTTATAGATACAAGGCATGCTTCGGAGACGGACGGTGGAACTCTCAGTCCAGTGCACTATGTTCTTGAAGGAGTAGGCCTATATAGTGTGCCGTGTAAATGTTACCATTTCCTCGATATAACACATGATGGTAATGTGAAAACAGAAAACAGCTTTGTATGGATGTGTTTGGCTCCATCTGGCCATGGAAGGCGTTACGAGTACGAATGCAGGTGTGGTCGAGTCAACAAATTCAAAATATGAAGTGATGTTGTGTGTAATAAGGAGTGTCTCATCAAAAAATCTGCTAAAAGTAACTTTTAATCTTTCTCAATAATCTATTTATCTCTTCTTCTTATGGATGAAGAGGAAGCTGATATGTTCCAAAATTGTGATTGCATCTGAGAAAAAGAAGAAATAATCTATTGATCAATGTTCCGTTTTCAAACTTTGTTTCTTCACAAAGAAATTTGGTCATCATAACTTCGAAAACCCTTGTGATATTTGCAACAATGTACGTAACTACTCTAGTTCACATCCACGGATTTTTCTTATACGGCAAGAAATTGTTCTAATTCGCTAGCAAGAAAGTCATTAGTAGTGAAATAAAACAAATGTGACTTTGTTTCTAGGAGATTAAAGTAAAAAACAAAAAATTTAAATGACAGAAATTGTTGGCTCTATGATGGGCGTCTCAAACCGCCTGCTGTTTACATATATATTTACAAACGAAAAAAACATTTTTAACCATATCATTTGTGGTTACATGTGGCATGTGGACTATTAGACATAAGCTCAAGCAATTATTCATTTTTATATGCTAAGAATCAGTGGTCATTTTTCAGAAAACGATGAAGAAATCCCGAATTGTGACAAATGAATAGTCCTAGACTATGGTGGGTTGCAATAACCCACAGATACACTACAAAAATTATGCGTATTGATAGCATAATATAATAGCACGGTTTTCCAAACTGCTATTGAAGATAAATTTTAGATTTTTTCTACTTTCGATAGCATTGATATAATGCTAATATACTGAATTAGTAAGCGGGAACAAAAATCACCCTTTCCGCCAATATTTGTTAAAATTTTGGCTAAACCGCCAAATAAATTTTGACTTAGAAAAATTTTTGTCCCAAATTTTTTAATTTTGGGGGGAAGTTATTTTTTTTCCCTCTCTTTAACTTTTTTTTTCCTCTCTTCTTCACGACTCTCTTTCTCGTCTCCCATTTTCTCTCTTCCTCATTCTCTCTTCATTCTCAGATTCTCTTCCGACCCTCCACTCTCTTCTTCCTCCACGGCTTCTTACGGGTTCACTGTGGAAGATTTCGCTCTTCACGCCTCCTCCTTCACCTCCCAATCCCTCTGACCCATCTCACCCAAACCCTAGCTCCATTTCTCCGGCGTCTCCTCGTCTCTTCAGAACCGACAAGCTCCTACCTCTCCGCATCTCTACGTCGAGTTCCACACCGGTGAACGCCGTTAGCTTGTTCCGGCTCTAGCTCTTCATCTTCTGTGATTGAGGTTCTTCTCTTTTCTCCTTTTCTCGATTTTCTCGATGTGATTGAGATTCTTCTCTTTCTGCATCCAGTGATCTGTTCCTGCTTCAGTGTAGATTCTTCGTTTCTAGGAGTCACAGAATTTGAGTTTTGGCGTGCTTGGTTAATTCACACTGGAGCTCGTTCGATCTGCTGCTCATGAATTGGGGATTAAGGGTTAAAATTTTAGGTCTTTTAGCTCGATTTTATGTGAATTTATTGGAAAGTCTCTCTTTTTGAAGGTAATTCTGATATGGGTTATGTTGGAAAATGTTTACCGCATCAGGGAAATTGTAAGGCTTTTCGAATGTCAAAGTTTTGGGGATCAAATTTGCGTGCTTAAGTAATGCTGCTGCATTTGGAATTGTTTCTCCTCCTCTGGGTTTTTATTTTTGTTTCTGATACTGAAAATTGGTTAATTTAGAGGGGCTTCATGTTACAGTTTATTGTATTTGGTAGGATTAGGTTCTGAAGATGGCATCAAAGTTGATACAAGTTCAGTCAAAGGCATGTGAGGCCTCAAAGTTTGTGGCTAAGCATGGAATTTCCTACTACAGGCAGTTGCTTGAGAAGAACAAGCAATATATCCAGGAACCTGCCACTGTGGAGAAGTGCCAAGAGTTGTCTAAGCAACTGCTCTACACCCGTCTTGCTAGGTCGTTATCTCTCCTCCTTCAACATTTTCCTAGCCATAGTTTACAACCATTTCTAGATTCTTGTCAACAAACCATCTTTTTCATTTCATTCTTTGAGATGCATGTGAAACTTGGGATTTGCATCAAGGATAGTATCACTTATTGCTGTATAGGCTGTTCTTGGAACTGAAAAATGTGTATACTTGGAATCTTTTATGTCTCCTCTAATAGATTGGAACTAAAATGAAATTTTTATGTTGTCTATGATATCTTTGCATTGAGTTGTTTGTCATCTTGTTTAATCCTTTGTCATAGGCTGCAGGATTATGTTTAGTAGCAGTCAAGAGCCTAAGTTGTTTGATTAATAAATCTCTTAGTAAGCCCATTGGCGACAATCTTTCCTCTCTACTAAGTATCAAATGACACAATATCATGAGTCAGGATTCCTGAATATCAAACTTCTTATGGTCCATCTTTGTGTGTAACCTTTCTCAGTATCTAACAGTTTTCCACTCCATATTGCAGCATTCCTGGACGCTATGAAACTTTCTGGAAGGAGCTAGACTAAGCAAAGAACCTATGGAAGAACAGAGCCGATCTGAAGGTAGAAGATGCAGGCGTATGTCTATAACGCATCAGTCCTTCCCCGCAACTCTGAAACCGATCTGAAGGTAGAAGATGCAGGCGTATGTCTACATGCTCAGCAAGGTAGAATCCATCCTAGAGCGACTAGTTGAACCCGACAGTCAACACATAGCCGAACTGTATCCTTTGATATACTGGCGTATGTCTTACAATGGTTCATCTTTTTGCGGTGTTACCTGCTTCAGACAGGGAAAACCTTGATGTTAAACGAGTCCACAACTGTAGAAGGTCAGAATCTTATATGTCCACTTATAATTTCTTTGTGTCCTTCTCGTATTCTCGTATCCATAAGCTTACTTTGTGAATTAGATTGAGCCATGAATGGCAAGCTTACCTTTCTCGGACTCATGCATTACGGAAAGTGCTTGTGTCTGTTAAGGGCATATATTATCAGATATTATGTTACTTTTATCTTTAAATTTCATATAATGTAGTTAGTGTAGTAACTTACTCGTTATTGATTCATTCACTTTTCATCACTGAATTTATTTCTACAATATCAAAATCATTTGCAAATTAAACTGGTAGCTAGGGACAAAACATACTCGTTTGTTTGAATCTTTTACATGTCTATGTAGGTTCAAAGAGAGTCCCTGCTTTGGAATCTTCCTGCTTTCGGTGGGATGGTGTCTTGGGAAGGAGAAGGTTCACCTTTTAAGGAGGATGATGAGAGTATTACACATCATGTAAGCTATTTAGGTTGTTGCTTAATATTGACTATTCCTTAAGTATTGGTAGATAGATCTCAATAACATTCATTCTGTTTCGTAGAATATTGACAAACATACTCGTTTGTTTGAATCTTTTACATGTCTATTCATGAATAGATTGTTCCAGTTCCTTATGTGAAGCAAGTCAAGGTTCAAAAATCTTTAACTCTCTTCTGTTGTGGTTAGGGCGTTAGTTGAAATTCTACAAGTATCGAGTTTATTCTGAAAAATGTATCTATTTTTTTTTTTTTTTGGTTATGTAGTTGTCTTCAGCTGGTGGTCGACTTATCATCTCAAGTGTTGGTGTGTGGGATGCAATTAGTGCAGAAGAGGCTCTTGATTGTTGCCGGGGTTTGCCACCTGAAGCTTCGGCCGAGCATATTGTTAAAGTATAGTATTTGAGTTGCTTATATTTTTCGATATTATACATTTGTGAAAACATTGAAGGATCTTTTGTGTAAACATTTTTGTAACAAGTGCAGATTCCATATATGATATTTTGTGTAAACAATTTTGGTGTATTAATAAAATGGTTTCAAATATTTTTTTAAATAAAAATCCAATTCATAAAATAATAATAATAATAATAATAATAATAATAATAATAATAATAATAATAATAATAATAATAATAATAATAATAATAATACGGCTTGGCTCGGCTCGGCTCGGATCTAACTATAGCAAAGGAAACTATCGCTATTATAGATGCAAGATATTATAGCACGGACGAAAGTGCTATCACATATCGCCGAGCTATTATAGCTGGGGCAGACATAGCATTATCACAAACGCCATCATATACATACCATAGCGTTTTTCGTGTGCTAAGAATAGAGATTTTTCTTGTAGTGTTTCTAACAAAACCGAAGAAGAACGATCAATCACTACTCAAATTTCCGCACAACTAGCAATACAATCAGTCTACCAAAAACCACGCACGCTAATCACTATGCAATCTACCGCACAACAAATCAATCAATCAATCAAGCAAGCAAGAAATGAAACAAGCAATTACCACACACAAATTCACGCAATCTAATGATCGGTCGGATGCGTCGTCAGTCCGGGTTCAGGTCATGATGAACGGTCGTCAGTTCCGCTCATCATTTAGTTTCACACAGTAATCCATTTGCTTTCAGAACCATCTCAATCATGCAAATAGTTACTATGCTACTCAAAACAATCAGCTGAACACTCTGCATCCACCACATACATAAAACGATATATCATACACAATAAGGTTTTCAGTACATGGTTATGATCAGAGTCCACACATAAGACCGTCATCATATCCAAAAACCCATACGACGCCGCTATAGATCAGAAAAGTCAAAGACGACACGCATAGTCGCCTATCCGCCAATATATCTACAAGACAAGAATAGAGTTAGTGCCCCCAACTTACCTGGCCTAACTACAACTATCATATCCTAACGCCTCCAGCAAGATCGAAATACCCAACACCACTGGCAAAATAGCTCGCTGAAGTATCCGCTGGCAGGTGCGCCGGGAGGGTGTGGTGAGTGTGTGTCTCGAGATGGTGCTCCAACATGTTGTGGCTCGGCTATCGGGCAAGGATGAGCAACGTGACCTGCGCGGCCACACACCTGGCAGACTGGAGTGGACGCTGAGCGCGGTCCACGGTAACACGCGGATGCCTGATGATCATAACCTCCACACAACTGACAAGTCCTCACTGGCTCGGGTCTGGACAACAAAACAACCGGTAACTGCCCAACGGGCGGCTGACTGAGCTTGGGATCTCTGCGACTGGGTTCCGCTCGATAGTCCTCTGGTACTGGTACTCGGTACGGCTCTCCACCGGAAGTATACTCACCTGATCTGATGTTAGGGCAAGTCAGCGTTTCGTGACCCTCGTGACCACAAATCGGACAGCCGTCCGGTCCGGGCAATGGATGGTACGGCCCTCATAGATGCGGGTCTACTGCTCGGGGACACCAATACAAATGAAACTCACATACTCCACATCCGCTGCATGCTCTCCTCTATGGTACTGCTGACGGCGCCTCTACCCTCTCGGCTGGTGGCGAGACTGACTCGAACTGTGACTCGGTAGATGCTGGCGACATAACAATGTCGAACGGTGTACGGGGTGATCCGGGTCGTGGGCTGTAACTCCACATATGCTCCTCCCAAAAATCCATCCAATCTGCATAAGGGTCTCGGCTGCCTGCATCATCCATCATCACTGGAGGTAAAGGGTCTGGAAGAGGCGACCAATCTACCTGTGCTGTTCAAGCACCATGCATTTGTCGCAATTGAACTGGCGGACGATCTGCCGTACGAGATCCCCGCGAATGACCTGGCGAAGCTTGGTATCCCTGAAACTGAATCAACTGACCCTGCTCTGAACCGGCTGATCCCTGCTGACTCATACTGCCCAACTGAACTACTCCACACGCACACACACCCCTCCACTCCACCCAGGACACACTGCTGAAAGACTGCAACCAAAAACACAAGACAAGTTAGTACGAATAATACGAGATTCTACTATCCCATCCCAACCCCGGGTTTAACGGACGTGGCTCGGTTTCCTAATGGATGCATGTGTGACACATTTGACTCGATAAAACACGGAAAACACTCAAAAATGAAATGTTTCGAAACCCATGCAGAACCATGCTCTGATACCACCTTTCTGTAACGCCCCTTTCCCATTCTCCGCTGACCGTCGAGCTGGCCGGTCAACAATCAAACAAGAACATGACCGATCGAACCCGAGCAAGTCGAACGGTAAAAGTTCACCACAAGACGAAGCCAAGAATAGATCGGTTTGAGACAAAGGCTCGCACCAATCCGTCTTTGACCTCGTTATCCTCATTTCCATAGTACAAGTGGTACCACTTGCACTACTTCGATGAGTTGTGTCGGTTCGGACTAAAACCTCATATCAGGGAAACAATTTCATTTCTGAGTAATCAACGTTAAGCACAACGTTTAATAGAATTTCACAAACAATCGTCAAGTCAAATAAACAAAGAAATCATCATATGAAATAATCAATAACGCCGAACCGAGAAAACACCCAAAAATCCTGAATCAAATCCCGCCACAAGCCATCTGATAGGTCTAAGTTTTAATCCATATTCTAACTGCAAGTGCACTGTAATGTCAATGTAGTACTTAGGGTTATCGAATCCACAGGGACTCCGGTTTTCAATAGATTCAGAACGGAAGAGAATTAAACTAAGATGAAAGCAATGTGTAGTAAACTAAAAAGCAAACAATAAAGTAAATCAGATAGCAAGATTGGTTGTGAAAGCAGTTAATTAAGGGCGCTAAGTCTAGGGTGTTCTCAGGAAATCAGACAAGCAGACAAATCATTCAGTAAGGATCTAATTAAGCACAGTTCTAGAACTCAGAACACGGATATAGAATTAACCAATTGTCGTTGCGAGAATTCTCTAAGTCTAGGTGCAGCAATCCAAATTTCTTTGCAATTACTAACAGATTAAACCAGCTTTAATTCTAAGTCGATATGTTCACAATTAAACTAAACCAAATTCCTTTGCGAGAAGTTTAATTGCTCAACCTAAATAGTTCAGATTCTAAACCACACTTTCGTGTCGTATTTAGCAACCTAAGATCTAGATTCTAAGTGATCAAGTTAGAACTAGCATTAAACACAATTTAGATCGAAGAACAGATAAGTTATGAATCCTTAACTGAATTAATTTAATCTAGCAAGTCATGAAATCCTTAATGAGAAACCCTAAACCTAACTATGAATCTACTCAGACATAGAAGATGTAAACATAATCAATGAATTAATAGAAATCATAAAAGAGATTAAATAAATAAAGGCGTTCGAAATCTTCTCCAAAATAAAGTGAAGTACAGGATCAGATCAGCCCCAATTAGCTCTAAAAACTCTCTGCTCTAAATTATGAATTGTGTCTCAAAAATAATGTCTAAATCCTAATATATATAGCTAATCACGTCTGGGGCTTCTGTGTAATATCTGGAACTTTTCTGGGCTCTTTTGCAATATTTGATAACTTCATTAAACCGCCGAGATCTGGCCCATTCGCGTCTTGCATCGACCGATGCAAGTGTGTGTCGATCGATGCATGATTCCAAAACTGGACAGTGAGTTCATCTTCTCGGACCAAATCTCCAAAATACTCCAATAAGCTCCATAATCACCACATTAGCTCCAAACGTGCGTATTCCTAATAAAACCTGTAAAAGACTCTAAAGAGACACAAATAGACTCTAAAACATACTTATATCATGGTCTAAAACTAGTAAAAACCATGATATATCACCATCCCGAAACTACACCGATGACCTCCCGCGTCCGTCGCTGCTAAACCTGAAAAACACAAAAAGAGTCTAATGAGCGATCTAAGATCACCCAGTGAATCGGCTCCCCACTAACGGCTTCTAATCTACCTAAGTCTACAAATTCCCGCCCCAAAACCCAAAATAACAATCAGCATGAATAATGGTCGATCACGCACTACCATATCGTGATAAACCCAAACACACACAATCAAAGCCAAAGATAAGGAGAAATAAGGGAAATCGAAGGCACTGCGGCACATGTCCTCGATTGGACTCGATCTATCTATCGCGCACCAAAAAAAAGAACAAACAACAATGGGCCCTACGAACTCGGTAACTTCCACGGGTTTACAATGTCACCTATATGGTAACTAACCCACGACTCCTAAACGTGTACACAAGGTCCAACGAATAGGACACCGTTCTCCGTCCATCGATACACGGTGACTCGGACTACCCCTAGATAGCCAGAGATTCCATGTGATTCGGCCCTAGGACATGACCCCGTATTCTCCGAATCACACACCTACCGGCGTCACCCGATAGGTTAACACCATAACCAGAATCACCGTGATCCGATTAGGTAAAACCCGAGGATCCAATCGGGTCGGAAGTACCAGAACGTAATCAAAACCTAGGCTTGCGGAATCTAACGCGCCCTATAGTCCTAGTGCAGAAATGTAAACACGTAGACTCTCTGGGACTCTAGCACAGATCACGCAATCAACAACAATAATAATAATAACAGTTCCCAACCATTCTGCAAGCCACTACACTACCACACCACCGCTCTGACTAAGTAAGATACCTAGTCAGCACTAACTAACTTACCCGGTCCCGTGACCGGAGTAAGTGTCCACAATGACTGCTCGGCCTAACAACGAGCAGTCTAACAAGCCTGCACACAAAGCTCAACACAGCACAATAATCACAACAATCAATCACGCAATCACAATCAATCACAACAATCACAGCAATCACAACACAAGCAGGCCTATTAAGGTTTCTAAGTCTTTTAATCAATTCTCGTCCGCTACCTTGGGTTAGCGGATTGCTAACCCGTAGACGGCTTACAACACACACCACTTCCTTAATTAACCCGTTCTAGATATCTTTTAATAACTCCTCGATCCGTCGGTTTAGAGTTAGTAAACTTACTAACTCCCCGACATCTCATTATTAATTTAATTTAGTTCATTACCCTTTCCCGCTATTAAACCTAAACCCCAAACCCGTTATAATATTCTATATATTCGTTTAGGTTTAACCATGTTTTAATGTCGTCTTACTTCCCGTATATAGATTCATTAATTATCGTTCTTATACAATATATATGCATATACGGTCCTAAACAATGGTCTATATGAATGCATCACCCAATCATTACTAACAACCTAGCGGCACACAACCAATTAACCTTTTAATTCTTTAAACCCTAACATGCTTATCTGATCCTAACCGGTTTATCATTAACGTCCAATTATTCAATATTAACCAATCATTTTGATTATCGGGTATGCAATCCTAAATCTACAGTTTTACGTTTCCCGGTCTATATGTAACTAAAGGTCTGTGAGCAGACTCACAGTGAGATAGGCGCGGAATGACGGCTCGATGCGAATGTGAATCCCGAGATATCCGACACGAACCCTGAACTCCCGAATCTCGAACTCCGAACTCCCGAATGCCCTGAAATATCGGAATGGTCGTGGACCAAGCGTTGGCCGGCTTGGTCTCCGGGGTTGACCGCGTTGACCGGCGGTTGACTGCGTTGACCGGTGGTTGACCATTGACCCGTGTGTTGACCGTTGACCCGTGCGTTGACCGAAGGTTGACCGTTGACTCTGACTTGAACCGGTTGACCTTCCTTGAACCAGCTAAACCAACTGAATTGATGTAACCCAACTAAACCGGTCTAATTAGAACCGGTTAGGTTAAACCGGTTTTGGACAAACATTGACCAGTTTGACCTAACCATTGACCAAGGCTAAACCAGCCTTAAACCAATCTAAATCTTGAATCAAACCATCCCATCATACTCCTTGAAGAACCGGCTGAAGATTGGAGGCGGTGGAGCTTTCTCCGACGACTTTTCTGGCGTTGACCGACGGTGGTCCGGCGTTGACCGGCCGGTTCGCCCCTTTTTCCGGTGACTCAGAAGACGATCCACCTATCAAACTGACCGCAAAGAGAAGATCTATCCAATCATAGCTTCAAAAAATTCAGATCTGATGAAGGAAGAGAGATATCCACCAAACCCTAATCCGCGGATGCTTTCCAGCCAGATTCCGGCGAGCTCCGGTGATGGCGACGATGGTGGCTGGCTGGAGATTGTAGAGGAGGGAGAGAGAAAGCTATATCACTTTGCAGAAGTTGATTTGGGTTTATAATGAAGAAGTTATGGTATTTTTGGTGTTGAAGGTATGAAGAACATATTTAGGGTTCTTGAGTTTTTCTTGAAGATTCAAAGGTTTCCTGGGTTTTTTTCTTGGTTTGTATGAATGAGTGTGATGAATCTGATGAATAGAGAGAGAGATAGAGGTGTGGGTGTTTCTAGAGTGTGGTTTTTGAGAGTGAAATGAATTTGATAGCTTTCTTTTGCATGCAAAAATGAGGTTCTTTGCACATAATCTCATGCACTTCACCAACATCTGAGAAGTGGCACCTCTGGGGTGATAACACCTGTCCATCTGAGTGTTTTGTAGCCAAAAACCCTTCCCTAATTAGCTATAAACACTCCTTAATCCTCCTTTCTTCTCTTGCTCGGTTTTAACGGTTTTCGGGTTTAATATTTTAGAATCTCCTCGGATGATCCGATAAATCTCCAAAACTCCACTATTAGATTCTCCATGCTATTTGATGAATTTATCATTTTGAATCACTCCATTCGGGCTTACGTAGCTCCGGTTATGAATTTTCGAAGTTTCTTCGGGTTTGTCGGTTTCCATTCCCGACAAGCCGTAAAAAACATTTCCGCTCCGTTTCTTCCAATTCTGATCTTCTAAACATTCTTTATGTTGAAACATAAGAATATTTGGCCCGTCTCGGCTTCCGTCTTAAACTTTGGCAAAATTACCATTTTGCCCCCGACTTTGGTAAAATGACAATTTTGCCCCCGGTTGACTTTCTGCTGCCTGTTGACCGTATTTTTGATACGGGGTATCACAGTATATGTCTTTGTTATCGAGTGTTTTAGAGTCTTTTGAAGTCCTTTTATGTGTGTTTACATGTCTAGGTACGTTTGGAGCGGATTTGGACATTATGGCGCATTCTGGAGCTATTTGGAACATTTGCCCGAGAAGAAGAAGTCACTGCCTATATCAGACATTTGTGTCGATCGACACAACATGTGCATCGATCGACACAACATCGTGACAGTCAATTCTCGCGTGTTTAATGAAGATTTATGGAAATTTCCCTTTGGCCCAGAAGTTTCTCATAATTACAAAGAAGCCCCAGCCGAGTTTGGATCATTATATTAGGGTTTTTAAGCCATTGTTTAGGCTACGCTTTTCATACGCTTTTCATACGCTTTAATTACGCATTAATTTAATTTGAGAGAGTGAGGGGCTGATCTTGTACTCGAGAGAGAAGAGATTTCGAACCCCAGTTTCTTATTCTATTTTATGCTATTTGGTTTTCTATTCATTATGATTTCTGTTTCATTGATCATGTCTGAATAGTTTACCTGTTAGGTTTAGGGATTCTCACAGGGGATTTCATGGAATTATAGGTTGATCAATCTGTAGGGATTCATATCTTTCTAGTTCTTCATTTAGGGTTGTTCTTAAGGCTTAATCTGAATTAGCTACCCAGATTTATGATGTTAGGTTGATTTCTGAAATGACAGTTGATTAATTAACTTGAAAGAACTTAGATGAGCAATTTGACTATTCGCAAAGAAATTTGGCTTAGAAGAATTGTGAACGAAAGAACCTGAGATTAATGCTTGTTTAGAACTCTAGGATTCGCAATGAAAGTTGGTCTGCTAGGTTGTTAGACATAGATAATATTCGCAACGAAAGTTGGTCTGTTATAATTTGTAGAACAGTTCTTAATTTGATATCGATTGATTGATTAGCTTGTGTTCCTAATTTCCTGAGAACTCCCTTGACCTGACGCTTTGCCTTCTTGCTTACAACCGTTTACGCTATTTTCTGCTCTGATTTACTGCTTCCTGATTTGCATCGCCTAGCTTAACATGAATTTCTATAATCTATTGTAAGAGTCTTGAGTCTCTGTGGTTCGACCCCTACTAACTACAATTGTCATGTGGACTTGCAGTTTACATTAGGGAATTAAACTCTGAGCATATCTACTACATCGAAGAGAAATGAGTTTCTTCTAATCATGCAAATATCAAGGCCGTGGTAGAGTGGCCACTTCCGACTAATGTGAACCAGGTGTGTGGTTTCTTGGATCTTTTAGGGTACTATCGGCGCTTTGTACGGAATTTTTGAGCAATAGCATGTCCGTTGACAGCCTGCAAAAGAGGCATTTTTTTGGTCGGGTGAAGCAAAGGAATCATTCGATTAGTTGAAACATGCTCTATGTTCTGCACACGTTCTAGAACTGCCAAGGTTCGACAAGCCTTTTATCATTGAAACATATGTGTGTGGTCAGGGTATATGCACAATATTTATGCAGGAAGGACATCCCTTGGCTTACATCAGTAGACAAATGAAAGGAAACAATTGCATTTGTCCATTTACGAGAAGGAGTTGTTAGCAGTGGTTTTTGTATTTAAAAGGTGGCGACACTACCTGCTTACAAGCCATTTCATGATCAAAACAGATCAACGAAGTCTGAAATACCTGCTGGATCAAAGATTGAATACACCAGTTCAGTAGCAATGGCTTCCTAAGCTATTGGAATTGATTATGAGATACAGTACCGACAAGGAAGGGATAATACAGTCGCAGACGGACTGTCAAGGGTAGAAGGCTCGGAGATTCTACACATGTCGATGACAGTCATGGATTGTGATTTGCTGCAGAAAATTCAGAATGGTTACGAGGCTGATACGACCATAAAAGAACTGATTGAGGAGTTTAAGAAGAACCCGTCAGGTCGCAAGTACTTTTCATGGTCACAAAACCTTCTCATACATAAGGGTAAGCTGGTTGTACAAGAATATGAAGCGGTACGAAAGCTGATATTAGAGTGGCTTCATTGTTCGGGTTTGAGAGGTCACTCTGGCAGCGACACAACTCATCAGCATGTGAAGGGGCTGTTCTATTGGAAGGGTACTTCTAAGGATATTCAAGCTTTCATTCGAAGCTGCAACGTTTTTCAGAGATGCAAATATGATACAACTGCATATCAAGGTTTACTCCAACCTATTCCTATTCCTGAAACAGTTTGGACTGATATTTCCATGGATTTCATCGAGGGTCTACCTCTAACTTTTGGGAAATCAGTTATTTTGGTGGTTATGGATAAGTTGAGTAAGGCTTCTCACTTTATTAAACTTTCTCATCATTATACAGCGGTTTACGCAGCTCAAGTATTTCGGAATAATGTTTTTAAACTCCATGGGTTTCCGCAGTCGATCGTTAGTGATAGAGACAAGGTATTACTAAGCGATTTATGGCAGGAGCTGTTTACCTTGCAAGGAGTTTCTCTTAACATGTCTACACCTTATCACCTACAAAGTGATGGTCAGACAAAATTGGTCAATAGATATCTGGAGACGAACTTGAGATGTATGTGTAGTGATCGACCTCACATGTGGAGCAAACGGTTACCACTCGCGGGATACTGGTACAATACAATATTTCATACCGCGATACTAGGTGACACCATACTAGGTCGTTTACTAGTAGACTCCTCCACATCATCTACTGTACTTACCGGGAAAGTCGAAGGTAGCTATTGTTGCTCGTTGCTTGCAGGACATAGAGAATATGGTGATGCTACTTAAGTTTCACATTATTCGCGCCCAACATTATATGCAGCTGTTCGCGAACCAGCATCGCACGGATAGGTAATTGGAGATTGGAGATTATGTGTATGTTAAGTTGCAACCCTATCGTCAGAATTCAGTCATTGTGTGCAACAATCAGAAGTTGGCGCCAAAGTTTTTTGGTCCGTACAAGGTTATTAATGATATACCATGGATTTTAGGGCTTTTAACCATGGTATATGTCTTATTTATCGAGTCTATTATTATGTTTTAGAGTCTTTTCAGGTGTTTATTAGGTACACGCACGTTTGGAGGATTATTGGAGATAATGGAGCATTTTGGCCAAGTTTGGAGCTAAAAGCCGAGAGAGCTAATATCACCAAGTTTGGACGACCTTTGCAACGATCGATGCACTCTTGGTGTCTATCGTTGCAGCCCTGCGACAGCAGATTATGAAGACTTTGGAGATTTGCAGTTTTGCCCCAAAAGGTTCCAGTATTTACAAAGAAGCCCCAAAACGTGTTTAGACTTATATATTAGGGTTTTAAGCCATTGTTTAGGTTACGCTTTATTTTACATTCAGAGAGTTTTAGGGGCTGGTTTTGTTGACTTGATTTCGAACCCCTGTTCTTATTCCTTTGATTGTTTTATGATATCTATTTTGACTATGTTTTCTGTTATGATTGCTATGTTTGAGTAGATCTCTTGTTAGGTTAGGGATTCTCATTAGGGATTTGAAGGAATGTTAGATTAATTGATTAAGATTTATCATCTAGTTCTTCATTAAATCTGTTCTTAATGCTTAATCTGAACTGGCCATTTAGATTATTGATTTTAGGTTGATTTACACAACGACAATTGGTTTATTTAACTAGATCTGATTTAGGTGAGCAATTTATCTATTCGCAAAGGAATTTGGTTTAGAGAAATTGTGAACGAACGAACTTGGAATTAATGCATGTTTAGAACTCTAGGATTCGCAACGAAAGTTGGCTTGCTAGGTTGTTAGACATAGATAATTATCGCAGCGACAGCTGGTTAGTTTTACCTTCGTGATTCTAGTTCAAGAACGCTATAGATTAGATCTGATTATCTGTTATCTGATTTCCTGATATCCTGAGAACTCCTGAAACCTGACGCCTTCGTTTGATTGCTTACTTTCACCTCGCTAGATCTGTTACTTGCTATTTTGTTTACTGCTTTACAAATCTGCTTCGCTTAGTTTAATCCGAATTACTTATAATCTATCGTGTGACCGGAGTCCTTGTGGATTCGATATCCTAAGTACTACATCTGCATCATTGTGCACTTGCAGTTAGAATAGGGATAAACCTTGACCTATCAAGTTTTTGGCGCCGTTGCCGGGGACTCTTTGAGTTCGCCGATAGATTCAGGACTAGGATTTAGACTAAGCATTTTTTATTTTTCTTGTTTACTCATGTTCTTGTTTCTTTGGTGTTGCAGGAATCGCATTGCATCGATCGACATGGTCTTGTGTGTCGATCGACACTGATTCGCAATTGCATCGATCGACGCTCTACTTGCATCGATCGACACAAGGCGAAACCAGAGATACCGAGAGCTTGAGCACTTAACAGGTTTCTCTCTAGGGAACCTGTGATTCTGATTCGCGGCGAGGACGGCATTTTACGAAACCGAGAGGGTCATATATTCAACGTGAAGGGTCAGAAACTGTATGGGGAAGGAAACCCTATCATACCATACGCATTGGTTGAGCAAATAGCTGAGATGAGAGACAAGATTGATTCTATCCACAGCATCCTACTTTGGAAGAGACAAATCCGAGCTGATGCAAAAGCTGAAGAGTTTGCAGGGGTGAATTATATAGCTGGAGCTGATTATCATGGACTGACATATGGAAACCAGCAGAGACGAGGTTCTAGTTATGCTCTGAGATTGAGATATTATGGATTTTCATCTCACCAAGCCCCTCCTGCACCTACGCATAAGAGCAGATTGGAAGCCATGATGGAGCAGTGTCTTGAGGAACAACAACAGATCGATGTGTCTTCCAACTCGAAGATTGATGCCTTGTACACTAATTTGAATGGGAAGTTTGAGTCCTTGAACACTCATATAAGGCTGCTGGACACACAAGTGGATCAGATTTCAAGTTCTGTTAGAAGGAAGAATGCTCGGAATGCTCATATCAACGCCATCTCAGTTCAAAGTGAACGCAGGCTGGATCAGGGATCGTATCTTGAAGTTAAGGCTATGGAAATAGTGGAAAACACAGAAGAATCCGAGATTGAAATCCCTGAGTTTGAGAGTTTCGACGGACCAGACTCAACCGAGATTGACATTGATATTTTGACTTGGACAGTTCAGATTGATAATGGACCAAGCCAAGAAGAGAAATTTGAGTTTAAGACTGCTAAACTAGTGGGAAAAGCTGAAGTTGGAACTCGAGATGAACTACTTGCATCGATCGTTGCACAAAGTGCGTCGATCGATGCACACCGTGAAGAATCAGCCTCGCTTATTTCTCGTGGAGTTGTTAAGGAACGGGTCTACAAACCTTCAATACCATTCCCAAAAGTTTCTAAAAGGTCTAAACATGAGCAGAATGTGGTCAAGTGCATGGTAGTGGTGGATAAGGAGATGAATGAAACTCCACCAGCTGAAGCTTCACAAGTTCATCCTAGTGTATTGAGATATGCAAAGAAGATTGTTTCCACTGATGGTCATTTTAAAGATGAAGTTCAGATTGGTGGAACTACAACGTCTGATAGTGGAGAAAAGAAGATGGTGGCTCCTCAGGAATCTACTCTAACATCTTCAGAACCTCCAACTGCTCATAAGCAGAAAGCTCCGAACATCAGATCTCCACCAAAGCACAGGTATAAAGCTTTTAAAATTAAACCTCCTGATCAATCAGCTTTGAATGTAGGGAAACTCATAATCCCACCCAAGCTTCGCTCCCGCCCTGGATCTCTTCCTATGTTCCTTGGACGATCTCATGCTGATACTGCTTATACGCCTCCTTGGATGAGGAGACATTCACAGAGACACTCCAAGTCTCTGTTGAAACCCCCATGAGTCTGATCTCTTCCAATAAGTCAAGCTAATGACTTAAAACAAGCGCTGAGTGGGAGGCAACCCACTGTTAGGTTCGTTTTTGTTTTCATTTTTCGTTTTGATTTTGGTCTTTTGATTTTTCTGTTTAAGTGTGTTCAGAGGCGTGAGAAACAGGCAGAATCGCACTGCATCGATCGACACATATAGTGCATCGGGTGATGCAGTCGCGATTTATGGTTTACCGATTCGATTACAGTTCAGACACCGGTTATCTCAATAACCGCGAGTAAGATTTACCTTGCATCGATCGACACCCTTGGGCATCGAGCGACATAGGGCGACAACATGTAAGTATTCTGCAACTTTCGGATGTTTCAAATTTGTTTATCTTTCTCGCCGAACCTGAGCTTGATTACACTGGGGACAGTGTAGTTTAAGTGTGGGGGAGGTAGCTACTGACGCACGCTTTCTGTTTTCTTAGAGTCAGTCCTTTTTCAAAATTTTGTTTTATTGAGTCAAAACGGTTTAAGTAAGAAATGATGAATTTTTTAGAAGATTAACAGCACTTGCAGGAACTTAAGTAACCATTGGGATGAAGTTGCAGAACAATCTATGACTATAAGAAAATCCATACACGGATCAGCCTACCGAGAACACCCACATCGCTTCAGGTATCAGAGGATCCTTTTACTGACTTCACCATTAATACTGACTTAATTTTCTCACATAAGGGCTTGGAATACCTTGAGTCGGATTCCTCTGTTGGTTCTGACACAGCTTGTAAACCTGTCCAATTTGGTTCCCTTCTCCCCTTCTCTAAAGTAAAAGAAAAAAAAAAGAATAATAAACTGAGGATGAGCTAGTAGCTCCGAAGTGGTCACGGGAGTGGTAGCTACCACTATTACCTCCTGTGCGATCCATAGAATGTGTCCAAAGTACACCCCATAACGGGAAGAACACTGATAAAAAAAAAATGATACCCAGTGGGAAAAAAATCAGTTGTTAAGGAAGGGAAAAGAAAAGAAAGGAACCAGAGAAAGATAGTATGGTGGTCTAGAGCTGACAGAGTAAGAATCCATGTGCCCTTTGATCGATACTCCTTAGGTGAGACCGCACTTAATTTGCTTAAGAAGTCAGTAGGGTGAATTTGAATGCGTGAATGTGATTGTGAAGTTTACTTAGGACAGTTGCTAAGTGTGGGGGAAGTATATGTTGGTCTTGATGTCTGCAGGTGAATCTTTCATGTGGCTTACTAGGGAGAATCTGAGTGTTATTGCTTCTAGGATGAAAAGAATTTCTGAAAGTTTTCAAACCTCTTCACCATGTTCTAGTTCTTTGTTTTGCTTGAGGACAAGCAAGAGCTAAGTGTGGGGGAGTTGATATACCATGGATTTTAGGGCTTTTAACCATGGTATATGTCTTATTTATCGAGTCTATTATTATGTTTTAGAGTCTTTTCAGGTGTTTATTAGGTACACGCACGTTTGGAGGATTATTGGTGATAATGGAGCATTTTGGCCAAGTTTGGAGCTAAAAGCCGAGAGAGCTAACACCAATTTTGGACGACCTTTGCAACGATCGATGCACTCTTGGTGTCTATCGTTGCAGCCCTGTGACAGCAGATTATGAAGACTTTGGAGATTTGCAGTTTTGCCCCAGAAGGTTCCAGTATTTACAAAGAATCCCCAAAACGTGTTTAGACTTATATATTAGGGTTTTAAGCCATTGTTTAGGTTACACTTTATTTTACATTCAGAGAGTTTTAGGGGCTGGTTTTGTTCTCGAAAGAGACTTGATTTCGAACCCATGTTCTTATTCCTTTGATTGTTTTATGATATCTATTTTGACTATGTTTTCTGTTATGATTGCTATGTCTGAGTAGATCTCTTGTTAGGTTAGGGATTCTCATTAGGGATTTGAAGGAATTTTAGATTAATTGATTAAGATTTATCATCTAGTTCTTCATCAAATCTGTTCTTAATGCTTAATCTGAACTGGCCATTTAGATTATTGATTTTAGGTTGATTTACACAACGACAGTTGGTTTATTTAACTAGATCTGATTCAGGTGAGAAATTTATCTATTCGCAAAGGAATTTGGTTTAGAGAAATTGTGAACGAACGAACTTGGAATTAATGCATGTTTAGAACTCTAGGATTCGCAACGAAAGTTGGCTTGCTAGGTTGTTAGACATAGATAATTATCGCAGCGACAGCTGGTTAGTTTTACCTTCGTGATTCTAGTTCAAGAACGCTATAGATTAGATCTGATTATCTGTTATCTGATTTCCTGATATCCTGAGAACTCCTGAAACCTGACGCCTTCGTTTGATTGCTTACTTTCACCTCGCTAGATCTGTTACTTGCTATTTTGTTTACTGCTTTACAAATCTGCTTCGCTTAGTTTAATCCGAATTACTTATAATCTATCGTGTGACCGGAGTCCTTGTGGATTCGATACCCTAAGTACTACATCTGCATCACTGTGCACTTGCAGTTAGAATAGGGATAAACCTTGACCTATCAATTAACAGATGTGGTAAAGTTGCGTACAAGATGGATTTGCCTCCATCATCATAAATCCATCATGTTTTTCATGTTTTCCAGATGAAGTTATTAGTGGGCAATGTGATAACTTCGACTGAATTGCATGTGATGGTGTCTGATGTGTTGTTACGCGAGCCTGAAAGAATCTTGGGGAGAAATATGGTACAAAAGATAGGGTCAAGTGATTACAAAGGTGTTGGTTAAGTGGTAAAACGAACTGGTCGAAGAAGCAATTTTGGAGTTATTGTTTGATCTGAAGAGCATGTTTCCATTGTTTGAACCTTGAGGTCAAGGTTCTTCAAATATGGGAGATTTATTACATGGAACGAGATGGTTAGTTGGCTTGGGGAATTTGAGTCACGGGCCACGTCAGCTATAAAGATTTCAAATTAGTATATTTTTGGTTTTATTTGTTGCAATTATTAGCAATTGTTTTATTCTTTTATTAAGATAGATTTCTGCCTCAGGAATCATCATTCTCAACTTGACGTTATTTACTTCTCTATCTCTACTCTGGAAATATTGTTGCTCATCTTTGTTTAAGGATTTATTTTAATTTTTGGATTTTTTTCAAATTGAGGTTAGAACTTGTGTTTTATGAAAATCGGTTCTTTTATTGTTGCATATCTATGATCACGTTTTATCTTTATCAGTGACTGAACACGTAATCTCAGGACCGTCTTTTCCGAGTTCTTCAAACCTCCTACACCTGGTAAAAGTGGCCTACTCAGAACGGATGAAGGAGACTTTGTTGCACTTTACATATCCATATCCACGGTCCATATGGTGCTCCTGCACAAGACTAAAAGAAATACGACGTGGTACTCCTCGTAGGTCTCGGAATCGCAGCCACGCCTATGATCAGCATACTCAAGGAAATCATCAACAACATGAAATCCCATGACTACAACAACGACATTGAGAACATCAGTAATGGTAAAGTTAAAGGTTTTAGGACAAGGAAAGCTTATTTATATTGGGTGACTCATGAGCAAGGATCGTTTGAGTGGTTTAAGGGAATAATGGACGAGGTTTCAAAGCTGGATGAGGAAGGAGTTGCTAGGGTGGCTCTTATTGCCATTCTTCAGTCATTGCAATACGCTAAAAACGGTGTTGATGTTGTCTCGGGGACACGATTTAAGTCTCACTTTGCCAAACCTAATTGGAGACAAGTGTACAAGAGGATCGTTGTTCAGCATCCCAACAAACGAATCGGTAACTAACCAATCTTAAACGCTTTAATCTTGTTATTATGTGATAATACGCTAATTAACTACTTGTATTAAAGAAATGTAAATACTTTACGATTTCTATAATCATAAATCATGCCAGTTCTGAATAATATAAACAAAAGTGTACGTTTTAGATCCATGGCTTATGATTCTAATTTTCGTTATGGCATTCCACGACAAACCCAGAATATTTGTAGGTCTTTGTTGATAGGATGCAAAAAAATTGAAACTGGGGATAGTTCCACGCCTTGCGTGGATTAGAAATTAATATAAGTAAAAATAAAGCATTTTATATGTAAATATAAACTAATTAAATTGTTTAGCTATTTGTAATTACATATATACATTTTTACAAAGATTAATTTACTAAAACAAAATACAATACTCTTAGTTTTAGTATTTTAAAATATTTATTTATATCTTTTATGATTTTGTATACAAATTTAACTTTAATTATCTGAATTGTTTGAAAATTATCTCTTGTTTTGTATAATTTAAGTGGAAACATATTTTTAGAGAAAAGTCATAAAATAGCACAAAAAACATACCTTATCATAAATATAGCACCAAGGAAAATAATTCACATTTTTAGCATTATTTTAATTACAAAGACTTTTATAGCATTATATAATTTAGGGTTTAGGGTTAATTATTTAGGATTTAGAGTTTATTATTTAGGGTTTAGGGTTTAGTATTTAGGGTTTAGGGTTTATTATTCAAGATTAGGGTTTAGTATTTAGGGTTTAGGGTTTAGTATTTAAGGGTTTAGGGTTAGGGCTAATTTAGTGACAAAACATGTTTTTGTGCTATTTTTATGATTTTTATTCCTTGATGCTATATTTTTGACAAGTCATGTTTTTTGTGCTATTAATGCGATTTGCCCATATTTTTATTTCTATCATAATCATTATCTAACTATATGTATAAAAGTAATAATAAGAAACAAATTCATTTTTTATTAGAAAATATTAAGATAGAGAAAAATAATTAAAAACTACGTGGAACATATGAAAGAAAATAGATAACACTACTATGTAGGATTAGAAGAATGTATGTTCTAAAAAAGCACTATATTTTATTAGATATTACGTTTAAAATTTATTTTCATTGATATTTTATTTTAGTTATGTTCAAAATGTAATATACTATCTCGAAAAATATTTATCAATATAAATTTAGTTAATAAGCAAGAAATAAATTAGTATATCAATTGTTATAAATTAAAATAAAAGTTTAAATTGAAATTTAGGTGACATGAAAGCCTTTCATGACTTCAGTTTAGGATAACATTATTTTATTATATAAGATTACATAAAAATGTAATTATTATTTTCTAAATAAAGTAAGGTTCTTCTAAACAAAACTCTAAAATTTTGTCATGTGTTACCTAAAAATTTAATTTTTATTTTTATTTTAATCCTTAACAATTAAGTAGTGAGATTTTTTATGAACGTATATTTTTCTAAACTTACACAGTATTTTTTGTTTTCTTCCATATGTCCTACAGTTATTTAATTTTTTTTCCTATCTTAATTTTTCTAAATAAAAGAAAAAATGAGTTTATTTCTTATTATTACTTTTAGACATATCGTTTGATATGGATTATAATAGAAAAGAAAAATATGTTTCCACTTTTAAAGGAAAAATAACTAAAATATTTACTTATAAAGTTTGTTACTAAAAGTATACAAAACAAGAAATAATTTCAAAAAACTTCAGATAATTAAAGACAATTTGTTTAAAATTATAAACATGTAATTAAATATTTTAAAATACTATAACTAAGAGTATTGCATTTTATTTTATTTTAGTAAATTAATTGTCTTAATAAAAATAATATATGTATTTACAAAATATAAAAAATAGTTTAACAATAAATAATATATTAAACATATTCACTATATATTTTTATATAAAATGTTTTATTTTCACTTATATCAATAACAATCATATATACAATAGAAGAGATTTTATTCTCCATCTATGCTATCCTTCAACAAAATTTCAAATTAGAGCCCATAAAAATAAATTAATAAACTTTTACAATATATTCAATACTCATATTTACTTTTTAAAAGCTATTAAACAAAAAATATTAAATAAAAATTAATTTTTATTTTCTAGATTATAATCCTTATATAACTATATGTCCAAAGCTAATAATAAAAATAAGTTCATTTATATTAGATAAAATAGGTTTAAATTTTATTTTCATAGACATCTCTTCTTAGTTATTGTCAAAATGTAATATACTATTTAAACAAAATTTTGTATGTAAAATTAATTAATGATTAAGAGAAAAATTAGTACATTAATTGTTGGGGATTAAAAAAATAAGAACATTTAGGTAACACATCTCAACTTCTCATGACTTATGTTAAGTAGAACCTTAAATTAATATAAGTAAAAATAAAGCATTTTCTATGTAAATATAAACAAATTAAATTGTTTTGCTATTTATAAATACATATATACTTTTTACTAAGAGAAGTAATGTACTAAATTAAAATAAAATACAATACTCTTAGTTTTAGTATTTTAAAATTTTTATTTATATATTTTATTATTTTTAAATAAAATTAATTTTAATTATCGAAATTTTTTGAAAATTATCTCTTATTTTTATAATTTTTAGTATTAAATTTCAAAAGTAGTTGACAAAAAAAAACTTCACAAGTAAATATTTTCATTTTTTAAAGTGGAAACATTTTTTATTTTCTATCATATTTATTATCAAACTATATGTATAAAAGTAATAATAAGAAACCAATTCAATTTTTTTTTAATAGAAAAAATAATTAAAAACTACATGGAACATATGGAAGAAAACAGAAAATATTACTATGTAGGATTAGAAGAATATATGTTCCAAAAAACCTCACTATATTATATTATATATGTTTAAAACTTATTTTTATTGACATCATATATTAATTATGGTCAAAATATAATATACATCTCAAAAAATATTTATCAATATAAACTTAGTTAGTACGTAAGAAATAAATTAGTATATTAATTGTTAGAAATTAAAATAAAAATTAAAATTTTACTTTTATATCACATGGAAACCTTTCATGACTTGTGCTTAGAAGAACATTATTTTATTATATAAAATTACATAAATAATGTAATTCTTATTTTCTAGATTATAATCCTTATATAAATATATCTTAAATCTAATAATAAAATTAACTTCATGTTTATTTGATAATATGTTTAAATTTTATTTTCATTGATTTCTCATCTTACTTATAGTTAAAATGTAATATACTATCTTAAAAAATATTTATGAATGTAAAATTGATTAATGAGTAATAGATAAATTAGTAAATTAATTGTTAGAGATTAAAATCCTATATATATAATGTTTGAAGAGAGCTCTCTCCAGCTGCCACATCAGTCTCCCTTGATTGGTCAATTTTAAACAAAATTTCCACAACATCATTAAACTAACATAAATAAATTATTTAATGTAGTATTATTTAATTTAAATGTAATTAGTTAAAATTATTGAAACATAAATTCTAAATTTGAATTTAATATAGAATCCATAAATATATAAATATTATATATCATAACTTTTAAATACATCTTCCATATTTTTATGCAATAAATAAATAAAAATAAATAAAATCACAATAAAAGTGAAATATCAAATTATAAGACTAAAACTAAAAATAACATTATTAAAACTTTACAATAATTGAAAACTACAATCAAAGAACCATAGAACAATTAAAAAAAAAATACTATAAATAATAATTATTAAGAATAGAAAGAAAATATTGTAAAATGAGATACAATGACAATAAAAAATAATAATAAAAATATAATAATATAAGAAATAAATTAAATCAAGGGAATATATAAAAGTAAATAAATATAAAATGATAACTAAAAATATTAAAATATAGAAATAATTATTCTTAAGAATCCAAAGAAAATGTTACAGAATGAGATAAAACAATAAAAATGAAATTATGTAAAATATAAGAACATAAGAAAGAAAATAAAATCAATAAAATGTATATATAATTAATAAATTTTAAAATGATAATTAAAATATTATGAACAAAAACTAAAAAATTTAGAATTTGGTGAATGAAAATGTATAAATAACAATTATATATATTTTTAATAGATTATAAAAAATAAAAAGGATGATAAAAAGGTTGAAGGAAATAAAAGATATAAAAAGTTCATTAAAATTTGATAATTAAATATATATATATATATATATTTATAAAATAAATTGAATTAATAATTGTATGTTAGCGTATATTCTCTCCTAAAAATCATTATAATCATAAAAAGAAAGAAAAATACATATTTGTAAATTAAAAACATATAAAAATATTGATACTTAAATAAATATAAAAAAATATTAAATATTTATAAATTTAAGCAAAATCCACGCATTTGCGCGGGTTCTCTCCTAGTAAAAATAAAAAATTTAAGTGACACATGTCAATCTCTCATGACTTGTGTTAAAGAGAACCTTACTTTATTATCAAATATATAATTTCTAATTGGGTCCTTCATCAAATTAAAAATAAAAAAAATGTATCCACACATTATTTTTAATAACACTTATGCCCCATAGTCTTTATTATTTGCCAAAGTGAACACATAAGTTTTGACATCTTTAAAAATGATCCTAACACATTAAATATACAAATTGTTAGTGTCGTGTTTAACTGAGTGTAGAATATGATGGGTTAGTTTGTGAGCCAGCCACAGGATTTGACACAAATGCTCATTAGTTCTTGCGAGAAGAGTGACACGATGAGGCACATGTATTGTGATATTGTTAGTGTGCTTGAGTTCTACAATTCAGTCATCAAAGGGGAGATTGTAAGTATATATGCTGACTGACCTGAGAAGATATCAGAATTGAACTTGACACAGCTACTAGAACAGAATGTGATACAGCTACTGGAACAGGACATGATACATCTCCTATGATGGATAAGACAAAGGTGCGGAGATGAAGCTGATTCAGAATGTACGTGATACAAAGACTGAGACTTATTGTTGTGGTAGTTTGGACAAGCAGAACTGACACAGAGATTGAGCCAGTTATGGATGCAGTTCCTGAGGTAGTAGTAACTCAGAACGTAGCTCAGGATGTAGCTCAAAACGGGAAAACGGAAATAAATGATTATTTCCTTATTGGTGGAGTTTCCTTTGTTTTAGGAAACATAGTCACGTGAGTTTAGAAGCCCAAAAGATGGAAAAATCACATGGGATTATGGATGCATAGGGTTTTGATCCTTTACTATATAAACCAAGATACGGCGACTTGTATGGGTGCGCGTTTAGGGTTTATGGTGAGATGCACACAAGTGTGTGTGTGTGGCGTCGTCCCACCAGAGAAGATTAGTAGATCTTATTGGTGGTTTTACTATGGATTCTGCAGCCAAGAATATATGGTGTTGCACCGGTGCTGCCGGGTGATATTCTTTGTAGAGATATCGTTTCCATAGTGATTCATCTAGAAAAAAATGATAGGCATTGTTGTGTTGGATATCATAGCAATTGTAATTGCATCTTGTTCTAGTGGATTTGTTCTGGACTAGGTCCCGGAGATGTAGGGCAACCGAACCTCGATAAAAACTCTATGTGTTATTTACTTTATGCTCATACATACACAAACACATAGACATAACCACAAATATGTGTTTTCAATTGGTATCAGAGCCTAACCCATTAAAGTTTAGGCTTATTTTCGTGTATATGATCCTGGATTTGCAGCTAGTAAGGAAGTGTTGAAGCGAATGAGAACAATAGGTGGATATAGAGAAATACGTGAAGATTAGGGTTTCTCAACTGAGTGGCGTTGTTTTCGGATTTTGTCTAGAGATTTTTCTGTCATCCTTTGAGACTCAAGATCAGGGAAAGAGAAGCTCGATTTGTTAGGTTTGTGAAGCAATTTCAATAAAAGAAAGTTGTGGGCTACTCACTTTTTCAATGCGCTGGAGTTTGGGTCTTGGTTTTGAGCTTCAATTAATGTCTCACCAGCTGTTTTGTCAGTGAAGTGGAGAAGAAGCTGAAAGATGAAGCGAGACCTGACTGTAAATCTCTCTGATGGAATCAAGGGATATCATGGAGGAGTTATCTGAAGATTAAACATAAATCTATATTTATTCTGAAGCAGTTGTTGGAATTAAATTGGAGACATTGCTATTAGGAATAGGAATATTCACGGTGAAGAAGCCTGAGAATGTTAGAAGAGGTGAGGAAAGATACCACCGGAATTGCAGAGATTGTTTGAGACTGTGTCCGATCTGTGCTGCTATCAGAAGGGAAGGATGTTTTCGAGCACGAGAAGGAAGCCTGATCTTGGAGATGAATCTAAAGAAGAAATAGAAATTGAAGTCTTCTTCTGCGATTTATCATCAACGGAAGAATGTTGATCGACTATGGATGTGGAGAAGGATGAGAAAAATGCAGTATCAGCAAAGTGAAAATATGTCTCTACTTTAAACTGAAGATTCTACTGCATCGTTTGATGTCAAAGACTCTACAAGTTGGTATGATGTTAAAAGCCTTTTCAGACTCTGTTTATAATAAAACCAGAGGCGATTGTGGAATCACAATCTCAGAAAAAGAAGGCAGTCTCAAGTTAAAGAAGAGGTTTTCGAGATGTTTTGTGTCAAGCAGGTGAGTCGCGCATGTGAATCTGTTCTGGGAAATTCAGAAAGAGAGTCTATTTCTTTCAATCCAGAGGTTGATGCAATCAGAATTCTATGAAAGTGAATGGAGGAGCATGTTACTAATGTGTAAGATGAAAGCGAATCAGTTGCATCTGGTTCTTGTTGCTACCATTATGTATGGAGAGGGGAAAGTCATCTCAGGGCTTGCTGGCCTCACCAATGAAGAGTTTTGGTTTATTTTGAATCAGAATAGAAGTTTTCC
Organism: Orychophragmus violaceus; assembly: GCA_030180135.1. Taxonomy (NCBI): domain Eukaryota; kingdom Viridiplantae; phylum Streptophyta; class Magnoliopsida; order Brassicales; family Brassicaceae; genus Orychophragmus; species Orychophragmus violaceus. The sequence continues at coordinate 85,292,923 of CM058230.1, read as the reverse complement.
TATACAAGATTCTTTTTTATCAAAAGCTGACATGTGAATTGTGTAGCCCAGTTCTTCATACCAAATACGCACATCAATGTGTTCTGGTGCAAGCCCTTAAGAGTTACGGTATGTTCTGCTGCTCGAGTTTTAGAGATCGTTCAGGGAATCGGAAAGCGGAGAGAAAGAGGTCGATGGTGAAAGTACAGAAAGATTCAAAGGACATAAACAGATTCTCTAAGTCTACTGGAGCTGAAAACGTGGTTTCTGTGATTAAAGCCGAACCGGGAAGCGCATCTAGCAAGGAAAAGGAGGATTCAAACCTTGACTATGGCGATGGGTTTATACAGATGGTGATAACTTCTGTGGAAGATATACAGGTGGTTGAAGTTGCCTCTGACGCTAATGATGATCAGGATTCAGGTGACAAGGTATTGGTTGAAGTGTTTGCTGAAGAAATTGTTGCTGAAACTGTGAGTTTCATTTATGATAAAGGACATAAGAAGAAGTCAAAAGACGTTGACGTTAGTACTGAAAAAACGTGAAGAGATCCATGCTTGTAAAATGTCCATGTTCAGAAGTGGGTAGAGAAGATGCACGCTTCACTAGTATATCTCGGACGTGTCGTGTATGGAAGCCAGGTGATCTTGATGTTCTAAGCATCAAGCAGTCATGGTTACTGGTTGAAGCTTACTTCAAGACTTCATAGGACGTTTTTGCAGAAACCTCGGGTGATACTCATTCAACCGGCAGAAAATCGAATAGAGAAGCAAAGGTTGAAGGAAAATAGTGAGTTTATGGGGTTGAGCTCACATGAAAAAAGGCGAAACGAAACAAGAGAAGGTGTCCTCTGGTTCAATTCAATTGTGTAGAAAGCTGAAAATCAACGGAATCTCTGATCATTGGAAAGAAGAACTCGCAATATTGTGTTGTCAAAGCGAAGAAAGACTTACTCAAGAGTTGCAAAGACTGTGTGAGCAACAAGATTCACAAGACGATGAAAACAAGAGAAAATCATCTAAAGAACAAATTTCGACAGCTAAAAGGAAATCACTGGAGAGTATCAAATTGTCGAGAGGCACATATCATATATCTGAAATCTCGTCGGAGGTAAATCTGGTCTGCAGTTTTTATTGTGAGGTAATGGGTCTTTTACTTTCCTTTCTCTCTGGCTCAATCTGGAACAAAGCTAGTTCTGCAGAAATTGGGCTTCGTGTACAGACATATATTCATCAGAAACGCCAAACTTGAAAGGAAACAAAACTGAAGAGAGAAACTGAAATTGGAGTTTGAACTCAAACTTAACTAAGAATAGAAGAGAAAGTGGTCTCGCTATGTCCATGATTGAAGTGGTCTCAAACTCCATGGCTGCGAGCTGATGCAAAGTGGAGTCTCAGACAAAGGATTGGTCATTGTCCTGGTATTTGAAGATGACTTGATCACAATCTGTTGCTTTTAAGAAATGGTTAGCGTTCAGATTTGAGTTGGAAAGAGGCTCTCGTTTCAAGAAAGTTTCAAGGCTGAAGCAATACGTTGTTTATAATATGATGCGATGTCACTCGAAGTGAATTAAAATGAAGTATGGTGGTGTAGCGACTAAACTTAATCTGAGAAAGAGAGTTTTTTTTTTCCTGTCAGAGACAGAGGCATTTGACCCAGAGAGATTCATATCGTCACAAGGGTTAGATTCATGAAGATAATCAAGCAGGCTCAAATGCTTAATCATAGACGGCAAAAGGAACATGTCTGTCTTTATGATGGTAACACGTTCTTACATCAGAAAGTTCACCGGAATTGTAGATGAGTGTCGAGAATTCCATCAAATCAGATTTCATGTCAGACATAAGATTCTCTTTCAGAATATTAGCAATGTAAGTGATCACTGCAGAATAATGTTCAATGTCATCTTGAAGTGTGGAACGCAAGCGTAGCGTTGGAGTGAGTATGTACTCGATTGGAAAGATTTACGGAGAAGTAGCTTGAAAGGGCAAGGTAATCTCAGAGACAAGCTAAGATGTGACTTTATCTTGTGGGAAGAAAGAAGAAAGAGTTGGTGGTTCTGATTCTTGTGGTTGATCAAAAGTAAAATTTGGGACTTATGAATGACTGCAGGAGAAAATTGTATCATTCAGCTTAGAGATCTGATCTAAGTGTTAGAGGAGGTTTTTGATGAAAGAAGAGTCTCAAAGATAAGCATCAGACAGTGAAAGGTTTTAAGAGACTAAGAGCAACTCCATCAGCGGACCCTTAGGGTCTCTTAATTTTTTTTATTTTTTTTTTTTTCGGACGGATTTATAAAAAAAAAAATTAAAAAAAAAATATTGACCAATGAGAGAACGACACGTGTAAGAGACGGTTCCTTAGATAAGGATTTTAAGAGACAGTTTCTAAACTATTCATGTGGGCCCCACGTGGGACCCACAATATTTTATTATATTTTTGTTAAGAGACCCTCCCTTAGACCACATGCATCAATGAACTTTGAGGGGTTCATGGCACGCAATCATAGGCAAATTAAATAAAAAAGTATAAAAGTTAAGAACCCCGGTTCTTCATAGCTCTTCTCTAAGAGGCGAGTTCGCCAGGTGTCATGTTTTCATTGGGTCATTTTTTTTTTTTGAATTTTGTTTTTTTAGCTGAAAAAAAAAAAAAAAAAAAAAATATTTAAGAACCCCACAAGGGGTTCACTGATGCACTTGCTCTTAGATACCCTGATGGAGTTGCTCTAACTTGTTTATTGCTCAAGGTTGCAAGGTTGGATGGTCTGTTTAAAACAGTAAGAAAATTAATTCATGAATTGGGACATTAACGATGAAGATTTTCTGGTTCAAGACGGACTCCAACATGGCCAAGGTCGAGATCAAGCAGAGTGCGATGAAGAAGTCAGAAACTGATGTGCTCAAGGCTGAGCCAATTCTTGTATCAGCCTGATGGTGGATGAAGCATAGAAACCTAAGTTTGAAGTTGCTACTGTTGAAGTGAAACTGAAAGTCAGACAATTTTTTGAAGACTCACGACATTTCTGTCTCAATTGGCATGAGAAGACGAGCAGCGTCAAGTATGATTTTTGTTCAGAGTGGAAACTGCACATCATCATTGATGGTGGACCAGGTGTAGCAGTTTTGTCATCGGAGTTTGCTTGAAATAAAGGTTAAACGTGAACCTGGTTTCAAATAGAGGTTGTTATGTTTCTATAAAAGATGTGGGAAGACACCAGTCAGTTTGTTAAGCACCAGCAATTGACCACTTGTGCAGAAATGGAGAAAGAAGGGAAAGTTTCATGATTGTTAGAAGAGTATGCTTTGGAAGGAAACAATAATCTCACGGTTCTTGTTTTGATGATGAGATAGAATAAATGATGGAGATCTGATTTCGCTTTACCATCCAATAAGGTTGCTGAGAAAAAAAAAAAAAAAAAAAAACCCAAGAGTGTTGATTGGATAGTTCAGTTTTGCTATTTTTGAATCTGGTGCAGTTTCACTGTCACTAAAAGAAGATAAGCGAGAGGAAATAAAAGCATCAATGGGGTTACTCAAACAGAGCTGCAAAGGTTGTTTTTGTTTACATTTTCAGTAAACACAGTCAACAAAGAAGTGAGGACTGCTTGATGACGGAAACAATATAACGTTTCAGTTCTTGGAAGAGAAGAAATGGTCGTAAAAATGAAGTGTTTGGAGTAAAGATCAGCAAAGAACTCAGTGTATCAGGAGATTTTATTTATATGAAGAAGAAGAGCGATTCAGTTTGTTCTAGCTGTGAAACAGGTCCTGTGATTCCTCACTCTCAGAAGGCGGAGGCACCTCATTTGGTTTGGTTTTTTAATTTATACAGAAATTACTGCAGGTTTGAGTTTATCAGGAAAAATTGCAGGGGTTTGATTCTTTAGCGTCTTGGAAAGCAATTCTAAGGTTGAGTAATTCTACGGTGATGGGGTTTTGTTTCAAATTATTGAAAGGAAAGAAACAGTGATAATGGCACGTCTTTAATGTAAGACTGCGTTTGAGGCAAACAAATAAATCTGCTTCGTCATCAGTTGAATCCTCAGACTGCTTTAGTAACGACAATAAATGAAGCTTTTAATGGAAGAAAGAGGATGTTATTCATCGAGGAAAATCAACAGGTTATGTCACCGTTCTCGTTACAATGTGCCTATTTTGAGCTGCCACTGCAAGAACAAGGAGTCTCCATCTTTGAATCCAGTGTAGTCTAAGATAAAAGAACCTTGTTAAAGAGGAAGGAAGACATTATTCAGGTTAAGTAAAGATACGTAAAAAAAAAAAAAAAAATGAGAAGATGGAGAATATGTGAAGATATTGGGTCTGATTTTCTTCTACAATCACAAAGATTGGTCTCGTTGTGCTGATATTTTGGAAGGTGATGTGATCTTGTACGCTCAGATGTAGCCAAGGTTTGGCTGGCGTCAATTTATTTCATTCCGATGTCATGACTTGGTTTAGCTCTGCAATGACTAACCACGACATTTGTACGAACGGATTTGAAGAAGTGATGAATCAAGTGATCGGTGTGATGAAGGATTTGTCAGAGATGGTGTACAATATTAAGTTTCTTGACACATAAGAAACAGATGAGGTTCTGAATTGGTTGAAAAGAGGAGACAGAGATTCTCGGTACTCCGGCTACAGCTTCTCGGTACTCCGGCTACGGTGATTCAAGCCAATGTCATGGTGTCAAAAGACGCTAACGATACGTTTAAGGCATTAGCAGAGGCGATCAAGAAAGCACTGAATCATAGTAATCGTTGGTTCGTCATTTAAGTCAAATCAAAAGGGGTCTCAGAAATCTTGGCTCCATGATGAAGTCAAGTTAATACAAATGCAAGAATTCATGTATTGCTCTCTCGCTCTCCAGCCTGAAGAAGAATATTGGGTTCGTATTTCTCTGAAGATCACAACAATCTCTGACCACCAAGAAGAACTCGAAAGCTCTTGTAATCAACGCTGTGAAAGGAAAAATTGCATAGATTTTGGTGAACTTAGAGTGGATTGCTATCACAGTTTAATGTTCTAAGTCAAAACTTGATTATTGAAGGATAGAATCGCAAGTTCCTGTGAACAGGACACAGTTTGGGCAGCAGAGCCTATCATCATCATGATGAGTCTACAATTGTAAGAGGAAGAAGAGAATCAATCAGGTTTTGAATCAGAAGCTGAAAAAGTTAGGTTCATTGCGAATAATAAGTCAGAAAAATAGCAGAGGTCTTTAGACACGGTGGGCAAATGAGTTTTGATGGGTTCTTTAGCAGAACAAGACTCTTAAAGAATTAAGTATAAGATTGCTCATGAGTATTCAACAACGAAGAACACGAGTGTAGAAGCGTGCTGAACACAAATACTATGGATAATATTGTGTTGTGTTTGACTGAGTTTTGATGGGTGAGTTGAGCGAGTTCTAGAGAAGTCTCTACATTCAGCTAGTATATGATTAAAGGGGAGTTTGGATTCTAAAACTCAGTAAACAAAGGGGAGAATGAAGATGACCTGACCTCTCACGTGAGCTAAGAGATTACCTCAGACTATATATCAGAAGTATTGAGAGAAAGATTCAGTGGTCAGTGATAAGGTTGAGGTGTTATATTTGAGAGAGAGTATTGATGCTATGTTGTATGCTTCAGGGAGAGTTTTGAAGATCTGGTTTGTATTCTACAACTCAGTAAACAAGGGAGAGATTGTTAGTGTCGTGTTTAACTGAGTGTAGAATATGATGGGTTAGTTCGTGAGCCAGCCACAGGATTTGACACAAATGCTCATTAGTTCTTGCGAGAAGAGTGACACGATGAGGCACATGTATTGTGATATTGTTAGTGTGCTTGAGTTCTACAATTCAGTCATCAAAGGGGAGATTGTAAGTATATATGCTGACTGACTTGAGAAGATATCAGAATAGAACTTGACACAGCTACTAGAACAGAACGTGATACAGCTACCGGAACAGGACATGATACATCTCCTATGATGGATAAGACAAAGGTGCGGAGATGAAGCTGATTCAGAATGTACGTGATACAAAGACTGAGACTTATTGTTGTGGTAGTTTGGACAAGCAGAACTGACACAGAGATTGAGCCAGTTATGGATGCAGTTCCTGAGGTAGTGGTAACTCAGAACGTAGCTCAGGATGTAGCTCAAAACGGAAAAACGGAAATAAATGATTATTTCCTTATTGGTGGATTTTCCTTTGTTTTAGGAAACATAGGCACGTGAGTTTAGAAGCCCAAAAGATGGAAAAATCACATGGGCTTATGGATGCATAGGGTTTTGATCCTTTACTATATAAACCAAGAGACGGCGACTTGTATGGGTGCGCGTCTAGGGTTTATGGTAAGATGCACACAAGTGTGTGTGTGGCGTCGCCCCACCAGAGAAGATTAGTAGATCTTATTGGTGGTTTGACTATGGATTCTGCAGCCAAGAATATATGGTGTTGCACCGGTGCTGCCGAGTGATATTCTTTGTAGAGATATCGTTTCCATAGTGATTCATCTAGAAAAAAATGATAGGCATTGTTGTGTTGGATATCATAGCAATTGTAATTGCATCTTGTTCTAGTGGATTTGTTCTGGACTAGGTCCCGGGGATGTAGGGCAACCGAACCTCGATAAAAATTCTATGTGTTATTTACTTTATGCTCATACATACACAAACACATAGACATAACCACAAATATGCGTTTTCACAAATGTGACCCCTAAAATATTTTTTACGATCTCCCACTGGGTCACATAGGTAGTCCGGAAATGTGATAAGGCTTTATGAGCTCAAAATTGTCATTATATAACATGCATAAACAATCTTGTCCATTAACAATAGAAACATAGGATCATGGCGGTCTTCATTATAATAACAAAATAACAAAACCTTACATGGTATATATATATATATATATATATATATATATAGTCAAATAACATAGATAAATTATGAAAAGTGATCATCACATTTCGAGTTTCAACAGGTTCTACTTTATTAGATCCCTTTACTTTATTGTAAAAAGAGTAAGCTTGAACTTCATTTATGATAAAAAAAAAAATGTGCATAAACACAACTAAAACATAGAAACCAAAACCAAATGGTAAACTCCCATTAAACCAAATGACCCTCAAACATTAAAACACCAGTTCGAGCAGTATGCTCATGAAAGATTTTCGATGGAATACATTTTGTAAGAAGATCTACTATCATGGAGTTTGTCCCTAAGTGTTCTATGGTAATTTCTCCACTTTGTACCCTTTCTTGAACAACAAGAAACTTAATTTCAATAAACTTGCACTTTGTTGCACTCTTATTTTTGTTTGACTACAACACAAATTATCTATTGTCACAGTATAACTTTAGTGGTCTTTCCATTCCTTCTAGAATTCGAAGTCCAATGACAAAATTATTCAGCAAAAGTCCTTGATTGGATGCCTAAAAATTATGCTGCCATTGTGGGGGAAGCTACGAGTGATTGTTTCGCACTACACCAAGCAACAGCTCCACCAGCCAACAGAAAAACATGGCTTGAAGTGGACTTTTTACTATCTTTACATCCAGTAAAATCAGAATCAGAATACCCAATGATCTCCAAATTGTCTGATTTCCGATATGTGAGCATATAGTCCTTTGTTCTCTGTAGGTACCTCATGAACCTTTGGCTGGTTTCCAATGGTCCATATCTGGATTACTTAAGTATCTTCCTAAACTCCAACAATGTACGCAATATTCGGACGCGTAAAAACTTGAGAATACATCAGACTCCCTACTGTCGACGCATAAGGGATCTTTTCATCTCTTGAATTGTTTTCCATTAGGGCATTGGTCGAGACAAAACTTGTCTCCTTTAGCGATTGGGGTGTCACCTGGTTTTCATTCCTACATGCCAAATCTCTTGAGTAATTTATCGTTATAGATCTTTTGAGACAATCCAAGAATTCCACGAGTTCTATCTTGGTGAATCTGCATTCCTAATACAAAAGATGCTTCACCAAGATCTTTCATGTCAAATGACCCTTAAAAAATTCCTGGTCTCACGCAACATGTATATATCGTTAATGGATATCAGTATGTCATCGACATACAAAATCAAAAAAAAAAATGCACTTACTCCCAGTGAACTTTTGATACGCACAATCTTTGAGTATATTCACCTCAAAACCAAACGAGATGATTACCTCATGAAATTTTTGGTACCATTGATGATAAGCTTGTTTTAGCCAATAAATGGATTTTTTAACTTGCAAATCATTTTCTTTGAATTACCTAATACAAAGTTTTCTGGTTACTCAATATAGATCGTCTCATCAATGTTTCCATTGAGAAATGATGTCTTAACATCCGTATGATGAATCTCTAAGTAATAATGTGCAACAAGAGCTATGATTGTCCTAAAAGAATCCTTTGATGAAATTGGAGAAAAGTTTTTTTGTAGTCAATCCCTTCTTTCTGAGCATATCCTTTAGCTACTATATGAGCCTTATACCGCTCCACGTCAACATTAGAATCCATCTTGGTCTTAAATATCCATTGGAACCAACGGGTTTCTTTCCTTATGGTAATTGGACGATGTCCCAAAATTTATTATCCAGCATTGACTGATACTCTTCTTTAGCAGTTTTGACCCAATTATCTGAATTGGAACTACCATAGCCTCACGGAAGTTGATAGGATCATCTTCCAATTGGTTTTGATTTTCCTCTTGTTCCGTAAGAAATACTATATAATCATTCGGGATAGCACTTCTTCTTTCTCTAGTGGATCGCCGCAAAGGCACTTGTTATTGATGCACAGTTCTTGAGGGTTTTGAATTTGATTTTCATGTTCGATATGATCGTCATCTTGATTTGGAGGATGAGATTTAATATCAATTTGAGGTTACAAATTTGCTTTATCAAAAGCAAATATATGAATCGATATGGAAAATGGATCTGATTCTTCCTCAAAGATGATGTATATAACTTCATTTCTCCCCCCCCCCCCCCCAATTCAATATCCTCAAAGAACGTAGTTTTTCCCATATCAAAGATATTCTTTTGTTCGGGATCATAAAATTTATATTCCCTAGATCGCTCAGAATAACCAATAAAGTAACTGCTCACGGTTCTGGAGTCCAATTTCTTCCCATATGGCCAATAAGGCCTAGCCTCAGCTGGACATCCCCAAATGTGAAAATGCTTTAAACTTGGTTTTCTGCCAGTCCAAAGCTCATAAGGTGTTTTTCATTTGCTTTAGTTGGTACTCTATTAAGAATGTAAGATGCCGTCTTTAGTGCCTCTCCCCAGAGTGATTCTAGTAAGATGGAATGACAAATCATATTCCTTATCATGTCCTTAAGAGTGAGATTACGTCTTACATATACACCATTCATATTGGGAGACCCAGGCATAGTGCATTATGGGACAATTCCACACTCTTTTAGGTACCGGCAAATGGTCATGGATGTTGTTCACCCGATACGTCATACCGACCGTAATATTCACCACTATGATCAGATCTAACCGACTATTTTTTGCTCAAGTTGGTTCTGAAGCTCAGCCTTAAACTTATTGAACACGTCTAGAGACTCTGAATTTTCATGAGTAAGAAACAAGTATGCATATCTAGACTAGTCGTCTATGAAAGATATAAAGTATTGTTGACCATTCGAAGATGTTGTAGGGAAAGGTCCACAAATGTATGTATGAATCAACTCAATGACTTCTTTGGCGCTATATGCACCTAATTTATTATGTTTTGTATGTTTTCCTTTAATGAAATCCACACAAACATCAAAATTTGTAAATCAACAGAACCCAATATACCATCTAACACAAGTCGTTCAAAATTTGTGCCACAGAGTTCCTGAATTTTCATTTTCGAATTTACGTTTAGTACCACTTGATTCAACACTTAAACTCTCATCGGGAAATGATGTAGTGTCAAGCATATAAAGATTGTAATTTTCCAAAAGTGCACCGGTTCCAATTAAAATTGAATTTAAACACAAAATAACTTGTCCATTCCCAGTTAAACAAAAATAACCAGATTTGTCTAAATAAGGAACATAAACCAAATTCCGTCTAAATGATGATGCAACAAAAGTGTCTTTCAAATCCAAATAACGACCAGTACTAAATAAAAATCTGAAATGCGCAATTGCCTCCACATCCACCAGAATTCCATTAGCCACATGAATGCGTCTTTAAGCATCAATTGGTTTTTGGTAGCTCATGCAACCCTGCTGCGAAACACTGATGTTAGTAGTTTCACATGAATCTAACCACCAAGTGTTTATGGGTACTTCAACTAAGTTCACTTCAGAACAGACCATAGCAAGGAATATACCTTTCTTTCCACACCATGCGTGATACTTTTGGCAGTCCTTCATGTGTCCAAATTTCTTACAAAAGAAGCAGGTATCTTCAACCTTAGTGTGCTTAATTTTAGTTGGACCCTTAGTAGATTCATTCTTAACAACCTCAAACTTCCTTCTTTTGCCCTAAACCTTAGAGGTTTTAGCCATATGAGCACTTTCTGCCATTTATTTTTTCATCATATCCTCCTCATGCACACAATATGAAATGAGCTCATTAAGAGACAATTTCTCCTTCTATGTGTGGTAACTAGATTTCAATTGATTGAATTGAGGAGGCAGAGAATTCAAGACAAAGAATATGAGGACTTCTTTCGGAATCTCAGTCTTGAGAGCCTTGAATTTTGAAACAATGTTGGAAATTTCCAAGATGTACTCCAAAACTAAAATGGTTTGTTGTTAGGAAGCTCATGAGACGACTACTACAGATGAAATGCATAGAGAGCTAAAACCTAAGCAAGCTCATGGATCATTGTCTAATTGTGAATTAGCCATTTGGAGAAAGGGATGGTCTACACAAAAGACCGGTTTCGAGCATAAGCCAAATAAACGACGGTTTAGGACATCCGTCCAAAAAGAACATTTATATATATATATATATATATTTTTTTATTAGTATATATTTTTAAAAAAAAATAGAGAAGCATTTTCAAATATATTTTTCGTAGTATATATCTAAAAATATTTAAAGGACATTTTTAAATATATTTTTCCATTAATGTGTATTAAATAAAGTTTAGAATCTTAATTATATTAAATAAAAACATACAAAAATATTAGATCGCATGGAACTTGTACATCATAGTTATGTCCATTTAAATATATTTTTAATAATATTTTTCCATTACTATATACTAGGAAATGGTCCGCGTTACGCAGCGGAAATGTTTTTGTAATTTTTTGTGTTTTTTTTTAAAAAAAATATTAATATTGTAATGTTGAACTTTAAAATGAATAGGTAGAGATAATGAACATAAAATTATGTGATTTTCGCTTATTTGAGTTAATGAAATGAACCTGCCGTTGACCAAAAAAAAAAACCAAATTGGAGTTTATTTAAAAATTATTTTACCTATAAATCTGATAACCAAACAAACATTTTAAGAAACGACATGAAACAGATGTAAAGATATCTAATGTAGTTTTTAGAAACTAACTTAAAACAAATAACAAATAGAACTGTGATTCTTTTTCTTTTTTTTTTAAGCAAAATAGAACTGTGATTCAATATTATGAATTATAAAAAAAAAGTGATCTCCCGATGTTGTTTACTCCACTCACATCTTCTTGGCCTTCTTTTCAACACTGTCTCCTTGATCATTTGGTGGATCTTCCACAGACTCACTTTCCTTGTTTTCAATTTCAGGTGGAATCTCTGTGTTGAGAAAGTTGGGACGGACGTCCCCATCTTCGATCTTGATCTTTTTGGCCTCCTGCGTGAGATACACTTAGCTTAAATGGGTATTGTATATATGAATGATAGCTGTTTGGTTATATCTATATTACCTTAGTTTTTTCCAGAGTTGCTTGTTCATGAGCATGAATTTCTTGGATGATCCTGGTAACTGTGAAGCAGCTTCCTCAGCTTTTTCTGCATCTACAAAGGCCAGACAACATCCCCTGAATCCTGCACCACTGAGCCGAGCTCCATATACACCGGAGGCCTTCAGAAGAATCTTGTATAGCTGAATCAGTGGCTCCGCACCTTCACCAAAACTCCCACAATTTATAACCAAGTGATGAATCTAAGAGAGACACAGAGAGAGAAAGTAATGTCTACGAAAGCAGACTTTTCACTTTAGGATTTGTTGCACTGGGAGAGAAGGAAGGAAAGAGATTGTACCGCATTCATAATTCTCAATAGAACTCAAGCCGGACGCTGAAATTAGCTTTCCAAATTCTTCAAGATTGCCTGAAGCCCAGGCTTCCAATCCTGAAAAAGTATCACAAACAATCATAAGTTCGTAAAGCCATCATAAGAGCTCAATGAATCATTTATGCAAATAACTCTACTTCTATAAGAATTCAAGAGCATTTGCCTTTAGTAACCCGCATGTTTTCCGAGAAGTAATGCTCTGCTCTTCTAGCTAAAACCGGTTTCAGCTCATGCTGCACGAGCAAGTAAGATCGTATTACATAAATTTATAGACCTGACATAAATTTGCAAGTAATATTGTTTTCTTACCTTGTGAGCTTCATAGACCGCATGCTCAACTATTCAAAGGGACAGTAAAAAGATGACAACAAAAAAATCTTATTAGCGTGCAAAGAATAAGAGACATAAAACCAAAAAAAAAGTATTTTTTACCATTGCACAAGGTAGGTTCCAGCTCGCTGTTCCCAGATGCACTGAAGAAAAAGTAAATCAAGAAAAAGTTGTGATGCAAAGAAAATAGTATTCCAAGCAATAGAGTAATACACTTTACAGCATTCCACTAAAATTTGAATATAAAGAAGGCGATTATGCAGATAAGTGTGAACTAAGTAGTTGTGCACATACGTCAAAAGAACTTTAACAGCCTCTTGACACTCAGCAGCTCGCAGATTATATCCTGGGTTGGTGGTCAATGCCTGCCTCAGGCCTGAGAATGCTAACAATATCCTGAACAGTTTCTCCAATTCAGGAGCTTGTACGAGCTTGTGGTCCATAGTCTGCATTTTTCAAACCGTTCTACTAAGATGGCAGTATCTCGAAGAAAATAAAGATAGGCAAGCAATATTCATGTTTCTCGGGAAAGCATTGTCACCGTTGTCGATCTGATTTGTGAGTCAGCTTTTCAGTTTAACAAACAAAGCATATCTCAACCAGTATCGTATGACCTAAGCCCCTTGTCATCCTTCCCTGTCTTTATCTGCACCACAATACATGTAAATCCATCTATCATCTACATAGAGAAAACATACAACAAAACCAAACTCACAGAATCGTGGAAGACAAATGCGTACATAGAATCAGGAAATACCATAAAGTAAAATTTGACAACTTGCCTATTAGAAGTTTTGTCCAACTGCAAATTGCATAAGACTCAATGGAGCTGTCGAGGCACTATACACAAAGAAGATACACACGAATCAATTTTAAGAGAAAAATACTTGTGTATCTGAAAGTCAATGTTGAGATTTTTTACCTTAAGTTACATGGAGATGCCGAGAACACGTTAGGGACCTTCACCTCTGGTGTGGGTTGGATTAAACCTATGGTAACACGAAGAGTTGCGCGAAGGACTCGAATCTACAAAAAGGAAAGTAGATCTCAGATTCTTAAGAGTCGTAAGTGAGACCGATGATCAATGGGCAGATCGTGTACCTGGATCGGACATGCAACTGGAAAAACTGCTCAGAAGCACCACGTTCATCGCCAACGATCGAGCCTCCGGAAGATAAAGGGTTACATCTAAGGTTCTCGTTTGTCTTCTAAACAGATGAAAAGAATGTGGTCGAAGGCTTGTAGGACAACGGCGGCTGTGATTATCGGTTGAGATTCCAGGGGCAGTGTGTCGGAGAAGGGAAAACGGCAATCGCCATCGCAGACGGAAGAGAGAGATATAGGAAATCACCTAAAAAGTTAATACTTTACTCCTATACTAATTGTTTTTTTTGTGAACATGTGGAAAAACGTGACAATAAGATCTATTATGATTGGTTTGAGTATAAAATTTTTAATCTGAGGTGTCAGCTTCATGGTCATTACTAGGACTGAGGTGTCATCTCTAGGAGAGACACTTCAATCATTATAGTAATGATGATTAAATAAAGTTTAAAATTTTGATTACCTTAAATAAAGTATAAAGCCTTAATTATATTAAATAGTGTTTTAGATTTGAATATCTAATCTATTAAAACAGGAAGGTTTGCCATGGTAGATAAATATTGTTTCCGGAATTTGCCCTTGATATTATTAAGATTTGTAACCTTCATTAAGGGTAAAACTGTAAAACAATGTATATTAATGATTTAATTAAATTTCATTAAGAGTAATTAGGGAATATAACATTATCTCTACAATCCATGTTTCCAAACAAGACAATTATTAAACATGTAGCCAAACAACCAAATTTTAATGGGTCCCACTTTCCTAATTAATTAAAATCAAAACAAATTAATTGATAAATATAATTAATAATTTATACATCAACTATTATATATAAATTAAGATTCTCTAATTTATGATTTAATTCAAAATATATTTATAATATATTTTAATATCTTTTTTTCAAAAATATATATATATACATATTACGATTGATGTTTTTACGATTGTACTTTTTAGCAAGTTTTTCCATCAAACTGAAAAATATTTAATTAATTAAACGGGTTGAAAAATTAATTAGCCAACCTCGATTATAAATTTTCTATAAAAAAATTCGCATATAGTAAATAATTTCAGTTGATATATTTTAAACTTAATAAAAATAATAAAATGATTTCATACTTATATTATTCAAATATTTGAAGCGTCAAATTATGCTTTATGTTTGAATGAAGTTTTTAACGGATAGTTCCATCAAATTTGCAAATTATATATACGACTACAACATGTATTTTATAAAATAATATTTTAGATAAATATAATAACAATTAAACATATACCACATAACTTTTACAATAGTTGTTTTCACATATATATATATTTTTCCAAACTATGATCTTACGATACAACACATATTAAAATATATAATGCGAAATCGTTATTTTAATCTTTTAATCCTTACGATATAAATCCTCCAAATAACACATAATTCATTTAAAAAAAAAACTAAATTGCAAACTCACTGTTTAATTAGTTGGTTAAACAATTATAATAAAAATTAGATTACATAATTAAAAATCTAAATTACTATTAACAAAATGAATAAAAAGTAAAATTTGTAAAGAAAATTAAACCCGCACTTTCTAAGTGCGGGTCAAAATCTAGTGACATATGAAAATATTAGACCGGCATAAATATAGTTATGTCTACTAGAATAGCTGTCTTCAACCCCCCGCGCACGCGCGGAGGTTCTGTGTGTGTTGAATGTTTACATTGGTTTATTGGTTCTCACGCTAAATCTGCCAAAGCCTATATATTACCACACGTATGTGTTGTGTCCTCTCAATGCTTTGTATATACAACATGTAACTTTCCAAGCTCTTCCTCAATAATCCTCTCATCATCTTCTTATTATCTTCTCCTTCTTCACTCATCTTTGTACAAACAATCTTCCTCAATCCTGCTTCATCCAACAGAACCAACAACTTCTTTGCCATGCTCTCTGTTTTGCTTTCACTCTTCACCATTCTCTCACTCGCTAGCATTTGTCGCGAAATGAGCAAGCTCATTATATGCTTCGCAAGCTAATCACCCCATCCTTCAAACTGCAACAACAATAAAAAAAACTCTTGTTTCAGTTCAAATAGTTGTGGAGTCCTAATGTTGAGAGCTGCAAACACATCTTGAATAAAACCAATGGATCTTTAATACCATGTTGTTCAGCTCCAGCGTCTGACACACCAAACCACCAAGTCTTTGAAAAAGCCATGGCCATGGGATAAGAGTAAAGAAGGTGATTTGATTTACATTTAGATTACGCTGTTTGGACCATCAGCAGCATCTATAAAGTCTCCACCACACTCGGGCCTTTCAGTGTGGCATGCAACCTTGTGTCCTCCCATTTCTTCTCTCAACCTAAGCACAAATTCTATGGAAAGAATCAATACTACCATGTATAACATAATATGTGTTATACATGACAACTTTACAATCCTCACGAAGCTAAAGCTGAATAACAACCAATAAACATTTCTATCTTTGTGTGTATATATATATATATACTCTTATGGATAAAATACGTCCTAAAGGCAAGTTTTTTAGTCTAAAAGTCTTTATAAATATACACACACAAACACACTCGTGAGTCTAAACAGACACGCACATGTAAAAGTTTCTATCCATTTTACTGCTGATCTTCTTTCTGCAGTTATCAGGGCTCTATTGAACATAAAGGCTTCGAATTCATTAACAGAGAAGGGTAAAATAACCCTAATACAAAGATTACAGAAATTGCAACACGAAATGAAATTAACATTTTTACCCGGAATAAATTTGGTCAAAGATCGATACCTTACGATAGTCAATCAAAATGAATTCGAAGCCTGATATTTAGTTTTCCTGTCGACCTGAATCTCGATTAGTGTGTGCTAGAGTGTTTGTCTAGTTTTGTTTTCTCTTACTATCGCATCCACCGATATGTTTTCCATTGATGAAAATGTTTGGAACACTGCTCTGCCCAGTTCACTCCAAAAGAGCTGATTGGATCTCACCTCCATCACCTGTAATGTAGAGATTTGTTGTAATTTATCATCAACATAAATCTTGTACCTCGAGGAAAATTAGTATACAGGTACTGGCAGGGATTCGGTTTCTTACTCATTTCATCGGGCTCAATTAATTTAAAACTTTCTCCTAGCTGTGTCAGTAACTGCTTCACCCTCTGCCAATACCCACAATATGTCTTGATGAGTATGCGTTAGAGAAATACATGGATCAGACCTAAAGACATACTTCAAGAGTAACCTTAAGACAAAATCAAAAGAGAGACGCCAAATTGAATCAAATTCTAGACAGATGAAAACCGAAATCAGACTCAAGACTCTGAGCACCAACTAATTACAGAGTTCAGTTTAAGATTCCAAAAGGCACGTCTTTTCCGCCCTCAAATTATCTGTCATAGGACTTAGAAGCTTGCACATATTAGTTAGAGGTTTTTTCAGAAGACATCAATAGTTTTAAATCACAACATGAAAATTTGATTAAAAAAAACCAAGCTCCCTCTGAGATAGAGGGGCTCGAAAAGTTGAACTGAATCCAATAACTGTCTATACAACATGATTCTCCAAATGACACCTCACAATCAATCTCCGAATAGATGACATTTGACAAATCTCCAATCTTCCATTACTATGTATTAGAGAGGAAGATGAAATGAAGGAGGAGAGGCTGAAGTCATGAGGACAAAGCCGAGACTCACTCCAAAGATAGAAGCTATGGTGTTGATCACAAGAGCCCAAGATGCATCAATCACTTAGCCAAAGCTAAGATGAATGCATGAAGAAGGCTGAAGTAAAGTCTGGAATATATGTGTCAGCGACAGTGTCGACGACATGAAGGCTAAAGAGAATTCTGAACTACATGTGTCACCGACGGTGTCGGCGACATGAAGGCTAAAGAGAATTCTGAACTACATGTGTCACCGACGGTGTCGGCGACATGGATGCTGACAGGCTGTCTTCTTTTGAGATTCAAATTCAAATTGTTTCCTTTTCCCCCCAAATGCTTATTTCGAATTGTAAACCCATTTAGGGCTTCCTTATGTTCTCCTCCTCTATATAAGGAGATGTAACACAACTCATTCATAAACATTGAGATATAAAAGATTTAGAACTCATTTCTTACAAGAAACTCTTATCTCTTTCTCTCTTCTTCTTGTAACCGGTTCCACTCTTTCTCTTCATTGTATATACAAGTTCATATACAATGTAGACTCTAAAGAGCCACGGTTATGGCTGCTTAAGGCAGCCTCTTATCATGCTTGGATAACTCTTCCATAGTTAGTCCAAGTATGATGAGAGAATCATTCATAGTTAGTTCTTTAGCTTCTCTTGGATGTTCCTTTAGTTAATTACTGATTCTCTTCCATGTTTATGAGTAGACTCTCCTTGGTGAGATGTTAAGCTCTTGGAAGTGTTTTCATATAGCTAAGGACTCATTTATACAACTAGATTAATGGCTTTCTTAAGTTCAAACTAGTTGTCTTTGTTGAGCAGAACCGGTTTCATTGTTCTTCTTTAATCTGTTTTTGTTCTTGTTATGAGTTATGGTTCAGAGCTTCTTATGAATGTCTCATGAACCAAACTAGATAATTCAGAGCTTCCTCATGGATGCTTCTGAAATTCTAACATGGTATCAGAGCAGCAATGTTCTTGGCTGCAAATCGGTTTTAGAGCAGAGCAAAACTCTGCCTTTTTCATTCTATTGCTTCCGCAATGTTTTATATGGACCAAGCTCATGTTTGTTGCTGGTTCCAGTTTCTAAAGTCTTGTGCTCTTTCTTATTGAAGAGTTAGCAAGTTGTTGTTAAGAAATCAGAGAAGAACAAGAGCATATGATTGTGTCTTTCTTTGTTGCTTCTTTGATTTTTGTTGCTTGTTTCAAACTGAGCAAACTCAGTCCCTGAACTTTTGAAATGTTTATGAGTTAAACTGAGCAAGAAAATCAGTCCCTGAACCTTAAACATATTCTCTAACATTTTTACTTTATGTGTTTCAGGTTCATTCTCCCATTCTACTATTCTCTGAGTTTGGTTTACATGCTCTTAACCTGAGTTTTTGCATTCCAAACTCACATACTCTCTATACTCTCATTCTCTGATGCACACTCTCTTAATCTGAGTTGTGTGACATCCCATACTCTTTATACTCTGGTTACTTCTATTTTACTATAAAGTTTACTCCTAAAGAATTATCTTATACTTGCACAGAAACTTAATTCAAGCTCATTAGTCCTGATCAAACTTGTGTTGCTTGAGTGTTGTTTTGTGTTTAGGTGTTCTTAGGAGGAATGGCGAGTTGTTGGCAGTAAGGATCAGTCTTAATGGCGGTTCATACTGAAGTTAAATGGGCTGTGTGGTTTAGGAGCTGAAGAAGTCTCCAACAAAATCAGTGAGCTCATGGAGTTGTGGATTAGCTGAAATCCTCATGGAGCATTCATCAAGATGGTGGATGTGCTTATTGTTGAAGGATCTTCCCAAGGGAGAATGGCGGTTTATACTATGTCCATTCAAGGAGGGAGAGGCCTCGGTTGTTGTTTGTTGGTGTTAGAACCGTGGTTCAACCAAGTAGATATGCAAGCTGGTGACACGATGAATCAGCCCAACTTGTCTCTTGAATACTCCCTCCATACCAATGGAGAACTCAAGAGTTGCTGTGATATGTTTCTTGAATACTCCCTCCATAACAATGGAGAACTCAAGAATTGTTGTGATCTTTCTTCTTGAATACTCCCTCCATAATAATGGAGAACTCAAGAGTGATAGATCCGGGAATCACCAAGTGGAGCAGGCCAAGAAGAGTATGCAAGCTGGTGATAGATTTGTGGTGCAAAAGTCAGATTGCACAAGTGGTAGAGTCATGGTGAAGAACCATGGACAATTCAATAGTGCGGGGGAGCTTAAGCTCAAATCCAAACCGCAACTCACATTACTATGATCAGGCTACTTCTAAAACTCTCTTTTTTCATTACCATTATAGATTGCCTAAAGACTTGATAGTGTTTGATAGAGTTTAAGTGTTGAAAACGTTTCCCAATTCTCAAAACGTTTTCAATCTATTCTTAAAAGGTTTTGAAACCTATTGAAGTTCAAACTCTTGTGATTCTCTTGATTATGATGTTGTTATGTTTCATTTCAAAGTCAAAAACGTTTTAAACCTTATTCTCAAAACGTTTTCAGACTTGAATCTTTCATTTGAATCTTGTTGTGATCATGTGTTTCAAAGATAAAACGTTTTACAATATATTCTCTAAAACGTTTCATAGCTAATGTTCCTAAATGTCATTGCATATACTTTAACAAGTTTCCTCTAAACCTTTGTGTTGAAGGTTTATAAGGAAAGGAGAAAGGCATGGACATTCTTAAAGAGCATTAGGAAGTGAAGGAGCCATAAGGAGCATCTATAAGCCTTGAAGTCTATCCAAAAGGAAGATGAGACCGACTTGAAGTTCTTCCAAGATGAGAAGGATGATGGAAGTTGGGGTTAAAGGTCGGAGCCCTATGGATTACAAATTTCAAAAAGACACAACAAGACCAAGAAGTTCATATCAAGAGAAGTCAAGTCAAGGAATGCTAAGGAAGAGAGGAGTTATGGAAAGGATTAGTCATGGTTCAAGATGTTCATACCAAGGTCAAGTTACATCTTGAGTATGTGGACTATACTCTTTTTGTCCTCCTTAAGGTTTTATCCCAAAGAGGTTTTCCTTAAGGAGGTTTTTAATGAGGTAGTTCCACAGCTCCAAGCTTGGCCTTTGGTCCTCTTCTCCCTTTGGTCCCTTGGCGTCCCGACGACCAAGCTTGCGGGGGAGTATTAGAGAGGAAGATGAAATGAAGGAGGAGAGGCTGAAGTCATGAGGACAAAGCCGAGACTCACTCCAAAGATAGAAGCTATGGTGTTGATCACAAGAGCCCAAGATGCATCAATCACTTAGCCAAAGCTAAGATGAAGGCATGAAGAAGGCTGAAGTAAAGTCTGGAATATATGTGTCAGCGACAGTGTCGACGACATGAAGGCTAAAGAGAATTCTGAACTACATGTGTCACCGACGGTGTCGGCGACATGAAGGCTAAAGAGAATTCTGAACTACATGTGTCACCGACGGTGTCGGCGACATGGATGCTGACAGGCTGTCTTCTTTTGAGATTCAAATTCAAATTGTTTCCTTTTCCCCCCAAATGCTTATTTCGAATTGTAAACCCATTTAGGGCTTCCTTATGTTCTCCTCCTCTATATAAGGAGATGTAACACAACTCATTCATAAACATTGAGATATACAAGATTTAGAACTCATTTCTTACAAGAAACTCTTATCTCTTTCTCTCTTCTTCTTGTAACCGGTTCCACTCTTTCTCTTCATTGTATATACAAGTTCATATACAATGTAGACTCTAAAGAGCCACGGTTATGGCTGCTTAAGGCAGCCTCTTATCATGCTTGGATAACTCTTCCATAGTTAGTCCAAGTATGATGAGAGAATCATTCATAGTTAGTTCTTTAGCTTCTCTTGGATGTTCCTTTAGTTAATTACTGATTCTCTTCCATGTTTATGAGTAGACTCTCCTTGGTGAGATGTTAAGCTCTTGGAAGTGTTTTCATATAGCTAAGGACTCATTTATACAACTAGATTAATGGCTTTCTTAAGTTCAAACTAGTTGTCTTTGTTGAGCAGAACCGGTTTCATTGTTCTTCTTTAATCTGTTTTTGTTCTTGTTATGAGTTATGGTTCAGAGCTTCTTATGAATGTCTCATGAACCAAACTAGATAATTCAGAGCTTCCTCATGGATGCTTCTGAAATTCTAACACTATGACCTAATGCTACTGATGAAAACCAAAGGTACCTCTGCGTCAAATAGATTCCGAAACACAGAGCACAACAAATGACAGACGGTAAAAACCCAAACTTTTTGGAGAGCGTCCCAGGTGGGGGTCGTCGAAAGTCACATATGGAGAAAAAGGTGGGATGGAGACGAAATCAATCTGAGCCATGACAAAGAGGGGAGAATTAAAGGGGATAATATCCTGGAGATGTCGAGAGAGTATGTAAAAGGAGGCAGCGATGAAGTTTTTTGGTTTTGGACATGTGTATTTATATGGATGAATAAATACTTATCTGAAACGACAGGGATGTGGAAGGGTAAGTGAAATTGAATGAGTAGTAGGGAGATGCTTTTACGGTGAGGCGGATGGAAGGAAGGCGAAAGGAACATGGAATTAGTGGATGGTCTCTGAATTGTCATTTGATTGCAGAGGATGCCGCTGATGAGAGTAGTGGGGAAGAAGAGACGACAGAAGCACATATTACATCAATCGGGCTTGTAGCATATAATGGACCCATTACTTTCTGGGTCCAAATACGCGGTATTCCGCTGCAATTTATAACCCGACGGGTCGTCTCGCACATAGGCTCTGTTATTGGGGAATTTGTCGAGACTGATTATACCGGAGATGGGAGTCAGATTGTGGATTATGTTCGTGTCCGTCTGAACTGGAACACGGATAATCCCCTTCGCTTCCAACGAGTCTTTCAATTCGGGAACCTTTCTGTCCTTCTCAAGTTTACTTACGAACGTTTGCGAGGATTCTGTTCTATCTGTGGGATGATGAATCATGATTCATCTATCTGCCCTCAGACGTCTGCTTCCGATCACCAAGACACGCCGGATGATGCGAATAATGATGATGACGGGCCAGATTATAATCATGACGACCGTGAAGCACATCTCAATGATGAACCAGAGGCAATGCATGATGAAAGGTATGCTGCTCCACCATCTCCCCCAACAGAATCAGCCTCGGCTTCAAAGAAGAGAAAGACAGAAGTGTCTGATCCGACTTCCGAGGTGGCTAGTGTTTACAAAGACTCACGATACAACTGGGTCACTAATGACCTTGATGAAACTGCTCTTTACCGTCGAAGACGCATTCAAGTGGAATCGTGTGATGCGAGAAACTGGACATGGCGACTCAGATCTAAGGACAATGCAGCAAATAACACAGGGACGAGTACCGGGAATGAACACACTCAACAACACATACATCGGGAAGGCACGGTGGGCCAGAAGCCACCGGGCTCGCAATGAATACAGCATTTTGGAACTGCCGAGGGTTGAAAGGGTCCCTGGTAGTTCGACGCCTCAAAGGGATAAAGGCGACTTTTTCCCCGGACATACTCTTTCTGATTGAGACCAAGAACCCAGATGATGTTGTGAGAGATGTGGCTGCCCAGTTAGGTTATGATTATGTAAGATGTGTTCCCCCACTAGGCATAGGTGGTGGTTTAGCTTTAATGTGGAACAAGAATATTGATGTCTCTTTCATCTCCTGTGATGAAAGATTGTTGGATTGCAAAGTTATGAATAATGAAATTTCCTTTTATTATTATTTTGTGTATGGTCATCCAATCCGTGAATTAAGACATCACCTATGGGAAAAGTTAGAACGAATCGCGGTTGAACGAACTGGTTCGTGGATATTAAGTGGTGATTTTAACGAAATATTGCACTCGCATGAGAAAATTGGAGGACGTGTAAGAGATGAATGGAGTTTCATTGATTTTCGAAACATGGTTGCTCACTATCGTCTTAAAGACTTACCTTTCTCTGGTTCCAATATGACTTGGTCAGGAAAGCGACGATCATATCAGATACAAAGTTGGTTAGATAGAACCTATGCCAATGATGAATGGCGAGCCATGTTTCCTGCTTCCAAAGTTTCTTATTTGGAGCTCGTAGAATCAGATCATAGGCCCGTTGTGGTTCACATCCGTAAAACTTCAGAGCATGGCCGAAAACATTTTCAGTTTGATGGAAGGATGTGCGAGAATGATGAAGTTCGAAGTGTAGTTGAACAAGGTTGGCTGACTGATTTTACATATACACCTAACTCGGTTATGGATCGCATCAGGAACTGTCGCCATCGGCTCTCTCAATGGAAGAAAACGGCAGGTACGAACTCTGCAAAACGTATTAAAGCTCTTACTCAGCAACTGGATGTTGAGCATAGTAACCCCTCTGCTTCTACTCCGACAATCCGATCTTTAAGATCTGAACTGTTACAAGCCTACCGAGAGGAAGAATCTTACTGGCATCTTAAAAGTAGAGTCACTTGGCTGACTAAAGGAGATAGCCATACAAGCTTTTTCTTTGCGTCAACTAAGAACCGTCGAGCACGTAACAGATTACACACTATCTTGAATGGTGAAGGCCAGGAGTTACACGGTAATCAGTCTATTGCTTCCGAGGCTCAAAGGTACTACACCGATTTGTTCACTACTTCGAATCCTGATAACCTCAGTCCTATTCTTGATTGCGTTACAACGGTTGTCACACCTGAGATGAATCAGTTTTTAACGTCCCCTATCAAGGATGAGGAAGTTAAAACAGCTATCTTTTCAATTGGTGGATCCAAAACTCCGGGGCCGGATGGGTTTAGTGCGAAATTCTATCAGCATTATTGGGATATTGTTGGCGAAGCGGTTATAGAAGAGGTTAAAAACTTCTTTAATACTGGTATAATGCCAAGAGATATCAACCATACCAATCTTTGTTTAATACCTAAAACAGAACATGCTAGGACTATGAAGGAGTTGCGGCCTATAGCTCTGTGTAACGTTATCTACAAAGCTATCACAAAAATCCTCTCGCAACGACTTAAACATATTTTAGGGGGAATTGTTTCAGAGCAACAGGCAGCTTTCATCTCTGGTCGTCAGATTACAGATAATGTTATCCTTGCTCATGAGGTCTTTCACTCACTGAAAACAAACAAGCGATGCTCAACTTCGTATATGGCTGTCAATACGGATATTAGTAAGGCATACGATCGAATAGAATGGTCCTTCCTAGAAGAAGTTATGCGAAATAAAGGATTCTCTGATATTTGGATACGATGGATAATGGCATGTGTTACATCCGTCAGCTTTTCAGTTCTTGTTAATGGCAGTCCTTATGGCCATTTCACGGCATCTCGAGGAATCCGTCAAGGTGACCCTCTCTCTCCCTACTTGTTTATCTTATGTGCGGATGTCTTAAGTTGCTTACTGGAATTTGCTGAGCGGAATCATCTGATCCAACCTATGAGACTAAATATAGGAGGACCACCTATATCCCACCTGTTATTTGCTGATGATTCTCTATTCTTTGTTAAATCGGATATTAAGAATAGTCGCAACCTCCAACAACTGTTCCAGCACTATGAACGAGCCTCTGGTCAACTGGTTAACTATGAAAAATCTTCCATCACCTTTGGTAATAAGGTCTTCCAGCATACCTGATCTACTATTATGACTGAACTTAAGATCCCTAACACGGGTGGCGGAGGGAAATATCTCGGTCTGCCAGAACAATTTGGGAGACGTAAAAAAGAGCAATTTAACTATATCATCAATGCAGTGTCTAATAAGGTCTACGGCTGGCAGAATAAGTTCCTAACACCGGCAGGGAAAGAGATATTGATTAAAGCGGTGGGAATGGCAATGCCGGTATACTCTATGAATGTTTTCAAACTACCACAGGAACTTTGCTCTGAACTTGATAGTTTACTATCAAAGTTTTGGTGTGGGACAAATAATGGACGCAGGAAAATGTCTTGGACTTCTTGGAAGAAACTAACATTTTCCAAACAACAAGGAGGAATGGGTTTCCGTGAACTGTAGAAATTCAATCAGGCCTTGTTGGCTAACCAGGTCTGGAAAATTTCGCAACGCCCAGACAGTCTAATATTCAGAGTTCTGAAGAGTCGATACTTTAGGAACATGAGTATATTTGAAGCACCGAAGAAATCAGGTAGCTCTTATGGTTGGCAATCTCTCTGTCATGGACGTGACTTACTCTGACGTGGTCTACAATCGACCATTGGCGATGGTCATAATACCTCTCTTGGTGATCAATGGCTACCAACGCTTCCACCTCGACCACCTTCTCTCCTGCCTTATACCAACCCGACGCTACCAGTGTCTATCCTACTCGATCCACTTACGAACCAATGGAAGGATTCTGAATTAACAGAATTGATTGCGGTTGATGATCATGCTCTCATTCGACAAGTATATACTTCACCTCTCTCTGGCCCTGATTCGCTGCAATGGCCTTATACCTCGAATGGAAATTATAGTGTTAAATCTGGATACCACTTCCTAAAGAACTCTGAAGGAATTCGTTTACAAGACCAACCGTGTCTGTATAATCACCAGGAACTCAACACAGCCATTTGGAACTCTAATATTGCTCCGAAATTACAACACTTTCTATGGCGTCTCCTTTCAAGAGCAATGCCGCTACGAGAAAATCTACGAGTACGTCATATCATCACTGATTCTGCGTGTCCAAGATGTTCTCAGAATGCTGAATCTGGTGATCATGCCTTCTTCACATGTACTTTTGTTCAGTCGATATGGCGGATGTCAGGATTACACAATCCTCTGCTTTTTGATACTCGTTCTACACTTGAGGATAAAATTATGCTTCTCCTTACTACCGCAAAGAACAAAACTTTGGCTCCGGATCGACGTCTTTTACCCATCTGGCTCCTCTGGCGTTTGTGGAAATCAAGGAATGACTTGATTTTTGCCAATAAGGTTCACACACAAGAGGAAATCCTTTCTAAAGCTACGGATGATGTGACTGAATGGCTTACTTGTACTAGTTCAATGAGTGATTCTCAACATGAACAGGGGAATATCAGACGACCTCCATCTACTTGGAAATCTCCGTCTCGAGGTTGGCATAAGTGTAATTACGATGCATCACACAGGTTGGATTCCCACTGTTCAAGTTTGGGCTGGATTATTCGGAACTCCCAGGGTATTTTAGAGGTTGCAGGATATGGTAAATTCCAAGGGAGATCTTCAGTGTTGGAATCTGAATGTACAGCCCTCATTTGGGCTCTACAAGTATCTTGGTCTCTGGGTTACGATCGCATTGAGTTGGAAGGTGATTGCCTTACTCTTGTTAATGCTATACTAGGATCAGACAGGAATCTCCGACTACACCATTACTTGGAAACAATAAGAGCTTGGTCCTATATGTTCTCTGACATACGATTCCTACACCAACCCCGTGAATCAAATATGGTAGCAGATTGTTTGGCAAAGAAGGCACTTATGTCTGAGTCTGATTATATGATTTACCATGTCTGTCCTTCTTTCTTAAGAACATTTGTAAACAATGATATTAATTAATAAAACAACTTTGGCTGGCAAAAAAAAAAAAAAAAAAAAAGCAGCCTCTCGAGTTGCTCGGTACGTCAATTTGGAAACTAACTTGCTCGTCCCATCTGTTGAGAGGGATCCTCCAACCATCTCAGAGCCAAATGAAAGCGTTAGGGAATAGGCGGAATCGCAGCGACACATCCTGCGATGTAAAATTTATGTGGCAAAAAGGAAAGAAGAAAGGAATCACTGCTTTTCTGTTGCAGAGGAGAGAGAAACATAACCAAATATGTGGCTGATTTCCTGTTGCGACGCTCCAGATTTGGTTGTTTGTCTGATCGCTGCTACTACATGTTTCATACACGAAGACTAAAAAGAAAAAAAAGATCGTGAAAAAATTCTAATCGCAGATACCGTCGCTGCGATTCCGTAACGAACCGGGCCTACCTAGCTAGTTTGGAGACCAGCTCCACAAGGGTAATTGATAAACACCAAGACTAGAATATTGGTCTTCCCATTGCCGATCAGCATCTTGATAAAGGTTCAACTGAGTGGCCTAGTTTTTAAAGGGTGGTCGAGCAAAGGCCTCAAAAAGAATATCATAATGCCATTTCTTGTTTAAACTCAACAATATCACACGCACATATTTAGTATATTCACTCGGTAAGAACGTGATAATATCATAACTGGAGTAATTTCTTAGTGCCTTCAAGGTACCTATCCTTGGCACCCAAACAACCTTTTGCTGTTTCAAGCAGTCTCAAGCAAAGTTGTGAGACTTTCACATTCATCTGCACATCATCAAATAGGCATAGGTCACCAACCCAGTTCAAAATGAGTAGAAAAAAATATATGCAAAACTTAGGAGAAAAACAGTACAGCTAGTGCTGATGATATGCAATTGCAAGCTTCAAGCGCAATGTTCCCACGGGTAATCTGCAAATATTATAAACCTCGAGTTTGTTAGAGAGCATGAAAAAGATTGGAATCCGTTTCTTATTACTAGTGGTAGTCATTTTCACCTGTGAAGATTCTTGCTCAACAGCATCTACAAGTTCACCTACAACTAGCTGAGTCCACGAGACAAGCTCATTCTTGTATGATGAATAACCAAAGAACATTATATCATTTCCAATTATCTGCACAACACAAAGACAAGTAAAACCCAAACTCTTTCTTTAACATACGTTTAGATTTAGATCCATCCATCAGAAAACAGACTGCGTAACCCAAGAAATTCGGCAATTCAAAAAATGGTTTGTATGTAATAAGATGATGAGATGAGAGGCATATAAATACCTCTGGATTGGCAGAGCGGTAAGGCATATTATCCTGGGAAAGTGTCGACGACAGTGAAATTATAGCACAGAATATCTTCACCTTTAATCTTGGCGTTGCCCTACAACATCACGAAATGTCACACAACCAACAAAAGAGCATTAAGACGGCCAACAAACAAGTGAATATATGTCCATATTTCATATCAATTATGAGCATGTACGTAAGTGCTAGGTCATTCAGATATACATACCATGAACTGGAGCAAGTAGCAGAAAATATGCTCTTAAGGAAATCCATCATTCCTTTCTCAGGATTACCTTTCCAATTGAATACACACAAAAAAACTCAGTTATGAAGCTCTGAAGATAAGGACAGACAAACGCAATTTGGTGAAACAACAATCATATCTTATTGTTGAGCAAAAGCAATCCAAGAGTGTCAACAACTAACCTGGGACTATTACCAAGAGGCTGCACAATTTGCATACCGCCGAGGCCATACTATCCACATCAATTGATTTTAAACCTGATAGAGTAAAATGTACAAGATATTATAACATCAATGTACCAGATGCATATCCATTTACAGAACGATAAGGCATATACTTATTTACAAAAAAAAGGCCCTAATGAACACCTGAAAATGGAAAAAATGAAGCGTGCAAAGGTAGAGTGACAGAAGAACAAAGATAATCCTCTATACTTGGAAAAACTTACAAATAAATGTGGTGTCCCTACTGCCTACCACCGGCCTTATAATCGTTAATTTGCCACAAAATCTAAAGCAGGTAACTAGTTTTAGGGTGGCTACAATGATCAAACTAGTTTTATTACTTCTCACATGTTAATCTAGTATCAAGTAGTTAAATCAAACATCTCTAGACAAATAAACTCACCGTCTGTCGGCGCTAATAGACACTCAACAGCTGATATGACTAGTCCATCGGAATGAGAAATTAAACCACCTAAAAGTGCAACCTTCAAAACATATTTCAGTACGTACATACTTTGACGTTTGTGTGCAAAGTACTACAAATAAGAAAAAGACACACCTCAGCAGTTTCGAGATAAAGATTTAAGTGTTTTGTGGGAGTTGAAACAGATGGAATGGTAACTTCGCTGAATGTTAGGCAAGACTTCACAAAGTTGTTATGCTTCTTTCCTGCTTTTAGTGCTTTTACTGCTAAGGTGTTGCTTGAACGGACAAGTGTCTCCTGCAGCAAGTTACCATAACACAGTAGAAATGATCACAACAATGAACCAAGCAAAAGTTTGATAGTTTTTATTTGTGTCAAGCTCTTATGCAAATAAACGAAGAATACAACACACATAGCAAGGAAATAAAGCACATATGAAGCATTTCTTGCCCGGGTTCCCTCTCTATAGTTAAAATCCATAATGTTCTATGTACCATATGATATCTAACCAACTTTGTGGTAATTTCTAGAGATTTTATCTAATTCATATCACGTTGCAAATTCTTGTATTACTGCCTTACAACTTTGTGACTTGTCCACCATATAAATAACATGTTGTTATTACGTACCACTTGGATTATGCGTCAGATGGCAGATACATTACTGCTTGTCCCTCAAATTTAAGGCTATGTAGGATACATTACTACGCAAGAAAGGACTATATAATAGATATGCACCATGACTAACTAATTACCTCATAATCAAACTCTTTTAATTAGGTAAAAGAACGCACAAGATTGGGACCATAGAGGGTCCTCCACAGGTATAGCAGTATCAATAATTAAAACTGATACCAAATAACAATTAACTGATTTCTGACCTTAAGTTCATGTATCCCACTAAAGGCCTCACGACACTCCGCCAAAAACATCAAATGGCGTTCCATATCTGCCCCATAATCAACCTAGGCATCCAAAGTGAAGTCAAAATCAACCAACTTTATACAAACGAAAGAAGTACTCATTGGTAAGTGGAACTTCAGTACCATCTCAACAAAACGAGAAATTAAATGAGCTGTCTGCCGATTGTCATCATCCTTTATGTTAATTAAATCTGTCGAATCATAAAGAGCCTGAGAAACTTCAAAAAGCAATTGCACTGTCGTTGAATCACATATGCAGCCATTCCTGTTCCAAGGAGAAAGAAACGAGTATACTTTAACCAAGAAAGGAAAAGGAAATCAATATATAAGAAAAAGAATCATAACTACAGATCCCTCAAAATAGGATACCCAATATCTTGAAGGAGCTTGGTGAATCTATATATATGTGCAGTTTCACCCAATCTCAGTTCTGATGCAAATTAACATTCATCAACTTGACAACGGTTACAACTGTCTATGACCCATCCAATTTGTGTGAGATTATATATTTACATTAAGAAAGAAAAATAAACACGCCTTACCTAGTACCCATGTTCAGGAGATGCATGTTAACACCGCTCTTTGAATTCCCAGACATAAGATCTAAGATCTCGATGAAATGATTCTAGAAAGTAACCAATGAAGTCGTTAAACGAGACTAGATATGATATCATCAAAGGGATTAGAAAATGGCTCTTTTTGAATGCTGTGTATTATTTCCTTAAAGCTTGAAAATAGATAAGGAAAGAGGGGAGAAAGTATTACCAGATTAAGTACTTCTTGCAAGTCCTCGAAATGAGACAACAGCTTTAAAATTATGGATTGCAAACTTGCTTGTTCTTCTTCAGAAAGAAACTTGTCACGAGCTAGAGTAACAATATCATCCAGGAGAGCATCCAGATGATTTTCCTGAATCCATTGAAACTGACAGTTAAAACCTAGAGAGACGAGATCAGAGAATATCATGTACGAAAGCTAGCACTTCAGCCTCACTATCTTGTTCTGCAACAACAGATCCACATACGCGTCCATAATTCTCAAGTAGTTATACAGCGTCTGATACTGAGAAGCAGTCTGTTGCAACAGTCACACATAAATGTCAGCCTGAGGTAATAGTCACGCCACCTTTCTCTTTACCACAGTTTTTGTTAACAAAAAATTATGCAAATCATTATTCAGGAAGGACTAGAATGCATCTTTTGTTATGTGATCTACATATTGTAAAGTGTGAACATAATGATTAAAATTTTATCTATGGCGATGAATTTTTATAATTTTTTTTAAAGAAAAGAAACAACAAAACCTGAATAACTTCACTGATGACTGAACTGGGAAAACCTGCTTCAGATCTCCCTTCACACAATCTATTTCCAAGTAACCTGTAATTCAAAATCTGCTCGACAACATAACAGGAAGGGAAGTTAGACTCAGTGGATGGCACAGCTTAATAAATCTGAATGAGGAAACAACCTGACTGAAGGAACAATCATTGCTGCACTTAATCATATGCAGAATTTCCATAGCTTGTGAGCTAACTAATTCTGATGGAAGTTCCTTGAGTAGATGATGAAGTAAAATGGACACATGTGAAGAGTTGTAGGACGACTGAGATTTATTACTTACAAATCCAAGCTCCTTAAGCATGACCATGACATTGTTCTCCTGTACACTAACCAAATTTTTAGAAGAACAATCAATTCATCACAAATCAAGGAAAGGATTAACAAGGTGTAGTAGAAGTTTTTTTCCCCAGCAATCTACCATTTCTAGAAAATTCAAGACATAAGAAAGAGTTTTATTGAACCTCGGTGGAAATGGGATTCTAAACATCAACAACAACAAAAACAAAAAGAGCAAATGCCTTCAGCCACTAACCGGTCAAGAACAGTTACTAACCTGACGTCCAGTCAGCAATAAGCACTTCATTATATATTCAATGGCAGGTTCCATCAAACTAAAAAGAATTTTTTTGTCGTCTGTAATATAGGAACCCCCGTCCTTATCCACTACCATAGGTGCCAATACATCTTCAGTATCATTGATGCATTTGATTAGATATCCTGTTATAACATGGTCAAACTTATGACATTGAGTGTCTTCCTCAAAGAAGAAGAAAAAAAAAACAGCTAACAGAAATCCAAACGTTGGCATGTAAAAGGCTACATTTAAAATTCTCAAACTGGAGGTGGCTAAGATTATGTATCAGCATGCTCAAAGCAAAAAGATGGTATAGACTACATCCATAAATATTCAGTCATGATGGAAAAATTCACGAGAATCTCCCTGTGCTATAATTAAGTTAAACAGCCTTCCCTAGTCCTTTCAAGCACCATTCACTCAGGACAAGGAAACTTATGACATACGATGTGGATTACTTCCATAACTAACTAGCAAGTGTGACTTGGTTAGAATTATGTATCCATTTCGATTACGAAAGCCAAGCTTGTTCAGCATATTACAAACCATTATGATTCTTCCACTATTCATCTACCTAGCATTTTTTCTGAAAAAGAACATAGAATAAGGGTACCTGAATTGCAGAAACCTAACTTCTGCATACGATGCACCATATAAAGACGACAATACAAAGATGCCAATGGATCAGCAAGACCTCTCACCATCATAACTAAACGATCCAGAACTTCTCCGGGTTGATTAATGAGGAAACGCCAGCAAGGTAAAATCGCAAGCTCCAGGTAACTATGCGCAGACAACAATTGCCAAACGATAGAAAAAAAAAAAAGGCAAGGAGAGTAAGAAAATTATTAAGTATAGGGGCTTTTACATGCGAGGGAGAAGTTCTCGAACAGAACCCACTTTGCAAAACCAGTTATAGCAAGTCTCTCTTGCTTCGAGGCAAATATCACTTGCTTGAAAATCATCTGTCTTTAGCACAAGTTCAAAGAAAAATTATAAGCTGCAGCTAGAAGACTGAATGTTGTGCTATAAACTTATGTGTCTGATTGTGATCATGAACAAACTCCCAGATCACGTAACTCCATTCTCGATAACACTATGCTCATGGCTAAAAGTCATTGACAGAAAGATGCATACTCGGTAAGGTGCAGATCACTGTTCCGTCTACATCATGTTCTGCTTTCTCTTTGATCCGTTCCCACACCATATCCCCAAGCATATCTAGCATGTCAGTGACTATGACAAAGACTGTAGGATAAAACTGCAAAACTGTTGTGTCCATCAGAAGTTTTGTGACCTGCAGAACGGAACACATCATTAAATCCTAAAATTAATAATCCAGTTAGCTACGAAAACTTATTTACATCCAAATCACACACATATATATATATATATATATATATATTTTTTTTTTTTCTTTTTCAAAATTACTGCTTCAATAGTATTTGAGTACTATATGTTGGATAACTTTATCAAATGAATGATTTCTGACTATTCATATGGCCATTTTAGATTTTTTTTTTTTTTTTGCATACAAATGTTCCAGCTTTTGTAGCAAAGCAGATTTGATTAGTTAGGAAGTTAACCTTTATTGATAACTTTAACGATGTTACTCGATCTTCAGCATGCCAAGCTTTAGTTATTCCATCTATTAGCTCGTGTACTTTGGCTAGATATTCCTGTTGGTTAATCATTTTGGCAGTTTCTTCCAAAGAGGTTTGTTCGCTGCCTGTTTCCTCCAAATGTGATACAGCGGAAGGGGCCTCAACTGAGTAAAGCATAGCAAGAGCTAATATGTTATGCTTTCACGAGTTTGGAATATAACTTAACATGCTGCTACAAAAAAAAAGAGTTATTTACTAGGCATAACAAAGACATACCTTTGGAACCTTTTGTTATTATATTAGATATCTGTTGAAAATAGGTACACAAGTTAGATGAGGTGAGTAAGGGAAACACCATGTGTGTTTTTCTGGCTATATGATCCGTATTAGTAAAAGAAGAAGAAAAAAAAACTTTTATCTTTTAAACAAATACTAAGACTTTATGCAAAGAATATACGTAACTTGAGAAAATGATATCACTTTGGAGACAGGAAACCGTTGCATCAAGATTCTTTTAAGAGATTTCCACTCCTTTGTCAGATCCTGAGTTACCGCTTCAATGGATATAGAAGTATCTTCAACCTTCTCTTCTGCTGAAGCATTCACATCCATTCCTCTCAGTGGATCAAAGAAGTCAAGATCGCTACCTCTGACAGTATTAGCCTAAATATTTTTACAGATCAATTTGTTACGTCTTATGATGCATCAATACACTTCAAGAATCTTAACGCGAAAGGAAAAGGTTGCATAGTACCAACAAGAAAAACAAAGTTGAGGAAACAGTAATCCTACTTCTTCTAGATAAAAGCATAAGAACAACTAAGTATACTCAATAAAGCTTACGCATACATCCAAATACGTAGCAACAGAAAACAAATATATCTAACATAAAGTATATATATCGGTAGACGGAGCTTCACCGCATTAGCTAAACAACTGATTTTCGGAGTTGTTGAATCGTTTCAGTCATTGCAATAAGATGAACCCCCATAACAGTGCACTAACAAGTAAAGAATAAAGCCAATAACTTGATAGTGTACAATCTAGTAAACTAGCATACCATATATCCACTAAGTTTAAAGTGATCGAAGAGAGAATCAGAGAAATAGAAAACAGGATTTGATTGATAAACAATGTATATTGTTCATTAACATGAGCGTAAATTTAAAAGTAATCGGAACAAGAAGCCTTCAAATTCAGCAGTAATAGTCATCCAAACAATACAAGCAATGAATTGAAGACCTCGAACATCCCTAAAGTTAAATCTTAACTATTTTGTTTCTCAAACACTAGGAAGTTGCAGAAGTGTAATGAATTGGACAGGGTGGGGGAAAAAAATGGAGGAAGCGTATTGCAAACCTGTTTTTGACGGGAAGGAATTGTAGAGGAAAGAGGGTGATTGTGAGTTCTTGAACGAGGAAGGAGTTTAGATTCATGCTCAGCTCCATAGTCGCGACGCCGGAATTCGAATCCCATGGCTTCGTGATTCTCTTCGTCGTCGTCGTCTATCCAGAGACGATCTGCGATTCCGACTTGAGAAACGCAAAACGATAAAGGAAGCTTTACGGTGTCGTTTAATTAAAAAGTCAAATTGGATTGGTTAAAATACTTAAAATCGTTTGACCAAAAAAAAAAAAAAATACTTAAAATCGTTCAAACGTATCACTCTATTTTTATTTCAAAATTGAATAATGTGTTACTCCAAATTACTCCATTTTTACTTTAAAAATAAAATATTTTCCTATTTTATAATACATTTTAGTTCTAAAAATTAAATTAACCCTGTGTATTATTTTTACAAAACATTCTTAAATAATTCGTTAATTTTATTTTACCTTCTTTAAAAACAAGAAAACAATATTAAAAATTACTAAATTTTTATTTCATAATATTTCATAGTATTTAAAATTATTGTTGAAAAATATAAACATGTATATTTATATAGTAGTTACTAATGTGTTTGACAAAAAAAAAATAGAAAAGAAAAAGGATATATTAAAAGAAAAATGGGAAGTACTGCGTTGGATCATCTTTACTGCAATGTCCTGATAAAATAAATATGTCTCATGGGTGGAGAGGTGTTCTACGTGGAAGAGATGTACTCAAACAGGGAATAGGATGGGTAGTAGGGTCTGGTCAAGACATAAATATTTGGACCGACCCGTGGTTGTCTTTGACCGAGCCACTGCAACCGATGGGTCCTATACCAGAAAATGTGTATAATGCGAAGGTCTCTGAGCTAGTGGATAACTCGACAGGAGATTGGGATTGGACAAAAGTAAGGGAGGTCCTTCCATATTATGAAGATCACATTAGGTTCATTGTGCGAAGCTCCTCTCGCCAAGATGATAGACTTCGGTGGCTCATGACGAAGAACGGCAAGTACACAGTCAAATCTGGATACACTTTATTATCAGAAAAGCAAATGATGCAGAATACTCAAGGACCTGCAAATTTCGATTGGATAAAGAATGTGTGGAGAGTTGATACTTCTCCGAAAATAAAAATGTTCCTTTGGAAAACTCTTGCAGGTGCCTTACCAGTCAGAGCAGAGTTAGCGAAAAGAGGAATGGAGGAGTTACAGGTTTGTAAAAGATGCACGGCACTTGAGACTGTCGACCACCTCTTGCTCCAATGTCTGTATGCACAGCGAGTATCACTACAACAAATAAGGTCTACAGCATCATTTATAAAGTGTCAAAAAAACAATTGATGATAGTTAAAATCATTTATTAAAAATTGACACTAAATATGTGATTTTAAATCATTTACAATAATTGATAGTATATTAAGATGATTAACATCATTTAAAATAAAACTAATACAAATCAATATTAATTTACATCATTTTTAAGAACTAACACAAATATCTATATTTATATCAGTTGCTTAAATGAAACATTTGCTCAATTTTATTAGTATCATTTAACTAAAAGATATAAAATTAGCATCAATAATAAATGACATAACATATGTGGTTTAACATCAGTTATGATTATTGATACTTGCTTAACATCAGTTCACTTAAATGATACAAATCTATAGTAATTTATTTTGTCCCACATCGGTTAGAAAAAGAGGAAGGAGCAGAAGATTGTTACTATATAATGGAATATCATGTCTTCATCTATGTAGGACAATTAGTTATATTACTGACAACCAATAGAAATATTTTTTTTATTTTAAAAATGTCTAAGTTGTCAGAAATAAATATTTTAGTAGATATTTGTTTTATAAAAAAGTATAAGGTTAATCTAGATTAAAAAAAATTATGTTTAGAAAAAGGAAAAAATGAGGCTAATCTATATATTGATTTATATCAGATATACAAACGACATATAAATTATCATATCATTTATTGAAAAAGACACTGATTTTGGAATCACTTTTTTATAATTGACATAATCATTATATCAATTAACATAAATGATATAAATATTTAAAATCAATTGTTATAACTCAAACTAATGTTTATATCATTTGTTTTGATTGATGCGAATTTTAACATTACTTATAGCAAGTAATAGAAATTAACGTCACTTAAACGAACTGATGAGAATAGTTGCATCAATAGATTTTAAATGATACAAACATTAGAGTCATCACTTCCAAAGTCATTTATATTAGTGATGCAAATGAATTTGTAACAATCAAAAGGTGATGTTAATAAATAAAATAAATGATGTAACACCTTCTATTTCTTGTAGTGTATGGGGGCTGGCCCCAGTGACGATACCTGTATTCAACAACTCTCCTACGATGATAATGTTCCTTCAACAGCGAAACAAGATCAAGAACCTCCCGCCTACAGGTTTGATACTTCTGACCTATATGCATTCATCTGCTGGAGTATATGGAGATCACGAAACAAACTGGTATTCGAAAACCAGTTGATCACCGAGGAAGACACGATCCGAAAAGCAATTGTTGACTGTGGAGAATGGCAAAAAGCACAGCAGAAAGAACTGATAAAAGGTACTCAACAACGCAACTCTCCTGTGATTAATGATGAGATACTAGAGGAAATGGTGTGTAATGTTGATGCTTCTTGGAGGTCAGAGTTTAAAGCATGTGGTATTGGGATTGTTTTCCGTGAGAATACGGATGCCGTAAGGCACAAGCTTGCAGAGACAAAACGTTTTGTGCAGTCTTCATTAGAAGCTGAAGCATTTGCTTTGATGCGAGGGCTATTGGAAGCAAGAGCGTATGGATTCACTTCTATTCGATTCTTCTCGGATTCGCAGATTCTTGTTAATGCGATGAACTCGGGGGAGGAACGAATAGAAATATCAAATTACTTGGAGGATATCAAGGCGTTAGCATCTGAGTTCCATTTGATTTCTTTCCAATTTGTACCAAGATCAGCCAATGAAGTGGCAGATTCCCTAGCTAAAAAAGCTCTCCAAGAGCTTGTAATTGAGTCTGGTTTTATATAAATAAAATGAGACTGTTGTGGACCAAAAAAAAAAGACCATTTTTCAATAATCCAAAACGAATTTACTTTAAATATGAAAATATGAAGTAATCTCACATTTTACTCTATTTTAAAATAAAAATAAAATATATTGAAAGTATTTTATTTTTAAACAAAAATTAGAGATGTTCTTAAACTTATCAAAACAATCCAAAAATGTTGACAGAAAAAAAGAACTACAACCCAATCCAAACCAATTCAAGCTGAACTGATTTCTTTTGGTCTAAAATATTTCAATCTTAGTGGATAGTGTCATAGGAAAGGGAAAAATTCCGGAACCAACCAAAATTCTTGGACTAAAGCCAAAATTCTTGAATCCACCCCAAACAAAATAAAAAATGATCCAAATGGAATAGAAATTTAAATATTTTTTTTGAAACACTAAGAAATTTAAATATTGAATATCTGATTCCGAATGGAACCAAATCTTAACTTTATAAAAGCAAACCCAACGAATTCCACAACAACAACACGTCTTATAAAAACTCACTGACAAAAAGAGTGTGCAACATTTTTTTTTTTTTTTTTTGTCAACAGAGTGTGCAACATATTGATCACAATATGCAAAGAGGACGAAGACAACTATTTAGGTCACTGAAAAGATGAGAGACATAAAATAAAAGTGTTTTAGATCGTGAAAATAATCTCAAAATTTTCTCAAAAAGATTTTAAAGATTGTGTGAAAGTATTAAATTATGTGCATTAAACCGATTGTATTAAATTATGTGTGTTTGAATATGACGACGAAAGTGTCTTTTTTATACAAATACAAATGTGTTTTATCTCTTTTTCTCCTAATTATCATGAGTTTTTTTTTTTTTATCTTTTCTTCTATGAGATCGTCATTACATTTTAAAAGAAAATGATTGGCTGATATTTATACTATTAAAGCAGAAGTACATTTTAGAAAATGTCCAGTTTTTTCAATTTATTTACAAGTCATGTCACTGGTATTGTTAATGAATTTGTGTTGCTCATTAAGAATAAATTTGTCCATTCAGCAAACAAAAAAAAGCCAAAGACCCTTTAACAATCGACAATGTTAAACCAATATGTCCAGCTGGTTTATTTTGGTTGTGTATAACATTTTATATAGCCAACTCTTAAATAAAACGGTTTGTTATTTATACCAAAAGAATCAACAAAATATTTTACATTCTTAACCAGTTATATCCATTAGGCTTTATACACGGGCGTATTAGTTGGCAAATAATAAACCAGTAGGACATTCTAAGATAGTAACACAGTATAATCAAGAACATTAAAATAACCGGTTGAAATAACAATAATTTACTGATTTATAACCGGTTATACCGATTAGGCTTTATACAAGGAATCAACTTAGTATCTTACCTAATATACAGACATTAAATGATCTTTCTTAAAATATATTAATAAGATTTAATAAATACATACTTTTCAAAAAATAAAAATATTCAATTGACTCAACATTACCATAAAAATCGTTGGCGATTTTAATTTGGAAAACGAGTTGTTTCAAAATCGTAACTAAATTTAATGACATTAGTTAGTATCTTACCTAATATCTATGATATAATTGATAGAATTAAAACCAAACTTACTTTCGAAAACAAAAAGATAATTTTAACAAAACATTACCATAAAATCGTTTTCCAAATTATATTTGGTAAACAGAATTATTTCAAAATCGCAACTAATTTAATAAGATTAGTTAGTATCTTACCTAATATCTATGCTATAATTGATCTTTCTTACGTAAATGTATATAGACGTATTGTTAACTGTATACACAAAAACTTACCTTTAATAAAAAAAATTAAATTAAGAAACATATCCTCATAATAATTCGCAAATATTAATTACGATTATGATTAATAATTTTCCTAATATACCTCAATGCATATAGACATATTGTGAACTCCATACACAAAAGATTTCCTCATTACTTTAAAAAAGAATACGAATTTATATAAAAGAATATTTTTAATCTTAACTTATTTCCTGTTTGCTTTAAATCTTAGCTATCAAGCAACCTTCAAGATTTTAGGAAATCGTATAACAACTAAATCTTATACGATTTGTGACCTACCTCTTGCGAACAACTATAAATAATGTAGCGCACACACACACAATTCTCATTCCTTCACAACTTTACTCTCAAGAATAATTCCATTTCTTTTTCTCATAAAATGTCGGCTATAGCAAAGGTTAATAGTGAGTTTACTAACCTTGAAAGTGTGAAGCCTTTCAAAACTGGTTGGCGATGTCGCGTCAAGGTCCTTCACTTGTGGAAACAATACACCTCTCAATCCGGGGAGACTCTAAAAATCATTTTCGGAGATGCTACGGTAAATTATCATTCAATACATATCGTTAAGCTATGGTTTTAAAATACTAATACTATTAAATTCATTTTTATACAGGCTAAGATCCATGCAACTTGTAAGAAAACCTTTGTCAAGACTTATGAAAATAAGGTTGCGATTGGTGAGTGGAGAGTCATAGAGAATTTCTCTCTATCTCCAGCATATGAGCATATGATTGGCTGATATCTATACTATTAAAGCAGAAGTACATTTTAGAAAATGTCCAGTTTTTTCAATTTATTTACAAGTCATGCCACTGGTATTGTTAATGAATTTGTGTTGCTCATTAAGGATAAATTTGTCCATTCAGCAAATGATATTCATGCATATTCATGCATTTGAGCTTTAATTAAGATCTTGTTTCACTCTCTTTGTTCATTCATTTGCATCATTATGTTGTCCTTTGTTTCATTTAGAGTATATTAGCATTTAGTATAGGAATTAGCTTCTTTAGGTTGTTTTTGGAGTGTTCTTTGTGTTTTTCAGGTGCTATGGAGTTTGGGTGTGGCTAAGGAGCAAGATTGGAGCTCAAAGGATGAAGAGGAGAAATCAGACAGTTCGTATCGGCCAGCGTATCGGCCTGACAAGCCGATACAGTATGCGTATCGGCCAGCGTATCGGCCTGCCAGGTCGATACGGACTCTCGGATTAAAAACAGGGAGTTTGTATCGGCCAGCGTATCGGCCTGACAGGCCGATACAGTATTCATATCAGCCTGACAGGCCGATACAGTATTCATATCGGGCAGCGTATCGGCCTGACAGGCCGATACAGTTTCCTGTGAAGACCATTTCCAGACAGCTTTATTTACGAAAATGCCATTGCGTGGCTCCCAACTATAAATACTCATTTTGTGGGATTAAAAACCCTAAGCTACCTAAGCCTTAGTTTTGTTTTAGGATTTGAATCTTGTAATCTTTGATTTGGAGTTTAATTTAAGTACTTCTTTATATCTTCTTAATTTCTTCTCTTAATCTCTCTTTAATCTTGTTATCTCATACTATCTTTATGGGTTTTGTGGGAACAATGAAGATTAGAGAGTAGAGTTTTTGGGTTTTATGGATGAGGTTGATTTAGGAGGTTTAAGTCATGATTAGTGATGCTTAGGACTTATTTATGAATGATCCTTCTCTAATTAGTTGTGCTCTATGCTAGGTTGCAAGGAATTGTTGAATCTAGATGCTAGGCTTTTTCATGCCCGAAAGGTGTTCGATGAAATGCTTGAATGAACTTTTTAGAGGATTTCCATATCTTAGCCTAAGAGATTAGTTGTCTAAGGTGATTATTGGTAATGAGAACTTGAAATTAATGCTTGCTTGATTCTTAATCACAAATGATAATTTGATCTTGATTAGGGATTAGTCAAAGGGATTAGTGCCAAGAGATTGGATTAGTCTAATGATTAATGTTCTTAGCCTAAGGATTAGCTTTGCTAAAAGGTGCTTGATGGATATTAATGCATGCTTGTCTTGTAATTTGCAAATGAGAATTGAATGATTGCTTGATTAGCATAGGAGTTATGAACATGAGAATGTGATTAGCTTAATTATGATCATTAGCCTTGTTTAGCAAAGTTTGATTGATTGAAGCATCCTTGATTGTCTCTAAACCTTCTAGTATCCGTAGCCTCATCCTAGAACCCTCCTTTTTATCTTATTTCTCTCCTTGTTTAGTGTTTTCCCTTGTTTGCTTCTTGATTTGATTTGTCTTTAGGTTGTTAGTTTAAACTCTTTCTAGACTTAGTTTAGCTTTAGTAGTATCTTGTATTCTTGATTGGCTACTCTTCTTGCCTCCTTGGATTGATACCTCAAATGCTACAATGACATGTGCATTTGGGTAATTGATTAGGAATCTAAAATTATCCCGCATCAGCAAACAAAAAAAAAGCCAAAGACCCTTTAACAATCGACAATGTTAAACCAATATGTCCAGCTGGTTTATTTTGGTTGTGTATAACATTTTATATAGCCAACTCTTAAATAAAACGGTTTGTTATTTATACCAAAGGAATCAACAAAATATTTTACATTCTTAACCAGTTATATCCATTTAGGCTTTATACACGGGCGTATTAGTTGGCTAAATAATAAACCAGTAGGACATTCTAAGATAGTAACACAGTATAATCAAGAACATTAAAATAACCGGTTGAAATAACAATAATTTACTGATTTATAACCGGTTATACCGATTAGGCTTTATACAAGGAATCAACTTAGTATCTTACCTAATATACAGACATTAAATGATCTTTCTTAAAATATATTAATAAGATTTAATAAATACATACTTTTCAAAAAATAAAAATATTCAATTGACTCAACATTACCATAAAAATCGTTGGCGATTTTAATTTGGAAAACGAGTTGTTTCAAAATCGTAACTAAATTTAATGACATTAGTTAGTATCTTGCCTAATATCTATGCTATAATTGATAGAATTAAAACCAAACTTACTTTCGAAAACAAAAAGATAATTTTAACAAAACATTACCATAAAATCGTTTTCCAAATTATATTTGGTAAACCGAATTATTTCAAAATCGCAACTAATTTAATAAGATTAGTTAGTATCTTACCTAATATCTATGCTATAATTGATCTTTCTTACGTAAATGTATATAGACGTATTGTTAACTGTATACACAAAAACTTACCTTTAATAAAAAAAATTAAATTAAGAAACATATCCTCATAATAATTCGCAAATATTAATTACGATTATGATTAATAATTTTCCTAATATACCTCAATGCATATAGACATATTGTGAACTCCATACACAAAAGATTTCCTCATTACTTTAAAAAAGAATACGAATTTATATAAAAGAATATTTTTAATCTTAACTTATTTCCTGTTTGCTTTAAATCTTAGCTATCAAGCAACCTTCAAGATTTTAGGAAATCGTATAACAACTAAATCTTATACGATTTGTGACCTACCTCTTGCGAACAACTATAAATAATGTAGCGCACACACACACAATTCTCATTCCTTCACAACTTTACTCTCAAGAATAATTCCATTTCTTTTTCTCATAAAATGTCGGCTATAGCAAAGGTTAATAGTGAGTTTACTAACCTTGAAAGTGTGAAGCCTTTCAAAACTGGTTGGCGATGTCGCGTCAAGGTCCTTCACTTGTGGAAACAATACACCTCTCAATCCGGGGAGACTCTAAAAATCATTTTCGGAGATGCTACGGTAAATTATCATTCAATACATATCGTTAAGCTATGGTTTTAAAATACTAATACTATTAAATTCATTTTTATACAGGCTAAGATCCATGCAACTTGTAAGAAAACCTTTGTCAAGACTTATGAAAATAAGGTTGCGATTGGTGAGTGGAGAGTCATAGAGAATTTCTCTCTATCTCCAGCATATGAGCAATATAGGACAACAAACCATCAGTTTACACCAATATATGCTCTAAGATTTTGATCGTACATAGAGTCATCTTTACTTTCTGTTTGTGGTAATATTTTATATTGTTTTCAATTTTTAATTTTCTCTTGGAACTTCAGATTTGTATCTTTGTAAATGAATGAATCAATCGACCTTTTAAGGATGGACAAGTAAAATGCCAACGTTGGATCAGATCCGAGAAACATGTAAGGCAAGTAAACTGCAAACGTTGGTTCATCATTCATCATGAATCTCTATTGTTTATCATTGACGACGACGAGTGCTTGATCCTGGCAAGTGATGGGCTCTCGAATGTTGTACTGAACGAGACGACGTGGGGGTGTGGCATGCATGTGCCTTCAAAGTGCCAGATGGAGGAGATTCTGATATGGCATATGATGCGGCATTGCTCTTAACGAAGCTCACTCTGCCGAGACATAGCTCGATAATGTGAACGTCATTGTGGTTGACTTGAGGAGAAAGAGTAATAGATTAGAGAAATTGTTACGTAGCTAATTGTAAATTTTCTTCATTACTATTATTTTTCTATTTTCTACTTTAGTTTTTATCTTTGTTTACGTTTTCTTTAAGCATCTCTTAGTTTAGGCTAAGAAGAAAAAGACTTGATTCAAAGGTTATGTTTTTATTTTACTTTATCGTATTACTATATTA
Source organism: Orychophragmus violaceus (assembly GCA_030180135.1). Lineage (NCBI taxonomy): Eukaryota > Viridiplantae > Streptophyta > Magnoliopsida > Brassicales > Brassicaceae > Orychophragmus > Orychophragmus violaceus. Next base: position 85,248,605 of record CM058230.1, on the reverse strand, counting down.
GACAGTATTATATATACATGTACTTTATATCTTTTAGTGTTGTCAAGATAAAAGATAATTATAATTTCATTGAAAGTATTTTTGATTGTTGACAACAAAAAACAATTATTGACTATTTTTGTGCAACAATGATTATTAAAATAAATCTATATAGTTTTTTTTGGTCAAAAAATCTATATAGTTTTTCGTGCTAAATACATAAGGCCTAAGATCTTGAATTTTATTAATTATTATTATACGTTAATCTCTTTTTGGTCAACTTATTATATTTTAATCCCTTTGGTGTATTAGAAATTTAAATTATTTATTAGGGGAATGATTTGAAAAATAATCCATTGATTTTACAATTCAATATTGTTCACTCTAAATTTAGAATTTACAATTAAATAGATCTCAAGAAACTTGATTTTGAATTAAAAATGATGGTATCTCCTTTATGAAAATGTGATTATAATTAGCAATTGTAAATATTTATCTAATATTTAATATAAATTTTACATTATGTATATATTATTAATATAAATTTATTTTTATTTAAAATATATATATATATATTATTATATTTAATTTATATTATTATAACTAAATTTTAATTAAAACAAATATAATTATTTTAAATTATCATTTAAATATTTTTATGGGTCTTATGGATTATCCGCAAAATTAGGCAGAATTGGTACATATCTAATTTTTTTTTCAAATAAGTTATACATGCATGTTTGCGGATAATTTTTTTTTTTTAAATCAGGGCGGGTTTAATCCGCTTTCTAATTCTACTTTTAATACGTAAATCATCAAAGTCGCAGCTTCATAATAGTCACATCAGTCCGGTGAACTAAGATAATGTCAAAATATATAATATGAACACAATATAATCAAAATAATTGAAATAAATGATAAAAACGATATAGAAATAAACAAAAACATTTTTTTTAATTAACTATCCGCGCTAAGCATATGAAACTGATTGTCTATCGTAAATGATAAAAACGATATAGAAATAAATAATTAGATTGTTAACTCATATTACTAATTGGGAGCTAACTTCTTCACCATGTTGAAAAAAAAAATTCTTCACCATAATCACTCGCAAATAAATTGTCAAATTTGTGTTTAATGAAAATATTTTAGTTAGGATGCTTGCCATTATTTATTATTTTGATTATTTTTTAAATTTTCTAATAACTTCTTGGATTTTGAAAATAAAAATCTATTTTGGAGTATTACTATTCAGCCTTAAAAATAGGAAACCTACTTAATAAGTATAACTAAATTATATTTGACGATTTTTGCACTAAATTTCTATTATTAAATTCTTGGTAATAGATTATATTTTAATTAGTTTGTTTCAATTGTTTTTTTTTTCACCAACCATTTTTGGTAAATTAAAATATTGATCTGATTTTTTTTCTATCTAAAATACTATATTTGCCTTTTTGTGCTAAAATCTGGATTTATTTTAGTTATAAAACGATTTAAAAAATGAAATTATGATCGGATTTTTATATAACTAATATATAATTTGATTCTTTAAATTTTTGGCTTCGATTTAGAAATTTACTCTCCTAACAAATATATAAGCCTAAACGGGTTTAAACGACCACATATTATTTCTGACGGAATTAAACAGACGGGTCTAAACGAGTCATAAATATAAATAAATCTAAATAGACCGGCATAAACGGGCCGAGTCTAAACGAGTAAGCCCACCTGTTTTAACATCTTTATCAAACGCGCTAATAAATTTTTTTAAAACAACACTTAAAAATAAATATTTTACTAAATTAATTTTGCAAAAAAAAGTGTCCGGATGCGGTAGTAATTTTTTATTGTTTTATAACTCTTATAATTACCACTAATTTGTTCTAAAAAACTTCCAAACATAACATAAAAATAAACATAACAAATTACTTATATTTGGATTAATAATATATATTTACCACCATATTACACATACGCTTTATATATTAGACTAACTACTCCATAAAAATAAAAATACTCAAATCTTTAACAAACAACAATAGAATATGTGTTTTAAAAATAAGATAAATTACTTTTACAGATATAAATCTACATGCTATATAAAAAAATAATTGTCCGTCCTTAGCGTGGATCATTATCATTTACAAAATAAAAATAAAAAATAAACTATTTAAAACCTATATATATGTTCAACATATCTCCAACATCTAAATTTAATATTAATAATATGTTATAAAAATATATTATCAATATTATTTATACAAAAAATATCAGTAAACATCAAAACAAAATTATACCCGCCAATCGGCGGGTCAAAATCTAGTACCAATTATACTACATCATTTTATTACACATACCAACTAACATAATGTACACTAGTACAAAGATAATTTTACTGTTAATATTATATTCGTTCTACGAAAATCCAGGACCATGATCAATTGTTCCATTTATTCTTGAAAAGTTTTTATAAATTTGCCTCCATTTTTTAAGACATTCATATTAAAGGAAATAAAAGTCTTGCACAATTGTTACAAAAACAACTATTACAAAAGACTAAATCTATACCTTTAAATGAGAAGTAATTTTGGGTGATTGTTGACGTGTCGTCACGAAAGGGCTCTAGAGGCGGATAATGATAACGTAGAAGTGTGACATTGCAAGGCCAAAAATAAACAATTGGGTTTGGGGTTCGACTATTCACAGGAATGTCATCGGGTCGATTTAATGTCAATTAATTTATTTATTTCCTTAAAAAACCATAATATATTTGTGAATATCTTATTAGTTCGAGATTGAAAAAAAAAATATTCTATAGCATATACCTAGCTTTCTAGAGAAGTTTTGGAATCCTATATAAAGAGAGTTTAGGGTGGCTTAGAAACACAATCGTCTGCGTCTTCCAAATTTTCAAGAAGCCTTCTCTTTTTTTTTTTCATTGGACATGAAAGTTTTCTTCCGGATCATCAAAATTTTGGTTAAATGATTCTTTTCATTTCTATTGCTTTCTTCTTCTTATCGTTTTTGAAATGATTTTTATGTTTTTAGTTTTATATTTTGTTTGTTTGTTTGGTCCCATCAAAAAACAATCTCGGTTATCATAAAGCTAAGGTCTAATGATGTGATGTGAACTAGTAAACGTTTGAGATTTTATATAAAAAGAAGCGTGAAATCTAAAAGTCCGGTTGAATGTTGTTGTCAAGATGTTTTTAGTTCACATCACAAGTCCCGTTTATCCGAATGAACATATAGTCCGAATAAACGTTGACTATTACTATATAAATAGATTTGGTTGTAAACAATCGATTTGCTGAATACTTTTTGAGTACCATATAGTCCGAATTAAAAGTTGTTGCCACCACATCCTGTTAATCATATGAGTTCTGATAGTTCAAATAAAAATTATTAATTATTATTAAAATTAGATTTGAAACGATGGATTTGGTTTTTTTTTTTTTTTTTTTTTTTCAACAAGGATTTGGTTAAATGTTGGAAAAGTACAAAAGGAATGCATCAAATTAATATGCCGCAAGATTACGGCTGTAATAGTTATATATATATATATATATATATATATATATATATTGACAAAATATTACGCCTAATCACATTATATTTACTCACAAATGCTAACTATCATAGTTGGCCGAGTATAGAAAGTAATATATTCATCATCATTGAATTATTTATATTATCTAGCGTATGTGCTCCTTTGACAGATTAATATGTACTTTTGAATTATAGTTGGCAAAAAACCGTTATTGGTAACCGATTATAACAAACCGGATAGGATCAAATTCTGAGGAGCTCCTTGACTCAAAGTCAATTTCTCTCATACTTTTGTCTAATCTACCATATTCCCTATTCCTCCCCTTTTAAGGTTATCTACATTCTACCCTTAATTAACTAATTAAAAAAATCTAAAATAAATTAAATAATCAACTAATCAGAAAATAGCTTCTCTCTTCTCCCCATACGACGCTCTCTCTCTCCAGTTCGATTTCAGCTCCAAAAATCAGATTTTGAATGCGCCAATCTATCACAATTCAACCATCCCAACCACTTTTATTCGGGATTCCGGTCAACCCAGGTTAGTTCCTCCCCTTTCTTGCCGTCGCTTCTCTTTTTTTTTCTCTTTATTGCTTGAGCTCGATTGGAGGTCGATTTTAATTTTTGGTTGGTAACTTTAGAACATTGTGTTGGAATCCATGTTTTTGATGTGAATTAGACAACTGAATTGATAATAAATCGAAATATGTGGTTTAATCGTACTGAATCCTATTGTTGTTATCGCATTTGTCGATTTGGGGAATTTGGGGATATTTTGTATCTGAAGATAAAGTTGCTCAACTTAGTAAAACTTGGTAATAATAGATTCGTAAGAACCGGTACAACTTGGTAAAACTACTATGGTGGAACTGGTACAACTTGGTACAACTAGGTAAAACTACTATGGTGGAACTGGTAAAACTTGATACAACTTAGTAAAACTACTGTGGTGGAACTGGTACAACTTGGTAAAACTACTATGGTAGAACTGGTATAACTTGGTATTATTGTTGAAATCTGAGTGCTAATTGATATTTTATGTCATTTTCAGAAGAGGATGAGTTCTCCTATCACAAACATACATTTTGATTTTGAAGGACATTATTCAAAGACCGGAGATGACTATGAATGGATTCATAGAGAAGCTCGGTTGTATGGTATATCGTTTAAGACATCATCTATGGAGGAGATAACGTATTCGTTGTTAGTGGATAGGATACGCAGAAGATTTCAATAGATGATTCTACAAAGAGGCTGAATTTGAGTTATATTCCATTGGTAGTGAAACCTCAAAGGCAATCGTATATTTTTGATGACGAGGATGTTTATGTGTATCTAACCTCTGTGGATAAAGAGCAACGAAGAAGTGTTTTGCATGTAGAGGTTGTCATAGATTTGGAAATATTTCCGATCACCGAGCAACTTTCAAGAGTAGAGAGGGGGAAACGAGATGGTGGGAGTTATGGTGAGCTTATTTCTAGTGCTCGAGATAATATTGGGGTAATTAATGCTGGTGATCTTACTCATGTTACTGGCGAGGAATCAGCAGAACAACCTCATGAGCATACTGAGCCGATTGAGCCGTTGGAGAATGTTGCTATTGGAGATGGTGATATTGTACAACATGATAATATGCATGATATGGATATGGTTGAATCAGTTGAGCTTCCCCGGGTTGTGGAAGAGACAAGGCGTTTAGATGAATGAGAAGATGGCTTGGGTTTTGAAATAGGTCAAGAATTTAAATGTAAAGAAGATGTACAATATTTGGTTGATAAAGCCGCAAATCTGAACTGTTATGGGATCTTAATAGGCAATTCAGATAAGAGTCGATACGTGGTAAAATGCCGTGAAGCGAATCAAGGTTGTAAATGGCAGTTGAGAGCTGCAAAGCTTAAGAATTCAACCATGTTCTTGGTTAGAACATACACGAAGATGCATTCATGCTCTCGGACAAGTACTAGTGGTATAAGCAACAAGAGGAAAGGTTCACCACAGTTAGTTGCAAGCGTCTTAAACGAAGACTATCCCGGTAACTTCGATACTCCATGTCCTAAAACTATTGTGCAGCTTGTCCAAAGAAGAGCCGGTGTGGAAGTGTCGTATTCTACGGCTTTTAGAGGGAAAAACCTAGCTGTTTCTGATATCCGTGGTAGTCCAGTTGATGGTTTCAAGATGTTGCCTTCTTATTTGCATATGTTGGAGAAGGTGAATCAAGGAACAAAAACCGATTTGGTTTTGGATGAAGAAAGAAGGTTCAAGTATCTATTTGTGGCTTTGGGAGCTTCCATCGAAGGGTTTGTAGCCATGAGGAAAGTGCTCATCGTTAACGCAACTTTCATTAAGAATGTATATGGAGGTTGTTTAATATTCGCCACTGCGCAGGATCCGAATCATCACCATTATCCCATTGCTTTTTCTCTAGTTGATGGTGAAAAGGAAGAAAGTTGGATGTGGTTTTTCAATACGCTGAAAACCGTTATACCGGATAGTCGTGAGTTAGTTTTTATTAGTGACAAAAATGCAAGTCTTATCAAGGCAATAGCTCTAGTGTACCCTCTCTCGGATCATGGTTATTGCATCTACCACCTGTCACAGAATGTGAGAGGAGCAGTTTCCTACGAGAACAAGGAGGAAGTTGGAAAAAAATTCAGGGAAATTGCTCGGATATACTCTGAGTCTGATTTCCTAAGGCAATATGGCGATTATAGGAACAGATATCCTCAAGCAGCTGAATATCTTGACAAAAGTGTAGAAGTGAAGAAATGGGCAAGGTGTTATTCTCCCGGTGCAAGGTACAACATAGACACCTCTAATTGTGTGGAGTCTATGAATGCAGTTTTTAAGAAGGCCAGAAGGTATCATCTACTACCTATGATCGATGCACTTATTGGAAAATTTGATGAGTGGTTTAACAGTCATAGGAAAGATTCCATTTTTGGATCGAGCGCGCGAAAATTGGTGCCGGTAGTGGAACTTGCGTTGCACGCTAGAATTGTGAAAGCGGCCAAACTTACGACATTTGAACTTAATGCATTCGAGCTTGAATACGGTGTTGTTGGAGACGACGGAATTACTTATGTGGTGGATTTGAGACATAACAAGTGCAGCTGCAGACTCTTTGATATTGACAGGTACCCATGTGTCCACGCAATAGCTGCTACTACTAAATTCTTGAAGCAAGACATTAGGCCGACGGAATTGAAGGATTTGTATGGTCTGTGTTCGCGTTATTACATGATAGAATTATGGGCTTTGGCTTATACGAGGAAATTTTTTCCAGTTCCGCATATGTCTGAGTGGATTATTCCAGAAGAGGTAGAAAAGTTGTACGCTTTTCCTCCAAACTATGTGAAAAGAAAGGGAAGAGTCCAAGAAACAAGATATACGTCAATTGGGGAGCACAGACGGAGAAGGAGCAAGAGGAAGGCAAGAAAGAATTTAGAGAGCTGGTTTAATTGCAGTAATGGGAGCCAAACTGATGTGAGCCAAGAAGGAATTTAGTTGTATTTGTATTTCTACAGTTTTCATTTGTTGTCATTTGTTGTGTAACTTTGAAAAACTTGGTAAAACCAAGATTTGTAGAACCTTAATTCTTTGTGAAATTCAATTTTTATAATAATGTTAAATATAACAAACAAATTAAAATACAAACTATATAGCATATCTCTTGCTAAAAAAAATATACGCTTTCATAATTTAAGGTAAATATTGTAGATTTGTCTATGAACAAGCAAATATCATATACATTTAACAGTTATTTATCTACGTGAATCATCTTAATCTTCAAAAAATCAGATAATATATGTATTTTCAAATATTATTGCATGAATTAATTTGTAATGCATATAAATAGCCATAGATCTTGAGTATAACCAATTTTTTTATTATTAAAGATAGAGTCACTACAAGAAATACTGTTATTGATAGCACATAAGGATAGCACGAATTTGGAAATTGCTATTATAGAAGGTGAACTCGGTGAGATAGTCTATTACGGCATTAAATTAATGTTGTATTGTTATTTCGCTAAGCCAAAAACTAAAATTGATTTTGGAGCCTAATTTCTGTTACATATTCTATAGGCGCCAACACTTAGAAAAAAACAGACAATTACCGCCTAAATATATTATCTATTCGAGACCAAAAAATAAAAAATCTTTCTAACCACAAAAACTTTCATCTCCCACGGAAAAAAACAATTCTCTCGAGAGACCCTCTTCTCCTCCGATCTACTCCTCCACCGACTATGTCGCTATGGCTGAACCGTCTCTCCCCACCCTCCTCCCCTCAGCCTCCTCCTCCTCCACGTCCACCTTCACCTTCACCTCCACCTCCCGCACCCTCTACCTAGCTCACCCAAACCCTAGCTCACCTTCGATTGAACCTATACCCTGTCTATCTATTTCATCTGTGGATTCAAACTACACTTTGGCTTTACGTATTGTATCCATCTAGGTCCTTGCGGATGGGGTGCTAATTAGTGGTCATTCTCTTGATATTGATGAATACAACATGATCAGTGAAAGCAAGATTGTGAGTTCATCATTCTGCTTGTTCAATTCTGTACTTATCTTCTCATTCTGCTTGCTAACACAGACTTTGATTGCAGGTTCACAAGGATTTGGGATTTTCTCCGTTTCTGAAATCGTCGCAGATATCGATTCATAGATGAAAACTAGGTGAAAACTAGGATGCCGATGAAGAAATAGTAGTTGAATTGAGAAGAGCTTTGGTAGTTTTTTTTTGTTTTGGATTTTGCTATGATTGTATTATGTTGCTTTGTTTTATCATTGTCATACAGTTGAGAAGCTTGTGTACTTCTGCATAGCCACTTAAGGATTTGATATTGCAAGTGAGTGTGATATGTCTTAGAGCAACTATTCATTTTTCACCTTCTGAAATCTTTTACCGATCCATTTTGACAGTATTAGTATGAGGGTAGATATGCAGCCTTTGATGTGTTCTAGTCATGTCTTCACCAAATTGCATATTGCTGTGAAGTCATTTTCCATTCTAAATTGATAGTTCAAAGTGTTTTTTATTGTTTCCTTTTTTTGGGATTCTATATTGTGTCTTCATCTGAATCTTGAACTTTGTAGATCATTGATGAAATATCTGTTGCTGGTGTAACTTACAAGACGATGGAGTTCAGTGGCACAACAATTGAAAGTCTGGCTGTAATAAATTAATGCTCTTTTCTATATAATGGCAGAGTATCTCGATATGAATTATTAGTGGAGCTGGAAATAGTTCAGTATTGTGGATATGTAACAGAGCATGTTTCAAATCTACTGTTCATATTAGTAATGGAACTTGTCATCTCTTTGTAGTTTAACCTTTCCTTTTGTAATAATATTCGGGGTTTTTTTCTTCCATAGCTTTGTGGCAGATTATAGACTTGATGTGTCAAAGCTGGACCCTGTGGTGGCTAAGGTGGGTCTTTCATGGTTGCTAATTTAATTGTTGAGTTATTTTTGCCACTTCTTGTTATTATAATTGATTTGCCATTTTCAATATTGCTTTCAGCCTCATTCTTCTGACAATCGGGCTCTAGCAAGAGAATGCAAAGATGTGAAAACTGACAGAGTATACATGGGATCTTGTACAGGTGGGAAGACAAAAGATTTTATGGCTGCAGCTAAACTTGTACATGCAGCCGTAAGTTCCACTTGTTATTCTGTGTCTAAGTTGACATGCTTACCACCTTTCATCGTGGAAAGCTATTGTTTGCTGGAGTTGTTGATGGAAAGAGTATTTGGGCGAATGATACTACAAACTCTTTAATTGCAACTTGTTTCTGATTTTATAATGTTGTTTGTGTAAGATATTTGAAGTTATTAATAAAAGTTAAAAGTTGAAATCTATTTTTAATATAAATGAAATGATACACAAGAGTTTAGGGTTTAGGGTATAACAAAATTTTCAGTTTTAGTTTAAGGTATATATATATGACTATAAATAGGGTTTAGGATTTAGGGTATAAATAGGGTTTAGAGTATTATTTTAAATATAATCTTTTGCAAACACATTGTATAGGTTTAGGGTATTGAAGGGTATGGTTAGGATATTGATATTTATTTTTCATCCTAAATTCTAAAACCTTACCTCTCTACCATAAACACTAACCCTAAACCCTAACTCCTACCCATTCTAAATCAAAACTTAATTATCAAACCCTAAATTATGAATTATAATCCTTAATTTTTATTCTCAAATATATAATGAATCTTAAGTCTTACATCTCAAATTAAAAAACCTAATTAAGGATTTAGAGTTAAGAGTTTAGCTTTAAGGGTTTAAGGTCTTGTGACAATTCCGGTTCGACTCCAATTACAACTTTTTATTAAAATAAAGTTGTAAAATTACAATTTAGTTTTAATAATTATATAAATGCTACTATTTTATATTTATATATAAGTGAAACGAATATTATTAATGTTAACTAAATTTTATTATCATAATTATAATTAGAATAATTATTATATACTTTTAGTTATAACATAATCACCATTATTGATAATATTGTAGTAGTTGACCAATTTTAGAGATTTATCACCAAACAATTTTGTTTGGCGCTACTTTCCCAATTATTTTTTTGGGTTTGGCTGTCAAAATTTTAGGCAAATTTTATCAATTCATGTGTGAACCCACCGCCCTCTCTCTCTCTCTCTCTCTCTCTCTCTCTCTCTCTCTCTCTCTCTCTCTCTCTCTCTCTCTCTCTCTCTCTCTCTCTCTCTCTCTCTCTCTCTCTCTTCCACCCTGCTTCTCTAGAGATTAAGCTGACGCCTCCTCTCCAAATTTCTGAATCCAAATCCACCATCGGTCCTTGGGGAGAGTTAGATTCGTGCTCTCGGTCCGTTAAGCCGACTCGAGGACCAGCGATTCGGTGCTTCAGCGACGACAAAGGGCGTATGCTCAGCGAAGAAGCACGCACGAAAGAGAGCATGTACATCCAGGTTCTTCTTCATATTCTTCTTTTAAACTCATTATTGTCTTTTGAGAAAAAAAATCCGATAAAGGAGATCTAATCACATTAAATCTATTAAGAATAACATCTGGGAAATGGCACTAGATCTATTTTCAAGCTTATTAGATAGACTTGGATCCAATTTTCTCAACATGAAATTTTACAGTTGGTCTCAAAATCGAAGTAAAATAGTAGGACGATGTTATGGGAAAAGTGGCGGGAAGATTCAAAGGAGCCACGTCACGGTCCACATCACATACGATATCTCCAGCATCTTAACTTATGCTTATCGTAATCTTTTATTTGATTTGGTTGTTACAATTTGGTGTTATTTAGATCGCTTACGTCTTGTAAACGAATCACGTTGAACAATTTATTTTCTCTCAAACTCTCTATCAATTCTAGTTGAACAATTGCTCTTTGTTGTCTGAGTTTCCCTTCTTCTATTTGGATTCTCTGCACCTTGAGGTCAGGATTCATGTTTCTCGGAACATTGATTCTTTATCAGTTTGGTTAATTCGGTTTGTGACGTTTTATCTTTATCAAAGGTATCAGAGCTCTGTCCTTCCTTGGATTCGATGACAGAGACAAGAGCACAGATGGCGTTGAAGGACAAAGATGCAATCGTACGCGAAGTCGAAGGTGTGGTGAGTGATATATCATGGTTTTTACTAGTTTTAGGCCATGATATAGTTGTGTTTTTAGTGTCATTTGTGTTCTTTTAGAGTCTTTTACAGGTATAATCAGGTTTGGAGCATTTTGGAGATTTTTGGAGTGATTGGCCGAGAGATAGAGTTCACTGTCCGAAACAGAGAAAGGCGTCGATCGATGCGACGTCAGCGTCGATCGATGTACCAGCGAGATGGGCCAAAACTCGGCGGTTTAGAAGAATCAAGATATTGCACTTTGATCCAGAAGTTCCTGATATTTACAAAGAAGCCCCTGGCCGAGATTATACCAATATAATAGAGTTTTTGGTGTTTTAATTAGATACGCTTTATACGCTTTACATTACGCTTTCATAATTAAGAGCAGAGGATTTTAGAGCTTTTGGGGCTGATCTGAACCTGTTACATCATCTGTATTTGGAGAAGATTTCGAACCCCTTTTTACTCTTATTCTTTTATGCAATTTATTCATCATATGATTATGTTTTCATTATCTATGTCTGAGTAGATTCCTTGTTAGGTTTAGGGTTTCTCACATAGGATTTCATGACTTGCTAGACTTGTTCAAATTCAGTTAAGGATTCAAACTATATCTGTTCTTCAATTTAATTGTGCTTAAAGCTAGTTCTAACCTGATCAATTAGAATCTAGATCTTAGGTTGCTAAATACGTCACGGAAGTGGGGTTTAGGAATCTGAACTAATTAAATTGGGCAATTAAACTTTGCGCAAACGGAAGTTTGGTTTAGGATAATTGTGAACATATCAAACTTGGGATTAATGCTAGTTTAATCTGTTAGTTCTCGCAAACGAAAGTTTGGTTTGCTGCACTTAGACTTAGAGAATTATCGCAAAGGAATTTGGTTAATTCTATATCTGTGTTTTGAGTTCTAGAACTGTGCTTAATTAGATCCTTGCTGAATGAACTGTCTGCTTGTCTGATTTCCTGAGAACACCCTAGACTTAGCGCTTTTAATTACTTGCTTTCACAACCAACTTGCTACTGTTTACTTTCTTGCTTCGCAATTTATTTACTTCACCATCTGCTTATTTCTAGTATTAGTCTCTACTGTTCTGATCTATCGAGACCTAGTGTCCCTGTGGATTCGATAACCCTATATACTACTTTGACATTGCTGTTCACTTGCAGTTTAGTATAGGGTAAAACTTAGAACCTATCAAGTTTTTGGCGCCGTTGCCGGGGACTCTTAGAGTCTTCGATAGGACCGAACTTAGGGTTTTTACTAGAAATTTTTCTTTTTGTTTTTGCTTTTTCGTTTTGTTTTTATATTTTGCTAACTTTTTCTCTGTTTCTTTCTGTCGCAGGTACGACTTTCGCCTTGCGTCGATCGTTGCATCTCTTGCGTCGATCGTCACTAGGCGATTCTGAGATTGAATCGATCGTTGCACTGATAGCATCGATCGTTGCTGGACGATTACAGACAGTTTATGCCAACGCAGAAAACTCGAAGTAATCCGAACTCGAGCTTAGTTAATCTCGGACTAGAGGAACTTGGACGTTTAGAGAGAGCTAACAGAAGAGAAAAGAGAGAGAGAATGGTACGAGAACGTCTGATCTTGATACAAGATGCTGAAGGTGTCCTGAGGGATCCGGAAAACAATCCTGACAATGCTGCTGGGCAGAGGATTGATGCTGATGGACGAGTGATCCCTGACCCTCCTGAGCAACAACAACAGGAGCGGAATCAAAACCAGGGTCAGGAACGGGCCCAAGGTAGAGAGATGGTGGTTCATGAGAGGACACTAGCTGACTACAACAGACCTGATGAGTTTCATGCAAACCGAGCAGCTCTAGTGCTTCCTGCTTTTGAGAGGAATGATTTTGAGGTCAAGACCATCTACTACCAGCTGATGAGGCAGATTGCTTTTCATGGTCTTCAAGCAGAGAAGCCTATGGATCACATTGACAAGTTTGAGGACATAGTCACTGGCATGAAGTATGAAGGAGTATGCCCGGACTATCTGTTCCTTAAGCTATTTCCGCACAGTCTTGCTGGAGACGCTAGTGCATGGCTGAGACAACTGGCACCTGGTCAGTATACTACTTGGGCAGCCTTAAAGAGTGAGTTCCTGCGTCACTTTTATGATGATGCGCACTCAGATCAGTCCAGACAGGACATACTCACTTTTTCCCAAGGAGCTGTGGAGCCCTTGAAGACTGCCTGGATGAGATTTAAGCAGTATCAGCGTGACTGTCCACACCATGGATTCACAGAAGTACAACTGATTGGTATCTTCTTCAGAGGCATAGATCTCCCTTATCAGACTGCGCTGGATAATTCCAGTAATGCTAATTTCAACACCAGGACTCCTACACAAGCTAAGCAGTTGATTGGGAACCTGATTAGCAGCTACAGTTGCAAGACTATAGATGAAAAGAGGAAGAAATCCGGTGGAAGTATAGAGGATTCTAACATGACTGAGATTAGATCTAGGCTAGACACAGTTTACGATCTCCTAACAAGTAAGAAAGCTGTCCACTCTACCCAAGATGTAGAGGTAATTCAGACTGAGGAGGACACTCAGGAAGAAGAGGTGAATTACATGGGAGGTTCTGGTTTCCAAGGTAATAGATTTAGAAATCAACAGGGAAACAGATTCTCCAATGGATTTCAGCAAGGTGGTTTTAAGAAAGCCAATGAGTCTGAGAGTAAAGTAGAGATGATGCTAAGACAGCTAATGGAGAGTCAGACTAAGTACGCAGCAGATGCTGACGCGAAGATGGATACAATCTACAGGGAGCTGAATGGGAAGTTTGAGTGTTTGAACACACACATGAAAGAGCTTGATGCTAAGGTTGCAAGAACTGCTGGACATGCTCAAAGGGAAGAGGGTTATCTCCCGGGAAGGACTGATGCCAATCCTAAGTACCAATGCAATGCCGTGACATTGAGAAGTGGTAAGGAGCTGTCATCTGGCCAGAAAAAGCAGTTAAGCGTTGAGGAACTCGTGGAAATTGAAGAGTTGGAAGATGAGATACGCGATATTCGCCGCGCATCGATCGATGCATCTAAGCAACGATCGTTGCCAAGCGAAATCAAGGAACCGGAGGTCGTAACAAAGTCGCCTAGCATCGATCGATGCGATAAGAGCAACGATCGACACAAGGTGACTGCAGAAAGTTCGAGTGCTGAAAACCCAAAACAGTCGGCTGAAAGGGTATACAAGCCTAAGATACCTTATCCCAAGAACCCCAGAAAAGCTAAGAATGATAGGCAGTATGCAAAATGGAAGGAGTTCATAAAAAAGGTAAAGGTTGAAGTACCTTTGTTGGATTCCATTGAAACTTCCCCCATGATGAAAAGATGTCTTAAGCATGCAATTTCTGGAAAATGGTCTGATGAAGAAAGTATAATGATGCTCAATGAAGTATGTAGTGCAGTGGTTCAAGGCAGAATTCCAGAGAAATTAAAAGATCCAGGCAGCTTCGTATTAGATTGTGCTATCTACAAGGAGAGGTTCGAAAGGTCCCTATGTGATCTTGGCTCCAGTGTAAATCTGATGCCCCTTTCAGTTGCTAAAAGACTAGGGATGACAGATTTTATACCAACTAGGATATCACTGGTTTTGACAGACAGATCAGTCAGGATTCCCGAAGGAGTAATAGAGGATGTGCCTATAACAGTTGGCAAGTGTGTGATCCCAACTGATTTTGTGGTTCTACAATATGGACAGGAGCCAAAAGACCCATTGATTCTAGGCAGATCTTTCTTAGCAACAGCTGGTGCGATGATTGACTGTCAGGGAGGCAAAATAGTTCTAAATGTGGGAGATCTGAAGATGAGTTTTGACATGAACAAACTGGTAAAGAGACCAACCATCGACGGGCAAACCTTCTATGTGGACACATTGGGTGATTTGGCTGCAGAGTACTTCCACCAATCACATGCTGAGGACCCACTAGAAAGGGCTTTACTGAGCTCTATTTTGGAGTTGGAATACCTACAGGACGAGCCTGCAATGTGCTATACAAGATTGATGGATTCTGTCGAGGTTGCAATGCAGGTAGAAGTGTCTGACGCGGGACTGCAACAATCGACACCATCTAAGCAACGATCGTTGCAAGACGACAAAGACTGGGCAGAAGAAAAGGCTCCGAAAATAGATCTGAAACAACTTCCATCCGGGCTAAGGTACGCCTTTCTTGGACCTAATTCAACATACCCAGTGATTGTTAATGCTAGCCTGAACAACGCAGAACTCACCTTATTGCTAAGCAAGCTGCGCAAGCTGCGCAAGCATCGCAAAGCTCTTGGCTATTCCCTTAATGATATTTCAGGTATCTCACCGGAGCTGTGCATGCACCGGATACATCTTGAGGATGAGTCCAAGACATCAATCGAACATCAGAGGAGACTTAATCCTAATCTGCAGGAAGTAGTCAAAAAGGAGATTATGAAACTCCTTGACGCTGGAATTATATATCCTATCTCTGACAGTGATTGGGTGAGTCCAGTCCATGTAGTGCCAAAAAAGGCGGTGTTACAGTTGTGAAGAATGAGAAGAACGAGCTGATACCTACTAGGACTGTGACAGGACACAGGATGTGCATAGATTACAGGAAGCTTAATGCTGCTACCAGGAAAGATCATTTTCCTTTGCCTTTTATTGATCAGATGCTCGAAAGGTTAGCAAATCATCCTTACTACTGCTTCTTAGATGGCTACTCAGGTTTCTTTCAGATTCCCATCCATCCAGAGGATCAGGGAAAGACCACTTTCACTTGTCCATATGGGACATTCGCCTACCGTAGGATGCCTTTTGGACTCTGCAACACACCAGCCACTTTCCAGAGATGCATGATGTCCATATTCACAGACATGATTGAGGATTTTATGGAAGTATTCATGGATGATTTCTCAGTATATGGATCATCCTATAATGAGTGCTTAGATAATTTGTGCAAGGTTCTGACAAGATGCGAAGAGAAGCACTTAGTTCTTAACTGGGAGAAGTGTCATTTCATGGTCAGAGATGGCATTGTGCTTGGACATAAAGTGTCCGAAGCAGGAATAGAGGTGGACCGCGCTAAAATCGAGGTGATGACCAACCTGCAGGCACCTGATTCTGTTAAGTCTATTAGAAGCTTTCTTGGACATGCTGGCTTCTATAGACGGTTCATCAAGGATTTCAGTAGGATTGCTAGGCCACTAACTGCTTTGCTGTGTAAAGACACCAAATTTGAGTTCACTGCAGATTGTCAAACTGCATTTGAACAGATCAAGCAGGCATTAGTGAGTGCTCCCATAGTTCAGCCACCGGATTGGGATTTGCCTTTCGAAGTAATGTGTGATGCAAGTGATTATGCTGTAGGAGCTGTTCTTGGACAAAAGAAAGATAGAAAGCTTCATGCTATCTATTATACCAGTAGGACACTGGATGATGCACAAAGAAACTATGCCACTACGGAGAAGGAGTTGCTGACAGTTGTCTTTGCATTTGAGAAATTTCGCTCTTATCTTGTTGGCTCCAAGGTGATTGTACACACTGATCATTCAGCCCTGAAGTATCTGATGCAGAAGAAGGATGCTAAGCCAAGACTGTTGAGATGGATCCTGTTGCTTCAGGAATTTGATATTGAAGTGAGAGATAAGAAAGGGGTTGAGAATGGAGTTGCTGACCATCTTTCGAGGATGCTAGTTGAGGAGGACGTGCCAATTAATGACTATTTGCCTGAAGAAAACGTCAATATGGTTGGGACAATTTGTGAGACAGATTTGGACAGAAACCTGCAAAACTGTCGGATTAATCGCGTTGCGTCGATCGATGAGACGTCAGCGTCGATCGATGCACCTATCGGGACAGCGACGATCGATACACCCGACTGTGACGATCGTTGCAGCGCGGATACAGACCCAGAAACTTTTACGATACGGATTGGAAAGCATGAGTTTGAGATTAATGCTGTCGCAACAAATGATCGACCATGGTATGCAGACATAGCCAATTATCTGGCTGCAGAGACTGAACCAGATAATCTGAAAGGATATGAAAAGAAGAGGTTCTTCAGAGAACTTAGGAGGTACTATTGGGATGAACCTTACCTCTATAAGCATTGTTCGGATGGCCTTTATAGAAGATGTGTTGCTGAGTCGGAGGTTCCAGATATCCTATTCCACTGCCACGGATCAGATTATGCAGGACATTTTGCTACTTTCAAAACTGTGTCTAAGGTTTTGCAAGCAGGTTTCTGGTGGCCTACAATGTTCGCTGATGCTCACTCCTTTATTTCTCATTGTGATGCCTGCCAGAGGAGAGGGAAAATCAGCAGGAAGCATGAGATGCCTCAGAATTTCATTCTTGAGGTTGAGGTTTTTGATTGCTGGGGCATAGACTTTATGGGTCCCTTTCCCTCATCTTATGGGAATAAATTCATATTAGTTGCTGTGGATTATGTATCTAAGTGGGTAGAAGCAATAGCTAGTCCAACCAATGACTCTTCAGTAGTCATTAAGCTGTTTAAATCCATCATATTCCCTAGATTTGGAGTGCCTCGGATAGTAATTAGTGATGGAGGATCTCACTTTATTAATAAGGTTTTTGAGAAGCTCCTGAAGAAGCATGGAGTGCATCACCGAGTTGCTACTCCTTATCACCCACAGACTAGTGGACATGTAGAGGTTTCTAACAGACAAATCAAGGAGATCTTGGAGAAGACAGTTGGGAAGACAAGGAAAGATTGGGCAGCTAAGCTTGATGATGCTTTATGGGCCTACAGGACTGCGTTTAAAACGCCATTGGGGACTACTCCATTCCATTTGCTGTATGGGAAAGCATGTCATCTGCCAGTAGAACTTGAGCACAAGGCAGCATGGGCTGTAAAACAGATGAACTTTGACCTCAAACCAGCTGCAGAGAGGAGATTGATACAGCTCAATGAGTTGGATGAGATTAGACATTTTGCCTATGAGAACTCAAAGTTGTACAAGGAAAGGACTAAGGCTTATCATGACAAAAAGATTGTCTCCAGACGGTTTGAGCCTAACGATCAGGTACTGTTATACGATTCTCGCTTGCATTTGTTTCCAGGCAAGCTGAAATCAAGATGGTTTGGACCATACACGATCAAAGAAGTGCGTCCATATGGAGCTGTCATTTTGATAGGCAAGGAAGGTAATGAGTTTGCTGTAAATGGGCAGAGGGTAAAATACTATTGGGCTAAGGCCAAGATTCCCAGAGGTCAGATTTTGCCCCTGGATCATGCTTCCTCCACCTGAAAATTCCCATCCGTCCGGTCAAGCTATTGACCTTAAACAAGCGCTGGGTGGGAGGCAACCCACCATTAGGTACTGGTGTTTTTCTACTTAATTTTTGGTGTTTTGTTAGGATTTTACGTTTGTTTTTGTTTTTGGTGCAGTTATGTTTGCAGGTCTCGGACAAAATCGCAGTGCAACGATCGACGCACTTCTGTGTCGATCGTCACAGCACAAAAGGAATCGCATTGCAGCGATCGTTGCGCTCTTGAGCAACGATCGACCATACACGAAAATCGCCAAGTAACGGTCGATGCACTTAGTGCAACGATCGATGCCTGAGCGACAGAGGTAACCCGACAGACATAATTTCATCTTTTCAATTTTTTATTTTCTTTTTACCGATCCTTCGCTGGACACTACTGGGGACAGTGTGTCTTAAGTGTGGGGGAGGTGCTACTGACTTTTGTTTTCTGTTTTCTTAAGAGTCAATCCGTTTTTTTTCAAAATTTTTTGTTTTATTGAGTCAAAATTGTTTAAGTAAGAAACTATGATTTTCTGAGAAGATTTACAAGACTTGCAGGAACTTAAGTAACCATTGGGATGAAGTTGCAGGATCTATCTCTGACTATTAGAAAACCCCATCACAGATCAACCTACTGGGAACACCCACATCACTTCAGGTATCAGAGGATCCTTTTACTGACTTCAATTTAATACTGACTTAGATTTCTCACCTAAGGGCTTGGTATACTTTGTGTCGGATTCCCTTGTTAGTTCTGACACAGCCTGTCAACCTATCCTATTTAGTTCCCTTCTGATGGATCTAGGGTGTTAATCCTGATTCAATTCATCAGATTACTTGATCCTAAACATGCCAGATCTAGGTTCTCTTGATTAGAAACATAAGTAGATCTCACCTTTTACCTGTTTTGCAGCGGAAAGAGAGAACAGGTCAGAGATCAGAGAGCCACCGAGTGGTAACTCCTCCAGAGGTTCACACACGCACACCAAGCAGGAAGAAAGCTGCTAGACCGAGCTGTGGGAGGTCGCAGGAAGAGAGAGAGTCGCGGCTTCTTCTCAACCTGAACTCGTCTTAAGTTTATATAAAACTTGTTCAGTTCGTTTTGGGCCATTTGGCCCAAATGCCAATTAACTCCGAGGCGTTCGCGCATTGCATCGATCGTTGCACCTTATGCATCGATCGATGCACAATGGCTAAACCCTCTTATTCTCTCTAAGTATAGTAAATGCCTAGCACTTTTACCATACTCCTGCTAAACCGTTCCTACACGATTTCCTGTTAGCTTAGGCGTGTGACCCATATGGGATCATATAATAAAGGCAATAAGTCCAAGACTTATAGATCATGAGCGGACTCTAGCAAGCCATCATGACCCCCAGTATTATATGACTTATGTCTGATCTTTGACATACTCTTACTTTCTAGAGACAGTACCGAGATTACTGGACACATTTCCAACAATCTCCCACTTGTACTGGAATCTCTGTATTCATAATCCTTTTGTCACAATATCTCGATTAGTCATAAGGCAAGATTAGTGTCATCCTTATAAAGCCTAATCTTGTTCATCGGACTCTGATTTGATACTGTCAATCCAAACGACTCGGGACAGTCCGTTTGAGCATGGCCATGCATTTTCCAGTATTCAAATCTCCGATTGGCCTAGAGATATTCACTCCATTTATATTGGAGGGACAAATCCCGTCTTGTTCCATCACTGTAAACTACTCATTTCATAATGTACCCAAACAAGGTCCTTATAACTATCGCAGAACGATAGCGTTAGACAATGATCAAAGTGCATCAGTCCATGTGCAGTCACATGCATGCGAACTCAGGTCTAAGGACTATACTCTATAGTCGTAGTAAGAATCTCTTATGACACAGATATAAATATCCTGAAGAGTTCTTATAAGCGGGTCTTGTCCGGTCGTATGTTCCCCAACATACACCTATGTACTGACTTTGATGCCGAGCATCTATGACACACTGAGACTTTGTCATAAGTCATGTACCAATCCAGTCTCACACGGTTGTTGGTGTTCCAATTTCAACAACCTTTGACTAGGGACAGGATGATATAAAACATCTATCAAATATAGGGTCTCATGATCAAGCTAAATGACTTCGATGACTCAAGATCAAGTCATTTACTTCGATGACCTATAAAATGGTTCATATCATTTTGGAACGATTATTTCATCACAGTTAAAATAATCTTGAAATAATAATTTCATTATCAAACATCTCAAATGTTTTACAAGAACATATCAATAACTAAATAAAGCCCTTTACTAACTCCCACTGAAATTAAGACTACATCTTAACTTCACTTATCCTACAGCTACAGTCCGTGACTCGTGCTTAGGGCTAAGGAGTGGCTTCGTTAATAGATTAGCAACGTTCTCATTTGTTGAAACTTGCTGATCTACTTAACATCTCTGTCATTTATCTCAAGGTGTTTGGACCTCTGATGTGCAGCTAGTCTCATCTATGCTGGGAATCACATCAAGTTCATTGACGAACTCTTCTTTCCAAACAACCTCTTTCGCCGCTTTCCAAGCTGCGAAATGTTCAGTTTAAGTCATGGAGTCAGCAACAGTGCCTTGCACCGCCAGACAGACACAAGATATAACCGGACTGTGACCGGAAATCATCTTTGTCTGTTGGAAACTTGCCTTTCAGACTCTGCTGACTTGTAGCACATCACTTTCTCCGTAAATCAAGAACTTATCCTTAGTATTCCTCAAATACTTTAGGACATACTTTAGGAAACTTGATTCTTTGCTGGATTTGACTGGTCTTTACTTGTCTTGCTTAACATTAAAGCAACATCAAACAAGTACGTTTCATGGCATACATGATAGATCCAATTACCGAAGCATATGGAATCCTATCCATGCATTTAAGCTCAGCAGTTATCGTAGGATACTGTATCTTGCTTAACGTAATGCCATGTGACATTGGCATAAAACCCTTCTTGGATTGCTGAAAAACGTGTAGGACTTTGTCAATTTAAGAATCCTGACATTGTCCTACCAGCTCTTTTGGATCTCTATCTTTAAATCCAAAATCCAAGACTTTCGTGGTTATACCCATGTCATTCACAAAACCAACTCCCAAGCCAGTCCTTTACCGACTGCAGCATTGGGACGTTATATCTGAGAATCAGTATGTCACCGACATATACTATGAGAAATGCAATATTGCTCCCACTTATCTTTTAGTAAACGCACAGTTCCATTTCGTTCCTGCTTAAGTCAAAACCTTGACTACTTCAACAGAACGAAGATTCCAACTCCGATATGTTTGCTTCCATCCATGAATGGATCGATGAAGCCAACTTACACAAAATGTAATTCTTCGGAGTCTGGGCTCACTTTCGCTTCCTTGAATTTCGCAGATTCATCGCTTTCAATGATCATCAGATCATGCGAACTTTCAATGATTATCAGGTTCAACTAATGACGAGAAATCACTCTCGGATTAGTAACTGATTCATATCTGCGAACTTCAGGCTCCACAGGTGTAGATTCTACAGAAATCTGTAAATCCTTCCGCTGCTCTCCCTCAATAGGTTAAGCAGCCTCCTGTATTTCTCGAATTTCTTCGAGTTGTACTTTTACTCCCACTGTTCTTCTTTGGAAAGTAACTTCCCTTCTTAGAAAACAGAATGGTCGTAAAAATACTTTTTACTCCCACTGTTCTTCTTGGAAAGTAATTTCCTTCTCAGAAACAGAATGGTCGTAAAAGTACCGAGCCTTGGTTTCCCTACGAAAACTTCGAGTTATGCTTTTACTCCCACTGTTCTTCTTGGAAAATAACTTCCCTTCTTAGAAAACAGATTGGACGTAAAAGTAACAAGCCTTAGTTTCTCTAGGACAACCAGCGAAGTAGCACAACTACAAATACTCAGTAAAGACAAATTTGGATCGATTCCAATCCACATTAACGTGGTGTCTTTCAACCGATATTTGTGGAACTATTTCAGCGTAAACTTAGATATTTTAGAGCGTTATTCTTAAAATATCATGGAAGATTCGTGTGACTCATCTTTAATCATTTCTAATAAGATATGATTCTTTCTCTTAGAAACACCTCAAGGTTTTCAGGAGAATTGAGCTGTGAAACGACTTCACACTCATTCAGATGATCACACCATTAATGACTCAAGTATTCTCACTCATGATCTAATCCAGAGTCTTAATACTTTTGTCACTCAGATTCTATACCTCATTCTGGAACTCTTTCGACCATGTCAAAGAATTCCGACTTGTGTCTCATCAAATGAACACAGTCTTACTCACTGAAATAATCAGTAGAGATAATGAAGTGCAGGAAATTTTTCTCTGGCATTACTGCTCATCGGACCACATACATGAGTATGTTCAATCTCCAATAAGCCTTTGGGCCTTTCTCTAGCTCGGCTATGATAGGCCCTTTGTCTTTTGGTCTAGTAAGCAGAATTCAAGTCTCATAAGATATCTTATCAAATGAGCCCAACAGTCCATAACCATGGGATTTCTGAATCCGACTTACTCTATGTGACCAAGACTTTTATGCCAAGAAAAATCAGGTTTAATTCATCAGATTTAAACCAATTCGGTATTTATGTTATATTTAGGCATACTTTGGTTTAAGATATAAAACCCATTCCTTGAATAGGGTGCTACAATTAATATTTCACTAAGATCAAAAGAACAATACTTGTCTTTTATCAAAATGAAAAACATTCAAATTCTCACAAGAAAATGAAAAACTACTCTGCTTAAAGCAGGTACATTGTAGCAATTACTTAATACAAAACCAAGCCTCAAGGGCATTTACAAGTGAAAACCCTACGGCTGAGGCAGCATCCCAAGCTCCTTCCAGACTCGCAGTTCCACTCGCCCTTCCTTCAACGTTCTACTGTTGTTTAGGCTCTGCATATTATCACAAATATCAGTGCCACAACCAGTATCCAATACCTATAAGGTAGAACTTGAAGTAATAACATGAATACCTGAGGAAGTGGTCTCATACATCGACTTTAACTCCTCATCATCTTCCATGAATTTAATGCAATCTCTCTTCCAATGCCCTGTCTCCTTACAGTAGCAGCACTTACCAACGTAAGAGGTATCTGACTCGGGCTCAGAAGACACACGCTTGCCATGATTCAAAATCTGGACAACTTTGTCTTCACCCTTGTCAGCATTAGGTTTAGTAAACCTACCCTTCTCATTCATGAGATTGTACAGGGTACTCTTCACGTTTGGCTCAACTGTCTTGAGCATATCATGCAGTTCAGTCAGCGTCTTCGTTAAGCCTTTCTTGATATAGTTCTCTCTGAACTTATCATAGCTTGACGGCAGTGACTGCAGAATGATTTCAGTTGCCAACTCTTGGCTAACTGGATAATCCAGTTTCCTCAGGTTATCAATGTAACCCATCATTTTACTGACATGAGGACTCACTGGATTATCATTTGGTAGCTTGCAGCTAGTGAGAGACTTAACCAACCGGTATCTCTCCACTCTTATCTGCTCCTGAAATTTCAATTTCAGGCTGCTGATCATCTCTATTGGCGACTCCATGTTCTCATATTGCTTCCGCAAGTCTGAGTCCATGGTAGCCAATATCAGACCACGCACATCTACCGCATCATTATAATGCTTATTCCAAGCATCATATACTGCATGGGAAGCATTGGACCCGATCCTCACGGGGAGAGCTCTCTCAAGGACATAGTCCTTTCTCTCCTGTTTGAGGACTAGCCTCAGGTTCCGCGACCAAGTCAAGAAATTTGATCCGTTCAGCTTGTCCATCTCAAGGACAGACCGGATCGAGAAAGTGTTTTGATTGTTTGTGCTAGTCATAACTGAAAATTAAGATAAAAGGATTTTAGTTAATATGTTCAATATGATTAATCCCGTATTAAATTTAATATGATTAATCATGCATTATATTCAATAACATAAGTTATCCTCAAAAGAACATAATGATTCCAAGATCCACATATAACTAAGATCAAAGTGGGCCACTGGCCGTCACCCAACCTTAGCTTATATCGGTAAGCCCTATCTCGGCTAATTATATCCGTGATATAACTCTTGGTTGTGAATCTGGGCCCGAGGCCCAATCCACTCTGATGTCTCAAGGCCCGGGACTCCCGATGGCCTAGTCAAGAAAACCAGACTATACAGTCATGTAATCATTAATGTCTGGGACTCCCAATGACATTTATGAATCACAAACCGTCTTACCCACGCAAAAGTAGACACCCTCACACTGTAAGGCCATGAATACAATTGAATGGGCTTCGACAGCTGACATAGACTGTACAAGACATCCAACGCTTGATATTATTTGAGGTTTGTAGGTTTATTAAAATTCATTCCCAAAATAGAAGATTACTACTTCGGGAAACTTTCTATTTTTGGAAACCTACTAATTTTTGGAAACTTTCTAAAATTGGAAACTTTCTAACTTTAGAAATTTCTTAAAATCCAAAACCCGCAAATCCAGAAACTTCTATTTTAAGAAACTTTCTAATTTCAAAATTTCGGAAACTTTAATTTAAAATCGACTTTATAACTTTATAAAATAAATTTTAAATTGATCTGAAGAAAGACTCAAATAATTGGCCCAATTGTTTTAACTTCTTGGCCCGAGGCCCAAGAATTGGTCCATGTCCAAGACATGACCCAATTGTCCAATTAAATGACATAACCGGTCTGGTTCATTAAAATTGGTCTAACCAAAATTAATTACTACGACGACCACAATTGTCAACCGGTTATTTACTAAACCGGATTTTCTCAATTTATTTGGTCCAACCAAATCAAATTAGAAAATCCTGGTTTAGGCACTAAATCCAATAATTATTTCGACATTGGATTTCTTATCCCGGTTTAACCAGACTTAATAAAATTATTAAATCTGTTTATTAAACCGAGACGTTTAATTTTAATTAAATTAAACCGAGTCTAAACCCTAACCGCATCGATCGATGCTCTCAGCATCGATACTGCAACGATCGTTCATCGATCCTGCATCGATCGATGCTCTCACGCGTGCACGAACGGTTATCAGGTTTGGCCGAGAGATTCTCGCGAGATCCATGCGATCGTTTGAACGATCCATGCGATCGCGGTCAATCTCTCGCGACTGCAACGATCGATCCTTGCATTGCATCGATCGATGCAATGCGATCTCTCGTGGTTGCATCGACCGATCATGCGATCGCATCGATCGATGCATCGCGATCACAGCCGATACTTCTTTATGAAAATCGCATTCTTCCAAATCAATATAGCTTGGATTTTTGCGATTTCAAATGTGTTTAGGTTTCAATTCCTTGTTGCTTAAGTGATTTCTCTTATCAGTAATTGATTCAAAACACTTCTTAAACAAGAAAACAATCCTAAACTTGAATCTTAACAAGAAAAACCAGAACCAATGGCTCTGATACCACTGATGGATCTAGGGTGTTAATCCTGATTCAATTCATCAGATTACTTGATCCTAAACATGCCAGATCTAGGTTCTCTTGATTAGAAACATAAGTAGATCTCACCTTTTACCTGTTTTGCAGCGGAAAGAGAGAACAGGTCAGAGATCAGAGAGCCACCGAGTGGTAACTCCTCCAGAGGTTCACACACGCACACCAAGCAGGAAGAAAGCTGCTAGACCGAGCTGTGGGAGGTCGCAGGAAGAGAGAGAGTCGCGGCTTCTTCTCAACCTGAACTCGTCTTAAGTTTATATAAAACTTGTTCAGTTCGTTTTGGGCCATTTGGCCCAAATGCCAATTAACTCCGAGGCGTTCGCGCATTGCATCGATCGTTGCACCTTATGCATCGATCGATGCACAATGGCTAAACCCTCTTATTCTCTCTAAGTATAGTAAATGCCTAGCACTTTTACCATACTCCTGCTAAACCGTTCCTACACGATTTCCTGTTAGCTTAGGCGTGTGACCCATATGGGATCATATAATAAAGGCAATAAGTCCAAGACTTATAGATCATGAGCGGACTCTAGCAAGCCATCATGACCCCCAGTATTATATGACTTATGTCTGATCTTTGACATACTCTTACTTTCTAGAGACAGTACCGAGATTACTGGACACATTTCCAACACCTTCTCCCCTTCTATAAAGTAAAAAAAAAAAAGATAATAAACTGAGGATGAGTTAGTAACTCCGAAGTGGTCATGGGAATGGTAGCAAACACTATTTTCTCTCATGTGATCCATGGAATGTGTCCAAAGTACACCCCATAACGGGAAGAACACTGATAAAAAAAAAAAAAATGATACCCAATGGGGGAAAATCAGTTGTTAAAGAAGGGAAAGAGAAGAAAGGGACTAGAGAAAGATAGTATGGTGGTCTAGAGCTGATAAGGTAAGAATCCATGTGCCCTTTGATCGATACTCCTTAGGTGAGACCGCACTTAAATACTTGCAGAAGTCAGTAGGGAGAATTTGAATGCTTGAATGTGATTGTGGAGTTTACCTAGGACAGTTGCTAAGTGTGGGGGAAGTACATGTTGGTCTTGATATCCTGTGATTGATTCTTGCAGTGGTTTACTAAGGGGAATCTGAGTATTGTAGCTTCTAGGGTGAAATGAGTTTCTGAAGAGTTTTCAAACCTCTTCACCATGTTTTAGTTCTATGTTTTGCTTGAGGGCAAGCAAAGGCTAAGTGTGGGGGAGTTGATATATCATGGTTTTTACTAGTTTTAGGCCATGATATAGTTGTGTTTTTAGTGTCTTTTGTGTTCTTTTAGAGTCTTTTACAGGTATAATCAGGTTTGGAGCATTTTGGAGATTTTTGGAGTGATTGGCCGAGAGATAGAGTTCACTGTCCGAAACAGAGAAAGGCGTCGATCGATGCGACGTCAGCGTCGATCGATGCACCAGCGAGATGGGCCAAAACTCGGCGGTTTAGAAGAATCAAGATATTGCACTTTGATCCATAAGTTCCTGATATTTACAAAGAAGCCCCTGGCCGAGATTATACCTATATAATAGATTTTTTAGTGTTTTAATTAGATACGCTTTATACGCTTTACATTACGCTTTCATAATTAAGAGCAGAGGATTTTAGAGCTTTTGGGGCTGATCTGAACCTGTTACATCATCTGTATTTGGAGAAGATTTCGAACCCCTTTTTACTCTTATTCTTTTATGCAATTTATTCATCATATGATTATGTTTTCATTATCTATGTCTGAGTAGATTCCTTGTTAGGTTTAGGGTTTCTCACATAGGATTTCATGACTTGCTAGACTTGTTCAAATTCAGTTAAGGATTCAAACTATATCTGTTCTTCAATTTAATTGTGCTTAAAGCTAGTTCTAACCTGATCAATTAGAATCTAGATCTTAGGTTGCTAAATACGTCATGGAAGTGGGGTTTAGGAATCTGAACTAATTAAATTGGGCAATTAAACTTTGCGCAAACGGAAGTTTGGTTTAGGATAATTGTGAACATATCAAACTTGGGATTAATGCTAGTTTAATCTGTTAGTTCTCGCAAACGAAAGTTTGGTTTGCTGCACTTAGACTTAGAGAATTATCGCAAAGGAATTTGGTTAATTCTATATCTGTGTTTTGAGTTCTAGAACTGTGCTTAATTAGATCCTTGCTGAATGAACTGTCTGCTTGTCTGATTTCCTGAGAACACCCTAGACTTAGCGCTTTTAATTACTTGCTTTCACAACCAACCTGCTACTGTTTGCTTTCTTGCTTCGCAATTTATTTACTTCACCATCTGCTTATTTCTAGTATTAGTCTCTACTGTTCTGATCTATCGAGACCTAGTGTCCCTGTGGATTCGATAACCCTATATACTACTTTGACATTGCTGTTCACTTGCAGTTTAGTATAGGGTAAAACTTAGAACCTATCAGTGAGTACGAGGATCGTTGCGTTAGAAGATTTATTAGCCACGCAGATGGTGCAGCAGAAAGAGCAGCTAGCAACTCACAGTGAAAAGCTTGATAAGGGGATCGCTGAGATGTTCGAGGCAATCAAAGTGATATCTCAGAATCGAAGCGGCTCGAGTGAAGGTGATTCGGGCAGTAACAATCGCAATCAGCAAGGCATGGATTCAGGACGTGGTAGGCAAGGTTTAGGTCAATCCTACTTTGGCGTTACCAGGCTTGCCAAGATGGACTTTCCGAGGTTCAATGGTGACAAAATCAAGGAGTGGCTCACCAAGGTTGAGCAGTTCTTTGCAATCGATCATACTCCGGAAGATTCAAGAGTGGGGATCGCTTCGATTCATTTTGATGGTGCGGCAGCAACGTGGCATCAGTCGCTGGGTCAGGCGGATACAGAAGGGTACGTTTTACCTAATTGGTTGACATACAAAACTCTACTGCTCGAGAGGTTTGAGGAGATTTTAGATGATCCAATCGCTGAGCTTAAACAGTTGCAAGAAACAGACGGCATCGTGGACTATCATGGGAAGTTTGAACTGATCAAGACTCGAGTTAAGTTATCGGAGGAGTATCTGGTCAGTGCATACTTAGCCGGTTTACGCACCGATACACAGATGCATGTTAGGATGTTTCAACCGCAAACTGTGCGCCAATGTTTGTTGCTTGGCCGACTCTACGAGAAGGCTCATCCGAGCAGTCAGCAAGGTGGTAATAGCACGGTTACAAGGCATACCATGGCAAATGCGACGAGCAAAGGTCTTGTTCCTTTTAAGAAAGAAACCAGTGGATGTATGCAGTATCAGCAACCTGTTGATCGAAATAAGCCACAAGCAAAACAGCCGGTTCCTTTTCTCTCTAAGGAAGAAATGAGCAGAAGAAGAGCTCAAGGGCTATGTTATTTCTGCGATGAGAAGTTGATATTCATACATTTTCATGCATTTAGGCTTGTATATAGTTCTTGTTTTGATTTATTTTCTCCATCATTCTTACTATTTTGCCGAGTCATTGTCACATCTAGAGTCTAGAGTTGTTTAGGACTAGGATTAGGCATTCTAGGCTTGCATTTGTAGTGTTTCTTGTGTTATGCAGGTGAATGGAGGCATCTAGGAGCATTGGTGAGCTTGGAAGTGGAGTCTTGAGCTCAGAAGACCAAGGAAGAGCCAAAGAAGGACCATATCGGTCTGAGTATCGGCCAGGCGGGCCGATACAGCCCCTCGTCAAAGTTTCGGAGAACAGTATCGGCCACCATATCGGTCCACCCGACCGATATGGACTCTCGGATTAATTTTCGAGGGTTCATATCGGTCCACATATCGGTCAGGTGGACCGATACGCTCGAACCCAGAAATAATCCGAGACTCGATATCGGTCTGCATATCGGTCCACCTGACCGATATCGACCCCAGAATTGCACTTGGATCCGGGTCAACACCCGGTTTGTTCCGGGTTGACCCGGCTCGCACCTTTTAGACTATTTAAGCCAAAAACCTATTTTATTTTGTTTCTTATGCAGTTTTTGATGTTCTAAACTCTTTTGTAAGAACACATAAAAATCCTTTGATCAATCTAGATTTCTGTTACTATTCCATCAACAAATCTTTCAATCTCTCACTAATCTACCATGATCAACTCTATTTCTATGAGTTTTGTTGATTTAGTTATGATTTGTGAGTAGTTTTCCATAGGCTTGTGGGTTGGGTAGGATTAGGTTGATTAAGGGTGATCAATGGAATTATAGTAGTTAATTGTCAAAATCTCATCTAGCAAAGTGCTCTTAATGCCTAGTTAATCTTGATCACATTGATTAGGATGTTTAGAATTTATTGTTCACAACCTGTTCGATGAAATTCCTGTTCTTAGCTTTGTTAGAACTTTCATATTCTAGCACATGAAAATGTATGTCTAGAGTGATTGGTTGCTAATTGGAACCTGTTTGAATGCTCGTTTGATTTTGATTCACAAATGATGATTTATTCTTGAGTTAAGATTGAATGAAGAATTGGTGTTAAGAGATTAAGCCGATTTACATAGTGTGTTCCTTGCTAGGAGATTAGCTTTTAAAAGTTTGAATTAGGATTCCTTGATCATCCCGAGTCACCTATCCGTTGACCCTAACCCTTGGGCCTTATTCTTCCTATTGATTGAATCGTTGTTTATTTGCTTTTGTTTACTTCTATTTGATTTGCATTCGTTAGGATCGTTAGAAATTGAAAACCAAATTATTAGATTTGACTCTGGAGGTTTAGTGTATACTTATTGGTTTTATCCGTCCCAGAATAGGTTCGATACCTCAAGGCTACTTCGATAAGCTTGAGGAATTGGTACCTCAAAGGATAGTAAAATCCTAGTTATCAATTTGGCGCCGTTGCCGGGGATGAAGAATGTTGAGCTGACCATGCCTTTGATTGATGCCTTCTTGCTAGTTCCTCAGTATAGCAAGTTTCTCAAGGATGCAATCAAGGAAAGAACCAAGGAAGTGCAAGGGATGGTTGTGTTGTCTCATGAGTGTAGTGCAATCATCCAAAGGGATATTGTCCCAAAGAAACTTGAAGACCCTGGCAGTTTTACTCTTCCATGCGCTATTGGTCCATACCGGTTTGAGGGTTGTTTGTGTGATCTTGGAGCGAGCGCAAGTCTGATGCCCTTCTCAGTAGCCAAGAGGCTGGGTTTCTCTACCTACAAAGCATGTAGGATCTCCTTGGTTCTTGCAGATAGATCAGTGAGATACCCAATTGGTCTCCTAGAAGATCTTCCGGTGAAAGTAGGAGGATTTGAAGTGCCAACAGATTTTATTGTGCTGGAGATGGATGAAGAACCAAAGGATCCTCTAATTCTTGGGAGACCTTTCCTTGCCACAGCTGGTGCGATTATCGATGTCAGGAAAGGGAAGATAGACCTCAACCTTGGGAAAGACATAGTGCTCAAATTTGACATCAACAAGGTGATGAAGAAGCCAACCATTCAAGGTCAAATATTTTACATTGAGACTATGGATGAGCTAGCTGATGAACTCCTTGAAGAGTTGAACATGGAGGATCCTCTAGAGGTCACCTTGACTAAGGAATGTGGGGAGTATGGATATCTTCAAGAGGAGAGCTGGGCTTACATGAGAGCGCTTGATTCACACAAGCCTTTGTTAGAAGAGGTTGACTTCATTGAGCTGGGATCAGATTCAGTGTGTGAGGAGCTGGAGGTGTTTGCTGTTGACATGGGTACCGATGGCGCCAAGGGAGTGGAGCTGTGCAAGGAGCAGCTTGTAGCTGACGATTGGAGCGAGCTTAAGGCGCCAAAGGTTGAGCTAAAGCCCCTTCCGCGGGGGCTTCGGTATGCATTTCTTGGCCCAAACTCTACATATCCTGTCATTGTGAATGAGTTGCTGAATGATGATGAATTGATTGCTTTGACCACTGAATTGAAAAAGTTTAGAAAGGCAATAGGATATTCACTTGATGACATAAAAGGATTGTCGCCTAGCTTGTGTACTCATAGGATCCACCTTGAAAATGAATCCATGTCTTCTATTGAGCACCAAAGGAGATTGAATCCTAACCTTAAAGAAGTAGTCAAGAAAGAGATTCTAAAGTTGCTTGATGCAGGGATAATCTACCCGTGCATTGTGTTCCAAAGAAAGGGGGGATTACTGTGGTTAAAAATGACAGCAATGAATTGATTCCAACTAGAACTATCACTGGGCATAGGATGTGTATTGACTATAGAAAGCTAAATGCCGCGTCTAGGAAGGATCATTTTCCATTACCGTTCATTGATCAAATGCTAGAACGCCTTGCTAATCATCCTTTCTATTGTTTTCTTGATGGATACAGTGGGTTCTTTCAGATTCCGATACATCCTAATGATCAGGAGAAAACGACATTCACCTGTCCCTATGGTACCTTTGCCTATCGAAGGATGCCATTTGGCTTGTGCAATGCACCGGCTACCTTTCAGCGGTGCATGATGTCTATTTTCTCAGATCTTATTGAGGACATTGTGGAAGTTTTCATGGATGATTTTTCTGTGTATGGTCCTTCTTTCTCCTCCTGTTTGCTGAACTTGTGCAGGGTCTTAAGGAGATGTGAAGAGACGAACCTCGTGCTGAATTGGGAGAAGTGCCACTTCATGGTAACAGAAGGGATTGTGTTGGGTCACAAGATCTCAGAGAATGGTATCGAAGTGGATAAGGCTAAGATAGAGGTGATGACAAGTCTTCAGCCACCAAACTCGGTGAAGGGGATCCGAAGCTTTTTGGGTCATGCAGGTTTCTACCGGCGGTTTATTAAGGACTTCTCAAAGATCGCTAGGCCACTTACACGTCTGCTGTGTAAGGAGACAGATTTTGTGTTTGATGATGAGTGTTTGGCAGCGTTCCACATGATCAAAGAGGCCTTGATCAGCGCCCCGATAGTCCAAGCTCCCGACTGGGAGTTGCCATTTGAGATCATGTGTGATGCAAGCGACTACGCAGTGGGAGCAGTCCTTGGGCAGAGGAAAGAAAAGAAACTTCATGTCATATACTATGCTAGTAGGACATTGGACGATGCTCAAGTGAGGTATGCAACAACTGAGAAAGAGCTTCTTGCTGTGGTATTTGCCTTCGAGAAGTTCAGGTCGTACTTGGTTGGATCTAAAGTTGTGGTGTACACGGACCATGCTGCGTTGAGGTATCTACTTGCCAAGAAGGATGCCAAGCCAAGGCTACTGAGGTGGATACTGTTGCTACAAGAGTTTGATTTGGAAATCAAGGACAAGAAGGGCATTGAGAATGGGGTAGCAGATCACTTGTCAAGACTGAGAATTGAGGATGCTGTTCCTCTAGACGACTCTCTCCCTGAGGAGCAGCTAATGGCTTGCAAGGCTGTTAAGGATGCTCATGATACAAGAATGAAGATCGAGGAAGTGAACTCTATCGAAGACAAGGAACCGTGGTATGCTGATATAGTCAATTTCCTAGCTGTTGGGAAAGAACCACCGAGCCTCGATAGCTACCAAAGGAAGAAGTTCTTTAGAGATGTCAACAGGTACTATTGGGATGAGCCTTACCTCTACACTTTGTGCAAGGATCAGCTCTATAGAAGGTGCATAGCTGATGAAGAAGTGGGAGGCATTCTACTACATTGTCATGGGTCAGATTATGGTGGTCACTTTGCCACTTTCAAAACGGTTCAGAAGGCTCTACAAGCTGGGTTTTGGTGGCCTACAATGTTCAAGGATGCCCAAGAGTTCATTACTAAGTGTGATCCTTGTCAGAGAAAGGGGAATATCAGTAGAAGGAATGAGATGCCTCAAAACCCCATCCTTGAAGTTGAAGTGTTTGATGTGTGGGGCATTGATTTCATGGGACCCTTTCCATCTTCTTACGGGAATAGCTACATCTTGGTAGCTGTGGATTATGTTTCCAAGTGGGTAGAAGCAGTGGCAAGTCCAACTAATGACGCCAAGGTTGTGATAAAGCTGTTCAAGAGCATCATCTTCCCAAGATTTGGAATCCCGAGGATTGTGATCAGTGATGGAGGCTCACATTTCATCAACAGGCTATTCGAGAGCCTTTTGAAGAAGTATGGAGTGAAGCATAAGGTTGCAACACCATATCATCCTCAGACAAGTGGCCAAGTTGAAGTGTCCAATAGGCAGATCAAGGCCATTCTAGAGAAGACTGTTGGAGCTTCAAGGAAAGATTGGGCTAAGAGACTTGATGACGCACTGTGGGCATATAGGACTGCTTTCAAGACTCCATTAGGCACTACACCATTCACCATGCTGTATGGTAAGTCATGTCACTTACCGGTGGAGGTGGAATACAAGGCCATGTGGGCTGTCAAGTTGCTGAACTTTGACATCAAGACCGCGACCGAGAGGAGATTGATTCAGCTGAACGAACTTGACGAGAT
This sequence comes from Orychophragmus violaceus, assembly GCA_030180135.1. NCBI lineage: Eukaryota > Viridiplantae > Streptophyta > Magnoliopsida > Brassicales > Brassicaceae > Orychophragmus > Orychophragmus violaceus. Next base: position 85,214,383 of record CM058230.1, on the reverse strand, counting down.
ACGGCTTGAGGCTTTTGAAAGCTCAAAGATCTATAAGGAGAGGACCAAGCTTTTTCATGATAAGCTGATCCAGAAGAAGGAGTTCAAAGTAGGAGATCTTGTGTTGCTTTTTAACTCCCGGTTGAAGCTGTTTCCCGGGAAGCTCAAGTCTAGATGGTCGGGACCGTTTAGAGTGAAGGAGGTGAGACCATATGGAGCAGTGGTACTTTTTGGAAAATCTGATGAAGAGTTCACGGTCAATGGCCAAAGACTCAAGCACTACTCCGTCTCAGAAGTAATAGATGAGGGAACTTCCATTCCACTCTCTAGCCCTCCCTCAGCCTGAGATCACGGTTTGCAAAGTCGAGCTTAACGACTTTAAATAAAAGCGCACTTGGGAGACATTCCCATGTTTATCCTTGTACATACGTCTTTTGCTTGTTATTTTTGATTTTTCTGCTTTGAGTTTTGTCAGGTTTTGGCTTAAGGACGAGGTTGTAGATCAGTTGGAGTTGAGCAAAGACCGTGGAAATGAAGAAAAATGGTGCAGGAGCCGATATCGGGTTCCGTATCGGTTGGCCAGACCGATACGGTTCTGGTAAAAATAATCCGAGGCTCCATATCGGTCCCCGTATCGGTTGGCCAGACCGATACGGATTCCCCAGAAAATTCAATATCGGTCCCCGTATCGGTTGGCCAGACCGATACGGGTCTTCGGAGTGAGCAGATATCGGTCACCGTATCGGTTGGCCAGACCGATACGGGGTGCAGGAAATAAATCCGAGAGGTAATATCGGTCGGCGTATCGGTTGGCCAGACCGATACGCCCTTCGCCCAGGTAAGTGGTTCAGACCCTAAACCGATTTCAAACCGGTTCTGACCGGATTTTAACCCAAAATCGATTTTCTTTCCCCTCTTTTCTCCTCCTCACACGCGATTCTCCTTCTCTCCTTGTCTCCTATTGCGATTTCAACAACAAATCCTCCAAGTTCTTCCAACTCACTTTTCTCTCTCAAATCTCCACCAAAATTCGATTTTTCGGTTGCTAAATCCAAGGTTTTCAAAGCTCTATCACTTGCATTCACTCTCTATCACCATCCTCCATCACAAACCAAGGTAGAACTCTCATCTTTCTCAAGATTTTCGGATTGAAAAACCCGGAAATTTTGAACTTGAATTTGTTTGGTTGTTGATGGTTGCTATTGCTTGAATTCCTTCCCAATATGTGTTTGAACCAACACCCATAACCAATTTCGCCCTAAGAATGAATGAATTTGATCTTTGGTGAATTAGGGTTCTTGAGAAATTTGGAATCCGAAAATATTGGGGGTTTTCTAATTGGATGGTTTCTAATGATGCATTGGATTGATAAAGGCTTGACTTTGTGATACCACTTGATTTGGATGAGTTTTGTTTCACAAAAGTTTCAAAATGTGCATTAAGGACCTTTGGTTGATGAGGTTGTGAATTGCTCAAGAAAGTGATTGATTGTTGAGCTAGAAATGAGTTTGGTTAGGATGTTTAGGCTTGCTTGCTCCATTGAAACTGAAAAAGTATGCAATTGTTAAGCTCCCACAATTGTTGATCATGGATGTCTCAAGCTATTATTCATTGTGTGGTTGGATTGCGATCTGTGCTGATTCACTTTATGAGTTGTCTTTTGTAGGACAATGACGAGAAAGCGTGCCAACCCGAAACCAAAAGCACAAAAGCCAGTTGAAGATGTGGGAACCTCATCGAGAGGAAAAGGGGTAGCTGTTGAGGAAGAGGCACCCGAGGCTCCAGGGAAAGTAATTGAGAACCCACAAAAGTTCACCGCTTCTGAGATATGTGACAAGCTGGAGGGGATACCGTTCTTGTCAACCCGATACCCTCACATCCCGACACTGACTGCACTTGGGCTGCTAGATGACTACAACGAGATTGTAGAGAACATGGGTCTTAAGGAGTTCTTCAACCTTGCCAGTGACTCCTATCAGAGCTCGGCATGTCAGTTCCTCTCAACCATGCAGGCAACGGTCAATATGAGAAGAGCAGCTTTAACAGGGGAAGTGAGTAAGGGAAAGATTGATTTCCAAATGGGCAGAAAGAAGTTTAGCATGACGTATGAGGACATAGCTGCTGTCTTTGACTTTCCAGAGAATGGTGCTCAGCTGGGGACTTTTATCCCTATTGATAAGGACGACCTCGAGGGTGTTTGGCAGATGATAGCTGATGGGCCCTTTAAGCTGGGGGGTATGAAAGCTGCAAGGATCAGACATCCGGCTATTAGATATGTGCACAAGGCATTGGCACACACGTTCTTTGCTAGGAAGGAGGCCAACCAAGTCCACGAGCAGGAAATGAAGATGTTGTACATTGGGCTGCAGCCACTCCTGCTCACTTATCCCAACGGTCAGCCCATACCACCGGTTGAGCGCCTCCCGAGCTACACTTCCATTCTGATAGAGCAGTTTGTTGTCCACAGAGAGTGGGCTATGTCAGTAAGGGACTCTAACCCGAAGTTCAGCATGGCTGGTGTGATCACACCGTTGCTTGTGAAAAAGAAGATAAAACTGGAAGGAAGCCTGAACGAGAAGACATTTGGGGAAACCACACCTGTTGCATGGATGGATATCCAATACCTTACCCGAACTCACTACCTTGCATCCAGGGCGCCTCCAGAGCGCCATCTCTACCGGATGTGCTCAGGCACTACCCATGAAGAAGGGTACCTCCTCCCAAACCCCGACATTACAAGCTTTGCCAACAGAGCTAATATCAGATTCTTACCGGGAGTGGAGCATGTGTTGGGACCTCACGGGTCACAGAGAGCAGCTGCAGCAGAGCATGATACTTCCGACGCACCTGCTGGGGTGTATGGGCTGCACAGGTACCTTATTGAGCCTCTAGATGATCCTATCGAGAACAGGACGATGAGGGCATTGAGGGACCAGAACCGGAGCCTCCAGAAGCAGAGCAAATGGCACGGTAGGAACATTAAGAAGATGGCCTCCTGTTTGAAGAAGGTGACCAAAGTGCTTAAGATGATTGTCGGAAAGAAGGACAAGAGTGGCGCTGCAGGACAGGCTTCCACATCCCGAGCAGCTCAGGCTGGTGCAGATGAGGAGATTCAGGCAGCCACCGAGGAGGTGATAGCTGAAGCTGATGTTCTGGTTGAGCAGGCTGAATTGGAGCAGGGCAGATACTCGGTTGCTGGACACGAGACATCAGGATCTGCACGCATGGCCCATGACTCCTACTATGAGGATCCTCACCGCCACTCTACCCGCGAGGACCGGAGGAAGAAGAGGAGAGCCATGAAGACACCTTCCTGCTCCTCCTCCAACCCGACCTACTCCATGGGGGATTCATCACCTCCTTTCCTCCATTACTAGCCAGGTAACACTCCACCATTGTACATATTTTTTCTTCTCTTCTTTGTTTGCTTTTTGTTTGTGTGTTTTCGGTTTATCCTCCTTGCCTAGATCACACAAGGGACCGTGTGATTTAAGTTTGGGGGAGAGGCTACTTACTAATCTTGAGTCTCATGCATTCATCTAAGGCATAGAAAAACCAAAAAAATTTAAAAAAAATTTCGAAAATTTTCACAAAAATAAGCATGTAGGATCGAGTCTAGTTAGTGTTGTAGGATTCATGCATTTGGGAGCAATGATTGAATTTCCTTGTAAAGTTTAATTGGGTGAAAATGGTTTCGAATGCTAGCTTGTTTAGCTAATTGAGTGCACTAGGATTGTATCCCGAGTTAAGCATGAAAGCTAGAACGAACCTTGCTTGGAACGCTAACATTCAGCCTTGTTTTAAAACTGAAGCAAAATGTGAATTGAAGCTAGCTCTATTCAAAGTGAGAACCTTAACTTGACTTGCAATTATCCTACTCCTTCTTAGTGTTTTTAAACTCATGGATACCCCAAAATATTCAAGCATTCTTCTCCCTTTAACCACTCTTGTTTGCTTGAATAGATTCCGCACCCTTCGCCACCTTTCCTTCAAACCCAAAAACACTCTAGTTGAGAGGTAGGCCTCTTGGAATGAGCTAAGTAAATGGTGTTGAGTTTGAGGCGACTAGTTGAAAATTTCCGTATAGATGCAAGCTTGACCACCTTTTGCTTGTATTAGGCTAAGATTGAATATTGGGGGAAGGGATTTTGAGAGGGAAAGGATAAAAGAGAAGTTAAATGGGATCTTGTATTTGTTGGCAAAATGTTTAAAAATAAAGAGCTCTTATGTGTTTTCAAAGAAAAAAAAAGTACCTCATGTTTTGAAAAGAAAAGAAGCCAAAGTGCTCAATTTAAAGAAAGAAAAAAAAAGGGGTTCATGAAAAAGAGGTCATTACTAAAGAAAGAAGGATTTGAGCTAAGTTGAAAGAAAAGAATTGCCATTGTTTTGAAAGGTTTTAAATGATCCTTGGGGAGCTTCATGGGAAGTGTTTTGATTGAGAAAGATGGATAGGCAAGAAAAGCCTTGATAAAGGGTAGACTCAAACTAGGTGGGTTAGAGTAAGAGTGGAGGTCTTTGGGGCGATGGGTAGACGGAAATCGATGCTAGTACGCACCAATTGCTTCTATACTCTTAGCCTTTTACTATAAGCTCATTCATTCCTTCATGAGAGAACCTTAATGAATGTGGAGAAACCCCTCTTCGTCTTGATTGAGATCATCTTTATCTCAAAACCTTAACCCTTGCCAAATGAGTTTGAACACTTGGTTGTGAGTAGGATCCACTTGAAATGCTTAATCAATGTCAAAGAGCTAGTTGATATGAATTCTTGTGTAAGTTGAGAAATGGGTTGGAGAATTGGCCTTGATGAGTATGGCTAAATCCTTGGAGTAAGCTTGACTTGGATACATCTTAGTTGCATGAGCTTTAAATGAAACTTGTTGATCTTGATTGAACTTTTGGATATGAGCTCCCGCTTTCAAACTTTTCTCCCAAATGGATTGATTGACTTATGCTTGCTTGTGGACAAGCAAGATTCAAGTTTGGGGGAATTGATATTCATACATTTTCATGCATTTAGGCTTGTATATAGTTCTTGTTTTGATTTATTTTCTCCATCATTCTTACTATTTTGCCGAGTCATTGTCACATCTAGAGTCTAGAGTTGTTTAGGACTAGGATTAGGCATTCTAGGCTTGCATTTGGAGTGTTTCTTGTGTTATGCAGGTGAATGGAGGCATCTAGGAGCATTGGTGAGCTTGGAAGTGGAGTCTTGAGCTCAGAAGACCAAGGAAGAGCCAAAGAAGGACCATATCGGTCTGAGTATCGGCCAGGCGGGCCGATACAGCCCCTCGTCAAAGTTTCGGAGAAAAGTATCGGCCACCATATCGGTCCACCCGACCGATATGGACTCTCGGATTAATTTTCGAGGGTTCATATCGGTCCACATATCGGTCAGGTGGACCGATACGCTCGAACCCAGAAATAATCCGAGACTCGATATCGGTCTGCATATCGGTCCACCTGACCGATATCGACCCCAGAATTGCACTTGGATCCGGGTCAACACCCGGTTTGTTCCGGGTTGACCCGGCTCGCACCTTTTAGACTATTTAAGCCAAAAACCTATTTTATTTTGTTTCTTATGCAGTTTTTGATGTTCTAAACTCTTTTGTAAGAACACATAAAAATCCTTTGATCAATCTAGATTTCTGTTACTATTCCATCAACAAATCTTTCAATCTCTCACTAATCTACCATGATCAACTCTATTTCTATGAGTTTTGTTGATTTAGTTATGATTTGTGAGTAGTTTTCCATAGGCTTGTGGGTTGGGTAGGATTAGGTTGATTAAGGGTGATCAATGGAATTCTAGTAGTTAATTGTCAAAATCTCATCTAGCAAAGTGCTCTTAATGCCTAGTTAATCTTGATCACATTGATTAGGATGTTTAGAATTTATTGTTCACAACCTGTTCGATGAAATTCCTGTTCTTAGCTTTGTTAGAACTTTCATATTCTAGCACATGAAAATGTATGTCTAGAGTGATTGGTTGCTAATTGGAACCTGTTTGAATGCTCGTTTGATTTTGATTCACAAATGATGATTTGTTCTTGAGTTAAGATTGAATGAAGAATTGGTGTTAAGAGATTAAGCCGATTTACATAGTGTGTTCCTTGCTAGGAGATTAGCTTTTAAAAGTTTGAATTAGGATTCCTTGATCATCCCGAGTCACCTATCTGTTGACCCTAACCCTTGGGCCTTATTCTTCCTATTGATTGAATCGTTGTTTATTTGCTTTTGTTTACTTCTATTTGATTTGCATTCGTTAGGATCGTTAGAAATTGAAAACCAAATTATTAGATTTGACTCTGGAGGTTTAGTGTATACTTATTGGTTTTATCCGTCCCAGAATAGGTTCGATACCTCAAGGCTACTTCGATAAGCTTGAGGAATTGGTACCTCAAAGGATAGTAAAATCCTAGTTATCAGAAGTATACGCCCGATCATTACCTAAAATACAAGAAGTCTCAACTGTTCTTGCTGGAGAACGATGATGACGAAGAGGAAGAAGAGTGTGAACCGGAAATGAACTGTGAAGATGGCGACCTGGCCCAGATTTCAGTCAACGCCAAGGCGGGAATTTCGGAGGATTACCGAACGATGAGAGTGCGTGGGGTTCATGGGCGTAGAGTTCTGTTCATATTGATCGATTCAGGCTCCACTCACAACTTCATAGATAAAACCATTGCTGAGAAGTTGGGTTGCACCATGACGCCTGCCGGTATGAAGAGGGTGAAGGTGGCTGATGGTAATTTGTTGACAGTGAGGTCAAAGGTTGAGCAGTTCAGGTGGGATTTCCAAGGTAGTGATTTCATCTCTGACGTATTAGTTCTGCCTTTGGGTGGATGCGACATGGTCCTTGGTGTGCAGTGGCTGTCTAAGCTTGGACCAATAACATGGGATTTCAAAAAGCTTGAAATGCAGTTTCGATGGCTGGACAAGAAGATACATCTACATGGGATTAGACAGGGGTCGGTAAGGGATGTTAAGGCTGCTAAGTTGAATAAAAAACAAGATGGACAGATTCAACGAGCTATGATCTGTGTGCAAAGTTTGGAAGAGGTTGAACAGGCAAACTTGGGCTCGGTAGAGATGGTACAGGACAACCGCATATCACAGACGACGGAGCTCTCACTGCTTCTCGATCGTTATGGTGATATATTTGCAGAACCAACAACCCTGCCACCATTTCGAAGCAACCATAACCACAAAATTCCGTTGCTCGAAGGGTCAAATCCGGTGAACCAGCGTCCGTATCGTTACGCAGTTTATAAAAAAAAATGAGATCGACAGGATAGTTCAAGAGATGCTTCAGGCAGGTACTATTCAGCCGAGTTGCAGCTCATACGCTTCTCCGGTTGTTTTAGTGAAGAAGAAGGACGGAACGTGGCGTTTATGCGTAGACTATCGAAGTCTGAATACGATGACAATCAAGGATCGCTTCCCCATTCCTTTGATTGAAGACCTCATGGATGAATTAGGTGGATCAACGATATATTCCAAGATCGATTTACGGGCAGGCTATCATCAGGTTTGTATGGATCCTCAAGATGTTCATAAGACTGCATTTCGAACACACAGTGGGCATTATGAATATTTGGTTATGCCTTTCGGACTCACAAACGCGCCAGCTACGTTCCAGGGTTTAATGAACGCGGTTTTCAGGAAGTTATTAAGGAAGTATGTGCTGATATTTTTTGATGATATTCTAGTGTATAGCTCATCGATTGAGGAACACATGGATCATCTACAGCAGGTTTTCGAACTGATGCGCCTCAATAACCTGTACGCAAAGCGTAGTAAATGTTCATTCGCAGCTGCCAAAGTAGAGTATCTCGGGCATTACATCGAAGGGGCAGGAGTATCCACAGACCCAACGAAAATAAATGCAGTGAAAGACTGGCCAGTCCCAACTAACCTGAAGAAGTTGAGGGGGTTTTTGGGCCTTGCTGGTTATTATCGCAGATTCGTTAGACATTTTGGTACAATCGCAGGTCCTTTGACAGCACTAACAAAAAAAGGACTCGTTTGTATGGAATGAAGAAGCAGCCATAGCTTTTGAGTCGCTTAAGGAAGCACTGATCTCAGCACCAGTTTTAAGTCTGTCAAGGTTTGATCAACCGTTCATTGTGGAAACTGACGCCTGCGGACAGGGAATTGGAGCTGTGTTAATGCAACAGGGTCATCCTCTGGCATTCATAAGCAGACAACTCAAAGGTAAACAACTCCATTTATCTATTTATGAGAAGGAACTGCTTGCAGTAGTGTTTGCGGTGCAGAAATGGCGACATTATCTACTCAATAATCACTTTGTGATTAAGACTGACCAAAGAAGTCTAAAGTATCTGCTGGAGCAGAGATTGAATACGCCCATTCAACAACAGTGGTTACCCAAGCTGCTGGAATTTGATTATGAGATACAGTATCGACAAGAGAAGGAAAATGTGGTCGCCGATGCATTGTCGAGAGTTGATGGGTCTGAGGTTTTATCTATGGCTATGACAGTACTCGGTTGCGATCTCATTCAGGAAATCAAGGCTGGTTATGCGGCTGATACATCTATCCAGGATACGATTGAAGCAATCACCAGAGATCCTTCGGCCAAGAAGCAGTTCTCGCTGGTTCAAGGGTTATTGCGTCGACGTGGTAAGCTGGTCATTCCACAGAACGATAGCTTGAAGAAGACGATCCTCGAGTGGATGCATTCCTCTGGTTTGGGAGGTCATTCGGGTAGAGAAGCTACTCATCAGCGGATAAAGAGTTTGTTCTTCTGGAAGGGTATGACGAAGGACATACAGGCATTCATTCGAAGCTGCAGCGTTTGCCAACAATGCAAGTACGACACGGCTGCATACCCAGGTTTACTCCAGCCACTTCCCATTCCCGAGGCTGTCTGGACTGATATTTCGATAGATTTTATCGATGGATTACCATTATCGTTTGGGAAGTCAGTGATTTTTGTCGTCGTTGATCGTTTGAGCAAAGCAGCTCATTTTCTGGCGCTATCTCACCCATACACTGCAGCGTCCGTAGCTCAAACCTTCCTCGACAACATTTTCAAGCTTCACGGGTTTCATCAATCTATAGTAAGCGATCGGGACAGTGTATTCCTCAGTGATTTTTGGTCCGAACTGTTCACCTTGCAAGGAGTAGCCCTTAACATGTCCAGTGCTTATCATCCACAAAGCGATGGTCAAACCGAGGTTGTTAACAGATGTTTGGAAACATACTTGCGATGTATGTGCAGCGAGCGACCTCATTTGTGGAGCAAATGGTTACCCTTGGCTGAATATTGGTATAACACAAGTTTTCACACAGCAACTCAGATGACGCCTTTCGAAGCAGTTTATGGCCGGCCTCCTCCTCAGCATTTACCATACTTACCAGGTGAGGCTCGAGTAGCGGTTGTAGCTAAGTGTCTGCAGGACCGTGAGAGTATGTTGATGATGCTGAAGTTTCACCTCTTACGGGCACAGCACCGAATGCAGCACTTCGCAAACCAGCACCGGTCCGATCGTGAGTTGGATATTGGCGACAGGGTGTATGTGAAATTACAGCCATACAGGCAGAATACAGTGGTAGTAAGGAGTAACCAGAAGTTAGCACCTCAACACTACGGGCCGTATAAGATCTTGGATCGTTGTGGTAAAGTGGCCTACAAGCTGGAACTTCCGTCGTACTCAAAGGTACACCCGGTATTCCACGTATCTCAGTTGAAACTAGCTGTGGGGAATGCTCTGACGTCACACGAGCTGCCTGCAACTATCTCGGATACGATAATCAAGGAACCGGAGCGCATCTTGGAGCGAAAGATGGTCAATCGGCAGGGACGAGCAGCAACAAAAGTACTGGTTAAATGGACTAATGAACCTGTGGACGAAGCAACCTGGGAGTTCTTGTTCGAGCTACAGCAACGGTTTCCTGCTTTTAAACCTTGAGGTCAAGGTTTTCAAAAGAGGGGAGATTTGTTATGGGAAAAGTGGCGGGAAGATTCAAAGGAGCCACGTCACGGTCCACATCACATACGATATCTCCAGCATCTTAACTTATGCTTATCGTAATCTTTTATTTGATTTGGTTGTTACAATTTGGTGTTATTTAGATCGCTTACGTCTTGTAAACGAATCACGTTGAATAATTTATTTTCTCTCAAACTCTCTATCAATTCTAGTTGAACAATTGCTCTTTGTTGTCTGAGTTTCCCTTCTTCTATTTGGATTCTCTGCACCTTGAGGTCAGGATTCGTGTTTCTCGGAACATTGATTCTTTATCAGTTTGGTTAATTCGGTTTGTGACGTTTTATCTTTATCAGATGATGAGAATTGTTCATAGAGCAGACAAGTAATTGGGAATGTATGTTGTCTTTGTGATTAAGCAGATCTTTTTTTTTTGAAGAAATGGAAAATATTGTGTTCTTGTAATGTAATCTATGTACACTGATGGAGCTAGCAAAGGTGTGATGCAAATCTTGAATTGTGTTATACGGGGTGAGGGAGATGGGATAATGCTCTGTACCAAGAAGTCTTACAGTATCTGCTATGATTTTACTTCTGATACTTTCATTTATAAGTTATTTCTTTTCACTTTTGTGTTTGATGTATCGTTGACTTCTGGCCTCTTACGGTTATTGAATTTGGTGCATTGGTTGATGTTCAGAGAGCTGTATAATGGTAAAGAGATCACCTTGAAGTGATAGATAAGCTTTTTATATATTCAGCTCTCGTCAGTATATTGAGATTTATACTCTTCTCCAACGCAATGGTCATATCTGCTTCAAAAGAATCAAATGATTCAGATGCCATGTTATCTTTCCTCTGCTCTATAAGACTGTAACCATGGCTCAGGAGTTTTTGATTAACTGTCTTCCTTTTCTTCTGAAGATGATCCTGACAAAGGAGAAGGCTTCACTGGCAATGACAGTAACAAAACTCACCCGAGATTTAGCTAAGGTGAGAATTTTTTCTGATGCATTATGGTTTGTTTATATATCGTAAGAGAGTTTCACATCATATACTCTGGTGGGACAAAACGGCTAATGTTTCTATTTTTTTAGCTGGAGACATTCAAGCGACAGTTAATCAAATCCCTGAGTGACGAGAGTGCTCCTGTAAGACATTCAAGCTTATGTTATTTACACATTATTTCGTTGTTCTGTCTGTTTTTAGTTTGCTATCCGTGAAGGCCTACAGCTTTTCCTGCTGTTTTTCTCTATCTTGCATGCTTCTGGTCTCTGGTTCAAGGGAATATAAGTTTGCTTCTTCTCCATTTGTTATTACAGCAAACGGAGCCTGTTGATATCAGGACATGCGACCAGTCAAGTACTGGATCAACTGGATCATATCCAGGCAAAGGTACGGCATCAGTATTCGATTCCCAGTTTATAACCTGCCTTGTTTAATTCCAAAGCAAACAGTCCAGATGAATTCGCAGGAGGTGCATTGGAGGACTGGCCTGACCGAGCTTTTGCTGTCCCACCTTATAGGTGGTTCTGTTGTTCCTTACTATCTCGATGAGTGAAAACTGGGAGCTTGATGTTAATAACCTTAGAAAATCCGTTGCTCACGCTCGTTCTCAAGGGATATTAGTGAGCATTATTTTTCTTTCCGTTTCTTCTCTTGCAGTTAGAGTAGAAGCTTATGTCTTTGTTCATCCATTTACTGATTTGTCTTGAATGGGTGTACAGGTAAGGGCAATGGTGATCATTAACCCTGGGAAATGGAGGAGTTACTGGAGAAGAATAAGAAACTCGAGCAGCAGAAGCCATAAAGTGAGAAAGGAAGTTCAGGGAAGGTAAACTTGCATCATACCATCAACTTCCACTCGTTTTTTGCTTTTCATTGGCTATTGCTGTAGAAGGCTGGCTGATGCAAAAGGATCAACATGTTCAAGATGGAATAAACCAAGAGGAAGCAACTCTTAAGTTTTGAAGAAATGATAGAAACAATGTTAGGAATATGTTAGGAATTTTTTGATATGTATCTTTTATTATGTTTGTGTAAAACATGTTTTAAGTTATTAATAAAAATCAATTTTTAAATATAATTGTTTTTATATAAATTGAATTGATTTTTAAATAATAATTCATAAATAATTTAAAATAATATTATATAATAAATTTTCAGTTGCTCTTATTAATATTAAATATGACAAAAAATTTGAGTGTTCATAAAATATAAAACAACAATACATACTCGCCATTACAAATTATAATACAGAATTAACTAAACTGCTAGTATAAAGTATAACATAGCCATAATATAATGCCACTAAAGTAAATGTTATTGCACTAAAACAAAGCTACATTAACATTTAAAATGACAGTCATACAATGCTACTGAAATATAATTAATCACAGAAAAATTAACGCTATCGTATACATATATTTTATAGCATCTCAAATTAGTGCTATCGTAGATGGCTGACCTAAGATGGCAGCGGCAAACATAGAGTTAATAGAAACGCTACAATAGACATATGATAGCGTTTTCGTGGTGCTATCAATACCCAGTTTTCTTGTAGTGAGTATAACCATTAAAACTGAATTTTGGCAGAAGTAAAACTTAACAGTTTTTGGTAAAACTGAAAACTTGGTAAAACTTTGATTCCCGCCTTAAAAATTTGAAACTCCCGCCCCCCAAATTCCAAAAATTAAATTCCCCCCCCCCCTTTTTTGGAAAACCTAATATCTATCTACTTTTTATTTTTCTCTCATTTTCCGTTCTTCACCCTCTCTCTCTCTAACCCGAATCTCTCCATCTCTCTTCTCTCTTCTCTCTCTCGCTCTCTCCCTTTTGGATCTATCTCCAATGAGTACAGAGAATTTCTCGCTCGATCCCTATGAAGAGGAAAGGAGGCACAAGGAATACTCCGATCGTCTTTACGTAGTCGCCGATGCGGAATACGGCATCCCAAAGAAATGCCCATGTGGTGGCGGTATCGTACGCGAGGTCGATATGGTTACGCCTGTGGATACTACACCGGGCCGTACCTTCTTTACTTGTCAAAGATGGAGGGTAAATGGAACTCTGAATCTGGTGTTTTGACGATGGACCCCATTTTCCATGTATTTGGTGTAACTCCGAATTTTTTAATTTTTTTTGTAGGCCGATGGACTCCATTTTCGTCAACCATGGTTGCATGGTGTCGAACAAGAGTTTGAGAAGTTGCTGCACAAGATTGAAATGCAAGAGTTCAAAATCGCAGGCATGCATTTGGAGCTTCAGAGCAACCAAAGAGAGATTGCCAAGTTAAAGGAGACAATCGAAGGGATGCAAAGCAAATGTGGTTTAAGATCTACTATGTCTGGATATCTATGTTTGAATTCTGTGTTTGTTTATATGGGATTTTCTATGTTGAATTCTTATTGCTAGTGTTTAAGTTTGAATGGATGTTTTCTGGATAACTTGGCATAATTAGGTAAAACTACTTTAAAAAACTTGGTAAAACTACTATGTCAAACTTGGTAAAACTAGGCATAACTTGGTAAAACTACTTTGTCAAACTTGGTTAGACAAGGTAATATAATCCAAACATAATTTAAACTATTATGTTAAACATAGATAATTCAAACCAAAATATCCAAAGTACTCAAACATAGATAATTCAAAACCAAATGTACTAAAAACAGAGAAGATCACGGTTTGGTGGTTCCCTCAGCTACTTGGTTCTCCATTTTCTTCGCCCTAGTCATCACGGGACTCCTAATCTTTATCTTTTTTGTTGGAATGTTCTCAACGGGTTCAACAGCTCTCTTCTTACATTTTTTGTCCTCGTTCTTCTCGGCCTCAGATACTACCTTCTCAGCCTCTGTTACGTCTTTTGCTTGCTCTGTTTCCCCCTTATATTCCACGGTTTCTTCCTTCTCTTGTTCCTTTTTCTCCCTTCTTACTGATTTTCTTAGCATTCTTCTTTCTTCCCTTTCTTCCCTTTCTTTCCTCTTGCACTTTAACAACACTAGGCTCACAAACGATTCCTTCAAAAACACCATCATCGGCAGTAGCCTCAGGCTCTCTTGGTAATGTCTCCTTAACACCCGCTCTTAGTGTATTCACAACCGATTCCATATCGGTTAATCTACCTTTATACGTCTCAGTCAACTCCTTGAATTGAGCGTCGTAATACATCTTCAATCGAGACTCTGTTTCCTCATTTCTCTTCTTGATTAATTCCTCCACATCCGCAAGACTTAAAACAGTAGGAGTAGGAGCCCCTTTAGGATCACTCTCAGACGCCTCATGAATAGTACGAGGTTGCTCTTGAGCATCTGCCTGAGACGCACGACCAAACACATCTTGGTTGAAAAGTTCTTCAAACCAGATTGTCTTCTTCTTCTTGAGCAGCTTGTTCCAACCATCGACTATTGGGTCATCCACATCATTCCAGCCAGAATCAGCGTCCATGGTATTCTCTAGAAGCGTCATTTCCATGGGAAATGGCTCCAAGATGCTTTGAATATCCTGGATATATAAGAAGAAACAATTTAATATCAACCTTAAAGTATGATATGAGATACTAGGATTAGTAGTATGATATGAGATACTAACCTTGGTAGTTCCAAGCTTCTTATTTATCTCTGAGATACAGAAAAACCTTGACCCCATGGTTTTATACCTCATCTTGCACATTCGCGGGCAATCCTCATCCGCACCATGAACCCTTTCTCGGAAATGGTTCTTCAGAACTGGGATGCCCTCAAAAGCAAGGACCTCCAGAGGAACAATGCATCCATGAAATACCCATGAAGTGGGTGCCACTCCTCTGGTATGGTCAATGAAGTGCAATATGTCTTTGACGTTCTCCTCGAATGACAAACTCCCTAATGGAATAGCGGATTGGAACGCCGTTGACAATAAACCATAGCTCCATCTTCTTATCCACAGCCGTGACCCTAACAAGAATCATCCACAGTCCCATCCATTTTGAGCTTGTCTTCTGACCCATGTGGAAGAAGTGCTTAAATTGTGGATGCTCATGGAACCAATCAAGCTCATCATCCTCGAGAATGTCGTCTACAGTCTTCACGGCTTTGGCGATGTAGCACTTAGAAGAGAGATTTATCGTCTTCACATATTCCGTGGGAGGGAAACACATCTTGAGGGGCTGCATTGGTTCGGTTTCGTCCTCTGAATTCTGCACACACACAAAGTTTGACCAAGTATTACCCAGTTATACTAAGTTTTACACGAAAGTTTTACCAAGTTTTACTCTAACTATACTAACTTTTACCAAAGTTTTACTACCTTTAACCAAGTTTAACACCAAGTTTTACTAAGTTTTACCAAATTACGCACAAAGTTTTGCTAATTCCTACCAAGTTTTACATATCCGAAATCGACAAAAATTAGACATGCAAGGCCCCATAAATGGAAATACGTACCGTTCCTTCCTCGAGTTGATCACTGTGGTGGGTTAAAGAGCGGATTTCACTGGTTCGAACAACTTCTTCTTCTTCGTGAAACCCTAGTCCCGGAACGCGGGAATCTTCAACTTCATCCTCCTCGACTACGGCTTTCTCCTCATCGTCTACGACTTTCTCCTCATCGTCTACGGCTTTCTTGTCCTCATTTATCCCTCCGGCTTCCTCCTCCTCATCGTCTTCTGTTTCATCGTCCTTCTCTTCCTCGTTCTCAATCTCTTTGTCGTCTTTTTTTCTTCCTCCGCATTCTCGGATTCTTTTTCCAAGTCTGTTTTTTTTCTTCATCAATTTGTTTCCACACAACTTCGGCTTCGCGATTCGCCTCTTCTCTCGGGTCTCTCTCGGTTGGGGATTCGTTTGGAGGAATCGATTTATTCTCTACTCTCTTCGACTTTCGTAATTTCTTTCTCCCATATCTCCGCATGTTTCCTTCTACAAATGGAGATTGAAATTCTTTTTTTGTCGGATGAAGTCGGAAAATGATATATCATGGTTTTTACCCATTTTATACCATGATATAGATGTGTTTTTAGTGTCTTTTGTGTTCGTTTAGAGTCTTTTACAGGTTTAATCAGGTTTGGAGCTAATTGGAGATATTTGGAGCATTTTGGGACTTTTGGGACGTTTTGGCCGAGAGCTTAACTCACTGTCCGATTTATTGATCAAGCATCGACCGACACACCTTGTGCATCGGTCGACACACTAGCGAGATGGGCCGTACACGTCGGTTTAACAAGTTATGAAGATTTGCAAATAGGCCCAGAATAGTTCCAGTATTTACACAGAAGCCCCAGCCGAGATTAGGCTTATATATAGAGGATTTTGGTGTTTAATTTACTTACGCTTTCATACTTAGAGCTAAGAGATTTTTAGAGCTTTTGGGGCTGATCTATTTCCTGTATTCACTTATTTTGGAGAAGATTTCGAACCCCTTTGATATTTTATTCTCTTATATGCAATCTACTATTTCTATGATTATGTTTTCATCAATCATGTCTGAGTAGATCCATAGTTAAGTTTAGGGTTTCTCATTAGGGTTTGATGACTTGCTAGACTTGTTTAATTCAGTTAAGGATTCATATGATTAGAATGTTCTTCAAACTAAATTGTGCTTAATGCTAGTTCTAACCTGATCAATTAGAATCTAGATCTTAGGTTACTAAATTCGACACGAGAGTGTGTTTTAGAATCTGAACTATTTAGGTTGAGCAATTAAATTATTCGCAAAGAGATTTGGTTTAGTTTAATTGTGAACATATTGAACTTGAACTTAATGCTAGTTTAATCTGTTAGTAATTGCAAAGAGATTTGGGTTACTGCACTTAGACTTAGAGAGTTTTCGCAAAGAGATTTGGTTAATTCTATTTCCGTGATTTGAGTTCTAGAACTGAGTTTAATTAGATCCTGACTGATTAACTTGTCTGCTTGTCTGATTTCCTGAGAATACCCTAGGCTTGACGCTTTTAGTTTATTGCTTTCACAACCAACTTGCTACTGTTTACTTTCTTGCTTCGCAATTTATTTACTTCACCATCTGCTTATTTCTAGTATTAATCTCTACTGTTCTGATCTATTGAGACCAAGTGTCCCTGTGGATTCGATAACCCTATATACTACATTGACTATACTGTGCACTTGCAGTTTAGAATAGGGTAAAACTTAGAACCTATCAAGTTTTTGGCGCCGTTGCCGGGGACTCTTAGAGTCTTCGATAGGACCGAACTTAGGGTTTTTACTAGAAATTTTTCTTTTTGTTTTTGCTTTTTTCGTTTTATTTTCATAATTTGCTAACTTTTTCTCTGTTTCTTTCTGTCGCAGGTACGACTTTCGCCTTGCGTCGATCGTTGCATCCATTGCGTCGATCGTCACTAGGAGATTTGAGATTGAATCGATCGTTGCACTGATAGCATCGATCGTTGCTGGACGATTACAGACAGTTTATGCCAACGCAGAAAACTCGAAGTAATCCGAACTCGAGCTTAGTTAATCTCGGACTAGAGGAACTTGGACGTCTAGAAAGAACTATCAGAAGAGAAAAGAGAGAGAGAATGGTACGAGAACGTCTGATCTTGATACCAGATGCTGAAGGTACCCTGTGGGACCAAGATAACAACCCGTACAATGCTGCTGGGCATCGTGTTGATGCTGAAGGGAACGTGATCCCTGACCCACCTGAGCCACAACCGCATGCGCAAGCGTAAGGTCAAGCTCAAGGTAGACAGCTGATTGTCCATGAAAGGACTTTGGCTGATTACAACAGACCAGATGAGTTTCATAGAAACCGAACAGCCTTAGTACTTCCTGGTTTCGAGAGGGAGGATTTTGAGATCAAGACCATCTACTACTCGCTGCTGAAACATAATGCTTTCCATGGACATCCAACAAAGCAGCCTATGGACCACATTGATTCATTTGAGGACTTAATCAATGGCATGAAGTACGATGGAGTTTACCAGGATTATCTGTTCCTTAAGCTCTTTCCTTACAGTCTCGCTGGAGACGCTAGTGCATGGCTGAAGCAACTGGCACCTGGTCAGTTTACCACTTGGGCAGCACTGAAAAGTGAGTTCCTGAGACATTTCTACGATGATGCGCGTTCAGACCAGTCCAGACAGGACATACTCACATTTTCCCAAGGAGCTGTGGAGCCTTTAAAAACTGCTTGGATGAGATTTAGGAAGTATCAGCGTGACTGCCCACACCATGGATTCAGTGAAGTCACATTGCTAGGTATTTTCTTCAGAGGGATAGATCTGCCATATCAGTCTGCACTGGATAACTCCAGTAATGCTAACTTCAACACCAGGACTCCTACACAAGCTAAACAGTTGATTGAGAACTTAATAAGCAGCAACAGTTGCAAGACTATGGATGAGAGGAGGAAGAAATCTGGCGGAAGTGTTGATATCTCAGAGATGGCTGAATTGAGATCCAGGATGGACAAAATCTACAATCTTCTAGGTGAAAAGAAAGCTGTCCACTTTGCTCAAGAAGTAGAAGTAATTCAGACTGAGGAGGACACTCAGGAAGAATATGTGAATTACATCGGAGGATCTGGTTTCCAAGGAAACAGATTTGGATATCAATCTGGGAACAGATTTTCCGATGGAGGACAAAGGAATACCTTCACTGGAAATCAAGTAACCTATGGATCTTCATCTTATCAGCCTCCTCCTGCAGCCACTGCTCATAAGAGTAAGATAGAGATAATGCTGGAACAGGTGCTGGAGAATCAGGTTAAGAGTGCTGCAGACTTCGACAAAAAGGTAGATAATGTCTATGAGAAGCTGAATGGGAAGTTTGAACTCCTGAGCACCCGCGTGAAAGAGCTTGATGTTAAGGTTGCAAGAATTGCTGGACATGCTCAGAGGGAAGATGGATATCTCCCAGGACGAACTGACGCTAATCCCAAGTACCAATGCAATGCAGTGACTTTGAGAAGTGGTAAGGAACTATTACCTAAACAAAACAGGCAGCTGAGCGTTGAGGAACTCGTGGAGATTGAAGAATTGGAAGATGAGATTCGTGACATTCGCGATGCATCGGTCGATGCACCCAAGCAACGGTCGACGCAAAGCGATAACGTAGAAACTGTCGTCGCGAAGTCGCCCAGCAACGATCGACACAATTCCAGTGACGGTCGATGCAAGGCGACTGCTGAGGATTCAAAACCAGAGAAATCGAAATAGTCAACCGAAAGAGTTTACAAGCCTAAAATACCCTATCCCAAGAATCCCAGGAAGGCTAGGAACGAGAGGCAGTATGCCAAATGCAAAGAGTTCATAAAAAAGGTGAAAGTTGAAGTACCTTTGCTTGACTCCGTGGATACCTCGCCTATGATGAGGAGATGCCTTAAAGATATGATTGCTGGAAAATGGACTGATGAAGAGAGTGTGATGATGATCAGTGAGGTATGCAGTGCAGTAATTCAGGGCAGAACTCCTGAGAAGTTAAAAGATCCTGGGAGCTTTGTACTAGATTGTACTATTTACAGAGAGAGGTTCGAAAGATCCCTATGTGATCTTGGTTCTAGTGTGAATCTCATGCCACTCTCAGTTGCCAAGAGGCTCGGTATGACTGATTTCAGACCCACTAGGATATCACTAGTTCTAGCAGACAGAACGATCAGGATTCCCGAAGGAGTATTGGAGGATGTGCCTATAATGATTGGCCAATGTGCGATTCCTACTGATTTTGTCGTTCTACAGTATGGACAGGAACCAAAGGATCCACTAATCTTGGGCAGATCTTTCTTAGCTACAGCTGGTGCGATGATTGACTGTCAGAGAGGTAAAATAGTCCTGAATGTGGGTGATCTAAAGATGAGTTTTGACATGAACAAGCTGGTAAAGAGACCAACCATCGACGGACAGACTTTCTATGTGGACACACTTGGTGAATTAGCTGCAGAGTACTTTCACCAGTCTCATGCTAAAGATCCACTAGAAAGAGCCTTACTGAGCTCTATAATGGAGTTGGAGTACCTACAGGACGAGCCAGCAATGTGCTATACAAGACTGATGGATTCTGTTGAAGTTGCAATGCAGGTGGAAGTATCTGACGCGATGATGCAACGATCGACACTCACCAAGCATCGGTCGTTGCTGACGCAGATTGGGCAGAGGAAAAGGCTCCGAAAATAGAATTGAAACAACTTCCATCCGGGCAAAGGTACGCATTTCTTGGACCAAATTCAACTTATCCAGTGATTGTTAACGCTAGTTTGAACAACGCAGAGCTCACTTTACTGCTAAGCAAGCTGCGCAAGCATCGCAAAGCTCTTGGCTATTCTCTTGATGACATTTCAGGTATCTCACCAGAACTATGCATGCATCGGATACACCTTGAGGATGAGTCTAAAACATCTGTTGAGCATCAGAGAAGGCTTAATCCTAATCTGCAGGAAGTGGTTAAGAAGGAGATTATGAAACTCCTGGATGCTGGAATCATCTATCCTATTTCAGAAAGTGATTGGGTAAGTCCAGTCCATGTAGTGCCTAAGAAGGGCGGAGTTACAGTTGTGAAGAATGAGAAGAACGAGCTGATACCTACTAGGACTGTAACGGGACACAAGATGTGCATAGATTATAGGAAGCTGAATGCTGCAACCAGAAAGGATCACTTTCCCTTGCCTTTCATCGATCAGATGCTGGAGAGGTTAGCCAATCACCCTTACTACTGCTTCCTCGATGGATACTCAGGTTTCTTTCAGATTCCTATCCACCCAGAAGATCAGGGAAAGACTACTTTCACTTGTCCATATGGCACATTCGCTTACCGTAGGATGCCTTTTGGACTCTGTAATGCTCCTGCCACTTTTCAGAGATGCATGATGTCCATATTTACTGATATGATTGAAGACTTTATGGAGGTATTCATGGATGATTTCTCAGTCTATGGATCATCTTACAATGAATGTCTAGATAATATGTGCAAGGTGCTGACTAGGTGCGAAGAAAAACACTTGGTCCTTAACTGGGAAAAGTGCCACTTTATGGTCAAAGATGGCATTGTTCTTGGGCATAAAGTATCTGAAGCAGGAATCGAAGTGGACCGCGCTAAGATTGAGGTAATGACAAATCTTCAGGCGCCTGATTCTGTTAAAGCTATTAGAAGCTTTCTAGGACATGCTGGTTTCTATAGGCGTTTCATCAAAGACTTCAGTAAGATTGCTAGGCCACTAACTACTTTGCTGTGTAAGGATACCAAATTTGAGTTCAATGCAGACTGTCAAACTGCATTTGAACAGATCAAGCAGGCATTAGTGAGTGCTCCAGTAGTTCAGCCACCAGATTGGGATCTGCCTTTTGAGGTTATGTGTGATGCAAGTGACTTTGCTGTAGGAGCTGTTCTAGGACAAAAGAAAGATAAGAAACTTCATGCTATCTATTACGCTAGTAGGACACTAGATGATGCGCAGAGAAACTATGCAACCACAGAGAAAGAGCTGTTAGATGTTGTCTTTGCTTTCGAGAAATTCCGCCCCTATCTTGTTGGCTCTAAGGTGATTGTTCATACTGATCATTCAGCCTTGAAGTATCTGATGCAGAAGAAGGATGCTAAGCCGAGATTGTTGAGATGGATTCTGTTGCTTCAGGAGTTTGATATTGAAGTGAGGGACAAGAAGGGAGTTTAGAATGGAGTCGCTGATCATCTTTCAAGGATGCTAGTTGAGGAAGACGTGCCCATAAATGATTATTTGCCCGAGGAAAACGTCAACATGATTGGTGCAGTTTTTCAGATGGATTTGGGAGGAGAGTTGCAGAACTGTCGGGAAATTCGCACTGTGTCGATCGATGCCACACTGGCAACGGTCGACACAAGTATCGGGGAAGCAACGATCGACACATGCACGCGCAACGATCGATGCATACCTGATACGAGCCGAGAGTCCTTCAAGATCAGAATTGTGAATTATGACTTCGAAATCTCTGCTGTAGCAACCTCTGATCGACCATGGTATGCTGATATAGCCAACTACCTTGCTGCTGAGACTGAACCAGATGATCTGAAGGGTTATGAAAAGAAAAGGTTCTTTAGAGAGCTTAGAAGGTACTACTGGGATGAGCCTTATCTCTACAAGCACTGCTCAGATGGCCTGTACAGGAGATGCATTGCTGAATCAGAAGTTCCAGACATCCTCTTCCACTGTCATGGATCAGATTATGCTGGACATTTTGCTACATTTAAGACTGTGTCTAAAGTTCTGCAAGCAGGTTTCTGGTGGCCTACAATGTTTAGAGACACTCATTCTTTCGTCTCTCAGTGTGATGCTTGTCAGAGGAGAGGAAAAATCAGCAAGAAGCATGAGATGCCTCAGAATTTCATTCTGGAAGTTGAGGTTTTCGATTGCTGGGGCATAGATTTCATGGGTCCTTTTCCCTCATCCTATGGGAATAAATTTATCTTGGTTGCTGTGGACTATGTGTCTAAATGGGTTGAAGCAATAGCTAGTCCAACCAATGATTCTTCGGTGGTCATTAAGCTGTTTAAGACCATCATATTCCCCAGATTTGGAGTGCCTCGTATAGTGATTAGTGATGGAGGATCTCATTTTATCAATAAGGTCTTCGAGAAGCTGCTGAAAAGGCATGGAGTTCATCACCGAGTCGCTACTCCTTATCACCCTCAAACCAGTGGACAAGTTGAGGTTTCTAACAGGCAGATCAAAGAGATCCTTGAGAAGACAGTTGGAAAGACAAGGAAGGATTGGGCAGCAAAGCTAGATGATGCATTATGGGCTTACAGGACAGCATTCAAAACACCACTTGGGACCACTCCATTCCATCTGTTATATGGAAAAGCATGTCATCTTCCAGTGGAGCTTGAACACAAAGCAGCATGGGCAGTGAAACAGATGAATTTTGATCTTAAGTCTGCTGCGGAAAGGAGATTAGTGCAGCTTAATGAGTTGGATGAGATTAGACATTTTGCTTATGAGAACTCAAAGCTATACAAGGAGAGGACTAAGGCATATCATGACAAAAAGATTGTCTCCAGACAATTTGAGCCTAATGATCAGGTACTTTTATATAACTCTCGTCTGCATTTGTTTCCAGGAAAGCTGAAATCGAGGTGGTCTGGTCCTTTCACAATCAAAGCAGTGCGTCCGTATGGAGCTGTCGTTCTAACTGGTAAGGATGGTATTGAATTCACTGTGAATGGACAGAGGGTGAAACATTATTGGGCTAAGGCCGAAATTCCAGAAGGGCAGATTCTGCCTCTGGATGATGCACCCTCTACCTAAATCAGCTGAAGCGTCAAGCTAATGACCTTAAACAAGCGTTGAGTGGGAGGCAACCCACTGTTTTCGTTTTTGCATTTTAATTTTAGTATTTTCATAGGATTTTACGCTTGTTTCTGGTTTTGGTGAATTTTGTTTGCAGGTCTCGGATTAAAACGCAGTGCGTCGATCGACACACCATTGTGTCGATCGTCACAATACGAAAGAATCGCATTGCAGCGATCGTTGCGGTCCTGAGCAACGATCGATCCCCAACGAAAATCGCACAGCAACGGTCGGTGCACCTAGTGCAACGATCGATGCCTGACTGCGACAGAGGTAAAAACCCGAGAGAACTAACCACTCCATTAACAAATTTTTCTTTTCTTTCTTTTAACCAATCCCTTGCTTGACACTACTGGGGACAGTGTGTCTTAAGTGTGGGGGAGGTTCTACTAATTACTTTCTTTTGTTTTCTTAGAGTCAGTTAAATTTTAAAAATTTGTTTTTTGAGTCAAAATTTGTTTAAGTAGGAAACAATGATTTTTTTAGAAGATTAGCAGCATTTGCAGGAACTTAAGTAACCTTTGGGATGAAGCTGCAGATTATCTATGACTATTAGAAAACCCAGACACAGATCAGCCTACTGAGAACACCCACATCGCTTCAGGTATCAGAGGATCTTTTACTGACTTCAATTTAATCCTGACTATAGATTTCTCACCTAAGGGCTTGGTATACTTTATGTCGGACTCCCTTGTTGGTTCTGACACAGCCTGTAAACCTGTCCTATTTGGTTCCCTTCTCCCCTTCCATAAAATAAAAAAAAAAAGATAATAAACTGCGGATGAGTTAGTAACTCCGAAGTGGTCATGGGAATGGTAGCAAACACTATTTTCTCTCATGTGATCCATGGAATGTGTCCAAAGTACACCCCAAAACGGGAAGAACACTGATAAAAAAAATAAAATGATACCAGTGGGGAAAAATCAGTTGTTAAGGAAGGGAAAGAGAAGAAAGGGATTAGAGAAAGACAGTTTGGTGGTCTAGAGCTGGCAAGGTAAGAATCCATGTGCCTTTAGATCGATACCCCTTAGGTGAGACCGCACTTAAATATATGCAGAAGTCAGTAGGGAGAATTTGAATGCGTGAATGTGATTGTGGCGTTTACTTAGGACAGTTGCTAAGTGTGGGGGAAGTATATGTTGGTCTTGATGTCTGTGGATTGATTCTTTCATGTGGATTACTAAGGGGAATCTGAATGCTGCTGCTTCTAAGACAAAATGAGTTTCTGAAGAGTTTTCAAACCTCTTCACTACATTTTAGTTCTCTGTTTTGCTTGAGGGCAAGCAAAGGCTAAGTGTGGGGGAGTTGATATATCATGGTTTTTACCCATTTTATACCATGATATAGATGTGTTTTTAGTGTCTTTTGTGTTCGTTTAGAGTCTTTTACAGGTTTAATCAGGTTTGGAGCTAGTTGGAGATATTTGGAGCATTTTGGGACTTTTGGGACGTTTTGGCCGAGAGCTTAACTCACTGTCCGATTTATTGATCAAGCATCGACCGACACACCTTGTGCATCGGTCGACACACTAGCGAGATGGGCCGTACACGTCGGTTTAACAAGTTATGAAGATTTGCAAAGAGGCCCAGAATAGTTCCAGTATTTACACAGAAGCCCCAGCCGAGATTAGGCTTATATATAGAGGATTTTGGTGTTTAATTTACTTACGCTTTCATACTTAGAGCTAAGAGATTTTTAGAGCTTTTGGGGCTGATCTATTTCCTGTATTCACTTATTTTGGAGAAGATTTCGAACCCCTTTGATATTTTATTCTCTTATATGCAATCTATTATTTCTATGATTATGTTTTCATCAATCATGTCTGAGTAGATCCATAGTTAAGTTTAGGGTTTCTCATTAGGGTTTGATGACTTGCTAGACTTGTTTAATTCAGTTAAGGATTCATATGATTAGAATGTTCTTCAAACTAAATTGTGCTTAATGCTAGTTCTAACCTGATCAATTAGAATCTAGATCTTAGGTTGCTAAATTCGACACGAGAGTGTGTTTTAGAATCTGAACTATTTAGGTTGAGCAATTAAATTATTCGCAAAGAGATTTGGTTTAGTTTAATTGTGAACATATCGAACTTGAACTTAATGCTAGTTTAATCTGTTAGTAATTGCAAAGAGATTTGGGTTACTGCACTTAGACTTAGAGAGTTTTCGCAAAGAGATTTGGTTAATTCTATTTCCGTGATTTGAGTTCTAGAACTGAGTTTAATTAGATCCTGACTGATTAACTTGTCTGCTTGTCTGATTTCCTGAGAATACCCTAGGCTTGACGCTTTTAGTTTATTGCTTTCACAACCAACTTGCTACGGTTTACTTTCTTGCTTCGCAATTTATTTACTTCACCATCTGCTTATTTCTAGTATTAATCTCTACTGTTCTGATCTATTGAGACCAAGTGTCCCTGTGGATTCGATAACCCTATATACTACATTGACTATACTGTGCACTTGCAGTTTAGAATAGGGTAAAACTTAGAACCTATCAGAAAACTGGGGAAAACTGTAAGAAGAAGGGAAGACGAACGGATATACTGAAGAGAAAAAGGATTTTTGATTTTTACCTTAAGACATTTTTAAGATTTAAAGAGTAGATCCGACCCGACTCAAGTGGATGGACCAAACTCTTTGGGTCAACACAGGTTGGGTCGTAAATAAGTTACAAAACCCAGGTTTTGTTATCTTTTACCCCTTCTCTCGAATTAAAAAAAAAATGAATTTATGGGAAAGAAGTATATGGGACTTTGACTTTGAATAATTTGATCCAACTGAATAATAACAAATGTTTTTAAGCAATATTAATGGCAGTTTGTTATAGATAATTAGTAATTGATAATTTCATTAAAAGATTTTGAGATAGATATAATGACAGTTTGTTATAGATATAATGCCATGTTAGAATTCGGATGCTTAATACTAACTTGAGATAGATATATTGTTAATTATTATCCAGTTTTTTGAATATATATAATATGTATGTGCTCCTCAGGACTTCCATAGAAATTAGTCTGAATTTTTAGTTAAGATCTAAAAGTCTGATTAATAGTTGTTTCGGAAAAAAAATTATTTCACAATCACATATCCCAATTGTCTTACTGACCCTATAGTTCGAATAAGTTTTTGTTTCATTGGCTATGTCAGTTTTCTTTTGGATCATTAAAAGTTTATCAAATGATATATTTTTTGGTGTGACAGCTTTTTTAATATGTTTGGGATCTTGCTATAGTATAATTATGTTTTTTTTTAGCTATTGCAGCTTTTTAAATATGTTTGGGGTGTTGATAGCGTATAATTAATATTTCTTCAAATGTTTGGGATCTTCATAGCATAATTGATTAGTTACACGCGAATAGTATTGTGAATGTCTAGAAAAATGGAAAATGCTTTAATTATCTTTTTAATTAAATCAAATTTATGTAAAAAAAAAAAATTCTTATTAATGTGAATGATATATTTAGATTTTAAAATTTTCTAAATCGCTCATTTCCTAATTTCGCTCATTTCTTAATTGTAAACTCAACAAGAATTTTATTTAATTTTAGTAAATCGCATTTCCATAATATTATCCTAAATCTTTTCAAATCTTAACTATATCATGAATAGAAAATAATATTTTATTTATGTAAATGATATATCTAGATTTTAAAATTTTCTAAATCTCTCATTTCCTAATTTTGAATTAGATTTGATAAAAAGAAATGGACAACATAGTGGATGGTCGTGGTTTCTACGTCGAGATATTTATTATCTATTCTTATATATATATCAACGCTAGGAAAACGTGAATAAATTTTCTTTTACAAAATTTAAAATTTTAATTTTTTCTGTTAATCGTTTAAAGTTTTTAATTATGTAATCTGGTTTTGTTTATAATTGTTTAACCCGTGTTATAAAATATGAGTTAATAATGTTTTTATTTTAGTGAATGTGTATTATTTAGGAAAAGTTACATCGTAGAAAATAAAAGAAAATTAAAATTGATTTTTAACTATGATTTCAAACAAATTTTGATATCTCAAATAATACAAAATCAATCAAAATTCTTTTTAAAACTACATTTTTCATGCAAATCAATTTTCACCAATGAATATGTATTTCATACCGTTTATTATATACAAACAACATTTTCCCGCAATCTGCATATACTGCAGTTGAACTGTACTATACTTTAAAACTGTTTTTTAACATCAATATTCGGAGCCTATGAAAAAAAATCCTTGTTTACAACGGTAGTCACATGCATATGCAACAATTTTAATAAATACATTTTCTTTTTGAAAATAAAAACAATTATTAATACTTAGTTTTTTTTTACAACGTCATTTAGATGTGTAGCATATTAATTGGTTGAATTATAAGAGGTGGAAGCAAACAAAGTTATATTACAAAAGAGGAGTTTAAAATAGAAAGTTAAAAGAGAAATAATAAGAAAATAGAGCCATTTTTATAAATTAAAAAAATAACAAGAAAATACCATTTAGCTTATGGATGTTTACTGATTATGCCACTTGGTTTGTAGGTAAATACTACAATAATTTTTTTTTAATTATTGGATATAGTTAGTAAATACACAAATATATAAAATCTAAATTACTATTTAAAAATTTATGTCCCATATCTCTCCCAATTTATCCCAATTTTTTTTGTAACTCTCTAAACTTTGGTTAATCTTAAGTATAACACCTACCGTATTTCAGAACAAGAAAGTTACCTGACGATATGCCGTGAAACTCCTATATAATCATAACTTTCACTGAATTAAAAAAAAATGCAATACATGGTTAAAGTTAGTATACAAATAAAGAAGAAATACAGTGGAAGCTGCAAGGAGCATCTGTATAACATGAATTTTTCGATATAAACTATTTTTTCTTATTTTTTCAACCCATACAAAAAGTGTGAAAATCAATTATTTGACTTACCGCACAACCAAGGCAGAGCCGCAAACAAAAATAAAAGTAATGAAGAGCACAACCACATGATACGACACTCGTTCGTTATAGTTCTTGTTCGTTGATGTCGTTTTGGTATTTAAGCCCAATTAATTTAATAGAAAACTAATAACTTAAATGAGTTTCAATTAAATATTTAATTAATTAATGTATCATAAAAAAACCTAAATTCACTAACAAATTTTGTACCTTTGTTGTCGACACCTTCTCGTCTCCTCTCATCTGCGTCTTCTGTTCACCAAGCAACCTTTGCTTGAAATTCAGGTTTCTATCTTTTACTTATTTTATGTTTTATTTTTATTTGTTGTGTCATACTGTACCTTTTATTAAAACAAATAATTATCATTCATAAATTATATTCATAAAAATATTTAGGATTTATGTTTATAATCTAAAAAGTTTAAGGTTTGTATTTAGAATTAGACTAATGTTTTTAATTTTAACATATAAATAATGGAACGAATTTCTGAATATGAAAAGAAAAACTTCAACGAATAATGTTGATTTAGATGATTGCCTTATGATCCGGGTGCAAGAAAATGAATACTGGAATATCATCATAATCAAAGAGATGAGGTAAGATGCAAGTATCTAACCATAGAACCTTTTCAACCTCGTGGTTATAATTTTAAACAACGAGTTATAGGAAATACACCAACACGATTTGGTCTTTGTTGGTTTGATCGGTATGGTGATTGGTTGGAATACATCGTGAAGAAAGAAAAAGCATATTGTTTGTGTTGTTAGTTGTTCAACAATGAAAAAGTGGCAGTATTGCATTTGTCACAGATGGATTTGATTGTTGGAATAAATCTGAGAGATTGCTTGGTCATGTAGTTGCGACAATAAATAGCTTTCATAATATAGTTAAGAAGAAGTCTGAGGATTTGATGAGACAAGGTCAATAAATCAAACATGCTCTGCACAAGCAAACTGATGTTATGAAAAATGTTTATTGTATTCAATTAAATGCTTCAGTCGATGCTTCTAGATACTTATTGAGACAAGAAATGCCTTTTGTAGTCATGATGAGATAATAGATTCTAGTAACCAAGAAAAATTCTTGGAGCTAGTAAAATATACAACTGAACAAAATGAAGCAGTGAGTAAGGTCGTGCTGAAGAATTCTCCTGGAAATAACTAAATAGTATCTCATCCAATTCAAAAAACATTGTTAATTGCTTTTCAGAAGAAGTAGTTAGCTCTATAGTTCAAGAGATGGATCATGATGTGTTTGCTTTGTTGGTAGATAAATCTGCAGACCGTTCTAAGAAAAAGCAGATGGCTATAGTTTTCGTTTTATTGATAAACATGGCATAGTGAAAGAGAGATTTGTTGGTCTTATCCATATAAAAGATACATGCTCTTTATCAATGAAATCTAGAATTGATTCATTGTTTGCTAAATATAGTTTCAGTTTGAAAAAACTGAGAGGACAAGGCTATAATGGAGCAGAAAATATGAGAGGTCAATTGAATAGACAAAGAGCATTGATTTCAACAGAAAACTTATCAATGACATTATAAATAAAAAAACAAGACATTCTAAATGATGCCTCACTAGTGGAATCCACTAAGCATCAACTACAAAAGTTTAGATGATAGAGTTTCATCTTTTGTGATAAAATGACGCATAAATTCTCAATATGGAAGATGATTTCATCGATCCAAGGAAGTCATGCAAAAAGACCAACATAACCAACTTGCATTATTACATAGTCAATTGCTTTTATACTGTAATGGATATGCAGTTTCAAGAGTTTAATGATCACTTTAACGAGGTAAACTCTTAATTATTCGTTTGTATATCGGTTTTAAGTCATATTGATTCATTTCGTGAGTTTGATAAAGAAAAGTTGTTGAGATTGACCAAACTTTATCCAGAGGGTTTTAGTTTTATGGAATGCATATCTCTTGAGCAGCAACTTGACATTTATATTGATAATTTACGAGAAGGTAAAATGTTTGTTGATCTGAAAAATCTCGAAGACTTGTCGCGGGTGATGGTAGAAAGAAACCATGAAACATCTTTCTCTTCCTTTGGTGTATAGGCTTTTGAAGTTAGTTTTGACTTTGTTGCTACTGCAACCGTTGAGAGATGCTTTTCCGAAATGAAGATCGTCAAGACAGTTTCACAAAATTGCATCAGTGATCAGTTTTTAAGTGATTTTCTTATATGTTTTATCGAAAAATATATTTGAAGATGTAATAAATGAAATCGTGATAAAAAAAGGTTTCAATCTATGAGTGATTGTAGAGTCCATTTATAGGTTTTTTCATAATTTATAAAATATTTTTTGATATTACTTTTTTGTCCGTTATAAAAATTTTCTGGCTCCGCCACTGACAGTAACAATCCAACTTCAAGATTTGTTTGGTTCTTATTCGTTTTGGTTCTTGTTCTACAAAAAACACTCATTAGCTTACAGAATAAAAAAAGAGAACAAGTTGTTCGTTCATCAGTAAAAAAGATTTATTATGTTTTGAAAGCAACTTATTTACAAACGAAATACTGTTTAGAAAAAATATTAAATAGCATATTTGATTACCGACTATATTGGTTAGCGTGCTTTATTATTATTGGGATCTAATTTTCTAAATAAACTCATTTTATGGTTTAATACATTCCTAAAAAAAAATTGTTATTTCAGTTAGATAAAAATTGTATGAAATTTAATTATTTTATAAATTTGTTATTGGTTATATTTAGTTTAAGTTTGATTTTCGATGTTATTGATATTGGTTTGAATTGTCATGTTTTTTTAGAAAGTAATTATTTAAGTTCACATGTTCTATGCTATAAATGATATTTTAAATGATATTGTGTTTAAATGAAAGATATTTTAGTTAACTTATTATTTGGAAAGTAGTTATTAGATAATTTAAAATAATCAAATGCATGTTTATATATAGTTTGTTAGAATGCATCATATGATTTGTTTAAAAAAATTAAATACACTTTTGTCTTGATTTAGGTGGTAATCTAGCCAAAAAAAATAAGTGGCATGATTTGTAATTAAATAAAAATTAGTGGCATTTATGTTTCTATATTTTAATAGTATAGAATGATTTAAAGAAAAATATGGCTCTCGTGAATTTCACTAAAGTTAGGAGTTATTTTAGCGGCCAGTTTTTAGCCCATTGGGCTTTGAGTATAAAGTTGCCGACAAAAAAACACAAAATAGGACTTATTGTAGTAAGTATTTTATTGCAAGAGGAAAAATAAATTACTGAAAGTGAAACTTCAAGATCGAGCGCCGGAGATTACTTTTTGAACTGATGGCCAGTGTTGACTGATCAGATCTCTCGCGGGGAAACGTCTACACCGTTTCACATTGAGTGTCGTATTCATCTCGGTGGAGGGATAGTGCATCAATGGTGAAGGCACTGCAATGCGCGGCTCAGAATCTGCCGGCGGATGTTAACCAATTGATCGATCAGTTAGAGCGCCATTGCTTGGCTCCAGATGGATCTCTTGTTACCAAATCAGCCTACTACGATCTCCAAATCGTAATCTCTCTCTCAGTCTCTCTCACCTCTTACGAAATTGGGCTCAGATTTGTGTCCCCAATCCTCTAATTCTAAGCTTTTGTATCGACATTTCAGGCGAGAGAGGAGATGTCTCGGGAGAGACTGCGGTATTTGGAAGCTATGGTAACACTTCATCTTCATTTTCGTGATTTTTTTCCCT
This sequence comes from Orychophragmus violaceus, assembly GCA_030180135.1. NCBI lineage: Eukaryota > Viridiplantae > Streptophyta > Magnoliopsida > Brassicales > Brassicaceae > Orychophragmus > Orychophragmus violaceus. The sequence goes on along the minus strand of CM058230.1, from coordinate 85,182,545 downwards.
TTGATTCATTTCAAGATTTTCATTCACGTGAACCTGGATAGTCCAAATTAGGGTTCATTAATTTAGCTTCGGGTCTACATTGATTGACGCATTATTTTGTCGGCAGTGGTTTTTTGTCTGGACTAGTCTGACTACATATGCATTCTAAAGACTCATTTTTCTTTTCTACGTTTTTACAACTGGTAGGCTATCTATTGTGAAGCTGTTGCTATGGTAGAAGAATATCAGCAAGCTCTTTCAGTGGCTAACCATGGAGGAATTCGGGATGTTCAGGGTCTTTACCCTCAACTTGGCTTGAAGAATTCTCCTCAGGTGGTTCTAATCTAAAATGTGATATTTTCTGGGATTCAATTTGTGCGATTATATTATGTCTCAGACTCATTTATGAGCCAAGTCGATGATTTTTTTTTCCAGGTTTATGAGACTCTAGAGCATAGGCTGGTGGTTGCTGAGGCAGCTCAGAAACTGAGGCTACCTCTTATTTCAGATGGTGGTGAAATTCACGAGGAAGAAATTGAAAAGTGGAGTATACTGTCAAGAAGCTCTCTTGATAGTGCAAGCACTAGTTTTACGATCAGCTCCTCTTCTAACTCGGTGAACTATCCAAATAGCTCTGCAAACAGCGTTTCTGCTGGGACCAATCTTAGTGCTGCTGATGCTGACGGAGTTGGTGGTGTGCCGAATCGCTTTCTTGGAATAACACCTGCTTATCTATCATATGTCCAGCTCCAGAATACTATGTCCATGGTATTGTGAGATCATATTGTGTCTCGTATTTGGTCTCTTCATAACTATATCGTGCCTTCATCTGTTTTATGCACCAATTCTTATGTTCATAATAACTCTGCTTAGGATATGGCTGACTACCAAATGTTTCTTGCCCGTGAGATAGAAGGCCGGCTCAAGGACAAGTGTGATAAGTTGGCTGATGCCATTGTTGATGACACTGGTAAGATCTTCATTGCTAGCATACTCTTGTGGGAGAGGATTTTTGTTCCTTATCGAATTTCGTTTGTTCCTGCCCTTCATGTTAAGTCGCATTGCACGTAATGACCACATTTTCCTGATTGTCTACATTAATTAAATGACAGATTCATCTACAGGAAATCAGAATTCAAGTGCTAGGCTCCCAGAAAGGTTAGCATTACCGCTGAGGTTTAACTATGGCTAAAACTATCTAGAAGAAAAAACTTGCTTTCCTTATATTTGTTAAGTTTTCTCACTATAAAACCAAATTAATCTGATTTATGATTATAATGAAGCCTGTTAGCTATTCTTTCTAGGGATATAAATACATAATGTGTCATACATATATGCATGTGGTAGTTCTAAGCCAAGAAAAAGGCCTTTCTTAAGATATCATATCCATAGAGAAATAACCATGTTGGTGATTCGTATTCTGTATAAATTTGTATTCGAAGTCCTGAAGGAGCAGATGACTTTCTCGCACTTACCCATCCTCCTATGCTCTCTAGGGCCAGTCAATGACAAAGTGTTCTTGCATTTCCAGGGTTAAGTTTATAATTGAGGAGATTGAAAGAGACGAGGCAGCTCTAAGAGAGGACCTCTACTCAGCTGACAGAAAGTTTGCAGAATATTACAATGTAGGTGAAAAAGCATATCATAATTCAATATACAAAACAAAAATCCAATTACCTGGCTGTTCCGTGATATGTTTCTTAATATGTTTTGTATAGATAAGTTTCTTCATGTTATCAATGCTTACTGCCAATGAATTATCCTTGTAGCCCCTAGCGCTAGTAAGTTCTGATTAATTTTCGATTTAATTCTGAACAAGGTCCTTGAACAAATACTCGGGGTGCTAATAAAGCTTGTGAAGGATCTGAAGTTAGAACACCAACACAAATATGTAAGCGGTTTTAGTGGTTTCCAATCAGTTGCTCTCTTGTTCCATTTTCCCCCCATTTTCCTTACTTACTATATATATTGTTAACAGGATGACATGCAGAAGACTTGGTTGTGTAAAAGGTGTGAGACCATGAACGCAAAATTAAGGTATCATTCTCATCCTTCACTGTTTAGGATCTAAATTTGAGGCTATTTCAGTCATTAATATGTATTTTGTTTCTTTTATGCTTGAAGGGTTTTAGAACATATTCTCTTACTTGAGACATACACCCCTGAATCCATACCAGCCTTGCACAGCATCAGGTGCGGAAATCGATTTTTCAAGAAGTGAATTTCATACCATGAACTCATGAATCAGGCTCTCACCTCTATTTCATTTCGTATATTTTTTCTTCTAGGAATTATCTAGTAGAGGCTACTGAAGAAGCTTCAGCTGCTTACAACAAAGCGGTTTGTGTCATACACTCTCTTTTCATTGCTTGGTTTTAACAATATTGCCCCAACGTCATTGGTTATATATCGGATAAATTAACCGAGCCTGCGAAATGACCAGGTTACACGGCTGAGAGAATATCAAGGAGTAGATCCGCATTTTGATACAATTGCGAGACAGTATCATGATACTGTTAAGGTATATTATTACAAAAACGAGCAAACCATCAATTAATTATGTATGGGAATGCAATAACACAATGATGATGTTTCTTTGCAGAAACTGGAAAATATGCAGTGGACAATCCATCAAGTAGAAATGGACCTTAAAGCACACGTCTGAGATCGCTAGATTTCTCTCACACGTCATTTTGCCAGCAACGATTATGACATATTAACAAATCTGTATGAGAGAAGAGTCTGTATAATTTCAAATACAAATCCATATGAATGGATCATCCACTAGTAATTTAGTTTGCATTATTCCTCTTCCTTTGTTATATATCTATCTCTATCGTTTGGTTTGGTCCTTCAAACCCACAGATGACAGAGAAAACGGTTATTACTGGATGGATCGGTTAATTCGGTTACTGAAAAATAGGTTTGGTTTGGTTTGGTTCGGTTAAAATTCTCAAGCACTAGTCATTATTATATATAATATAAAAGTTGAAGCTATAGGCATCTGAGAACGTCCACGTAGGATTTAAAAAAATCAATATGATTGGTCCACTTCATCGTTAAAATTTAGATAATTTACAAATTTTAAATTACTATAATAAAACTAACATAGAAATGGAAATCGAACGCCATGTAAGTACTTATTTTCCCTAAATTGAGAAAAATGGAAATTGAGTGCCATGTAAGTACTTATTTTCCCTAAATTAATAAAATTTACAAATTCTAAATTACTATAATAAAACTAACATAGAAATGGAAATATAACGACATGTAAGTACTTATTTAATTGAGAAAATTTACAAATTTTAAAATTACTACACGTAAGATTTAAAAAACTTAATATTATTGGTCCATTTGATCATTAAAAATTGAGATAATTTACAAATTTAAATTTTATAAATAGTAAAACTTACATAGAAATAGAAATAAAAATATCCATAAATTGTCATAATAATATAAAAGTTGAAGCTATAGGCATCTAAGAGCATCCACGTAGGATTTGAAAAACTCAATACGATTGGTCCACTTCATCATTAAAATTTAGATAATTAACAAATTTTATATTACTATAATAAAACTAACATAGAAATGGAAATTGAACGCCATATAAGTACTTATTTTCCTTAAATTAAGAAAAATGGAAATTGAGCGCCATGTAAGTACTAATTTTTCCTAAATTAATAAAATTTACAAATTCTAAATTATTATAATAAAACTAACATAGAAATGGAAATATAACGTCATGTAAGTACTTATTTAATTGAAAAAATTTACAAATTTTAAATTACTACACGTAAGATTTAAAAAACTTAATTGTAACATCTCGGTTTGTGGTATATGCGGAGAGGATTAAAAGAATTAATTTGGCTACCTATGTCACCAAGTGCACTTACCTTTTCCGGTCACTTGCCTGAAAGAACTCCAGAGTTAAGCGTGCTTGGGCTGGAGTAGTCCCAGGATGGGTGACCTTCCGGGAAGTGACTCGTGGTAGCATGTGTGTGAGGACAAAACACATGGGAAAAGGTCATGGGTGATTATAGGGTCAGTAAATTAGTCGGTCGGGCCTACCAAAAATAACGCACCGACCGTCGGATAGGGGTGGGGCCCACGAGCCCGGGAGAGGGATGGGTGACTCACCGGTAGGGGCGGACGGGGCGTTACAAAGTGGTATCAGAGCCGAATCCGAAGACGCGTGTGGAGTCAGTGAGGGCTCACACCGTCAAGGATAACGATCCTGGTGCGCAACGAGGGCGTTGCGCTCTGTGAGAGTGGGTGAATTGTAACATCTCGGTTTGTGGTATATGCGGAGAGGATTAAAAGAATTAATTTGGCTACCTATGTCACCAAGTGCACTTACCTTTTCCGGTCACTTGCCTGAAAGAACTCCAGAGTTAAGCGTGCTTGGGCTGGAGTAGTCCCAGGATGGGTGACCTTCCGGGAAGTGACTCGTGGTAGCATGTGTGTGAGGACAAAACACATGGGAAAAGGTCATGGGTGATTATAGGGTCAGTAAATTAGTCGGTCGGGCCTACCAAAAATAACGCACCGACCGTCGGATAGGGGTGGGGCCCACGAGCCCGGGAGAGGGATGGGTGACTCACCGGTAGGGGCGGACGGGGCGTTACATTAATATTATTGGTCCATTTAATCATTCAAAATTGAGATAATTTACAAATTTAAAATTTATAAATAGTAAAACTTACATAGAAATAGAAATAAAAATATCCATAAATTGTCATAAAAACATAATGTAATAAGAAACACAATTCTATAAATAGGAAAACTAACACAAAAATGGGAGTAAGAAACATACATAAATTGTCATAAAAAGAACAAAATGTCAAATAAGTATTATCTAATTTAAAAATGTACTTACTTATATTCAAAAAAGGAAATTATAAAATTCAAAAAATATAATTAAATATTACGTACATGATTTACATTTTCCTTGATTAACATAATTTTCAACTATTATAAAAAGGAAATTAGTTTCTTTCTTAGAATTAGAAATTTTCTTTTTTAAAAGTTTAGCAATTGATTATAAATACACAACTCAAATTCCAATAGCTTACATAAATTTCTAAATCAAAAATATTTTTTGAAAGGCAAAAATAACTTGATAAAAAATGGTCAATTCTTTTTCTAACTAACCACTTGCTTTTTTGTTTTTGAACGAACTCAGGTTTTAACAAGAAAGTTTTGGTTAGAGTGCTTCACTTCTAAGAGGCATGAAACATTAAAAAGAGGTTTACTTATGGGTTTTGAACTCCTTATCATTGATCAAAAGGTATTTACAAATTTATTAATACATCATCTATTTAATATTTAGTTAACATACCTATTTATAAATTTTAACAAAATAATGCAGGGTACTATTATCGACACATTCGTATTTGCTAACCGGATATGCTACTATGAATAGAAATATTATTTTATAATATAAATATTAAAATTGAAAAAATAATAAAATAAAAACTTTATTAATATTGAATTTAAACTAATTTAGAAAAATATAATAAGTAAAATTATTAATATGTATCCGCGCGTAGCGCGGATGAAAAACCTAGTATAATATAAAAGTTGAAGCTATAGGCATCTGAGAACGTCCACGTAGGATTTAAAAAACTCAATATGATTGGTCCACTTCATCGTTAAAATTTAGATAATTTACAAATTTTAAATTACTATAATAAAACTAACATAGAAATGGAAATCGAACGCCATGTAAGTATTTATTTTCCCTAAATTGAGAAAAATGGAAATTGAGTGCCATGTAAGTACTTATTTTCCCTAAATTAATAAAATTTACAAATTTTAAATTACTATAATAAAACTAACATAGAAATGGAAATATAACGCTATGTAAGTACTTATTTAATTGAGAAAATTTACAAATTTTAAATTACTACACGTAGGATTTAAAAAACTCAATATTATTGGTCTATTTAATCATTCAAAATTGAGATAATTTACAAATTTAAATTTTATAAATAGTAAAACTTACATAAAAATAGAAATAAAAAATATCCATAAATTGTCATAAAAACATAATATAATAAGAAACACAATTCTATAAATAGGAAAACTAACATAAAAATGGAAATAAGAAACATACATAAATTGTCATAGAAGAACAAAATGTCAAATAAGTATTAAATAAAAAAACATCCATAAATTGTCATAATGTAATAAGAAACACAATTTTATAAATAGAAAAACTAACATAAAAATAGAAATAAGAAACATACATAAATTATCATAAAAAGAAGAAAATGTTAAATAAATATTATTTAATTTAAAAATGTACTTACTTATATTCAAAAAAAGAAATTATAAAATTTAAAAAATATAATTAAATATTACGTACATGATTTACATTTTCCTTGATTAACATAATTTCCAACTATTATAAAAAGGAAATTAGTTTCTTTCTTAGAATTAGAAATTTTCTTTTTTTAAAGTTTAGCAATTGATTATAAAAAATATCCATAAATTGTCATAAAAACATAATATAATAAGAAACACAATTCTATAAATATGAAAACTAACATAAAAATGGGAATAAGAAACATACATAAGTTGTCATAGAAGAACAAAATGTCAAATAAGTATTAAATAAAAAAACATACATAAATTGTCATAAAAACATAATGTAATAAGAAACTAACATAAAAATAGAAATAAGAAACATACATAAATTATCATAAAAAGAACAAAATGTCAAATAAGTATTATTTAATTTAAAAATGTACTAACTTATATTCAAAAAAGGAAATTATAAAATTCAAAAATATAATTAAATATTACGTACATGATTTACATTTTTCTTGATTAACATAATTTCCAACTATTATAAAAAGGAAATTAGTTTCTTTCTTAGAATTAAAAATTTTCTTTTTTAAAAGTTTAGCAATTGATTATAAATACACAACTCAAATTCCAATAGCTTACATAAATTTCTAAATCAAAAATATTTTTTGAAAGGCAAAAATAACTTGATAAAACAATGGTCAATTCTTTTTCTAACTAACCACTTGCTTCTTTGTTTTTGAACGAGCTCATGTTTTAACAAGAAAAAAGTTTTGGTTAGAGTTCTTCACTTCTAGGAGGTACGAAACATCAAAAAGAGGTTTACTTATGGGTTTTGAACTCCTTATCATTGATCAAAAGGTATTTACAAATTTATTAATACATTATCTATTTAATATTTAGTTAACACAACTACTTATAAATTTTAACAAAATAATGCTGGGTACTGTTATCCACACATTCATATTTGCTAACCGGGTATGCTACTATGAATAAAAATATTATTTTATAATATAAATATTAAAATTGAAAAAATAATAAAATACAAACTTTATTAATATTGAATTTAAACTAATTTAGAAAAATATAATAAATAAAATTATTAATATGTATTCGCGGATGAAAAACCTAGTTTACCTAAAAATTGAGACATATCCTCTTTTCTTTTTCTTTTTTTTTTTTTGCTAAACTTTGGTGCATTTATATTAAAAGAGGCAAGAGTTACATAAGACAATACAAATGCAAACTCTAGAAAAATTTCAAAACTACAACTTAGCCCCGAGAGATGCCGAAGCCCAATCGCAAGCAAGTTGAAGTTTGAAATTAGTAGAAAGCCAAAAAGGACCTGAGCTAAAACCCTTAGGTAAAGAAGCCAAGGGAATAAACCTAGAAGAAGGTGGTCATAAACCATAGAGAGGCTAAACCGTACCAAATAAACGATGGGCTCGCCAGAGGGAGCCAAGTCCAACTAAACGTTGGGCCAGACAGAAAAACCAGAAGCCTTGTAGCAGATTGAGCTTTACCCCGAAATCAGAAAACCAGACCCAAGCGAAAAACCAGAGACGTTGGGCCAGACAGATAGGTTGGGCATTAGGGTCCGAAGCCCAACCGTCCAAATCTGCGATGTCCACAGATCAGATTGTGAAGAGTAAACAGATAGGTTCTTTTTCTTTCACAACAAGGTGTCTGAGTTTGCCTAGACCATAGTAGTACACTTGGCTTTTTTTGATTGATTCTATACAAACATACAAGACAAATACAAATCTATGTTAAAACAGTTTTGGTTGCTGTTAATAAAGTATAAGTTAGGAGCTTGTAAGAGCTTTAACTGAAAATTTTAACTTTCAACTTTTGACTTTATAAATTTTGGCTGTAGAGCCACCAAAATGGATTAGCAAGAAATATGTTTCTTTAGATTTTCTTTTGTTGACAAAAAAAAAAAAAAATTGGCTGTCAAAACTGTAATTGTTATTTATTTTTCCTAATAACTTTTTTTTTTATAATAATATCTATAAAAAATGTGATTGTTATTTATATAAAATAAAGTTTTAAATATAGTATAATGGATATCAAAAGAATATGAAAAATCAGATTAAAATTAAATCAATTTTTATTTTTAATAATCATTAATATATAAATCTACAAATTGTTTTGAATATTTTGGGGAAAGAATAAAAAGAAATTCAACATAAATTAAATCGTGTATATTAGTTTTTCTTTTATGAGATTTTGGAAAAACGAGATTAAAAATTAAAAATTTGGCTTTAGAGACTTATATATAAAAAAAACAATGTAGTAAAAACATGTTTGATAATAAAAATGACTTATATGGTTAACAGCTTAAGCTGATGAGTTGGCAAGGCTGTGCAAGCTTCTGTACAATAATGGACCTCGTGACTTTTGTTTTGATATCTTTAACTAGGCCTCGCAGGATGACCCAACAACGTTTTGTCTATTGATGACAAAACCCCTGTTTCTTCTTTAGCTTTGATAATAGTCACTCCAAGTACCCTAATTTGGTCGCACTTTGTGTTAATAATTTGGTATAATAAACGTCCACAAGATTTAAGCGTCACTTTTGTGAAAATTACAAAACCCTAATTCCGTATAGTACTAATCGTCCACTTGGATTTATGTCTAAATCTAACATCAAAAAATTGTTAAAGTTTCTTTATCTAATATATTTTCAGTTAAACCAATCAGAAAACAAGAAACAAATAAACGAAAGGAAAATACTAAACCGCATGGATTTGTTAATGACTCAATTAATGTTAATGAACCCTAAATTACTTGACATTTTGTCTCAATCAAATATATCAAGTTTAATGACAACCATTTAACAAAAAGGTAATTAATTCAATCTTCTTTACCAATAAGGAAACTTTGTATATACCAATATTCCCAACGGCCACTTAGAGAAACAACAACAAATCAAAAAAGGAAACTTATTACTTGCTGAATACTTCTCCCACGATTTAAGCCCCTTCAAGTATCATCTCAACTTTCACCGTTTATTTTTCATCTTTATTTTATTTTCGTTCTCTCTCTGACTTTGTATCATGGCTGAGGAGGGATCCTCTGTTGTTATCCATGAATCTGGAAGACACAAAACAAAAACTTCATCAGACTCAAGCCACTTTTTCTTGCCTTTAAAGAAACGTATGCAACCTCTTAAGAACGCATCCGACAATGCCCTAGTGGTTGCTACAAATAATGTTGTGTTTCCAGGAAATGCCAAGTACAAAGGAGTTGTCCAGCAACAAAACGGTCACTGGGGCTCTCAGATATATGCAGACCACAAAAGGATTTGGCTTGGTACATTCAGATCGGCTGCTGAAGCTGCTGCCGCTTACGATAGCGCATCCATCAAGCTACGAAGCTATGATGCTAACTCCCACCGGAACTTCCCTTGGTCTGAGTTCACAGTCCACGAACCGCTCTTTCAAGATGAATACACAACAGAAGCTGTGTTGAACATGATCAGAGACGGTTCTTACCAACACAAGTTCAGAGAATTTCTTAGAAAAGCCCAATCTCAGATTTTCGCGAGAATCAACATCGTTGGACCAACAGAAGACCGAGGAGGACGAGGAGATCAAGCATCAAATAAGTGTTTCTCGCGCACAGAGCTATTTCGGAAGGGACTGACACCAAGTGATGTAGGTAAACTCAATAGGCTAGTGATACCTAAGAAGTATGCAGTAAAACATTTACCTTTTTTAAGCGATAATCAAAACGAGAGAGCAGAGGGGGAATTAGGAGAAGATGTTGAGGTTGTGTTTTATGATAGAGCAATGAGACAATGGAAGTTTAGGTATTGTTACTGGAAAAGTAGCCAGAGTTTTGTCTTCACCAGAGGATGGAATGGTTTTGTCAAGGAGAAGAATCTAAAGGAGAAAGATGTGATCGTCTTTTATACTTGCGATGTTCCGACATTAGAAGGTCAAAGCAAGAACTTCTTGATGATCGATGTTCACTCATCTTCAGACAATGAATCCGTGGTCTCTGATGAAGAAGTAAACGAGACTGTTTGTAACGGTTCTGAGAGAGAAATAAAAACAGGAAACTTTTTTAAGTCAAAGTTAGAAGAAGAAAAAGAAGAAACTAAATCAGAGGAGAACAAAAGAGGGTTTATGTTGTTTGGTGTTAAAATCCAATAGCTAGTTAAGCTATTGCGGAATGTTTTTTTTTATAACTTAACTAGAGTTTGTTTTTAGTTTAGATTTCATAATGTATTTGTTAGAATTGCAAACACTTATTATCAAGAGTAACTAATATAATAACATACTGATTCAGTTGGAAAGAATAAACAAAGGAGTAAGCGAATAACTTGAACGAGAAAGATCTTTCTTGTGAGGTAAATTAAAACTCCTCCACCGATACCAAATTGCTTTTGTGGTCTCACCAACAACGGATAACATAGATTTTCATCTTTGTAAAGAATCCTCCAAAACTGAAACTTTGAGAAGAGTAGTAAGATAAAAAGAAGTTTAAGGCTTTTCTTCTTCTTCTTGGTAGCCACTTTCACTCCCTTTTTTTTGAGGCATAAAATCAAAACAATTCTAGTGAAGTTTCCCGATTTACTCTCTCATTGATTGTTTATTATGTTGATCATATCGTCAAGTTTCACGATTTACTCTCATTCATTACCAAACAGAAAAGGCGATTTTGACAATGGAAACAAACATCAGAGGAAATATGCAATTTATATTTGGTAGGAAATTATTGATTGGTGAAATATTTCTAAAACTTAGCTGTCTTATTTATTTATTTTATTTTTGAAGTTGAATGGTGAAATTGAATAGCTATTATATTATAGGGATTGGAATGAGAATTTATATGGAGTGAGAAATCTAAATCTTGAGAGAGTTTTAGAAAGTTTATAGATTTAACAAATATTTTATGAATTCTTATCAGATTTGTCATTCATTGTTATTGATTATTATGGATTTGTATATATAATTTTCTCAAACAATTCTCTTTTTATGGCAATATATATATCTGTTTTAATAATAGTTGAAAGCTATGGTTTTTTAAAGTTGTGAACTTTCAAATCTGTGTGCTCATAATAAGTTAATAACACATACAATATTTTTCAAGGTACTAACTACTAATGTTAGTATCAGCCTCCATTATTTCTTAAAATTAAAAAGAGAAAAACAATTTTGATGGTTACAATTTCGATGGTTACTATTTTTTAATAATATACAGCATAAACTTGTTCGTAAGTTCTAAAAAAACCGGTCGGTACATATATGATGAAAAAAAAATCTTGGATGTCTGGAGCTCATGAAAAAGCACATGAAGCCATACTTTTTTTTGCACGACTGTAAATTTTCATATATAAAAGAAGGGTTTTACTTTACACAAGGATTTCAAACCCAGAATAACTAACTGCCAAGGCAAAAAAGAAGGGAAAAAACAAGGCAGTAGAAACAAAGCACAGATGATCTGCACTTAATTCAACCAAATCGACATAAAGTTCCTGAAGTTTTTATGAAGCTTTCCTAGCTGTGATTGTGATCCGGACTTGTTTATCAATTGCTCGGATAAGCTTGCCCGTGGACCTGGTCTCTGAACAAAATATTCTTCGATTTCTCTCCATCCATATCTCGTAGATCGTCGCCTGAGCAGCTAGTTTCCTGAGGGTGGACTGGCATGATACTGATCTTTGCTTAATCCCGAGCAAAAGAACTGGCTAAGAGAGGAAAGCTGTAGGGGTGTATCCGAGTTTCGCAAGGACCACATCTAAGATTTCCCTGCTAACCGGGCAGTGAAGCAAAAGATGGTCGCGTGTTTCATCCGTTATCAAACACAGACCACAGGTTGAAGGCACAATCAAACCACATCTTACTAGCTTGTCCCGCATGGCCAGTCTATCCAGATTCGTATACCACATGAAAAAGCGTGTTCAGGGATAGTTCCTTTGAACCAGATGGAACCAAACCAGTCCTGATCCTTAAGTCTGATCTCATTCCATGTCCTTTTAGCTGAGAACTTCTCTGACTTGACACCATCAACATCCCATTCATAAGTGTATGGATCAGCAGATGACAGTGGCAGAAGAACCGTGGTGAGATGGGCATGGATAACAACTCCTTCCTCCGACCTTGGTGAAGGTAGGAGCCATCTCGAAGATGAACAAGCATTTGCATCCGTGCAGTTAGAGGGAGTCTGAGAGAAGCAGGACCGGTTGGCCCCATTAGCTCAATAAACCAGCCCAATGGACTCCAATTGTCTGACCAAAAGCTTGCTGTTAGGCCATTCCCCAAGTTGCACTTCAATAATCTTCTCGCCAAGTGCCTCAAGCTCAGAATCGATTTCCAGCAGCCTGAATCACCAGCTTTTGGTTCTATTTCCCAGAAGCTGCCTATAATACCCCATATCAAGAAATGGTCAACAAACAGCAGAAAAGTCAACGGAGGGCAGTTTTGTAATTTTGAGAAGTTAAGGGGCATTTTGGTAATTTTGCCAAAATGCGAGCCGAAAGTTAAGACGGTCCAAATGTTATTTTTTTTAAATAAAGAAAACATTAAGAAGACCAGAAATGGAAGAAGCGGAGTCTAAATAAGTTTCTTCGGTTTTATCGGTTTCCATTCCTGATAGTCCGAAAAACTTGTTTAGACTCCGCTTCTTCCATTTCTGGTCTTCTAAATGTTTTCTTTATTTAAAAAAATAACATTTGGACCGTCTTAGCTTCCGGCTCGCATTTTGGCAAAATTACCAAAATGCCCCTTAACTTCTCAAAATTACAAAACTGCCCTCCATTGACTTTTCTGCTGTCTGTTGACCATTTCTTGATATGGGGTATTACATTCTTCCCCATTTACAGGAATTCGGTCCCCGAATTCTCCGTTACTAACTAACTTCGAATTGGAAACTGAACTATGTAAGTCTCTATCTCTTAGTCTAGTCCAACTCCGCTTCGCTGCTTACGTTCTGATCTCAAAGTGAACCCGCTCTTCCTATGCATACTGACTTCCGAACCACTGGTTTGCACAAAACCTCTCTATACCGATCTACACTCTGATTGCACATTCATTTCTCTTGACTGCACGGCTTCACCTTGAGCCTTGTTTCCTTCTGCGCCATATGATACTACTTGAATTCTGAATCAATGGCAACTTCATTCATGATGCTCAAGTGATTCTTGAAACATGGTTTTGCTTCAACTCTAATTACACTTAACATCTTAAACTTCCCATATTAACTAGCTTGACTCTTGATCAATCCTGACTTCTCCATTTAATTGCTTCATCGATTCTTTCTCTGATCCCCAAATCCACCAATTCTGGCTGAATTGCTATACTCCACTTCATGCATTTATCAGCGCCGACCAATACGCCAGGCTTCCCCACTTTGTCTTGACCTCCCAATCACGCAAAAATAACTCGTCCTCCATTCCCGTCGCTTAACTTGTTGCCAATGGTTACTACTCATGACCCATACTCTGTTCATATTGATTTTCCTTCCTTCCATCTAAACTGCCATACTCATGCACGCCTCGAACTTCCTCGATCACTGATCTCCATGCTTTAATGATTCCAAAACTTTTCTTCCCACTAATATCCTCGAACGGACTCCTCCACTGACTTTGATGCTTCTGAATCCCTTCGCCAACCCATCAAACTTTTCCGTCTTGATTTCTTCTGCCACTGATACCCAAACTCTTTTCTGAGTCCACACTGACTTTCTTGCAGGCTCGGGTCAAACTGCTTCCTGAAATCATGTATCGTCTCTCGGGTTCGGGTTCGGTCTCATGTCCTCGTCAAATCGTCCATCACGTCCTACATCAATAACCTCAACAACACTGGAACGGTTAGATCCTTTTAACTTAATCCCGATATCACTTCCTCATAGGAATATGGTTACTTAGTCATGTACCCTGAAGGATTATGGAGTTTGTTCAAGGTTCAATTCTCAATTACAACCTAACCCAAATCCTTAAACAGATCTAGGTTCTTGCAAAACGAATCATAAAACAAACCTGTAACATTACCTATTGTTTGCACAGCGGATTGATGGTAATGACAAGATCAGCTAGAACAGATTAATCACCTATTCCTCCTTGAGTATCCACACTCTTACAAGCAAGGGACGGCTGCTAGACCAAAGAGATGGATCAGATCAGAAAGAGAGTTAGAGAGAGAGCCAAAAAACTCGCGGCCACAAACCCCAAAATTGTGTGGGATTATTATCCCTTAGGGTTTTCGAAAACCTTAACCTCTCATTAATGGGCCCAAGTCATTTGACTAATGGCTCATTAATCATTTGGGCCCAAGACACAAATCAGGCAAAAGCCTGTATTTTGTCTGGCCCAATTCTCTGATCCAATACAGTAAATGCCACTGCATCTTACCGTATTTATTCCATTTAACTTTCCCGTTAGCTATGGTGTGTGACCCTTAGGGATCATACAATACTGGTAATAAGTCATAAACTTATAGATCATGAGCGGGCTCTAGCAAGTCATCATGATCACCCAGTATTTATGACTTATGTCTGATCTCGACACTTATCATACTTTCTAGAGATAGTACGGTAGATTTCAGGACATTCCCAACAATCTCCCACTTGTACTGGAATCCTACACAGGACATTCCCAACAATCTCCCGATTGTACTGGAATCCTACATTCCCTAGTCCTTTTGTCTTAATATCTCGATCTGGCATAAGGCAAGATGCGTGTCATCCTTATATAGCCAGACCATGTTTATCGGAACAGATTTGATACTGACAATTCAAACGACTTGGGCAAGTCCGTTTGGGAATGGCCATTCTCTTACCAGCTATCAAATCTCCGATTGGCCTAGAGATATTACCTCCGTTAAACGGCAGGGACAAATCCCATCTTGTTCCATCACTATGAACTACACAATTCATAATACACCCAACCAAGGTCCGTATAGCTCCCAGTTACGAAACAGCGTTAGACAATGATCAAAGCGCATTACTCCATGTGTAGCCACATGCATGCGAACTCAGGTCTAAGGACTATACTCTATAGTCGTATATGAGAACCTCTCATGACACATATATTGATATCTTGTAGAGTTCTCATCAGCGGACCATGTCCGGTCATATGCACCCTTACATATACCTACGTGTCGACTTTGATGCCGCGCATCTATGACCCCTCGAAACTTGGTCATAAGTCTCAACACAATCTAGTCTCAACAGGTTGTTGGTGTTCCAATTTCAACAACCTTCGACTATGGACACTATGATTTATGTCACTTCGTTAAATATGGGGTTTCAGGATCAAGTCTACTCATGTACTTCGATGGCCCATATATAATGACATGAATCATTTTGGAACGATTATTTATATCACAGTTAAAATAATCCAGAAATCATTAGATTTTATAAACATAAAATATTATGTTTTCATGAACTTTTCAAAACAACTAAGTAAAGCCCTTTACAAACTCCCACTGAAATTAATACTACAACTTAATTTCACTCATCCTACAGCTACAGTCCGCGACTCGTGCTTAGGCATAAGGAGTGGCTTCGTTAATAGATTAGCAACGTTTTTATTCGATGAAACTTGCTTATCTACTTAACACCTCTGTCATTTATCTCACGGAATAGGTTATACCTACCCTCAAGGTGTTTGGACCTCTGATGTGCAGCTAGGCTCATCTATGCTGTGAATCACATCAAGTTCAGTGATGAACTCTTCTATCCAAACAACCTCTTTCGCCGCTTCTCAAGCTGCGAAATGTTCAGCATAAGTCATGGAGTCAGCAACAGTGCCTTGCACCGCCAGTTAGACACAAGATATAGCCGGACTGTGACCAGGAATTATCTTTGTCTATTGGAAACTTGCCTTTCAGACTCTATCGACTTGTAGCACCTCACTTTCTCCGTAAATCAAGAACTTATCCTAAGTATTCCTCAAATACTTCAGAATATTCTTTACGGCAATCCAGTGATTCTTTGCTGGATTTGACTGGTCTTTACTTGTCTTGCTTAGCATTAAAGCAACATCAAAACAAGTACGTGTCATGGCATACATGATAGATCCAATTGCTTTCGCATATGGAATCCTATCCATGCATTCAAGCTCAGCAGATATCGTAGGATACTGTTTCTTGCTTAACGTATTGCCATGTGACATTGGCATAAAACCCTTCTTGGATTGCTGATTACGTGTAGGACTTTGTCAATTTAAGAATCCTGACTTTGTCCTACTAGCTCTTTTGGATCTATATCTTTAGATCCAAAATCCAAGAACATACGTGGCTTTACCCGTGTCAATCACTAAACCAACTCCCAAGCCAGTCCTTTACCGACTGCAGCATTGGAACGTTATTTTCGAGAATCAGTATGTCATCGACATACACTATGAGAAATGCAATATTGCTCCCACTTATCTTTTAGTAAACGCACAGTTCCACTTCGTTCCTGTTCAAGTCAAAACCTTGACTACTTTGACAGAACGAAGATTGCAGCTCCGATATGTTTGCTTCCATCCATGAATGGATCAATGAAGCTAACTTACACATAGTGTAATTTTCGGAGTCCGGGCTCACTTTCGCTTCTTTGAATTTCGCAGGTTCGTCGCTTTCAATGATTATCAGATCATGCGAACTTTCAATGATCATCAGGTTCAACTAATGACGAGAAATCACTCTCGGATTAGTAACTGATTCATTCAGATCTGCGAACTTCAGGCTTTACAGGTGTAGATTCTACAGAAATCTGTAAATCCATCCGCTGCTCTCCCTCAACAGGTTGAGCAGCCTCCTGTACTTCTCGAATTTCTTCGAGTTACGCTTTTACTCCCACTGTTCTTCTTGGAAAGTAACTTCCCCTCCTAGAAAACAGAATGAGCGTAAAAGTAACAAGCCTTGGTTTCCTTAGGACAACCAGCGAAGTAGCACAACTACAAATACTCAGTAAAGACGAATTTGGATCGATTCCAATCCACATTTACGTGGTGTCTTTCTTACTGATATTGGTAGAACTATTTCAGCGTAAACTTAGATATTGTTTAGAGCTTTATTCTTAAAGAATATCATGGAAGATTCGTGTGACTCATCTTTAATCATTTCTAATAAGATCTGATTCTTTCTCACAGAAATACCTCAAGGTTTTCAGGAGAATTGAGCTGTGAAACGACTTCACACTCATTCAGATGATCACACAATCAATGACTTAAGTATTCTCACTCGTGATCTAATCCAAAGTCTTAATACTTCTGTCATTCAGATTCTATACTTCATTCTGGAACTCTTTCGACCATGTCAAAGAATTCCGACTTGTGTCTCATCAAATGAACACAGTCACACTCACTGAAGTAATCAGTAGAGACAATGAAGTACAGGAAATTTTCTCTGGCATTACTGCTCATCGGACCACATACATGAGTATGTTCAATCTCCGATAAGCCTTTGGGCCTTTCTCTAGCTCGGCTAAGATGGGCCCTTTGTCTTTTGGTCTAGTAAGCAGAATTCAAGTCTCATAAGATATCCATTCAAATGAGCCCAAAAGTCCATAACTATGGGGTTTCTGAATCTGACTTACTTATGTTACCAAAACATTTATGCCAAGAAAAATCAGGTTTAACTCATCAGATTTAAACCAATTGCGGTATTTATGTTACATTTAGGCACTCTTTGGTTTAAGACATAAAACCCATTCCTTGAATAGGGTGCTACAATTAATATTTCATTAAGATCAAAAGAACAAACTAGTCTTTTATCAAAATGAAAAACATTCAAATTCTTACAAGAAAATGAAAGACAACTCTGCTTAAAGCAGGTACATTGTAGCAATTATTTAATAAAACCAAGCCTCAAAGGCATCTACAAGTGAAAACCCTATGGCTGAGGCAGCATCCCAAGCTCCTTCCAGACATGCAGTTCCACTTGCCCTTCCTTCAACGTTCTACTGTTGCTCAGGCTCTGCATATTATAACAAATATCAGTGCCACAACCAGTATCCAATACCTATAAGGTATAACTTGAAGTAATAACATGAATACCTGAGGAAGTAGTTTCATACATCAACTTCAACTCCTCATAATCTTCCATGAATTTAATGCAATCTCTCTTCCAATGCCCAGTCTCTTTACAGTAGCAGCACTTACCAACGTAAGAGGTATCTGACTCGGGCTCAGAAGACACACGCTTGCCATGATTCAAAATCTGGACAACTTTGTCTTCACCCTTGTCAGCTTTAGGTTTAGTAAACCTACCCTTCTCCTTCATGAGATTGTACAGGGTACTCTTCACGTTTGGCTCAACTGTCTTGAGCATGTCATGCAGTTCAGTCAACGTCTTCGTTAAGCCTTTCTTGATATAGTCCCTTACGAACTTATCATAGCTTGACGGCAGTGACTGCAGAATGATATCAGTTGCCAATTCTTGGCTAACTGGATAATCCAGTTTCCTCAGGTTATCAATGTAACCCATCATTTTACTGATATGAGGACTTACTGGATGATCAATCGGTAGCTTGCAGCTAGTGAGAGATTTAACCAACTGGTATCTCTCCACTCTTACCTGCTCCTGAAATTTCAATTTCAGGCTGCTGATCATCTCTATTGGCGACTCCATGTTCTCATATTGCTTCCGCAAATCTGAGTCCATGGTAGCCAATATCAGACCACGCACATCTACCGCATCATTATAATGCTTATTCCAAGCATTATAAACTGCATGACTGGCTTTGGATCTGATCCTCTCGGGGAGAGCTTTCTCAAGGACATAGTCCTTTCTCTCATGCCTGAGAACTAGTCTCAGGTTCCGCGACCAAGTCAAGAAATTTGATCCGTTCAGTTTGTCCATCTCAAGGACATACCGGATCGAGAAAGTGTTTTGATTGTTTGTGCTTGTCATAGCTGAAATTTAGAGATAAATAGAGTTTTAGTTATTTAGTTCATAAAAGAGCAATCTTAACAACTTATAAGAAAACTCGCATTGCATTCAAAATTTCTTTGTTTAACCTCATAAGAATGCAATGATTCCGAGACCCATGTTCAGCTAAATCCAAAGTGGGCCACTGGCCGTCACCCGGAATTAGCTTTACTTGGTAAGCATACACACAGCTAGTTATAACCAATAACTCTCGGTTGTGAATTTGGACCCGAGGCCCAAATTTACCAGATGTCTCAAGGCCCGGGACTCCCGATGGCCCAGTCAAGGAAACCAATCTCTTACAGTCAAATAATCACTAAAGTCTGGGACTCCCAATGAAATTAGTGACTATATACTACTTTACTTACGCGAAAACAGACACCTCACACTGTAAGCCATATCTGTAATCGAATAAGCGTTAAGTAGTTGACAAGATTGGAAAGACATCCAAGCTTGATATTGTTTTTGAGGATTTTTAAGTTTTATTTCCAAAAATAGAAGATTACTATTTTGGGAAACTTTCTTATTTTAGAAACTTTCTAAATTTAGTAACTTACTAAAAATAGAAATTTCTAATTTAATATTTTATAAATATTTTGGGTTGGGTCACAAATTATAGGCCCAATTCTTTGGCCCAAGACCATAGAATTCCAGCTGGCCCAATAATTTGACATAACCGATCCGGTTTATTAATTCTGGCCCAAGACCAAATTAACTATCAAAACCATCGGTTATTTACTAAACCAGACCAGCTCTAAATTATTTGGTCCAACCAAATCAAACTTAGACCAGCCTTCGGTTTAGGTTAAAATTCAATTTTATGAATTTAAATCCGGTTTAACCAGAAATAAAATTATTTCCAGCAAACCGCGATTTGGGTTAACCGCTTGAACCACCAATTAAATTGGATCGGTTCAGTTAAATCCAAAACCGGGAAGAAACACCTAGTGTTTCAGCCAATTTGATTTAACTTGCGGTTTAAGGCTTTAAACACACAATTAACCGCCAATTAAATGGACCGGTTAATCGGTGTGGTTTTGGGCAACGAACCGCGAAGCTCGGTTTAACCGATTGACTATTCGCGGGACGTAAAATTTTAACGGGCCAAACAATCGGATCCAAGATCCAACTCGGCCCATTAACGCAATATGTGGGCCCATAATTATCCGAGGCCCATGATCCAACGGCGCAACATGCGCTTGCTCACGATCGTTTACGATCGATCATCGCATCATGATCACCCTCGGTACACGGCATCATGGCCCACGCATCACGCTCATCGCTCATCGGTTACACGGCACGCACGATTCCAACTTGCCTCACGATCATAAGATCGATCTCGGCCAATATCATGCGATCGAGCAACGCAGCTACACACGCGATCGCTTTCAGCACATACGGCACACGCACAATGTCCATTAGGGTTTAATAATTGAATGAACATGCGACCACATAAAGCGATTGATTCAATTAATTAAAGCGAAAGCATCTCAAGTTTATATCGTGTATCACATGATCAGCCGACACACACGCGACACACGCAGCCGAGACCAATAACAAGCGACACACAAAGCGATAATCAATTATCATTTGATAATCGGCTCATCACAAGCGATCTATTGATTAACACAGCCGATTAGGGTTTAAATAATTTTAATCAATTTTCTAATTCATACAATTGATTCAAAAACTATTAAACAACCTATGATCCAAATTCACAAGAAACTAATGACCTTAGCTCTGATACCACTGAAGGATTATGGAGTTTGTTCAAGGTTCAATTCTCAATTACAACCTAACCCAAATCCTTAAACAGATCTAGGTTCTTACAAAACGAATCATAAAACAAACCTGTAACATTACCTATTGTTTGCACAGCGGATTGATGGTAATGACAAGATCAGCTAGAACAGATTAATCACCTATTCCTCCTTGAGTATCCACACTCTTACAAGCAAGGGACGGCTGCTAGACCAAAGAGATGGATCAGATCAGAAAGAGAGTTAGAGAGAGAGCCAAAAAACTCGCGGCCACAAACCCCAAAATTGTGTGGGATTATTATCCCTTAGGGTTTTCGAAACCCTTAACCTCTCATTAATGGGCCCAAGTCATTTGACTAATGGCTCATTAATCATTTGGGCCCAAGACACAAATCAGGCAAAAGCCTGTATTTTTCTGGCCCAATTCTCTGATCCAATACAGTAAATGCCACTGCATCTTACCGTATTTATTCCATTTAACTTTCCCGTTAGCTATGGTGTGTGACCCTTAGGGATCATACAATACTGGTAATAAGTCCTAAACTTATAGATCATGAGCGGGCTCTAGCAAGTCATCATGATCACCCAGTATTTATGACTTATGTCTGATCTCGACACTTATCATACTTTCTAGAGATAGTACGGTAGATTTCAGGACATTCCCAACATACCCAACGGCCACACATGGCTAAATAACAATCATATTGGGAGTTGCGGGAGGTCAGCGGTGTAGTTTCGGGATTGCTTGTGGAGATGTTTTGATTCGATGATTTCGGGTTTTCCATCGGTTCGGCTTTGGCGCCATTTTGTATTAAGAATCATATATTGTTCTGTTTCGTGACAAATTGTTTGTAAAATTATTGAACGTTGTACGTAACGTTTAATTACTCAGAAATGAATATGTTTCCCTGATATTGGGTTTCGTCCGAACTGACACAACTCATTGAAGTAGTACGAGTTGTACAGCTTTGTACTATGGATATGAGGATAGCGGAGTCAAAGATGGGTTAGTGCGAGCCCTTGTCTCAAACCGATCCGTCTCTGGCTTCGGCCTGTGGCGAACCTTTCTCGTTCGACTTGCTCGGGTTCGATCGGTCATGTTCTTGTTTGATTGTTGACCGGTCAGCTCGACGGTCAGCGTAGAATGGGAAAGGGGTGTTACACTACCATTCCTCATTTGATGGAATTTATGCCTAATAACCCACAAGGACTTTGAGTTAGAGAACATGAGCCAAATAAACCTCATGACGAGCGCCATATTCCAAGTAGTGAACCGTCTTAGCCCCAGCCCACCTTCTCTCTTAGGCATACATACTTTTGACCAGGCAACCTTAGTTATGAAGTTACCCTCTCTTGAGCAAGCCCATAAGAATCGGTTACACATGGACTCAAGCTGCTTTAAACAGCCCTTTGGTAAGAGGAATGTTGTCATCCAAAAGTTTAGAACACCCATGATCATAGATGCAATTAGTTGCAGCCTACCAACATGGGAAAGGGACCGAGCAGAACATGATATGAAGCATCCCGCCACTTTATCCAGTAATGGAGCATATTCTGAAACTCTTAGCTTTCTAGACATTAGGGGCGGGCCTAAGTATTTCACCAGGAGTGAACCAACCGGGAATCCATATCTAGATATAGCATTGGATTCACTCGGGTTCAGACGGAATAGGTGCGTCTTTTCCTGATTCATCTTTAGACCTGACCAACTTTGGAAATCATCAAGGGCTTCTCTAATTCCATGGAGCGACCAACTGCTACCATCAAAGAAGATTATTATATCATCAGCAAACATGAGATGGGTAATGCTAATATCCTCAGCTCGTGGGTGGAATCCGATATCACCGGTTTGGAACCGTGAATGTAATAACCGAGACAGAACCTCCATAGTAAGAACAAACAGGTAGGGAGAGAGCGGGTCTCCCTGCCTTATGATAGGTCAAGAATCAATCCCTATTCTAACTGCAAGTGCACAACGATGCAGATGTAGTACTTAGGGTATCGAATCCACAAGGACTCTGGTCACACGATAGATTATAAGTAATTCGGATTAAGCTAAGCGAAGCAAATTGTAAAGCAGTAAACAAAATAGCAAGTAAACAAATCAAGAAAGATGGATGTAAGCAATCAAATGAAGGCGTCAGGTTTCGGGAAGTTCTCAGGATATCAGGAAATCAGATAACGGATAATCAGATTCAATCTATATCGTTCTTGAACTAGAATTACGAAGTTAAAACTAACCAGCTTTCGCTGCGATGATTATCCATGTCTAACAACCTAACAGACCAACTTTCATTGCGAATCTTAGAGTTCTAAACATGCATTAATTCCAAGTTCGTTCGTTCACAACTTCTCTAAATTTCTTTGCGAATAGATAAGTTGCTCACCTAAATCAGATCTAGTTAATTAACCAACCGTCGTTGTGCAAATCAACCTAAAATCAGTAATCTAAATGGCCAGTTCAGATTAAGCATTAAGAACAGATCAGATGAAGAACTAGATGATGAATCTAAATAAATCAGTCAATCTAACATTCTTTCAAATCCCTAATGAGAATCCCTAACCTAACAAGAGATCTACTCAGACATAGCAATCATAACAGAAAACATAGTCAAAATAGATATCATAAATCAATCAAGAGAATAAGAACAGGGGTTCGAAATCAAGTCTCTTTCGAGAACAAAACCAGCCCCAAAATCTCCTAAACTCTCTCTAAGAAAAGCTTAGAATAAAACTTCGAATAAAAACTTTGCCTAACAAGTGGCTGTAAAACCTAATTATATTGCTAATCACGTTTTGGGGCTTTTTGTAAATATCAGGAACTTCTGGGCTTTACTACAATTTCCATAATCTTCATTTAACTCGCCGGGTGTGTCTGACTCGCGTCTGCATCGATCGATGCCATAGATGTGTGGATCGATGCAGATGTCAAATATTGGGCAGTGACTTCTTCTCTCGGGTCAAAAATCCAAAATGCTCCATTAAGCTCCATTATCTTCAATTCCGCTCCAAACGTGCATGTACCTAATAACACCTGCAAATGACTCTAAAGAAACACCAAAAGATCATAAAACATACTTATATCATGGTCTAAAATTGATAAATACCATGATATATCAACTCCCCCACACTTAGCCTTTGCTTGCCCTCAAGCAAAACAGAGAACTAAAACATGGTAAAGAGGTTTGAAAACTTTCAGAAACTCTTTTCGTCCTAGAAGCAACAACACTAAGATTCCCCTTAGTAAGCCACTGAAAGAATCACCTGCAAGATATCAATACCATCATGTACTTCCCCCACACCTAGCAACTGTCCTAAGTAAACTCCACAATCAATCCAAGCAATTCAAATTCACCCTACTGACTTCTTAATAATATTAAGTGCGGTCTCACCTACGGATTATCGATCAAAGGGCACATGGATTCTTACTCTGTTAGCTCTAGACCACCATACTATTTGTTTCTGGTTCCTTTCTTCTCTTTTCCCTTCTCAGCAACTGATTTTTCCCCACTGGGTATCATTTTATTTTTTTTATCAGTGCTCTTTCCGTTATGGGGTGTACTTTGGACACATTCCATGGATCGCACAGGAGGTAATAGTGGTAGCTACCACTCTCGTGACCACTTCGGAGTTACTAACTCATCCTCAGTTTATTATCTTTTTTTTAACTTTACTTAGAGAAGGGGAGAAGGGTTCCATACTCGGACAGGTTTACATGCTGTGTCAGAACTAACAAAGGAATCCGACTCAAGGTATACCAAGCCCTTAGGTGAGAAAATTAAGTCAAGTTTACAAGGGTGAGGTCAGTAAAGGATCCTCTGAATACCTGAATTGATATGGGTGTCCTCAGTAGGTTGATCCGTGTTGGGTTTTCTAATAGTCATAGATAGAACCTGCAACTTTATCCCAATGGTCACTTAAGTTCCTGCAAGATGTTGTTAACTTCTCAAAAATTCACTGTTTCCTACTTAAACTAGTTTTGACTCAATAAAACAATTTTTTTTTTTTGAAAAATAGGACTGCCTCTTAAGAAAACAGAAAGATAGAAGTCAATACCACCTCCCTCCACACTTGAAACACACTGTCCCCAGTAGTGTCAAGCTAAGTTTCGGTAAAAAGAAAATAAGAAAATGTTAGGATGAGTTAAGTTCTGTCGGGCTTTACCTGTCGCTCCTGCATCGACCGTTGGACTAGGTGCATCGATCGTTGCAGGGCGATTGTGTATGGGTCGATCGTTGCTCAGGACCGCAACGACCGCTGCAATGCGATTTTCGTGTTATGACGATCGACACACATGACCGTGTCGATCGTTGCATTGCGATTCTGTCGAAACCCGCAGACAAAACTCACCAGAACCAAAAACAAACGTAAAATCCTAACAAAAACACCAAAAATGAAGATGCAAAAACGAAACAGTGGGTTGCCTCCCACTCATCGCTTGTTTTAAGCCATTAGCTTGACTAGTGGAAGAGATCAGACTCATGGGGGTTTCAACAGAGACTTGGAATGTCTCTGGGAATGCCTCTTCATCCATGGCAGCGTGTAAGAGGTATCAGCATGAGATCGTCCAAGGAACGTAGGAAGAGATCCAGGGCGGGGGCGAAGCTTGGGTGGTGTAGAGCGTTTCCCTGCATTCACAGCAATGAAGTCAGGAGGTTTAAGTTTAGAGGGTGTATACCTTTGCTTTGGTGGAGATCTTATGTTCAGAGCTTTCCGCTTATGAGCAGTTTTAGGCTCTGAAGATGTTAGAGTAGATTCCTGAGGAACCACCATCTTCTTTTCTCCACTATCAGACGCTGTAATCCCACAAATCTGAACTTTATATTTCAAATGACCATCAGTGGAAGTCATCTTCTTTGCATAACCCAACACACAAGGATGAACTCGCGATGCTTCAGCTGGTGGAGTTTCATTCATCTCCTTATCCACCACTACCATGCACTCGACTACATTCTGCTCATGTTTAGACTTTATAGGAATTCTTGGGAATGGTATTTGAGGTTTGTAGACCCGTTCCTTAACAACTCCACGAGAAATAAGTGAGGCTGATTCTTCACGGTCTGCAGTGCAAGTAGTTCATCTCGACTTCCAGCTTCAGTCTCGGGTATTTCAGCTTCTCCCACTAGTTCAGCAGTCTCAAACTCAAATTTCTCTCCTTGGCTTGGTCCATTATCAATATGAACTGTCCAAGCTCTCATGTGGGTGTCCATGACACTAAAAGGGTGTCGATCGACACTGATGGATTTGACCAAAAGATCCATGTTAATCTCGGTTGAGTCTGGTCCGTCAAAATTCTCAAACTCAGGGATTTCAATCTCGGATTCTTCTCTGTTTTCCATGACTTTCATAGTTTTAACTTTGAGATATGATCCCTGATCCAGCCTATATTCATCCTGAACTGAGATAGCATTGACAAGAACATGCTGGGCATTCCTTCCTTTGATAGATCTTGAAATCTGATCCACTTGTGTGTCCAGCAGCTTTATATGAGTGTTCAAGGACTCAAACTTCCCATTCAAATCAGTGTACAAGGTATCAATCCTCGAGTTGGAAGACGCAGCGGTCTGCTGTTGTACCTCAAGAAGTTGCTCTATCATGGCTTCCACTCTGCTCTTATGTGTAGGTGCAGGAGGTGCTTGGTGAGATGAATAACCATAATCTTTCGATCTCGGAGCATAACTGGAACCTCGTCTCTGCTGATTTCCATATATCTGTCCATAATAATCAGCTCCATCCATGTAATTCAGCTCTGCGAAATTTTCAGCTCCTGCATCAGCTCGGATTTGTCTCTTCCAAAGTAGGATGCCGTGGATAGAATCAATCTTGTCTCTCATCTCAGCTATCTGCCCAACCAATGCGTAGTACTCTGGTATGATGAGGTTTCCTTCCCCATCCAGTTTCTGACCCTTCGCGTTGCATATATGACCCTCTTGGTCTCGTAAAATGTCGCTCTCTCCGCGAATCAGAATCACATGCTCCATTAAGAAAAATCTGCTAAGTGCTCAAGCTCTCGGTGTCACTGGTTACGCTTTGTGTCGATCGATGCAAGAGAAGCGTCGATCGATGCAAGCTCGATGATGTGACGACCGACACACATGACTGTGTCGATCGATGCAGGGCGATTCCTGCAACACCAAAAAGACGAGAACGTGAGCGAACAAGAAAAATTAAGCAAAATAAAAAAATGCTTAGTCTAAATCCTAATATTGAATCTATCGGCGAACTCAAAGAGTCCCCGGAAACGGCGCCAAAAACTTGATAGGTCAAGAATTAATCCCTATTCTAACTGCAAGTGCACAGCGATGCAGATGTAGTACTTAGGGTATCAAATCCACAAGGACTCTTTGCTAATCACATTTTGTGGCTTCTTTGTAAATATCAAAAACTTTTGGGCTTTACTGCAATTTCCATAATCTTCATTTAACTCGCCGAGTGTGTCTGACTCGCGTCTGCATCGATCGATGCCACAGATGTGTGGATCGATGCAGATGTCAAATATTGGGCAGTGACTTCTTCTCTCGGGTCAAAACTCCAAAATGCTCCATTAAGCTCCATTATCTCCAATTCCGCTCCAAACGTGCATGTACCTAATAACACCTGCAAATGACTCTAAAGAAACACCAAAAGACCATAAAACATACTTATATCATGGTTTAAAACCGGTAAATACCATGACATATCACCTTAAGCCCTTAGAACTTCTGAAAAATCCACCTGTTTTACCGTTCACACACACTGAGAAAGAAGGAGAAGAAATGCACTCCGAGATCCAGTTTACAAATCTCTCCGGGATGTTTAAAGCACTCAGTGTTGCTAGAACGAAACTCCACTTTACAGAGTCAAACACTGCGCAAGTAAACCTTCCGCATTGCTCTAGGAGCAAGATTTATCCGGTTATAGCCATTAACTAGCTCTGTGGCTAGCAACATATTCTCGGCCAGAAGTCGCCCCGGCATAAATGCCGACTAGGAGAACGATATAACAGATTCAAGCATTCCTTTGAGGCGTGTGACCTGAAGCTTAGAGACCACCTTGTAGAGTGTATTAAGACATGATATTGGCCTGAACTCAGAAGTCCTTGAAGCATGAGGAATATTGGGAATGAGCACTAGCGTAGTTGCATTCCAATGTTTAAGAAGCTTGACTGATTTGAAAAACTCGTTGACTGCCTCTACTACTTCCGGACCTATAATGCTCCAGCAGCTTATGAAAAACTCCAATGAGTAGCATTGCTCACTTGCCGTTTTATTCCTTGGCAGTGAAAAGAAGGCTTCCTTAATATCTTGAGGTGAGAAGTCTTTCTCAAAACTGCAGATTGCTCACTTGTGCACTGATAGTCCAGCAATCGAGAAATGTAATCTTGGTGGAACTGATCAGGACCTTCCTCGCATCCTAGAACATCCTCAAAGTAGTCCACGCAGTGATCAAGGATTAGTGTTTGAATGTCCACTCTTTACCCGTCATCCAAATCGAGGAAGTGTAGGAACTTTTTAGTTGATCCTGATTCAATTCATCAGATTCATATCAACCTAAACATACAGATCTAGGTTCTCTTGATTAGAAACATCAGATGATCTCACCTTATACCTGTTTATGCAGCGGAAAGAGAAGGTATGTTTGAGATCAGCAAAGCCACCAAGTGATAGCTTCTCCAGAGGTTCACACACGCACACCAAGCAGGAAGAGGCTGCTAGACCAGGGTGAGGAAGTCGCAGAGAGGAGAGAGGGTGGCGCAGGGAGGCTTAACCTTTTAGGGTTTCAGACTTAAGCATTATTTATAAAGCTTATGTCTGATTCCTTATGGGCTTTTGGGCCCAAATACTAATCTGATTAAATCCCTTGGATTTAATCAGACCCATTAATCTCTCTCCAAGTACAGTAAATGCCTAGCACTTTTACCGTACTTCTGCCTAACCAATCATGCACATTTTCCTGTTAGCTTAGGCGTGTGACCCATATGGGATCATATAATAAAGGCAATAAGTCCGAGACTTATAGATCATGAGCGGACTCTAGCAAGCCATCATGACCCCCAGCATTATATGACTTATGTCTGATCTTTGACATACTCTTACTTTCTAGAGACAGTACCGAGATTACTGGACACAATTCCAACAATCTCCCACTTGTACTGGAATCTCTGTATTCATAATCCTTTTGTCTCAATATCTCGATTAGTCATAAGGCAAGATTAGTGTCATCCTTATAAAGCCTAATCTTGTTCATCGGACTCTGATTTGATACTGACAATCCAAACGACTCGGGACAGTCCGTTTGAGCATGGCCATGCATTTTCCAGTATTCAAATCTCCGATTGGCCTAGAGATATTCACTCCATTTATATTGAAGGGACAAATCCCGTCTTGTTCCATCACTGTAAACTACTCATTTCGTAATACACCCAAACAAGGTCCTTATAGCTATCGCATAACGACAGCGTTAGACAATGATCAAAGCGTATCAGTTCATGTGCAGTCACATGCATGCGAACTCAGGTCTAAGGACTATACTCTATAGTCGTAGTAAGAATCTCTTATGACACAGATATAAATATCCTGAAGAGTTCTTATAAGCGGGTCTTGTCCGGTCGTATGTTCCCAAACATACACCTATGTACTGACTTTGATGCCGCGCATCTATGACACACTGAGACTTTGTCATAAGTCACGTACCAATCCAGTCTCACACGGTTGTTGGTGTTCCAATTTCAACAACCTTTGACTAGGGACAGGATGATATAAAACATCTATCAAATATAGGATCTCATGATCAAGCTAAATGACTTCGATGACTCAAGATCAAGTCATTTACTTCGATGACCTATAAAATGGTTCATATCATTTTGGAACGATTATTTCATCACAGTTAAAATAATCTTGAAATAATAATTTCATTATCAAACATCTCAAATGTTTTACAAGAACATATCAATAACTAAATAAAGCCCTTTACTAACTCCCACTGAAATTAAGACTACATCTTCACTTATCCTACAGCTACAGTCCGTGACTCGTGCTTAGGGCTAAGGAGTGGCTTCGTTAATAGATTAGCAACGTTCTCATTTGTTGAAACTTGCTGATCTACTTAACATCTCTGTCATTTATCTCAAAGTGTTTGGACCTCTGATGTGCAGCTAGTCTCATCTATGCTGGGAATCACATCAAGTTCATTGACGAACTCTTCTTTCCAAACAACCTCTTTCGCCGCTTTCCAAGCTGCGAAATGTTCAGTTTAAGTCATGGAGTCAGCAACAGTGCCTTGCACCGCCAGACAGACACAAGATATAACCGGACTGTGACCGGAAATCATCTTTGTCTGTTGGAAACTTGCCTTTCAGACTCTGCTGACTTGTAGCACATCACTTTCTCCGTAAATCAAGAACTTATCCTTAGTATTCCTCAAATACTTTAGGACATACTTTAGGAAACTTGATTCTTTGCTGGATTTGACTGGTCTTTACTTGTCTTGCTTAACATTAAAGCAACATCAAACAAGTACGTTTCATGGCATACATGATAGATCCAATTACCGAAGCATATGGAATCCTATCCATGCATTTAAGCTCAGCAGTTATCGTAGGATACTGTATCTTGCTTAACGTAATGCCATGTGACATTGGCATAAAACCCTTCTTGGATTGCTGAAAAACGTGTAGGACTTTGTCAATTTAAGAATCCTGACATTGTCCTACCAGCTCTTTTGGATCTCTATCTTTAAATCCAAAATCCAAGACTTTCGTGGCTATACCCATGTCATTCACAAAACCAACTCCCAAGCCAGTCCTTTACCGACTGCAGCATTGGGACGTTATATCCGAGAATCAGTATGTCATCGACATACACTATGAGAAATGCAATATCGCTCCCACTTATCTATTAGTAAACACACAGTTCCGCTTCGTTCCTGTTCAAGTCAAAACCTTGACTACTTCAACAGAACGAAGATTCCAACTCCGATATGTTTGCTTCCATCCATGAATGGATCGATGAAGCTAACTTACATAAAATGTAATTTTTCGGAGTCCGGGCTCACTTTCGCTTCTTTGAATTTCGCAGATTCATCGCTTTCAATGATCATCAGATCATGCGAACTTTCAATGATTATCAGGTTCAACTAATGACGAGAAATCACTCTCGGATTAGTAACTGATTCATATCTGCGAACTTCAGGCTCCACAGGTGTAGATTCTACAGAAATCTGTAAATCCTTCCGCTGCTCTCCCTCAATAGGTTAAGCAGCCTCCTGTATTTCTCGAATTTCTTCGAGTTGTACTTTTACTCCCACTGTTCTTCTTTGGAAAGTAACTTCCCTTCTTAGAAAACAGAATGGTCGTAAAAATACTTTTTACTCCCACTGTTCTTCTTGGAAAGTAATTTCCTTCTTAGAAAACAGAATGGTCGTAAAAGTACCGAGCCTTGGTTTCCCTAAGAAAACTTCGAGTTATGCTTTTACTCCCACTGTTCTTCTTGGAAAATAACTTCCCTTCTTAGAAAACAGATTGGACGTAAAAGTAACAAGCCTTAGTTTCTCTAGGACAACCAGCGAAGTAGCACAAGTACAAATACTCAGTAAAGACAAATTTTGATCGATTCCAATCCACATTAACGTGGTGTCTTTCAACCGATATTTGTGGAACTATTTCAGCGTAAACTTAGATATTTTAGAGCGTTATTCTTAAATAATATCATGGAAGATTCGTGTGACTCATCTTTAATCATTTCTAATAAGATCTGATTCTTTCTCACAGAAACACCTTCAGGTTTTCAGGAGAAATGAGCTGTGAAACGATTTCACACTCATTAAGATGATCACACAATCAATGACTTAAGTATTCTCACTCGTGATTTAATCCAGAGTCTTAATACTTTTGTCATTCAGATCCTATACTTCATTCTGGAACTCTTTTGACCATGTCAAAGAATTCCGACTTGTGTCTCATCAAATGAACACAGTCACACTCACTGAAGTAATCAGTAGAGACAATGAAGTACAGGAGATTTTCTCTGGCATTACTGCTCATTGGGCCACATACATGAGTATGTTCCAGGTCCAATAAGCCTTTGGGCTTTTCTCTAGCTCGGCTAAGATAGGCCCTTTACCTTTTGGTCTAGTAAACAGAATTCAAGTCTCATAAGATATTTTATCAAATGAGCCCAAACGTCCATGACTATGGATTTCTGAATCCGACTTACTCTATGTGACCAAGACTTTATGCCAAGAAAAATCAGGTTTAATTCATCAGATTTAAACCAATTCGGTATTTATGTTACATTTAGGCACTCTTTGGTTTAAGATATAAAACCCATTCCATGAATAGGGTGCTACAATTAATATTTCATTAAGATCAAAAGAACAAAACTTGTCTTTTATCAAAATGAAAAACATTCAAATTCTTACAAGAAAATGAAAGACAACTCTGCTTAAAGCAGGTACATTGTAGCAATTACTTAATACAAAACCAAGCCTCAAAGGGATCTATAAGTGAAAAACCCTACGACTGAGGCAGCATCCCAAGCTCCTTCCAGACATGTAGTTTCACTTGCCCTTCCTTCAACGTTCTACTGTTGCTTAAGCTCTGCATATTATCACAAATATCAGTGCCACAACCAGTATCCAATACCTTTAAGGTAGAACTTGAAGTAATAACATGAATACCTGAGGAAGTAGTCGCATACATCGACTTTAACTCCTCATCATCTTCCATGAATTTAATGCAATCTCTCTTCCAATGCCCTGTCTCCTTACAGTAGCAGCACTTACCAACGTAAGAGGTATCTGACTCGGGCTCAGAAGACACACGCTTGCCATGATTCAAAATCTGGACAACTTTGTCTTCACCCTTGTCAGCATTAGGTTTAGTAAACCTACCCTTCTCATTCATGAGATTGTACAGGGTACTCTTCACGTTTGGCTCAACTGTCTTGAGCATATCATGCAGTTCAGTCAGCGTCTTCGTTAAGCCTTTCTTGATATAGTTCTTTCTGAACTTATCATAGCTTGACGGCAGTGACTGCAGAATGATTTCAGTTGCCATCTCTTGGCTAACTGGATAATCCAGTTTCCTCAGGTTATCAATGTAACCCATCATTTTACTGACATGAGGACTTACTGGATGATCATTTGGTAGCTTGCAGCTAGTGAGAGATTTAACCAACTGGTATCTCTCCACTCTTATCTGCTCCTGAAATTTTAATTTCAGGCTGCTGATCATCTCTATTGGCGACTCCATGTTCTCATATTGCTTCCGCAAGTCTGAGTCCATGGTAGCCAATATCAGACCATGCACATCTACCGCATCATTATAATGCTTATTCCAAGCATCATATACTGCATGAGAAGCATTGGACCCGATCCTCACGGGGAGAGCTCTCTCAAGAACATAGTCCTTTCTCTCCTGTCTGAGGACTAGCCTCAGGTTCCGCGACCAAGTCAAGAAATTTGATCCGTTCAGCTTGTCCATCTTAAGGACAGACCGGATCGAGAAAGTGTTTTGATCGTTTGTGCTAGTCATAACTGAAAATTAAGATAAAAGGATTTTAGTTAATATGTTCAATATGATTAATCCCGTATTAAATTTAATATGATTAATCACGCATTATATTCAATAACATCAGTTACCCTCAATAGAATATAATGATTCCAAGATCCACATATAACTAAGATTAAAGTGGGCCACTGGCCGTCACCCAATCTTAGCTTATATCGGTAAGCCCTATATCGGCTAATTATATCCGTGATATAACTCTTGGTTGTGAATCTGGGCCCGAGGCCCAATCCACTCTGATGTCTCAAGGCCCGGGACTCCCGATGGCCTAGTCAAGAAAACCAGACTATACAGTCATGTAATCATTAATGTCTGGGACTCCCAATGACATTTATGAATCACAAACTGTCTTACCCACGCAAAAAACAGACATCCTCACACTGTAAGGCCATGAATGCAATTGAATGGGCTTTGACAGCTGACATAGCCTGGACAAGACATCCAACGCTTGATATTATTTGAGGTTCGTAGGTTTATTAAAATTCATTCCCAAAATAGAAGATTACTATTTCGGGAAACTTTCCATTTTTGGAAACCTACTATTTTTGGAAACTTTCTAAAATTGGAAACTTTCTAACTTTAGAAATTTCTTTAAAAATCCAAAACCCGCAAATTCAGAAACTTCTAATTTAAGAAACTTTCTAATTTCAAAATTTCGGAAACTTTAATTTAAAATCGACTTTATAACTTTATAAAATAAATTTTAAATTGATCTGAAGAAAGACTCAAATAATTGGCCCAATTGTTTTAACTTCTTGGCCCGAGGCCCAAGAATTGGTCCATGTCCAAGACATGACCCAATTGTCCAATTAAATGACATAACCGGTCTGGTTCATTAAAATTGGTCTAACCAAAATTAATTACTACGACGACCACAATTGTCAACCGGTTATTTACTAAACCGGAATTTCTCAATTTATTTGGTCCAACCAAATCAAATTAGAAATTCCTGGTTTAGGCACTAAATCCAATATTTCTTTCGACATTGGATTTCTTATCCCGGTTTAACCAGACTTAATAAATTTATTAAATCTGTTTATTAAACCAGAACGATTGATTTTAACCAAGTTTTAAACCGAACCGAAACGAATCGGTCACGGACCATCCACGGCCGTGACCTAATCCACACGATCACAACCGACCAGCCGCGTTCGATCCACGATCCACGGACGGCCGAGCCTCACGCGATCGGGATGCAGCTGGACGGGACGATGATCGGACGTGCTCGGGACGCGGATGGGACGGTCGGGACGCGGGACGGTACGATCGCAGACGGGACGAGGCGCGACGATCTGATCGCAATCGATCGTCCGATCCTCGGCTGATCGGATCGACCACGCGACGCGATCCGTGATCCGTCCGTGCGTCGTGTCCGATCCAGTCGATCGATCGACCGTCCGCCTTAGTCGCCCGTGCGCTGTCCGTCCGACGTTCGGGATGAGCCGATCCCGACCCAACCGGCCAATTCTCGGACGAGCGATCCAACCGGCCAAGCCGATCGGTTCTCCACTCGGCCGATCGCAAGAACACGAGTCATATAGCTCGGTTTTGCGATTCATACGTTTGTTCAGGATTCAAATCAGTTTCTTAAGTGTTTTTCTTATCAGTAGTTGATTCAGAACACTTCTAAACAGATTAAACAACCTAAACATGAATCTAAAACAAGAAATCCTAAGAACCAATGGCTCTGATACCACTGTAGGAACTTTTTAGTTGATCCTGATTCAATTCATCAGATTCATATCAACCTAAACATACAGATCTAGGTTCTCTTGATTAGAAACATCAGATGATCTCACCTTATACCTGTTTATGCAGCGGAAAGAGAAGGTATGTTTGAGATCAGCAAAGCCACCAAGTGATAGCTTCTCCAGAGGTTCACACACGCACACCAAGCAGGAAGAGGCTGCTAGACCAGGGTGAGGAAGTCGCAGAGAGGAGAGAGGGTGGCGCAGGGAGGCTTAGCCTTTTAGGGTTTCAGACTTAAGCATTATTTATAAAGCTTATGTCTGATTCCTTATGGGCTTTTGGGCCCAAATACTAATCTGATTAAATCCCTTGGATTTAATCAGACCCATTAATCTCTCTCCAAGTACAGTAAATGCCTAGCACTTTTACCGTACTTCTGCCTAACCAATCCTGCACATTTTCCTGTTAGCTTAGGCGTGTGACCCATATGGGATCATATAATAAAGGCAATAAGTCCGAGACTTATAGATCATGAGCGGACTCTAGCAAGCCATCATGACCCCCAGCATTATATGACTTATGTCTGATCTTTGACATACTCTTACTTTCTAGAGACAGTACCGAGATTACTGGACACAATTCCAACAGGAAGTGTATATGATTTGCTGTCCTTCGAGTGGACATGATTATGTGGAAGTAGGCTGACCCGCAGTCCCCCTCATTTGCCCAAGTTACACGAGATTTTTTGCAGGAGGTATGCTTCCTCTGCTTTAACAAAAATCAACCACTTCCTAGATGCTTCAGCTTCAAGGTCTGCAAGCTGCGGAGAAGGGAATGCGAGAAGCTGGTTTTGCAAGTGCAGGACTTCCTCATGTGCCTCCTCTGTTCTTTTCTCAAGCTCTGAGTAGTTGACACGGGCAAACGATCTGATCGGGTTTTTCAAGGCCTTGAGCTTCACAGAGAGTCTCTACATATCTGAGCCGACTGCATTAACCGAGAACCAGTTGAAGGCAACAAGTGGGAAGAAGTCTTCATTTTGGAGGAGAAAGTTCAGGAACTTGAAGGGCTTTTTCTGGCAAGGGAGAGAAGGCTGGAGCGAGACACAGCTTGGCGAGTGATATGAGAAGTCCGGTTCAAGGAATTGTCCATAAGAGTCTGGAAATTGCATCAGCCAGAGATCATTTATCAGTATCCTATCAAGCTTTTTTGCAACCGTATTTACTCTCCTCTTGTTCCACCATGTAAATGGACAGCCACAGAAAGACAGGTCAGCTAGTCATGCGTGATGAAGACACTCTCTGAAGTCCCGTGTTGGTCTGTCGATGTTAGAGCTACATGGTGAAGAATGTTCTGTGGGACAGAGAATCTGATTGAAATCACCTAACACTGTCCACGCTTTCCCACTTACAGATTGACAGGTTGATAATCGCTCAATTTCGGTCCAAAGCAACTGCCGCAAGTCTTCTTCATTTGAAGCATATAAAAACCAAATTACCACAGACTGCTACAACTCTAAATCCGAATAAGCGTAATTATCCGCAAAGTTCCAGCCCGGGAGCAAGGAGTTTATGAATTTCCCTTGCTTGTGTTGCTTGACATGAGTCTCAAGAAGACTCCCAAAAATTGGTTGGTGCTGCTTGAACCATTTCTTAAAACCGGTACGATGACTATTTTTGTTAAAACCTCAAACGTTCCAGCCAAAAAGATCTATACACATATAATTAATGTTTTTGGGACCTATGTCCCGGAACATCTTCTTGTTCCTTCGAGAAGGAACCTCCAAAAAACCTGCATACTTTCCATTTAAGTCCCCTTCATCTTCTGAAGCAGTAGTAGCAATATCAGAGGAATCAGACGAAGCTTCAGAGCTTTGCTGAGCAGTCCCTTTACCAAATAGCCGAGACTTACTAGAATCACCCGCAAGTAGCATGTTGTCTCCCAATGTCACTGTCGACTGCTTAGTCAAAACAATTGCATTCGGATTTTCCAATCCCACAGCTCCTTTTGTCCTGGTTTCTCCCTGGGGAAACACTGGCTTTGTCGCTTCAGAGACAAAGCCTACCACCTTCTGCGCATAAACCATCTTCCTCTTTCCTTTATTTTTTTTCTTTTGACAGTGCTGCGGGTCATGAGTTGTTGACTTACAAATCTCACAAGTAACTGGGGCATGTTTGCAACGCTTAAGCCCATGTCCAACCTCCTTACGGAAAGAGCAGACCGGCGGCATCCATGGGCTAGATACATCAACTTTGGCGATCTCTCCAGATTGGAACTTTACATTGACCACCTTCGGTAACGGTTTACTTGGATCAATGATGGTGAATACTTTAGCAACTTACAAATTGGTTTTGTTTGCCGTTGTTGGATGCAAAAATCTTGGGTCGCCAACCGCGCTAGCTATACGTTCTAACCCGTCTTCATTGAATAATTGAAAAGGGATGTTTCTTAGCTCAAGCCAGATTGGCGCCGAGGTAAGCTCCGGCTTCCCATGCACAAATCCATGCTCCCAGTCCACAACAAACATGGTTTTCCCCTCAATGGACCACATCTTCTGATTTAGAACACGGTTCCGAGTTGCAGAGTTTGGAATTCTGAACAGAAAGGCGTGCCCTTCCATCTTTGTAACGAAGATATCACGGAATTGCTTACTCCAAATACCATTCACTATTGAGTGAACTGTCCCTTGTGAAGGAGGATCCGAGTAAAACTGGCCGATAATGAAACAAGCCCAATCTTTCCTGTTTTTCTCAATCACAGAGTTCGGAATTTCCACGCACGCCTATCCTGAAGGTAGCTTGAAGCTTTCACCTCTTTTCTGGAGCTTCCGAGGGTCACCCTTGAACAAAACACACCAGGTATCATTCTTTGCTGGGGCAATCTCACTCTGGGAAGCTGGTTTTGTTACTGTATTAACATCTACAGAACAGTTGGGAGAGCTAGGAGCCTTTTCCTGCTGTCCAAAAAATGCCACTGAGGGCTTAGCCGAGATTACTGATGATGTAGTCTTCCCGAGTTTCACCGCACTATCCTTGTTTTCAGAAGGAGAGGCCTTCACAGGGATCGTTACGGTAGTTTCAGTAGGGTTTGGCAGAGTCACTTCTGACTGAATAATTTTCGAATATGTGCCGGTTGAGAGATGAACTTTCACAGAATCAATGGTGTTTGTCGTTTCCATAGTAACAATGTTCGAATCTGGGCCGGTTGACTCGACAACTTTCACAGATGCGATGGTACTATCAGAACTATGGATAGAAGCTGGTAATGGAGAACCTACCACCTCGGCCCTTGGACTTATAGAACCCATAGCTTATATTGCCTTAGGCCGAGAGTGAGAGGGGCTTAGACATCCTTCCATACCTGCAAGAGGACTTAGAGAGATTGTGGTCACTATTGCCTCAGATCCAGGTAGAAGGGATGCTATTCTTGCCTCAAGCTCCATTGGAGGGTGCCACGCTGCGAGCACAACTCCTGAAATTTGCGAACTAGGGGAGGAATCAACCGAAATTGATGAAGGCGGGGATTGCGGAGGAGACTTTGGAGGAGAGATGGGAGACTTCGGAGGAGAGTTTCGCTGAGGTTTCTTGGGCTTCTTCTTCGCCATTTGGAGAGGGGATCCAGAGATTCAGGTCGGCGACGACAAGGGCCGGCGGTAGCCGGGGATTGAAGGCGGCTTCGGCAGCTTCGTAAATTTTCCAAAGTTCGCCCTAGTGACGTGTCCCTCTACATGAAGCCATACACATGATCATTTTTGGAACAATATATTGTTTATTGTGTTGGATGATGTGACTAATTAATATCAAATAAAATTTGTTACGGGGACACAACTCTTTTTGTGTGTGTGTGTGTGTGTGTGTGTGTTTTTAAGTAAATTTTAAAAATCTCATAAATATAGATGATATTTTGAGTGTCGCGTTTTATGAGTAAAAATATAAAAAATGTATATCCCAATAATATTAGATTTTAATAGAATTACAAAATCAATAATATATAAATTTTGTGAATAACAATAGATTTTGAATGGAATTTAAAAATCAATAATCAATAATATAAATTTTATTAAGATTTTTAACAAAAAAAAATGTTAGATTGTAGAAAGGAGTGAATCCATGCTAAACCATATGTATTCGTCAAGCCGAGCTAAGATATGTACGGGCCTTGATTCAGGTTTGTGTAAAGGTTCGGATAAATGGGCATTGACCCAATAACCAATCTTTTTTGCTCTCGGTTTTGGTTTTAATATCTGATCAATATTGACTTTAATTTTGTCAAAGCATTAATGTGTCTTAATCAATCAGAAATTAATGAAAAATTCTTTGTAATTTCTTTCTCCTAAATGCTCAATTTAATTGAGAAATAACTTCCATAATTTTGTAAACTATAAAATTGTGTATCTCATTTATTCTCAAACAGAGGCAACAAAAACAATATATTTTCATATTTCTCATCTTCTTTTCTCATTTAGTTGTATCATAGTACAATACAAAACTAGCTGAGCTTATGGATTTAGGTGGTATAAATAAGAAATAAACAGTTGTATCATGGGATTTGGAACGCCATGTAACCGTTATACTACGTGGCATTTTCTGAATTAAGGAAAAGGAACAATCTCGCCTCTGCAAATCCGATATTATCCAAATTCTTATATCAGCTACATTTTACTTTGATGAAATCATATATATTTTACTACACAAATATCATTTTGCCCTATTGTTAATATGCATTCCTACAATCTTAATTCTGAATTTTTTTCATTTATGCTTATTGCACTAATGAAAACTGATTATTTTGTGGTGTATTTTTTCTTAAAGATATAGGAATATGGATTTATAATCTGTCTTCGATCAATGTTTGATCGATTTCATGTTATTGTAGTTGTGAAATTTTTTGTTTATTCAACATATGTACAGAAAAGTATCTCTCATTTTATTTATATTTTCCAGTTTTTCTTAATTTTTGGAAAATATTTATAAACAGCATATGCAATTTACTTGAATTATATAAAATTTTAAATGTGTATTTTCACATAATCTGATTTAATTTTTGAATTTTCTCAGAATATTTTTATTTCATGAATTTGTGTATGCATATTTAGTTAGTATAAATTGCAGATTTATATTGGTACATGTGATCATTCAATGATCTATTCCACAAAAGTATTAAAAATTTATAATAATTTTATGCGATTTAGTCTTGTAATTGTAGAGTTTTCATGATTTTCTAGAATCTGAAGAAAAAAAATTAAATCTGATTTTGTGATTTAGTTAGCTAAATAGCATAGATTATATTGTTTCTATAATTTCTAGTGACTGATATTGAATTATCACCAAAAATTTGAGAGATTCTATTTTACTTGGTCTGAAATTTGTATATTTTTTTTAATAAAGTTTCGACAGTAATTAAAATATCTGGTGATTTATTTGATTAGTTTTTTTATTGTGTCTTCATTTAGTTAAATTGTTAAATTATCAATTTAGTAGTTTCATATATTTTGATTTAATTATTGAATGTAATTTATAGTATTAGTTTGCATTTGAACTTATTGTTATTATTTTTTAATATATTGGCTTATAAAAATCCATAATATCATTAAAACGGGAACATTTGCATAAACATTTGAGATGATAATTTGTATAGTGAGTCAACGACTTAAAATGGAGAATGATCTGCTACCTACGACATTGTGTGATTTATAAATTGGAATTCTGATGTTAATATGAATGTTCATACTCTATTTACACCGGTTGCGGTGGAAGTGTTATTAGTTACAAGTATAGTGAGTCGATACACATAATTCAATTTGGTAGTGGTCTTCCATGAACTGGCCAAGTTTTAATATTTATCAAATTATCATGTTAGTGCCTAATGTTGTAAGCATGTGACTTGTTAGGAAATAATCTCAAATTTCTCCGAAAACTAGATATATGAACCCGAGAAAAACATACAATTTTTTAACAGAGTTCGGTCAAATTTTACCTAGATCTTTGGACCTCCTACAAATCTTTATATTAATAACTAAAAATTACAACACTCTCAACTCACACCAAAAATCTGAATACACACAAGAAAATTACACTGAATTTTCTTTAGAATTTTTTCCCCTTTCTTTTCACACACTCTTTCTTCTTCTTTCTCCCTTATTTATGAGATTTTGGGATGATTTCTAACAATGAAATTCACTCTATTTGTAGAAAAACCATAGAGGGGGATGGCTAAAAGGATTTCAATTTCTTTGACATACCATGACAGTTTTTCTTTTGAGAAATCTCCATTAACTTGGAAATATTTCAAAAGTTAGCATGGCATAAGTGAAAGGCTACGAAGTTTAAAGACTAATTTTCAGGCAACGAGGTAAATTTTAAACAATATGCAAAAATGGTTAGGCACTACCATAAAGAGAAACAAAATAGTTCTATGAAAGTCTCTACTAGCCTCATAAGCAAAACAAAAAAAGTTTAATGCGAAATGTCACAAGTATGTCATTATCAATTAAAAAACTGACACATTATAGCAATGCTAATGAATGTCATAGAAAATTGACTATGCATAGACAAATGCAAAATTTTAGACCAATATGATAGAAACATACACATGTATATGTAGTAAAGTTTCATAAGTGAATGTGGTTGAGAAATCGAACGAAAGAGTGACATTATGTCGCTACCCCCAATGATATCTAATGTGATAGATATATATATATACTTGCTAAAATCAAGAGTATGGCTTTGAAAAAGTTTAAAGCATACAAAATTGAAATTAAAAACCAAATTGAAAAAACAATAAACATAGTTATACGTGATAAAAAGGTGAGTTTGATGAGAATTAGATGTGTTCTTTAGAGAACATAGCATTATTCGTTAAAAAAACTGCTCCTTGTTCACTTGAATCTCTTGGAGTTGGAAAATAAAATTGTTGAACTCTTGATGAGATGATTAATGTAAAGATGCATGATTATTTTTTTCTTTTCGACTATTAAAAATGACTAAATATTGTTTGTGACTCAATTTTATGAGACACAAATCCAGAAAATCACATTTCGTGGCTAATTTGCAGCTATTCAAATGGGTTGTAGCTATTCGTGGCAAAATAGCCACGAATAGCTACGATAAGAAACGTAGAAAATAGCCATTATACACTTTTGTGGCTATTCGTAGCTATCGTAGCGAATATATAAATATATATAGTATAGCTACGATTTTATTCGTAGCAATTTGCGGCTTTATGAAATAGCCACGAATAGCCACGAATAAAATCATAGCTATACTATACCCTAAACTCAAAATAAATCTTAAAATCCTAAAGTATAAACAAAAATATAATAACTAACACTAATTACTATAATATATATATATATATATATATATTATAAAGTTAAGTTTAACACTTATAAGAAAAATATTACTTTTCAAATGACTATTTTCAAAAATTAACTTAAAACCTTATATATATACCACTTCAGACTCTATACCTTAAATTATAAGGGGGAATTGCTAAAAATGCCCCTTAAATTGGTTTTAAATAAAAGTGTACCCCTCAATTTGAATCAAATGTAAAACATGTTTTCCTTCCTAGGTAAATTACTGCGAAGCCCTTATGACCAAACAAAAAAACAGAAACCGCAATTACCATTATAACCTTCGCATGTGTCAGACTTCTATAGAAGTCTGATACAGAATAAATTTGTAAATTTAAATTTTAAAATTATAAAAAAATATTTTATCAAAAAATTTATATACAAAAATTAAATATATACAATTTAATAGTATATAAATTAAAATTTGGTAAATTGAGTCAAACTAAACAATATATAAGGTAAAGTAAGTTCTAAACCTCAAAACATGTTTTGTAATGGAACATTTACATACAAGTTACATATAACTTTAGGGTTAGATTCATGGTTTACCAAATTAACATTTAAAATTTAAAATGTGCACATATGTGTTATAATGTTCATATATTTAACAAATTTTAAGTTTCCTAGTTGTTTTGCTTAAATATTTTTACTTATAAGTAATAAATATTAGATTTAGGGTTTACCAGACTTCATGGCGAAGTCTGAATTTTGAGGTTTCTCAGACTTCTCGACGTATTTAAGTTAAAAATTTAAATTTAAAAAGATATAAAAAATAATTGGATATACTTTTTGATACATAAATTAAGCATAATCATTTTTTATGTATATAAATTAAAATTATATAAACTTTGATCAAAATTAAGCATTGAAGATATATTTTGTTCAAAACACCATGTAGTTTGGTCTATGTTTCACATATGAAGTTGAATATCATGTTTTTCTTTGTAGGGTTAGATTGAAAGTTTGTGAATTTTCATTCATATTGTTACATTTACATATAGTGGTTAGTTTATGACTATGTTTAACGAGTTTGATGTTTATTATAAGTTTCTATATAAAATGATGGTATTTAAATACTAATTATTAGATTTAGGGTTTCTCAGACTTCTAGATAAATCTGGTTCAAGTATTTAGACTTCCATGAAGTCTTATTTCAGA
This sequence comes from Orychophragmus violaceus, assembly GCA_030180135.1. Lineage (NCBI taxonomy): Eukaryota > Viridiplantae > Streptophyta > Magnoliopsida > Brassicales > Brassicaceae > Orychophragmus > Orychophragmus violaceus. The sequence continues at coordinate 85,138,889 of CM058230.1, read as the reverse complement.
CTGCATATGAAGTCTGAAATTTGAAAGTTTTTAAAAAATTTCAGGCGAAATTTTTTTAAAAAGGCGGGAAATTTTCCCGCTCATAGAAGTTCCTTCTCAGACTGCATATGAAGTCTGATACAAAATATTTTACAATTTTTAATTATTAAAAATCTGGCGGGAAAATTTCCCTCCAATTTATCTCCACTTATCTAAACCTAATCTTGTACACATATAACACCAAAAAAAAAAAATCTCCACATTCTTCCCTCTCTTACAACCTCTCTTTCTCTCTCTCTTTTGTAAAACCTCTCTCAAATTTCTCATCCAAAAATGTTCTCAAGCTTATTGTCTCATATGAGTTCTTATGTATGTGATTTATAGTTGACTCTCTTTGAGCTGCGAAATAGGCAAGTAAATCTGTTCTTTTTAGTGTTTTCAAAAGTTTTTAACTGAAATAATTGAGACTTTTGACATAGACTTTTGATTATACAATTTGATTTGCTCAAACAATCTTTTATTATCCATTTCTTTGAGACTTATTCGCTAACTAATGCAAGAGCTATGTGTTTTTACTTTTTCAGGTGCTTGGTTTAAGATTGAGCCAGCTGACACTCCAAGGAGGCAGGAGTTGGGACTTCTTATGATGCTAATGGCTCATAAATTTTGAGTGTAGTACGAGGAACAAGAAGTCTGAGAATCTAATACCTGACTACAACCGAAGTCTGAGAGTTTCTCAGACTTCCAGGTAAGTCTCGTTCAAGTATTTAGACTGCGTATGAAGTCTGAAATTTGCAAGTCTTTAAAAAATTTCACGCGGAAACTTTTTAAAAAGGCGGGAATTTTTTCCGCTCACAGAAGTTCCTTCTCAGACTGCATATGAAGTCTGATACAAAATATTTTAAAATTTTTAATTAATAAAAATCTGGTTGGAAAAGTTCTCTCCAATTTATCTCCATTTATCTAAACTTAATCTTGTAAATACATATAACAGCAAAAAAAAACTTCACATTTCAATCTCTTACAACCTCTCTTTCTCTCTCTTTTGTAAAACCTCTTTCAAATGTCTCAACCAAAAAGGTTTCTAAAAGGTATTCTCTTGGAGACTTGTTTGCTAACTAATGCAAGAGCTCTGTGTTCAAGCTTTTTCAGGTGCTTGGTTTAAGTTGAGCCAGCTGACTCTCCAAAGAGGCTGGAGTTGAGACTTTTTATGCTGCTAATGGCTCATAAAATTTCACTGTAGTACGAGGAACACGAAGTCTGAGAGTCTAATATCAGACTACCAGGTAAGTCTGGTTCAAGTATTTAGACTTATCGAAGTCTTATTTCAGACTGCGTATGAAGTCTGATACCATGCAAACTAATACATATGTTGATTTAGTGTAGGTGTTGAAGGTGCTTTGGACAAAACAAGAAAACATAAGAAGAGCAATCTTGAATGTCTATGGTGGGACTGACATTGTACACATGGTGTGTATGGCGATACAAGGAACACAAAGCAATCAAAATTCTAGTATACTATGCTTGTATTGTATTAGATTATTGGATGATCAAGTTGTATAAATTTACTTTTGTCTACTCAAATCAACAAGGAATTTTGCTTATTGAAAGTATACAATATCAGAAAATGGGTCACTTTAACTTTGGAAGAAAACATTACTCTTTAGATTACATACACCAACATATGACAAACTAAAATAACCTTAAGTGGTGTTGAATATGTCGTCAGACATCAACTGCTGTCTGATTCTTATGAGCTAAAAGTTTATAAAATTAACAAGTTCAAATGTCAAGTTCGTTCTCTCATCATCACATTAGCGATCTTATTGGAAAAAATCAGCTTGTAAACGCTCGGCATGTGGTTGTGTAGCTCATCCTAATCCCAATTTGCTTCTTCACTGATACTTTGATATGCTTTGGTGTAATCATTTCAATTATATCAAAGCATTCAATAAACAACCAACACATATAATGTGGAGTATGACGTTTACGCATAGACATCCGTTCCACCAGCTCGGTTTTCTTGTATTATTTGTATAAACAAACATGTATAAACCACATTAGAGGTCTTTTGGGAAAAGCCAAACTTCTTTCGAAGTCTTATGCTATTAGCTACATTGCCAATATTATTCAAAAAATGATTTAAAAATAATTACCATATATAAGAATGTAAAACCGATGCAGAAGGAACATATAAAACTAACACACATTTATAAAAATTAAAATCAACAAAATTAATCACAAATATAGAATAAAATGCATTTTTAAAGTTTTTAACATTTCAGACGGTTATAGCTGTCTGATAAAAGTGAAACCAGACCTCTATGGCAGTCTGGAAAAAGGGGTATTTTTGCAATTGAAATCGAAATGTCAGACAGCGGATGCAGTCTGAAATCCATCAGACAGCATACGCTGTCTGCTTTGGAAATTTTGTCAGACAGCTTATGAAGTCTGAGAAAAAAGGGTAGTTTTGCAATTGAATTTGAATTGCCAGACTTCTCGGAGAAGTCTGATAATTACTAGAAGTCTGAGAGGGTAGTTTTGCAATTGATTTTGAAATGTCAGACTTCTCTAATGTATGTGATAATTTTCAGACTTCTTATGCTGTCTGACACGAGTTTTAGACGGCGAGGGAAGTCTGATAAAAAACATCGCATTTTCGGTTTTTATCCATCGTTGACCAAAATTCGATTTTTCAGATGTCTATAGCCGTCTGACAAGAGTTTGAAATTTCAGATGTCTATAGCCGTCTGGTGTTATTTTTCCCTATTTTCAGACAGATTTAGAAGTCTGACGATTTTTTCTCTTACTCTGGTCAACATCTGAAAATTTGGGTCAATTGCAGTTTCTACCCCTCCTTTTTGTCAGACATCGGATCCCGTCTGACAAAAAGTCAAAAATCGGTCAATTTCTTGCCAGACTACATAAGAAGTCTGACTAAAAAATCAAATTTGAATCAATTGCAAAACTACCCTTGACGTCTTGGTGACGTCAGATAAATTTTTTTTTTGTTTTCAAAGGAATTTCTCAGACTTCTATGGAAGTCTGTCAATTGAAAGTCAATTGCAAAACTACCCTTTCGTTGACCATAATTTTTCATCAGACTTCGTGGGAAGTCTGAAATCGCGAAACAGATCTGAAAATCGGGGAATCTTGTGAAAAATCACATAAATCTGATTTTGAGCTCGTTTTTACCTTCCCCAAACACTCAAAACTTTTAGTTACACCAATACCCAACAAACCCAACCATTTTTATGCAAGAATGACCAAAATCGCAATAGATCCAATTTTTAAAATTTTGTAGAACGTGAATTAAAGAGTTTTTTGGATGAAATTGGAGAGAAAATAGGAGAATAGAAGGTTGTGAACTCTAATATGGAGTTTTGATGGGTCGAAATTGGTTGTGTGAGGCATTAGGAGCTCAAAATTGGTTGTTAATGGTGTTTGGGTGAATTGAAGAAGATGACAGTTTCGTAATTAAGTTAGAACTAAAGGGTTTTTTTGGTCTTTTGGTAAAAATGTCAGACTTCATATGAAGTCTGACGATGGCATTCTCGTGAATAACTAAGATAACTAAGGGGATAAATTAGCGCGAGAGAGGAAGGAGAGGGCCGAGGGTATAATCAGGGTTGACTTCAATTTCAGGGGCATTTTTGCAAACAGCCCAAATTATAATCATATTCTAAACCTTAAACTCTTAATCATAAACTATAAAATTAAAATATAACCATTAATAATTTATACATACAACTAATATTCAAAACGTTAAACCTTAAATAAACCCTAAAATTCTAAATTATAAACAAAAATATAACAAAAAATTCTAATTACTATATAATATATAAAATTAAGACAACACTTAAAACCGTAAATATTACCCTTCAAACCCTAAACCCTAAACCCTAAACCCTAAAATCACATTCTAAACCTTAAACTCTTAATCACAAACTATAAAATCAAAATATAACCATTACTTATATATATAAAATAATATTTAAGCCATTTATATATATATATATATATATATATATACTTTGCATGTAATTAAATAATAATGTAAAAGAAAATTATAATCTTTTATCATTTTATTATTTTTCTAAATTATTTTACTTATTATATATACTCATTTTTATTATTTTAATAATTTAAAAAAATTTAACTCTTTTAAAATTGTGCATTTTAACTATTTCTATTATTTTAAAACAATTTTTGATTATGATATATCAATTAAACTCAAAGAATTTTTTATTGGTCAATAGTTGTGTCACATGGATCAACTTTTGAACCCTTAGATCAATATCTCAGATCAAATTTGGACCAGTCGTGTTTTTTTTTTCTACTTCTGTCCTACTCTCCTTCATCTCCATAACAATTCTTCAGTTTCTCCTTCATCTCCATAACAATTTCTTCATTTTCTCCTTCATCTCCTGATGGAACTCCTTCACCACCATAATCGCTCCTCCTCCATCATCCTCCACCGGCGTAATCGAGTACAACGACGAATAAATCTGTGATGGCCAGATTTCTTCTTCATTATTTAGATCCCGTGGTTCTTCATCTTCACAGACCTTCAACAAAGACTCCTCCTCCAGATGACGACGATTTCTTCTCTGGCCAACAGATCCCGCGATTCTAGCTCCGACGACTGATAGGGTCTAGTTTTAATCCTATTCTACTGCAAGTGCACAGCTAAGTGATTGTAGTATATAGGGTATCGAATCCACAGAGACTCTGGTCTCGATAGATAAAGAACCATAGGAATTTAAACTAAGAAGAAAGCAGATGTGAAGTAAACTAAATAGCAATGCAAGAATGTAAATCAATAGCAGGATTGGTTGTGAAAGCAGTTAATTTGAGGCGCTAAGTCTAGGGCGTTCTCAGGAAATCAGACAAGCAGACAAATCAATCAGTCAGGATCTAATTAAGCACAGTTCTAGAACTCAAATCACGGATATAGAATTAACCAAATCTCTTTGCGAGAATTCTCTAAGTCTAAGTGCAGCAATCCAAATTCCTTTGCAATTACTAACAGATTAAACCAGCATTAATTTCAAGTTCGATATGTTCACAATTAAACTAAACCAAATTCATTTGCGAGAAGTTTAATTGCTCAACCTAAATAGTTCAGATTCTAAACCACACTCTCGTGTCGTATTTAGCAACCTAAGATCTAGATTCTAATTGATCAGGTTAGAACTAGCATTAAACTCAATTTAGATCGAAGAACATTCTATTCATGTGAATCCTTAACTGAATTAAACAAGTCTAGCAAGTCATGAAATCCTTAATGAGAAACCCTAAACCTAACTATGAATCTACTCAGACATAGAATATGAAAGCATAATCAATGAATTAATAGAAATCATAAAAGAGATTAAATAAATAAAAGGGTTCGAAATCTTCCCCAAAATAAAGTGAAGTACATGATCAGATCAGCCCCAATAGATCTAAAAACTCTCTGCTCTTAATTATGAAAGCGTATCTAAAATAAACACCAAAATCCTAATTATATAGGCATAATCTCGGCTGGGGATTCTTTGTAAATATTGGAAATTCTGGGCCAAAGTGCAAAATCTTCAATCTTCATTAAACCGCCGCGTCGGCCCATCTCGCTAGTGTGTCGATCGACACCAAAGGTGTGTCGATCGATGCGTGATCTCAAAATCGGACAGTGAGCTCAATCTCTCGGCCAAACACTCCAAAAATCCCAAAAATGCTCCAATATCTCCAATTCTGCTCCAAACCTGATTATACCTGTAAAAGACTCTAAAGGAACACAAAAGAACACTAAATCACAATTATATCATGACATAAAACCGGTAAAAACCATGATATATAAACTCCCCCACACTTAGCCTTTGCTTGCCCTCAAGCAAAACAGAGAACTAAAATGTAGTGAAGAGGTTTGAAAACTCTTCAGAAACTCTTTTCATCTTAGAAGCAGCAACACTCAGATTCCCCTTAGTAAACCACATGAAAGAATCAACCTGCAGACATCAAGACCAACATATACTTCCCCCACACTTAGCAACTGTCCTAAGTAAACTCCACAATCACATTCACGCATTCAAATTCTCCCTACTGACTTCTGCAAGTATTTAAGTGCGGTCTCACCTAAGGAGTATCGATCAAAGGCACATGGACTCTTACCTTATCAGCTCTAGACCACCATACTATCTTTCTCTAGTCCCTTTCTTCTCTTTTCCCTTCCTTAGCATTCTGATTTTTCCCCATTGGGTATCATTTTATTTTTTTTATCAGTGCTCTTCCCGTTAAGGGGTGTACTTTGGACACATTCCATGGATGCACATGATATTAAAGTTGTAACTACCATTCCCATGACCACTTCGGAGTTACTAACTCATCCTCAGTTTATTATCTTTTTTTTTTTATGGAAGGGGAGAAGGGAACTAAATAGGACATGTTTACAGGCTGTGTCAGAACTAACAAGGGAATCCGATACAAAGTATACCAAGCCCTTAGGTGAGAAATCTAAGTCAGTATTAAGGTGAAGTCAGTAAAAGGATCCTCTGATACCTGAAGTGGTGTGGGTGTCCTCAGTAGGTTGATCCATGTCTGGGTTTTCTAATAGTCAGAGAAAATCCGCAGCTTCATCCCAATGGTCACTTAAGTTCCTGCAAGTGCTGCTAATCTTCTAAAAAATTCATTGTTTCTTACTTAAACAATTTTGACTCAATAAAACAAATTTTGAAAAATTTTAACTGACTCTAAGAAAACAAAAGAAAGAAGTTAGTAGAACCTCCCCCACACTTAAGACACACTTTCCCCAGTAGTGTCAAGCGAATTGGTAAAAAGAAATAAAAATTTGTTTAAGGAATGGTTAAGTTCTGTCGGGTTTTACCTTTGTCGCTCTGGCATCGATCGTTGCACTAGGTGAATCGACCGTTGCTAGGCGATTTTTCGTGTATGATCGATCGTTTCTCAGGACCGCAACGATCGCTGCAATGCGATTTCGATCGTGTTGTGGCGATCGACACAATAGTGTGTCGATCGACGCACTGCGTATATCGGATCAGTCAGCAAGTTAGCAGGTTAGTCCGTTGGTAAAACCAAATTTTCGTTCCTGCAAGCTGAAAACACTAAAAACAGAGTAAAATCAAGGCAACAAATGTATCTAATCAAGCACAACCATCCAAACATAGTAGCATCCTAAAAATCAAAAGAAAAAGTGCAAAGGAAAAGAAAAAGATAATCAGAGTACAGAACCGAATGTCTAGAGATGGAGGCTACGCTCACTCGCTATCATCATCTATCCCAGCATATGGATCAGTACCACCGGAGTCCTCAGGAGAACGTTGTCTGCGTCGAGTAGTAGGGACGGGCTGATGGACCTGTGGCTGTCTCCTGCAGGTGCAGGTGCGCATGAAGTTCCAAATGCCCCGCAGAATCTCATCCTCTCTCTCTCTCCACTCTGCATCAGACATATCACCATAGGACACTGTAATCTCAGGATAAGGGCCGATGTCAGCAGCAGGAGCAGTAGCAGGCGCAGGGGCAGAGGAAGATGAAGCTCATGTAGAAGGCTCTCCCAGCGGATGAGCCATAGAAGGGACTCCACGCTGCGCGGTCTCAGGGGGCTGGAATCTCAGGGCCTCCAGTGTATCAATCTGTGTATATCCAGGAGCAGGAAGCTCCAATCCACACTTCCCAGAGATCGGATCGTGGTAAACCCAAATGCGCCCCTCCTTGAGCCAGGTAGCACTCTGCAAGTGGCTGAAATCAAGGAACTCCTTGGCTGTGTCACACTCTGTGCCCTCTAAAGGAATCCCGCAGTGCATAAAGATGGGAGTAAGCAGGCTCCCCACTGTCTCAGTACGAACACCATCAAATGGCTTCAGCTGCAGGTCACATAAATGCTGAGCGAAAACAGCTCCCAAGTTGAGACCCTGAGTAGGATCTCGCACGCCAGAACCCTGAAACTGATCTCGCATCCCGATAAACAACATCTCCATCTCATACTTGCGCATCTTTTTGGCCTCATACTTGCACAGCAAGCTCCAACACAAGATACACAAGACATATCTCAGCACAGGATGCCTCACCTGCTTCACCGGTGTAGTCCTCGAGTTGTATCGACCACTGCCAATACACTCCCAAAATACCCGAGCCTCCTCTGGATCCCACTCAAGTGGCATGCCAATGCGTCTCAGCGCAGTGCTAAAACCGTAGATCCTGCATATATCTAGTAAAGGAATCCGATACCTGACTCCCCAACTCATGAAGGTAAAAATACCTCCTGTAGCGCTCATGCTGTCTGGATCCGTGTAAACCACTCTGCAAGTGGCTAGCAACTGTCTGACCAGCTCTGGGTACAGATCATAAGGCCGCATAGGCATTGTCCCTAGACCAATGCCCTTGCACACTGCAAGTACCTGCTCATCGATCCCCAGACTCTTACAGGTAGAGTAGTCTGCAAACTTGGTCGGTTTGATAGTCATCCCACACCAACCGTTGTATAGCAGTGAGTCAAATTCAACCCACTGGTTAAGCAGTGGCCTCTCTGTAAAATCAGCAGTCTTGAGGAACTCAGCAATGTTCTGCGGCCACTGTCTGACGGTCGGGATATCCGTCGTGTCTGCTCGGGGCCAAGGCAGTGCTACTGCTGGACCAACTCTAACATAAGGCTCAGGTGGCTGAGACTCTCTATGAAACCACCCTGGTGGTGGAATGTACTGTCGTGTGGCTGTTGTTGCTGTTGCGCGGCGCTTGCGGGGTTGTCTGTGAGTTGCCATCTGCATAAGAGAAATTCAAACACCAATAAGTCTCGGCTAACTCTCTGTGAAATCGCGAAGCATCGACCGTTGCACCTAAGGCATCGATCGTTGCAAGGCGATTTCGCATTATCGAACATTTCCCCAAAATCGCAAAGCAACGACCGTTGCACAAGTGCAACGACCGTTGCAAGGCGATTTCTGCCGCAATCAAAAATCATAAATTGTTCTAAATTCGTTCCACATTTGCACTAATCAGCCTAAATCATCACCAACCATCCTAAATTTAGTCCATTTAAGCATGCATTCATCAGTTTCAATCCAAAATTCTCAATTTCTAAAACCCTAAAATTGAATCCGAAAATCATAAAATAGAGGCACATTACCTTGAATTCGTGATATATGGGCTACAAGGATGAATTGACAGTGTAAAATTTAGAGAATAGCACTTGAATTCGAAGAAAATGATGAAGAAATGAGAGTTTGAGGTTTTTGGTTCGTACGGACGGCGAGAAATGGAGAAGAAAAGAGGAGAGAAGGGTTTAAGGTAACTTACCTCGGTCGTGGGTGCAACGATCGTTGCTAGATAGCAACGATCGATGTTGGTTGAATCAGATTGATTCCGGTTTAGCACGCTTACCTTAATTTTGCAATTGAACCAATTGCAACGACCGTTGCACAGGTCCGTAACGATCGTCACAATGCGATCTATCTCCTCGTCGTAATCTCCTTGCAACGACCGGTGCACAAGTGCATCGATCGTCACACATCTCCAGACTCGAGTTCTGTATCTGAAACTTAGCAAAAACAAACAAAAACGTGAAATCCTAAGAAAAACACCGAAAATAAGAAAGAAAAACAACTAAACCTAACAGTGGGTTGCCTCCCACTCAGCGCTTGTTTAAGGTCATTAGCTTGACCGGACGAACAAGATCAGTTTGCTGGAGATCCTGACAGAGACTTTGATTGTCTCTGTGCAAGCCTCCTCATCCATGGCGGAGAATAAGCTGTATCAGAGTGATCCTGCCCTAGAAAAGAAGGAGTAAACTGCTCCCCAGGATCCAAAACCGTAGTGTGACTTGACTGCTCATCATCTCCATCCATAATGGTGAAGGTATGCCCATCTATCAGTGGCTTACGCAGCTTGTCCTTCTCAAAATGCAGCGGCTCATCTCCCAGGTGGAGGTCTATCAGACTGTGTCTAACATCTATCACTGCTCCCGCTGTAGCCAAGAATGGTCTACCCAATATCAACGCATCATCATGATCACTGTCATATTTCAGCACTAGGAAGTCTGTTGGAACTAAATAGTTTCCAACTCTCACCGGGATGTCCTCAAGGAGTCCTTCCGGAACTCGTATAGACTGATCAGCTAGGACAAGAGAGGTCCTAGTAGGGGAAAAATCCAGCATACCCAGCTTCTCTGCCACAGAATATGGCATAAGACTTCCAGCAGCTCCCAGATCACAAAGAGAGCGCCTAAAACTATCCTCAAAGATAGAACAACTTAGCACAAAAATCCCAGGATCAGGCAGCTTCTTGGGAACCTTGGTTAACAGAACATCACTAATCTGTTGAGGGACTACAATCACCCAATCTTTCAGCTCTTCATCTAAAGGCAACATCTTGTTCAAATACCTCTGCACACATGGGTGATAAGGTGGATCATCAGATGATGGAATTTCTTCCAACTCTTCACCAATCTCCTCCAGCTTCTTAGGCTCTTCAATCTCCTGCTTAATCACTTCAGATACTGAGGGATATAGTCTAGTGAATTGTGCATAAATCTCCTCATGAGTGATCTCAGAAACTCCAGGGAATAAGCGATCAATCTCCAAATCTGCGTTAATTCCATCATCATTCGGCGAGTCTGTCTGTTCACGACCTGCATCGACCGACACTAGGTGTGTGTCGATCGATGCAACACCGTTTTCACAGTTTTCACCCGAGAGATTTTCTCCAAATTCCGAAAATTCAACCTCTTCTACCAACTCAGCTGTGCTTAGCTCAAATCCTTCACCTAGGTGAGATCCATCATCAATGTACACAGACCAGGCCTTAATATGAGTGTCTGCTACTCCCTTTCCCTTCATAGAACTGGAAATCTGATTCACCTGAGTATCCAACTGCTTCATATGAGTGTTCAGAGACTCAACCTTTCCATTGAGATCCTCATAGACAGCATCCAACTTCTTATTGCAGTCTACAGAAATCTTGGTCTGACTCTCCAGCAGCTGTTCCATCATTGCCTCCATCTTACTCTCATGAGCAGTGGCTGCAGGAGGAGTCTGATAAGATGAAGATCCATAGGTTCTCTGAGTACCTTGTCCAAAAGGTTTCTGAAAACCACTAGCCTGTCTAAAACTAGCTGAGTTCTGATTGCCTGTGAAGGCACTCTTCTGTCCTCCATTGAAGAATCTGTTTCCCTGCTGATTATCAAATCTGTTACCTTGGAAACCAGATCCTCCAATGTAATTCACATCTTCTTCCTGAGTGTCCTCCTCAGTCTGAATTACCTCTACATCTTGAGCAAAGTGGACAGCCTTCTTACTAGCCAGGAGATTGCAAATTGTGTCCAGCTTAGATCTAAATTCAGCCATCTCTGAATTCTCTACACTTCCACCAGATTTCTTCCTCCTATCATCCATAGTCTTGCAGCTGTTGCTGCTCACTAAGTTCTCAATCAACTGCTTAGCTTGTGCAGGAGTCCTGGTGTTGAAGTTTGCATTACTGGAGTTATCCAGCGCAGACTGATATGGCAGATCTATGCCTCTGAAGAAGATACCTAGCAATGTGACCTCAGTGAATCCATGGTGTGGGCAGTCACGCTGGTACTTCCTGAATCTCATCCAGGCAGCTTTTAAAGGCTCCACAGGGCCTTGGGAAAATTGCAGAATGTCCTGTCTGGACTGATCTGAGCGCGCATCATCGTAGAAATGTCTCAGAAACTCACCCTTCAGAGCTGCCCAAGTGGTATACTGACCAGGTGCCAGTTGCTTCAGCCATGCAGCAGCGTCTCCAGCGAGACTGTATGGAAAGAGTTTGAGAAACAGGTAATCCTGGCAAACTCCATCATACTTTATGCCAGTGATTATATCCTCAAACTGATCAATGTGATCCATAGGCTGCTCCGTTGGATGTCCATGGAAAGCATTTTGTCTCATCAGCGAGTAGTAGATGGTCTTGATCTCAAAATCATCCCTCTCAAAACCAGGAACTACTAGAGCTGACCGGTTTGCATGAAACTCATCCGGTCTGTTGTAGTCAGCTAAAGTCCTCTCATGGACAACCATCTGTCTACCTTGGTTCTGTCCTTGCGCCTGCGGCTGTGGTTGTGGTTCAGGTTCCTCAACCTCAGGGATCACACGTTCCTCAGCATCAATCCTCTGCCCATCAGCATTGTAAGGATTGTTTTGCGGATCCCTCAGGATACCTTGACCATCGGCTATCAGAATCAAACGTTCACGTGCCATCCTTGCTCTTCTTTCTCTTCTGTTAGTCCTCTCTAGTCGTCCAAGTTCTTCAAGTCGGAGATTAACGAGGTTCAAGTTCTGATTACTTCTTGTTTCACGCGTCTGCATAAACTGTCTGTAATCGTCAAGCAACGATCGATGCTATCAGTGCAACGATCGATTCAATCTCAGAATCGCCTAGTGATGATCGACACAAAATGTGCAACGATCGACGCAAAGCGAAATCGGTACCTGCGACAGAGAGAAAACAGAGAAAAATTAGTAACTAAAAAAAATAAAATAAAACGAAACAAAAAATAAAAATCCTAGTAGAAACCCTAAGTTTGATCCTATCGAAGACTCTAAGAGTCCCCGACAACGGCGCCAAAAACTTGATAGGGTCTAGTTTTAATCCTATTCTACTGCAAGTGCACAGTTAAGTGATTGTAGTATATAGGGTATCGAATCCACAGAGACTCTGGTCTCGATAGATAAAGAACCGTAGGAATTTAAACTAAGAAGAAAGCAGATGTGAAGTAAACTAAATAGCAATGCAAGAAAGTAAATCAATAGCAGGATTGGTTGTGAAAGCAGTTAATTAGAGGCGCTAAGTCTAGGGCGTTCTCAGGAAATCAGACAAGCAGACAAATCAATCAGTCAGATCTAATTAAGCACAGTTCTAGAACTCAAATCACGGATATAGAATTAACCAAATCTCTTTGCGATAATTCTCTAAGTCTAAGTGCAGCAATCCAAATTCCTTTGCAATTACTAACAGATTAAACCAGCATTAATTTCAAGTTCGATATGTTCACAATTAAACTAAACCAAATTCCTTTGCGAGAAGTTTAACTGCTCAACCTAAATAGTTCAGATTCTAAACCACACTCTCGTGTCGTATTTAGCAACCTAAGATCTAGATTCTAATTGATCAGGTTAGAACTAACATTAAACTCAATTTAGATCGAAGAACATTCTATTCATGTGAATCCTTAACTGAATTAAACAAGTCTAGCAAGTCATGAAATCCTTAATGAGAAACCCTAAACCTAACTATGAATCTACTCAGACATAGAATATGAAAGCATAATCAATGAATTAATAGAAATCATAAAAGAGATTAAATAAATAAAGGGGTTCGAAATCTTCTCCAAAATAAAGTGAAGTACATGATCAGATCAGCCCCAATAGCTCTAAAAACTCTCTGCTCTTAATTATGAAAGCGTATCTAAAATAAACACCAAAATCCTAATTATATAGGCATAATCTCGGCTGCCGGCTTCTTTGTAAATATTGGAAACTTCTGGGCCAAAGTGCAAAATCTTCAATCTTCATTAAACCGCCGCATCGGCCCATCTCGCTAGTGTGTCGATCGACACCAAAGGTGTGTCGATCGATGCATGATCTCAAAATGGGACAGTGAGCTCAATCTCTCGGCCAAACACTCCAAAAATCCCAAAAATGCTCCAATATCTCTAATTCTGCTCCAAACCTGATTATACCTGTAAAAGACTCTAAAGGAACACAAAAGAACACTAAACCACAATTATATCATGGCATAAAACCGGTAAAAACCATGATATATCAGCGACCAGAGCCCACAATACCTACGCCGCCATCGCCAGATCCATCGTCTTCCTCTTCTCCGTTAGACACCCCCTTCTCTAGTCACTCTTCATCTGGATCTACCTCCGATCTCTCCACGCCATAGCTCATTCATCGCCTTCACTCCCGCGCTGGCTAGCCTCTGCCTTTCGTCACCACTCCTCACAATCTCTCCAGTGAAGCTTTTTCTCTGCTGTATCTCCAGCGTTTTGGTTTTGTTGTGTAACCAAGATGGTCCGACGGGATACAGCCTTCGCGTGGAGCTGCGGTGGTGGTCCGGTGGGGCTGCGACGTGTTTTATTTTTATTTTGTCGTTTTGTTTATTTGTTTAATCTGTATTTTTAAAGATATTTTAATGTATTTGATCAAAAAAAGAAAAATTATTATAGTGTATTTATTTTTAATAAATTAATATATCAATTTTTTTATTTTTTTGTTAAAAAGCCATGAATAGCTACGGATTTAAATTGTGGCTAAATCGTGCATTATCTACGATTCCCGTTGTGGCTATTCGTAGCAATTACAGCCCCAAACTCATGTCATAGATATTCATGGCTAATAGCCACGAAAATGTTTGTGGCTGGTTCGTGGAAGAATTGTTGTGAATAGCAGCGAACTCAGAATTGCCATGAGCTCAAACCCATGAATCTGATTTCGCGGCTATTCATGGATATGGACGAAATAACCACGAAAATTGGCTTATAGCCATGAATTTTGCCGTGGTTATAAGCCGGTTTTCTTGTAGTGTCTCAAGAAATGTGGCGGGGAAGCTTTTCTTACCAGATATAGTAATTGGCAAAGACACTATATGGTCTGAGGGAAGTGAAATACATTTGTATAAATACTTCAAAATGTGAGGATGTCTGGCAAAAGTAAAAGAGCTACCTCTGCAAAGGTCAAAACAAGACCAAAGATGATAAATTATGTTTTTATCGGACATGCTTATCAAATAAGTGCTTACTAGTTTCTGGTTTACAAATCAGATTTGTCGAATATACATGTAAAACTAATGAAATCAAGGAATGCATCTTTATTTTAACATGTGGTTCAATGCACGGTTTAAATCCAAAACGGATTTGTGAAGAAAGAGATGTAGTTGCCTCGGTGAATGAGTTAAGTATTTCGGGAACATAAATTGGTGATGCATAATTATTGGAAGGTAAACTTTGACATAACAAAAGAGCTCGTAAGAAAAAATCCTTTGGTAAAGATTTTTAATAGTATTATTTTCTTGAGAATGAACCTAAAATTTTCACTAAGGTCATGTTTACACCAGACACACCTTCATGGAAAGAAGCCGTCAATAGTGAAATCGACTCCATGATGAAAACCATGCATGGAAGATAAGTCGTTTTATCACAAGGGATTAAAGCCTTAAGGCCTTAAGGGTGTAAATAGATTTTCAAAACAGGGTTGAAAATTGATTGATAAATGCAAGTATAGGCTTTTGGTGCAAAATTTCTGACAAACAAAATGTATGGATTTCCGTGACACTTATTCTCATGTAACGAAAATAATTCAGTCAGAATGGTAATAGGAATTGCAACATTACGAGAAATAGAATTTCCATAAAATGGATGTCAAAATTGCCTTTAGAAAAAGAGTTTTATATGAAAAAACCCAAAGGATTTGTTGTTCCAACACAAGAACACAAAGTCTGTGGACTTTTAAAGTTATTATATGCACTTAAATAAGCTCCAAAATAACTGCATGAAACATTTGACAATATCATTATGTCAATTGGTTTCATCATCAATGAATGTGATAAGTGCATATACATCAAAGTACTCTTCATGTACATTGATGACATACTCATTAACAACAACGAATTGCTAAGTAGCAAGTTTTTTTAAAAGCACATGGGACTAGCGGATGTAATTGTAGGGATTAAGATCACTTAAAATTCTGAAGGAATCATCTTGTCTCAAACTCATTATACTGAAAATATACTTGAGAGATTCTAATTCTACTTAAGTGGGAATGCAAAAAAAAACCCTTGGACTGGGCTCACAATTGTATGTAAAGCGGTGTTGCAACTGTAGCAGCTCATATCATTGGAACTCTAATGTACTTAATGAATTTCGCTAGACTTGATCTGTGGTATTTGGTTAATGTAATTAGTCGATACATAAGTAATCTAAGTCATACAAACTGGACAGTAATAACTAGGGTATTGAACTACTTACGTTATACTAAAAGTTATGAGTTTCACTATGATAAAGAACACATAATTTTTGAAGGATACAGTGATACTAACTGAAGTTCCGACTCTTAAATCTCAAAATCCATAAGTGGATATGTCTTTACGCTTAGCGGTGCAACAATGTCTTGAAAATCTTCCAATCAAAATATGTTGGTTAGATCGACCATGAAACTGGGTTCAAAGCTTTGTATAAAGTTGTAGAGGAAGCAAATTGGCTTAGAATTTTTTTGGAAGATATTCATGTGGGAAAACTAATGCGAACATTATGTGTGCACTGTGATAGTCCATTTAATATAGCTTGAGAATTGAGTTTAGTGAATAACGGTTAGTCATGTCTTTGCAAAATATGACATAAAACCATTAGACAGTTGATCTCAAATGGAGTAATATCAAAAGATTAAATCCAATCGTTTGACAACCTAGAATCCATTTATTAAATGAGTGTCACTAGGTGTTCGTAAAACCATCAAGAGGAATGAGTTTAAAGCCTATGACTTAAGAGAATGTTTGATGGCAACCATACCTAAATGACTGGAGATCCCCAAAAATAGGTTTAAGGAGAAAACTAAGTTAAATTGAATCTGCCAAAAGCACTGTGAGATTGCGGTCTATACCATCTCCTAGGATGATAGTACAATGCTATATGTATGATGTAGATGATAAGCAGTTAATTTTAATGATTTGAGTCCATAGTTTGAGAATAAGTGGAGTAGTGCATGATACTACTTGAAACAAAGCTAATGGTAAATCACTTAGTGAGTGAAAATGGAGCTTTTTCTAGGAGAATGGAATTTAGGCTATATTCTCCAAATTTACTCATAATTGATCAGACACGTTCAAGGCCAAAATTAACACAATAGATAACCTAGTTTTTGAGAGAATGAGACTGTGTTATATCTACTGTCTCAGTTTACATCAAATTTTGGGAGGTTCAAGACATCGTGTTCACCTTCTGGTCGAGTAAATTCGATACCTATTAACAATAACTTGTTCAAGGATGAAGTATGCTACCAACTCATATGCAATGGATTTTTCGTTTGTACTCTTAAAAGATTTCGAATCTTCATTTGTTTAGATTCATTTCTATTCATGTGGGGGATTGTTGAAACTTAATTTTAAGACATGTATATTCATGTGTTTAACATTAGAGTTTATTTGAATGAGAATTTTGTAACTTATGTTTGTTGCTAGAAATGCACAAAATAGGCATAACAAATATTATGGAGAAATCTTAGAAAGGTAAAGGCCTTAGGAAAATTATAGAAATGAGTGAATTCATACTAAACCATGTGCGCCAAGCCAAGATAAGATGTGGACGGGTCTTGATTCGGGTTTGAGTAGGGGTTCGAGTGGATGGGCATTGATCCAATAGTCTGTCTTTTTTCTTTCAGTTTTGTTTCTAATATCTGGTCAGTATTGAATTCAATTCTGTCAAAGCATTAAGGTGTTTTAATCAATTCAGCAATTGATGACAAATTCTTTTGTGACTCTTTTTTCCTAAATGCTCAATTTAGGTGAGAAATAACCTCCATAATTTTGTAGACTATGAAATTGTCTATCTCTCTCATTCTTAAATAGAGGCAACAAAAACAATCTTTTCATATTTCTCTTTTTCTTTTCTCATTTCTTTGTTTGAGAGTACAACACAAAAATAGTTTGTGTGCTTATGGATTTAGGTAGTGTGAATCATAAAAAATATATGCAGTTGTATCCTAAGATTCGGAATGTCATACAACTGTCACACTACACACGTTCTCAGAATTAAGCAAAAAGATTAATCTCGTCTATATAACTCCACTATTCTCCAAATTTTTATATCAATATCATTTATTTTTTCATGATAATAATAATATTTTATTTTACAAATATCAGGTTGCCCTATTGTAAAATATGTGTTTTTACAATATATATAATCCATTGTAAAAATGTAACTTGATAACCAAACTGGTTTTTAACAAAAAAGAAGAAGAAGAAGAAGAAGATAGTGATTACGTTGTTGCAATGTATGTAGTTGTCTCCATATGAAGAAGCCGAAGAAGACTTCGATATGACTATATTTCCGGTTGGTAAGATTCATCGGGGCGATCGAAGGGATTGTTCTAAATCTAGTAAAGGACCAACAAATGTAAATGCATAAATGTTACCTATATAGTTTTTTTCTTTTTTCTGAATGCTGCTTAAGGAAACAAGAGTATGCCATGTGATTTGATTATCTATTTCTGGAAAAGGAGTTACACAGATACCGCAAACTTCACTCTGCGTTGCGGTGTATGCCAAATTGGAATTACTGGACAAAATGTCATTTACTATTTGTTATATGTGCTTCATAGATCAATAGAGTTTGAACTGTGAAACCTATAATTGAAAGATGAAGATGTGGAGCATGCTCAAGCAACTGGTCATGTCAATTTTCAAGAATACATGATTTGATTCTTGCATACAACTCCAAGAAATGAGGGAAAGTAAATTACAAATGTTGTGTGGTTAATTTTAATTCTTTTCTTGTCAACAATTCAAATTCAGTCTATTGTACAATTCATCTTCTTTGTTTTCTTCCTTTAGTTGTATCATGTTGAAGAGGAACATAATTGTTGTCACACCAATAATGTCATGAAAATTTGAACATATTTGTCTTCATTCTCTTTGGGTTAAAAACAAAAATTTCCACATCTTCTTTGTGCAGAGCAGCTTTTAGCCTTTTTCTTCAGGGGACATCTTGTATGTTTCCACATAAATTTCTTTTTTTACCAACAGAAGTTTTCTTTTTCCATTATTTAAAATGTAACAAATTTAGAAAATAACACTAACATATTTATATTTATTAGAGTTCTGAATATGAAATCATCTTTTTAGTAAAATTATAAATTCTTTGTTGATGGTACAATGGTCACATATTCAAATCTCTAGCATTAAGTGCTAAAAAAATAAGGAAAATACTTAGGTTCACCCCTAGAGGTGAACCCATTTGTTCACCTCCTCTTTTTTAACCAATAAACATATGCCATGTAATATTATTTTTAAATAAAATTATAAAATTAAAATTAAGGAATTAAAGACATTCAAATATTTTAAGGACCCTTTGAATGTAAACCTTTGAGGTTTAAGATTTAGGAATTAGGGTTTATGGTATAGAGTTTAAGCTCTTTGGGTTTAGGGTTTAAGCTCTTTGGATTAGGGTTTAGAGTTTAGTTTTTTATTTTTTAAAATTTACATGTTGGGTTTAGGGATTAGGGTTTATGGTATAGAGTTTAAGCTTTTTGGGTTTAGAGTTTATGCATTAGGGTTTAAGCTCTTTGGATTAGGGTTTAGGGTTTAGGGATTAGGGTTTAGTTTTTATTTTTTAAGATTTACATATTGAGTTTAGGGATTAAGATTTAGTTTTAATTTTAATATTTTAGGTTCAAATTATCGTCTAGGGTTTAGGGTTTAGGGTTTAGAATTTAGGGTTTATAGATTAAGATTTAGGTTTTAGTATTTTTTATAAAAAAATTATTTTTAAGTTTTGTCCGAAATAATATATATTTTCTTTTCTTTTATTTTCGTTTTTTATTTTTTTATTCTTAAAATATTTTTAAAATTTTAGTTTTTTTTAATATTAGATTATGTGGAATTATTTGATTGGTTAGAAAAGGTGGAGGTGAACAAAAGGGTTCATCTCTAGAGGTGAACCCAAGTATTACTCAAAAAATAATAACCAAACGCTTTTCAACAAAACGTGCCTCTTTGCAAAAAAAAAAAAAAAATTGCTGAATTTGCAGGAAACAACTATAGATTTATGAATAAGTTTCTAAGGACCATTAAGCCTCTCTTACTCTGCTAAAGGTTTATCTTCCATAATGATGAGATAACAATATTAGAGTACACATTGCTTAATTGCTAATGACCAAATGACATACATAATCTAAAGTCCGGTCTATACCGCTTCTCTGGCTTCCGACTGCTTCACCGGAACATTATTACTTCATACAAAATCACAGCCCAGTGAGAGATCAGAGAACCTGCACAGCGGGATTACAATCTGGTTCAGGACTGGTTTGTCTCCTAAATCTTCTGCTTAAGAACATGCTTCAACTGAACTTTTTGGCTTTCGATTCGTGCTTCAATGAGTTTTGACTTCAAACTATTCTTCTGTGCACCTCTAGGCCATTCTATGCAACCTTTCATTCCTCCTCGGTTCACATGCGGATGATTTGCAGATTCCGGTGAAGAGCTCCATTGTCCAACCAAGTCCATCATCGGGCTGAATCCGCCTTTGCTCGAGCCTCTATCCGGTGATGAAACCATTCCCACGCTTGATTTCCTTCCATTTGAAACCCTTCCTCCATTCATACCTTCCATTGATATTACCTTGAAGCTGTTATCTCTATCTCCATTATTGTTTGCACCTGATGATCTCCACAGCTTTGCTATTGATGAAACCTTTTTGGATGACCGTCTTGGAACCGAACACACTTCGCTTATCTCTGTAGTTGGAGTCATTGTCTCTTCCCAACCTTTGCCTAAGAACTCTGTACCACCACTCGAGGCGTTGCTGTCTCGGTGATGGTGATTGTTGTTGTTCACTGAAGGTATGCTTCCATCTGGTGAGTAACTAGATCCTTGTTCTTCGAGGTGGCTCACTGTTTCCCAACCGCTGTCATCTTCTTCAATGTCTCCTCCATTCTGGTGAGTAAAAGCATCTGAATGTCTCCCTTTCTTGTTGATCAAATTGACGTCTTGACTCACCGTGTGAACTTTCGCACCGTGGCTGATTGGACTGTAAGCAACAGATTTCTCCATTTCTCTATCATGGGCTTCACCGAGATTCATTTCTTCAAACACCGAGAAGATATCATCCGGGTTTGCAGGCTCATATGTAAATTCCTTGATTTCTTGGATATTAACCAATGCAGCGGTTTCTCTTAATAACTCCGCCTCTCTCACCTCTTTCACATCTGTAACGATATCTCTTGACCTAAGAAAAGATTCCAAACCTGCTACAAGCTTGTTCATTTGTGAGTACCTTTCCTCTAGTGCTACTTTGGCATCAATAAGCTTCATCTGGACACGTTCCTCACGCCAGACCTCAGCCATCTGAAGCATTCTTCTTTCATCGTCTACTTCTTCTCTGAGGCTCATGGATTCTCTATTCAGTGCTTCAATCTCAGCTTTATCTTCTCCTATTTCTTTGGCAAGTTCATCACAAACTTCCTCAATCAGTTCTCTGGCCTTCCTTTCCTTTTCGAAGTCCTGCATGTAACGCTTGACAGCTAACTTTGAATCTGCAAGCTCGTTGACTAATTTATGATTGACGATTTCTAATCTCTGGCGGGTTTTCTTCTCCCTACTCATATCAGTTTTCATGTCATCAATGATTGCTCGGACTTTCTCGTGCTCTCTGCTCCGCCAAGCAGCCCTCTCCTCACTAACTTTCCTCAAGAACTGCTCAAGCTTCTTTTTGTGAGACCGCTTCTCACTCTCGAGATCCTCAATGCGAGCATGTGCTTCCTCCAGCTCTACTTCAAGGGAAGAAACCAATGACACAGCATTCACTTTTTGATCAATACGCTTCATGTTGTTATATATTTGGTGTACTTCGTCCATTGTATCCATGCAGACAGGATCCCATTTTGTGGCCCCCTCCATCGCCGAGTGGGGAAATGGCATTGACGGCTCGAGCTGACAAGAAAACAGGACAGACTTGAGGTCAAGAAACCATAAAGAGTTTACAGGAAATAATCAAAACAATAAAAGGACTCGGACAAGAAAAGCCTAACAGAAGAAATGAATACTAAGACTTCACAGCTTTCGCCATACACATTGCCCAGAAAGGTAAGACTGACCAAGGCTTCATTAAACTATTAAGAACAACTTAAACTCTCAACTTCATAATCTCAGTGACATTAAACTTTTTTTTATCTGCAGCTTGAGAATAAAGAGAAATATTGAACTCTTCAATAATACTTCATTCAATCAATCAATCAAACATTTGTTTGACAGGAATAATGGTAAAAGAGTTCACACTCTTTAGAAGAGTAAATAAGCAACGGATGTGTGATATCCAAAGTATTTCTGTCCGATGTTACATACATCTATCCGTTTAGCTAATATCATATACACGTAGAAGATTGAGAAGATCAACACACCTTACACAAAAATCCATTTTTTGTCGTAGCAATAGTGCTAGGGTTCTGCCTTATCCTGTTGTTTGAACCAGCAGAAGGTTTGTCGCTATGGTGATAAAGAAATGGAACACCCATGTATCCACAAGCTCCCTGCAGGGGAACAACAAGATAGCTTAAAACAGAAAGCTAATGAACATAAATTTCCTTCTCCATAAAAGCACCCATCAGATCTTCACTAAATCTAGCTCTTTTGAGAAAGACTCAGGGTTCTATAGTTGCATCTATGTTAATCACAGAGTATCTGAATAAAATATGATTCAAGTCTTCATGATGAATGAATGATAATCATCACTACATTGACTACGATTTCTAGACATGTAGG
This sequence comes from Orychophragmus violaceus, assembly GCA_030180135.1. Classification (NCBI taxonomy): domain Eukaryota; kingdom Viridiplantae; phylum Streptophyta; class Magnoliopsida; order Brassicales; family Brassicaceae; genus Orychophragmus; species Orychophragmus violaceus. The sequence goes on along the minus strand of CM058230.1, from coordinate 85,116,431 downwards.
CTTAATGATGATTGTCATGAAAGGAAAAAAAAATGAAAGGCAAACAAAAGGATAAGGATTTCATGGAGCAGTAGAAGAAACCGGAAAGATCCAACAATTGAATTTGTACCTGAAACCCTAATCCATCTTTCCCCTTTCTCTCTCCGCCGCTGGACACCGCGTCGGGAACTTGCAATCGCCATAGTCCGGCGGCGAGTTTCCTGACAGAAACCGGCCGAGATATTTTCCTCCGATCCTTGCGGCGAGTAGTCTCTCTATCAACTTGGTTATCACATCCATCATCCTCGTAATCATCGTCCTCCACAACGCCGCCTGTCTCTCTATTCCGATCCTCGACCTTCCATTTCAAAAGAGGAGTCTCTGGCCGGCTTCGTCTCCCGCCAGGAGCGCCGGATCTTCGTTGACGAGTCAAGCTCGGGTTCCTAGCTCTACGTTTAGTGACTGTAGTAGCTCTTTGTATAGCCCTGAGATCTGGAACGGTAGTGAACTGATTCGTCTCCGTCTCAGAGGCTGGTAATGTCGCCGTCGGATACGGCTTTCGGGTGACTTTCATCTGTTCTTATTAATCACCGCCATAGACAAGGTTTTCCAACGTGAAGAACCGACCAAAATCTCGAGAAAAGAAAACGAAAAAGCTCGAGAATCACAGACGAAAATGTGTGACGGAGAGAGAGAGATAGAGAGCTTGAGTTCGTGAAGCCAAATCGCTTTGTTGGGTGAGTCGTCTTTCTTGTGACTGCAACGAGAGAGAGAGAGAGAGAAGAGATGAGTAGATGTACTGTATACGTATATTCGCAAAACCCATGCGTATTGGTCAACGGTATAACACTGATACGACGTCGTATCAAAGGAGCGTAGAACAAACGCGCGTGCTGAGCGTGGGAAGCTCTCGCTTGGTGGTGCGTGTTGCAGAGAGACGTTGGGAATATATGATTAAAAGAATAAAAAAATAAAAACTTTTGTTTTCAAGAAATAGATAATTGAGATAAGTTATTCTCTTTTTGGAAAATAATATATATACAGATTTTTTTTTTATGAACATGCAAGGCATAAGGTAAGTCAATTAAGTAGATCTCAATTTATTTTCGCTAGCTAGCTATATAAAAAGGTTTTGACTAGGAAACAAAAACAAAGAGACGACGAAGACATCAAAGGGTATCCTAAGTGAACTTGTCGGCTCATCGGATTCACCAGTCTAGGCCACATGATCTTATTTTTACCTCTTATTCCTTCTAAAAAAGTTAAAATTAAATAATACGATGATAGACTGCGTCAAGAAGCTCAGTAGTCACTATTGATCCTTCTTTAGGATATTGGTATCTCTCCCTTTTGTTTCAGCTGTTTGCTTTGTTTCTTGTTTTGGATTCTGTACTTTCGAATCTTGGATGTTTTCATCCTTCAGACGAAAAAAAAAAAATAATAATAATACGATGATGGTTTCTTTTCAATTTGTTTAATTATAACTAGATTTTGATCCGCGTTTAGAGATTTTAATCCGCGCTTAAGAAAGCGCGGATTTACTTTCCTTTACAAATTTAAATTGTATTTATTTTGTTACTAATAATTTAGGTTTTAAAAAAAAGTGTGTGTTATCTAGGAGGAGATATATCGTAAAAATAAAGAGATTGAAATAACGATTTTGTATTATCGTAAATTTGTTAACCTTTTTCATGGAACAAAGTTCAATTTTAATATTTTATAATCGAAGTTGGCTAATCTATTTTTTTAACACGTGTTGTAATAGTATGCAATTTGAAAATTTGATGAAACAATCTGTTAAAAAGTGCATTCAGACATGAATTATAATTTGACGCATCATATAGTAGAATAATATAAATATTGAAAATTTTAACTTTTTATGAAATTAAGATATATCATTTCGAGTTAATATATATATTTGTAATAGATTCGTAGAAAGTTTATTTTTAAAATTCGAAATTGGCTAATTTATTTTTCAAAACCGTTCTTATAATAGTCTAAATATTTTGCAATTTGGTGGAACAATCCGCTAAAAAATACAATCGTAATACGAAATATATTAATTTAATATATTTATAAATTTTTATTATAATATAAAATAAATATTTATATTTGAAACAAAAAAATAAAAAAATATATTAAAATATATTATAAATGAATTTTACATATAATCATAATTAAAGAATATTATCTTATATATCATGTTTAAATTATTTAGTTATATGTATTAATAGTTTCATGTTTATATATATATATTTATTTATTTTATTTTAATTAATTATGAAAATGAAATCAATTGTATTTAATTTGTTTGGATACATGTTTAGTAATTGTTTTTGTTTGGAAACATGGATGGTAGAGAAAATATTATATTCCTTAATTATTCTTAATGAATATAAAAACACCCTTAAATTTTCAATGGCACAAATTATAAATAATACATGTAGATGTCATTATCATCTATTTTGATAACTATTCCAAATTTCAGTAAAGTTTATAATACTAATATAATTAATTAGCATAATACATTCGCACACCATATAGGGATACAAAGTTTTTTACATTAATATTAAAAAATTATCTAAATTATATTTTTTTGAAAATTATCTTATATTTTTAAATTTAATTTAATAATTATAAAATTGTTTATCTATAACAAAATAACAAATATATCTAATAGTATCTTAAAATCAAATAGAAAATATATTATAAATATATCTATTTAAAAAATTTATCAAATTATGTATTTTTACTAAATATAATAAATAATTATTAAATCAGCCTAATAAATAGTTATATATATATTAAATTATTAACAATTTATCTTAATTTTAAAAATTTAATATTAATAATAATTATAAATTTTTTTATCTATAATTAACATATCTAGTAATATCCTAAAGTCAAAAAAACATATTATAGAAATTAATTGATATTTAATTTTTGATTACCAAGATTATGTATATATATTAAATATGATAAAAATTTATTTAAATCAATATAATAAGTATTTATATATTTAATTATTAACAATTTATCTTATATTTTTGAAATTCAATATTATAATAATTACATAATTATATCTATAACAAATATCCAGTAATATCTTAGATTCAAATAGCAAATATATTCTTATATTTTTATTATCGAGATTATATATCTACTAAATATAATAAAAATAACTATCTAAATTAATTTTAAAAATAAATAGTTAAATTTAACGTAGTAAAAAATCTAATTTAATTAAAAAGTAACATAGTAATAAACCAATTTAAAATTTAATAAAAATTCAAAGTACTTTTTGATTAATATAGATGTTCAAATACATTAGACTAATAGGCTATAAAATTTGTGACAAATGTGTGTTGAATAGTTTCAGTCCTTTATCGTTCATTTTTGTCAACATATACTCCATATATTAAATCAAAGTTTCTCGGATCATGTTATCATTTTGGGGATTTTGCTCTCGATTTTACTGTTTTAACTTGTTAATCTTGCGAATTTACCTAGATATAACAAATTTATGACATAACTTATGATTACGAACTTAAAAATCTACAAAAACGAGGTTTTCTTTTTTTGGCGATTTATTGACCGAATCATGCCAAATCGCGGCGGCACTTGCCCGGCCATCGCTTTTCTGGCGAGTATACGGCCGTATATAACACATTTTAGAACAAGGCTTACATGGAAAAAAATATATTACGTATTCATGCCCCTTTTTACAAGGGGGCCGGCACGAATATTAAGCACCATAGGAATTAAAACTAGATATAAAGATACAAAAACTTATTTCCAGGATTTGAATAAATTCAACTCTATCTTGAGGCTCGGCCAATCTTGAGGGTCTTTCATCATATTGATCATATCTGAATAATCGGTCTCGATTACAACCTCATAAATCCTACCTTCAACGAGGCAAGACATCGCCTATAGAAAACTATCAAGTTCTGCATGTAGTGGAGATAGACATCCTTTACACTCATGTGCTCTTATGGTCCTTCCAAGGGCATCTTTAAAACCATCCTAGTCCACTAGTCAAGCCATGAACAACCCAAAAAACATCAATCTGTGATGAGGACATCAAGTCGTCAACAACCAAGAAGCATGTAAAATAAATAAATCAACCCACCAATACCCTTAAGGAGAATCAGCTTGAGCGTACCAAAAATATAGGTGCATGTATTGAAGCATATCTTCCCAAACAGAAGGATTTAAACCACAAAGCAGCCTGTTCCAGAATCTCAGCTCATCAGGGAGTCATGGAGAAGAGGAATTGCTTCAAAATATTTTCACATGGAAACGTTATTCAAGTTACAACTGGGAAGGCTTCAAAGGAATCGGCTGGAGACCAACATACACTTATTGAAGTATGCAGATCAAACCAGGATGATCCAAGTTGTAAACCCACTTTTTCTGGATTCTCAACCCATCAGAGGCATATTTCCAATTGGAATTGGTACAAAATCAATTATGGTTTAAATGTTATTCCACTTCTAAACCAGTTGATTCTTAACTTGCCTTATTTGAAGACTCACAAGTTTTGTCAGCATCAAACATACTTGTGGCGACCAGGAGAGTTTAATAAGGTCCTAGAAACACCTATAGACGTCCTAGAATGCACCAGTACCCGGAGGATTAGGCGAATCCTCTTTTTCTCAACTTCCCATTTTTGGAGCCAAATGCAATCAAACTCCAACAACTCATTCCTTCTCATTGATGCTGCGTTTTAGATGATTTATTCATAGACCTAGACATCCCAAAACAACATGGATTCATGCCACAACTTTCCAGGCTCAAGACCTTCCATTTCATCACTTTCCTTTGGAACTCAACAACCGTATTATATTCAAATCACTCCCAAATTCGTCCAAGGCTAAACAAGGTAAGTGTTTCCTTATGATTATTGACTAATCAGTGTTTTTCTTTGTTTTTCTTACACATTTTGAATTTGAGAGTCTGTATTTTAATTATTGAGTCATTAGGTCCAAGAATCAAGTTATTTACATTTATGTAATCTGTTTCAAAGTCCCCTTGAAGGGCAGCTGTTTGGACTGTTTATAAAGTCCCCTCTCACAACAGTGTATCATTTACCCAAGATTAATAAAGCAAACTCGTTTTTCTTTCAGAGCAAAGAAGTTTCCTGATGTTCTTCTTAAGTTTGTATGATTCAACTTGAGAGAAGAGTTATGTCTTATCAGATCATACCCATAGTTCTTTGTGGCGACATTCATTCCATCCATCCATTCTCTGACTTGATTTGAGAGTCTTAAGACCAGAAGATCAAGTTCCATCCAAAACCAATCCATTTCATTCAATCCGAGCAGATCAAGAGAGTCCTAAGACCAGTGTTCTATTCTCCATCAATCTATCATCCAAGATTCTGTCCAGGGGCTACTACAATCTGGCATGTCGAGACAAAGGAGAAGTATAGAGGATCTGAAGGTCTGATATTTGTTGAGGGAGAGATCCGACTTCTTTTGCTTTTGTCGGTTTCTTTTTGTTTTCCTCTCTCCAGCTTTATGCCTCCAAAATTTCTTGTAGAAGAGTTATCATGGGAGAGATCTCCTTTCCATCAAAAACCTTGTTGTTTATATCCTTCCAAATAAACCAGATGATCCATGGATAATTACACCTTTGTGGATCGGGGAGACCTATTTCTTCTCCTAAAAAAAAAGAAATTCATATTGCAAAATATAGATTTACTCGGAAAGCAACCCGGAATGGACGAAAAGTACGAAAGAGCCCATACTTGTAAAGCATATGGCATTCAAAAAGGAGATGATTAAGGTAAAATAGCATTGGTCCTTAGGTGTCTGAAAGTTAGACGTTGGCAAGTTGCTAGACATCCTGAGAGTGCTTTGCCACATGGAGTGTTTTAATTTCCTAGGGGCTTGAGTCTTCAAAACAAAGCTTTTCAAACAATTTGTGCTTGGCTATGTAATCTCTTTGTTAGGCAACACAATGTTTTTTTATCCTTATTAAGTCATACCCAGATTTGACAAAATAGACTCCATATTTGGTATGACTCAAAGCATATTCGGCTGGTGTAACATCTCAGGTAGGTCTCATCTCCAAAATAAGTGAAATATCATCGGGATGGAAAAGGTCCCGGAGAACTTGAATATCTCATTTCTTTGTATCTTGTCTAATTAAATTATGGACTAGTGAGACCGGATCTCTATATCTTGTTTCATCTCGTCCTTATCTCGTCCTCTGGGGGTCGGGCATGTGTATTTGGGATCCACGGCTCCCACCATACTCTCGTGTTATACCCGGATCCAATAGTCCTTCGTAACCCTTTCCGAAATATCGATTTTGCCGCCATAATGCTACACCACTAAAATGATGGGGAATAGGCCTTACTGTCTTCCAAGGGGCTTTAGTTATTATAATACCTCCCTTGTGAGACATGAGCTAGAAGGGATGAAGGATATTGAAGCAATCTCCATAATTTCTTCGAAAGAAGGGATAAATTGATATCTCTTTAAGTCTTGAAATCCTAAACCTCCCATGTATTGGAGAATGCAAATTTTATCTCATGTTATCTAATGGAGCCATTTGCTATTTTACTTGGAGCTCCACCAAAAGTTCGAAATAGCACTCCCAAGTTTGTTTGTTGTATCCTTAGGTATGAGGTAACATGACATAGCATATGTTGGTGCTGCTTGTGCTACTGATTTAATATGAACTTCTTTCCCACCTTTAGTAAGTAGTTTTGATTTCCAGTTACTGACCCGTCCATTTAGATGATCTCTTACATAGCCAAAAACCTTTATCTTTGACCCACTAATATGTTTTGGGATACCTAAGTACATCCCTGTTCCACCTGCATTTGTGATCTCTATCGTCCTTCTAATCTCTCTCTGAGTATCCAGGTCCACTTTATTTCCAAATACAATTGTTGATTTGGAGTTGTTGAGCCTTTGTCCCGATGCTTCCCCATGAACCTTTATAATCTTTGCTAGCTCTTCACATTGCACATTACATCTGCTTTGCAGAAAAGAGGATATCATCTGTAAAAAGCATATGGGAGATAGTGGGACTCGCACATGCTATTATTAGTCTTGTAATATGATCCTCTGCTTCCGTTCCATTTAGTAGGGAGACAAGAGCTTCCGTTCATAGAATAAAAAAGAAGAGAGAGAGAGGGTTTCCTTGTCTAAGGCCCCGTATAATTTTTCCTTTTGGTTCTCCAGTTATTAGAACTTGGTAGGATAATGAAGAGACGCAAAACATCAATAGTTTAACATATTTTCCGCAAAGCCCATTTTCAATAGTAGCGACTCGAGGAAACTTCATTCTACCCGGTCATATAATTTGCTCATGTCTGTCTTAATGGCCATAAATTTTGATCTACACATTGTGTTAGTGCGAAGGGCATTTAATTTTTCTTGTGCAAGAATAATATTATCGGTAATAAGCCGTTATGCCACGAAGGCCGACTGAGTTTCTGAAATTAAAATCGGGAGATAGGTCTTCATGCGTTTTGTACAAAATATTGGATATGATCTTGTAGCTAACATTACATAGGCTGATGGTATGAACTCCGTCTTAGCTTGAGGTCTATCTCTTTTATGGATAAGAGAAATGTTGGTTTGGTTTAATCGTGGGTCAAATTTTCCAGTCAAAAAGAAGTCCTTTCTAAAATTATTATGTCTTGACTTATGATTGGCCATAATTGTTGGTAAAAACGACTTTTCATGCCATTTGGCCCGGGAGCTTTGTCTAGGTTTATGTAAAAAGGCCTTCCTAATGTCCTGAACAAAGTTTCCTTGATTAAAGAACGGTTAACAGATTCTGGGACTTTCTCGGTAATATACCAAAGGGATTCAGTAAAATCTGAAGGGTCAGATGTGGTAAACAAGTCATCAAAATATTTAGTGGAAACTTCCTCAATTCCTACGGCATTTTATACCAATTGTCCATTTTCATCCTTCAGGCAAATGATCAGGTTTGGTGCTCGTCTTTGCTTGGTGTACGGGTGGAAAAGTTTTGTGTTATTGTCTTCTTCTCTATGAACTAAAACTCTGTTTTTTGCCTCCAAAAAGTTTCTTCTTCGATGAACGCCTTGCAGAGTTGGCGGTAAATTCTTGATTTCCTCTATCGTTGTGTTGTCATTACCTTAAGCTAAATCAATCTGGTTCTTAATATCTTCAATGAGTTTTCTGTATTTTTTTGTAGGGTTTTCTTCCATATGGAGATATGATTCCGACATGAGGCAATTTTCTGGTAGAAATCCCGACGTGAGCTTCAATCAGAAAGGCCCCACTTAGATAAAACTGCTTCCTTAAGTCATGGTTTTCCTATCCATCTTTTATCAAAACGAAAGGCATTCTTCCTTCTTCGAGGTGTTACTTGGATATCAACTAGGACCAGTCGTATGGGAAAAAAGCGAATGCCACTTTTCATTTCCCATAGCTTGGTATAACCGACATTTGAATTTCTAGATTTTCTTCTTCCTAACCATGATAGAGAGTTTCCTTTGTATGTGAAATCAATCATATAGCAATTTTCAATCAATGTACAGAACGAGATAAACGATATCTCCGATCTTTTCTGGCCTCCTCATTTTTTCGTGGGTTCCAGTGATTTCATTAAAATCCCCGATCATAAGCCATGCATTTTGCCGATGAAGACTCATACGTGTGAGTCGTTCCATAGACAAATGTTATATGGATTTTATGACCTTCTAGAGTTGTCTCAATATCAATCATATGTTCGCCTGAGTACTTAATAGAAACAATTGGATCATTCATATAAAAAGAGGCAAACCCCTGCTTCGACCTATTGGCTCTACAGTGTAAACATGCTCATATCTAAGAGAAACTTGCAAATTTTGCAGGAAGTGACGATTGTTTTTCGTCTCTAATATAAAAAACTTGGAAGATAACACCGGTGAAGTTCCTCGAGATTTTCTTTTGTCAATTGGGCTCCCACCTCCTAACGTAATCACATTCATTGAGATTTCAAAACACGCCAAAATCTGGGGAAAGAAAATTTTGAATTAGGTAGCTAGAATTCTAAAAGAAGAAAAAACACGTGAAATCACTATCGAATATATGTGAGATCCAAATAAAAGCCTGAAAGGGAACAAGAATTCTAGAACAAGACGTCACGGCAGCATGGTAGGAGTGTAGTAGACATGCATTTTAAAGCGTAGAGGGTAAGATTAATGTAGTTAAGACTTTTAGATTTGAAGCTTTCTATCACTTGACACTACAAGAAAACTGAATCCATAGCTATGGCCATATTTTCGTAGCTATTTTGGCCACAGCTATGGATAGCTATGACGCGTCTCTGCGCCTAAACAATCTGAGCTATTGAACATTTGTAGCTATATGTAGCTATACGTCTGCAGAATAAATACGAACATATATGTAGTTAATAGTTATGAATATCAACGAACTTTAGTTGTAGTTAGATTAGCTACGACTATCTACGACACAATTCGTAGCTACATATCTATGGATTGCCGCAAACCAATTCGTAGCCATAGCTATGAATACTTGTGATTAGTGTCATAGCTATTTTATACCATTTAATATATATATATATATATATATTAAAAACATAATGAAATTTTATTTTATAATAATATTTATGATAAAATTAAATAAAATAAAACAATTAATCTAAAAAAAACAAAAAACAAAAATCAGAAAAAGCTTTCGTAGCCTTCCGACGGCCACCGATGCCTCCGTCGACCACAGCCGTCGGCTCCGACTTAACAACTATCTGGATATTTGAGATGAACCGCCACTTTGATTCCATATCTGACATCATCGTCGATTATGAAACACAGGGCCGGACGTCAGAGATCTCTCATCTTCGTCTCTCTCACAGAGCCTTCGGTGCAGCGACGAGAGCGGTGACGATTCATATTCATACGATGACGAGAGTGGTAGCAGAGGGAGATTTCTTCTTTGGTGGAGCTTTAACGTCTTCGTCTCTCCCTCCCTCCCTCGATTCCTCTTCGTCTTCAATGGCAGACTCATGAAGGAAAAAAATTTATGGCTAGATTTTATTTCCTCTTCTTCATATTTCTCATCATCTTCGTTAGATTCCTCTTCATCCTTAAACAATTTGATACAAACAAAAAATAAAGAAGAATGATGATACGGCGGCGAAGTAATACGTGTCAGAGAAGTGATACATTAGTTAATTAATTAAGGTAGACTACATCCAACATTTGAAATTAAAAGCAGAAGAAGATCTAACGGTTTAAAAGATGATATATGTGCTTACTGAAATAAAATTTGGACCGTTGATATATTTTAATTAACGGTCCAGAAACGTGATCCGTGTGATAGACTTCTGGCCAACATAAAAATCTTAAGGTATAATTAATATAAAATAATCAAAATAATTAAAAATAATATAAATGGTTAATATATATATATATATATTTAATTTAAAATGTAAGATATTAAACTTTTAACATGTTAAATTTTATTATTGATTTATAAATAATAAAAATAAGTACATATTAATGAATATATATATATATATATATCTAAAAAATATTAAATTTGATTTTAATTTTTGTTTACATTAGTTTTATTTATTTTAAAAATGTTAAAATTTATTTTTGAGTATCTATAATAATTAAATTGTTGTTTAAGAATTTTTTTAATTTATTATTAGTATTAAAATATTAGTAATTTTTAAATCATTAGTTTTTTTAATTTTACTGTTTTTAAAATAGTTGTTTATTAATTTTATGTAAATTATCTATTTAAATAGTTTAAATATTATTTTTGTATACATAGTTAATTTTTATCTTTCAATTTTATAGTTTATGATTAAGAGTAAGGTTTAAAGTATGATAATGGTTTATGATAACGGGTTTAAAGGGTTGGTGTTTAGATTTATAAGTTAATGTTTGAAAAGAATAGATTTGAAAACTATTTTTATTTTATGAGTATTGAATATTAGTTTTGGATAATGTTATAGTAAATTGAGTTTTATTTATTAGAGTTTTGTTTATTCATCTTTAGAGTTTTAGGGTTTGTTTAGGATTTAGGGTTTTATGTATTAGTTTAATGTATTAGTTTTGTTTATACTATAGATTTTAAATATTAGTTTTATGTATATATATAATTAATTTTATATTTTAATACTATAATTTTTGATTAAGAGTAAGATTTAGAATATGATTATGTTTAGGATATATGGTTTTAAGTGCTGTCTTTAGAGTTTTAATTTAATGTTTGAAAATAATATATCTGGAAAATATTTTAAAATTAAAGTGTTAAAACTTAGATTTAGATATTTTGTAATAATTATATTTGTATTAGTTAGAGTTTTGTTTATACTTTGGAGTTTTAGGGTTTAGGTTTTGAATAGCTACTAATAAATTTGTATTTATCCGTATTTATATCATAAAGCCACGAATAGCTATGAAATTTTTTTAGTTACACCATATATATATTTAAACTAGGTGATTGCCCCACACCTTGTGTGGGGTGCTAATATAAGTTTAAATTATGTTTTGAAATTTAATAATTAATATGATTTATTTAAACATAAATTAAATATTTCTATGTTGGGTTGATTTGTATGTTTTCAATTGTTGATCTAAAGAAAATACAAAACGTAAAATCATTTGAATCTATATATAAGTCGAACACATAATCTAATTGTGTGAGAATCTGTTGCATAGAGTTAGCAAAGTGTAAGTCGGTTCTATAAAATATTTCTAGAATGATATATATTATTAGATAAAGTAAAATCTTTATATAATATATTTGTTAAAATACTTAAAATTTTAATTATATATATATATATATATATATTTCTTAAAAATGAAAAATCATAAATGTTCGAATATATCTACATATATAGTTAAATAGATAAATTAACTAAAACATATTTTATAAGCTAAAAATTTTACTTTTTATTTAAATTATCAACAAAATAGGTATATTCATTAACTAAAAGGTGTTTATTTAATTTTTTATAAGCTAAGTAAATTTAACAATTTTCTTCAAAATTGTGTTTCCGTCAAAATCGCGTTTTCCATCAAAACCGCAAAATTACGTTTTCCGTTAAAACCATATTTTTTGAATCTTGTTTTCCGTCAAACCGTGTTTTCCGACAAAATCAAATTTTCAGTCACAACCACATAATCGTGTTTTTTTGGCAAAATCATGTTTTCCGTCAAAATCACAATTTTTCGCAAAATAGTATTTCTGTTAAAATCATGTTTTCTATCAAAATCATATTTTACGTCAAAACCATGTTTTCTGACAAAATTGCGTTTTTCGTCAATTGCAAATCGTGTTTTCTATCAAAATCATGTTAAAATAGAAATTTTCGCAATACCACATTTTTCGTCAAAATCACGTTTTCTGTCAAATCGTATTTTCCATTAAAAATGCAATTTTATGCAAAACTGTGTTTTATGTCAAAACGTCATTTATCGCAATTTTTTTAAAATAATACATGATTTTCGGTTTTGTCTTAAGAATATCTAAATATCTACTTTATTATCTTTAAATAGTTTAATTTATTGAACACATGATTTTGAATTTCCTTAATTTTGTTAAAAGGATCACATATCACGACATTATACATATGTGATTTTGCATTGTTTTTTTTTCAAAGAAATTCATTAAGGACAATTAAGACATTTTAATATGAAAAATTGAGAATGAATAAGAGAGGGTAATTAAGGGTTATTGAAAGTTCTTTTAAAATTGTAAAAAGTAAGTAAATCATTAAAAAAATTAACCACTTGATCAACTAAAATCATTTCAATTGAATTAATTTTGTTGTTTCTGATTCCATTCCATAGTTTTATAATTTGGACCTTTATCTTATATCTATTATGAGTAGGATTAATTTCACTAATGAGAAGAGTAGAAATTGTTTTTCTTCTAAGATAAGACATGACTTTGAATTAGAAAATTGAAAGCTGCTAATATTAGAAAATTGGTGGTGGCTGTGCTGCTAATAATAATGAAATAGGCAAGGATATGAAGTAGTTATATATAGAATTTTCTGTCGGCTATAAAATCTAATTACTATTAGATAAACCTAAATAGATAAACCTAAATCACCATATACGATAGATATAATATATATGTGAGTCAGTTGTAAAATATATCTTATATATTTTGTATAGATATGATAATGTTATGACATTATCTAATATATCTAAGATAAAATAAAATAACTCTAAAAGATATTACAGATATTGTGTTAAAAATAATTATTAATAATTAAATTTGAGAGTTAAATTTGAGATTTAATGAGAGAGCTCTATTCATTCAAAATCACTTCCCAAATAATAGTATAGATATTCGTTAGATATAGCTATAAACACTACAAGAAAACAGGAAATTAGCTACTGCATTTAGCGACTAATATAGTAGTCGCAAAATTCAGCGACTAAACGGCGACTACATTGCGACTGTTAGTGACCCAAAAATATTAGTCGCACATCAGTCGCTATTTTACGACCAAACTATTCAGTCGCAAAAAGTCGCTATTTAGCGACTCATATGCGACTATTAATAAGTCATTAAATGGTAGTCGCATAACAGTCGCTAAATAGCGACTGTTATGCGACTGAGAGGAGTGTCGGTGAAGAAAAAGGACGTTTTATGCAATCGGAGTTAGGTGTACCTGTTTTGTCCCTAATTTTAGCGACCAAAATTATGCAGTTGCAAATCAGTCGCTATGCAGTCGCCATTCAGTCGCTACGAATAAAACCGTAGCTATTCAAACCCTAAACCCTAAACAAACCCTAAAACTCTAACTAATAAAATTATAATTACTATAACATATCCAAAACTAAGTTTTAACACTTATAAATTAAAAATATTTTCCAAACTATTACTTATAAACACTAAAATAAAACCCTAAACATAACACTTAAAACCCTACTTCTTAAACCATGATCATAATCTAAACATTAATCTCAATCATAAACTATAAAATCAAAATATAAAAACTAATTATATATACATAAAACTAATATTTAAACATTTATATAGTTTACATAAAACAAATTAAAAAATCTAAACCCTAACCCTAAACAAACCCTAGCTAAAACTCTCAAGTATCAATAAAAATCTAATTAACAAAATTTCATTTACTACAAAATATCCAAACCTAAGATTCAACACTTATATAATTTTTTTTCAAATGTATTATTTTCAAACATTCTTATAACCTTAAACACAACCCTTAAAAACCTATACCCTAAACCATAATCAAAATCTAAACATTAATCTCAATCATAAAATATAAAATCAAAATATAAAACTATTCATATATTACATAAAACTAATACTTAAACATTTACATATATAGTTTACATAAAACAAATTAAAACCCTAAACCCTAATTATACCCTAGAACCCTAAACTTTAAACCTTAAACTCTTAATCATAAACTATAAAATCAAAATACCAACCTTTAATTATACATACATAAAACTAATATTTTCAAATCCAATACCACAATTGTATAACATGAATATATAAAACCTTAACTCTAACCCTAAATAAACCCCAAACCCTTAAATATATATAAAAATATAGCATTCCAGCTATTATAACACTAGAAATTAACCCGCCCTACAGGCGGATGAGCAGATAAACAGATAAACAATTTTTTATTATGTCCTAAATTATATATTGAATTCTAATATTTGTTGAGCGGATAGAAAATATTTAAAAAAAAAATCTGAAACAACATCATGAATTCTAATAAATATTTGAAAATATTTAATTGACTTTTTAGTTAAAAATACTAATTTGAATATTTTGAATTATTCTTATAAGAGAACTTATAAGAGACTATAGGTTACCTTATTGTAAATATAAAGTTTTCAAGAAAGATTAATTGGTTATATTTGTTCTTATTATGCATTCTATTTTGATTCTAACATCGAGTGTAATATATGTCTTTATAATACTGTCGATCGATCGATATATAAATATTATTTTGTATTTTAGATGTTTGTTGTTAATGCAATTTGTATCCCCATTTATTCTTATTATTTTTATCCTAAGATCACCGATTTAAAATTAGTTTTATTATTTGATTATTACTGTTTTTGCTTCAATTTATACTAATATTATTTTCTGTTTAAATGTTTGTTTTTAATAATTTTGTGTCCCCATTTCTTCTTATTATGTTGTCCTAAAAGTGCTGATTTAAAATTAATTTTATTACTGGATTATTACTATTTTTGCTTTTGTTTATATTAATAAATTACTATAATCAATATTAAATAATTTTTGAGTAAATTATAGTAATAAAGCTTACATATGTAAAGCATTAAATGAAAATAAAAATAAAGTGTTCTAAATTTGGATGAGGATAAATTATATTGATTGAATTTGGTTTTATGATATATAATATGAAAATGACCTTTCTTATTTCTTTTAATAATATATAGATTTAAAATAAATGAAATAAAATTATTGTGCAATAATTAAGATGATGAGATATTTGAAAATATTTAATTGACTTTTTAGTTGAAAATACTAATTTGAATATTTTGATTTATTCTTATAAGAGAAATTATAAGAGACTATATGTTATCTTACTATAACTATAAATTTTCAAGAAAGAACAATTGGTTATATGTGTTCTCATTATGCATTTTTTTATTCTAAAATCGACCGTAATATATGTCTTTATAAATACGGTCGATTGATATATAAAGATTATTTCCTATTTTAGATGTTTGTTGTTAATCAATTTGTATCTCCATTTCTTCTTATTATTTTTCTCCTAAAATTGCTGATTTAATATTAATTGTATTATTTTATTATTACTATTTTTGATATATTATATTTAATAAATTAGTATAATTAAGATTAAACATTTTTGAGTATATTATAGTAAAAAAAATTACCTATTTAAAGCATTAAGTGAAAATAAAAATAATGTATGAAAATGACTTTTCTTATTTCTTTTAATAATATATAGATTTAAAATAAATGAAATAAAATTATTGTGCAATAATTAAGATGATGAGATATTTAAAATATTTAATTGACTTTTTAGTTGAAAATACTAATTTTAATATTTTGATTTATTCTTATAAGAGAACTTATAAGAGACTATAGGTTATCTTACTATAACTATAAATTCTCAAGAAAGAATAATTGGTTATATGTGTTCTCATTATGCATTTTATTTTGATTATAAAATCGACTGTAATATATGTCTTTATAAATACGGTCAATTGATATATAAAGATTATTTTCTATTTTAGATGTTTGTTGTTAATCAATTTGTATCTCCATTTCTTCTTCTTATTTTTCTTCTAGAATTGCTGATTTAAAATTAATTTTATTATTGTATTATTACTATTTTGACATATTATATTAATAAATTAGTATAATTAAGATTAAACATTTTTGAGTATATTCTAGTAAAAAAACTTACCTATTTAAAGCATTAAGTGAAAATAAAAATAATGTGCCATAACTTTGGTTGAGGATAAATTATATTGATTGAATATTGGTTTTATGATATATAATATGGAAATGACCATTCATATTTCTTTTAATAATATCTATATATTTACATTAAATGAAATCAAAATAATGTGCAATAAATTGAGATGAAGAGGTGGCTTAAGGAGAAGAGAAAAAGCCTTCTTTATATATATATTTTTCTTCTAGAATTGCTGATTTAAAATTAATTTTATTATTGTATTATTACTATTTTGACATATTATATTAATAAATTAGTATAATTAAGATTAAACATTTTTGAGTATATTCTAGTAAAAAAACTTACCTATTTAAAGCATTAAGTGAAAATAAAAATAATGTGCCATAAATTTGGTTGAGGATAAATTATATTGATTGAATATTGGTTTTATGATATATAATATGGAAATGACCATTCATATTTCTTTTAATAATATCTATATATTTACATTAAATGAAATCAAAATAATGTGCAATAAATTGAGATGAAGAGGTGGCTTAAGGAGAAGAGAAAAAGCCTTCTTTATATATATAGATATCCAAAACTAAGGTTATTAATTAGTATAAACAAAATAAAACTAATATATAAAACCCTAAACCTTAAACATACCATAAAATTCTAAAGTATAACCAAAACTCCTATTAATAACATTTTAAATACTATAACATATTCAAAAATAATATTCAACACTTATAAATCACCAACCCTAAACATAAAATTAAATTCTTACCCTTCAAACTCCTAATTTATATTAAAAGAAGTATTATTATAACAAAAATATAAACAAATCCTAAATTATAAACAAGAGTCTAACTAATAAACCTCTAATTACTTTAAACTCTAAACATAAATTACCAACCCTATACCCTAAACTCTAACTTTAAATTGTAAACTTTATAATTATAAACTCAAATCCTCTTTTTATATATTAATTATTTTGATAATTTATTGTAAAAATTAATACATTATAAACTCTAATACTTAAATTTTACATCAAACATAAAATTAATTTCTAATGGTTACAACATGATTTTGTAAAATAATTTTAAAATACTTAATTTCTATTGGTTGTTTAAGAACTACAAGGATTGAGGTCTCTTTACATATCAACCATTCATTATACTTAGATCTAATGGCCATGATTTAACAACATCCCTTAACCTAATCGATTCATCCCTTTCCTTCCCCATCCGCTGAACACTTCATCTTCTTCTTCATTTTTTTTTGTATACAGATCGTGATATGGAGCGAAGCAGCGCATCATCTCGGCACAAGCAAATCGGCGGAAAAGCTCTGTTGTTCTTCCTCCGCTCCTGTTCGCCGGCCGAAGACGAAGCTCTCTCAACGAATCTCTGTCGCAGAAGAACCAGACCGGAGCTCTCTCGACGAAGCTCTGTTGCCTGGGAAGAAGACAAACCAGACCGGATTCCTCCTGGGAAGAAGACCAAGCAAACAGAGCCGCCGTAGTCTCAGTCGATCTATTCCTATCAAGACAGCGGCACGACCAGATCCTTGGTTTCATCATCCTCCCGAGAAGAAGACGACCGTAGACAGAGCCGCCGTAAAAGCCGATCATTCTCACTCTTCCGTCCCAAGATCCGGTGATGCTCGATGAGGTTGAAGACGAAGAAATAAAGCCACCAGCCGCGAATGACACCACCGGAAAAGATGTGCTCCGCCGGATGCAGAGCCGCCAGAGAATATGAACCGTTGGCGGTGTGGAGCCGTCGGATCTTCTTTCTTTTTTTTTTAGATTTATGTATTTATCTTTATTAAATTTATGTGATTAAATTTTGTATATTAGTTTTATTTAATTTGTAAATTTGTTTTTAATAATTATTAAATTATATTAAATTATTTTTTGTAATTCTTTTAAGAAAGCCACAGATAAAACATTCGCAAAATCATCACTAGTTGGTAGCTAATTCGTCGCTGAATTTAGCGACTGTTTGGCCACTAAAATAATCAGTCGCAATACAGTCGCAAATTAGGCGACTAATTGGCGACTGTATTGCGACGTCGAATATGTAGTCGCCAATCAGTCGCTAAATGGCGACTGTTCTACGACTCAATTATTTAGCGACGCACCGTTTAGCGACTAAATCCGCAGTCGCTATTTCTCTGTTTTCTTGTAGTGAAATAGCCACGAAAATATGTCGTAGCTATATTTCCACGTTTTTGTCGTAGATATTTGTATCTATATGTTTCTACTAACGTGTTGTAGTTATTCGTAGCTATTTTGCTACGAACAATTACAAATTTATTTCGTAATTATATAGCCATGGATTTTGATTTGTTCTAGTCGTAGCTAATCCGTAGCTATCCGTAACTTGAAAAAAAATAACTACGGAAAATTAGTAGCTAAGCCGTAGCTATCCAACAGTTTTCTTGTAGTGTGAGCAGCACCAGTCACATGAGATTGAAGTTGGAATTCTTTGTTGGGTCACCAAGCTGGTTTGGATACTCGGCATACAACTAAAACTGTAGAGTTGAGTGAGGTGGAACTATGCCATAGATTTCGAGCAAAAGGTGAAGTGAGGTGGAACTATGCCACAAATTTAGTTTCCATGGATAGTTGACCAAGGGAAACAGGTTGGAGTCAGGGATCAGGGTCTGTGTAGAAGAGCAAAGTTGGAAGCACATCTTGTTGTGGTTTTCATCCTTTCATTTGACGCTTAGGTTTTAGACTTTCAAAACTAAATGTTGGGTTAGAGCAGTTACCGGTTAAATTGAGTGGGTTTGTGTTTTATGTAGTTCTAGTAGATTGGGAATAATATAATAAAATAGTATAAATTCTATAAATCCTAAGCTTATTAATGTTTAAACTATCAAATTCATTTGATTCTATTTAGTGGCTTATAGTATCTTTTTTTTTCTTGTTCAGTGTATTTGATTTAGGTTTGTATTCGTTTGTGTCTTTTTTTGGTCGACTATATAAAAATATGATTTTTAGAATTAACTATTCTATAATTTTAAAATTTATAATTTTAAATAATGCAGTTATTTATAAAATAAAGAATATAATGTAGTTATCTATATTTTGGGTTATTGTTTATATATAAGATACCAATTTATGTTTTATTGATAAAATAACAAATTATGTTTTTTTGATAATTTTAAAATTCAGTATAGTTTATAATATATATATAATTGTTTTCTTTGCTAAAATGATATCTCATTGTAACTTTATTAATATTTTTTATAATTTAATTATTTTGAGTACATTTTTTTTCAATTTCTTCATTTTTGATTATGAATATTTTGTTCGATCTAATATAAAATATCATATAATTTACAATATCTAATGAATTTGAAAGTTTTGTCTTCTTAGAATCGATATATAACTGTTATTATAGAGTTTTAATAATGAAAATAATTTAGACTTATTTGGTAAATCATTAGATTGATTTTATGGATTTTTATTTAATAGTTTAAAGAAAAAAATGACATTCGATTTTGGATTATCTATAGAAAAACCTAATTTTTCTCTGACTGTTTTTCTAGCGCCGCCGCCGACCCTAAAGTTTCATCTCTCCTATCCTTTCCGGCGGCCGGCGATCTGCTCCTATGCCGCTGGGAGAGGCTCTTCGTTTCGTCTCCTTGTCCTGTATAGCTTTGGTGTCGCCTATCCAGCTCCTCTGAAGGTCTACTCTTCATCCTCTGTCCCTTGGTCGTTGTCTTCGGAGTTGCGGTCGTCTCCGGTGTTTCCGCAGGTCGCACATCGTCATTGGTGTGAGATCTCGCTTCCGGCGATTCCTAGCTTCTTCTATTTTGGAGGGTATGGTAGGTTGAGTCCTCTCGAATCCGGTGTCGGTGGAGGGTATGGTGTGTTTCTGTCCCCGTCCCGGTGGTGATGGGTCATCAGAGTGAAGGTTATGGGTGTTGATTTCCGCACTGTGGAGGTGGCTACTCAAGCGTCTCTAGCTCCTTTTTTCCACTCGGAGTCGTGTGGTAGGTGGCCTCTCGGTTTAGTGTTTGTTTTTGGTTGTTTTGGTCTTGTTGGTTTTATGTTGTATCTGGCTTCCTGCACCTAGACAAGTTATATATATACTAACATTATATATATATATATTTGGCAGACAAAAAGTATATATATATTAATTTAAAGCTTTCAATTTGGATCCATACTTCTTTGTCGTCTAGTCTTCTTCTCCTTGGTGCTGTTCGTTTGTTAGACGCAGGCGGCTGCGGCTGCGTCCAGCGTTTAAACGTTGCGGTCAGACGCAATAAATATTGTTCGTTTGTCAGACGCGCGTCTGGCCGCAGCCGCAGCCGCAAGACAGTTCGTTTGTCAAACGCAGCCGCAGCCGCAAACAAAGACGCAGACGCAGCCGCAAGACTGTTCGTTTTATAGACGCTGCGGTCATTTTTCATTAAATTCAGATTTTTTTTTTTTAATTGTACATTTAAAATTTTGATAAACAATGTTTATTTTCTCATTAAAATTTGTATATTTTAAAATTTTGAAAATTCAATATTTTATATATCCATAAGATTTATACATCCATAAGTTTTTCTTGTTTAATTAGGATTGTTTAATTAGGATTTAGTGTTCCTTCTGGACTTAGCACCAATATAAGCTACCTTACTGGTCTTTGATAATGGTAAAATGTTTATTAGCTTCTCTTCATGTCAAAAACTCATTATAAGCCACACAAATCTTTAAATGTAACATTTCTATTTTATCATTCTCCATGCAAAAGAAGATAAGAGTGATTCAAGTTCGAATTTCACATTCAAAACCCAATGGGAACTTAGATGTCATTACAACAAAACCTGCAACCATAAAAAACTACTCTTCTTAGTGTCTTCAATCTTCATTCATTCTTGGATGGAGTTCTTGAGATTCTTCAACCATAACAAGTACTCTCTGCTATCTTTCTTCATCATGTACTCATACATGAAATCAGTCACGCTTGGTTTTATACCTCTGGTCTCGAGATACCCAAATCCCTGCCAAAAAGAAAGTAGAATCAGAGATATACTTTTAAGGACAAAATATCAATCTTCATATCTGAGACAACAAGATTACAAGACATATTAAGCGTTCTTTTTTGACACTCAACAAGTTGTTATCGATTCATTAAACAATTCTGAGAGATAACTAGATGTAATCAATTACAATGAATCCAAGATTCTTCTAAAAGCGTAAGAACTCACAAAATGGGGAACAAAAAGTAACTTAAAATCACTAACAAAGCATAGAGAATCATGAGGACTAAGCAAAATTCCACAGAGAAAAACATGTGGAGTTAAATTTTGTAAGAAGAGTAGCTAATAAGACCCACAGGTTCTTGGATTCATAAGCAAACATCACAAGAAACATGTTGAAACATTAGTGTGGTACAAGGATAATAAGACCCAAACCTGAATGCAAACTAAATCAATGTGCAGAGAATATGTTTCCAGTGTTTGATACAATCCCTTGAGATGATCTGAATCCCAAAACGCCAGGCACTCTTACCACACCAACCTAAAGCAAAATCTACAAGGTTAGCAGCAGATTACACTAATACTGAGGAGTCAAAAAGGCACAAACACCGGAATGAGACCAAACATTTACCAGAATTCAGACATGGGCAAATTCATCAAGTGGTATGAGATTCAAAAACACATAATCAAAGAAGCTAGCGAAAGGGGATAAAAGAGAAGAGAAAACCCAGATAATATTGACCTTAAATCACCCTAATAGAAGCAGAAGAACAAAGATTCATCGGTACACATTTTTAATAGAAGTAGAAGAACAAAGATTCATCAGTTGTCTGTCACTAGACAAAGGTGATACACGAGAAATGAAAACAAAACGGAATGGATTTCATGTATCAAAGGAGATGAGCAACAACAAGAGTCATGCGATACACAAGAAGCCAAAAACGTAGAACATTTGGCTCAAGCTGCTAAATCTAAGAAACCCAATTCACTCAAGCAAAAAAATACAGAGAAAAGAGATACCTGTAAGTTCGATACCTGTAAATACAGAGATAGAGGCAAAGCATAACAAGCGACGAGACGAAGACGATTCTAGCTCCTCGAAGAACAAAATCCAGAGAAAAGAGAAGAAAATTCGATAACCAGAGATGAGACGAGACGAGACGAGACGATTCTAGCTCCTCGAACCTGAGATGAGAGGATTGAAGATCGTTTTCATTAGGCGGCTCAGACAAGAAGAAGCTTGTTTCACGAACAAATTAGGGTTGGGTGATTTTGTAATTCGCATAAAAACATAAGGGTAAATCTGTCTTTTGTAATTTTAGCCGCAGCAGTTGGAACGTGAACGCTAATTTTAGTTGCGGTCAAAAAATCCGGCGTTTAGCCGCAGCGTTTAGACGCGGCGTTTGACCGCAGGAGGCTGCGTCTATCGAACGAACAAAGTTTGGCCGCAGCCGCAGACGCAGCCCTCCTGCGGCTATCAAACGAACAGCACCCTTGTCGATATTAGAAGATGGCATGATATACGCGAATTAAACATAGTATGGAAACCCAATAGATATGGAAATTTTCTCAACCACTCGACTTTTTAGATTCGGATTCTGTAATTACCCTAGAATTTTTCTTTCGCACACACTCATGGCGTCGTGGAGAATCTTATCAATGCGTCTCCGTTCATCTCTAACAGATCTGCTGCCAAATTCAAGAGCCGAAACCATAGACATCCGTCTCCTTCATTCGCTCACTGTGTTGTGTTCTTTTTGGTAATTTCTTCGGCGATATTGCACGCCTCCTCTTCTCCGGAAAACTCGGCTGTGCCATCGTGTGCGCCATCATCTGCGCAATTGTATGTTCCAAATAAGGATGATGTGAAT
Organism: Orychophragmus violaceus; assembly: GCA_030180135.1. NCBI lineage: Eukaryota > Viridiplantae > Streptophyta > Magnoliopsida > Brassicales > Brassicaceae > Orychophragmus > Orychophragmus violaceus. The sequence goes on along the minus strand of CM058230.1, from coordinate 85,093,185 downwards.
AAGAATTATGATTACGGCGGTACATGTGCAATTCCAATCTGTTTCATTTTTGAAATTCTGGAAAATTCTTTTCTATATATGCTTGCCCAAAACAAAATGAGAATAAATTTTGGCCCGATTCTTTTTTTGCTAGGCAGATTGAAAACTATTACGCGTTGACTATGCTAATAACGCCGGCCGCCAAAATCAAATCTGCGTTGACCGATTAGTTAAGCCGATCGGATGCAAGTTATCAGATGCAAGCAGCCGCGGGCACTCTCTATCATACGCCTAAGCGGCCGTCTAGGTGGTTAGGCGGCCGCGTTTTCGAACATGGATATTTTTCATTAATGTTTCTTGTTTCTTTCTTTTTTAAATTTCATCTTAAATCATAATCCCTTATTCTATCAGTGGATTTGTCTCCATGTACTTTTGAAACTTTCGCATTGTTACTATAATAAATATATTTAAATATAAGTTAGACAATAATGGTCATATATAAATAAGATGATAGTGATTTAGTTTATAGAATTTTATATAATATATTTTTAAATGATATATATTAGTTATAAAATCTAGCGATTAAAATCGGAGATCAGAAAATTATACAATCCCAGTTTAATAGGATAAAAACTAGCGAACAAAAAGGAGAAATATGAGAACTTCAAATACTAGAAGAGGAAAGAAAATCTAAGGCGCAAAATGGCTTAAATTTAATGGACAAAAGCAAAACTCGTCTTCCGCCACAACTTGGTTCACGGATCCCAATTTGTCTATAACCGAAACTCGATCCACATAACGGCGAAGCTTCCATTCAGATCATGGACGCCGATTAGATGAAGCAGCCAACCACCAGGCCCTCTAAACCCTAAACACCTCTTATACTCCTCTCGCTCTACCTCTGAGACACCATGCACAACCCAGAAACTTCGATCTTGCTTACCGCTCCTCCACCTCCACCAATCACACCCGCAAGGGAATCACCATCCTCTAAGAACAGTCAACGTCAACATAAGACATTGGGAAGGCTATGACAGCAAACTAACTGGCTTCACGTTATTCATATTAAACTTTTTGAAGACTTTGTTCACATACTCTTCTTGTGACAATTTAAGATCATCCTTGCTTTTAATAATTTTTATTCTAAATATTTGTTTTGTTTCTCCTATGTCTTTTATCGTAAAATTTTCCATGATATTCTCCTTTAAGTTATTGATTTCATCCAAACATGCTTCCACTATCAGCATGTAATCAACATTCATGAGCAATATCAAATTCAAATTTTCAAGCCTTTTGAAGTAACAATAGTGGGCAACTTCAAATCTCAAGAAACAATCCTTTTTTATAAAGCTGTCAGACTTTTTATACCATTGTCTTGGAGTTTGTTTTAAGCTATACAAACTTATTTTAAACTTACACAACATACATTATTTCCATTTGACTTTAAAGCCTTCTGGTTGTTTCATATAAATTTCATCATCCAAATCTCAGTGAAAAAATGTTGTTTCACATCCACTTGTTGAAGATGTAAATCTTCTTTTGTCACCAGTTTGACTTTAGGAGAACATATATTTATGTAGTATATGCCTTTTTTTGTTGGAACCCCTTAACAACAAGCCACACTTTATAACGTCGTCATCCATCATGTTCTTCTTTTATCAAGTAGATCCATTTGTTATGAAACGTCTTTTTCTCTGTAGGAAATTCTTCCAACTCCCACGTGTGATTGGACATTAACGAGTTTATCTCTTCATTCATTGCAAACTCCCACTTGATCAATTCATCGATTTGCATTGTCTATCATAACATTCATGCTCGCCTTTACTTGATTACGTTCAAAACAATTATACTATTTTTTTTTACAAAAATAATATAATTTTCTTTTTCATTTCTTCGTTTTTTATCTCTTTTTATTTTGTTTTGGAATAAATTGTAACAATGAAAATTACTCTCTATTTATAAAAGAAATCTCAGAGAATTGGTAAAAAAAAATTATTGAACCACTAGCCACTTTAACTTTAAAAAAAATATTTTTAATTTCATTTCGAACACCGTTCAAAAAAAGTTATGTAACTACCAAATAGATCTTGGCTTTATTTGTTAATCCCTGCATGCGTTCAGTGATAATTAATAAATATGCTTATTTTTATAATTTATTACGATGAAATCTTTAGATCTGCAGTGTTTTTGTAGCTTGGCACGCAGTTACTATTGTTTTACTAACTGATGTGGAATAATTCTTCTTCTTTTTGGCGAGTTAGGTCTATAATTCTTGCTACAAAGTTATAGGCACATTCGTCCAACAATTTTTCAGTAATAATATCCGATTTGAGAAACTGTTTCCAACCTTTATAAAATAAAATTTTAAACACAGATACATATTTCTTTAATGATTACTCTCGTATATTTTTATACCAAATTTGTCTTAACATTCTACTAAATATACTGATATGTAACGGGGTTTAATTAAGAAATGCTAGCATTTTATTTCTTTGGGCATATATAGTTACAGCTTGCATCCAAAAACAAGAAGAAAAAATCAAACACAAACGAAATAATATTTATTCTATTAAAAGATGAGGATTTTAAAAAAAAACCTTCTCTTCACATATTATTTACATTTACAGATTCTGCTATTAGAAATACAAATTATTTAATTAATTTATTATACAAAAGTCTTAATTATTAATACACATGTATTAGAGATGGCCGAGATCCAATACTAAATTCAGATAAACATGCGGATTTTATGATAATGGGTGAGACCCGTTTCTTTTGTAATTTAGACGAGACCATATTGATTTATTGGATTCTCTAAAAGTCCATTCAATTTGTTTTTTATCGGTCCACAATTCAAATAGATTCATTTTTAAAACATATTACCTACACTATAAATATTATACTGTGTATGTAAAATTATCTAACATTTAATATTTTCAAAAACCAATGAATATTGTTTATATAAAACATCAAACTAATAGAAACACATTAGAGAATGTTTTGAAATCACACATTCACAGTTTACCAATATTTATATTTTATAAAGATACTATAAATAACATTCATTATTTCAAAAATTGACTAATATACATATATAATTTAATTTTTTCCACATCAATATTGTAAAATATAATCCAAAATCTACACTATCCTAAATACTAATCCATAATATTTAGAAAATATTCAAATATGAAGATCAAAAAATTTAAAATACACTAGAATTTGAATTTTACAATTCAAATTAATAAAAACATATTATTTAGGAAACCTAATATTAAGATCATCCAATATTGGAATGTTCGAAACTTATTCCTTATATATTTTATCAATGTTTTGAAATTAATACTATTAAAAATGAAGTATTTTAAAGACTAATTTTTACTTGACATGTATATTATGAAATATACCATTAAAATTAATTAGTGTTTAATAATTAATAAGGATATTTTTGGATTTTTAAAATTAAACTATATGTGTGTTATGCTAAATATTCTTTAATTAATGATTTTATTCTAAAATATATTCATAATATATTTTAATATTTTTTTGTTTAAATATATATATATATATATTATATTATAATAAAATCTTATGAAAAATTATTTTTTCGATTTGATAAATAATTATTAATTTTGTATTTATTATAAAGTAATTTTAGTTATATTTTAATCTAACTATTCTTTAATTTATGATTTAATTCAAAAATATATTAATAATATATTTTGTATCAAATATAATTATAAATAATATTATAAAAATATTACAAAATAGTTTATTTTCATGATTTCTTAAGAAAAATAATAATTAAATTCGTATTTATTATTATAATTTATTAAAAATAATTTTAATTACATTTTTAATCTGTAAAATAAACACAAATTTTTTATATTTAAACTCTAAACCATGTTGAAAAGTAAATTAGTCAATTTTAATTATCTATGCTATTAAAAGAAACTTTGTCTACTAGAAGACGGGTTAAAAAGATGCATTAATAAGTTTCACTTGATATATTCTTAATTTGATAAAAAATTAAAATTATTCAATATTTATATTATTCGAATATATGATGCGTTAGATTACGGTTGATGTTTTTATGATCAAAATTTTTAAATGCTGTTTATCAATATTTTAAAATACTTAGACTACTATAAAATGAGTTAAAATATAAATTAATTTGTTATGATTATAAAAAAATATTAGCAAGATTATGTTACAAGTTAAAAAGATGAATTAACCATTTTTAATTATAGGAACATAAAAATAAACATAAATCAATCCAAAAATGTTAATGAAAGAATTGTCATATTTTAGTTACATTGTAACCATTATAAAATGCGTTTAAAAATAAATATCCAATTTTAATTATTTATACTATTAAAAATAAATTTTGCATATTGTAAGTCAGATTAAAAATATGAATTAACCAATTTAAATTGATATATTTTTTATTTGATAAATGTTTTAAATTATTTATTGTTTATGCTATTCTAATATATGTTGAGTTAGAATACAATTAATGTTTTTTTAAATTTTTTTTAATCAAATTTTCAAAATATTTCAATTACTATAACATAGATTGAAATATAGATTATCATATTTTTAACTTTTATAAATCGTAATTATTTTTATATAAAATTATAATTTAATTATCAAGTTGAAAATAAAATATTCTTTAAAATATTTTAAATCAACACAATACATGTTATACTTATATCACACTAGTATGATTCGCTCGCACCATGTGCGAGCACAAACATTATCAACAATTTTTTTTAAATTAAAAATTATCATTTTATTAAAAATAATAATATTATAACAAATCTATATCGAACTATTTGTAATTAAATATAAATATAAATATTATCATACTTAACCTCTTATTAAAATATTTTATAGTTTATTCTAAAATAAATTAATAACAACATAATATATTATATTTATATTTCTATGTATTAACATCAATATATAAGGTTATTTTTTTATCATTTATATGTAAATTCAAAATTTATATAAATAACAAAAACTTACTATATAAAATTATATTTTCTATAACAACCATATTTATTAGTATTTAAAAATCTTCATAAATATTTTCATATTTATCATCTTACTTTTTAATTTTTATCCAAAATTATTTAAATCTAATAATTAAAATTAATATTAAAATATAATTATATGTATAAATATTATAACCTTTTATTAACATATTTTATCTTTATATTTATTCAAATTTAAAATTCATATTATTAATACGATTTACTATATAAATTTGTATTGTCCACAATAGTCGTAGTTATCAATATTAAAAACTCATAATTCAAAAAAAAATTTCTATTTATCGGTTTTTTTAATCTGAATGATGTATATCTCTAAAATAAAATAAAAAATAACTTTTAAAACTAATATAATAAATAACAAAATTATAAATACAGACTAAGGTTAATATTGTAAAAAACATAATTTTACTAATGATAAATTAGTAATTAAATAATTTGAAAACGAATATAAGGCCAAAAGCACTTCTCAATTAATATAAAGATAACTTAAGTGATTGTTTTATCAAAAATAAAATATTATAAAATTATTTATTAAAAAATATGTATCCACGTTTTTTTAACGCTCATCAATATCTTTTTTCGCTAAAAGGTTTTTCATTTCATAACCATGGACGAATACATTTTTGGATACAATCTGCAAGTCTAAAACTGGCTATCACGACCCGATACCGGAGCCAAGAGCCGGCAGACAAAGACAAATCCCCGGAGACAAAACATACACAAGACAATAGACCGAGAAGAAACAACAACCTAAATAACGAAGGATCGCTAGTCAGAACCCGCTAACAACAACCAAAGAAAAGTCAAGCATCAGATTGAGAACAAGCAGACCTGACAACGAAGAAGAAGTGCGCACCAAACACCGAGAGAGAAAGAAGCGTAACATCTGGAGTCGAGAATTATTGAGGCAGGTCTACCGACACTCATTATATTGCGCCACCATAGGAGCCACGAGCAAGTCGTATGCAAACCAAGCCAAGAAAAACGAAGGACCACTGCTTACCATTCGTCACCAACCGACTAGATGAGAAAAGGCCGAAGCTCCAATTCCTTAAAGTTATGCCGGAGAACCCTTGCCAGAGATAGAAAACCAAAGACAGAAGATAAAGAGAATAACCGCATGAACTATACCGAAACAATCAACAAGAAGGAAAAGCACACTCTCCGAGCTAAGAAACAACACTACCCAAAGCATATTAAACCACAAACACAACAGCCAAACGAAGATGAAAAACCGCCAAGCTAAATGAAGCCGCTAGCTAGAGACCTCCACCCACAAAGCTATAGCTCTACCACAAGATCTGACAAATAAACCTGAAAGCCAAAATTAAACAGATTCTCCTAAACCATACCAATCCTAGCCAAAAGAGAACATAAACACACTAAACCCAACACCTCCTAAACCAAACCAACCTTCCACCAACAACTCAAGATATCACGGTATAAACTCGTACGAGACCGTGAACAATCTGCGCCAAGACACCCACGGAGGCTTCGTCGGAGAAAAACCGACTCAGAACCACCACAGCTACCGAACACCTTCACGCCTAAGAACATGAACTGTTACGCAAGATTAGGATACTTTCCTATTATTTAGGCAAATCGTATCTTTGTGTATATCTATTTACTTGTACGATAAGTCTTATGTAACTATATATACGCCGTGAGCGATCAATAATAAACCAACACTTTCTGCGAAGGTTTACATGGTATCAGAGCAGGTTAAACTTTAACCTATTTCTTTTCTAAAAAAAAACCTAATCGGCCGCCGTACTCTCAAGGCTTAGCCGATTATCTTCTTTCTCCTTTTCACCATGTCTGCCGAAACTAATACTACTACCAAAGAATCAATCACATCTTCTCCTTACTACTTATCTTCTAATGATCAACCTCACCATGTGATCACTCCGTTTCATCTTACGGGTGACAACTATGAGAAGTGGGCAAAGATTGCTTGCAATAATCTCTCAGCAAAACACAAATTAGGTTTTGTCGATGGGTCTCTCCTCAAACCGTCCGAGGACTCTCCGGACCATAAACGTTGGGTCCAAACTAACTCCATGTTATGCGGTTGGCTCTATGCCAGTCTTGATACTAAAGTTCAGTCAGTTGTCTCATTCGTCAACAATGCGAAGACTCTTTGGGAAAACTTACGTACTCGTTATTCTATCGGAAACGCGTCACGCGTTCATCAAATCAAAACATCGATTGCAAGTTGCAACCAAGACGGAGCAGCAGTCGCAGATTACTTTGGCAAGCTCAAAGTTATGTAGGATGACCTTGATGATTTTGAACCACTAATTGAGTGCTGCTGCAACATATCTACATGCTCTCAGTCTCTCAAACAACAGAGACGTCGAGATCTCGAACGCATCCACCAATTTCTCATGGGATTAGATGGCTCGCGGTTCGGTACAACACGTACAAATCTTCTCAGCCGTCTCAATCGAGACACAAATATGAATCTTGATCATGTATATTCAGAAGTCGTGGCTGAGGAAAGACACCTCATCGTTACTCGCAGCAAAGAAGAAAGGTTGGATGCAGTCGGATTCGCTGTCAAAACGGGTGTCAACGCCATCGCTTCTGCTGCCCGAGTGAACTCAGGACCGTGTACTCACTGTGGACGATCCAATCACTCCGTTGATACTTGCTTCCAGCTCCATGGTTTACCGGATTAGTGGGTTGAGAAACATGGCGACAACAGAGGTAGTTCTCGTTCAGAATCATCACGTGGACGCGGACGTGGGACTCCTCGCGGTCGCGGACGAGGCCGTGGCTTCTCTTTCCGAGCTAACAATGCTCAAGTAACAACAACCGACGACTCACCAGACATTCCAGGCGTAAGCAAAGAGACCTAGTCGGCAATTGTTAATCTCCTAAAGACTGATACATCAAACAACAATGAAAAACTGTCTGGTAAGCGATCATGTGTCGAATATCTTCTTGATTCCGGTGCTTCTCACCATATGGCAGGTGATGAAGATCTCCTCGTCGACATACATACTATCCCACAAAGCATCATCGTGTTACCAAATGGAAAACACACGTTTGCTACCAAAGAAGGAACGATGAAACTTGGAAACCACGTTCAGTTAAACCGAGTTTTATTCGTTCCTGATCTTTCTTGCACCCTCATCTCTTTAGCTCGCCTACTTCGTGAGATGTCATCCTTTGCTATTTTCACTGATAAATACTGTGTTATCCAGGACCGTATTACGAAGATGCTGATTGGAGCAGGTGAAGAGAGAGAGGGGGTCTATCATTTCCGTGGCGAAGTCTCAGCAAAAGCCAACAGAGTTCAAAAACCCAGCAAGAATCTGTGGCATGAGCGGTTGGGACACCCGTCCAGCAAAGTATTATCTAGTTTTCTATCTATTTTTCCTGAGTTTGATCAATCTAGTAGTGATAATAGAGATTTCTGCGAAGTTTGTATTCAAGCAAAACAAACACGTTCGGTTTTTCCCGATAGTATTAATAAAGCAACTGCGAGTTTCTCTTTGATTCACTGTGACATATGGGGACCGTACAAACTTGCATCATCTTGTGGTGCTCACTATTTTCTAACCTTGGTCGACGATCATTCACGAGCAGTTTGGGTTACACTCATGCTTGCTAAGAACGAAGCAGCTCCTCTCATAAAACAGTTTGTCGCAATGGCTGCTCGCCAGTTTGGAAAAACAGTCCATACTATACGCAGCGACAACGGCAGTGAGTTTATGAGCTTGCGGTCTTATTTTCAAGATAATGGAATCCAACATCAGACTTCGTGCGTGTACACACCTCAACAAAATGGACGAGTTGAGAGGAAACATCGTCATATTCTTAACATGGCTCGGGCTTTGCTCTTCCACGCGAAGTTACCCACTAAGTTTTGGGGCGAGAGCGTTCTTACCGCTGCATATTTAATCAACCGGACACCGACTCCATTGCTGAAAGGACTCACTCCATACGAGGTACTTCACTCGACACCTCCTCCATATCATCATCTCCGGGTCTTCGGCTCCTTATGCTTTGCTAAAAGACACTCGGCTAGACAAGATAAATTCGATGCCCGGAGCAAGAAATGTATCTTCATGGGTTATCCTCACCAACAGAAAGGCTGGCGTGTGTACGATCTTGAACATGAAGATTTCTTTGTATCTCGAGACGTCGTATTCCATGAAGATGTTTTTCCATATCATACTCACCATCCGGATACTGCTCCCGCCACGTCTTTATCATTTCCCACTCCTCTAACGGATGATGATGACGAACAGGGGGAGTTCATTACCAGGACTATAGTAGACAGGGGGAGATCGTCTCCACCATCACCTTCTGATTTGGAAAATAATGACAATGCCAACATCGCTGAGCCTCTGGAGAATGGTTCCGATGATACTGTTGAACCTACTGAGACCGAAATAGAACAATACGATTTGGGAGTCGAGCCTCTTGGCCGTGGTCACAGAACAAAACAGCCTTCAGTTCTGCTTGCACCATACGTCACTTACTCTGCTCGGCGACACGACCCTCTCTTCTCTCTCTCGTCTGCTCCTTCATCAGCTTCTCCAGGTACTTGTCTCTACCCTATAACACAGTATTTATCTTGTGAGAAGTTTGGTGCTGCGCATTGCAGATTTATCGCTGCTGTCGAAACCATCGATGAACCGGTCACATACAAGCAAGCTGCAAAACAACTCGAATGGCGCAACGCTATGAGAAGTGAAATTGATGCTTTGGAACTTAACAACACATGGACTTTGGAACCCTTACCACCGAAGGCAAAAGCACTCGGTTCAAAATGGGTGTATCGTTTGAAATTCAAATCTGATGGTACGCTTGAACGATATAAAGCGAGACTTGTCGCGCTCGGAAATCATCAAAAGGAGGGTATCGACTTCTCCGATACCTTTGCTCCGGTTGCGAAGATGCAGACGGTTCGTCTATTGTTGAGTGTAGCAGCAATCAAGAATTGGGAACTCCATCAAATGGACGTCCACAACGCCTTCTTACACGGCGATCTCGATGAAATCATCTATATGAAGCCACCTCCTGGATTCTTACCTGACGATTCATCCCTGGTTTGTAAACTCAAAAAGTCTATTTATGGCTTACGTCAGTCACCACGATGTTGGTTTGCTAAATTATCCACGGCATTACTACAATATGGCTTCATCCGATCTCATAAAGACAACTCTCTCTTCGCTTACATCAGAGGATCCGTGACTCTCCATGTGCTTGTTTATGTCGATGATTTGATCATCTCCGGTAACAACACAGTCGTGATCAGCTCTTTCAAAGCATACCTCAATCGCTGTTTCAAAATGAAAGACTTGGGCGTGTTGAAATACTTTCTCGGCTTGGAGGTCGCTCATGGACCAGATGGTATCTTCGTCTCTCAGCGGAAATATTGTATGGACATCATAGACGAATGTGGTCTCTCAGGCTCACGTCCGGTGGAGACACCTCTTGAGCAGCATCATACGCTCCTCTCGTCGAAGAGCGCTGCACACTCGGACCCGGCCATGTATCGTCGATTAATTGGTCGTATGGTCTATCTTACTCATACCAGACCGGAGCTGAGTTATGCAGTCAATATTCTCGCCCAGTTTATGCAAACTCCGCTACTTGATCATTGGGATGCTGCTCAACGTGTTGTCCGATACTTAAAGAATGCTCCAGGTCAGGGTATTGTTTTGTCTTCTACGTCATCTCGGCAGATTCACGCATACTGTGACTCGGACTACAACACCTGCCCGAACTCACGAAAATCCTTAACTGGCTACATTGTGCAACTGGGAGCATCACCCCTTACTTGGAAAACAAAGAAACAGTCCAGAGTTTCTCTTTCATCAGCTGAGGCAGAATATCGTGTGATGGCAATGACGACGAAAGAATTACTCTGGACCAAAGAGGTACTCGGTTTTCTTGGTGTCTCTCATATGCAACCAATGAGGTTATATTGTGATAGTCAAGCTGCCTTACATATCGCGGCTAATCCGGTTTTCCACGAGCGCACCAAACATATAGAAAGTGATTGTCACTTCATCCATGATGAGATCACTTCGGGCACGCTAGCAACTTCTTACATATCTACTCATGAACAGCCGGCAGACATATTCACCAAGGCACTTGGGATTGAACAATTTTGCTATCTACGGTCCAAGTTGGGCGTTCTAAACTTACACGCTCCACCTTGAGGGGGAGTGGGGGAGTGTTACGCAAGATTAGGATACTTTCCTATTATTTAGGCAAATCGTATCTTTGTGTATATCTCTTTACTTGTACGATAAGTATTATGTAACTATATATACGCCGTGAGCGATCAATAATAAACCAACACTTTCTGCCAAGGTTTACATGAACAAAGCGGCACAAACAAATCCGGCCGAAGCAGGAGAGTTAACCCATCGAACTTCATCAGCCAAGCCCTATGTCTCAGACAACGCGCGCGGCGGAGGAGACAACCGGAGTCTAGAGCCGAGCAGCGCCTAACACAGATCCACAAAGCCGACAGGAAGGAGGAGAGAAGAGATATCGCCGCTAAATACAAATCAACGAAGATAAGACAGAGGACACAAACATGACCTCTCCCGGCGACGGCATCACGAACCACCGGCCGCCGGAGAGGAAGCAAGAAGAAACCGAAAATGTACTGTAGCTCCTTGAGATACGCATCAGAGAGCGTATTGGAGTCTTGGAGAGGACGAGAGTTGGTCCCTTTCTTCTGTGACGCTCATCAGTATCTAGTTAAGTTTTTTTTTTCCCATAGAAGATGGCAGCCTACTCTCGTTCATTATGTATTTTGGGGCACCAGTACCGGATTGGTAGACCCATGGATTCCTTCTATTAAATGTTCTCTTTGGATTAGTCGTGACAATTTTGGTCCCAATATATATATATACTTTGCGATACGACATCGATGATTTGTTCCTCAATTTCACACCTTATACAGATTGAAGTCGTTTGTCAGGTTCATTCACACACAGTGCCATTGTCCATTGAGTTGTCACAATCTGAATAAGCATATATATATGTATGTGTGTGTACCACCTAATTAATTATGTATCACATTAAATCCATTCTTTGGTCAATTTTGGATAATATTTAGAGTACTCTAATATTTAACTAAATTAGCTAATTATATATTCCGGTATCGAATTAACTTAGCTCTCACGAATGTGGGCTAAAAAGAATAATATATATATATATATATATATATATATATATATATGTTATATTAACCCTGTTCAAAAACGCGGCTTAGGCGGCCGGGAAGTCGCCGGGAAAGCGTTGAGCGGGCCTGAACCGCCGCGATTTGCATTTGGGCGGCCGAAAAATCGGTGGTCTTTAAAAATCTCGTTTTCTTGAAAGTTTTCGAGTTGGAACCTTATATTTGTTTGTAGATCTGTCATATTTAACTAAAATCCACTAAAAAACAAGTTAAAATCGCGAAAAACTGAAGAAAAAAAAATGGCAGCCGCACAATTTTGGGTTTTCAGAGACGCAGGCAAGAGGAAGACGATAAGAGTATTTTTGTCCTTTCGTCTTCATTAATGAAAAAAAAAAAAATACAAAACTGCACTTTTCAAGTGTCGAACTTGTGACCTGAAATCATAAACCCGACCCCAGAACCACTAGGATACGGTACTAATGCAACAACTCCCTACAATAATAATATATATCTGATATATATCGATAAAAACATATAAAATTCTACTATGATTAATCCCTGTGTACTCTCCGATTTTTCCATTAGGCGCTAGACCCAACCCGACCGCCCGACTAACGCCTAGCGCGTATTCGAACAGTGGTTATATATCTAATCTATTAAAACAGGAAGATTTGCCATGGTACATAAATGTTGTTCCCAAAATTTGTCCTTGATATTATTATGATTTATAACCTTCATTAAGGGCAAAACTGTAAAACAATATATATTAATGATTTAATTAAATTTTATTAAGAGTAATTAGGGAATATAACATTATCTCTACAATCCATGTTTCCAAACAAGACAATTATTATACATGTAGCCAAACAACCAAATTTTAATGGGTCCCACTTTTCTAATTAATTAAAATCAAAATAAATTAATTGATAAATATAATTAATAATTTATACATCAACTATTATATATAAATTAAATTCTCTAATTTATGATTTAATTCAAAATATATTTATAATATATTTTAATATCTTTTTCAAATATATATATATACATATTACGATTGATGTTTTTACGATTGTATTTTTTAGCAAGTTTTTTCATCAAACTGAAAAATATTTAATTAATTAAACGGGTTGAAAAATTAATTAGTCAATCTCGATTATAAATTTTCTATAAAAAAATTCGCATATAGTAAATAATTTCAGTTGATATATTTTAAACTTAATAAAAATAATAAAATGATTTCATACTTATATTATTCAAATATTTGAAGCGTCAAATTATGCTTTATGTTTGAATGAAGTTTTTAACGGATAGTTCCATCAAATTTGCAAATTATATATACGACTACAAAATGTATTTTATAAAATAATATTTTAGATAAATATAATAACAATTAAATATATACCACATAACTTTTACAATAGTTGTTTTCACATATATATATTTTTTCCAAACTATGATCTTACGATACAACACATATTAAATTATATAATGCGAAATCGTTATTTTAATCTCTTAATCCTTACGATATATCTCTTCTAAATAACACATAATTCATTTTTAAAAAAAAACTAAATTGCTAACTCGCTGTTTATAATGTTGGTTAAACAATTATAATCAAAATTAGATTACATAATTAAAAATCTAAACTACTATTAACAAAATGAATAAAAAACAAAATTTGTAAAGAAAATTAAACCCGCACTTTTTAAGTGCGGGTCAAAATCTAGTAATCTCTTAAAATTTAAGTAGTTGTTTCTTCTTGTCCATGTATCTTATTCAGATTTCCCATAATGAACAGAAAGGACTGGTTTATCTTCCAAGTCCAAGTTCTTTCTTTTCTCGTCTCAAGAATAAGCCTTTTACGTTACGGGCCTTGTGACCCAATTGGAGGTTGTCGCATGGAACTGGCCTTTAATGGGAAAAAAATCTAGTATGGATCTCATTACTCTTTATGACCCTATAAATCCCTATCTTATCTTTAATGAATCAATACTATTAAAAAATTGGAGTTTGTCCATGGTACATAAATGTTGTTCCTGAAATTTGCCCTTAATATTATTAGGATTTGTAACCTTCATTAAGGGTAATTAGGGAATATAACATTATCTCTACAATCCATGTTTCCAAACAAGACAATTATTAAACATGTAACCAAACAACCAAAATCTAATAGGTCCCACTTTCCTAATTAATTAAAATCAAAACAAATTAATTGATAAATATAATGAATAATTTATACATCAACTATTATATATAAATTAAGATTCTCTAATTTATGATCTTAATTTATGATTTAATTCAAAATATATTTATAATATATTTTAATATCTTTTTATTTTGTTTCAAAATATATATATATATATGTACACATATTACGATTGATGTTTTTACGATTGTACTTTTTAGCAGGTTTTTCCATCAAACTGAAAAATATTTAATTAATTAAACGGGTTGAAAAATTAATTAACCAATCTCGATTATAAATTTTCTATAAAAAAATTCGCATATAGTAAATAATTTCAGCTGATATATTTTAAAATTAATAAAATATTAAAATGATTTCATACTTATATTATTCAAATATTTGAAATATATTTTAATATCTTTTTATTTTGTTTCAAATATATATATATATATATACACACATATTACGATTGATGTTTTTACGATTGTACTTTTTAGCAGGTTTTTCCATCAAACTGACAAATATTTAATTAATTAAACGGGTTGAAAATTTAATTAGCCAATCTCAATTATAAATTTTCTAAAAAAAATTCGCATATAGTAAATAATTTCAGCTGATATATTTTAAAATTAATAAAATAATAAAATGATTTCATACTTATATTATTCAAATATTTGAAGCGTCAAATTATGCTTTATGTTTGAATGAAGTTTTTAACGGATAGTTCCATCAAATTTGCAAATTATATATACGACTACAACATGTATTTTATAAAATAATATTTAAGATAAATAAAATAACAATTAAACATATACCACATAACTTTTACAATAGTTGTTTTCACATATATATATTTTTCCAAACTATGATCTTACGATACAACGCAGATTAAAATATATAATGCGAAATCGTTATTTTAATCTCTTAATCCTTACGATATATCTCCTCCAAATAACACATAATTCATTTAAAAAAAAAAACTAAATTGCTAACTCACTGTTTATAATGTTGGTTAAACAATTATAATGAAAATTAGATTACATAATTAAAAATCTAAACTACTATTAACAAAATGAATAAAAAGTAAAATTTGTAAAGAAAATTAAACCCGCACTTAAGTGCGGGTCAAAATCTAGTTCTTTGTTAAAAAAGAAACTAAATGCACCCAATTAATCGACCACCCACATATTATAATCTGATTTGGTTTTTATTGGCACAAAAAAACATAGTCTTCATTAATTTTTATGGTTTCTTTATTATTGTTACACAATTTTGATATGGTCCAAAAAATTGGATTACGATCAGTAAAGTTCAAACTACGAGGTGAGAAATAAACTTAAGTGTGGTCGAAACTGTTCTTTATTAATCTTAAGACCGAAACAAGTAATGAACATGATGGTACGAGGTGGAAGTCCGTCGAATGACGTGCTCCTTAAATATTGCTTGAGCTTGGAGCTTTATAAGAGTAGCTCGGTGCCCTCGAAAATTATAATGTGTCTAAAATGAAGGGTGAAGGGTCCTATTTATAGCGCTTGAAGGCTGACTTCCTTTTGGGCCACTACTTCTTAGCGGATTTGTTTTCTTGGGCCGAGATGAAATTGTTGATTTGACAAGATTTCCAATGGACTGATGGATGTGTGCTAAACTCATATCCGACAATTAGCCCCCCCCCAGTTTGTTAATCTGCGGTCTGGTTGGAGTCGGCGAATTTATTCGACCATTTAAGCAAGGCGGAAATCTTGTTAGGTCGCTTTGCTTCGATCGATACCATCCGCACCGTCAGATCCTATTGTGTTTTTAGGGAAGCGAAAGGACGCGATTTGGGGAAGACGTGATTTTTTGTGTTCTCACAAGGAAAACCCTTCTTATTGGTGCTTAAGGCCTTGTCCTTTCGGTTCTCGCTGCTTCTTCTAAGTGATTTATTTTTGCAAGTTCTGTTCTGTATCCGTTTTCCCGAATTGCTGCTTTCCAGCACCTTCCCTCTCGGATTTGGGGTTTTGATTCCATTGCTTATTTCTTTGCCACCGGGGATTGTCGGTTGAATATGCATTCTTTGCTTGTTAGTCGCTTTCAAACATGTGCGTTTTGTTTCGTGCCAGAATTTTGTCTTTCTTTCTCTGGAATTTTCTAGAAGATCTTTACTGGAGGTGGTTTCTTCGACACTTTCAGTGATTGTATCGTTTTTGTTCCTTTTGTTCAAAGATTAAAGAATGAGTTGGAGGGAGGTTGAGTTTCCAGATTATGTCCTGAGGGTCCTTGCTACCGTAGCGAATAGCCCTCCGGTTCGTGGTTCAGTTGAGAATGTTCGTGCTGCTCAGTAAGTCGAGCAGGTGATTGATAGACCGTTGACACTTTTGTGTCAGGCTGAGAAAGAGAAGGTGACTCCTCCATAGAATCAAACCATCAATACGGATGCATTTGATGAAGACAAAGGTAGGAAAAATGGTGAAGAAGGCGACGCTGGTGGTGAAAAGGAGTTGTTTCCTATTGACACTGGTTCCTTCGGGGAAACGAGTGGCGACTCTGGTCCTGATGGAAATGGCTGTCGTCCAAACAAAAAGAGGCGCAGGTTGGAGGTGGACGACGTGTCTGCCGATTTTGCTGGATTCGGTATATCTGCCGAGGAGCTGAATCATGTGGGAAGTCGTAACGATCCGGACATTCAGATGGTTCTCGATCGCGTCGCATGAGAAGGTCATCAATGGGAGGTGGTTCATCGTTGATTGATGGCTCGATGTTGATAGAGGGCTTGAAGGTGATAGATGGCTCGTTTGAGTTTCGCCATAATGGACCTGGTTTAATTATCCATGATAGGCTTTCTTGTATGAATCTTTTTCAGTATCTGAGCCTAGATACTCGTCATGTTTTGGTTCCTACTGATCAGTTGCTCAAACCCAAGGTTCAACAAAATATGAGTCAATATTTCGCGATGGTGAGCGTCCTTGTTAGCTTGTTTTTTTGCGGCTTGCAGGGGTTCCTTTTCTTATTGTTGTGTTTCTTTTTTTTCGTCAGGCTTTTCCTAATCTTAATCAACTTAGGGATTTCTACGCGGCAGATGTGGCAATTGTGGGCTTGCGACAATCCTTGCGGGGACTCGGAGATGTTCAGAGGAAGCTTGTTGAGATTGAGATTGCGAATGGCGAACTTAAGGGTCGGATTCTTGGTCTTGAGAGAGAACGGCGGGAATCCAAGGATGAGAGTAGAGACCGGGTTAGTTCTCTGAGAGTCGAGGTCGAGTCTCTTAAGTCCGAGTGTGGCCGGCTGCGTTCTTTGAGTGAAGAAGTTGTCCTTTTTAGAGGCGGAGGATGTATGAGAAGACTTCCGAACGCCTTTATAAGATCATGGTGGAGAGGAAAGATGATATCCCGGCGTTGAACAAGTTGTTGGAGTTTCATCAAGTTATTGCCGTGTTCGGCGCTTTTCAACTTCTTTTGGAGGAGGGAGGGAGTTGAGATTCCTTCTGCTCGCCTTAAGCAGCTTAAAGAGTATGATACCCGCTTGCGGGCGGAACTGGATGCCTTGCGAGTTCCAGAGCTTGAGAGGGGTGATTATTTTATGACTCCTCTCAATGATCTCGGGTATGATGACGTGTATTCCGAAGAGTTGGTTGACTGTCCTGGGGGATCAAATGCTTATTACACCCGAGGTGGCTTCTGGTCTGCGAGCTCTGGATATCTCCAAATGACTTAGTGTTATGTTGAATTTCTCTATTCTCTTTTCTTGTTTGTTGTTTTTTTTTAAACACATTCGTCACTGTGTTTGGCCTTTGGAACTTTTCTTTAGTTCGTCTTCTTCTTTTACTTTTTGATTTAAGTACTCCCGTCTCTCTCCGCTTTATGTGGTAAACGGAGGGGAATGATCTGAGCTTGATGCATATTTCGTTTGCTTCTTTGCTTTGACGGAGTTATCGCTTTCTTACTTGTTGGTGTGGTCTTTTTTTTTTTTTTCACTTTGTTTCTGATTGCGTATTGTCGTAGGAGGTGTTCGGGCTCCTTTTTTGGTGTGGGTGCCGCTTGTATTACGAGCGTTTCTTTCCTGGGATATTTGTCCCTCGTTTGGGGTTGGCTGATCTGATTTTTTTGTTGGTCTATATCGTCGGATTGTTGCATGCTCTTTGACGGGTTTTGCCCTTGGAGGTTGTGATTTTGTTTGCTCTCACGAGTCGCATATTGTCTTTGTGTCCAAGGTTTTTGGCAGTCTTGTATGAGTTCGCGAAGTGCTTCCTCGATTTTTTTTTTGTTTTTTTTTGGCGAGGACGAGGTGAGGTCGTCTTTATCTTTTCGTACTGACTTCGCTCTTCCTTTTCTTATTTGGCGAAAGTATCCGAGGAAATGTAATGACTCGAGCGGATGTCTTGCTCATTGCGCCTTGTCTTTGGTGGGCGCTCTGGGGTGCAGACTTCGAGTTTGATTTTGCCGGTGTAGGCTCTTGCTTCGTTTCCTTTTCTGTCTCCCCTCCTTTTTTTGGTGCAAAGTTGTGCTCGGCTTTTGTCTTTTACGGGCGATTTAGTTGCGCTTTTTTTTAATGTTGGCGGGATTGAGCTTGTCACTGGCTCGTTCCGCGATTTTTTTTGTTCGAGGTAAGGTTCGGATTTTGTGAACACTGGTAGGGGGCAAGTTTAGTTTGGCTTATCCTGTTTGTAATTTTTAAGTACGAAGTTGTTTTCGTCTTACATACAAATGTCTGTAGGGGCGAGCCTGGGCCTTGCTTATCCTGTCACTTGTTAGATTTAGGTGCGAGTACGTGCTCGGATTATCCTGTGAAGTCTCTAAATTGAGTTTTGAAAAGGAGGTTCGGCTTATTCAACTTTTTCTGAAGACTTATGCTGGTCTGGCCCCGACTTTTAGGTTGTCGAGGTTGACAACGTGGCGCGATGTCACTACGTCTTGGGACACGTTTAGTTATATCGATCATTTGGACAGAATGTCAATGTCAATATTTTGGTTAATCCGAGTATGTTCCTGGAAGGAAACATGCTTAATGCTGAAGTAAAAAAGTGATTTGGCCTTGTAAAGGCTGCCTACTGATAGGTCTAGTTTTATCCCTATTCTAACTGCAAGTGCACAGTGATGTAGTTGTAGTACTTAAGGTATCGAATCCACAAGGACTCTGGTCACACGATAGATTATAGTAATTCAGATTTAAGCTAAGCGAAGCAATATTGGAAAATGGTAAACAAAATAGCAAGTAAAGAAATCAAACGAGGGGGGTTGTAAGCAATTAACGAAGGTGTCAGGTTCGGGAGTTCTCAGGACATCAGGAATTCAGATAACAAACAATCAAGATTCAAGCTATAGTGTTCTTGAACTAGAATCACGACGGTAAAACTAACCAGCTGTCGCTGCGATAATTATCTATGTCTAACAACCTAGCAGACCAAATTCCTTTGCGAATCCTAGAGTTCTAAACATGCATTAATTCCAAGTTCGTTCGTTCACAATTTCTCTAAACCAAATTCCTTTGCGGATAGATAAATTGCTCACCTAATCAGATCTAGTTAAATAAACCAACTGTCGTTGCATAAATCAACCTATAACCAGTAATCTAAATGGCCAGTTCAGATCAAGCATTAAGAACAGATTAGATGAAGAACTAGATGATGAATCTAATAAATTAGTTAATCTAACATTCCTTCAAATCCCTAATGAGAATCCCTAACCTAACGAGAGATCTACTCAGACATAGCAATCATAACAGATAACATAGTCAAAATAGATATCATAGAATAATCAAAAGAATAAGAACAGGGATTCGAAATCAAGTCTCTTTCGAGAACAAAACCAGCCCCTAAAACTCTCTCTGAAAATAAAACTTAGTTCTGAAAGCCGTCCCTAACAAGTGGCTGTAAAACCTAATTATAAAGCTAAATCACGTTTTGGGGCTTCTTTGTAAATATCAGGAACTTTTGGGCACAACTGCAATTTCATCATTCTTCATTAAACCGCCGAGTTTGGCCCATCTCGCATATGCAATGATCGACACCAAAGGTGTGTCGATCGATTCCTCAAATGTCCACAGAGAACTCTATCTCTCGGCCAAACACTCCAAAAAGCTCCAGAAAGTGCCATAATCACCAAATCTGATCCAAATGTGCTTGTACCTAATAAATACCTGAAAAGACTCTAAAACATAGTAAAGGACTCGATAAATAAAATATATACCATGGTTAAAAGCCCTAAAATCCATGGTATATCAACTCCCCCACACTTAGCCTTTGCTTGTCCTCAAGCAAAACAAAGAACTAAAATGTAGTCAAGAGGTTTGAAAACTTTCAGAAACTCTTTTCATCCTAGAAGTAACAACACTCAGATTCCCCTTAGTAATCCACTGAAAGAATCACCTGCAAGATATCAAGACCAACATGTACTTCCCCTACACTTAGGAACTGTCCTAAGTAAACTCCACAATTACATTCATGCATTCAAATTCACCCTACTGACTTCTGCAAGTATTTAAGTGCGGTCTCACCTAAGGAGTATCGATCAAAGACACATGGATTGTTACCTTGTCAGCTCTAGACCACCATACTATCTTTCTTTGGTCCCTTTCTTCTATTTTCCCTTCCTTAGCATTCTGATTTTTTCCATTGGGTATCATTTTTTTTTTATCAGTGCTCTTCCCGTTAAGGGGTGTACTTTGGACACATTCCATGGATGCACAGGAGATGATAGTTGTAGCTACCACTCCCAGAGACCACTTCGGAGTTACTAACTCATCCTCAGTTTATTATCTTTTTTTTTTCTTTTTTTTTCTGTTTTTTTTTTTTACTTTATGGAAGGGGAGAAGGGAACCAAATAGGACAGGTTTACAGCCTGTGTCAGAACTAACAAGGGAATCCGACACAAGGTATACCAAGCCCTTAGGTGAGAAAATTAAGTCAGTATTAAGGCGAAGTCAGTAAAAGGATCCTCTGATACCTGAAGTGATGTGGGTGTCCTCAGTAGATTGATCTGTGATGGGGTTTTCTAATAGTCATAGATAGAGCATGCAACTTCATCCCGATGGTTACTTAAGTTTCTGCAAGTTCTGTTAATCTTCTAAAAAATCATTGTTTCTTACTTAAACTGGTTTTGACTCGATAAAACAATTTTTTTTTTTTTTTGAAAAACATGCTGACTCTAAGAAAACAGAAAGATAGATGTCAGTAGCACCTCCCCCACACTTAAGACACACTGTCCCCAGTAGTGTCAAGCGAAGGATTGGTAAAAAGAAAGAAAAAGTTAAATGTTAATGGACGTGTTGAGTTCTTTCTGATTTTTACCTCTGTCGCACATGCATCGACCGTTGCACTAGGTGCATCGACCGTTGCTAGGCGATTTTTCGTCGTGTGTCGATCGTTGCTCAGGACCACAACGATCGCTGCAGTGCGATTTCCTTCGTGTTGTGACGATCGACACATGTTGTGTCGATCGACACACTGCAATTTTTCGGATCAGTCAGCAGGTTAGCAAGTTAGTCCGTGAGAAAATCCAAATTTTCGAACCTGCAAGCTGTAAAACACTGAAAACAGGCAAAATCAAGGCAACTGATAATCCTCAAACAAACACATCATCCAAACATAATCATCCTAAGAAAATAAAAAGAAAATGCAAAGAGAAAAAGAAAAACAAGAGAATACAGAACCGAATGTCTGAAAATGGAGACTACGCTCACTCGCTCTCATCATCTATCCCATCATATGGATCAGTACCGCCGGAATCCTCAGGAGAACGCTGTCCGCGTCGACTGGCAGGAACGGGCTGATGAACCTGTGGATGTCTCCTGCAAGTGCAGCCACGCATCCACTCCCAAATGGTCTTCAGTATCCCATCATTACGCTCTCTCCACTCAGCCTCAGACATCTCTCCAAGAGGAACTGAAGGGACACGAAAAGGGCCAATGTCATCAGTAGGGGCAGCAGGTGCAGGCGCAGAGGAAGTAGAAGCTCGAGTAGAAGGCTCTCCCAGCGGATGAGCCAAAGAAGGGACTGTGCGCTGAGCTCTAACAGGAGGCTGAAATCTCAAGGCATCCAGCGTATCTATCCGTGTCAAATCAGCATCAGGAAGATCCACTCCGTGCCTCGCAGTGGCAGGGTCATAATAAACCCATACACGTCCCTCCTTGAGCCATGTAGCGCTCTGCCACTGACTGAAATCGAGGAACTCCCTATCATCATCGCACTCCGTACCCTCTAAGGGAATCCTGCAATGCCTAAAAATGGGAGTAAGCAGACTCCCTACTGTCTCTATGCCCAAGCCATCAAATGGCTTCTTCTGCAGGTCGCATAGATGATGAGCAAAAGTATCTCCCAAGTTTAGTCCTCTAGCGGGGTTTCTCATATCAGTATCCATGAAGTGCTCCCTCAGCCCAATAAACATCATCTCCATCTCATTCTTCCGCATCTTTTTGGCTTCAAACTTGCACAACAGAGTAGATCCCAAGATGCACAAGACGTATCGAAGGACCGGATGCCTAACCTGAATCACTGGGGAAGTCCGCGAGTTGTACCGCCCAGAACTTCAGAGCCTCGGATGGTTCCCACGGAAGGGACATATCTATGCGTGTCGGCTCAGTGCGGAACCCATAGATCCTGCAGATATCAAGAAGGGGAACTCGATACCTGGCTCCTAGACACATGAAGGTAAAGGTACTTCCTGAAGCTTTCCTGCTATCTGGGTTTGGATAGATAACCCTGTTGGAATTGTGTCCAGTAATCTCAGTACTGTCTCTAGAAAGTAAGAGTATGTCAATGATCAGACATAAGTCATATAATACTGGGGGTCATGATGGCTTGCTAGAGTCCGCTCATGATCTATAAGTCTTGGACTTATTGCCTTTATTATATGATCCCATATGGGTCACACGCCTAAGCTAAAAGGAAAATGTGTAGGAACGTTTTAGCAGAAGTACGGTAAAAGTGCTAGGCATTTACTGTACTTAGAGAGAATAAATGGTTTTAGCCACTGTGTGTCGATCGATGCACAAGGCGTGTCGATCGACACAGTGCGAGAACGCCGTCGAGTTAATTGGTATTTGGGCCAAAGGCCCAAACGGAACTGAACAAGTTTTATAAATAAAACTTGAGACGAGTTCAGGCGATTAACCCTAGCTAGCCGCGAGCCTCCTCTCTCTCTGCGCCGATTCCCGTGTGGTCTAGCAGCCTCTCTTCCTGCTTGGTGTGCGTGTGTGAACCTCTGGAGGAGTTATCACTTGGTGGCTCTCTGATCTCTGACCTGTTCTCCCTTTCCGCTGCATAAACAGGTAAAAGGTGAGATCTATCATTGTTTCTATTCAAGAAGAACCTAGATCAGCATGTTTAGGATAATCTGAATCTGAGAATTGAATCAGGATTGACTAAACATTCCTTCAGTGGTATTAGAGCTTTTGGTTCTGGTTTTTCTTGTTTAGATTCATGTTTAGGATTGTTTAAAGAGGTGTTTTTGAATCAATCTACTGATAAGATTAAAACACTTAAGAAACAAGAATTGAATCCTAAACAAACAGTTGAAAAATCGCATGACCAAGCTATATTGATTTGGTATGCGACCTAAACTGATTTTTGCATCGACTGAGATCGCATTGCATCGATCGATGCAATGCATGGATCGATCGTTGCAACCGCGAGAGATTGACCACGATCGCATGGATCGATCAAACGATCGCATGGATCTCGCGAGAATCTCTCGGCCAAATCTGTTAACCGTTCGTGCACGCGTGAGAGCATCGATCGATGCAGGATCGATGCACGATCGATGCAGGATCGATGCTGAGAGCGTCGATCGATGCGGTTAGGGTTTTGGCTCGGTTTAATTTAATTAAAACTTAAACCGTCACGGTTTAATAAACAGACTTAATAAATTTATTAAGTTCTGGTTAAACCGGGATAAGAAATCCAATGTCGAAAGAATTATTGGATTTAGTGCCTAAACCAGGATTTTCTAATTTGATTTGGTTGGACCAAATAAATTGAGAAAATCCGGTTTAGTAAATAACCGGTTGACAATTGTGGTCATCGTAGTAATTAATTTTGGTTAAGACCAATTTTAATGAACCAGACCGGTTATGTCATTTAATTGGACAATTGGGTCATGTCTTGGACACGGACCAATTCTTGGGCCTCGGGCCAAGAAGTTAAAACAATTGGGCCAGTTATTTGAGTCTTTCTTCAGATTAATTTAAAATTTATTTTATAAAATTATAAAGTCGATTTTAAATTAAAGTTTCCGAAATTTTGAAATTAGAAAGTTTCTTAAAATAGAAGTTTCTAGATTTGCGGGTTTTGGATTTTAAGGAATTTCTAAAGTTAGAAAGTTTCCAGTTTTAGAAAGTTTCCAATTTTAGAAAGTTTCCAAAAATAGTAGGTTTCCAGAAATGGAAAGTTTCCCAAAATAGTAATCTTCTATTTTGGGAATGAATTTTAATAAACCTACGAACCTCAAATAATATCAAGCGTTGGATGTCTTGTCCAGTCTATGTCAGCTGTCGAAGCCCATTCAATTGTATTCATGGCCTTACAGTGTGAGGGTGTCTACTTTTGCGTGGATAAGACGGTTTGTGATTCATAAATGTCATTGGGAGTCCCAGACATTAATGATTACATGACTGTATAGTCTGGTTTTCTTGACTGGGCCATCGGGAGTCCCGGGCCTTGAGACATCAGAGTGGATTGGGCCTTGGGCCCAGATTCACAACCAAGAGTTATATCACGGATGTAATTAGCCGACATAGGGCTTACCGATATAAGCTAAGGTTGGGTGACGGCCAGTGGCCCACTTTAATCTTAGTTATATGTGGATCTTGGAATCATTATATTCTATTGAGGGTAACTGATGTTATTGAATATAATGCATGATTAATCATATTAAATTTAATACGAGATTAATCATATTGAACATATTAACTAAAATCCTTTTATCTTAATTTTCAGTTATGACTAGCACAAACACTTTCTCGATCCGGTCTGTCCTTAAGATGGACAAGCTGAACGGATCAAATTTCTTGACTTGGTCGCGGAACCTGAGGCTAGTTCTCAGACAGGAGAGAAAGGACTATGTCCTTGAGAGAGCTCTCCCCGTGAGGATCGGGTCCAATGCCTCCCATGCAGTATATGATGCTTGGAATAAGCATTATAATGATGCGGTAGATGTGCGTGGTCTGATATTGGCTACCATGGACTCAGACTTGCGGAAGCAATATGAGAACATGGAGTCGCCAATAGAGATGATCAGCAGCCTGAAATTGAAATTTCAGGAGCAGGTAAGAGTGGAGAGATACCAGTTGGTTAAATCTCTCACTAGCTGCAAGCTACCAAATGATCATCCAGTAAGTCCTCATGTCAGTAAAATGATGGGTTACATTGATAACCTGAGGAAACTGGATTATCCAGTTAGCCAGGAATTGGCAACTGAGATCATTCTGCAGTCACTGCCGTCAAGCTATGATAAGTTCGTAAGGAACTATATCAAGAAAGGCTTAACGAAGACGTTGACTGAACTGCATGATATGCTCAAGACAGTTGAGCCAAACGTGAAGAGAACCCTGTACAATCTCATGAATGAGAAGGGTAGGTTTACTAAACCTAATGCTGACAAGGGTGAAGACAAAGTTGTCCAGATTTTGAATCATGGCAAGCGTGTGTCTTCTGAGCCCGAGTCAGATACCTCTTACGTTGGTAAGTGCTGCTACTGTAAAGAGACTGGGCATTGGAAGAGAAATTGCATTAAATTCATGGAAGATGATGAGGAGTTGAAGTTGATGTATGCGACTACTTCCTCAAGTATTCATGTTATTACTTCAAGTTCTACCTTAAAGGTATTGGATACTGGTTGTGGCACTGATATTTGTTACAAATATGCAGAGCCTGGGCAACAGTAGAACTTTGAAGGAAGGGCAAGTGAAACTACATGTCTGGAAGGAGCTTGGGATGCTGCCTCAGCCGTAGGGTTTTCACTTATAGATCCCTTTGAGGCTTGGTTTTGTATTAAGTAATTGCTGCAATGTACCTGCTTTATGCAGAGTTGCCTTTCATTTTCTAGTAAGAATTTGAATGTTTTTCATTTTGATAAAAGACAAGCTTTGATCTTTTGATCTTAATGAAATATTAATTGTGGCACCCTATTCAAGGAATGGGTTTTATATCTTAAACCAAAGAGTGCCTAAAATAACATAAATACCAAATTGGTTTAAATCTGATGAATTAAACCTGATTTTTCCTGGCATAAAAGTCTTGGTCACATAGAGTAAGTCGGATTCAGAAATCCCATAGTTATGGACTGCTGGGCTCATTTGATAAGATATCTTATGAGATTTAAATTCTGTTTACTGGACCAAAAGGTAAAGGGCCTATCTTAGCCGAGCTAGAGAAAGGCCCAAAGACTTATTGGACCTGGAACATACTCTTGTATGTGGCCCAATGAGCAGTAATGCCAGAGAAAATTTCCTGTACTTCATTGTCTCTACTGATTACTTCAGTGAGTGTGACTGTGTTCATTTGATGAGACACAAGTAGGAATTCTTTGACATGCTCGAAAGAGTTCCAAAATGAAGTATAGGATCTGAATGACAGAAGTATTAAGACTCTGGATCAGATCACGAGTGAGAATACTTAAGTCATTGATTGTGTGATCATCTGAATGAGTGTGAAATCGTTTCACAGCTCATTTCTCCTGAAAACCTGAAGGTGTTTCTGTGAGAAAGAATCAGATCTTATTAGAAATGATTAAAGATGAGTCACACGAATCTTCCATGATATTCTTTAAGAATAACGCTCTAAAATATCTAAGTTTACGCTAAAATAGTTCCACCAATATCAGTTGAAAGACACCACGTAAATGTGGATTGGAATCGATCCAAATTCGTCTTTACTGAGTATTTGTAGTTGTACTACTTCGCTGGTTGTCCGATGGAAACCAAGGCTTGTTACTTTTACGTCCATTCTGTTTTCTAAGAAGGGAAGTTATTTTCCAAGAAGAACAGTGGGAGTAAAAGTATAACTCGAAGAAATTCGAGAAATACAGGAGGCTGCTCAACCTGTTGAGGGAGAGCAACGGATGGATTTACAGATTTCTGTAGAATCTACACCTGTGGAGCCTGAAGTTCGCAGATATGAATGAATCAGTTACTAATCAGAGAGTGATTTCTCGTCATTAGTTGAACCTGATAATCATTGAAAGTTCGCATGATCTGATGATCATTGAGAGCGACGAATCTGCGAAATTCAAAGAAACGAAAGTGAGCCCGGACTCCGAAAATTACACTATGTGTAAGTTAGCTTCATTGATCCATTCATGGATGGAAGCAAACGTATCGGAGTTGGAATCTTCGTTCTGTTGAAGTAGTCAAGGTTTTGACTTGAACAGGAACGAAGCGGAACTGTGTGTTTACTAATAGATTAGTGGGAGCGATATTGCATTTCTCATATTGTATGTTGAAAACATACTGATTCTCGAAAATGACATCCCAATGCTGCAGTCAGTAAAGGACTGGCTTGGGAGTTGGTTCTAATGATTGACATGGGTAAAGCCACGTATGTTCTTGGAGTTTGGATCTAAAGATAGAGATCCGAAAGAGCTGGTAAGACAAAGTCAGGATTCTTATCCCGACAAAGTCCTACACGTTTTCAGCATTCCAAGAAGGGTTTTATGCCAATGTCACATGGCATTACGTTAAGCAAGACACAGTGTCCTACGATAACTGCTGAGCTTAAATGCATGGATAAGATTCCACATGCGTCGGCAATTGGATCTATCATGTATGCCATGAAACGTACTTGTTTGATGTTGCTTTAATGTTAAGCAAGACAAGTAAAGACCAGTCAAATCCAGCAAAGAATCACTGGATTGCCGTAAAGAATGTCCAAAAGTATTTGAGGAATACTAAGGATAAGTTCTTGATTTACGGAGAAAGTGAGGTGCTACAAGTCAGTAGAGTCTGAAAGGCAAGTTTCCAACAGACAAAGATGATTTCCGGTCACAGTCCGGTTATATCTTGTGTCTGTCTGGCAGTGCAAGGCACTGTTGCTGACTCCATGACTTAAGCTGAACATTTCGCAGCTTGGAAAGCGGCGAAAGAGGTTGTTTGGAAAGAAGAGTTCGTCACTGAACTTGATGTGATTCCCAGCATAGATGAGACTAGCTGCACATCAGAGGTCCAAACACTTTGAGGATAGGTATAACCTATTCCGTAAGATAAATGACAGAGATGTTAAGTAGATCAGCAAGTTTCAACGAATGAGAACGTTGCTAATCTATTAACGAAGCCACTCCTTAGGCCTAAGCACGAGTCGCGGACTGTTGCTGTAGGATAAGTGAAATTAAGATGTAGTCTTAATTTCAGTGGGAGTTAATAAAGGGCTTTATTTAGTTATTTGATATGTTCTTGTAAAACATTCTTATGTTTAATGAAATTATTATTTCAAGATTATTTTAACTGTGATGAAATAATCGTTCCAAAGTGATATAAACCATTTTATAGGTCATCGAAGTAAGTGACTTGATCTTGAGTCATCAAAGTCATTTAGCTTGATCATGAGACCCTATATTTGATAGATGGATTATATCATTCTGTCCCTAGTCGAAGGTTGTTGAAATTGGAACACCAACAACCGTGAGAGACTGGATTGGTATGTGACTTATGACAAAGTCTCAGTGTGTCATAGATGCGCGGCATCAAAGTCAGTACATAGGTGTATGTTGGGAACATACGACCGGACAAGACCCGATTATGAGAACTCTTCAGGATATTTATATCTATGTCATAAGAGATTCTTACTACGACTATAGAGTATAGTCCTCAGACCTGAGTTCGCATGCATGTGACTGTACATGAATTGATGCACTTTGATCATTGTCTAACGCTGTCGTTCTGCGATAGTTATAAGGACCTTGTTTGGGAGTATCATGAAGTGAGTAGTTAACAGTGATGGAACAAGACGGAATTTGTCCCTCCAATATAAATGGAGTGAATATCTCTAGGCCAATCGGAGATTTGAATACTGGAAAATGCATGGCCATGCTCAAACGGACTGTCCCGAGTCGTTTGGATTGTCAGTATCGAATCAGAGTCCGATGAACAAGATTAGGCTTTATAAGGATGACACTAATCTTGCCTTATGACTAATCGAGATATTGAGACAAAAGGATTATGAATACAGAGATTCCAGTACAAGTGGGAGATTGTTGGAATTGTGTCCAGTAATCTCAGTACTGTCTCTAGAAAGTAAGAGTATGTCAATGATCAGACATAAGTCATATAATACTGGGGGTCATGATGGCTTGCTAGAGTCCGCTCATGATCTATAAGTCTTGGACTTATTGCCTTTATTATATGATCCCATATGGGTCACACGCCTAAGCTAAAAGGAAAATGTGTAGGAACGTTTTAGCAGAAGTACGGTAAAAGTGCTAGGCATTTACTGTACTTAGAGAGAATAAATGGTTTTAGCCACTGTGTGTCGATCGATGCACAAGGCGTGTCGATCGACACAGTGCGAGAACGCCGTCGAGTTAATTGGTATTTGGGCCAAAGGCCCAAACGGAACTGAACAAGTTTTATAAATAAAACTTGAGACGAGTTCAGGCGATTAACCCTAGCTAGCCGCGAGCCTCCTCTCTCTCTGCGCCGATTCCCGTGTGGTCAAGCAGCCTCTCTTCCTGCTTGGTGTGCGTGTGTGAACCTCTGGAGGAGTTATCACTTGGTGGCTCTCTGATCTCTGACCTGTTCTCCCTTTCCGCTGCATAAACAGGTAAAAGGTGAGATCTATCATTGTTTCTATTCAAGAAGAACCTAGATCAGCATGTTTAGGATAATCTGAATCTGAGAATTGAATCAGGATTGACTAAACATTCCTTCAAACCCTGCAAGTGGCAAGCAGCTGCCTAACCAACTCTGGGTACAAGTCATAAGGTTGCATTGGCATTGTCCCCAAACCAATGCCTTTGCACAATGCAAGAACCTGCTCATCAATGCCAAGACTCTTGCAAGTCGAGTAGTCTGCAAACTTAGTTGGCTTAAGAGTCATGCGACACCAACCATTATACAGCAGTGTATCATACTCATCCCAATACTCATGCAGTGGTCTCTCTGTGAAATCGTCGGACTTGAGCAGGTCAGCAATATTATCTGGCCACTCTCTATCTGACTGGATCTCTGTCATATCTGCTCGGGGCCAAGGTGGTGCTATTGACGGACCAACCCTCACATAATCCTCAGGGTGCGGTGATTCTCGATGGAACCACTCTGGTGGTGGAATGTACTGACGTGTGGCGGTTCCTGCGGTGGATCTGCGTTTGCGGGATTGTCGAGGAGGCATCTGCATTTAAGAAATTAAAACAAATTAGTCTCGGCAATTTCTCTGTGAAATCGTTGAGCAACGATCGTTGCACGAGTGGCGACGATCGTTGCAAAGCGATTTCAGAGTCGTAAAGCAACGATTTAAATCGTGCCAAAATCAACCCAAAATCTCACAATCAGCAATAATCAATCTCTAATCACCCTAAATCAAGTATAGAATAACATGCAATCATCATTTTCAACCCAAAATTTCCTAATCCCAAAACCCTAAATTCGAATCCGAGAATGAAAAAATTGGGACACATTACCTTGGATTTGGTTCGAATGGATTAGAGATATAGATAAATTGTGTAAAAACAAGGGGAATAGGACTTTGAATCAACAAAAACGATGAAGAAATGAGTGATTTAGAGAGATGGAGTTTCGTGATGTACGGTCGGCGAAATGAACAAGAAGAGAAGAGAGAAAGGTTTAAGGTACTTCGATCGTAGGTGCAACGACCGTTGCTAATGCGCAACGAGCGTTGCTAGTGAACCGGGTCGATTACAGTTTAGCTCAACATACCTTAATTTTGCAATTTAAACCAATTGCAACGACTGTTGCAAATGAAGCAACGATCGTCACACATCTCCAGACTCGTGTTCTGTATCTAAAAACTCAGAAAAAAACAAATAAAAACGTGAAATCCTAAGAAAACACCAAAAATAAGAAATAGAAATACTAGAACCTAATAGTGGGTTGCCTCCCACTCAGCGCTTGTTTTAAGTCATTAGCTTGACTTTTTGGAAGAAGGTCAGACTCACGGGGGTTTCAACAGAGACTTTGAGTGTCTCTGTGAATGTCTTATCATCCATGGTGGTGTGTAAGCAGTAGCAGCATGAGATCGTCCAAGGAACGTAGGAAGGAATGTAGGGTGGGATTGACACTTGGGTAGTGTAGAGAGTTTTCCTGCATTCACAGCAATCACAACATTGGAGTCAGGAGGTTTGAGTTTAGAAGGTGCATTCCTTTGCTTTGGTGGAGATCTGACGTTCAGAGCTTTCCGCTTCTAAGTAGCTTTAGGTTCTAAAGATGTTAGAGTACATTCCTGAGGAACTACCATCTCCTTATCCACCATTACCATGCACTGAATTACATCTTTAGACCTTACAGGAGCTTTTGGGAATGGTATTGGAGGTTTATAGATCTTTTCCTTAACAACTCCACAAGGAATAAGTGAGACTGGTTCTTCACGGTGTGCAACGATCGGCGCACTTGGTGCAACGATCGATACAGGTGTTTCAGCTCGAGTTTCAACTTCAGTCTCGGGTTTCTCAGCTTCCTGGTCTAATTCAACAGTCCTAAACTCAAATTTCTCCTCTTGACTTGGTCCATTATCAGTCTGAACTATCCTAGCCAAAAGATCAATGTCAATCTCTGTTGAGTCCGTCGAAGCTCTCAAACTCAGGGAATTCAATCTCATATTCTTCTCTGTTTTCCACAATTTCCATAGCCTTAACTTCAAGGTATGATCCCTGATTCATCCTATGGTCAATCTGAACTGAGGTGGCGTTGACATGAGCTTTCTGAGCATTCTTCTTTTTGGCATATTTGAGATTTGATCCATCTGTGTATCCAACAACCTCATATGAGTGTTCAAAGACTCAAGCTTACTATTCAAATCAGTGTACAAGGCATTAATCCTCGAGTTGTAAGACGCAGTGGTCTGTTGTTGTACTTCAAGAAGCTGCTCCATCATGACTTCCAATCTGATTTTATGTGTAGGTGCAGGAGATGTTGGGTGAGATGAATAACCATAATCTCTCGATCTCTGAGCATAATTAGAACCTTGTCTCTGCTGATTCCCATACATCTGTCCGTAATAATTAGTTCCAGCTATATAATTAATCTCTGCAAACTTTTCAGTTATTGCATCGGCTCGGATTTGTCTTTTCCCAAGTAGAATGCTGTGGATGGAATCAATCTTGTCTCTCATCTCAGCTACCTGCCCAACTAATGCATGATACTATGGTAGGATGGGGTTTCTCTTCTGTTGGGATTATGTCCTGAAATCACATTGTACTTACTCTAACGATAGTTGTATGTCGAGATCAGACATGTTGTATGATACTGGGCGGTTGCAATGTTTTGCTAGAAGCCTCTTGCAGTCTGTAAGTTGTAGACTTACAGCCAGTATAATATGATCCTATAGGGTCACACACCTAAGCAATCTGGAAGCTTATATATGGGAATGATCATCATGGTGATGATCAGGATGATATGTATTAGATACATATCAATATCGATTAAAGAGAGGTGTGTCGATCGACACAGTTGGTGTATCGATCGACACAGGGTCGATTCCGAAACTGATGTTTCGGTTTATGACTTAAACCTTTTCGGTTAAACCCGAAAGATGGTTCAGTCATAACAGGTCGTATATATAGGATTATATGGTCGACCTGAACCTTAAGCCGTCAGTTTTCTTGATTACAGAAAACAGAAAAACTCTCTCTTCGATTCCCAGATCCGGCACTAGCATCCCGACTTTCCAGGTTGTGTCCGTGTGGACTACGATAGAGGCGAGGCATCTGAATCGCTCCTGATCTTGTCTTACCTGATTCATCTTCCGCTGCCAGAACAAGGTAAACGCGAGATCCATGATTCAATTACTTAAACCCTGAGATCCTAGGCTCGGAATTCAGATTTAAGGTTGCCTAATCGGATTAGGAACTGCTAGGAATTCCAACAGTGGTATCAGGGCCTTAGGGTTTTACATTGAATCAAACCTTTTAATTGAATTTGATGATTTAAATTCGCAAACTAGGTTGTTTGAGTTAGAACAGGTTAGATCGATTCAGATCAAAATCGATTCTGAGTTTTCGCATGGTGTCGATCGACACACATGGATGTGTCGGTCGACACAGTTGAATGAATTCGTCAGATTCGGCGGCTAGAGTTTTCACGAAGAAAACCTGAACGCCTACTGTGTCGATCGACACAGGTTGAGTATCGATCGACACAGACCTCGCGAATGGTTAATCGGTTTAATTGGATTGAACCGGTTATCATGCTTGGTTAAGTACGAACAGATCGGTTTAAATTGGATTAATTGGTTCAATTGGATTGAACTGATTATCTCAATTAGAATAAACCGATTGGTTAAAATCAGTTTGATTGGATAAAACGGTTCAATTGAATTGGACCGATTATCACAATTAGTTGAAACTGGTTGAAACGGTTTGAATTGGATGAATTGATTCAATTTGATTGAACCAGTTATCTCAATTAGTATAAACCGATTTAAATAGTAAAGATCAGTTTGATCTGATAAGTCGGTTCAATTGGATTGGACCTATTATCAAAACTGTATTCGGTTTAGGTCTATGTCGACCGTCACACATGGGTTGTGTCGATCGACATGACCGGTCCAATGAACCGGGTTAATTGGATTAACCGGTTATTGAATTCCGGTTTTGTTTGGTAGTGTCGATCGACAAACATAGTCTGCGTCGATCGACACAGTGCTCGCAATTCTGGTTATTGAACCTTGAATCTGCAGAAACCAAACTCGACTTAAACATTGATCAAAGCTTAGCTTCAATATGGTCAACTATCAAGACTCATTTC
This sequence comes from Orychophragmus violaceus, assembly GCA_030180135.1. Classification (NCBI taxonomy): domain Eukaryota; kingdom Viridiplantae; phylum Streptophyta; class Magnoliopsida; order Brassicales; family Brassicaceae; genus Orychophragmus; species Orychophragmus violaceus. The sequence continues at coordinate 85,058,927 of CM058230.1, read as the reverse complement.
GTTGTGTGATGGTCTAGCCATGAGCTTGGTGTCCACAATTACGTGAGTAAGGCAGGTAATTATGTTGATGGACTTGCAGTGCTTGACATCAACAATTACATGACCTAAGAAATTGGTTTGCTAACCTTTTAGAGTTTAGTTTCTTCAACTAAATATCAAGTAACCTTGATGTCTTGCCCAAATCTTGTTTACTGTCAAGACTTGTGTCGTTTGTTGGATAGCCTTGGAGTCCTTGGTATCCACTGCTACATGAGTAAGGCAGGTGATCATTGATAGACTTGCAGTGCGACTGTCAATGATCACAAGACTGAAAAGATTGGTTTACTCGACTGGGCCATCAGAAGTTCTGGGCCCAGAGACGTCAGAGTAGATGAGACATGGATTGTCTTATCTGCGACCAAGAGTTGTACTGGGTACAATTAGCAATGTTTTGCTTACCTAGATAATCAAATTTTGGGTGATGACGAGTCGTCCACTCAGATTTTGGTGAAGTATGGGTCTTGGATCATTATATTCATTGAGGAAACATTGTTTGAATATAATGCGAGTTTTCTTATTAGATAAGATTTCTCATGGAATGCATAACTAAATCTTGGTTTTTCTTGGATTTCAGATTATGTCTAAGACTACTTTCTCGTTGCGATCCGTCCTTGAGAAGGACACGTTAAATGGATCCAACTTCCTGGATTGGTATCAGAATTTGAGATTAATCCTCAAGCAGGAGAGCAAGGACTATGTCCTTGAGAAAGCTCTTCCAGAAAGGCTTGGGACCAATCGCTCGAGTGCAGTATATGATGCTTGGAATAAGCATTATATCGATGCGGTAGATGTGCGTGGTCTGATGCTGACTACCATGAACTCGGACTTGAAGAGTCAATATGAGAACATGGAGTCGCCAACAGAGATGATCACCAGCTTGAAACTGAAGTTTCAGGACCTGGCACGAGTTGAGAGATTCCAGATGGTGAAGTCTCTCACTGGGTGCAGGCTACCGGAGGATGCTCCAGTAAGTCCTCATGTCATTAAAATGATGGGTTACATTGATAACCTGGGAAAACTGGATTGTCCTGTCAGCTTAGAGTTGGCTACTGACATCATTCTGCAGTCACTGCCGTCAAGTTATGATAAGTTCATCAAGAACTATATCAAGAAAGGCTTGACGAAGACGTTGACTGAGCTGCATGGTATGCTCAAGACAGCAGAGCAAAACATCAAAAGGGTAAAAGATTTGAGAAACCTTGTATAGACAAGGGTGAAGGCAAGGCCGTTCAGGTTTGGAATCAGAATAATCCTGTGTCATCTTTTAAGACCAAGTCAGGCCCATCTGATGTTGATAAATGCTGCTACTGTAAAGTTGGGCATTGGAAGAGAAATTGCACTAATTTCTTGGAAGATTCACAAGAGATGGAGAAGATGTATGGTACTTCTTCTTCAGGTATTGTGTTATTATTTCAAGTTCTACGTGAGTATTGGATACTAGTTGTGGTACTGCTATTTTTTTGAAATATGCAGGACCTAAGCGACAGTAGAACGTTGAAGAAAGGACAAGTGGAACTGCGTGTCTGGTATGAAGCAATGGTTGCTGCATGAGCCGTAGAGATTCTCCACTTGTAGGAGCTTTTCATACTTGGTTTTAGAAATTAAGTAATTGCTACTATGTATCTGCCTTGTGCAGAGATGTCTTTCATTTTCTTGTAAGAATTTGGATGTTTTTCATTTTGATAAAAGACAAGTTTTTGTTCTTTAGATCTTAATGAAATATTATTTGGTAGCACCCCGTTTAGAATGGGTTTTATATCTTAAACCAATGTACGATTGTACATATAACATAAATACCAAACGGTTTAAGTCTGATGACTTGAACTCGATTTTTCCTTAGCACAGTCGTTTTGACCACATAGAGTGAAGCGGATTCAGAAGTTCCATAGTTTTGGGCTCATTTGATTATTAATAATGTGAGATATGAATTCTGCTCACTGGGCCAAATGACTAAGGCCCTTTTAGCAGAGCTAAAAGTAAACGGGCCAGAGGCTCATTGGGCCTTACACATACTGATGTATGCGGCCCAATGAGCATTAGTGCCAAAGGAAATCTTCAGTACTTCATTACCTTATTGATGACATCAACAAGTATGGCTGTGTTCTTTTGATGAGACACGAGGAGGAATCCCTTGAGGAGTTCCAAGATGAAGTATAGAACCGATGACAGAAGTATTGAGATCCTCGATTAGATCGCAGAGGAAAATACTTGAGTCAAGAATTGGGTGATCATCTAGGTGAGTGTGAAGTCATATGACAACTCTTTTCTCCTGGAAAACCTAAATGGTGTTTCTGAGAGAACGAATCGGATCTTATTAGATATGCTCCGATTAATGATGAGTCACAGGAATCTTCCATAATCCTTTAAGAAATACGCTCTAAAATGTCTGTATTTGCGCAGCAAAAGGTTTCAATCAGAATCAATTGAAAGACACCACATTGGATGTGGACAGAAAGTTTTTCAAGCATGTTGTTTCTGATCATTTGGGGATGAAAGCTAACAAGCTTGAACCCAAATCTGATAAGTTCTACCTCGCGGGCTGTCCTAGGGAAACCGAGGCTTACTACTTTTATAACCAATCTGAGAACAAAGTTTTATTGTCCGGAACTGTGTCTTTTGAGAAAAGATTATAATTTCCAAAAGGAACAGTGGGAGTAAAAGTACACATCGAAGAAATTCGATAAACACAGGAGGCTGCTCAACCTGTTGAGGGAGAACAGCGGTGAGATATACAAAGTGCTGTAGGATCTACACCTGTGGAGCCTGAAATTCGCAGATCCGAAAGGATCCGTAACTAACTCGAGAGTGATTTCTTGTAGCCGATTGTCGTGATCTGTTGATCATTGAAAAGTGACGAGCATGCGAAATTAAAGAAGTGATGGTGAGCCCCAACTCCGAAAATTGGCTGGGTATGCATGTTAGCTTCACCGATCCATTTCTGGATTGAAGCAAACATCTTGGAGTTGGAATCAACATTCTGATAATGTGGTCAAAAGTTATGACTTGACCAGAAAAGAAATGAAACCATGCGTTTACAAGAAGACTAGTGGGAGCGTAGTTGCAATTCTCACACCGTATGTACATAATGTACTTAATCTCATGAACGACGTTCCGTCGGTTAAGTCTTGTGAGACTTGGGTCGGAAGTCAAATTTAAACAAAAGACATGGGAGTAGCCTCGTGAATTATTGGAATAAGAATCTATTGATATAGATTGGATAGGCTAATTGGATCGTGTCAGAATCCTTATATAGATAAGGTGTTGGACAGTTCCAATATGCATGATTCCAAGAATGGCTTCACACCAAAGGTCTTATGGCTATAAATCTTAGCAAGATGAAGTGCTTTGAACACGTACTGAGCTATTATTAATGAGTGTGATTGCTTATGCTGTTGCAATAGAATCCATCATGAATGCCATATTTTGCGCTCGTCTAGATGCAGCTTACACATAAAGCATGACGAGAAAATACCAATATGTTCCGGTAAAAGTCGCTGAACAGTTGCCAGAAATATCCCAAGTGTTTGAGAAACACTAAGGATAGGTTCGTGGTGAACTGAGGAAGTGATGAACCAGTTGAAAGTAGTTAGACGGACAAAGAAGATTCCCGGTTCCCACCTGGCATATCTCTTTGTCTGAATAACAGTGCTATATATTGGAAGAGCTCCAAGCAGTGGACCGTAGAATAGTGCTTTTATCTGAATGGCGTTGTGGTTTGTTGGAATTGTTTCAAGCAAAAACACCGCAGTCTCTCCCACAACCTAAGCACGAGATTTATTCTGTTGCTGTAGGTATAAGATATCTGAACAGATGATCTTGATTCCAGTGGGAGTTGTTTTAGTTATGTTATAATCTTTATATAAACATGCTATGGCAATGTTTGTGTAAGTTAAAACTGACATCGGTATTATATAATTATAGGATAATTAAGTAATGGTCCCAAAGTATTTTATGTTCATTTTATAGGTCATCAAGTTGAGGACTTGATCATGAAACCCTATAAGTAAAAGATGACATAGATTATGATTGTCCCTAGTCGAGATTGTCAAAGTGGGACACTGACAACCGCGAGAGACTAGCTTGTGAGGTGACTGTTGACTAAGTTTCATGGAGTCAATGATATGAGTATCACAGTCAGTCACATAGATATATGTTGGTGAACATATGATCGGACATGACCCGCTAATGAGAACTCTACAGGATAATTATATCTGTGTCATGAGAGTTTCTCATTACGACTATAGAGTATAGTCATTAGACCTGAGTTCATCATGCTTTCTAGCATATGAATTGGTGCGCTTTAACCTTGTCAAACGTCGTTCCGTAAATGGCGGCTATAACGACATTGCTTAGGCGTATCATGAAGTATGTGTAGAAACAGGGATGTAACATGATGGGATTTTTCCCTCCTATATAACGGGAGATAAATATCTCAGGGCCCATCGAAGATTTGATACTGAGAAAATGCATGGCCGTGCTCAAATGAGGTGATTGTCAGTCGTTTGTTTTATCAGTATAGATCAGGAGTTCGATGAACATGATATTGGCTACAATAAGGATGACACAGTCTCTTGACTTATGCCATATCGAGATATAGAGACGAAGGGATTATAGGAATAGGTGATTCCAGTACAAGTGGGAGATTGTTGGGATTATGTCCTGAAATCACATTGTACTTACTCTAAAGATAGTTGTATGTCGAGATCAAACATGTTGTATGATACTGGGCGGTTGCAATGTTTTGCTAAAAGCCTCTTGCAGTCTGTAAGTTGTAGACTTACTGCCAGTATCATATGATCCTATAGGGTCACACACCTAAGCAATCTGGAAGCTTATATATGGGAATGATCATCATGGTGATGATTAGGATGATATGTATTAGATACATATCAATATCGATTAAAGAGAGGTGTGTCGATCGACACAGTTGGTGTATCAATCGACACATGGTCGATTCCGAAACTGATGTTTCAGTTTATGACTTAGACCTTTTTGGTTAAACCCGAAAGATGGTTCAATCATAACAGGTCGTATATATAGGATTATATGGTCGACATGAACCTTAAGCCGTCAGTTTTCTTGATTACAGAAAACAGAAAAACTCTCTCATCGATTCCCAGATCCGGCACTAGCATCCCGACTTTCCAGGTTGTGTGCGTGTGGACTACGATAGAGGCGAGGCATCTGAATCGCTCCTGATCTTGTCTTACCTGATTCATCTTCCGCTGCCAGAATAAGGTAAACGCGAGATCCATGATTCAATTACTTACTCGGAATTAAGACTTAAGGTTGCCTAATCGGATTAGGAACTGCTAGGAATTCCAACACCTTCCCCATCTATTTTCTGACCTTTTGTGTTGCATATATGACCCTCTTGGTCTCGTAAAACGCTGTCTTCACCGCGAATCAGAATCACATGCTCCATTAAGAATAACCTGCTAAGTGTTCAAGCTCTCGGTATCACTGGTTTCGCCTTGTGTCGATCGATGCAAGGTATGCGTCGATCGATGCAATGCGATTCCTGCAACACCAAAGAAACGAAAACGTAAGTAAATAAAAGTAAAATAAAATAAAGAAAATGCTTAGTCTAAATTCTAATATTGAATCTATCGGCGAACTCAAAGAGTCCCCGGCAACGGCGCCAAAAACTTGATAGGTCTAGTTTTATCCCTGTTCTAACTGCAAGTGCACATTAATGTAGTTGTAGTACTTAGGGTATCGAATCCACAAGGACTCTGGTCACACGATAGATTAAAGTAATTCAGATTTAATCTAAGCGAAGCAATATTGGAAAACGGTAAACAAAATAGCAAGTAAAGAAATCAAACGAGGGGGTTGTAAGCAATTAACGAAGGTGTCAGGTTCGGGAGTTCTCAGGACATCAGGAATTCATATAAAAAACAATCACGATTCAATCTATAGTGTTCTTGAACTAGAATCACGACGGTAAAATTAACCAGCTGTCGCTGCGATAATTATCTATGTCTAACAACCTAGCAGACCAAATTCCTTTGCGAATCCTAGAGTTCTAAACATGCATTAATTCTAAGTTCGTTCGCTCACAATTTCTCTAAACCAAATTTCTTTGTGGATAGATAAATTGCTCACCTAATCAGATCTAGTTAAATAAACCAATTGTCGTTGCATAAATCAACCTAGAACCAGTAATCTAAATGGCCAGTTCAGATCAAGCATTAAGAACAGATTAGATGAAGAACTAGATGATGAATCTAATAAATTAGTTAATCTAACATTCCTTCAAATCCCTAATGAGAATCCCTAACCTAACGAGAGATCTACTCAGACATAGCAATCATAACAGATATCATAGTCAAAATAGATATCATAGAATAATCAAAAGAATAAGAACAAGGGTTCGAAATCAAGTCTCTTCCGAGAACAAAACCAGCCCCTAAAACTCTCTCTGAAAATAAAACTTAGTTCTGAAAGCCGTCCCTAACAAGTGGCTGTAAAACCTAATTATATTTGCTAAATCACGTTTTGGGGCTTCTTTGTAAATATCAGGAACTTCAAGGCACAACTGCAATTTCATCATTCTTCATTAAACCGCCGAGTTTGGCCCATCTCGCATATGCAACGATCGACACCAAAGGTGTGTCGATCGATGCATTCCTCAAATGTCCACAGAGAACTCTATCTCTCGGCCAAACACTCCAAAAAGCTCCAGAAAGTGCCATAATCACCAAATATGCTCCAAATGTGCTTGTACCTAATAAATACCTGAAAAGACTCTAAAACATAGTAAAGAACTCGATAAATAAAATATATACCATGGTTAAAAGCCCTAAAATTCATGGTATATCACCTACGTACTCTCGAACGAGAGATCAAGTCGAGCGTAGTTATTTCTTTTTTACAAGTTCTTTTTGAGACGTATAAATATGTAAGGGCGATAGGGGTTTTATTTATAAAGTTAGACCTTGGGTTGTGGCTTCTTTCGAGGCTTTCTCTTTGTTGACCGCTTCGGACTCTGTGCTTCTTTAGTGGTCGCTGATGTTTCGTTTTTGCTTGGAAGGTCGGCTCTTGGGTCCCTTTTTCTCCCCAGATCGTGTAGGTTCCTCATGGGACTGGAAATTTTACACATTGATGATAATTTGAAGTGACTGCTTTCATGGCGTTGATCCATAAGGTTCCCAGAATTGCATCGTAGGTTGCTGGTCGGTCTATGACGAGGAAGATGATGACTCTGGTGACTTTTCCAACGCATAATGGCAGTCGGAACGTCCCGATTGTTGTCGTCGTTTCGCTGCAGAAGCTAGTGAGGGTTCTTTTGAGTCTTCTTACTATGTATCTTTAGAGTTTAATTTTTTGCAAGGTTCATGTGAAGACGAGGTTGATCGAGCTCCCAGTGTCGATCAAGGTTTTGGCAGTTCCGTGCTTGCCTATCCAAAGCTTGATGACGAGCAGATCGTCGTGCGACCTACCAGGTCTCTCTTTGTTCTTCGCGGTGAGGGTAACCTTGTTCTCGTTTCTTGTTTTGCCGACGTGGTTCTATTCTTCTTTTGGTCTGGTGCCTACTCCCTGGCTAGGTTCCGCCATGGGACTTGTCGAGCCACCATAGCCGGGAAATTCTCCGAGGATCTTGTTGATGCGCTTTATTGGTGGGGACATCCTGTTTCCTCTTTTCCTCTAGCCCGTTTATGTGATTCTGCGTCAGTGTCGTTTTGCTCCACCCGTTGTGCGCTTCCGTGCTTCATGTTCTTTCCCCTGACGAGTTGGACTCGACCGCCGTTGTCCCGTATATGATTTTTTGCGGGCGTCGTTTGCATATTCCGGTTTGTTATGTTCGTGTATCCTTTTTGGTATTCCCCGAGTATGAGGTTTTGCAGGTGGTGGCAGTCATTGGTGTCGTGTCCTGATCTTTGATGGTACATGAAAAAGGTTTTTCTTTATCGCTTGCATTTGCGTTTCTGTTTTTGGTTCGGTTTTGCGGGTTTCTTGGCAGGTCGTGCTCGTATGTGAAGTAGGTCGTTGTTCTCTTGCCCTCCTTTTTGAGTTCTTGTATTCTTGGTTGTAATGCTGGCACGGTTCGACGTATTCATGTGTTGATTCTTTTCCTTTGGAGGTTTTCGTTTCTCCAAATTTCTTGGCGAGTAGCTCCTTCTCTTCTTCTATTTCGACGAAGCCCATTTTGCAGCGCTGGTAGACCCTTGATGTTGGTCACTAAGATCTTCGACACAATGGCTTTGAATCTATCGATGTGCGACCTGAGATATTCGTTCGGTCCTTGAATTACTTCCCAGAGTTCGGCGTTCGAAGCCCCTTCTTGGATGAACATCGAGTAGTGTTTGAGAAAGGTGGTCGTTAGCTGTTGATAGTTGTCGATGTAGTGTGCTTCCAATCGTGAGAACCAGTTAAGAGCGGCGCTGTTGAGGTCTCAACAAAGAGTTGGAAAAAGTCGGCGTCACGTTCATGGGGAGGGAACTGGGTTTGACCCATCGCAATGCTGAAGGCCATCAAGTACAGTCGCGGATCTGAGCTGCCGTCATAGGTGGGTTGATCTTTCCTGGGTGCTGAACCAATGTTACTGTTATTCTGTTCGTGAACGGTGTGTTTTGTGTTTGCTTCAGTACTGTCGATCTCGGGGACAGAGTTGGTTGCCTTGTAGACTCTGGATGTCATACTATATAGATGTGCTTTTAGTAGCTCAATCTCGCTCCCGCTGCTTGGTTCCTCCCCGCGTTGTGTCGGTTCGGCGGGTGGTGTTTGATTTGCCTATGATTCGTTTACTGGTGTGAGACGAGGTATGGATGGTCGTTCTCGCAACTCGATGGTTACGTTTGGAAATGTGTCGATGAAAACCTCCGCGTTCCGAGGCGCCCAACGTTCGACTGTTCGAAGGATGTCAATTTGCTCATGGCATATGTTTTGGGCGTTTGTGAGCTGATCGAAGCGATTGTTGTTGCATCGTGTCAGCTCATCGATCTGCGTCATCAGGATTCTTATGAGAGAAAAGGCGTCCTGCTGATTCTGGGCATCGGCGTCCGTAGCGGTTGTTGTCGGTATGGCGTTCTCGTGCGTGTTCGTTTCCATGGTTTAGTTGAATGAGCTGTTAACCATTGACATCTTCGTACAAGTTAGCGCGACGACATGCTCGGTGGTTTTGGGGAGATCTGGGGGATTGTGAGGGTTTGAGTTCACGTTTGTGGTGTTGAATGGCGGGGGCGGCAAGCCCGCCCTTCCGACTGAACTTGAAGGAGTCAAGCTCGGTGGTGGGTTTGTCATTTTCTCGAAGCCATCACTGGCTGAAAGTGGTCTATCATCTCGGCTTCGTCTTAGAGTGTAGAAGAGTTTGTAGTCCCACAAACAGCACCAATTGTTGTTACGAAATTTTGATCTAGTCTGGAAAGTCGGGTTACGATCACAGAAGTCCGAACTATGAGGTGAGAAATAAACTTAAGTGAGGTCGAAAATGTTCTTTATTAATCTTAAGGCCAAAGCCGGACAATGAATATGATGGTACGAGGTGGGAGTCTGTCGAATGACGTGCTCCTTAAATATTGCTTGAGCTCGGAGCTTTATATGAGTAGCTCGGCGTCCTCGCAAATTACAATGTGTCTAAAATGAAGGATGAAGGATCCTATTTATAGCGCTTGCAGGCTGATTTCCTTTTGGGCCACTGACTTCTTAGCAGACTTGTCTTTCTAGGCCGAGATGAAATTGTTAATTTGGCAAGATTTCCAGTGGACTTATGGATGAGTGCTAAACCTATATCCAACATTTATTATAAAGTCTTTATTTTGCCTTTAATGATTTTTTTTTTGTTAAAAATAAACTAAATGCACCTGTTAATCGACCCCCCCCCCCGCCGTCCTTCACTCACCCATGTGTTCTTTACCTATCCTCAACGGTACAACTAGTCTAACTACTATGACTGATATGAGCAGGGCGGACGGAGTAAAGCAGGTACAGGGTCACGTGCCCCCTATTCTTTTTTTTTTTTTTTTAATATTTTTGTTATTTTGATTAAATCTTCTTAATTTACTGAGAAAAAACATAAAATGCCCCCGGTTCAAAAGAACAAATTTGGTTATTTTAGTATTGAGCCTCCGATTAAAAGAAATTCTTGGTTATTTTAGTATTGTGCCCCCGATTAAAAAGGTTTCTGGATCCATCCCTCGATATGAGTAGTACGATTGGTATGATTTATGTGTTATAATTTTTTTTGGAGGGGAATGGATAATATTCGTGGTACAATCATACATTTTGATTATAAGAGATGAAATGCGATGGAATCGGTAAAACCTTTATATTTCAAGTTTTTTGATGAGAGAAACTTTGGAAGATGTCACTTATTCTCATTTGGTTGATAGAATACACATGAAAATTATAGTAGATGAAGTTGTATAGAATGCATAGAGTAGCTGTTATCATAAGGCATACCGAATCATTGGATAAAAAACCTCATCATTCTACTTGAGATGTTACTGAAAAGATACTAATTTAATGTGTCTTACCTCGAAATCTTGAATAAAAAAAATATTAAGTGACTAAATTCCCATCACTTAAAAAATCTCGTAGAAATAAAAAAATTTGTTTTCATTTGAACAATTTTTTTATGATGAAAACTTTTAAAGTTGATTTGTGTTATATTTTGTTATTTATGTTGTATAATAATTTGTAAAACTAGAGTTTGAATATATAGCATTTCTTTCATGTACAACAAGTTCAACTTTGTACAATCGTTCCCAGAATGATTGCATCATTCAAGATTGATTCTCGCACAAACGACTTCAAGGCCACAATGCCCAACTCAAATAATTTGTATGGGCATAAGCCGGGTACTTGACATTTTTGCCATACTTACTACTCGACTTGCCTTGAACAAGTATTAATTTTTTGGACTTGTACTTGTACTTGATTATGTCAAGTACTTGCTTAACCAAGTACTTGCTTAAAATTTCAATACTTGCAAATTACTTGGTAATACTTACTACTTGATTATTTAGATTTAAAATTTTAAATATTAAATATATTAAGGAGTTTAAATTATAAAACGCATATGAATATTTTTTAAGCAAGTATAATAACCTTATTTATGAAAAAATATTTTAAGTATTCTTAATATTATAATCGATGTAGAATAAAACTAAAAAACATATATCAGTTATCATTTGCATACAAAAGAAACATGTTTTGGTGTTTTAAATAAATAATATTATTATCAAACAATAAAAATATCAATAATTGTTAAAAATTCGAATGGCGAGTCCAACCAACCCAAATAGATAAAAAATATTCAAAGTTTAGTTGTACTTGCAAGTTTTCAATTTTAAATACTTATTACTTGTCTTGATCAAAATAAGTACTAGATTTTATGAGGCAAGTACGAGACAAGTAACGAGTAAAAAACCGAGTATCAAGGGATAAAACGAGTAACGAATAAAACAAGCCGAGTACTGATATTTTTTTCAATACTTGATACTTGACTTGTACTTGCAAGTAATAAAATTTGATTACTTATTACCCGGCTTGTTCATAACAAGTACTTGCTTTTTCAAGCCAAATACGAGTCGAGTAACGGGTACAAGCCGAGTAACAAGTAATTATGCCCAGCCCTAGATCATACTTAATGTCATAAGAAAATGACGAGTTTACCTACGCATATAGGTCCTTTATTGGAGACCAAAAACACAATATTCATTAGATACCTTTTATCTCTCACTTTCACTTTCCATTGTGTATAAGAGAATTTTATTTTTATTTTAAATGTTGTGTACTCCACTGTGAATAGATCTTTTTTGGAAATAAAACTCTTGCCGAAACTGTGTAGGATTTGGATTTACATTTTCATGCGAAAATCCATAAGATTGGTGAAAATTCTGCTAAATTTAATGTTATAATGATTATCAAAACCAAGGTAATATGACAATGAGAAAAGGCTTAAGATCTCAACTCAGCATATTTGAAGATAGAAAGAGTTTTAGAACTTTTTGAGAGATTTTTAAAAAGAAGTTTTAACTAGATTCGGCGAAGGGAACAAAATTAGCTTTGCTAAGTTTCCGGGAAGAAACAGAGCGGATGAGTAAAGGTGTTTAAGTCGGCTGAAAACGATTTGTGTTCAGGTTTTTGCAAAGAGTTCTCAAAAGACTTGTATTGAATTAAGCAGGTTTTATTAGGTTAGTTCAGTGCCCTTAAATAGGTTACAGAAGTCGGCGAAACTAATTAACAAACCTTAGAATAAATTTAGAATCTTTCCTAACATCTCGGTTGAGTATTTTCAAACATATCTTCTTGTTCAGCGTGATGCTCACGCGTGCCGCCTTCTTTCTACCGCCTTGATCTCTGATCTCTTATGTGTTAACCATATTGACTTCGTCGTTGGGCCGTGCTGGGCGATACCTTCAATCTCGGGCCGACCAACATTCCTGAATGAACCCTTTTTGGAAGGGAGCTAATCCTGACTCCAACACACTGTTCCCCAATTGTAACATTTAGGCTTTTTCAAGAAACTGTAGTAATCTTTCACTTTCATCATTCAATATTGGCTTCAGATGATTATCTGCAAGATCCTGTACAAAAGAACAAATGATATATGTCCCCAACATAATTCTGAAAACAAAAGCTAGAAAAAGGTATATATATATTGATATTTTCGTGGGATCCCAATAAAGTCCAATACCGAATAACGAGTAATGGCTGACGCGGAGGACGATATTTTAGGTGATTGTACGCACGTCTTCAAAATGTACGGCTCAGCCGTCCCTGCTTCCTCCGACCAGTATGTCTGCCGATTTGGGATCCTCGTCTCAGCTAGTCTATGAAACAGCCTAGACACTCTTGTTTGTTATTATTTTGGGACCAAGATCTAATCTTTCCTATTTCTCTATCCTTCTCGGTTTCGATATGTTTATGCTCTGCTCCCACAACTACGAGCTCTCTCATCCAGGTTCAACCCCCGACTACTAAGTCAGTGGGTCAGCCCATGAGGTTCCCTCCGACCTTTTGGGTCGCTTGTACTATCATGTATTTGTCACTCAATCCAGCTACAAGTTATGGCTTCATCTTCTCCAGCTCGACATTCTGAACTCGGTCACTTACTCCAATGAAGCTACAGTTCTTCTTCAATTTTTGGGTTGGGATTACCTCTTACTGTTGTCTGCAGGCTCCTAACACATTTTCTATTTGTTTCACTGCGTCTTTCCTCTAGCTTTCTCTGAGCCATGCATCTACTTCCTCTGTTTTTCAATAACAAGGAACTACTTGCGACATGAGAACGAGAAGTGGCCAATGGGGTCAAAACCTCCAACTATAATGTCCCCAGTCAGGGTTCCCAGCTCGGAACTGATTGAAGCAAAAAAGCTCTCTTCATCGGTTGAGTGACAAACCCGTCGACACAGAATCCATATGTAATCATTAATTTCCTCCCGCAATAATAGAACTTGGAGGTCGGAATAACTTGTAGAGCTTTGGGCTCTGAAAAATTCAGTTCAAGTTTGAGTTGGAGAATGATTTGTTAATGGTCCTCAACAAGTCCCCCTTTCATTACAAAAAAATGGATGCTCATTATGCAAAGATGGGAACTAAGGTGTCCCCTAACTTTCCAGCTCTCATAACCTTTTGGGTGAAGATCCACGGGGTTCCGCTTCAATTTTGGACTACCAATACCTTTAAGGCTATTGGTAAGGAGCTTGATCTTGTTTCAGATCTCAACTTAGATGAAGGGTGGGTTCGAGTGGATGTCAACATTTTGAATCCCTTAGAGATGAAGATAGATATCTGGTTACCTCACTGGTGAAGTTTTGGATGTTGAATTTCAATACATCAAGCTTAACAAGCACTGTTTTAAATGCTTCTCTCTCTTCCATGAGACAAAAGAATGCCCCAAAAAGCAGAATCCTAGCTCTCGACCCAACAAATCATTGGGTATAAATCAAAGAGAAACCTTATCTCACATTGAGGAAGGTAAGCAACGCCACGATGATAGGTGAGGGTATCAAAGATTCAATGGTAGACGTCATCATCAAGATTCCTCCAAAGCAGAAGAGAGAAGATATCAATCAAATTACTCAGATAATAGAGATTTAAGAGATCACATTAATGAAAGGTCTCTTACGGCATCTGACCACTACTCTAGATTCTCCCGGCGTGATCTCCATGAGTATCGGCGAGTGGATGCAAGAGACTCAAGATATAGGAATCATATTTTTCCCTCGATAGTCCGACTCGGTCTAATCCGAAACCCTTTAGGAATGCATTAAAGACGAGATCAAGCGTTAATCTTCAAGACAATGCTATTATACATTCAACTCCTCAAAGAGCTGTTGGACCCCACACTCATACTCCTCCAGCCGCCACTACCATTGGTAAAAACCCATCAACTCATATTTTGGATTCGGGTCGATTGAGTGGTAATTTCACAGAGTAACGCTTTTCTCTTGAACGCCTTTCACAAATAGGTAGCAAGGAATCATATTTGGCTCAAGTTGGAGCTAGCTTGGAATCATGCATGTTGCAATAGATCGTTATCCAGTTTGTTGAGGAAGCTAGTCAAAAGCAATTTATCCGTAGAATCCCTCGCACTCCACGCCACTCAAGTTCTGGAGGCAGATGTTTTGAGGAGGTAATTGAGGGTGAGGAGGATTTAACCCCAAATCATATTCATGCTTCTCTCCATATGGGAGAATCCTCGGCTCTACCTACTAATGAGATAGCTTGCTCGGCCCTAAGTAAGGCATCCAAAGCTGCTGGAAAATGCAAGGTTGCCAAACCTCTGATAAAAAAACGTACTGCCAAAAGCACACTGTTAGGAGTGAACATAAAGAAGGCCAATGCTGCTCGAACTCTTAACCCTCTTCGCAAAAATTATTCTTGAATGCGAAAAAATGGCAGGTAAAAGCAATCAGCAAAGACAACATGCTGATCATAATACGGTGCACATACCATCTTTGCGGAATGCGTCAGGGGATTTTTGGTCCCCGCTTCCGCCTCTCCCTTAGAGATTTGTTCTTGAAACTGTCATGGTTTGGGTGGTAACCTGACAGTTCGGCGTCTAAATTATATCCATTGATGCATTGATCTTATCTCCAAAGTCTGCACTACCCCCACTATTTCTCTATTCCTCCTATAGGCTTAAGCAGAGGTCTTACTCTATTATAGAAAGAGGGCATTGTAATTGATTTACTGAATCATCAGCTAATATTATCGACATTAAGGTTGTTTTCAAAGGAACTTCGTCTTTTGTCTCGTTCATTTGTGGTGCTCCGATGGTTAAAAACATTGCTGATTTTTGGAATTCTGTTACGAGTTTGGGTGAAAACATGGACACTCCTTGGTTACTAACAAGAGACTTCAACGAGATTCTGGATAATACCAAAAAGATAGATGGCCCTCCAATATGGGAAGGTTCTTTCTCTACTTTTCGATCCTTTGTTTCCCAAAATGGACTATGGGACTTGCGAAACTCTGGAGACCAATATCTTGGAGAGGCACCCGACACGAACATCTTATTCAGGCCAAATTGGACAGGTCCATGATCAACTGGGCTTGGTCGGAAAGCTTTTCGTTGGGACGTTGTCGTTACACCAGGTTTGAGGGCTTTGATCACATACCTGTTGTGACGTATTTAAACAATTAATGGATGAAGAAGAAGGGAATTTTCAGGTATAATCGTTACCTTACTGAAAATGAGGAAGTTACTGATCTAGTGGATAACGCTTGGAACACCTACTTGCTAGACTCGGTTATCCATAAATTGAACATTGTCGTAGAGTCAATATCCTTTGGACCAAGGAGCTTAACATTAAGAATAAATTTATCATCAACAGTACTCGTGAGTCTTTGGATGCTGCCTTTTCATCTCCGGTTCCGAATTCTTCCTTGATTGAAGATCTCACGATAAAGCTCGCTCAAGCTTACAAAGAAGAAGAACAGTTTTGGAGACAAAGGAGCAAAATCTAATGGTTGAAGAAGGGAGATAGGAACATTGGTTTTTTCCATGCTATTACACGAAGTAGATGTCTCCAAAATACCATCTCGGTTCTAGAAGACAGTAACCAAACTGAATTTTATGAAGAGAAGCATATAGAGGGTGATATTCTGGAGTACTTTAGCTCCATATTTGAAAGCAACAACAACTCAGCTTTTTGTTTGGTGGATGATATATTGATGCGCAAGGTCTCTCCAAATATGAACTCTTTTCCCTGTGCAATTCCTAAAGACACGGAGATTAAGGAAGTGGTTCTTTCTATCAACGGGGATAAAGCGCCAGACCCCGATGGTTTCTTGGCTCATTTCTACCAAGCTTATTGGCACCTTATAAGAGCTGATGTTTGCCGGATATCTTAGAATTTTTCATCTCAAGTGTGTTACAGCCCCAATAAAATGAGACTCATATCAAGCTCATAGCAAAGAACACATCTCTTAGGAAAGTAGCTCTGTGCGCCACCCATTACAAGATTATTGCTAAAATATTGGTCCGACTCCTTAATCCCCTACTCCCGAGTCTGATCTCAAAAAACCAGACATCTTTTGTTTCGAGACGAACTATCTCGGATAATGTTCTCATCACACATGAGACCCTTCACTCTCTCTGTACTTCCGAAGCTAAAAAAATTGCTTTATGGCGGTGAAAACCGATATGAGCAAACATATGATAGGATTGAGTGGGGTTTCATTAGGGCGGTCTTTGCTAACATGGTCTTCACGGACCAATGGATTACTTGGATTATGATCTGCGTGGAGTCGATCTCATACTCTTTTCTGGTGAATGGGTCTCCCATGGGCAAAGTCCTTCCATCTCAAGGCATTCGTCAAGGGGATCCCATTTCTCGTTGGGCATTAAGGTGGCGCGAGGTTGCCCCACCATTAACCACATTCTCTTTCTCGACGACACTATTTTTCTGTAAACCAAATGCCAGTTCAGTCTCTACTTTAAAAACTATCCTTGATAGCTATGAAAGGGTTTCCGGTCAAAAGATAAACCTCTCTAAATCGGCCATTATCTTCTCCGCCAAGACTCCGCAAGAAGTCAAACTAAGGGTAAAGTCTGCCCTTGGGATCGATAATGAAGGTGGTGTGGGTAAATATCTAGGATTACCAGAACATTTTGGCAGGAGGAAAAGAGATGTATTTGCCGCTATTGTGGATAATATGAGACATAAATCCCATAGTTGGTCTTCACGGTTTCTGTCCGGAGCGGCAGACAAGTGTTAGTCAAGGCTGTGCTAAATGCAATGCCTTCTTATGCTATGTCCTGTTTTAAGCTGCCCCCTTTTGCATGTAAAAAGTGTGGTGGAATTGAAGATGATATGCATGTATTTCTCTATTGCCTTCTTGCAGATGCAGTTTGGAACATCGCCCCTATTTCTCCTCTACCAGGCGATAGTACAACATCCATTCAGTCCCTGCTTCGCTATCTCGAAACCTCACGTACCTTACCTCATGTCGGGCTGCATATTACGTTGTGGCCTTGGCTTTTGTGGGCTCTATGGAAAGTTCAGAATATGCTTTTTCGAGAATCGAAGATTAGAAGCCTCTGATGTTATCCGCAAAGCCATAAGTGATGCGAATGAATGGCAAGAAGCTCAAGCTATCATAATTGTGGCTCGGCTCATCACCCTCTCCTGCCGCATGCCACTTTAAGCCTCCCTCTCAGACCTGAAACCCTTCACATCCATACTGACGTAACTTGGGACTCTATTTCTGGACTTTGCGGAACTGGCAGAGTCTTCTCCTTTATAGACCGAGAGGTTATCTCTGATATTTCTTCCTCACTTCCCTTTGTTCGTCCTTTCTCATTGCAGAAGCGCTCGCTATCCGATCAACTATGATGACAACTTCAGCAGCTAATGCACATTCACTCATCATCCTTTTGGATTTTTTGACAATAATCAAATTATTGAAGTCTAATAAAAATAAAGGGGATCTAGTCAGCTTATTATCTGATATTTAGTATTTTAGTAGCTCTTTTGAATTTTTAGATTTTGTTTTCATTCCAAAATTTTGTAATCGAGCGGCTGATTTGGCAAAATCAGCTCTTGTTTTTGCTTTAGCTTCCCCCTCCATTGATCAACCGTAAACTCTGACTTTTTAAGTTTAACAATTATTTGTTTGCTCAAAAAAAAATATTGATGGTTGTAAAATGCTGAACATGTTTTCTAATTCTTGCTAGTGGAAAACGAATTTCAAAGCAAAGGTACGGTAACATTGCCCTTAAAAACAAAACAGATTATAAAATTGATTAATAAACGATTAACACAAATAAATCTAACTGGATTGGATTGGATGTTACACTTGTGCCTAGTTATTAATTGAATTCAATTAACGAAAATTGTTTTGTATATATTATTATAGCTTTTAACCATGAAAAAATAAACATGTTTTGTATATAGATTTCGCATATAAAAAAATATGGATTTCGTATACAACTAGTCAGAGCCGTGCCTAGTGTGTATTGAAAAGGGCTTTCGCCCCAAACCCCTTAGATATATAAAAATTTTTAGGCCCCAATTTATAAAATATGTGGTATCAAATTGGTATTTAAGAGTGAATACGTTTATTAATAGTCTTGAGTTCGACTCAGTTTAATTTCATGTTAGATAAATTTTCTTAATCCATGCGCTTTTTCTCTTTCTTATTAATTTTCTCTTCTTAATCCACAATGTATATATATTTTTTTTTGGTTGGTACTTATTTTGGTAACAAGTAAGTCTCTTTCTCTATCAACGTTCACCTATTTTTCTTTTTTCTTTATTTCTCTTAAAAGTGACAAACATGTGTTAGTGCTTATAAATTGTTAACTTAATATTTTCTACTACTTCTTTTGTGATTTGAATGTTTACGGTATTAAAAGGATGACGAAAACATCTTTTAAACTATATATTAGCTATGAAAAAGAAAAATAGATATATTGATAATTGATATATTATTTACTTTAAATATTAATTGTAGCAATTATGTTCTTCATAACATAGTTACGTGGATAAAAATATATATAAAAATTGATTATATGAAATCTTTCCAAATCTTTTATTTGCAAGTTTTTTTTATATAAAACTTGTAAATCTTATTGAATTTGTGAGAATTATTGAATTGGTGTCAAATCGGATTAGACACCAATTTAATATAGCATTTCAAATTATTAATAAGGTCTCATTTTTTTATATTAGCCCCAAGCCTCTGTGAACCTTCGCACGGCACTGCAATTAGTGTATAATGCATTGGATATGGATAGTTCATAGATAAAGCAGCTATTTTGACAGCTATACTCTAGTCTGCACCATTATTTATTTGACCATGGTAATATGCATTCATAATTGATCTCCAGTTTTCTAACCCCAGTATTTTCTTAACAACTTTTGTAACCCCCAAGAAAATAAAACTTAGCACTATTCATGTGGCCTTCAAAAACCCACTTTTATTCTTCGAACCACTGTGCCATGTGATACCCTTTTCTTTTCCACACTAATTAATAATATAAATGTACTCCTTGCGGTCCAAAACATGAAATTAGTTTATAAAATCAACAAAATTAAGAGAGTCTAATGCATGAAAGAGATGAACGTATAACATACATCATAAAACATAAATCATCCATGCAAGAAAAACATGAACGCTTCGAAATCTTTCTCTCACTTCGGACTTATATAAGCATTACAATAATTACACATATGACATATCAATATTAATCCAATTGATCAATCTCATATCACGATATGATCATCACCAAGTTATTAATCTATGTCTTATTCTTCATCCTTGTAAACTCCCTTCTTCTTCTTCATGTTCTTGGTCAATATGACCAGCTGAACACGACTTCTTCATGGCTAAAGAACCACACCAAATCACCTACAACGTCAAATTGGGGTAAGCCAAAGCCACCGATGTGTAAACCGTGGATTTGCAAACGATCCGGACCACCAATGGCTCGAATGAAATGTTGTCGTAACCAATGCGTCGATGTCTTGTCTGATCCAAACCATTGCCGGTTCTGTTTCAAGAGTTGTCGGTTCGCTTTGTCTTGCTGCGATGGAGATTGTGTAGACACGAACAATGATCCTTCTAATTGTGGACAATGCGGAAACAAGTGTGATTCTGGTGCGCCTTGTGAATTTGGTATGTGTGGTTATGCTGCTCCGTCGTCTCAGCCAGGAAAACGCCATCGTCGTCCTAAGTTTCATCCTCCTCCTTCACCGGATAGTAACGGCAGTGGTGAAAATTTTGATGACAGTGATGATGAATAAATGGTAACGTGAGTAGATAATGAGATCGAGTGTTTGAGTGAAACTGTTGTGGTTCTTCCTTGATTAGTAATTATTGTGTGTTTTTAGAATTCATTTTTTCAATGAATTTTATTGATATTGATAATAATTCGCGATATTTGTGTGGTTTGTGTTTATCGTTTGTAATGGTATATGGTCGGTCCAATAGTTACGGTTGATTTATAAATGAAATATCAATTAATTTGGTTCACTTTGATTATTTTTTATAACCAATTTATTATTTTATTATAAATTATAAGAATTATTACATTTATGATTATACAAACGGATATGTAATTTTATTGACTTATAAGGATTTATGCTTGACTTTTTCACCTTCTCTCACTGAACTTTTTTTTTTATAAAAGTTTATATAATAGCGATTTTAAATACACATTTTATTAAAAAAATATACCACACTAAAAATAACTTATAAATTTATTTTTATTAATCTATATAAATGACAATAAATTGCACTATATAAAACTTTATTAGTAAACACTTTATTAAACCACTGAATTAAAGGAATTTTCACATTTATTGTGTAGTTTATCATAATAATAAGATTGTAAAATCCAACATAGTATGTCACATTCAATACAATTTCAGTTTTTGATAGAAAAAGAAATTATTTTATAAACAAATGCCTAATTTTCACTAAAAGAAAGCATGCCATGTTTGAAAATTGGTACTTTCTTGAGTATATTATGAAAGAAGAACATAACTGGAATTAAAAAAAAAAACACAATAACTGATAGGTATGATGAAGGAATTTCTAGCAATTCCTAATCTAATTAGGCAACTTTTGGTATAAATTCCATAGCCTAGGATCTAGGATTCATGTAATTGAATCAAGAGATCTCAGGATTATATGGTGATTAGCAGCGGAAGGTTTGCAGATAATCGAGATCTTCCAGCGCCTCAAATGTTGCGCCTCTACTGGTATCCACACGCACACAAACTGAACAGGAGGGATGCTAGTGCCTTTAGAGATCAGATCTCTCGAGAGGTTTTAGTTTCCTTTTGGTGGCTGCGAATTAGGTTAGATTAGGTGTAAAAGTCGACCATATATCTTATATATGTTGACTTATACCATGACCTGATTAACCAACGATTAAACCGAAGTTAATCTGGTCATTCGCGATCCGTGTCGATCGATGCACCTCGTGTGTCGATCGACACAGCCTCAGAAACTCGATATTGAATGCATATCAAATATGCATTTACCAGATCATTACATTAATGATCAACCTCATATTCTATGTCCAGTTTGCTTAGGTGTGTGACCCTGTAGGATCATATAACACTGGCAATGAGTTCTAAACTCATTGATCACAAGTGGCTTCTAGCAAAGCATTATGATTGCCCAGTATTATATGACTGTCTAATCTCGACAACACAACTATCTCTAGAGTGAATACAAGTGTGATTTCAGGACATTCCCAACAATCTCCCACTTGTACTGGAATCATCTATTCCCTTATTCCCTTCGTCTCTATATCTCAATCTGGCATAAGGCAAGATCCGTGTCATCCTTATTAAGCCAAAATCATGTTCATCAAACTCCGATTTATACGGACAAGACAAACGACTGACAATCACCTCGTTTGAGTTCGGCCACACATTTCTCAGTATCAAATCTTCGATGGGCCCTAAGATATTTATCTCCTGTTATATAGGAGGGACAAATCCCATCTTGTTCTATCCCTGTTTCTTCACACATTTCATGATACGCCAATCAATGCCTTTATAGTCACCAGTTGCGGCTGACGTTTGACAAGGTTAAAGCGGACCAATTCATATATAAGAAAACATGATGAACTCAGGTTTAAGGACTATACTCTATAGTCGTAATGAAAACTCTCATGACACTTATATAACTATCCCGTAGAGTTCTCATCAGTGGGTCATGTCCGATCCTGTGTTCTCCAACACATATCTATGTGATTGACTTTAATACTCTTATTAATGACTCCATGAAACTTAGTCATCAGTCACCTCACATACTAGTCTCACGCGGTTGTTAATGTCCCACTTTAACAGCCTTGACCAGGGACCAATCATAATTTATGTCATTTATTATCTATAGGGTTTCATGATCAAGTCACATACTTGATGACCTATAAAATGTCATAAATTACTTCGGGACTATTATTTAATAACACAATTAAATAATACTGATGTCAGAATTCATTAACATAATCATATTATGTTTATATGAACATCATATCATAACTAAGATCAACAAAAAAAACTCCCACTAAAATTAAGATCACATCTTAAGACATCTAATGCCTTTAGCAGTAGTCTGACCCTCATTCGCTCTTGCTCAGCGTGTGTCGAAGAACACTGCGTCTTGCTAAGAGTAATACCAAGAGTCATTTGCACGAAGCCCTTCTTGGAATCATGCATACTGGACCTGTGCAGGACTTTATCACCATAAGTATCTTGACACAATCCAATTAGCTTGTCCAATCTATCTCTATAGATTCTTATTCCAAGAATGTATACGGTTTCTCCCATATTTTTCATCGAAAAACAACTTTCGAGTCAAGTCTTAACAGACTGAAACAATGGAACTTCATTTCTGAGAAGTAGTATGTTATCAACATACAATACTAAAAATGCAACTGCGCTCCCTTTAGTCCTCTTGTAAACACACGGTTCCTCTTCGTTCCTGACGAAGTCAAACCTTTTGACTGCTTCATCAAAACGAAGATTCCAACTCCGAGATGCTTGCTTCAATCCATAAATGGATCGATGAAGCTTGCATATCTTCCTAGCTTCATTAGGATCAATGAAAACTTCAGATTGTGTCATGTACACATCCTTTTCCAGAATTCCATTAAGGAAAACTGTTTTCACATCCATCTGCCAGATCTCATAACCATTATGAGTGGCGGTTGCTAGGAGAATCCGAATGGACTTAAGCATAGTGACTGGGGAATAGGTTCCTTCATAGTAAATACCATGAATTTGCTTGAAACCTTTTTTTCACCAACCTAGCTTTGTATATCAGAATATTACCATTTTCGGAGTCATGGCTCATCATTGCTTCTTCAAAATTCGCAGGCCCGTCACTTTCAATGATCAACAGATCATGGCAATTGGTTACGAGAAATCCACATTTCTCGGGTTCGTGACGGACCCTTTCGGATCTGCGAGCTTCAGTTTTGTGTAAAAGTCGCGCACATATCTCATATGTAGACTTTTACCACGACCTAATTAACCAAGATTTAAACCGTAGTTAAATAAGTCATAAACCAAAATCAATATTTTGGTTCGCGATCTGTGTCGATTGATACAACTTTTGTGTCGATCGACACTTCTTCAGAAACTCGCCATTTGAATGTATATCGAATATACATTCACCAGATCCTTGCAAACCTCATGCACCACAGTTGCAGGTTCTACAACTCTTTGTAGATCCAACTGCTGCTCTTCCTCATCAGGTTGAGCAGTCTCCTGTGATTCTCGAATTTCTTCGAGTTGTACTTTTACTCCCACTGTTCTTCCTGGAAAGAGAGTCTTTCTCAAGAAAACATAGTTCCGAGTAACAAACAATTTGTTCTCGGACGGTTGTAAAAGTAACATGCCTTGGTTTCGTTAGGACAACCAATGCAGTAGCACTTATCGGATTTGGGTGTGAGTGTTGGGATAGTGTCCTGAAATCACACTTGTACTCACTCCTGATGATAGTTGTGTGTCGAGATCAGACATTCGTATAATACTGGGCGGCTGCAATGTTTTGCTAGAAGCCTCTTGCAATCTGTAAGTTGTATACTTACTGCCAGTATTATATGATCCTATAGGGTCACACACCTAAGCAAACTGGAAGCTAAGACATGGGAATGATCATTATGGTAATGATCATATTAATGTGTACCCAGAACAGTAGCCGTCCACTTTTTCTTGATAGAAAGAGAAGAAACACCAGAAACTCTCAGATCCCATAGATCCGGCACTAGCATCCCGTTTCCAGCTTGTGTGCGTGTGTATCTGGTAGAGGCGAGGCACCTGTGTCGCTACTGATCTCGTTCACCATTCATTCCGCTGCCAGTAACAAGGTAAGAACGAGGTTGGTGATTCAATATATCAAACCCTTAGATCCTAGGAGATCCAACAGTGGTATCAGAGCGTGTTAGGGTTTAGACTATTGAATCTGATGCAAATAATTCGAAAACTGAGTTTGTTGAATTGATTATTGCGTGCTAAAATCGTGTTTTGAAGTGTTAATCTCGGATTATGTGCCTATTGAAAAACGATGAATTGTTAAAAACGCACTGTGTCGATCGACACTAAGCGTGTGTCGGTCGACACGCCGCGAAATAACTCGTAAATTTTTTAGGGTTTGTCGCAGAGTGTCGATCGACACAAAGCGTGTGTCGGTCGACACAGAGCAAAAAATCATAAATAATTTTAGGGTTTCGATCTGAGATCGAGTACCCGTATTCCTGCTGTGTCGATCGATACACTGGGTGTGTCGGTCGACACAGGCAAAGCGATTAGATAGATCGGTTCAATTGGATTGAACCGGTTATCTCGCTCGGTTAATTTTAATTAACCAATTTGGTTCTGGTTCGGTAATATCGATCGACACAGAGTTGTGTGACGATCGACATGGACCGTTAAACCAAACCGGTTCAATTAGATTGAATCGGTTAAGGAAATTCGATCCGGTTTGACCGGTTATCGAAAACCGGTTTAAATTGGGTTGTGTCGACCGATGCCAATGGTTGGCGTCGATCGACACACCATTCGCAGAATTACTGGTTGGACCATAAATTTGCATATACCAGACCAAATTTAATCCTAAAGTTCTAGATGAACCTAAACTTAATAAAACTGAATGTTTTAATTAAATTAAAAACTTCTTGGATGTATATTGGATATACATCAAGATCAAATAGTTCTTTTCCTAAACTAAATATCAAGTGATCTTGATGTCTTGCCCAATCTTGTCTACTGTCAAGACTCATTTTGTTTGTTGGATAGCCTTGGACTCCTTGGTATCCACAACAACATGAGTAAGGCAGGTGGTCATTGATAGACTTGCAGTGCGACTGTCAGTGATCACAAGACAGAAAAGATTGGTTTCACTTGACTGGGCTATCAGAAGTTCTGGGCCCAGAGACATCAGAGTGGATTAGACATAGTTTGTCTCATCTGCGACCAAGAGTTGTACTGGGTACAATTAGCAATGATTTGCTTACCTAGATAACTAAAGTTTGGGTAATGGCGAGTCGCCCACTCAGATTTTGGTGAAGTATGGATCTTGGCTCATTGTATTCATCTGAGGAAACATAATTTTGAATACAATGCGAGTTTTCTTATTAGATAAGAATTCTCATTTCTTGAGCATTATAACTAAAACCTCTACCTCTTTTAATTACAGCTATGTCTGTCTCAACTCACATCAACACTTTCTCACTAAGATCCGTCCTTGAGAAGGACAAGTTAAATGGATCTAATTTCTTGGAATGGTATCGGAACCTGAGAATAGTTCTCAGGCAGGAGAACAAGGAATATGTCCTTGAAAGAGTTCTCCCCGAGAGGCCACATTCCAATGCCCCGCAGACAGAAAAGAATGCTTGGGATAAGCATTCAGCTGATGTCAAAGATGTTAATTGTCTAATGCTGGTGACTATGAACTCTGAGCTGCAGAAGCAATATGAGAACGTGATGTCACCCATTGAGATGATTAACAGCCTGAAAGCTTTGTTTCAAGAGCAAGCTCGCACAGAGAGATACCAGACGGTTAAATCTCTCATGGATTGCAAGCTGGCTAAGGATAGTCCAGTAAGTCCTCATGTCCTTAAAATGATGGGTTACATTGATAACCTGGGGAAACTGGACTGTGCCATTAGCCAGGAGCTAGCCACTGACATGATTATGCAGTCTTTGCCGTCGTGTTTTGATCAGTTCATCATGAACTACAACATGCAAAACATGACTAAGAAATTGACTGAGTTGCACGGCATGCTGAAGACAGCAGAGCCGAATCTCAAGAAGGCAACTCCCAGTGTACTGATGGTACAAGGGGGTAAAAGGTTTAAGAAACCTAAGAAGGATAAGAGAAAGGCCCAAGTTGTCCAGACTGAGAGTCAGGACAAGCCCAAGCCGAAGCCCAAATCCGGGCCTTCTCCTGAGGATAGTTGCAACTACTGCAAGCAGTTAGGGCATTGGAAGAGAGACTGCAAGAAGTTCATGGAAGATTACAAGAAGCTGAAGAAGACGTATGATGCGTCTGACTCAGGTATTTATGTTATCGAACTTAATGTTATGTCTTCTAGTTCTACTTCGTGGGTATTGGATACCGGCTGCGGTGCTCACATTTGTACTGATGTGCAGGCACTAAGAAACAGTAGAACGCTGAAGAAAGGACAAGTGGAGCTACGGGTCGGGAATGGAGCTAAGGTTGCTGCACTCGCCGTAGGCACCTACGATTTGTCTTTACCTTCAGGCATGGTTTTAGCTTTGAATAATTGCTACTTTGTACCTGCGATTAGCAGAAACATAATTTCAGTTTCCGTTTTGGATTTGGAAGGTTTTGATTTTGCTGTTAAGAATAAAGTTTGTTCTTTTAATCGTGATGGTACGTATTATGGTTGCGCCCCATTAGATAATGGGTTATATATTTTAAACCAAGAAATGCCTGTCTTTAACATAAATACAAAGCGGTTTAAGTCAAATGACGAAAACCCGACTTTCTTATGGCATTGTCGTTTGGGCCATATCAATGAGAAACACATCCAAAGGCTCCATCGGAATGGGCTTCTGGGCTCATTTGATTTTGAATCATGTGAGAAATGCGAATCTTGTTTGATAGGTAAAATGGCTAGAGCCCCTTTTAACAAACCAAATGAAAGGGCCAGTGATTTATTGGGCCTTGTTCATACTGATGTATATGGGCCAATGAGTACTGTTGCCAGAGGAAATTACAAGTACTTCATTACCTTCACTGATGATTTCAGTAGGTATGGCTATGTCTATTTGATGAGACACAAGTCAGAATCCTTTGATAGATTCAAGGAATTCAAGAATAAAGTACAGAACCAACTTGGCAAAAGTATCAAAGTTCTGTAATCGGATCGCGAAGGAGAATACTTAAGTCAAGAGTTCAGCGACTATCTGAGCGAGTGTCGAATTATTTCACAACTCACTCCTCCTGGAACACCCCAATGGAATGGAGTGTCAGAGAGGAGGAATCGAACCTTATTGGATATGGTTCGGTCTATGATGAGTCATTCAAATCTTCCATTATCCTTTTGGGGATACGCTCTAGAAACGTCTGCGTTTACACTAAATAGGGTGCCATCTAAATCAGTGGAAAAGACACCACATGAATTGTGGACTGGGAACATTCCTAGTCTGTCTTTCCTGAAGATTTGGGGATGTGAGGCTTATGTTAAACGTTTAATCTCTGACAAGCTCGCACCCAAATCAGATAAATGCTACTTCGTTGGTTATCCTAGGGAAACCAAGGCATACTACTTTTACAACCAATCTGAGAACAAAGTATTTGTTGCTCGGGACTGTTCTTTTCTTGAGAGGGAGTTTCTCTCTAAGAAAAACAGTGGGAGTAAAGTACATCTTGAAGAAATTCGAGATGCACATGAGACTGCTCAACCTGCTGAGGAAGAGCAGCAGTTGGATCCACAAAGTTCTGTGGAACCGGCGCCTGTGGAGCCTGAAGTTCGCAGATCCGGAAGGATCCGTCACGAACCCGAGAGATACTATGGATTTCTCGTGACGAATTCCAATGATCTGATGATCATTGATAGTGACGAACCAGCGACCTTCGCGGAAGCAATGATGGGCCCGGACTCCGAAAAGTGGCTTGGAGCCTCTAAATCCGAAATGGGATCCATGTCAGAAAACCAAGTATGGTCCTTGGTCGATTTACCTAATGGTGCAAAAGCCATTGAGTGTAAATGGATCTTCAAAAAGAAGATCGACGTGGATGGCAATGTACAAATTTACAAAGCGAGGTTGGTGGCTAAAGGTTTCAAGCAAATTCATAGTATTGACTATGATGAAACCTATTCCCCAGTCGCTATGCTTAAATCCATTCGGATTCTTCTAGCGATTGCAGCTCATTATGACTATGGGATTTGGCAAATGGATGTCAAAACCGCTTTCCTGAATGGTATTCTGGAAGAGGATGTGTATATGACACAGCCTGAAGGTTTTGTTGATCCTAAGAACGCTGGAAAGGTATGCAAGCTTCATAAATCCATTTATGGATTGAAGCAAGCATCACGGAGTTGGAATCTTCGTTTTGATGAAGCAGTAAAACAATTTGGTTTCATCAAGAACGAAGAGGAACCATGTGTTTACAAGAAGACTAGTGGGAGCAGAATTGCGTTTCTTGTACTGTATGTCGATGACATACTCCTCCTCGGTAATGACGTTTCGTTGCTTCAGTCTGTTAAGACTTGGCTCAGAAGTTGTTTTTCCATGAAAGACATGGGAGAAGCCGCGAACATTCTTGGAATCAGAATGTACAGAGATAGAGTGAACAGACTGATTGGATTATGCCAGGACACTTATATTGATAAGGTGTTGCACAGATTCAGAATTCATGATTCCAAGAAGGGTTTCATACCGATGTCTCATGGCATTAGTCTCAGCAAGAATCAATGTCCGGTGACACATGCTGAGCGGGAGCGCATGAATAGGATTCCTTATGCTTCTGCAATAGGATCTATTATGTATGCCATGCTCTGCACTCGTCCAGATGTAGCTTACGCGTTAAGCATGACGAGTAGATACCAATCTGATCCAGGTGAAGTTCACTGGACAACTGTCAAGAATATTCTCAAGTATTTGAAACATACTAAGGATAAATTCCTTGTGTATGGAGGAAGTGAAGAACTTGTGGTGAATGGATTCACCGATGCGAGTTTTCAGACGGACATAGACGATTTCCGATCACAATCTGGATATGTCTTTTGTTTAAATGGCGGTGCAGTGAGCTGGAAGAGCTCTAAGCAGAATACCGTAGCTGATTCCACGACAGAAGCTGAATATGTTGCTGCTTCAGAAGCGGCAAAGGAAGCTGTTTGGATCAAGAAGTTCATGACTGAACTTAGTGTGGTTTCAAGTATCTTGGAGCCAGTGGCTTTGTTTTGTGACAACAACGGAGCCATTGCTCAGGCGAAAGAACCCAGGTCACACCAGAAGTCCGAACACGTAGAGAGGAGATATCACCTGATTCGTGATATCGTCAATAGAGGTGATGTGAAGATCAGCCGAGTTCCGACGGACGAGAATGTCGTTGATCCTCTGACTAAGCCACTCCCAAGGCCTAAGCATGAGAGTCATACGACTGCTGTAGGCATTAGAGATCTTAAGATGTAATATTGATTCTAGTGGGAGTTTTAGTTTTATTTTAGACGCTCTTGTAAACATTCTTTTGGATATGTTTAATGAAATTTTATTTCAGCATTATTTATTGTGATCTAAATAATGGTCCCAAAATAAGTTTATGTCATATTATAGGTCATCAAGTTGAGGACTTGATCATGAGACCCTATAAGTCATAGATGACATAGATTATGTTCTGTCCCTAGTCGAGGTTGTCAAAGTGGGACAATGACAACCGCGAGAGACTAGATTGTGAGGTGACTGTTGACTAAGTTTCATGGAGTCAATGATATGAGTATCACAGTCAGTCACATAGATATATGTTGGTGAACATATGATCGGACATGACCCGCAAATGAGAAGTCTCCAGGATAGTTATATCTGTGTCATGAGAGGTTCTCGTTACGACTACAGAGTATAGTCCTCAGACCTGAGTTCATCATGCTTTCTTGCATATGAATTGGTACACTTTGACCTTGTCAAACGTCGACCCGTAACTGGCGACTATAACGGCACTGTTCAAGTATATCATGAAGTGTGCGTTGAAATAGGGATGGAACAAGATGGGATTTGTCCCTCCTGAATAACGGGAGATAAATATCTCAGGGCCTATCGAAGATTTAATACTGAGAAAAATGTGTGGTCGCACTCAAACGAACTGTAGTTCAGTTGTTTGTAATGTTCAGTATAAGATCAGGAGTTCGATAAACATGATGTTGGCTTAATAAGGATGACACCAATCTTGCCTTATGCCAAATCGAGATATAGAGACAAAAGGATTATAGCAATTGATGATTCCAGTACAAGTGGGAGATTGTTGGGATAGTGTCCTGAAATCATACTTGTACTCACTCCTGATGATAGTTGTGTGTTGAGATCAGACATTCGTATAATACTGGGCGGCTGCAATGTTTTGCTAGAAGCCTCTTGCAATCTGTAAGTTGTATACTTACTGCCAGTATTATATGATCCTATAGGGTCACACACCTAAGCAAACTGGAAGCTAAGACATGGGAATGATCATTATGGTAATGATCATATTAATGTGTATTGGATACACATTATTATCAAGAAAATGGTGTTGTGTCGATCGACACAGCTTGTGTGTCGGTCGACACAGTTTGGGTTTCGAAAGGGTTTTTCGATTTTATGACTCAAACGAGTCTGGCCCGTTATGTGTAATTCTAGGTCGAATAAAACCTGATGGTTTTTCGACCTAGAACAGTAGCCGTCCACTTTTTATTGATAGAAAGAGAAGAAACACCAGAAACTCTCAGATCCCATAGATCCGGCACTAGCATCCTGTTTCCAGCTTGTGTGCATGTGTATCTGGAAGAGGTGAGGTGATAGGTCAAGAATTATTCCCTATACTAACTGCAAGTGCACAGTGATGTAGTTGTAGTACTTAGGGTATCGAATCCACAGGGACTCCGGTCAACGATAGATTAAGAACATAAAAGATTAAACTAGGAGAAAGTAAATATGATGAGAAACTAAAAAGCGAAGCAGAAAAGTAAATCATGCGAGTTTGTAAGCAAGGAAGCGAAGCGTTAGGTTTCAGGAGTTCTCAGGAAATCAGGAACACAAGCAATCAATCAATCATGATCTAATCAATAACTGTTCTAGAACTCAAACACGGATATAGAATTCACCAACTCTCGTTGCGAGAATTCTCTAAGTCTAAGTGCAGCAATCCAAATCTCTTTGTAATTACTAACAGATTAAACTAGCATTAATGATCAGGTTTGATATGTTCACAATTCCCCTAAACCAAATCTCTTTGCGAGTAGATCAAATTGCTCATCTAGGTTCTTTCTAGCTAATTAACCAACTCTCGTTGTATCAATCAACCTAACATCATAATTCTGATTAGCTACTTCAGATTAAGCATTAAGAACAACCTAAACAAAGAACTAGCAGATATGAATCCCTACAGATTGATTTAAACTATAGTTCCATGAAATCCCTAATGAGAATCCTTCAACCTAACAGGTAAACTACTCAGACATGTTCATCGAAACAGAAAACATCTTAAGTAGAAAACCAAATATCATAAAACAGAATAATCAATAGGGGTTCGAAATCCTCTCTCTTTCGAGAGCAAGATCAGCCCCTAAGGCTCTCTGAAATAAAATAAAACTAAAGTAAAGCGTAGCCTAAACAATGGCTTAAAAACCCTTATATAATAGCTAAAACACGTTTTGGGCTTCTGTGTAAATATTCTGGGCTTTTTCTGCAAAATCAGCTTTCTTCATTAAACCGTCGTTTGGCCCGACTCGCATATGCAACGATCGATGCCAAGAGTGCAACGATCGACGCATCTCTGAAATATCGACAGTGAACTCTATGTCTCGGCCAAATTCTCCAATTAGCTCCAGAATGCTCCAATAACTCCAATTATGCTCCAAACGTGTCTAAACCTGTAAACATACTAAAAAGACTCCAAAACATAACATAAGACTCGATAAATAAGGCATATACCATGGTTAAAACCGGTAAAATCCATGGTATATCAACTCCCCCACACTTAGCTCTTGCTTGTCCTCAAGCAAGTAAAAAACCAAAGTATAAGATAAGAAGTTTGAAAACTCAGAAACTCATTTCGTCCTGGGAACTTTCGCATTCACATTCACTTAGTAAGCCACTGAAAACTTTCCTACAGAACTCAAGACCACAATGTACTTCCCCCACACTTAGCAACTGTCCCAAGTAAACTCCACAATCACATTCACGCATTCAAATTCTCCCTACTGACTTCTGCAAGTATTTAAGTGCGGTCTCACCTAAGGAGTATCGATCAAAGGCACATGGATTCTTACCTTATCAGCTCTAGACCACCATACTATCTTTCTCTAGTCCCTTTCTTCTCTTTCCCTTCCTTAACAACTGATTTTTCCCACATTGGGTATCATTTTATTTTTTTTATCAGTGTTCTTCCCGTTATGGGGTGTACTTTGGACACATTCCATGGATGCATAAGGGATAATAGTGTTTGCTACTATTCTCATGACCACTTCGGAGTTACTAACTCATCCTCAGTTTATTATTATTTTTTTTTACTTTATAGAAGGGGAGAAGGGAACTAAATAGGATAGGTTGACAGGCTGTGTCAGAACTAACAAGGGAGTCCGACACAAAGTATACCAAGCCCTTAGGTGAGAAATCTAAGTCAGTATTAAGGTGAAGTCAGTAAAAGGATCCTCTGATACCTGAAGTAATGTGGGTGTTCCCAGTAGGCTGATCTGTGATGGGGTTTTCTAATAGTCATAGAGGCTCTGTAAGTCTGTCCAATGGTCACTTAGTTCCTGTTCAAGCGAAAATTTTCCTCGAAAAATCATAGTTTCATACAAATTTTGACTCAATAAAACAAATTTTTTTGAAAAACTTAAGAAAACAAAAGCGTGCGTCAGTAGCTTCCTCCCCCACACTTAAACTACACTGTCCCCAGTGTAATCAAAGCATGAGCTTGGTGAAAGAATAATCAAATTGAAGAACAAACCGAAAAGTTGCAGAATACTTGCCTGTCGTCGCCCTGCGTCGATCGATGCCACAAGGGTGTCGATCGATGCAAGGCGAATATGCTCGCGGTTATTTAGATAACCGATGTCAGAACCGCAATCAATTCGTTAAACCGTAAATCGCGACTGCATCGACCGATGCAAAATGTGTGTCGATCGATGCAATGCGATTATTCCTGTTTCCCTCGGCTCTGAACACACTTAAACAGAAAAATCAAAATAGCAAAAACAAAACAAAAAATGAAAACAAAATCAAACCTAACAGTGGGTTGCCTCCCACTCAGCGCTTGTTTTAAAGTCATTAGCTTGACTATTGGAAGAGATTTGATTCATGGCGGTTTCAACAGAGACTTTGAATGTCTCTGTGAGTATCTCTTCATCCAAGGAGGTGTATAGGCATTATGATCATGAGGCTTCCCAAGGAAAGAGAAATCAGAATCAGGGTGGGAGCGAAGCTTGGGCGGTCTACTGCGTTTTCCTGCATTCAAAACAATGTGATCAGAAGGTTTAAGCTTAGGTGATTTGTACCTTACCTTTGGTGCAGATCTGATGTTTGGGACTTTTTGCTTATGAGCAGTTGCAGGTACTGAAGATGTTAGAGCAGGTTCAAGAGGAACTGCCATCTTCTTCTTTCCACTATCAGATACTGTAGTTCCACCAATCTGAACTACTTCTTTCAGATGACCATCAGTGGAGATCATCTCCTTTGCATGAACTCGCGAATTTTCAACTGGTGGTGTTCTATTCACCTTCTTATCCATCACTTTCATGCAGTTAGCCACTTCTAGCTCTTGTCTGGGAGGTTTAGGAACCTTAGGATATGGCACCGGGGGCTTGTAAGCTTGTTCTGGTACTGTTACAGGTTTCTGGACATGTGTGCGTTCTGTGTCGATCGTTGCATAATGTGTGTCGATCGATGCAAGGCGATTCTGTTTCTCGAAAGAACTCGAAATTGCCGTCAGAATGGCGTGTCGATCGTCACTAAGGGGGTGTCGATCGATGCATGTATCAGGCAGACAATATTCATCCAGAAAATCCTAGATTATGCTCTCTTCTTCTTCCAGCAAGTCAATCTCATCCCTTATGTTCACAGCATTGATGTGCAGCTTCTGTTCAGCTCTCTTAGCTTCATTCCGCCTCTCTATTGCTGCATCTGCTCGTTCAATTTTGATATCCAGCTCCTCCATATGTGTGCTCAGAGATTCGAACTTCTCACTCAAATCTTCAATCAACGCATCAATCTTTGAGTTGAAGGACATATCAATCTGTTGTTGTCTCTCAAGATACTGCTCAATCATGATTTCCATTCTGCTCTTATGTGTAGGTGCAAGCGGTGCTTGGTAAGAAGAAACACCATAGTTCCTCGAGAAGGCATTACCCTGTTGCTGGAAAGGTCCCTGAAAAGCAGATTCCTGACTGTAGAATTCATTCCCTCCAACGCAGTTGATAGCTTTTTGCCCATACTTTTCAAGTATAAGACTATGCAGATAGTAGGCTTTACTCTTCAACTCAGCTATTTGTGAACTGTCAATCCCTGGACTGAAGAAATCATACATCTTCCTTACGATATGTGTCGATCGATGCAGGAGAAGCGTCGATCGATGCAAGCGCGATGATGTGACGATCGACACACAGGACCGTGTCGATCGTTGCAGGGCGATTACAGGCGTACCTGAATCGCAAGAACAGAGAAAAAAAAAAAAAAAATTAGCAACAAAAAATAAAAACGAAAAACCTAGTCTAAACCCTAAGTTCGGTCCTATCGAAGACTCTAAGAGTCCCCGGCAACGGCGCCAAAAACTTGATAGGTCAAGAATTATTCCCTATACTAACTGCAAGTGCACAGTGATGTAGTTGTAGTACTTAGGGTATCGAATCCACAGGGACTCCGGTCAACGATAGATTAAGAACAGAAAAGATTAAACTAGGAGAAAGTAAATATGATGAGAAACTAAAAAGCGAAGCAGAAAAGTAAATCAGGCGAGTTTGTAAGCAAGGAAGCGAAGCGTTAGGTTTCAGGAGTTCTCATGAAATCAGGAACACAAGCAATCAATCAATCATGATCTAATCAATAACTGTTCTAGAACTCAAACACGGATATAGAATTCACCAACTCTCGTTGCGAGAATTCTCTAAGTCTAAGTGCAGCATCCAAATCTCTTTGCAATTACTAACAGATTAAACTAGCATTAATGATCAGGTTTGATATGTTCACAATTCCCCTAAACCAAATCTCTTTGCGAGTAGATCAAATTGCTCATCTAGGTTCTTTCTAGCTAATTAACCAACTCTCGTTGTATCAATCAACCTAACATCATAATTCTGATTAGCTACTTCAGATTAAGCATTAAGAACAACCTAAACAAAGAACTAGCAGATATGAATCCCTACAGATTGATTGAAACTATAGTTCCATGAAATCCCTAATGAGAATCCTTCAACCTAACAGGTAAACTACTCAGACATGTTCATCGAAACAGAAAACATCTTAAGTAGAAAACCAAATATCATAAAACAGAATAATCAACAGGGGTTCAAAATCCTCTCTCTTTCGAGAGCAAGATCAGCCCCTAAGGCTCTCTGAAATAAAATAAAACTAAAGTAAAGCGTAGCCTAAACAATGGCTTAAAAACCCTTATATAATAGCTAAAACACGTTTTGGGCTTCTGTGTAAATATTCTGGGCTTTTTCTGCAAAATCAACTTTCTTCATTAAACCGTCGTTTGGCCCGACTCGCATATGCAACGATCGATGCCAAGAGTGCAACGATCGACGCATCTCTGAAATATCGACAGTGAACTCTATGTCTCGGCCAAATTCTCCAATTAGCTCCAGAATGCTCCAATAACTCCAATTATGCTCCAAACGTGTCTAAACCTGTAAATATACTAAAAAGACTCCAAAACATAACATAAGACTCGATAAATAAGGCATATACCATGGTTAAAACCGGTAAAATCCATGGTATATCATGAGGCACCTGTGTCGCTACTGATCTCGTTCACCATTCATTCCGCTGCCAGTAACAAGGTAAGAACAAGGTTGGTGATTCAATATATCAAACCCTTAGATCCTAGGAGATCCAACAGTGAGCTTATCAGAGATTAAACGTTTTATATAAGCCTCACAACCCCAAATCTTCATGAAAGACTAATCAAGAACATTTCCAATCCACATCTCATGTGGTGTCTCTGTAACTGATTTTGATGGAACCCTATTTAATGTAAACGCAGACGTTTCTAGAGCGTATTCTTAGAAGGATATGGGAAGATCTGAGTGACTCATCATCGATCGAACCATATCTAATAAAGTCCGATTCAGGAGGAGTGAATTGTGAAACACTTTCACAATCTCTCAGATGATCACTAAATTCTTGACTTAAGTATTCACCTCCATGATCTCATCGTAGAGCTTTAATACTTTTGTCAAATTGATTCTGTACTTCATTCTGGAACTCTTTGAACTTTTCAAAGATTCTGACTTATGTCTCATTAATAAGACATAACCGTACCTACTGAAATCATCAGTAAAGTTAATGAAGTACTGAAAGTTTTCTCGAGCACTTGCGCTCATCGGGCCATACACATCCGTATGTACAAAGCCCAATAAGTTATTGGCCCTTTGATTTTGTTCGTTCGCGTCCTGTTCCGACTGACGCATCGTTTGTGTCGATCGACACTACCTTTTGTTGAAAGGGACCTTTGTCGTTTTACCTAAATAAATTCCATAGCCTAGGATCTAGGGTTCATGTAATTGAATCAAGAGATATCAGGATTACCTGGTGATTAGTAGCGGAAGGTTTGCAGATAATCGAGATCTTCCAGCGCCTCAAATGCTGCGCCTCTACTGGTATCCACACGCACACAAACTGAACAGGAGGGATGCTAGTGCCTTTAGAGATCAGATCTATCGAGAGGTTTTAGTTTCCTTTTGGTGGCTGCGAATTAGGTTAGATTAGGTGTAAAAGTCTACCATATATCTTATATATGTTGACTTATACCATGACCTGATTAACCAACGATTAAACCGAAGTTAATCTGGTCATTCGAGATCCGTGTCGATCGATGCACCTCGTGTGTCGATCGACACAGCCTCAGAAACTCGATATTGAATGCATATCAAATATGCATTTACCAGATCATTACATTAATGATCAACCTCATATTCTACGTCCAGTTTGCTTAGGTGTGTGACCCTGTAGGTTCATATAACACTGGCAATGATTTCTAAACTCATTGATCACAAGTGGCTTCTAGCAAAACATTATAATTGCCCAGTATTATATGACTGTCTAATCTCGACAACACAGCTATCTCTAGAGTGAATACAAGTGTGATTTCAGGACATTTCCAACATATGATTATCTGAAAATTATAGTCAAAATAATCATTAAAATTTAGACCCGATAAAAAAATATTATTTGTTGGATCTACCTTTGGATACTCTCATATGTTGGGAATGACGTGCAGGGCTGGTTCTTGTCAGGTAAATGGTCGCTTTTTGATAACCGCCAGAATTATTTTAGAACTGATTGTTGCCAGTAGCAAGCAAAGGAACGTAGCTGATGTAGTTTTCAAGAAGGAAACCTAGACAGAAAAGTTTTAACTTGGTTTTTTCGTCCTTAACTATGTTCTACATTGTATCATTGCTTAGAGTCTCCATCTACAGCTAATCGATTATCTCTTCTCTTGTGTAACTAGATCGGTGAAAGGCTGAAAGCCATAACTATAGACGGGTACGAACTCATTGGTATTAAACATTTAGGAAAATTAGCTGAAACAATCTTGGAAAGTATATTTATTACTGAAACAACCTTGGCAAAGTTTTATTTCTGAAAATTTTGACCAAAAGTCTTGTAAACCAGGTTTTCAAGTTTTATTTATGGTTGTGTCATCTAACAAAAAAATAATAATTTAATAATATATATTTATACATTTAAATAAATAAAAAGATAATAAAATATATTAAAAATAATATTTAGTTTTTTATTCCGGCGAGAGCAATAGCGGTGAACATGCGATTCTGACGACGAAGTGAGGATTCCGGCGAGAATTCCGATAATATAGTGGTAGATTTATTTTTTACGGCGATGCATAAATATTTTTATAGTAGATTTGTTTTCATTTCCTAGTAGAGTTATTGTTAAGTTGATTTGTTTTATTATACTTTGCTTCCATAGTAGATTTTTGCTTTATTATTTTTTATATGGTAGAATTTTGTTTGTGTCTATTTGATAGATTTGTTTATTTCTATAGGTAGATTTATTTTGTTATATGATTATGTTATTTGCATGTATTCTTCTATCTTATATTTCACCGTAGATTTTTATAGATCAAGTAATTCGGTTATTAGGTTATTTTGTGGTAGACTTAATATCTTTAAAACAAATTAAATAATATATTAATAAAAAGAAGATAACATTCAATAATTGCGGTTTCGTCTTAACTTTTACAGAAAACGGAAAAAGGTGAAAGCTTTGGCGATTAGCGACGGAGAAGGGGAGAAGGTTGGTATTTTCGAGGACGAAT
Source organism: Orychophragmus violaceus (assembly GCA_030180135.1). Taxonomy (NCBI): domain Eukaryota; kingdom Viridiplantae; phylum Streptophyta; class Magnoliopsida; order Brassicales; family Brassicaceae; genus Orychophragmus; species Orychophragmus violaceus. The sequence goes on along the minus strand of CM058230.1, from coordinate 85,020,251 downwards.
CCGGCGATATCTTGGCAAGTTCCGGTAGGTTTTCTACTTCCTTGCCGTTATAATCTGCTTACCTTTCTCCATTATTCTTTTTGAATCTCGCTTAGTATACTTCTTCTCTCCGCATGCGACTGTGACTTTGCAAATCGGCGACTTTTGGCGACATTTCCAGCGTCGTTGGTAAGTTTTCTTCCCTTCCATTTCTCAATCGTAACCCCTTCTTCATTTACTCCATCTTACTCTAAATTTTTCCTCATCTAATGTGGCAGTGACTTTTAAAAAATAGAACGGATGCGATTTTAGCGATTTTTAACGAAGCTGTGGTGGTGATAGGAGACTCCAACGAAGAAACATATTCTTCCGGTGATATTTGTATTTTTCGAATTTCATGGTGGATATATTTGATGGTAGATTTATGTATTGATATGATGGTTGGATTTCTTTTTTACTTGAAATAACAATCGTTTGATAGTAGACGTATGTTATATTATTGTTGACTTTATTTCATGTTTACGGAATTAATTTCTGGTTTCAGTTTAGTGATTGTAGACTTGTTTAGAGGTTTCATTTGAATGGTTGTAGACTTGTTTGTGTGTCGAGTTAGTTATCGTATGATGAATTTAGTATTCATTTGAATGATTGTAGACTATTTGAGAAGAAGATTGTTTAATTGATTTATTCTTTCTATATACTTTACTTTTAGATCATCATTATGGACCCGAGCTATAGTGATGCAAAGAGGAACAAGATGCTAATCGACATGCTTTATGCCATAGCCGATGGTGATTTTGGCATTCCGAAAAGATGTCCATGTGGTGAAAAAATCATCGAGGAGATCTCTCAAAACGAAACTGAAGCTGAGCTAGGAATGTGATACTTTACCTTCAATGTGTTTGAGGTGATAAGAGGAGACCACATTTAGAAATTTAATGGAAATATTAGATAAATGTGTATATATGTATTTATGTGGAGAATGATGGCTACCACATTCGGAAAATGGGTTCACGTAGTCGAAGAAGAGATGACTAAATTAAGGATGGAAGTTAAAGAGCAGTCTGAGAGGATTCAAAGCTTATTACACCATGCCTTTCAGATACAACAAATACGTATGGAGATGAAAAACAATGTTGAAGAGATTGCAAAGCTGAAATAGTTAGTGGCATGTGTTGTTGGTCGAATTGGTGTTTAACTTATCTTTGATTTATAAGACTTGTCTTTGGACTATTTGTGTCTTTGTTTTGTAAGAGTTATCTCTATTTTGTAAGACTTATCTACAATCTTATCAACGAATAACGTTGACAACATTAAGTCTACCAACTAAATATAAGTCTGCAATAATGTTTCATATAAATATATTTGCATTACAAAACAAATGTTAACACAAACCATTTATAAAAGAGAAGTCCCCTAATCACTTCTTTTATTAAATGCTTGGCCACGAGCCAAATTTACTTCGAGCTAATCTGCAAAATAAAAGACATTCTAATGTCTAGAAGCATTTGCAGTTTATGATGTTGTGGACATCTAATTCTCTTTCCTTCTCCAACCATAGGTTACATGAATTCTCTGGCCATGGATGTACATCTAGAGTGGTTATTTGCATTCACACCCTCCTCGCTAATTCTCGAGTTAGCATAAGCCCACGTTTTTCCAATTCTTCGTGCCCGTAAATTAGCCGCACAAACATGTAGTATATATATTTCCATGTTTCCCAACTTCCTTCTGACGATCGTTTTATCATAGACTCTCCTTCAGTCTATTGATTGTTGTACACGCAACTAGACATACCTTTTAAGAGTAGGGCTGTAGGATTATTGTGCGTAATGCAGTTGTCAACGAATGCGTTTGTTGCCTCCAATGGAAATAAAGGTATTGATATGCTCAGAGTTTAATCTCTAGAGTTTACACTGCAAGTGCACAGACGTGACTAGTAGTATATAGGATATCGAATCCACAAAGACTCAAGAATCTTGCGATAGATTGTAGAACGTCGAATTAAGCTAGGTGAAACAGTAGTCAAAGCAGTAAATCAAGCAATAAAGTAAATAGAACGGTGTAAGCAATCAGGCAAAGCGTCAGGTCAAGGGAGTTCTCAGGAAATCAGGAACATAGGCTAATCAATCAATCGGGATCTAATTAAGAACTGTTCTAGAACTAGAATCACAGAATTATAACAGACCAACTTTCGTTGCGAATATTATCTATGTCTAACAACCTAGCAAGCCAACTTTCGTTGCGAATCCTAGAGTTCTAAATAAGCATTAATCTTAGGTTCTTTCGTTCACAATTCTCCTAAACCAAATTTCTTTGCGAATAGTCAAGTTGCTCATCTAGATTCTTTCTAGTTAATTAATCAACTTTCGTTGCAGAAATCAACCTAACAACATAAATCTGGGTAGCTAATTCAGATTAAGCATTAAGAACAACCCTAGATGAAGAACTAACAGTTATGAATACCTACAGATTGATCAACCTATAATTCCATGAAATCCCTAATGAGAATCCCTAAACCTAACAGGTAAACTACTCAGACATAACAATCATATTTATAACAAAAGACATGATGAATAGAATACTAAATATCATAAAACAGAATAAGAAACAGGGGTTCGAAATCTTCTCTCTATCGAGTATCTGATCAGCCCCTAAAACTCTCTGAATGTAAAATAAAGTGTAGCCTAAACAATGGCTTAAAACCCTAATATATAAGTCTAAACTCGTCTGGGGCCTTTTGTAAGTCTGAGAAACTTCTGGGCAAAAACTGTAAATTCTCCAAAAATGCAGATTTTTGTGCGCAGATCCCTGGAATCACCTTGCAACGACCGATGTACATACTACATCGACCATTGCAAGGCGATTTCGCAGCCAGTGAACTCTGTGAAACCTCTAAACAGTGCAGAAATGCTCCCAATGCTCCCAAAACGTCCAATTAGGCTCCAAATGTCCTTAAACCTGTAAAACACCTGAAAATACTCTAAAACACATAGAAAGACTCGATAACAAAGACATATACCATGGTCAAAAGTCCTAAAAACCATGATATATCAACTCCCACACACTTAGTTTTTGCTTGCCCTCAAGCAAACAGAAAACCAAGATCTGGAGAAGAAGTTTGAAAACTTCAGAAACTCGTTTCATCGTTGGAGCACCACACTCAGATTCCCCTTAGTAAGCCACATGAAAATGAACCTGCAAACATCAAGACCAACATGTGCTTCCCCCACACTTAGCAACTATCATGAGTAAACTCCACAATTACATTCAGAGCATCCAAATTCACCATACTGACTTCTATAAGCTATTAAGTGTGGTCTCACCTATGGGGTATCGATCAAAGAACACATGGACTCTTACTCTGTTAGCATCTGACCACTCAACTGTTGCTTCTGGTCCCTTTCTTCTCTTTTTCCTTCCTTAACACTGATTTTTCCCCACTGGATATCATTTTATTTTTTTCTATCAGGGCTCTTCCCTTACTGGGGTGTACTTTGGACATGTTTCCATGGATGCACAGGAGGTAATAGGGGTCTCTACCACTCTCGCGACCACTTCGAAGCTACTAGCTTATCCTAAGTTTATCTTTCTTTTTTTTTTTTACTTTCAAGGAAGGAGAGAAGAGAACAATAATCATACATGTTTATAAGCTGTGCCAGAACCAACAGAGGAATCCGACTCGAAGTATACCAAGCCCATAGGAGAGAAAATTAAGTCAAGTTAAAGTGCGAAGTCAAGTAATGGATCCTCCGAATACCTGAAGTGATATGGGTGTCCTCAGTAGACTGGTCTGTATTGGGTTTTCTAATAGTCATAGATCATCTGCAAGTCATCCAATGGTCACTTAAGTTCGTGCAAGTGTGGTAATCTCCTCAAAAAGTCCTTGTTTCCTACTCAGTTTGACTCAATAAAACAATTTTGGACTGACTCTAAGAAAACAAAAGTGGTACGTCAGTAGCTACCTCCCCCACACTTGAAACACACTGTCCCCAGTGGTGTCAAGCTCATGATTGGCGAGAAAATCGGAATTAAGAGAATCCGAAAAGAGTTAGAACACTTACATGTCGTCGGCCTGCGTCGATCGATGCCACAAGTGGTGTCGATCGATGCATATCGTGAATGCTCGCGGTTATGTAGATAACCGGTGTCTGAACCGTAATCGAATCGGCAAACCGTAAATCGCATCTGCGTCGACCGACACAAAGTATGTGTCAATCGATGCTAAGCGATTCAGCCTGTATCTCACGCCTTTGAACACACCAAAACAGAAAAATCAAAAACACCAAATCAAAACGAAAAATGAAAAGAAAAATGAACCTACTAGTGGGTTGCCTCCCACTCAGCGCTTGTTTAAAGTTAGTAACTTGACTATGGAAAGGAGATCAGACTCATGGGGGATTCAACAGAGACTTGGATTGGCTCTGTGAATGTCTCTTCATCCAAGGTGGCGTATAAGCATTGTGATCATGAGATCTACCAAGGAAAGAGTGAAAAGCGCCAGGGCGGGAGGGAATCGTGGGTGGGATACTGCGTTTTCCTGCATTCACAGCTGAGGGATTAGGAGATTTGAGTTTAGAAGATCCATACCTTTGCTTTGGTGGAAGAGAGAGATCTGGAGCTTTCTGCTTAAGAGCAGTTGCGGGCTCTGAAGATGTTAGAGCAAGTTCAGAATGAATTGCCATCTTCCTTTCTCACATAGGAACCTCTGGTTCCATCTCAACACTGAAGCTCTGTCCATCAATGGTGGCTCTCTGCTTCCTGTCCATCTTGAACTGCAATGGCTTATCTCCCAGTTGGAGATCAATCAGACCACGTCTCACATCTATCACAGCTCCAGCAGTAGCTAAGAATGATCTTCCAAGCAGAATAGGATCATCTGGCTCAACATTATACTTCAGCACCAAAAAGTCTGTTGGAATCAAGTAGTTTCCAACTCTGATATGTATGTCCTCAAGAACTCCTTCTGGATACCTCTTTGCTCGATCAGCTAGGATAAGAGAGATCCTAGTAGGCTGGAAATCCATCAGTCCCAATCTCTTAGCCACAAAGTATGGCATGAGATTCACACCATATCCTAAATCACAAAGAGAATGATGGAATATGTCCTTAGAGATGGAACAGTCTAGCACAAAGACTCTTGGGTCTGGAAGCTTCTCTGAAATCTGAATCAGCTAATTTTCCATCACTTTCATGCAATTAGCCTCGTATAGCTCATGTTTAGACAACTTAGGAGCCTTAGTATATGGCGTAGAAGGCTCACATACTCGTTCAAGGACTGTTGCAGGTTTCTGGTCTCGTCTGTGATGTGTGTCGATCGATGCGAAAGATGTGTCGATCGACATAGTGCGATTATTAGCAGTCTCATCAAACGTATCAGGCATTCATCGATCGACATCGAGTGTGTGTCGATCGATGCTCGTCTCATACAGACAGAATTCATCAAGAAAATCCGAGATTATGCTCTCTTCTTCTCCTAGCAAGTCAATCTCATCTCCTGTGATCACATCATTAACGTATTGCTTTTGTTCAGCTTTCCCAGCTCCATTTTGCCTTTGCATTGCTTGAGATGTCTGTTGGACTTGAACATCTAGCTTCTTCACATGAGTGCTCAAAGATTCAAACTTCCCATTCAGATATTCATACACATCATCCAACTTCTTGTTGAAGTCTACAGCAGTCTTAGTCTGACCCTCCAGCAACCGCTCCATCATGGCTTCCATCTTGCTCTCATGAGCACTAGCAGCAGGAGGTGTCTGATAGGAGGATGATCCATAAGTCCTCTGATAAGAATTACCTTGCTGATTTCCAAACATGTTTCCTTGAAATCCAGAGCCACTGATGTAGTTCACATCCTCTTCTTGGTTGTCTTTTTCAGCTTCAAACGCCTCAACATCCTGAGCAAAGTGGACATCTTTCTTTGCAGTCAATAAGATGTGAACAGTGTTCATCTTGTTCCTGATATCAGTAATCTCCAGATTGTCAATCTTCCCACCAGACTCTTTCCATCTTCTATCAGCATTCTTGGTGCTATTGCTGCTCACCAAGTTATCAATTAGCACTCTACCCTGCTCAGGAGTCCTTGTATTGAAATTTCCATTGCTGGCATTATCCAATGCAGACTTCAGAGAATCCATAATGAGGACAGTCACGTTGGTACTTCTTAAACCTCATCCAAGCAGACTTGAGAGGCTTTGTAGGACCTTGGGTGAAGGTGAGAATATCATGTCTCGACTGATTAGAGCGAGCATCATCATAAAAGTGCCTCAAAAACTCCCTCTTCACAGCGTCCCAAGTGGTAAACTTCCCAGATGGAAGTTGTTTCAGCCAAGCTGCAGCATCTCCAGCGAGAGAATAGGGAAAAAGTTTGAGATACATGTAGTCATAGTTTACCCCATTGTACTTCATTCCATTGATGAAGTCTTCAAAATCATCAATATGGTCCATGGGTTGCTCATGTGGGAGACCATGGAAAGGATTCTGCCTCAGAACAGAGTAGTAAACAGTCTTGATCTCAAAGTCATTCTTCTCAAAAGGTGGAGGAACAATTGTTGACCGGTTAGCATATAACTCATCGGGACGGTTGTAGTCAGCAAGAGTTCTGTCAGCAGCAGGAGGACTAATCATCTGACTCTGACCTTGGGGCTGTTCAGGATCAGAGATTACATGCCCCTCAGCATCGATCCTTTGCCCCTCATCGTTGTACGGGTTGTTCTGTTGGTCTCTCAGAACTCTCTCAGCATCAGGTCTCAAAATCAAAGGCACCTGATTAACGTTCGCCATCTTAGCTTTCTTCTGAGCTTTTCTGTTCTCTCTCTCTAGCTTATCAAGCTCCTTAACTTCAAGTTTCACGAGCTCTTTGTCTGTATTACTCCTCAAGTCGCGATCAATCATAAACTGTCGGTAGTCGTCAGGCGTCGATCGATGCACATGACCGCAATGATCGTTTCAGTTCGGGTTTCGCTTTGTGTCGACCGATGCAGGAAGAGCGTTGATCGATGCTTTGCGAAACGATGTCGATCAACACACAGGACCGTGTCGATCGATACAGTGCGATTCTAGGCGTACCTGAAATGCAAGAAGAAAAGAAAAATCAGTAACCAAAAACGAAAAACCTAGTCTAAAACCAAAGTTCAAATCTATCGAAAACTCAAAAGGGTCCCCAGCAACGGTGACAAAAACTTGATATGCTCAGAGTTTAATCCCTAGAGTTTACACTGCAAGTGCACAGACGTAAAATAAAGTGTAGCCTAAACAATGGCTTAAAACCCTAATATATAAGTCTAAACTCGTCTAGGGCCTTTTGTAAGTCTGGGAAACTTCTGGGCAAAAACTGTAAATTCTCCAAAAATACAGATTTTGTTGGAATCCCTGGGATCCAGGGTCTAGGTGATTGAATCTGAGAACTGACCTCGTGTTTTATCTGGAGATTGGCAGCGGAAATTGGAGCAGGTAAATGAGATCTAGAGCGCCTCAATCGCTGCGCCTCTATCGTAGTCCACACGCACACAAGCTGGAATCCGACGGGATGCTAGTACCGGTGATCGGATCTCCTGGGATTCTCTGCGTGTTTCTCGAGGAAGAGGGTCCGTTTTCTGTCAAGAAAAACTGTCTGCCACGGCTCACTATCTAGGTCGTGTAACATGGCCCCTATAAATAGGCCCATGGTGTACAAACCATAACATCAGTTACGGTATCGACCTTGTGTCGATCGTTGCACCCAACGGTAACGATCGACACACCTCTTGCATCGATCGACGCACCAATGGCATCGATCGACACACCTCTTAACACATGAATTCAATGTGTATTTGATATATCATGGTTTTTACTAGTTTTAGGCCATGATATAAGTGTGTTTTAGTGTCTTTTGTGTTCTTTTAGAGTCTTTTACAGGTATAATCAGGTTTGGAGCATATTTGGTGATTTTGGCACTTTTTGGAGATTTTTGGAGTGTTTGGCCGAGAGATAGAGTTCACTGTCCGAAACAGAGAAAGGTGTCAATCGTTGCACTCTAGCATCGATCGTTGCACCAGCGAGATGGGCCAAAACTCGGCAGTTTAGAAGAATCAAGATATTGCACTTTGATCCAGAAGTTCCTGATATTTACAAAGAAGCCCCTGGCCGAGATTATACCTATATAATAGAGTTTTTGGTGTTTTAATAATATACGTTTGACATTACGCTTTCATAATTAAGAGCAGAGGGTTTTTAGAGCTTTTGGGGCTGATCTGAACCTGTTACATCATCTGTATTTGGAGAAGATTTCTAACCCCTTTAATCTTTTATCTTTTATGCAATCTATTATTTCTATGATTATGTTTTCATCAATCATGTCTGACTAGATTCTTTGTTAGGTTTAGGGTTTCTCACATAGGATTTCATGACCTGCTAGACTTGTTCAATTTCAGTTAAGGATTCAAACTATATCTTTCTTCAATTTAATTGTGCTTAAAGCTAGTTCTAACATGATCAATTAGAATCTAGATCTTAGGTTGCTAAATACGTCACGGAAGTGGGGTTTAGGAATCTGAACTAATTAAATTGGGCAATTAAACTTTGCGCAAACGAAAGTTTGGTTTAGGATAATTGTGAACATATCAAACTTGGAATTAAAGCTGGTTTAATCTGTTAGTTCTCGCAAACGAAAGTTTGGTTTGCTGCACTTAGACTTGCTGAATGAACTGTCTGCTTGTCTGATTTCCTGAGAACGCCCTAGACCTAGCACTCTTAATAACTTGCTTTCACAACCAACAATCTCTGCTACTGATTTACTTTCTCGCACCGCTTTTAATTCAATTACATTGCTTTCTTCCTAGTTAAATTCCTGTTCTTGAGCTATTGAACACCGGAGTCTCTTTGGATTTCGATACCCTATATACTACATTGATATTGCTGTGCACTTGCAGTTTAGTATAGGGATTAATTCTTGGCCTATCAAGTTTTTGGCGCCGTTGCCGGGGACTCTTTGAGTCTTTGATAGCTTCGAGCCTAAGGTTTTACTAGGATTTTTCTTTTTGTTTTCGTTTTTGTTTTTATTTTATCTTCAGTTTTATTAATTTTCGTTTTTCTCTCTGTCGCAGGTACCGATTTCGCACTGCGTCGATCGTTGCACCCTTGCATCGTTCGTCACTAGGCGATTTGAGATTGAACCGATCGTTGCACTGATAGCATCGATCGTTGCTGGACGATTACAGACAGTTTCTGCCAACGCAGAAAACTAGAAGTAATCCGAACTCAAGCTTGGTTAATCTCGATCTTGAGGAGCTTGGACGTTTAGAGAGAGCTAACAGAAGAGAAAGAAGAGAAAGAATGATGCGAGAGCGTTTGATTCTGGAACGCGATGCTGAAGGTGTCCTGAGGGACCGAGATAACAACCGCTACAATGCCGACTGGCAGAGGGTTGATGCTGAAGGGAATGTCATTCCTGAGCAACAGCAACAGGAGCAGAACCAAAACCAGGGTCAGGAACGGGCCCAAGGTAGAGAGATGGTGGTTCATGAGAGGACACTAGCTGACTGCAACAGACCTGATGAGTTTCATGCAAACCGAGCAGCTCTAGTGCTTCCTGCTTTTGAGAGGAATGATTTTGAGGTCAAGACCATCTACTACCAGCTGATGAGGCAGATTGCTTTTCATGGTCTTCAAGCAGAGCAGCCTATGGATCACATTGACAAGTTTGAGGACATAGTCACTGGCATGAAGTATGAAGGAGTATGCCCGGACTATCTGTTCCTTAAGCTATTTCCGCACAGTCTTGCTGGAGACGCTAGTGCATGGCTGAGACAACTGGCACCTGGTCAGTATACTACTTGGGCAGCCTTAAAGAGTGAGTTCCTGCGTCACTTTTATGATGATGCGCGCTCAGATCAGTCCAGACAGGACATACTCACTTTTTCCCAAGGAGCTGTGGAGCCCTTGAAGACTGCCTGGATGAGATTTAAGCAGTATCAGCGTGATTGTCCACACCATGGATTCACAGAAGTACAGCTGATTGGTATCTTCTTCAGAGGCATAGATCTCCCTTATCAGACTGCGCTGGATAATTCCAGTAATGCTAATTTCAACACCAGGACTCCTACACAAGCTAAGCAGTTGATTGAGAACCTGATTGGCAGCAACAGTTGCAAGACAATGGATGAAAGGAGGAAGAAATCTTGTGGAACTGTAGAGAATTCTGATATAGCTAATATAAGATCCAGATTGGACACAGTTTACAATCTCCTGACAAGTAAGAAAGCTGTCCACTTTGCCCAAGATGTAGAGGTGATTCAGACTGAGGAGGACACTCAGGAAGAAGATGTGAATTTCATAGGAGGTTCTGGTTTCCAAGGTAATAGATTTAGCAATCAACAGGGGAACAGATTCTCCAATGGAGGACAGACTGGTGGTTTTCAGAAGACCTATGGACAAGGTACTCAGAGAACCTATGGATCTACATCCTATCAGACTCCTCCTGCACCTACAGCCCATGAGAGCAGAATGGAGGCTATGATGGAACAACTGATGGAGAGTCAGACCAAGATTTTTGTGGACTGCAACAAGAAGTTGGACGTTGTCTATGAAGACCTCAATGGGAAGTTTGAGTCTCTGAGCACTCACATGAAGCAGTTGGACACTCAGGTGAACCAGATGTCCAGCTCACTGAAGGGAAAAGGAGTGGCAGACACTCATGTTAAGGCCTGGTCTGTGTACATTAATGATGGATCTCACCTAGGTGAAAGATTTGAGCTAAGTACAGCTGAGTTGGTGACAGAACAAGAATTTTCGGATATTTGTGAAAAACTCTCGGGTGAAATCTGCTGCAGTGCGTCGATCGATGCAACATCTGTGCCGATCGATACACCAGTCGGGATGGAAACGATCGACACACCCTTAGTGTCGGTCGTTGCAGGGCGTGAACAGACAGAACTGTCGGATGATAATGGCATAGATGCTGACTTGGAGCTTGATCGCCTATTCAATGGAGCCTCTGAGATTACTCAACAGGAGATCTACGAACAGATTTTTAGACAACACTCCTCAGTGTCTGAAGTGATTAGGCAAGAGATTGAAGAGCTGAAGAAATTAGAAGGGATTGGTGAAGAATTGGAAGAAATTCCAACTTCTGATGATCCACCTTATCATCCATGTGTGCAGAGGTACCTGAACAAGATGTTGCCCCTGGATGATGATCTGAAAGACTGGGTGATAATAGTTCCTCAGCATATTAGTGATGTTCTGCTAACTAAGATCCCGAAGAAGCTGCCTGATCCTGGAGTCTTTGTGTTGGATTGTTCTATCTTTGAGGATAGTTTTAGACGCTCTCTGTGTGATTTAGGAGCTGCTGGAAGTTTGATGCCTTACTCTGTGGCAGAGAAGCTGGGGATGCTGGATTTTACTCCTACTAGGACTTCTCTTGTCCTAGCTGATCAGTCCATACGAGTTCCTGAAGGGCTCCTTATGGACATTCCGGTGAGAGTTGGAAACTACTTAGTTCCAACGGACTTCCTTGTGCTGAGATATGACTGTGATCCGGATGAAGCATTATTGCTTGGGAGACCCTTTTTGGCTACAGCAGGAGCGTTGATTGATGTTAGGAACAGCTTGATAGACCTCCATCTGGGAGATGAACCACTGCACTATGAGATGGATAAGCTGCGAAAGCCACTGATAGATGGGCAGACATTCACCATAAGGGACGCAGATTTTGAGCAGCCGGATAATACTATGGTTATAGATCCTGGAGCACATTTCACTCCATCTTTTCTAGGACATGAGCATTCCGCAACAGCCTACTCACCACCTTGGATGAGGAGACTTGAATAGAGACAGAAAAAGTCTCTGTCAGGACCTCCAGGTACCTGAAAATTCCCATCCGTCCGGTCAAGCTATTGACCTTAAACAAGCGCTGGGTGGGAGGCAACCCACCATTTGGTACTGGTGTTTTTCTACTTAATTTTTGGTGTTTTTGTTAGGATTTTACGTTTGTTTTTATTTTTGGTGCAGTTATGTTTGCAGGTCTCGGACAAAATCGCAGTGCAACGATCGACTCACTTCTGTGTCGATCGTCACATCACGAAAGGAATCGCATTGCAGCGATCGTTGCGGTCCTGAGCAACGATCGATCATACACGAAAATCGCCAAGTAACGGTCGATGCACTTAGTGCAACGATCGATGCCTGAGCGACAGAGGTAACCCGACAGACATAATTTCATCTTTTCAATTTTTTTTTTATTATTTTCTTTTTACCGATCCTTCGCTGGACACTACTGGGGACAGTGTGTCTTAAGTGTGGGGGAGGTGCTACTGACTTATATCTTTCTGTTTTCTTAAGAGTCAGTCCATTTTCAAATTTTTTTGTTTTATTGAGTCAAAATTGTTTAAGTAAGAAACTATGATTTTCTGAGAAGATTTACAAAACTTGCAGGAACTTAAGTAACCATTGGGATGAAGTTGCAGGATCTATCTCTGACTATTAGAAAACCCCATCACAGATCAACCTACAGGAAACACCCACATCACTTCAGGTATCAGAGGATCCTTTTACTGACTTCAATTTAATACTGACTTAGATTTCTCACCTAAGGGCTTGGTATACTTTGTGTCGGATTCCCTTGTTAGTTCTGATACAGCCTGTCAACCTATCCTATTTAGTTCCCTTCTCCCCTTCTATAAAAAAAAAAAAGAGATAATAAACTGAGGATGAGTTAGTAACTCCGAAGTGGTCATGGGAATGGTAGCAAACACTATTTTCTCTCATGTGATCCATGGAATGTGTCCAAAGTACACCCCATAACGGGAAGAACACTGATAAAAAAAATAAAATGATACCTAATGGGGAAAAATCAGTTGTTAAAGAAGGGAAAGAGAAGAAAGGGACTAGAGAAAGATAGTATGGTGGTCTAGAGCTGATAAGGTAAGAATCCATGTGCCCTTTGATCGATACTCCTTAGGTGAGACCGCACTTAAATACTTGCAGAAGTCAGTAGGGAGAATTTGAATGCTTGAATGTGATTGTGGAGTTTACCTAGGACAGTTGCTAAGTGTGGGGGAAGTACATGTTGGTCTTGATATCCTGTAATTGATTCTTTCAGTGGTTTACTAAGGGGAATCTGAGTATTGGAGCTTCTAGGATGAAATGAGTTTCTGAAGAGTTTTCAAACCTCTTCACCATGTTTTAGTTCACTGTTTTGCTTGAGGGCAAGCAAAGGCTAAGTGTGGGGGAGTTGATATATCATGGTTTTTACTAGTTTTAGGCCATGATTTAAGTGTGTTTTAGTGTCTTTTGTGTTCTTTTAGAGTCTTTTACAGGTATAATCAGGTTTGGAGCATATTTGGTGATTTTGGCACTTTTTGGAGATTTTTGGAGTGTTTGGCCGATAGATAGAGTTCACTGTCCGAAACAGAGAAAGGTGTCGATTGTTGCACTCTAGCATCGATCGTTGCACCAGCGAGATGGGCCAAAACTCGGCAGTTTAGAAGAATCAAGATATTGCACTTTGATCCAGAAGTTCCTGATATTTACAAAGAAGCCCCTGGCCGAGATTATACCTATATAATAGAGTTTTTGGTGTTTTAATTATATACGTTTGACATTACGCTTTCATAATTAAGAGCAGAAGATTTTTAGAGCTTTTGGGGCTGATCTGAACCTGTTACATCATCTGTATTTGGAGAAGATTTCTAACCCCTTTAATCTTTTATCTTTTATGCAATCTATTATTTATATGATTATGTTTTCATCAATCATGTCTGAGTAGATTCTTTGTTAGGTTTAGGGTTTCTCACATAGGATTTCATGACCTGCTAGACTTGTTCAATTTCAGTTAAGGATTCAAACTATATCTGTTCTTCAATTTAATTGTGCTTAAAGCTAGTTCTAACCTGATCAATTAGAATCTAGATCTTAGGTTGCTAAATACGTCACGGAAGTGGGGTTTAGGAATCTGAACTAATTAAATTGGGTAATTAAACTTTGCGCAAACGAAAGTTTGGTTTAGGATAATTGTGAACATATCAAACTTGGAATTAAAGCTGGTTTAATCAGTTAGTTCTCGCAAACGAAAGTTTGGTTTGCTGCACTTAGACTTAGAGAATTATCGCAAAGGAATTTGGTTAATTCTATATCTGTGTTTTGAGTTCTAGAACTGTGCTTAATTAGATCCTTGCTGAATGAACTGTCTGCTTGTCTGATTTCCTGAGAACGCCCTAGACCTAGCGCTCTTAATAACTTGTTTTCACAACCAACAATCTCTGCTACAGATTTACTTTCTCGCACCGCTTTTAATTCAATTACATTGCTTTCTTCCTAGTTAAATTCCTGTTCTTGAGCTATTGAACACCAGAGTCTCTGTGGATTTCGATACCCTATATACTACATTGATATTGCTGTGCACTTGCAGTTTAGTATAGGGATTAATTCTTGACCTATCAGTATTCAATACACATTGATCGGACCATATGCCAATGATCAATTCCCTACAGAAGCGTATCCAACTTGCTTAGGTGTGTGACCCTTTAGGTTCACACGATACTAGAAATGAGTTACAACTCATTTGTCATAAGCGGTTTCTAGCAAAACATTATGACTACCCAGTATCACATGAATTGTCCGATCTCGACAATACAACTATCTTTAGAGTAAGTACAATGTGATTTCAGGACACAATCCCAACAATCTCCCACTTGTACTGGAATCATCTATTCCCATAATCCCTTTGTCGCTATATCTCGATATGGCATAAGGCAAGAAATTGTGTCATCCTTATTATAGCCAATATCATGTTCATCGAACTTCTGATCTATACTGATAAAACAAACGACTGACAATCACCTCGTTTGAGCACGGCATGCAGTTTCTCAGTATCAAATCTTCGATGGGCCCTGAGATATTTATCTCCTTTTATATTGGAGGGACAAATCCCATCTTGTTCCATCCCTGTTTCTACACACACTTCATGATACGCCTAAGCAATGTCTTTATAGCCGCCAGTTACGGAACGACGTTTGACAAGGTCAAAGCGCACCAATTCATATGCTAGAAAGAATGATGAACTCAGGTCTAAGGACTATACTCTATAGTCGTAATGAGAAACTCTCATGACACAAATATAACTATCCTGTAGAGGTCTCATTAGCGGGTCATGTCCGATCATTTGTTCACCAACATATATCTATGTGACTGACTGTGATAATCATATCATTGACTCCATGAAACTTAGTCCAACAATGACCTCACATGCTAGTCACGCGTGGTTATTAGTGTCCCATTTTAACAACCTTGACTAGGGACAATCATAATTTATGTCATCTTTTACTTATAGGGTTTCATGATCAAGTCCTCAACTTGATGACCTATATGATGACCATAAAGTACTTTGGGACCATTACTTAATTATCCAATAATCAAATAATACTGATGTCAGTTTATCACAAACATGACTACATCATGTCTATTTGAACATCATAACTAACATAACTCCCACTAGAATCTAGACCACGTCTTCAGATATCTAGTACCTACAGCAACAGCATGAAGCTCATGCTTAGGTTGTGAGAGATGCTGCGGCGTTCTTGCTTGGAGCCATTCCAACAAACCACACCGCTATTCTTTAATAAGCACTATTCTGCGGTCCACTTCTTGGAAAACTTTCCAACAGATAGCGCCGCTACACAGACAAAGAGACATAACCAGGTGGGAACCGGGAATCATCTTTGTCTGTCTTACTACTTATAACAGATTCGTCACTTCCTCAGTTGTACAAGAACATATCCTTAGTGTTCCTCAAACACTTGGGGATATTCCTTTAAAAATGTCCAGTGACTCTTACTGGAACAAATTGATATCTTCTCGTCATGCTCTTATGCGTCAGCTGCATTTAGACGAGCGCAAATATGGCATTCATGATGGATTCTATTGCATAAGCAAAAGAAATCACACTCATAGACACTAGCTCAGCCAGTGTCCAAGACACTTCATCTTGCTAAGATCATTGCCATAAGACCTTTGGTGTGAAGCCATTCTTGGAATCATGCATATTGGAACTGCCCAGCACCTTATAATCATAAGGATTCTGACACGATCCAATTAGCTCTTCTAATCCATTTCAATGGATCCATATTCCAAGAACTCACGCGACTTCTCCCATGTCCATCGTTAAATTTGACTTCCGACCCAAATCTTGACAAGACTTTAGCGTCGGAACGTCGTTTATGAGATTAAGTTCGTTCTTAACATACAGTTTGAGAATTGCAATTACGCTCCCACTAGTTTACTTGTAAACGCGCTGTTTCTATTTGTTCCTGATCGAGTCAAGGCCTTTGACCGTTTTAACAGAACATAGATTCCAACTCCAAGATGCTTGCTTCAACCAGTGAAGCTAACATGCATAACTAGCCAATTTTTCGGATTTGGGGTTCACCTTCGCTTCTTTGAATTTCGCATGCTCGTCAGTTTTCAATGATCAACAGATCACAACAATCGGTCACGAGGAATCACCCTCGGTTCAGTGACGGATCCATTAGGATCAACGAACTTCAGGCTCCACAGGTGTCGATCCTACAGCACTCTGTAGATCCAACCGCTGCTCTCCCTCAACAGGTTGAACAGCCTCCTGTGTTTCTCGAATTTCTTCGAGCTGTACTATTACTCCCACTGTTTTCTTGGAAAAACATGGTTCCGAACAACAAAACTTTGTTCTCGGATTGGTTGCAAAAGTACTAAGCCTCGGTTTCCTTAGGACAACCGGCGAAGCAGCCCTTATCAGATTTGGATTCAAGTTTGTTTGTTGACAGCTGCCTTACACAAACCTTGCAATCCCAATTAATCAGTAAAACATACTTGGAAATCACCCAGTCCACATCCAATGTGGTGTCTTTCAACTGATTATGATAGAAACATAATTTGCGTAAACTTATTCATTTTAGAGCGTATTTTAAAAGGATAATGGAAGATTCATGTGACTCATCATTAATCGGAGCATATCCAATAAGATCCGATTCATTCTCTCAGAAACACCAATTAGGCTTTCCATGAGAAAAGAGCTATGCTATGACTTCACACTCACTCAGATGATCACCCAATTCTTGACTTAAGTATTTTCCTCCGCGATCTATTCGAGGATCTCAACACTTATGTCAAATCGGTTCTATACTTCATTTTGGAACTCCTCAAAAGATTCATACTCGTGTCTCATCATAAGAACACAGCCATACTTACTGACGCCATCAATAAGTTAATGAAGTACTGAAGATTTCCTTTGGCATTAATGCTCATCGGGCCACAAACATCAGTACGTTTAAGGCCCAATAAGTCTCTGGCCCATTTCCTTTAGCTCTGCTAAAAGCGCCTAAGTCATTTGGTCCAGTGAACAGAATTCATATCTCAAATGATTTACAATCAAATGAGTCCAAAACTATGGAACTTCTGAATCTGCTTCACTCTATGTAGTTAAATGACTATGCCAAAGAAAAGTCGAGTTCGAGTCATCAGACTCAAACCATTATTATTTGTGTTATATTCAAAATTACGCTGGTTTAAGATATAAAACCCATTCCAAACGGGGTGCTACCATATGATATTTCATTGAGATATAAAGAACAAAACTTGTCTTTTATCAAAATGAAAAACATCCAAATTCTTTACAAGAAAATAAAAGACATTTCTGCACAAGGCAGATACATAGTAGCAATTACTTAATTTCTAAAACCAAGTATGAAAGGTTCCTACAAGTGGAGAATCTCTACGGCTCATGCATCAACCATTGCTTCATACCAGACACGCAGTTCCACTTGCCCTTTCTTCAACGTTCTACTGTCGCTTAGGTCCTGCATATTTCAAAAATATCAGTACCACAACTAGTATCTAATACTTATGTAGAACTTGAATTAATAACACAATACCTGAAGAAGAAGTACCATACATCTCCTTCATCTCTTGTGAATCTTCCAAGAATTTAATGCAATCTCTCTTCCAATGCTCTGACTCATCGCAGTAGAAGCACTTTCTAACACCAGATGGGCCTGACTTGGGCTTAAAAGATGACACAGGCTTATCCTGATTCCAAATCTGGACGGCCCTGCCTCTACCCTTGCCAACACAAGATTTCTCAAATCTTTTATCCTTCTTGATGTCTTGCTCTGCTGTTTTGAGCATGCTATGCAGCTCAGTCAACGTCTTCGTCAAGCCTTTCTTGATATAGTTCTTAATGAACTTATTATAGCTTGACGGCAGTGACTGCAGAATGATGTCAGTGGCCAACTCTAAGCTGACAGGACAATCCAGTTTCCCCAGGTTATCAACGTAACCCATCATTTTAATGACATGAGGACTCACTGGAACATCCTCTGGTAGTCTGCACCCAGTGAGAGACTTCACCATCTGGAATCTCTCAACTCGTGCCAGATCCTGAAACTTCAGTTTCAGGCTGGTGATTATCTCTATTGGCGACTCCATGTTCTCGTATTGACCCTTCAAGTCCGAGTTCATGGTAGCCAACATCAGACCACGCACATCTACCACATCAATATAATGCTTATTCCAAGCATTATATACTGCATTTGAGCGATTGGCCCCAAGCCTTTCTGGAAGAGCTTTCTCAAGGACATAGTCCTTACTCTCCTGCTTGAGGATTAATCTAAATTGCAATACCAATCCAGGAAATTTGACCCATTTAACTTGTCCTTCTCAAGGACGGGTCGTAACGAGAAGGTAGTTTTAGACATAGGCTGAAAATTTTAATCAAAGAAAATTTTAGTTATGAAGTTCAGGAAATGAGAAATCTTATCTAATAAGAAAACTCGCATTATATTCAAACAATGTTTCCTCTATGAATATAATGATCCAAGATCCATACATCACTAAAATATGAGTGGACGACTCGTCATCACCCAGAGTTTAGTCATCTAGGTAAGCAAATCATTGCTAATTGTACCCAGTACAACTCTTGGTCGCAGATAAGACAATCCATGTCTCATCCACTCTGATGTCTCTGGGCCCAGAACTTCTGATAGCCCAGTCAAGTCAACCAATCTCTTCAGTCTTGTGATCATTGACAGTCGCACTGCAAGTCTATCAGTGATCACCTGCCTTACTCATGTAGCTGTGGATACCAAGGACTCCAAGATTATCCAACAACGAAATGAGTCTTGACAGTAGACAAGATTGGGCAAGACATCAAGGTCACTTGATATTTAGTTGAGGAAACGGAACTCTTAAAGGTTAGTAAATCAATCTCTTAGGTCATGTAGTTGTTGATGTCAAGCACTGCAAGACCATCAACACAACTACCTGCCTTACTCATGTAATTGTGGACACCAAGCTCTTGGCAAGAGTATCACAACAACGAAATGAGTCTTGACAGTTGACCATATTGAAAACTAAACTTTGATCTAATACACATCCAATGTGTATCAGATAGGTTTAGAACATGTTTTACTTCTAATTTTAATTAAGTTTTGCTTGTTCTAATTAAAGTGGGCTAGGTCATTTGGTTCGGGTTCTTAATCATTTGGTTCAAAACCAAACGATTATGTTTAACCAACCAGATAATCGGTCAATCCAATTTAGCCGGTAAATGACCAAATGAACCGGTTTTAGACCAATTGAGATACCGGTCAAATCCAATTCAACCGGTCCATCCAACTGAACCGATTCAACCAGTTTTAACTAATCACGATAACCGGTTCAATTGAATTGAACCGACTTATCCAATCAAACTGATCTTAACCAATCAAATCGGTTTATACCAATTGAGATAACCAATTCAATCCAATTGAATCAATTCATCCGATTTAAACCGATCTGATCTACCTTAACCAAGCATGATAACCAGTTCAATCCTATTGAACAGATCAACCAATCGCAAGGCCTGTGTCGACCGACACTTAACCTGTGTCGATCGATACAGTAGGGTATCAGGGAATTTTTAATCGAATTAAACTGTCATAACCATGCAAGATAACCGGTTCAATCCAATTGAACCGATCTATCCTTTTCGCACAGTCTGTGTCGATCGATGCACCCAGTGGGTGGATCGACACAGTGCGATTTCTAAATCGAAACCCAAATTTTCAATAGGCGAATTCGCGGTGCATCGACTGACACAAACTTGTGTCGATCGACACTATGCGAAAACACAAGTTCTTTTGTATTTTCGCGCTGCATCGACCGACACACCCAGTGCATCGATCGATGCTGTGCTAAAACCCTAAAACAGTTTTGCCGTTTTTGCGGTGTGCCGACCGATACAAACTTGTGTCGATCGACACAGTGCGAAAACACAGTTCTTCATTTTCGATACAAATAAATCCGAGATTACATTTATCAAAACGAAACCTAGCTAGCATCAATTCAATCAAATACCATTTTAATCGAATTCCAGGCTACTAATTCAATGGATTAAACCCTATGGCTCTGATACCACTGTTGGAATCCCTGGGATCCAAGGTCTAGGTGATTGAATCTGAGAACTGACCTCGTGTTTTACCTGGAGATTGGCAGCGGAAATTGGAGCAGGTAACTGAGATCTAGAGCGCCTCAATCGCTGCGCTTCTATCGTAGTCCACACGCACACAAGCTGGAATCCGCCGGGATGCTAGTACCGGTGATCGGATCTCCTGGGATTCTCTGCGTGTTTCTCGAGGAAGAGGGTCCGTTTTCTGTCAAGAAAAACTGTCTGCGACGGCTCACTATCTAGGTCGTGTAACATGGCCCCTATAAATAGGCCCATGGTGTACAAACCGTAACATCAGTTACGGTATCGACCTTGTGTCGATCGTTGCACCCAACGGTAACGATCGACACACCTCTTGCATCGATCGACGCACCAATGGCATCGATCGACACACCTATTAACACACGAATTCAATGTGTATTCAATACACATTGATCGGACCATATGCCAATGATCAATTCCCTACAGAAGCGTATCTAACTTGCTTAGGTGTGTGACCCTTTAGGTTCACACGATACTAGAAATGAGTTACAACTCATTTGTCATAAGCGGTTTCTAGCAAAACATTATGACTACCCAGTATCACATGAATTGTCCGATCTCGACAATACAACTATCTTTAGAGTAAGTACAATGTGATTTCAGGACACAATCCCAACAGATTTTTGTGCGCAAATCCCTGGAATCACCTTGCAATGACCGATGCACATACTGCATCGACCATTGCAAGACGATTTCGCAGCCAGTGAACTCTGTGAAACCTCTAAATAGTGCAGAATTGCTCCCAAAACGTCCAATTAGGCTCCAAATGTCCTTAAACCTGAAAAACACCTGAAAATACTCTAAAACACATGAAAAGACTCGAACACAAATACATATACCATGGTCAAAAGTCCTAAAAACTATGATATATCAGGTATATGATGGTAGAAGAAATTAACATTTCTGTAGAATTCTTCAGTTTCAGCCAAGTCACGCAACATCGTGCATGTTGCTTTTGTACTAATAAATTCACCGAATCCACATGGAAGCGAATTTTCGAGAACTTTTCGTAAGAGGTTACCGTGTAGCCTCCACATGTTTGATATCAATATCTCTCGAACAAAATTTGTTATTTTATGTTACTTATAGGGATCTCTCCATGCATGGACGAACAAACACCAACATTTTAAAGGCACCCCTTTATGTAGTGACGGTTACACTAGTTTAACAAGGCAATATTAATGTTTCGTGCAATTACACGGACTAACATAGGTAACCACTCATTACGTCTACGAACTATACCTGATTAGTAACTTATTTCTACTTTAGATTATACAAGTCTACTAAAACAAGTCTACCAAAAAAGATAAAAATCTACTAAACGAGAGAAACTCTACGAAAAAGACATAAAGTCTGCAATAACGCTTCAAAAATCTACTACGATGACAAAGCTCTCGTCTTCCATATAAAATCTGCTATAACATTAAGAAAGTCTACAAGGAGAAAATTAAGTCTACGAAGTCAAAAATAAGTCTACAAAGTAAATATAAATCTACTGTTACACATGATATATCTACAATCACGTCGATGTATTCAAATTCCCTAAAAAATCTACGACTACTTGGGGAAAGTCTACGAACTCAAACAATAAGTCTGCAGTGAAAAATTAAATCTACTGCTGAGTAATTTAACTCTACCAGTCGAAAAACAAATCTACCAAAAAAATCTAGGAATCTGCAAAACAAATCTACTAATCGGAAACAAATCTGCTGTAAAGGAAAATAACTCTGCAAGATGTAAGATATGTCTACGAAAACCCAAAAGTCTACTGGATCATTATGAAACTCTACGACAACTAATCAAAATAAATTTACCAAAATTTAAATAAATCTACAAATCACCATAGAAAAATCTACGATCCGGATTATAAGTCTACAATCTGAAAAACAAATCTACAATTTTGACAACAAGTCTATAATCTCCAGAACAAGTCTACAACAACAAAAACAAATCTACAAATTCAAAAACAAATCTACAGAGCAAAAACAAGTCAACCACTAAAGAACGGTAGACTTAATTTGGTAGACTTATACGAAAACCTTATAGACTTTTTCACGGATTACTAAAAACTTAACATTTCATTAATGACAGTTTCGTAAATACGTTTTTTGTCATAACTCTAGAAAAGGGTAAATCCGTCCAATAAAGTTATTTCAGTAATTCAAACTTTCCAAGGTTATTTAAATAATTAAGGTACTTTCCAAAGTTGTTTCAGTAAACTTTCCAAACATATAAATGGGATTATGTTAAGATTTATAAAATTTTATTTATTATTTAAAAAAAATATATTCTCGATATGTTTAATATGACAAACATAAAATTGCTAAAAATATTTAATTATTAAAAAAGTATGTGAGTTATAAATGAATAAAATGTAAAATTATATAAAAGAAAATTTAAGTAGCTTTTTATTTTGTTTAAACTTTTTGTGTTGTATATATTTTATATATAGTTTTTATTAATATAAGAAATAAATTATAGTTTGTTTGAATGAGACTATGATTATCTGATGTATGCCTCTAGCCACAACCCCCCGCCCCACGCAGTTTAGTTGGTCGATATTGTTTTCGCTCGCTTGCTCGGAGATGTGGATTCAGGCTTTTAGATTAAGGTTATGGCACGCGTACGAACTTGCTTCATTATAGGCTCTGCCTCCAACTGGCTCGAGAAGGACCCTTATCATCCTGCTCTGGAAATAAATCATATTATCGTAATTTAACAGTACACTTTTTCATGTACCTCCGCTTCTGGTTGTATGGTTGTAACTGTGAGAGTCGGAATTCGCACGATCAATTTTTGTATGATTTTACTTTTAGAGAACAAAATATTCGATGTAAACAACATGAATAAAGATCCGTAGAATAGTTTTATTGATAATTGACGGAAAAAGAAAATATGTCTTGATCGTAGGAAGTCCCTTGTTTTTTAAAGTCGCGGCGAGTCGGTTGGAAGAGATTCACCTGCAAGATTTTTCGAGATCTTCTTGTTATCAAATCTATCGTTTTTGTTCGGATTTACTTTTCTGTTCGGATTTTCCTTTTCTTCCTCGGATTTATCTTCCGCTTTTCTTGCTCTGATTTATCTTCCCATTTTTGTCTTTATATCTTTCCGCGACTTAGTTTTATCTTCTGGATGAGCCTAAAAGGACGATCTGAGTCCATCGAATATATGCCTTCTTAGCTCGGCCTAAAGTCTATAGAATACGAATGTTGCGAGAACAGCCCAAGTCAGTGTTTCGTATAAGTTATTTGGCAATTATGTCAACGACTAATAGTTACGAGTGTGTATAAGTTGTTGGTATGAAGATCGGTTAAGGCTAATCGCGCATTTGGAGGAAAATATCGACAAGTGTCTGAGAAATTGGTCCGAGCAATGTGTCATGCTAGGATCGTCCGAGCAGTGTGTCCTACTCGGATCGTCTGAGCGTCTGACCATGCTCGGACTGTCCGAGCAATTGGTTAACTTGGGTTATCCGAGCATCTGAGCTTGCCCATGGATTTTGGTTAGTGGTATGCTTGTATAAGTGATCTGTCTGAACAATTTGGTTGCTCGAAAGTTTGGCTAAGTGGTGTCGTATGTTTTCTACGAAATGTTATTTATACAAAATGTCATTTATAAGAAATGTCATTTATATGAAATATAGTTATGACCGATCACTTAATCTATTTCCGACTATTTATTTCGGAGAGGAGATTTCAACCCCAACAGTTAGCCCCTGCTCATTAGACTCGAGCGCGACGATGACAAGTTTTAAGTAGTTGAGACGAAACCAATCGTACAAAAATTTGGCCTAAGACCTTCTTCTCTTTGATAATTGTTTAGCTGTGACATAATATTGTCGAAGCACTTTCATCATAGGTTGTCAAAGCGGTTCTGCAATAGTTCTTGCTAGCCGCTTTACCGTGAAAGGCTGCTTAGACATTTTGATAGAGTTTCTGAGCGTTCTAGCTGTAAGAAGTTGTTTGGATTTTTCCGTGAAAAGTTGTCGATTACAAAGCATACAATTTATATGATATTGTCGTTGATTTGACTCTTAACAAAACTAGCTAGCCATTTAGCCTTAAAAGACTGTCAAGGCGTTTTGACGAATTTTTCGAGCTGTTCAGGAAAAATTGTTGAGTACTTGTGGCAATTCATGAAGAAATATGCGAACTGGGTGTAAACACATGGGAGTGTTATGCTTGGCTTCGGGTGATCGTGAGAGGGACATTGCATGGATTCATTTTCCGAGAAATACGCGACAAGGCATGAAGTGTGCCTAGCAGATTCATTTGCCGAGCAAATGAATGCTCCGAGCAGAAGGTGTTGGAATTGTGTCCAGTAATCTCGGTACTGTCTCTAGAAAGTAAGAGTATGTCAATGATCAGACATAAGTCATATAATACTGGGGGTCATGATGGCTTGCTAGAGTCCGCTCATGATCTATAAGTCTTGGACTTATTGCCTTTATTATATGATCCCATATGGGTCACACGCCTAAGCTAACAGGAAAATGTGTAGGAACGGTTTAGCAGAAGTACGGTAAAAGTGCTAGGCATTTACTGTACTTAGAGAGAATAAAACGGTTTAGCTACTGTGTGTCGATCGATACACAAGGTGTATCGGTCGACACAGTGCGCGAATGCCGTCGAGTTAATTGGTGTTTGGGCCAAATGGCCCAAACGGAATCGGACAAGTTTTATAAGGTAAAACTCGAGTTTCTGAGCAATTAACCCTAATCCCTCAGCCGAAAACTCTCTCTCTCTCTGCGCCGAGCTCCTTGTGGTCTAGCAGCCGTTTTCTGTGATCGCGTGTGTGAACCTTTGGAGGATTCATCCCTCGGTGTTTCTCTGATCTCAGACATACCATCTCTTTCCGCTGCAAACAGGTATAAGGTGAGATCATCATTTGTTTCTATTCAGAGAAGAACCTAGATCGCATGTTTAGGTTGATATGAATCTAAGAATTGAATCAGGATCAACTAAACAATCCTTCAGTGGTATCAGAGCCAATGGTTCTGGTTTTTCTTGTTTAGATTCATGTTTAGGATTGTTTTTCTTGTTTAAAAGTGTTTTGAATCAACTACTGATAAGAGAAAACATTTAAGTAACAAGAATTGAAATCTAAACACATGAAAAATCGCATGATCAAACTATATTGATTTGGTATGCGATCTGATCCGAGAGAATGAGAATCGGCTGCGATTGCATGTATCGATCGATACGATCGCATGGATCGGTCGATACAATTCGAAGATCGCATGGATCGATCGATACGATCGCATGGATCGGTCGATACAGTCTATCGGCTAACCCTGTTAACGCGTGAAAGCATCGATCGATACAGGATCGATGCAGGTTCGATATTGGTGCATCGACCGATGCGGTTGGTGCACATCGATCGACACGGTTAGGGTTTTGGCTCGGTTCAGTGCATGCGTGAGAGCATCGATCGATACAGGATCGATGCACGGTCGATGCAGGATCGATGCTAAGAGCATCGACCGATGTGGTTGATGGATCGATCGACACGGTTGGTCCATCGATCGACATGGTTGGTTTAAGGCTCGGTTTAATATTTTGATTAAAATTAAACGTCACGGTTTAATAAACAGATTTAATAATTTTATTAAGTCTGGTTAAACCGGGACAAGAAATCCAATGTCGAAAGAATTATTGGATTTAGTGCCTAAACCAGGATTTTCTAATTTGATTTGGTTGGACCAAATAAATTGAGAAAATCCGGTTTAGTAAATAACCGGTTGACAATTGTGGTCATCGTAGTAATTAAAATTTGGTTAGACCAATTTTAATGAACCAGACCGGTTATGTCATTTAATTGGACAATTGGGTCATGTCTTGGACATGGACCAATTCTTGGGCCTCGGGCCAAGAAGTTAAAACAATTGGGCCAATTATTTGAGTCTTTCTTCAGATTAATTTAAAATTTATTTTATAAAGAATATAAGTCGATTTTAAATTAAAGTTTCCGAAATTTTGAAATTAGAAAGTTTCTTAAATTAGAAGTTTCTGAATTTGCGGGTTTTGGATTTTAAAGAAATTTCTAAAGTTAGAAAGTTTCCGTTTTTAGAAAGTTTCCAATTTTAGAAAGTTTCCAAAAATAGTAGGTTTTCTAAAATGAAAAGTTTCCCGAAATAGTAATCTTCTATTTTGGGAATGAATTTTTAAATAAACCTACGAACCTCAAACAATATCAAGCGTTGGATGTCTTGTCCATTCTATGTCAGCTGTCGAAGCCCATTCAATTGTATTCATGGCCTTACAGTGTGAGGGTGTCTGCTTTTGCGTGGATAAGACGGTTTGTGATTCATAAATGTCATTGGGAGTCCCAGACATTAATGATTACATGACTGTATAGTCTGGTTTTCTTGACTGGGCCATCGGGAGTCCCGGGCCTTGAGACATCAGAGTGGATTGGGCCTCGGGCCCAGATTCACAACCAAGAGTTATATCACGGATATAATTAGCCGATATAGGGCTTACCGATATAAGCTAAGGTTAGGTGACGGCCAGTGGCCCACTTTGATCTTAGTTATATGTGGATCTTGGAATCATTATATTCTATTGAGGGTAACTGATGTTATTGAATATAATGCGTGATTAATCATATTAAATATAATACAAGATTAATCATATTGAACATATTAACTAAAATCCTTTTATCTTAATTTTCAGTTATGACTAGCACAAACAATCAAAACACTTTCTCGATCCGGTCTGTCCTTAAGATGGACAAGCTGAACGGATCAAATTTCTTGACTTGGTCGCGGAACCTGAGGCTAGTCCTCAGACAGGAGAGAAAGGACTATGTCCTTGAGAGAGCTCTCCCCGTGAGGATCGGGTCCAATGCTTCTCATGCAGTATATAATGCTTGGAATAAGCATTATAATGATGCGGTAGATGTGCGTGGTCTGATATTGGCTACCATGGACTCAGACTTGCGGAAGCAATATGAGAACATGGAGTCGCCAATAGAGATGATCAGCAGCCTGAAATTGAAATTTCATGAGCAGATAAGAGTGGAGAGATACCAGTTGGTTAAATCTCTCACTAGCTGCAAGCTACCAAATGATCATCCAGTGAGTCCTCATGTCAGTAAAATGATGGGTTACATTGATAACCTGAGGAAACTGGATTATCCGGTTAACCAAGAATTGGCAACTGAGATCATTCTGCAGTCACTGCCGTCAAGCTATGATAAGTTCAGAAGGAACTATATCAAGAAAGGCTTAACGAAGACGCTGACTGAACTGCATGATATGCTCAAGACAGTTAAGCCAAACGTGAAGAGTACCCTGTACAATCTCATGAATGAGAAGGGTAGGTTTACTAAACCTAATACTGACAAGGGTGAAGACAAAGTTGTCCAGATTTTGAATCATGGCAAGCGTGTGTCTTCTGAGCCCGAGTCAGATACCTCTTACGTTGGTAAGTGCTGCTACTGTAAGGAGAAAGGGCATTGGAAGAGAAATTGCATTAAATTCATGGAAGATGATGAGGAATCGAAGTTGATGTATGAGACTACTTCCTCAGGTATTCATGTTATTACTTCAAGTTCTACCTTAAAGGTATTGAATACTGGTTGTGGCACTGATATTTCTGATAATATGCAGAGCCTAAGCAACAGTAGAACGTCCTTAAAGGTATTGGATACTGGTTGTGGCACTGATATTTGTGATAATATGCAGAGTCTAAGCAACAGTAGAACGTTGAAGGAAGGGCAAGTGAAACTACATGTCTGGAAGGAGCTTGGGATGCTGCCTCAGCCGTAGGGTTTTCACTTATAGATCCCTTTTAGGCTTGGTTTTGTATTAAGTAATTGCTACAATGTACCTGCTTTAAGCAGAATTGTCTTTCATTTTCTTGTAAGAATTTGAATGTTTTTCATTTTGATAAAAGACAAGTTTTGTTCTTTTGATCTTAATGAAATATTAATTGTAGCACCCTATTCATGGAATGGGTTTTATATCTTAAACCAAAGAGTGCCTAAATGTAACATAAGTACCGAATTGGTTTAAATCTGATGAATTAAACCTGATTTTTCTTGGCATAAAGTCTTGGTCACATAGAGTAAGTCGGATTCAGAAATCCCATAGTTATGGACTATTGGGCTCATTTGATACGATATCTTATGAGACTTGAATTCGGTTTACTAGACCAAAAGGGTAAAGGGCCTATCTTAGCCGAGCTAGAGAAAGGCCCAAAGGCTTATTGGACCTGGAACATACTCATGTATGTGGCCCAATGAGCAGTAATGCCAGAGAAAAATCTCCTGTACTTCATTGTCTCTACTGATTACTTCAGTGAGTGTGACTGTGTTCATTTGATAAGACACAAGTCGGAACTCTTTGACATGGTCGAAAGAGTTCCAGAGTGAAGTATAGGATCTGAATGACAGAAGTATTAAGACTATGGATTAGATCACGAGTGAGAATACTTAAGTCATTGATTGTGTGATCATCTGAATGAGTGTGAAATCGTTTCACAGCTCATTTCTCCTGAAAACCTGAAGGTGTTTCTGTGAGAAAGAATCAGATCTTATTAGAAATGATTGAAGATGAGTCACACGAATCTTCCATGATATTATTTAAGAATAACGCTCTAAAATATCTAAGTTTACGCTGAAATAGTTCCACAAATATCAGTTGAAAGACACCACGTAAATGTGGATTGGAATCGATCCAAATTCGTCTTTACTGAGTATTTGTAGTTGTGCTACTTCGCTGGTTGTCCTAGGGAAACCAAGGCTTGTTACTTTTACGTCCATTCTGTTTTCTAAGAAGGGAAGTTAATTTCCAAGAAGAACAGTGGGAGTAAAAGTATAACTCGAAGAAATTCGAGAAATACAGGAGGCTGCTTAACCTGTTGAGGGAGAGCAGCGGAAGGATTTACAGATTTCTGTAGAATCTACACCTGTGGATTATGGAGTTCGCAGATATGAATGAATCAGTTACTAATCCGAGAGTGATTTCTCGTCATTAGTTGAACCTGATAATCATTGAAATCTGCACCTCTGGAGCCTGAAGTTCGCAGATATGAATGAATCAGTTACTAATCCGAGAGTGATTTCTCGTCATTAGTTGAACCTGATAATCATTGAAAGTTCGCATGATCTGATGATCATTGAAAGCGACGAATCTGCGAAATTCAAAGAAGCGATAGTGAGCCCGGACTCTCCGAAAATTACATTTTATGTAACTTAGCTTCATCGATCCATTCATGGATGGAAGCAAACATATCGGAGTTGGAATCTTCGTTCTGTTGAAGTAGTCAAGGTTTTGACTTAAACAGGAACGAATTGGAACTGTGCGTTTACTAATAGATTGGTGGGAGCGATATTGCATTTCTCATATTGTATGTCGAAGACATACTGATTCTCGAAAAATGACGTCCCAATGCTGCAGTCAGTAAAGGACTGGCTTGGGAGTTGGTTCTAATGATTGACATGGGTAAAGCCACGTATGTTTTTGGATTTTGGATCTAAAGATAGAGATCCGAAAGAGCTGGTAGGACAAAGTCAGGATTCTTATCCCGACAAGGTCCTACACGTTTTCAGCATTCCAAGAAGGGTTTTATGCCAATGTCACATGGCATTACGTTAAGCAAGACACAGTGTCCTACGATAACTGCTGAGCTTAAAAGCATGGATAAGATTCCATATGCGTCGGCAATTGGATCTATCATGTATGCCATGAAACGTACTTGTTTGATGTTGCTTTAATGTTAAGCAAGACAAGTAAAGACCAGTCAAATCCAGCAAAGAATCACTGGATTGCCGTAAAGAATGTCCTAAAGTATTTGAGGAATACTAAGGATAAATTCTTGAGTTACGGAGAAAGTGAGGTGCTATAAGTCGGTAGAGTCTGAAAGGCAAGTTTCCAATAGACAAAGATGATTTCCGATCACAGTCCGGTTATATCTTGTGTCTATCTGGCAGTGCAAGGCACTGTTGCTGACTCCATGACTTAAGCTGAACATTTCGCAGCTTGGAAAGTGGCGAAAGAGGTTGTTTGGAAAGAAGAGTTCGTCACTGAACTTGATGTGATTTCCAGCATAGATGAGACTAGCTGCACATCAGAGGTCCAAACACCTTGAGGATAGGTATAACCTATTCCGTGAGATAAATGACAGAGATGTTAAGTAGATCAGCAAGTTTCAACGAATGAGAACGTTGCTAATCTATTAACGAAGCCACTCCTTAGGCCTAAGCACGAGTCGCGGACTGTTGCTGTAGGATAAGTGAAATGAAGATGTAGTCTTAATTTCATTGGGAGTTATTAAAGGGCTTTATTTAGTTATCAGCAAGTTTCAATGAATGAGAACGTTGCTAATCTATTAACGAAGCCACTCCTTAGGCCTAAGCACGAGTCGCGGACTGTTGCTGTAGGATAAGTGAAATTAAGATGTAGTCTTAATTTCAGTGGGAGTTATTAAAGGGCTTTATTTAGTTATTGGATATGTTCTTGAAATAACATTTAAGATGTTTAATGAAATTATTATTTCAAGATTATTTTAACTGTGATGAAATAATCGTTCCAAAGTGATATAAACCATTTTATAGGTCATCGAAGTAAGTGACTTGATCTTGAGTCATCAAAGTCATTTAGCTTGATCATGAGACCCTATATTTGATAGATGGATTATATCATTCTGTCCCTAGTCGAAGGTTGTTGAAATTGGAACACCAACAACCGTGTGAGACTGGATTGGTACGTGACTTATGACAAAGTCTCAGTGTGTCATAGATGCGCGGCATCAAAGTCAGTACATAGGTGTATGTTGGGGAACATACGACCGGACAAGACCCGCTTATAAGAACTCTTCAGGATATTTATATCTGTGTCATAAGAGATTCTTACTACGACTATAGAGTATAGTCCTTAGACCTGAGTTCGCATGCATGTGACTGCACATGGACTAATGCACTTTGATCATTGTCTAACGCTATCGTTCTGCGATAGTTATAAGGACCTTGTTTGGGTACATTATGAAATGAGTAGTTTACAGTGATGGAACAAGACGGAATTTGTCCCTCCAATATAAATGGAGTGAATATCTCTAGGCCAATCGGAGATTTGAATACTGGAAAATGCATGGCCATGCTCAAACGGACTGTCCCGAGTCGTTTGGATTGTCAGTATCAAATCAGAGTCCGATGAACAAGATTAGGCTTTATAAGGATGACACCAATCTTGCCTTATGACTAATCGAGATATTGTGACAAAAGGATTATGAATACAGAGATTCCAGTACAAGTGGGAGATTGTTGGAATTGTGTCCAGTAATCTCGGTACTGTCTCTAGAAAGTAAGAGTATGTCAATGATCAGACATAAGTCATATAATACTGGGGGTCATGATGGCTTGCTAGAGTCCGCTCATGATCTATAAGTCTTGGACTTATTGCCTTTATTATATGATCCCATATGGGTCACACGCCTAAGCTAACAGGAAAATGTGTAGGAACGGTTTAGCAGAAGTACGGTAAAAGTGCTAGGCATTTACTGTACTTAGAGAGAATAAAACGGTTTAGCTACTGTGTGTCGATCGATACACAAGGTGTATCGGTCGACACAGTGCGCGAATGCCGTCGAGTTAATTGGTGTTTGGGCCAAATGGCCCAAACGGAATCGGACAAGTTTTATAAGGTAAAACTCGAGTTTCTGAGCAATTAACCCTAATCCCTCAGCCGAAAACTCTCTCTCTCTCTGCGCCGAGCTCCTTGTGGTCTAGCAGCCGTTTTCTGTGATCGCGTGTGTGAACCTTTGGAGGATTCATCCCTCGGTGTTTCTCTGATCTCAGACATACCATCTCTTTCCGCTGCAAACAGGTATAAGGTGAGATCATCATTTGTTTCTATTCAGAGAAGAACCTAGATCGCATGTTTAGGTTGATATGAATCTAAGAATTGAATCAGGATCAACTAAACAATCCTTCAGAAGGATGTGCTGAACATGATGTCCTTAGATGCGATGAGCTATCATCATGCGCGCCGATCAGAGCAACGCGATGAGGGGGATCTTGCGGTACTGGATTGTCTGTTTGGTGTCGAGTGATAGGGTCAGGTTTTAATCCTATTTTAACTGCAAGTACACAGATATGCAATCGTAGTATATAGGGTATCGAAATCCACAGAGACTCCGGTCAATGATAGATTAAAGAACTGTCAAGATTAAACTAGGAGAAAAGCAATGTGAATAGAAACTAAAAGCAATGCAAGAAAGTAAATCAGTAGCAAGATTAGTTTGAAAGCAGTTAACTAAAGGCGCTAAGTCTAGGGAGTTCTCAGGAAATCAGACAAGCAGATAAATCATTCAGTCAGGATCAAATTAAGCTCAGTTCTAGAACTCAAACACAGATATAGAATTAACCAACTGTCGTTGTGAGAATTCTCTAAGCCTAATTGCAGAGATCCAAATTCCATTGTAATTAAACCAGCTTTAATTCCAAGTTCGATATGTTCACAATTCAATTAAACCAAATTCCTTTGTGAGTAATTCAATTGCTCAACCTAAATAGTTCAGATTCTAAACCACACTGTCGTGTCAATTTAGCAACCTAAGATCTAGATTCTAAGTGATCAGGTTAGAACTAGCATTAAACGCAATTTAGATCGAAGAACAAATAAAGTTATGAATCCTTAACTGAATTAAATAAATCTAGCAAGTCATGAAATCCCTATGAGAATCCCTAAACCTAACTATGAATCTACTCATACATATAATATGAAAACATAATCAATGAAATAATAGATATCATAAAAGAGAATAAAGAAGTAAAGGGGTTCGAAATCGTCTCCAAAAACAGGATGTAGTACAAGATTAGATCAGCCCCAAAAAGCTCTAAAAACTCTCAGCTCTCAAGTATGAATGCGTATCTAAAAATTGATGTAAAAACCTAATTATAAAGCTTAATCATGTCTTGGGGCTTCTGTGTAAATATCTGGAACATCTGGGTAATTCTGCAAATTTATCATTCTTTATTAACTCTCGCGAGTTTGGCCCATCATGCCTTGTGTCGATCGATGCACATAGTGTGTCGATCGATGCATAACTCTGTTCTGGACAGTGAACTCTATCTCTCGGGTCAAAACTCCAAAATGCTCCAAATAGCTCCATAATCTGCAATTCCGCTCCAAACGTGCATGTACCTAATAATACCTGTAAAAGACTCTAAAAAGACTCTAAAACATACTTATATCATGGTCTAAAACCGATAAAAACCATGATATATCAACTCCCCCATACTTAGACTTTGCTTGTCCTCAAGCAAAACAAAGAACTAAAACATGGTGAAGAGGTTTGAAAACTTTCAGAAACTCTTTTCATCTTAGAATAAACAACACTCAGATTCTCCTTAGTAAGCCACATGAAAGATTTCACCTGCAGATATCAAGACCAACATATACTTCCCCCACACTTAGAAACTGTTCTAAGTAAACTCCACAATCACATTCACGCATTCAAATTCACCCTACTGACTTCTTAAGCAATTTAAGTGCGGTCTCACCTAAGGATTATCGATCAAAGGGCACATGGACTCTTACTCTGTCAGCTCTAGATCACCATACTATCTTTCTCTGGTTCCTTTCTTCTCTTTTCCCTTCCTTAACAACTGATCTTTCCCCATTGGATATCATTTTATTTTTTTTATCAGTGTTCTTCCCGTTATGGGGTGTACTTTGGACACATTCCATAGATCGCACAGGAGGTAATTGTGGTAGCTACCACTCCCGTGACCACTTCGGAGCTACTAGATCATCCTCAGTTTATTATCTCTTTTCTTTTTTTTACTTTAGAGAAGGGGAGAAGGGAACCAAATTGGACAGGTTTACAAGCTGTGTCAGAACCAACAGAGGAATCCGACTCAAGGTATTCCAAGCCCTTAGGTGAGAGAATTAAGTCAATATTAATGGTGAAGCCAGTAAAAGGATCCTCTGATACCTGAAGTGATGTGGGTGTTCTTAGTAGGCTGATCCGCGTTGGGTTTTCTAATAGTCATATATTGATTTGCAAACTCATCCTAATGGTCACTTAAATTCCTGCAAGTGCTGTTAACTTCTCAAAAATTCATCGTTTCTTACTTAAACCATTTTGACTCAATAAAACAAAATTTTGAAAACAGACTGACTCTAAGAAAACAGAAAGATAAAGTCAGTGCTCTCCAGATTTTCCTGGACTTTCTGTTGTAGCTTCGCAATCGCCTCGGCCTTGCGTGCTCCGTCTTGATTGGTGAACTCCAATGGAGGTTAATGGATTGAGATCAACTGGCGTCTCTGGCTTAAATCCATAAACAATCTCAAACGGTGAAAACTTAGTAGTCGAGTGGTTAGCATTATTATAAGAAAATTCGAAGTACAGAATGCAATCTAACTAATTACTTAATTTTTTACCAATTGTGGCCCGTAAAAGGGCTGATAGTATCCGGTTAATGACCTTTGTATGGCCGTCCGCTTGCGGATGACAAGTCATGGAAAACAGTAATTTGGTTCTGAGCTTCCTCCAAAGCGTCCTCCATAAGTGGCTTAAGAATTTCGTGTCTCGGTCGGAGACAATTGTCCGGGGTGGACCGTGTAACCTCACTACCTCCCTGAAGAACAAGTTGGCTGTTTGAGTGGCATCGTTGGTCTTGGCACATGGTATGAAATAGACCATATTCGAGAACCGGTCGACCATCACGAAAACATAACCCTTGTTCCTGATTTTGGGTAATCCTAACACGAAATCCATATAAATATCCACCCACAGTTTGTTAGGGATAGGTAAAGGCATATAAAGATCGTAGAGATGTGACCTGTACTTGGTTCTTAGGCATGTGATGCACTTACAGTAGAACCTTTCCACGTCATGTTTCAGATACGGCCAGAAGAAATGGTCGATCATGACACTTAAGGTTTTGTCCACCCCAAAATGTCCCATCAGGCCGCCTTCATATGATTCACGAATCAGAAAATACCTCATAAATCCTTGCGGGTTGCATAGTTGTTTGCCTCGGAAAAGGAATCTGTCATGCACATAGAACAGTCCCTTAGCTCCGCTACGGCGTTCCTGAAAAGATTCACCAAAATCTGGGTCAGTATCATATTGTTTTTTATTTGTTCAAACCCCAAAACTTTGGCTTCCATGGTGCTGATAAAGGTGTGTCTCCGAGATAGGGCGTCGGCCAAGATGTTCTCCTTGCCCTTCTTATATTTAATGATGTACAGAAACGTCTCTACAAACTCGGGTTATTTCACATGTTTCCTCTTAAGCGTTGTCTCCCCTCAGAAGTGCTTCAGCGTCTTATGATCGGTGTGCATCACGAACTCCTTGGCCAAGAGGTAGTGCTGCCACGTCTCCAACAATCACACCAAGGCATACAGATCCTTGTCGTAGGTTGGGTAGTTGAGTGTTGCTCTGTTTATTTCTCGCTGAATTAGGCCACGGGCCGTCCTCCTTGCATGAGTACTGCTCTGATCCCTAAACCTCAAGAATCACATTCAATCTCGAAAGTTTTATCAAAGTTAGGTAAAACAAGAATGGCAGCGTTAGTCAAAAGGTCCTTGAGCTTCTTGAATGCATCCTTATGTGTGGATACAACTTGAACGAGACGTCCTTATTGATCACGGCAATGAGTAGTGCGGCTACGGGGCTGAAATATTTGACAAATCTACGGTAGAAACTAGTCAATCTGTGGAAAATCCGAACATGTCCAATGCTGGTCGCCTGGTCGGGGTTGGCCATTCCTGGATAGCCTTAACTTTCTCTTGATCCACCTGCAATCCCTGCTAACTCACACAAAAACCTAGGAAAACAAGTTGATCAGTGCTCTCTTAACTTTCGCATAAAGGCATTATGGACGAAGAGTCTCTATTACTTTCTCAAGGTGCACAAGGTGGTCGGAATAAAATTTACTGTTTAAAATATCGTCAAAATAAATGACCTTAAACTTACTAATGTAGGCTCATAAGACTTGGTTCATGAGCCTCATGAAAGTGTGGGGAGCATTGGTAAGACCGAACATCATGACAATCTATTCGTATAAACCCTGCTTGGTTTTAAACACTATCTTCCATTCTTATCCTTCTTTCCTTCTCACATGATGGTAGCCACTCTGTAGATCGATCTTAGAGAAGACAGATGCTCCGTGCAGCTCCTCCAAAATGGCATCTATACGCGTTATCGGGTGCCAGTATTTGATGGTGATGTTGTGATTTCTCGGCAGTCGGCATACATTCTCCAAGAGTCGTCTTTCTTGAGTACTAACAAGACCGGAAAAACACACATGCTGAGGCTCTCGCATATATAGCCCTTGGACATTAGGTCCTGAATCTGCTTTTCCAACTCCTTGGATTCCATCGGGTTCATTCGGTATACCAGTCATTTTGGTAAGGCGGCTCCGGGTACATGGTCGATATGATTTCCAATGCCTCAGATCGAGGGTAGGCCGGCTAAAATATCCTCTGGAAACACGTCCTTAAACATTTCTAACAAAGAAACCACTTCTCAGGGCAGCTCTATGTCGTCAGGAAAAGAGTGTAAAGCCTCCTTAAAATCGTCGGTAGCACATGCATGTTATGGTGAATAGCCTTGGATACACAACTTAAAGTAATAAGAAAGTTGGTCTTACTGATATTGTTGTCCTTGACGAGTTTTAGCTACAACTCGTCGACCTCCAGTGGTGTAAGCGGTGCGAGCTGGTACTTGTGCTTGTCGTGGCTGAACGAATAGTGGTTGATGCGTCCGTTGTGCAGCGTCTCTTTATCGAACTGCCAGGGTCGGCCTACAAGTAGATGACCAACTTTCATAGGCATAACATCGTACACCACTTGGTCACTGTACTTGCCAACGCTGAATGGAACGGTGACTTGATCGGTGATCTGTATCTCCATATCGTCATTAAGCCATCTAAGCTGGTACGGTCGCAGGTGCTTCGAGACTTGAAGACCGATCTTGTCGACCATATATTGTCTAGCTACCTTGGCACACGATCCTCCGTCAATGATAAGGCTGCGAACTTTGTTGAACCATCTCTGGATCTACTAGGGCACTGGGAGCTCTCCGCATCACCAACAACTCTCCGGTGTCTGTATATTTAATGGGCCTTCCTGGGTCGGCCATCTCCTCGTCATCTTCAAGCTCATCTTGTAACTCATACTCTCCAGCCTCCATAAGGATCATTATCTGTGGTTCGGACATTCTTGGGCCATATGCCCTTTTCCTTGACATATAAAACATGTAATATTTCTAGCTCGATATTTACTAGAATGCGTCGGGACGGTTGAACTTAGGAGCCTCGGTGTTCAGATTTTTAAACTATGACTCAACCTCAACGACCTTGCCTTTGTCGATGGCTCTAGGCGCATGTGTCGTCCAGTCCGGGTTGCTCAGATCTCGGTTTGTCGTTTCTGATTTCTGCTTGTTGTGCTGCTTGATCTGAATGCTCAGGTGTTGTAGCTCGGACATATGGTGGAATAGATGGATATCGACCTTCCGGGTGATACATTCATGCAGTCCATCAATGAATTGGGCCATGAGGGTCTCCTCAGAGTCAACGAATTTGAGCTGATTCCGTATTTGTTCGAATTCTTCATAGTACTCTTCTACGGATATGCTTCCCTGCACCAACTTTAAAAATTGTTTCTGTAGATCTCTATGGAAGTGTGGTGGTACGTACCTTCGCCTTAAGATGTATTTCATGTCGGCCTAGGTAGTGATCTGATCGTGGTGATATCGTCTACGTTCAGAAATGTCTCAGTCCCACGAGGACAACGTGTGTCCCGTAATCTGAGCCACTGCTAATGCCACCTTTCTCCGATCAATGTAGGCGTAGTAGTCGAATATGTGCTCCATGCCTCCATCCTTCGTTCCAATTCGAGATATGCTTCAGGGTTGACCATTCCTGCAAAAGTGGGAGCCTTTAACTTAATATCATTAGAAATAGATCGTTGTATCTCGTCATCTTGCATGTGTTCATGTTGGCGAATGAATGGTCGGTGGTTCCGGTCGGGTGGTTTGTCGTCGAGCCATGGCATGTCATCGTCCGTGTTGTCGTGCAGATCGACCCGGATAGGCTGACATCTCCTAGCTGGAATTACATATGGTGCGTGTCGAGGTTGTAGAGGTGCAGGCGGAGGTTGGAGGGCCGGTTGTTTGAGCCGGTCCAAGCACTCTCCAATAGCTTGGATTGCACCAAGTAGTTGCGCAAGGTCGTTCGGTGCAGCTGGATGATCGCCCATTTTCGTGTGTCATGCACACTTAGCAATGGGTCAGACGTAAAAAGGAAAACAAATAATAAACAAGTACTAAAAGAAAAAGGAAATGCCTTAAAACAAAGAAAATGGAAAGTATGCAATTAAATGGCCGATTTCCTTCTTTTTTATTTTTGACAGACACAAATAATGCAATAAAGGAAAAGATGCAATAAGTAAAAAACCAAATCAGAAGCGTCCTAAATTAGGCAAGTCAAAACCGGTTTTGCAAACAATCCCCTACAAGAAAGTAATTCGCAAATAACAAGTGATGAACCGATTCTATGATTATACCCTAGTACGGCCGCGAGTCACTTCTCTTAGTTTTCTAAGGCGATCTGAGCAAACAACTAACAACCTAGCCAATATGTAACACAAAACCAAACAGTTGGTGGAAGTAAGCAACCGAATTAAAGCATAAAACTAACAACAGTCGATGCGAATGAATTATCCCAAACGGCTGATACTCAATCCTAATAAGTGATATGCATTCGGTTTTTTCTAGTAAGCAACCTAACACTTTTGTATTCTTTTTTATTTTATAAATGTAAACAGAAGAAGACAAGCAAAACATGAGTAAACAAGGACATTTTTTCGATTTATAAAAGCAAATAAACAAAAACACAAATATAAAGTAAAAAGGTAAGATGTAACTGATTGGTCTCTAGAGCCAAAGCTCTGATATCAAATGATGTATGATCCGGGTTGGATCCTACACAAGGTCAGAGTTGGGTCGAATGGGTCGATAGCTTTGGTCGGGATCGTCTCAGTCATCTTCCTAGCTAGCTGGTTCATCACGGTTTGATCATGGGCCAGCTGCTCCAGGTTCTCTGTAATGTCTTACATGCTTCTCTGGGTGATCATGTGTTCCATTGATCGGTTGAATTCATCTCGGAGTTGCCTTTGTCCTGATCATGTTTGGGTGCAGTCCTCATGGTCGAGAACGGTTCAATTTGTTCGACCGGGTCCGGCGGGTCGGGTTCGGATGATTTGATGTCCTCATCAGGTTGAAATTCTGCAATAGAAGATTTAACAAATTATGTATATAATCACGGGTTAAGAGACATAAAACATGTCCCTACACCCCCACAACTGAACATGGTTTCTGAAAGGATGAATCATGCGATCATGGATAAATTCAGAAGTATGCTATCAAAATCATGTTTAAAAGAAGAGTTCCTGGTTGAGGCGGCTTCAACTGTTGTCTACATCATCAACAAGTCGCCATCGGTATCAATTGGATTTGAGGTTCTAGGAAAAAGATGGAAAAGTAGTAATCCATAGTACAACCACCTAAGGAGTTTTGGATGAATAGCCTATGTGCACACTATCAGGAACATGATAAGTCCCATAAAATAAAGGGTATCTTCATTGGTTATGGTCATGGAACAAAAGGTTAGAGAGTATGGCTACTTGAAGAACATAAGGTTGTGATCAGCAATGATGTTGTCTTCCATGAGGAATTGATGTTTAAACACTAATAAGAAAACATGAACACAGCTGAAAAGACTATATGAAAATGTCATACTCAGAGAGTCACTATCAGAAGTAACTTGGAAGAGGTCTTGGGTCTGGAAATATCAACAAGGGTTACTTCAGGTACAAATGGAGCTGATTCGAAACATAAGGCATCTGAGGAGTCATAATCATCAAAGAAAGTATCATAAACAAGATCAAAGAATGGGTCAGAGACATGCCAGGATTATGTGATTATGACATATGAGGGTACAAAAAACATGAATGATTATCTGCTGGCCATAGATTGATTCAAAAGAGAAATAAAACCACCTTCTAGATTTGACGATGCTGACTTTGTGGTTTATATAGTGTTGAGATGGTAAAATTTTATGACCTTAGGTCTTACAGTGGGCTCAGAGAAGCAAGAACATGGACTTATGGAATGGGCGACGATGAAGAGATTTAATCTCTTGAAAATAATGAGACATGGACCTTGACAAAGAAACCAAAAAAGCAAAAGGTCATTGGCTATAAATGGATTTAAAATCTCAAGCCTGGTATCTCATGTGTGGAGGCACGTAGATACAAGGCAAGGTTAGTAACAAAAGTATTTGGTCAAACATAATGAATTGACTACAATGAGGTGTTTGTACCAGTGGTGAAACACATTTCCATAAGGATCCTATTGCCATCAGTGGGATATGAAGATATGGCATTAGAACAGATGGATGTTAAAATGCCGTTTTACAGGAAAATTTGAAGGAAAAGATTTATATTAAAAAGCTAGAGGGGTACGCTCAGAAAGGGAAGGAAGATCATATGTGTTTACTCAAAAGTCATTATACAGCCTAAAACAATAGGGAATGGAACTAGAGGTTCCATACATTCATGGTCAAACAATAATACAAAAGGAATGAATACGATCAATGTGTATATCTAAAAGGAATAAATATTGACAATATGGTCTATTTAATTCTCTATGTGGACGATATGCTAATTGCATCAATAAGCATGAAGGTGATAGACAAGTTGAAGAATCATTTAAAATCCGAATTTGAAATGAAGGACCTCAGTGCAGCAAGAAAGTATCTAGGAATGAACATTCTTAGAAACTGAGAAAAGAGAACACTAAAGCTTTCTTAAAATGACCATCTTGCTAAAGTTTTCAAAACATTCAACATGTGTTATTTCGCGACAGTCCAAACACCACTAGGTTTTCTATTCAAACTACACAGTCTAACTGACAAGGAAGAAGAGCAAGCTTAGGAAATGAAAAACATATCGTATTCAAGTGCGGTAGGCAATCTAATGTACGCCATAGTTAGCTCTCAACATGATCTTGCCTATGCAGTGGGTCTAGACTGCAGGTACATGGGAAAATCATATAAAGATCAGTGGTTAGCATTACAATGGATAATGAGATACATTAAAGCAGCATTGGATTTGGACTTAACTATCACAAAAGAAACATAATTCATCGTTGTCTTATGTGACTCAGACTAAGCATTAGATTTGGATAAGTGCAAGTCGATCACATGATACATCTTCAGTGTGGGTGGCAACACAGTGAGTTGTAAGTCGACTCTTCAGAAGAGGCTCTCCTTATCTACAACAGAAGCATAACATGTCTCAGTATCATAATCAGGCAAAGAATCTTTGTGGCTTAAAGGAATATGCGAAGAATTGAGATTCAAGCATAATGCATTACAGATAAATTGCGACTTTCTAAGCGCGATCTATCTAGCTAAAATCTACATGCATCATGGAAGAACTAAACATGTCGCGGTAAAATATGATTTTATCGGAGATACTATATAAGATAGAGATATAAAAGTGAGAAAGATCAATACCTCTGTTAATCCGGCAGACATGCTGACGAAGGTCTTGCCTGGAGAGAAGTTCGGGTTGTATCGGAAAGTTGAAAAAACGATTGAGTCTTCAAGAAGATTGAAGACAAAAACAAAAATTTAGTGGGTAATCGAAGCGGAGGATGAAAGGTCTCAAGCCAAAGAGATAACTTTGTTGAGCCTAAACTGGGCTGACAAAGGTTTAACAAGGGAGAAACGAGTTGGGTTACCACGTGATGAAGCATAAACCATCAAAGGCTTATAAAAGCCAGTCAATAAGGTCGTTATGGTCGTTGTTGACCAAAGCAGATTTTGTCGTCTTCTTCTTGATCATCTTAGCTCCGTTATTATCGAGCTTTCTGTAATCTATATAAACTATCCAAATCCTAATGAATTCCAGGAGCACCATCTAGCTATTTTGAATTGCCGAAGTGAAAGAAGAGAAAAAGACTAGATCTCAATTAAAAGAGAGAATCACCACGGAAAAAGAGCCGCAAGCAACAAAACGGTAGAAGGAAACCACTCACAACACTAGCAGAAGCCAAACGCTGGAGAGGCAAAGTAAAAAATGAAAAGCACCACACTAAGACGAAATTGTTTAAATAGAGAGAAAAGAAAAAACATGTTTCACTAGCTTCTCTCTCGGGTTTTTCTTTTTAACAGTACAAATCTTGTGGGTTTGTTTTCAGACTCGTCTAAATGGTTTCTGAAAGGTGGCCAAAAAGTAAAGTAGATACCCGAATGTGAGGGTAACGCCGAACACAAAATCTATTCAAAATGAGTCAAACAAGACACGAATCTGCCTGCCACCGAATACCTCCCTCTCTCTCTCAAAATTAAATATCGATAACATCATTTCGCCCACCAAACTCAACCAGAACAATTGTCTCAATTTACCTAAAACCTCCATTATCGAAACAAAAAGGCTTTCAAATACTGTAAAATACCATATAAAGAAAAACAAGTTTAGTTTTGAATCACTTAAATTCTTACTAAACTAAAAGGTTACCATATTTTGTAATTTTACTATTTCAGTGGTAGTATTAGGACATAAAGATCTAAGGACTTCTAAGATTTGACCAAATATCCATGTCTCATATACCCAAATCACTCATTGCCCAGTAAATAACCGAACTTGTTTAAATTCAAGACCAAAAAAGCTAAACATCCATGATTGTAAATAAGTCACACTTGATAACAATCTCTGTGCAAGATCTGATCTTTGGACCAAAACCCATCAAAAAATTGAGTCTGAATCAAAGCCAAAGATGTTCTTTTGTATACTACTGTAAACAATGAATAGCTCATGAAGATGAAATCTAAGAAAAGATTCTAGATTTTGATTATTTAGAATCATCATCAGTTCCAGATGTATATGTTACAAAGAGGGGGTTGAATCTTTATCAAGAAACAGATAAATAAACGAACAATCCCAGATCTGCGCTCTTCCTTACAGTAAACAAACAAACAAACACAGATCATCGTCCTGTCTTCATCTTCTGGATTTGAAGATATGTAATAAGGACATAATTATATAGATACTCTTACAATAATCAGAGAAGAAACAGAACCAGCACAAGCTCATCACAATCTTCTTCTTGTCTTTCTATTTCTCCCGCATATTAAAAATATTATGAGATCAAAGAAACAGAAACATAAAAAAAAAAAATTATCTTTTCGACAGAAAAAACAAGTTCTTGTTTTTTTGGATTGAATCAATCTGTTACCCCAATTCCTTAGAGACGTAGATCGGTGCAGTGAAGATCATCTACGCCGTTGAAGAAATCAACATCATCCAACGGTGGGAAATTAAGATCGAATTGAAACGGCGGATTCCGACGACGGGAAGACGATGCGATATCGTCGTCTCCGTCGTCGATAACAGAAGAGGATGAATCGCAATCGCTGTGACAATCCTCCGGAACTACAGGCGGAGTTCTAGGATATCTCTTCGTTGTCGATGTCGGTTTCGCGACGGAACTAGTAGCAGGTCTCGGTCCGCTGAACGATTCGACGGTGCTGCTCATGCTGCTGCTAGTCGGACGGCTAGCGATAGGATAATGCTGCTCCGGGAGGTGGGAAGAAACTCCGGCGTATAACCGATGGTCCATAAACAGATCGACCTGATTTTGATTCTGGTTCGAGGAAAATCGCAGATCCTGTTG
The DNA here is from genome assembly GCA_030180135.1 of Orychophragmus violaceus. NCBI lineage: Eukaryota > Viridiplantae > Streptophyta > Magnoliopsida > Brassicales > Brassicaceae > Orychophragmus > Orychophragmus violaceus. The sequence continues at coordinate 84,976,097 of CM058230.1, read as the reverse complement.
TTGCTGGTAGTTTTGTAGGGGTAAACAATCGATGGGAAAATTGGTTTTGGCCTTAGGACCACGGAGGTTACGAGCGGCGGTGTCATAAGCGCGTGCGGCTTCTTCGGCGGAATCGAAAGTACCAAGCCAAACACGAGATTTCTTCCATGGATCACGGATCTCTGCTGCGAATCGACCCCAAGGTCTCTTCCTCACGCCTCTAAATCGAGTCTCCTTAAGAGATCCGTTGTGATTGGCTATGACGGCGCCGGCAACGGTAACCGCGGTAGGTCCAGCGACGGCGACGGCGGAAGAGCCTCTTCCTCTCCTCATACCGGAAAACAAAACAGAGGTAATGCAACAGAGAAAAGATCTAAGAGGTTTGAGAGAAGAAGGAAGATGGAAAATGGAAGATGAGGAAGATGGATGGCAATGGAGGAGGAAGAGATAAACACAAAGCTTTTTATTATTAAATTGGGAAAAACCCTTTAAAATACACGACTTTAATTTCTTTTGTCCAAAAAATACACCGTTTATTTTCATTGTCTTAAAAACACTCATACTATTTTTCATTGTCTTAAAAACACACAAACATTCAAAAAGGTGTAGTTTGACACCGAGTTTTTAACGACGTTAACGAGCTTAATCAGAGGTTTAACCACCGTTTAGGTTAATTAACCATACTTAGGTTAAGTACCCAGAAATTACTAATTTACCCTCTATTCTTAAAATCGATTTCCCCCAAATCAGTAACCCTAAATCTAATTTTCGAGAGCCAAGAACCCTAAATCGCCCTAATTCGATTTGGGCACAAAATTGTGTCTCTCTATCCCAAACAATCGTTTCACCACCATCGATTCTCTCTTCTGCATGCGTTTTCGTGTGTTCGTCTGTCTTCGAAGATGAGGTAAAGAACCGATTTTGTTTTGTTTTTTTGGCTTGCAAACTTGTTTCGACTTTGATGATGTTTTGGATTAACTCGGGTTTCGATGTCTATTTAGGGTTTTTGCTCTGCAATATCGTGTTGTTTTGATTTCGCAGTGATTCATTTATGGGTTTCGTTTTGTCGGACCTTTAGAGCTCACATCGTATGTGTTCTTCGTTTATTGCAGTTTCGACACAATCAAAGTGAATCTTCACTACGGTGGAGTGATGAAACACAAAGAGGTCAAGTACGCTTACGAGGGAGGCTCTGTGAAGTCGGGTATTGAGATAGATCCCGACTATATCACGTGGTCTATGTTCGACGGTTTTTGCGAGGACTATGGTATCGAAGGAATTGTCGTTAGAGCTTGGTACAAGCTTCCAAAGGATAGCATCGATACGGTCCTGCCTATCTTTGAACTGAGTTCTGATGCAGAGATCAACAAAATGTGTAGTGCAGCCATGGTAGAGGGAGAAGTGGATGTGTATTTGGAGAACAAAGTGAAAGATTCTGTGGCAGTAGATGCAAGCAGTGAGGCAGACAAAGAAGCAGATCCTAAGGCACAACCAGAACAATTGGAAGAACAATTGGAGGAATCTGAGGGCAGTGATGAAGGAGAACAAGAAGTGGATCCTAATGCACCATCAGAACAAGCGCAAAAAGTTGGAGAACAAGCAGAAGAAGATGTTATACAAGAAGTTGCAGGGACAGATGAGTTGTTTCAAGCTTTTTTTGAGCAAATCAGAGATGAGGAAGCAGTCGGCGTTGGGCAGAGTAGTGTTGCCGAAGCTGTGGAAGCAGAAACAATTGAAGCACAAACTACAGATGATGGTCCTAGGATAGTTGAAGGCGTACAAGTTGAGAACCCGGATGAAGATGAATTTGAGAGGCAGTGTAGAGACTCAGAGCATCCTGATCCAGCTGAAGACACTGATGAAGAGTGGATAAACTTCAACAGAAAGGAAACTCAGATATCTCGGATGAACTACAACAATGAACAGCCACCTTATTTATGGTTAAAGCAGAAATTCAAGTCAGGAGATGAGTTTAAAGAGCAGCTGTTAAGGTATGTTTTGAAGACTAATTACGACGTGAAGTTGTGTAGATGGGAAAAGCAGAAGTTAGCAGCAGTGTGTACGAAGGAGAACTGCAAATGGAAGATTTACTGCTCTGTGGAAAAGCGGATTGGAAAATGGATGGTGAAGTCTTATGTGGACAAGCATAATCATATGAAGAGCAGTAAAGCAAGGATGCTTAAACAAGGGACAATTGCTTGCTTGTTCAAAGATGAAGCTAGGAGAAGGCCTGGTATTAAATGGACAGACATCAAGGATGAGATCCAGATCAGATGGAATCTCTCAGTCTCAAGGTGGATATGCAGGAAAGCTCGACGATTAGCGCTAGATATGGTCATAGAGACTCAAAGATCACAGTTTGCGAAATTGTGGGACTATGAAGCTGAGCTTAGGAGATCAAACGAGAACACTAACACAGAGATTGTTACAATACCTCGTCATGATGGCAATCAGGTCTTCGATAGATTTTATATCAGTTTTGAGAAGCTGAGAAACACATGGAAGAGGTGTTGTCGGCCTATAATCGGACTAGATGGATCATTTATGAAATGGGAATTGAAAGGTGAGATTTTAGCAGCAGTTGGTCGTGATGCAGACAACAGGATCTATCCCATTGCGTGGGCGATTGTAAGGGTGGAAGATAATGATTCTTGGGCATGGTTTGTTGGTAAGTTGAAGGAAGAGTTGGGACTAGGCTTGGGTAAAGGCTATACATTCATCTCAGACAAGCAGAAAGGGTTGATCAATGCATTAGCGAGTCTTCTTCCAGATTCAGAGCATAGGCATTGTGCTAGACATATTTTTGCGAATTGGAAGAAAGTATATGGCATGTGTGAGTATGAAGATTATTTCTGGGCAGTGGCACACAGTCCTTGCCAAGGTGATTATACTTACAACATGAATGCCTTGAAGGCATTTGATGAGAATGCACATCAGGATTTACTGAAGACAGACCCTAAGACATGGTGTAGAGCCTTTTTTACACCACAATCAAGGTGTGAAGATGTTTGCAACAATCTCTCGGAGAGCTTCAATAGGACTATTAAAGAAGCACGGAAACTGCCTGTTATTAACATGCTCGAGGAGATCAGGAGACTTGCTATGAAGCGCATTTCTGTGAGGCGTGTAACGACTGGTAAATGTGAAAGCAAGTTTACGCCTAACATTATGGAGCTTTTTGAGCATAATAGGACCGCCAGTGAAGCTTGCACCATAATTGAAAGTAGTGAGAGCCTCTATGAGGTAATTGAGAACGACTGTAGTTACACGGTTTGTCTCCCGGAGAAGAGTTGTGCCTGTAATCAATGGAATATCACAGGAATACCTTGTCGTCATGCAATTCATGTCATTAGTGAGCTAAACCGTGACCCAGAAGAGTAAGTTTCAAACTACATATGCTTGTATCATGTCATTAGTTAGGATAAACTCATTAATCAAATGTTGGTTGTGATGCAGTTTTGTTGATGCCTATTACCTGACATCTACATGGCAAGACACTTATCGTGACAACATAAAACCTGTGAATGGAGAGAGGTTGTGGGAAAAAACAGACAAGGATCCAATCCAGATACCAGAGCGAAGGAGAATGCCCGGACGTCCAAGAAAGTATGACAGGATCAAGGAGCCACATGAATCCTCAGCTGATCCTACTAAGGTGACAAGGGATGGAAGAACCGTGACTTGTAGCAACTGTAGGCAAACCGGTCATAATATAGGAACATGTAAAAACGCAGCTGCACCACCGGTTCCCAAAAAGAAAAGAGGCAGGCCTCGGAAGACAACGGTAAAATCAATTGAGTATTCATTTTATTTGAATGTTTGTTTTGTGATTATCATGTTATATAAACTTGTCTATGGTTGGTTGTTATTAGGAGATTGATCCATGGAGTATTGAGAATGCACCCAAGCGGACTAAGAGAGCTCAAAGCCAGTCAACACCAGCTCCAAGATCTTCACAACCTGCTGTTGATGAGCAGCCTTCTACAGCTCCACCTGCATCGTCTTCTCGTGGCCGTGGGCGTGGGCGTGGACGTGGACGAGGACGAGGACGTGGGCGTGGACGTGGGCGAGCAGTAGAGCCTATTCCAAGAGGTTACGGATGCTACATTTCTCCATTCACTGGCCGTCTATTCGAAGTATATGGGTCTAGAGCTACTGACTTGGAAGGACATCCACCACAACAACCCGAAGATCTTTAGAGGATGTTTGTATTGAAATGGTTAAGACATTTTAGGATGCTCGTTTTGGTGTGTTTAAGGTGTATTAGGATGCTCATTTTGGTGTGTTTAAGGTGAATTAAGATGCTCATTTTGGTGGGTGTTTGTATTGAAACGGTTTGACGGCATGGTTAAGACATTTTAGGATGCTCATTTTGGTGTGTTTAGAGCTTAAACAATGCTCTTCATGTTTCGATTAACTACTACCATTATTTTGGTGTGTTAAGTTCAAGCAAGTTCATATATTGAAAAGAGACTCGATTCAAACAAAAGACAACCATCTTAACTTGTTTTCATACAACCCAAACATCTAATAAACCAAACAACAAGACAATCAAACACTAACAAGAACATTGCTCACTCGGACTTCAACATTTTGACAATCAAAGCAGTAACTGCAATGAATCCACCCCAGGAGACAACAACAAACTGACGCAGCATCTTTTCCCTCTCATTCGAAGCCATTAACTCAGTCTGGAGCTTGTTCTTCTCGACATTGAATTTGTTCCACAAATCAGAATTCACCACGGTACAGTCATTACCTTGGTTCAAAATCTTCATAGAGTCTTTGAGCTCTTTGATTTCTTCTTTCTGGCGACGGATCTGATCTCTTGCTTCTATCAAACTCACCTTCTGCCATCCATTGGGTTTCTCCTTATCAGCCCAATTGAAGAAGCCATGGACTTCACATCTGAAGAACCTCCTCCCTGGATTGTCATTTGTCCATGATTTGGACAAAGTTGTTTGCCTATTGCAGTGACAAAGTGGCCCTTCGATCTGGGCACAACTGTGATAGAACGAGCTTGCGTCTGAAGCGGTCTCCATTGATGTCACTGAGAAAGAACGAGAGGAGGAAGAAGATAGAAATTAGGGTTTCAGAAAATTAAGGATTTGTGGCTTTATTAACTAGTAAATCAGGGCTAAATCGTCTTTTCCGAAGCAGTAACGGTAATCTTGATTAAAAACTTAACGACGTCTTAATAATTCCGTTTACTGTCTAAACCATAGTTAAAACTCGGTGTCAAACTACACCTTTTTGAATGTTTGTGTGTTTTTAAGACAATGAAAAATAGTATGGGTGTTTTTAAGGCAATGAAAATAAACGGTGTATTTTTTGGACAAAAGAAATTAAAGTCGTGTATTTTAAAGGGTTTTTCCCTATTAAATTCAAAAAAAAACTACTGGTTTTCTGATATTTTTATTTTAATATTTAATAATTATTTTAAAAAATGGTTGGAATTTTTTTTCCTCTCTCTGGAATTCTCTCTAACTTCACGCCCGCCCCACAAGACCGACCAATTCGGTTTCTTACCATTTTGCTTCTCTTCTTTTCGTTTTTTTTTTCTCTGTGGTTTGAACTTTGTACGAATACTTATTAGAGTCGTAACACGTATGAAAGTGTTATTTAAATGTGTACAACACTTTTTTTTTTGGTCAATAATTTTTCACTATGGTATTGAGACAAAGAGGTAGTACCAACTCGAGGCTTGTCCAAAAAAAAAGGTAGTGCTCGAGGCATGGTCGAACGAGTGAACTTTGATGTCAGTTCAAAGCTTTATAGACCAAACACCTATTCAATATTTAATGATAGTTCTAGGCAGTCACATTCCTACACGATGAACAAATCCAACCGCCATTTAGAATTCTAAATTTCAAAAAAAAAAAGTGATTGTAAGAACTTATGAAATTCCGAAGGATTTGATGGACTCAAGAAAACAAGAAGTACGAAATAAAGTGTGTAGAAACGTGTAACGCTCCGAATGTCATTGTTTGTGAATTTTACGTTTACTTTTCTGGTGTTTGGGTTTACTTTTTTCCGACCGATACGTTAGTCTGGCATGTTTTAAAGACTTGTTTACTGTTTTTATAATCACCTATCGATTTTTCTGTGTTTTGTCTTATTTCGTACGATATCGCGAACCACTTTTCGGTAGGTCACACATTCTGCAACTATTTTAACTAAAGTGTGTTTAACTTTGAAGTTCTTTCTCTAAAACTAACCCAAAGTAACTGCATTTTAGTAATATAGATAATAAAATCAATTCTTTTAATTCTCTCCACATTTACCGCAAACCGAGATATTACAAAACATATTTAGAAAGAGATTTTTGACCAATGCATTAGTTTTCTTTTTGTTTATAATACAATATATAAAACATAAAAAGCAAGTGAAAAGGAGAATCTAGGCTAATTTTGACTATTATTTGTTAATATTTCTCTCTACAATTTTGAAAAGAGCATCTAGAAGATTGTTAACCAATCTTGTGTAGTGGTATTGTTCTTACGTGAATCAAGCTTTCTAAAAAATATTGACTCATAAATCATTAACTAAGATTTCTAGAAGATATTTGATTTATTAGTATTGGATCATTCTTGGCTTCATTCTTCCTTTCAACACCTTGATCTAGTTCAGTCACTCTTGTTGCTTCACTCTTCGTTTTAACATTCTTTCTCAAGATGATTGGTTGGTAAAGATCCAAAAAGCCCAAATTACCAAGAAGATCCTCACAAACCTTACTGTTTTAGTGAACACATCAGCTATTTGATCCGAACTCTTCACATACGAGGGAATGACGAAATACAATTAGCTCAGATGGCTACTCCAAGATCTCTGAGAAGGCTTCTCAACAACACTAGTTCACCGATTATATTTGTCATTGTCTTATACTCAACTTCAACACTTGATCAGAAATAATTATATGCTTCTTGCTCTTCTAAGTGACCAATATTTCTCCAAAAAATGCAATATCCAATTGTGGACTTTCAATCCACTCTATCAATTGTCCAATCTACATCAAAAATATCCCACAATATGTGTTATTGCAACCCATCCATACTCCTTTTATGTACTTCAAGATCCTTTCTATCGTCCTTCAATAATGTATAATGGGAGTATGTATATGTTGGCTAACCTGATTTACTAAAAATAAAATAGTCGGTTTAGTAATAGTGTAATATATCAGCTTACCAACCATTCTTCAATATTGCTTTAAATTTGCAGTTGGCCTCCCTCCATGTACATATCGTTTTAGCTTTTTTTAATTGGTGTTTTTGAAGGTTTAGTTCACAGCTTTCATGTATCAGACACTACATCTAGTGAATACTTTCTTTGAGACAAAAACATACCCTCATCAAGCTTGCAAATTTATATACCCAGAAAGTATTTAAATTCTCTCTTTGATATCAAACAATCATTTGAGAAGGTTTTTAGTATGTATAATTCCATTATCATCATCAATAATAATGATTATATCATCCGCATATATGAGAACACCGACAATACCTTGCTCCCTCTGAGTTTTGAAGAATGTATGATCAGCTTAAGATAGTCTGACCCATGAGGAATAAAACATCTACTAAATCTTTGATACCAAGCCATTAGGGATCGCTTGAGATCATAAATAACCTTCTTGATTTTATACACCTTACAGTTGTTGCTAGAGTCATAAAACTATCCAGGTGACGTTATGTAAACCTTCTCTTCCAAGTCGCCAAATAGAAAGAAATTCTTAACATTATTTTGACATGGATCCTAAGCTAAATTAGTGGCAATGTATAAAAAAATTCTTATTGAATGTAGCTTATCAACAAAGGAAAACCCCTTTGCCACTAACCGAACTTTATATCTTTCTATCTCCCATGTTCTGGTGTATTTGATTATGTATACTCATCTTCAACCACAATATTATTTTTCTAGGCGGCTTAACCATGTCTCAAGTTTTATTCTTTCTCATATAAGCAAATTCTTCCATCATAGCTTTCACTCATCCATCACTCAAACAGGGTTTTTCATAATAATATGTATTTTTGTGTTGATCAATCTTGGAAATAAATAAATGGTGTTCACCTAGGAGATGAAAAATTGAGCAACATATCTGAATTGGATGAGCAATGATTTTACCTCCTCATCAGGTTCGGTCTCTTCGGATTCTTCGATAACATCATTTTCAGTTGACGTGGAACGTGAATTCTCAATTTAGTTTTCCCCTATCATGTGCCTCCATCTAATTTTGGGGTATATACTCTGGTTCAACAAAATCATTGTCAATTTCTCATCATTTAAAATTTCAGTGACGTTATTATTCTGAATTGGTGCTTTGTGAACGGTTTCGCCACATAACATTGGTGTTTTTTCTGGGCAAACAAGTGTGGTTAAGCCATTAAGCATGAATCATAGTGTACCACCTCTATCCTTGGAGTAAACAAAATCTTTTAAACTCTCATAATCCTTCTTAGCAAAATATTCCTTATCTTTATTGAACTTTTACCTCACGAGATGCATACACTCTCATAGTGTCTGGATCATAATATTTATATCTTTTATAAGTAGATGAATAGCCAATGAACATGCAACTTCTGCTTTTTATTTAAGTTTATTCATATGCTCCTAGCAAATACATAACATAAACTTACAAACGCTTAGATGATCAATACTGGGTTTCCAAAAAAAGATGATCAGTACTAGGTTTGGTTTTATCGGTACCTCATAAGGAGATAATCCTTTAAGATGATTGGTTGGGAGCATGTCGATCAAGCAGCAAAACAATCATTATTTCATATCCCTAATACTGTTGGATCTCCTAGGATCTAGGGTTTGATATATTGAAATTTACCAACCTCGTTCTTACCTTGAACTGGCAGCGGAATGAATTGGTGAACGAGATCAGTGAGCAACGCAGATGCCTTGCCTCTACCAGATACACACGCACACAAGCTGGAAACGGGATGCTAGTGCCGGATCAATGGGAATCCTCTGTTTCTGGTGTTTCTGCTTTTCTCTCTGAGAAAAACTCGACGGCTCACGTTTTAGGTCGAGACTTTCAAGTTTTATTCGACCTAAAACACACTTAACGGGCCAGACTTGATTAAGTCATAATTTCGAAAAGCCCTTTCGAAACCCGAACTGTGTCGACCGACACACATGCTGTGTCGATCGACACAACACCATATTCTCGATAATAATGTGTATCCAATACACATTAACATGATCATTACCATAATGATTATTCCCATGTCTTAGCTTCCAGTTTGCTTAGGTGTGTGACCCTATAGGATCATATAATACTGGCAGTAAGTCTACAACTTACAGATTGCAAGAGGCTTCTAGCAAAATATTGCAACCGCCCAGTATTATACGAATGTCTGATCTCGACACACAACTATCATCAGGAGTGAGTACAAGTGTGATTTCAGGACACTATCCCAACAATCTCCCACTTGTACTGGAATCATCAATTCCTATAATCCTTTTGTCTCTATATCTCGATTTGGCATAAGGCAAGATTTGTGTCATCCTTATTAAGCCAACATCGTGTTTATCGAACTCCTGATCTCATACTGAACATTACAAACAACTGAACTACAGTTCGTTTGATTGCGGCCACACATTTTTCTCAGTATTAAATCTTCGATAGGCCCTGAGATATTTATCTCCGTTATTCAGGAGGGACAAATTCCATCTTGTTCCATCCCTATTTCAATGCACACTTCATGATATACTTGAACAGTGCCGTTATAGTCGCCAGTTACGGGTCGACGTTTGACAAAGTCAAAGTGTACCGATTCATATGCAAGAAAGCATGATGAACTCAGGTCTAAGGACTATACTCTATAGTCGTAATAAGAACCTCTTATGACACAAATATAACTATCTTGTAGACTTCTCATCAGCGGGTCATGTCCGATCATATGTTCACCAACATATATCTATGTGACTGACTGCGATAATCATATCATTGGCTCCATGAAACTTAGCCAACAGTCACCTCACAATCTAGTCTCTCGCGGTTGCCATTGTCCCACTTTGACAACCTTGACTAGGGACAAAACATAATTTATGTCATCTATGACTTATAGGGTTTCATGATCAAGTCCTCAACTTGATGACCTATAATATGACATAAACTTATTTTGGGACCATTATTTAGATCACAATAAATAATGCTGAAATCAAATTTCATTAAACATATCCAAAAGAATGTTTACAAGAGCGTCTTATTATAACTAAAATAAAACTAAAACTCCCACTAGAATCAAGATTACATCTTAAAATCTCTAATGCCTACAGCAGTCGTATGACTCTCATGCTTAGGCCTTGGGAGTGACTTAGTCAGAGGATCAGCGACATTCTCATCCGTCGGAACTCGGCTGATCTTCACATCACCTCTATTGACGATATCACGAATCAGGTGATATCTCCTCTCTACGTGTTTGGACTTCTGGTGTTATCTGAGTTCTTTCGCCTGAGCAATGGCTCCATTTTTGTCACAAAACAAAGCCACTGGCTCCAAGATACTCGAAACCACACCAAGTACAGTCATGAACTTCTTGATCCAAACAGCTTCCTTTGCCGCTTCTGAAGCAGCAACATATTCAGCTTCCGTCGTGGAATCAGCTACGGTATTCTGCTTAGAGCTCTTCCAGCTCACTGCACCGCCATTTAGACAGAAGACATATCTAGATTGTGATCGGAAATCGTCTCTGTCCGTCTGAAAACTCACATCTGTGAATCCATTCACCACAAGTTCTTCACTTCCTTCATACACCAGGAATTTATCCTTAGTATGTCTCAAATACTTGAGAATATTCTTGACAACTGTCCAGTGAACTTCACCTGGATCAGATTGGTATCTACTCATCATGCTTAACGCGTAAGCTACATCTGGACGAGTGCAGAGCATGATATACATAATAGATCCTATTGCAGAAGCATAAGGAATCCTATTCATGCGCTCCCGCTCAGCATGTGTCACCGGACACTGCTTCTTGCTGAGACTAATGCCATGAGACATCGATATGAAACCGTTCTTGGAATCATGCATCCTGAATCTGTGCAACACCTTATCAATATAAGTGTCCTGGCACAATCCAATCAGCCTGCTCACTTTATCTCTGTAGATTCTGATTCCAAGAATGTATGCGGCTTCTCCCATGTCTTTCATGGAAAAACAACTTCTGAGCCAAGTCTTAACAGACTGAAGCAACAGAACGTCATTACCGAGGAGGAGTATGTCATCGACATACAGTACAAGAAATGCAATTCTGCTCCCACTAGTCTTCTTGTATACACATGGTTCCTCTTCGTTCTTGATGAAACCAAATTGTTTTACTACTTCATCAAAACGAAGATTTCAACTCCGTGATACTTGCTTCAATCCATAAATGGATTTATGAAGCTTTCATACCTTTCCAGCGTTCTTAGGATCAACAAAACCTTCAGGCTGTGTCATATACACATCCTCTTCCAGAATACCATTCAGGAATGAGGTTTTGACATCCATTTGCCAAATCTCATAGTCATAATGAGCGGCAATTGCTAGAAGAATCCGAATGGATTTAAGCATAGCGACTGGGGAATAGGTTTCATCATAGTCAATACCATGAATTTGCTTGAAACCTTTAGCCACCAACCTCGCTTTGTAAATCTGTACATTGCCATCCACGTCAATCTTATTCTTGAAGATCCATTTACACACAATGGCTTTTGCACCACTAGGTAAATCGACCAAGGACCATACTTGGTTTTCTGACATGGATCCCATTTCGGATTTAGAGGCTCCAAGCCACTTTTCGGAGTCCGGGCCCATCATTGCTTCTGCGAAGGTCACTGGTTCGTCACTATCAATGATCATCAGATCATTGGAGTTGGTCACGAGAAATCCATAGTATCTCTCGGGTTCGTGACGGATCCTTCCGGATCTGCGACTTCAGGCTCCACAGGCGCCGGTTCCACAGAACTTTGTGGATCCAACTGCTGCTCTTCCTCACCAGGTTGAGCAGTATCCTGTGCATCTCGAACTTCTTCAAGATGTACTTTACTCCCACTGTTTTTCTTAGAGAGAAACTCCCTCTCAAGAAAAGAACAGTCCCGAGCAACAAATACTTTGTTCTCAGATTGGTTGTAAAAGTAGTATGCCTTGGTTTCCCTAGGATAACCAACGAAGTAGCATTTATCTGATTTGGGTGCAAGCTTGTCCCAGATTAAACATTTGACATAAGCCTCACAACCCCAAATCTTCAGGAAAGACAGACTAGGAATGTTCCCAGTCCACAATTCATGTGGTGTCTTTTCCACTGATTTAGATGGCACCCTATTTAGTGTAAACGCAGACGTTTCTAGAGCGTATCCCCAAAAGGATAATGGAAGATTTGAATGACTCATCATAGACCGAACCATATCCAATAAGGTTCGATTCCTCCTCTCTGACACTCCATTCCATTGGGGTGTTCCAGGAGGAGTGAGTTGTGAAATAATTCCACACTCGCTCAGATAGTCGCTGAACTCTTGACTCAAGTATTCTCCTCCGCGATCCGATCGCAGAACTTTGATACTTTTGCCAAGTTGGTTCTGTACTTCATTCTTGAATTCCTTGAATCTATCAAAGGATTCTGACTTGTGTCTCATCAAATAGACATAGCCATACCTACTGAAATCATCAGTGAAGGTAATGAAGTACTTGTAATTTCCTTTGGCAACAGTACTCATTGGCCCACATACAACAGTATGAACAAGGCCCAATAAATCACTGGCCCTTTCATTTGGTTTGTTGAAAGGGGCTCTAGCCATTTTGCCCATCAAACAAGATTCGCATTTCTCACATGATTCAAAATCAAATGAGCCCAGAAGCCCATTTCGATGGAGCCTTTGGATGCGTTTCTCATTGATATGGCCCAAACGACAATGCCATAAGAAAGTCGGGTTTTCGTCATTGGACTTAAACCGCTTTGTATTTATGTTAAAGACAAGCGTTTCTTGGTTTAAAACATATAACTCATTATCTAATGGGGCGCTACCATAATACGTACCATCACGATTAAAAGAACAAACTTTATTCTTAACAGCAAAATCAAAATTTTCCAAATCTAAAACGGAAACTGAAATTATGTTTCTGCTAATCGCAGGTACAAAGTAGCAATTATTCAAAGCTAAAACCATGCCCGAAGGTAAAAACAAATCGTAGGTACCTACGGCCAGTGCAGCAACCTTAGCTCCATTCCCGACTCGTAGCTCCACTTGTCCTTTCTTCAGCGTTCTACTGTTTCTTAGTGCCTGCACATCAGTACAAATATGAGCACCGCAGGCGGTATCCAATACCCACGAAGTAGAACTAGAAGACATAACATTAAGTTCGATAACATAAATTCCTGAGTCAGACGCCTCATACGTCTTCTTCAGCTTCTTGTAATCTTCCATGAACTTCTTGCAGTCTCTCTTCCAATGCCCTAACTGCTTGCAGTAGTTGCACTTATCCTCAGGAGAAGGCCCGGATTTGGGCTTCGGCTTGGGCTTGCCCTGACTCTCAGTCTGGACATCTTGGGCCTTTCCCTTATCCTTCTTAGGTTTCTTAAACCTTTTACCCCCTTGTACCATCAGTACACTGGGAGTTGCCTTCTTGAGATTCGGCTCTGCTGTCTTCAGCATGCCGTGCAACTCAGTCAATGTCTTAGTCATGTTTTGCATGTTGTAGTTCATGATGAACTGATCAAAACACGACGGCAAAGACTGCAGAATCATGTCAGTGGCTAGCTCCTGGCTAATGGCACAATCCAGTTTCCCCAGGTTATCAATGTAACCCATCATTTTAAGGACATGAGGACTTACTGGACTATCCTTAGCCAGCTTGCAATCCCTGAGAGATTTAACCGTCTGGTATCTCTCTGTGCGAGCTTGCTCCTGAAACAAAGCTTTCAGGCTGTTAATCATCTCAATGGGTGACATCACGTTCTCATATTGCTTCTGCAGCTCAGAGTTCATAGTCATCAGCATTAGACAATTAACATCTTTGACATCAGCTGAATGCTTATCCCAAGCATTCTTTTCTGTCTGCGGGGCATTGGAATGTGGCCTCTCGGGGAGAACTCTTTCAAGGACATATTCCTTGTTCTCCTGCCTGAGAACTATTCTCAGGTTCCGATACCATTCCAAGAAATTAGGTCCATTTAACTTGTCCTTCTCAAGGACGGATCTTAGTGAGAAAGTGTTGATGTGAGTTGAGACAGACATAGTTGTAATTAAAAGAGGTAGAGGTTTTAGTTATAATGCTCAAGGAAATGAGAATTCTTATCTAATAAGAAAAACTCGCATTGTATTCAAAACTAAGTTTCCTCAGATGAATACAATGATCCAAGATCCATACTTCACCAAAATCTGAGTGGGCGACTCGCCATCACTCAAACTTTAGTTATCTAGGTAAGCAAATCATTGCTAATTGTACCCAGTACAACTCTTGGTCGTAGATGAGACAAACTATGTCTAATCCACTCTGATGTCTCTGGGCCCAGAACTTCTGATAGCCCAGTCAAGTAAAACCAATCACTTATGTCTTGTGATCACTGACAGTCGCACTGCAAGTCTATCAATGACCACCTGCCTTACTCATGTTGATGTAGATACCAAGGACTCCAAGACTATCCAACAAACAAAACGAGTCTTGACAGTAGACAAGATCGGGCAAGACATCAAGATCACTTGATATTTAGTTGAGGAAAAGAACTATTTGATCTTGATGTATATCCAATATACATCCAAGAAGTTATTAATTTAATTTAAAACATTCAGTTTTATCAAGTTTAGGTTCATCTAGAACTTAATGATTAAAATTGCTCTGGAATATGCAAATTTGTGGTCCAACCAGCATGTTTGCGAATGGTGTGTCGATCGACGCCAACCATTGGCATCAGTCGACACAACATAATTTAAACCGGTCTCCGATAACCGGTCAAACCGGATCGAATTTCCTTAACCGATTCAATCTAATTGAACCGGTTTGGTTTAACGGTCCATGTCGATCGTCACACAACTTTGTGTCGATCGACATTACCAAACCATAATCAATTTGGTTAATTAAAATTAACCAAGCGAGATAACCGGTTCAATCCAATTGAACCGATCTATCTAATCGCATTGTCTGTGTCGACTGATACACCCAGTGTGTCGATCGACACAACAGGAATACGGGTACTCGATCTTAGATCGAAACCCTAATTCTTCAAAAACAGAGTGTTAATCCGAGATTAATTCTTCAAAAACTCGATTTAGCAGGCAAGAATCAATTCAACAAACTCAGTTTTAGAATTAATTGCATTAGATTCAATAGCCTAAACCCTAACATGCTATGATACCACTGTTGGATCTCCTAGGATCTAGGGTTTGATATATTGAAATTTACCAACCTCGTTCTTACCTTGAACTGGCAGCAGAATGAATTGGTGAACGAGATCAGTTAGCAACGCAGATGCCTTGCCTCTACCAGATACACACACACACAAGCTGGAAACGGGATGCTAGTGCCGGATCAATGGGAATCCTCTATTTCTGGTGTTTCTGCTTTTCTCTCTGAGAAAAACTCGACGGCTCACGTTTTAGGTCGAGACTTTCAAGTTTTATTCGACCTAAAACACACTTAACGGGCCAGACTTGATTAAGTCATAATTTCGAAAAGCCCTTTCGAAAACCGAACTATGTCGACCGACACACATGTTGTGTCGATCGACACAACACCATATTCTCGATAATAATGTGTATCCAATACACATTAACATGATCATTACCATAATGATCATTCCCATGTCTTAGCTTCCAGTTTGCTTAGGTGTGTGACCCTATAGGATCATATAATACTGGCAGTAAGTCTACAACTTACAGATTGCAAGAGGCTTCTAGCAAAACATTGCAACCGCCCAGTATTATACGAATGTCTGATCTTGACACACAGCTATCATCAGGAGTGAGTACAAGGGTGATTTCAGGACACTATCCCAACAAATACTTCTTGAGAACACCTCTATCAAATATCATTATTCTTTCCACTTATATTAGATGAACTTCTTACCTTAAAAGACGCCATTTTGCTTAAGAGGGTAAGCACAAGAGTTCTGGTGTATGATCCATTGCTTCTCCAATAACTCTTTAAACTAATTACTCAAATAATGCCACCACTATCACTTCTGATGAACTTATCTTAGCTTCAAATTGCGTAGACATATAGTTGTGAAACTTATAACGCTTCAAATACATGGCTATTTGATGGTATTATAGTAAACCATAAGAATGCTTCAAGAACTCTTGTCTCATTTTGAACATAAAACATATTAGAGATGAATTCATGCGTTAACAAGGTTTTTGTATTCCTACTAAACAACTCTAGATCTATAATCCTTATAATCTCAACATCTTGTCCATTTACTATTGTAACATTTTCCAAGTGGAGTTAAAAATTATACATTAGCTTATTATCATTATTCATGTAATAGGAAACACCATAATATACTATAATCGGTTTATGATTTCTAGAGGCAATGAAATTCTTACTAGATATAATGAGGTTGACAATTCTCTTGATGAGAGAATACAAGTAAGCCTTTATATCTACATTATCAGTGGAACTAGAAACTCCAGCATTCCTCTTTGAGTCCAACATTTTTCCTTGGTTTACTTCTTCATCTTACAATGTCTCATACTCGAAATTTTACTCATGCTCAAAATTTTATCATACATATTCATGAGAGTGTCTCAAATCTCCTTTAATGTCTCAACATAGGAATAAGATGCAAGGATTCTCTGCTCCAATGAGGTTTAAAGGACTGCAAGAACAATATGGTCATCTTGGATTCACTTGGAATCCTCTTTATTGGTGCCAGATTTGATTGGAGACTCCACTGCTCCTTCATCTGCTTCAGTTTCTTCTTTGTCACAGACACTTTTTAGGAGCTTAGATAATGCTACCATATACCACGGCTCATCAATGTCGTCTTTGTGGTTGTAAACCAGAAGAGATAATTGCTCCCTTTAAAAACAACATGCAAGGTAAGTTCCTTATGGTTCTCCATTGATATCTTTCTTGAAACAAGAACATTGTTTATTTTTTAGTAAATAGATTTTGAAGAGATTAACTACTCTGATACCATGTAAGAATATATAATAATTAAAAATATTTGATTAATTCAAGAAAAAAAAATATACAAGAGAAAAGTGTATAAAAATTTAGAGAGAGAGAGAGAGAGAGAGAGAGAGAGAGAGAGAGAGAGAGAGAGAGAGAGAGAGAGAGAGAGAGAGAGAGAGAGAGAGAGAGTTTAGTAATGCACTTTTTAGTACTTATCTTAATATTCTTATAACCTTACAATGCAATATATAGACATAAAAGAGTAAGATTTTATGACTTGTATAGGATAATCATGATTGTTATGTGCTAATAATTTTGTCTACAATTTTAGGCAAGTGAAAGACACAAATAGGAAATAACATTAAGAAGATTGTTGACCAATCTTTTGCAGTGGCATTTTTCATCCATGAATCAAGCTTTCTAGAAGATCTTTGAGTCATAGATCATGAACCAAGACATAAAAGATAGTTTACTTATTGGTATTTGATCACTCTTGGATTCACTCATCTTTTCATCACTTTGATCCCGTTTGGCTTCTCTTTTTGCTTCATCCTTCATTTCAACTATGATCATTTTTATTGTATAATTTTTTTAATACGCTAATATATATATATATATATATATATATATATATATATATATATATATATAATTTTATGAATTCACAATTCTGTAATCATGAAAATTATTGATAATTGATAATCTTTTCTATAATAATTTATCATTCATTAACATATATATATAATAATTATTATCTATTAATAGTTACAAAAATAATGATTTTCAGTTATTTTCACTGGTGTACAAAGCACCGTGAATCTTTGTTCCGATGAGAATTTTCAATAAATCATCGCTAAATTTGTTTCCACATAATTATCAATGTAGTTTTTGTTATCCATGGAATCATGGGATTATGGGTATCCCCACTACCGACATTTACGTCGACCAGTTACCATGCCCCATGCTTTGCGGAAAACCACCTGGGCCGAACTTTTTAAAGCATATATCAATCCTCAAATCCCACAAACACCATTATGTCAAACCAAAATTGCAGAAAACACAAATCAACTTCATGGGTGATAAAATATAGAGGAAAATGCAAGATATCAACTTCGGAATCAATGACTCTCCGGTCATTCTTCTGTCAATCGTTTTCCGTTAAGCCGCCATGGTGAACCGTTACACCATTGTTGTTACCCCGTTGAACCTTCACAAGCAGAACTTGTGCGTGATGATCACCCAAATTCTGTGGATCTGAGGAATGGAAAAATCAATGACCGGAAGCATTATTGGCCCATGGAAGGTGCATTTTTTATTTGAAACAGAGGAAGCCATGAAAATGTTGATACATCGATCACCATGATCTTTTGCCGACTGGATGATCACAGTGACACGATGATTCCCAAATCTCTTTGCGGAGTATATGAAGATCATCCCATTTTGAGTGTAATATGCGGGATACCGATTGGTTATTTAACCAAAGAATTGATCGAATTCATTGGCGACAAGATAGCCATTGTTTTCGATGTCGATTTTGATGAAAATTAATTCTGGGTTGACTTCGTGCGTGTTTAGGTGTTATCGAACATCGATAATCCGTTGAGGTTTAAACGCAATTTCTAGTTTACAACAAATCAAAATACCATCCTAACGTTCCGCTACAAACATCTGAGAGGATTCTATCAAAGATGTGGCTTCCTTACTCATGAGAGGAAAGATTGCCCATTCCGATTTGATGACAATGATGATGGGTTTGATGATGGACCAAATGATGACAATCAAGACGACATAGCGGCTATTCAACCGGTGCTTCCTCAATGACAAAATGCTCCTTTTGCAGACCCTCCAATGTGTGCAGTAGGACCCTCGGCCAAACCTGGAAATGTAGTAGATATAATCGGCTCTTGTACAAATTCTTTAGCGAGTCTCCAAGATGCGAATCTGAACATTGATGAAATCCCAAATAATAATGAGGCATTGTTGGCGGAATAATATAAGCTTCAAGCAATTCGCCAAGAGTGTGGTAAATACAGAGAAGATGAATGTATGGATGTATACATTGCTGAACAGACATGAGATTAGGGCAACAAACGCAAGAGAGAATTGTCTAAGATGAAAATGAACACGGTTCAAACATTCCAACACCAAACGAGAGGCTCACTTTTGGACCGGCTCGTAAACATAATTTATTGCATGATGAATCAGAAATATCATGCTATGTTAACCAAATGACCGACATAGGCGTGGGTGGCCCGGTACCCCCACCCTTTCAATGACGATTATCTCTTGGAACTGTCAAGACCTGTTGGGGTCTCTGACCAAACCGCATCTGAAGAAACTTTGTCGTCAACATCATCCAGAAATTATATTCCTGTTGGAGATGATGCATGGGCCTTTAGTTGTTCGTGATGTAGCTGTTTCTTTAGGATTTCCTTATTCTTTTTGTGTTCCTACATCGGGTCGTGGTGGAGGTTTAGATTTGTTTTGGAAGAATTCAATTTTGGTTTCTAGTTTATCAGAGATGTACGTGTAATCGATGTTCCTATCAAATTTAGTGGAGTGATTTTCTACTTGTCTTGCGTTTACGGGCATCCAATTCAACAACATCGACATGAGTTATGGAATCACTTAAAATATATTAACTCGACCAGAATTGGTTTGAAGTTATTACTTGGCGATTTCAATGAGTTTTTGTCCAATGTGGAGAAGCAATGTGGGCCTAAAATTGAAATTGGACCTTCGGAAACCTCCAAGACCTATATGCATCATGTTATCTTACTGTCTTTGATCACCAGATGAACGCTTCTCCCTGATCGGCATTCTTCATACACACTTAATAGAAGAATTCTTAGACCGAGTGGTAACAAATTCAAAATGGTTAGCAAGCTTTCATGGTTCTGAGGTCGCCTATCATCTTTATATGGGCTCAGATCACAAGCATGCTGTAACCAGTGTAGCCTTTGAAGTTTCTACAGGACGCAAGCTCTTCCGTTTTGATACACGTCTGATCATTACTTCAGGTTTTCGTGATTACGTTTAGGCAGGATGGTTCTCTCCTTCCTTGTCTCATACAAAAACAATATATGATCACATCTTTGAATGCTGCAAATCACTTTCTTTGTGCCGAATATATAGCAATATTAACTCAACACTATGCATCACAGAACTTCAACAAGATCTAGACAGAGCATTAACAATGAATTTATCTCTTCGTCCACAAGTTCTTATTCTTCGACAACTACTTGAGACCGTGTATCATGAAGACAAAGAGTATTGAGCTCAGAAGAGCCAACAAAAAGACTCATAGAAGGAGACATGGATACCAAGTATTTCCACTCATGTCAAAACATAGGTATGCTCGGAACGTTATAGTATCGATTGATAGGTGTATAGTTTTATCCCTATTCTACTGCAAGTACACAGTCAATGCAATCGTAGTATATAAGGTATCGAATCCCACAAGGACTCTCAGTCACACAATAGATTATTAGTGGTTCAGATTAGATTAAGCGAAGCAGATGTGAAAACAGTAAACGAAATAGCAAAGTAAATCAAGTGAGTTTGTAAGAAAGAAGGCAAAGCGTTAGGTTTCAGGAGTTCTCAGGAAATCAGGAACGCAAGCAATCAATCTATCTAGATCTAATCAATAACTGTTCTAGAACTCAAACACTGATATAGAATTAACCAAATTCCTTTGTAATAATTCTCTAAGTCTAAGTGCAGCAAACCAAACTTTCGTTTGCGAGAACTAACAGATTAAACTAGCATTAGTTCCAAGTTTGATATGTTCACAATTAACCTGAACCAAACTTCCGTTTGCGAACAGTTTAATTGCTTATCTAAGTTCTTTCCAGTTAAATTAACCAACTTCCACTGAATTAATCAACCTAACATCATAACTCTAATTAGCTACTTCAGATTAAGCATTGAGAACAACTTAGATAAAGAACTAGCAGATATGAATCTCTACAGATTAATTAAACTATAATTCTCTGAAATCCCTAATGAGAATCCTTCAACCTAACTGGTGATCTACTCAGACATATTCATCGAGACAGAAAATATCATAAGTAGAAAACCAAATATCATATAATCAAATAAGAACTGGGGTTCAAAATCAAGTCTCTTTCGAGATCAGGATCAGCCCCTCAACTCTCTCTGAGTAAAACTTAACGTAAGAAAAGCTTGTAAAAAGGGTAGCCTAAACATTGGCTTAAAAACTCTATTTATAACCTAAAACACGTTTTGGGGCTTCTTTGTAAATATCAGGAACTTTTGGGCAAAACAGCAATTTCATCATTCTTCATTAAATCGTCGTTTGGCCCATCTCGCTGGTGCATCGATCGATGCCATAAGTGTGACGATCGTTGCAGCTCGGAAATATCAACAGTGAACTCTATCTCTCGGCCAAATACTCTAATTAGCTCCAGAAAGTGCCAAAATCACCAAATATGCTCCAAATGTGCTTGTACCTAATAAACACCTGAAAAGACTCTAAAACGTAGTAAAAGACTCGATAAATAACACATATACCATGGTTAAAATCCCTAAAATCCATGGTATATCAACTCCCCCACACTTAGCTCTTGCTTGTCCTCAAGCAGGACAAAGAATTAAATGTAGTCAAGAAGTTTGAAAACTTTTCAAAAACTCATTTCATCCTAGAAGCTACAATACTCAGATTCCCCTTAGTAAACCACTGAAAGAATCAATCACAGGATATCAAGACCAACATGTACTTCCCCCACACTTAGCAACTGTCCTAGGTAAACTCCACAATCACATTCAAGCATTCAAATTCTCCCTACTGACTTCTGCAAGTATTCAAGTGCGGTCTCACCTAAGGAGTATCGATCAAAGGGCACATGGATTCTTACCTTGTCAGCTCTAGACCACCATACTAACTTTCTCTAGTCCCTTTCTTCTCTTTCCCTTCTTTAACAACTGATTTTTCCCCATTGGGTATCATTTTTTTTTTTTATCAGTGTTCTTCCCGTTATGGGGTGTACTTTGGACACATTCCATGGATCACATGAGAGAAAATAGTGTTTGCTACCATTCCCATGACCACTTCGGAGTTACTAACTCATCCTCAGTTTATTTTTTTTTTTTACTTTATAGAAGGGGAGAAGGGAACTAAATAGGATAGGTTGACAGGCTGTGTCAGAACTAACAAGGGAATCCGACACAAAGTATACCAAGCCCTTAGGTGAGAAGTCTAAGTCAGTATTAAATTGAAGTCAGTAAAAGGATCCTCTGATACCTGAAGTGATGTGGGTGTTCCCAGTAGGTTGATCTGTGATGGGGTTTTCTAATAGTCAGAGATAGATCCTGCAACTTCATCCCAATGGTTACTTAAGTTCCTGCAAGTCCTGTAAATCTTCTCAGAAAATCATAGTTTCTTACTTAAACAATTTTGACTCAATAAAGCAAATATTTTTGAAAAAGGGACTGACTCTTAAGAAAACAGAAAGATATAAGTCAGTAGCACCTCCCCCACACTTAAGACACACTGTCCCCAGTAGTGTCAAGCAAGGGATCGGTTAAAAGAAAGAAAAAAAAAAGTTGTTAATGGAATGGTTAGTTCTCTCGGGTTTTACCTCTGTCGCTCAAGCACCGATCGTTGCACTTAGTGCATCGACCGTTACTTGGCGATTTTTCGTTGAGTGTCGATCGTTGCTCAGGACCGCAACGATCGCTGCAATGCGATTCTTTCGTATTGTGACGATCGACACAATGGTGTGTCGATCGACGCACTGCGTTTTCACGAACAGTCAGCAAGTTAGCAGGTTAGTCGTCTGTTTTTGTCAATTTTGATCCCTGCAAGCTCAAAACACTAGAAACAGAGTAAAACCGAAGCAAAAGATGTACCAAATCAAGCATAACCATCCAAACATAATAGAATCCTAAGGAAAATAAGAAATGCAAAAACAAAAATGCAAGAAAAGATAAAAGTCAGAATACAGAACCGAAAGTCTGAACATGGAGATCACTCTCACTCGCTAATATCATCTATCCCACCATACAGTGCATCGTCATCGGCTGCCTCAGCTGCGGGATCAGTATCAGTCGTGGGAGGAGGAGTCGGGGATCGTCGTCTGCGTCGAGAAGCGGGTACGGGCTGATGAACTGGCGGCTCTCTCCTGCAAGTGCAGCCGCGCAGGAAATCCCAAATGGTCTTGAACATACCTTCCTGACGCTCTCTCCAATCACCCTCAGACATCTCACGCACAGGCATAGACGGGGCTGGATATGGACCGATGTCCTGTGGAGCAGGTGCAGCAACAGGTGTAGGGGCAGCAGAGATCGAAGCTCGTGTGGAAGGCTCTCCCAGCGGATGAGCCATAGTAGGCACTGCACGTCGAGCGCTAGCGGGAGGGTGGAAACTCAAAGCATCAATGGTATCGATCCGAGTATACCTGGCAGCAGGAAGATCGATGCCATACTGTGTATCCTCAGGGTCGTGGTAGACCCACACTCGCCCCTCCTTCAGCCACGTAGCACTCTGCAAGTGATGTCTCCTTGCGCGCGCCTTCATAAGGCTTCTTCTGCAGCTCGCAAAGATGATGAGCAAATACGGCCCCCAGGTTGACTTTCCTAGCCGAGTTCCTTACATCAGTACTCCTGAACTGCTCTGTCAGTCCTCTAAATAGAAACTCCAACTCGTTCTTGCGCATCTTGTTGGCCTCGTGCTTGCACAATAGAGTGCGTCCCAAGATACGCAAGACATACCTGAGAACCGGATGCCTAACCTGAATAACAGGCGTAGTCCGTGAGTGATACCGTCCACCACTAATGTACTGCCAGAACTGAACTGCCTCTGCTGGTGTCCATGGAAGGGTCATGTCGGTGTGTGGCTGCTCAATGCTAAACCCATAAATCCTACAGATATCGAGAAGGGATACTCGATACCTGGCGCCGAGACACATGAAAGTGAAAGTGCCTCCTCGAGCATCCATGCTGTCTGGGTTCGGGTAGACAACCCTGCATGTGGCAAGCAGCTGTCTCACCAGCTCTGGGTATAAATCGTAAGGCTGCATCGGCATTGTCCCCAGACCAATGCCTCTGCACAGCTCCATAACCTGCGTGTCTATGCCGAGACTCTTGCAGGTTGAGTAATCAGGGAACTTGGTTGGCGCTATCTCCATACCACACCAACCGTTATACAGCAACGTGTCGTATTCGTCCCAGTACTCGTGTAGCGGCCTCTCTGTGAAATCGTCCGTACCGAGCATCCTCTTAATAGAACCACTCCAGTTGCGATCAGACTGAATCAGAAGTTTCTCTGGCCTTGGCCATGGTTGTCCTATGGTCGCATGAACCAAATGATACGGCTGTGGAGGATCAGAATCCCTGTGCAACCATTCCGGTGGTGGAATGTATTGTCGTGAGGCGCTTGCGGCTATTGCTCGTTTCTTGCGGGGTTGATTCTGGGTTGTCATCTGCAAAACAGAAAATTTGAACAAATCAGTCTCGGCAACTCTCTGTTGAATCGTCGTGCAACGACCGTTGCACTAAGGCAGCGATCGTTGCAAGGCGATTTCTAATACTCGAACATTTCCCCAGAATCGCAGTGCAATGACTGTTGCTTTAGTGCAGTGATCGGTGCTTAGCGATTCTGGCCGCAATCAACAGTTAGCATAATCGTTCTAAATCATGTTATCAACCACATAATCGACAACAATCCATTACAAAACACCCTAAATCATACTCCATTAGTCATGCATTCATCAATTCTATCCAAAATTCTCAATTTCTAAAACCCTAATGGTTGAATCCGAAAATCTGAAAATAGAAGAACATTACCTTGATTTCGTGAGATATGGGTTGGAGAAATAGATTGGGAGTATAAAAATAAGTAGATAGCACTTGGAAACAAGAAATTTGATGAAGAAATGATGATTTTTGGGCGGAGGTTCTCGGTGTGTCGACCGAAAGAAATGGAGAAGAAGGAGAGAAAAGAGGGTTTAAGGTAACTTACCTTGGTCGTGGGTGCAACGATCGTTGCATAGAAGCAACGATCGATGCTGGTTGAACCAGATTGATTCCGGTTTAGCTCAACGTACCTTAATTTTCGATTTGAACCAATTGCAACGACCGTTGCACATGTGAGCAACGATCGTCACACATCTCCAGACTTGTGTTCTGTATCTAAAAACTAACAAAAACAAATAAAAACGTGAAATCCTAAGAAAAACACCAAAAATGAAAAGGAAAAATAATTAAACCTATCAGTGGGTTGCCTCCCACTCAGCGCTTGTTTTAAGTCATTAGCTTGACTTTTGGAAAGAGGTCAGACTCATGGAGGTTTCAACAGAGACTTTGAGTGTCTCTGTGAATGCCTTATCATCCACGGTGGTGTGTAAGCATTAGCAGCATGATGTCGTCCAAGGAACGTCGGGAGGAATGTAGGGTGAGATTGACACTTGGGTGTTTTAACGCTCTTTCTTGCATTCAAAACAGTGGAGTCAGGAGGTTTAAACTTAGAGGATTTACGCTTTACCTTTGGCAAAGATTTGATGTTCGGAGCCTTCTGTTTATGAGAAGTTTCAAGCCTTGAAGCTGTTAGAATAGGCTCTTGTGGAACCACCATCTTCTTGTCAATCACCACTGTGCACTGAACCACATCTTTAGACTTAACGGGAGCTTTCGGGAATGGTAATGGAGGTTTGTAGGTTCTTTCCTTAGCAGGTCCTTGAGATATGAGCGAAACTGGTTCCTTTCGGGGTGCAACGATCGGTGCTTGTGATGCAACGATCGATGATGTCGTCTCAGCTAGGGTTTCAACTACAGTCTCGGGTTTACCCGCTTCTCGGTCCATTCCAGCCATCTCAGATTCAAGTTTCTCTCCTTGGCTTGGTCCCGCTTCAATCTGAACTATCCAAGTCAAGAGATCCATGTCAATCTCTGTTGAGTCAGGTGCATCGAAGCTTTCAAACTCAGGTAATTCAACATCAAATCCCCCTCTGTCTTCCACAAATTCCACAGCCTTAACTGCTAGACATGATCCATGATCCATCTGTGTGTCATCCTGAATGGGAATGTTGCTGGCATGAGCTTCTTGAGAATCCTTCCTTGGGGTAGAACTTGAAACTTGATCCATCTGTGTGTCCAGCTGCTTCATACGAGTGTTCAAGGATTCAAATTTCTCATTCAAATTAGTGTACAGGTTCTCTAGCTTCGAGCTGAAGGAAGCTGTGTTCTGCTGTTGCTTTTCAATTGATTGTTCTATCATCATCTCTAGTTTGCTCCTTTGTGTAGGAGGTGCCAGATAGGAAGTATAATTATGGTCTCTTTATCCTTGAGCATGCCTAGAACCTTGTCTCTGCTGATGTCCCAATGTATGTCCATAAGAGTCGGTTCCAGCCATATAATGTACCTCTGCAAATTTATCAGTTTTTGCCTCTGCTCGGAACTGTCTCTCCCTAAGTAAGATGTCGTGGATGTCATCTATCTTATTCTGCATCTCAGCTACTTGCCCAACCAATACATGGTAATCTGGTAAGATGGGGTTTCCTTCCCCATCTATTTTCTGACCTTTTGCGTTGCATATGTGACCCTCTTGGTCTCGTAAAACGCCGTTTTCACCGCGAATCAATATCACAGGCTCCATGGCGCGGAACCTATTGAACGTCTCAGATCTCAGCATCGCTGTTCTCGCCTTGTGTCGATCGATGCAAGGTGGCAACGATCGATGCAGTGTGAATCCCTGCGAATCAAAAAATAAAAAACGTGAGTAAACAAGATAATTAAAAAGAATGCTTAGTCTAAATCCTAATACTAAATCTATTGGTGAACTCAAAGAGTCCCCGACAACGGCGCCAAAAACTTGATAGGTGTATAGTTTTATCCCTATTCTACTGCAAGTGCACAGTCAATGCAATCGTAGTATATAAGGTATCGAATCCCACAAGGACTCTCAGTCACACAATAGATTATTAGTGGTTCAGATTAGATTAAGCGAAGCAGATGTGAAAACAGTAAACGAAATAGCAAAGTAAATCAAGTGAGTTTGTAAGCAAGAAGGCAAAGCTTTAGGTTTCAGGAGTTCTCAGGAAATCAGGAACGCAAGCAATCAATCTATCTAGATCTAATCAATAACTGTTCTAGAACTCAAACACTGATATAGAATTAACCAAATTCCTTTGTAATAATTCTCTAAGTCTAAGTGCAGCAAACCAAACTTTCGTTTGCGAGAACTAACATATTAAACTAGCATTAGTTCCAAGTTTGATATGTTCACAATTAACCTGAACCAAACTTCCGTTTGCGAACAGTTTAATTGCTTATCTAAGTTCTTTCCAGTTAAATTAACCAACTTCCGCTGAATTAATCAACCTAACATCATAACTCTGATTAGCTACTTCAGATTAAGCATTGAGAACAACTTAGATAAAGAACTAGCAGATATGAATCTCTACAGATTAATTAAACTATAATTCTCTGAAATCCCTAATGAGAATTCTTCAACCTAACAGGTGATCTACTCAGACATATTCATCGAGACAGAAAATATCATAAGTAGAAAACCAAATATCATATAATCAAATAAGAACTGGGGTTCAAAATCAAGTCTCTTTCGAGATCAGGATCAGCCCCTCAACTCTCTCTGAGTAAAACTTAACGTAAGAAAAGCTTGTAAAAAGCGTAGCCTAAACATTGGCTTAAAAACTCTATTTATAACCTAAAACACGTTTTGGGGCTTCTTTGTAAATATCAGGAACTTCTGGGCAAAACAGCAATTTCATCATTCTTCATTAAACCGTCGTTTGGCCCATCTCGCTGGTGCATCGATCGATGCCATAAGTGTGACGATCGTTGCAGCTCGGAAATATCAACAGTGAACTCTATCTCTCGGCCAAATACTCTAATTAGCTCCAGAAAGTGCCAAAATCACCAAATATGCTCCAAATGTGCTTGTACCTAATAAACACCTGAAAAGACTCTAAAACGTAGTAAAAGACTCGATAAATAACACATATACCATGGTTAAAATCCCTAAAATCCATGGTATATCATCGATCAAAGATGATGTCGGTATAGTGATCAAAGGTGAACGGCTATTGGTCAGTTAGCGGAAACATATTTCAAGTTGGTGTATTCGAGTTCACGCATTGGTTTTGATAGAGAATTTTTGATGGTTTTCAGTGTACGGTTACGGCTGACATCAATGATTCTCTAACCATAAGATTTACTGATGAAGAGATTTGGATGGAGGTTCGGTCCATTGGAGCTGATAAGGCTCTCGGCCCTGATGGGTTCACTGCCCATTTTTTTCATGAATGCATGGATATAGTAAATGGAGAAGCTTGTACATAAGTACGGAGGTACTTTGATACAAGATTGATGACACATTGGCTCAACCATACAACATTGTATGATTCTCAAACCTGCCATCTACACTATCTGATTTTTGACCCATAGAACTTTGCAACGTTATGTAAAAAAATCATATCAAAGTTACTTGTGACTCGTTTAAAGATTTCTCTGGATTCAATCATCTCTGAAGCTTAAGCTGCATTTATCCCTGGAAGAATGGCCATGGATAATGTCTTGATTGCTAATGAATTGATGCATTCTCTCAAGTCAAGAAAACGAATATCAAAGACGTAAATGGCGGTTAAAACGTATATCTTGAAGACTTACGACCGAGTTGAATGGGACTTCCTTGAAACTACACTAAAAGATTTTGGATTCTTGACAATTTAGATATCATGGATCATGGGAACGGTCCGATCTTGGCCTGGGCATTAAAACCGGAACTGAAGAACCGATAATCTGAACCAGAATTTTTTATTTGGTTCTACCAATATTACCCATTGGATCCTGAGTAGAGGATTCATGGATATCAGGTAGGAAACGAAATTGAACCGAAAAATGAAACCAGGAACCGAAGTTATATAAGGCCTAGTAAAAAGATAAATCATGGTTTCAACATCAATATAAAGAATCATATGAAAATGTTGTTGAATCCATTGAGTTTATGTTTATGTTGTGTAGTTTTCATTGAATCATGAATCTTTTGTTTTTTTTTGATTAATGACTTGTTGAACTGACATATATTTTGGTGTTTTTTTTTTATTTTAGATACTTTTCGTTGATTACGGGTATTTTTGTTGATTTCGAGTAAAAATACTATTTCGGTTCCAAAATACATGGAACCATTTTAGAATTAAAAAAATCAGGTATTTTACGATTCTTAAAGTTATGGAATTGAACCGAACAAGAACCGACATGAACCAAAATGAAACCGAACCAAAATTGGTAAAGTACCCATTGAATCCTAAATCTTTGGAACCGAAATATCTGGAACCAAACCGAATACATGAATGCCCAAGCCTAGTCTGATCAGTCTCATTCTCAGTATTGATTAACAGAACACCGCATGGTTATTTCACACCGTTGTATTTCGTCATTCTCTGTGCCGACGTTTTGAGTCAATTGATCAGGAAACAAGTGGCTCTTTGTAACATCTGAGGAATCAAGATAGGAAATGGATTTCCTTCCATTACACATTTACTCTTTGTTGATGATTTGTTATTTTTTATACAAGCCAATGTGAGGAACTGGTGGTCCTTGAAAAAGTTTTTTGATCTCTATAAGAAATGTTTAGGTCAAAAGATTAATACTGCAAAGTCAACAATTACTTTTGGAAGCTTAATTCAAGGAGATCGTCAATAACATATCAAATGCATCCTAGATATCATGAACCAAAGAGGATGAGGTAAATACCTTGGTTTACCGGAACAATGGAAGTAAAAAATCAAAGATGTTTCATAATATTGTGGAAAGAGTGAAGAAGCGAACATTTCTTGGCCTGGTAAATTTCTGTCATCCGCAAGAAAGGAAGTAATGCTCACATCTGTGGCCATATCCATGCATGTATATTGTATGTCATGTTTCAAATAACCGACTTAAATAACTGATGATATCACTTTTGTTTTACGGAAATTCTGGTGGGAGAAAAATCCGGATACTTGAGGCATTCCTTAAGTGGCATGGGATAATCTACAACTTCCAAAAAACAAGGCGGCATTGGTTTTAGATATTTACCGAAATTTATTGATGTCTTACTTGCAAAACAATCTTGGCATCTACTGCAAAATCCAAACTCTTTATTTTCCAGACTTTTCAAAGCCAATACTTTAAATATACATCTATCATTGACGAACAACCTCAACGTTTGCAGTCATTTGGGTAGTCTTCCATCTTAGTTGGCCTCAGTCTTATAAAGAAAGGAATACGAACTAATGTTGGTGATGGTGAAAATGTTCGTGTTTATTAGGATAATTGGCTTCACAAAAATCTGCCACGGCCTGCTATTGCTCCTTGTACTCCACAGTACCCGGATCTTCGAGTTTCCGCACTCATATCCACTTCTGAAGGGACGAAAACATGGTATGAAGTTGCTTTATCTAGGCATATTCATCAAGATGATCACTTACTGATCCGCATGATATACCTTTCATAGTCAAGAAATACAAATTGTATTGTCTGAGCATATACCACAAATGAAGAATACTTTATAAAATCAGGATACCAAATGACATGGAATTCTGATCCAACAACCTTTGCTATTATTCCTCCTCACGGTAACCCTGCTCAGAAGACTGTAATCTGGAAGCTACCTATTACTCCTCGAATGAAACATTTTCTTTGGCAACTTCTTTCACGAGCAATTGGTACTACAACTAGACTAAGAACAAGAGGCGTACTAGTGGATCAAGTATGTCGACAGTGTGGTCAAGATGATGAAATTATAAATCATTTATTTCCATGTCCCTATATCAAAGTAGTTCTGGAATCGATCTCATCTTGAACACCTACACCCACTTACAATTTTTTCCAACGATTTTGAAGAAAACTTTGGTTTCTTATTGGATGGACATAATCTTCCTTCACTCACTACATAAGAAAAGATTATGCCATATTGGATCATGTGGCATATTTGGCTATCAAGAAATGTTTTCATCTTCAACAACAAACCGATTAAACCACAAGCAGAATTAGAATACAACATTACTGATTCTAAAGAATGGCTCTTTATCATTTCTAATGTTATTTACTGTGGATGTGCATATCTTTAAATTTTTTCATCATCATTAGAGGCTGAAGCCGTATGCCTACAACGAGCTATTCAAAATTGTAAGGACCAACATTTTAGACACTCATCTTTGAAACACTTCTTACAAGCCTTGAATACTCACGAGAAGTGCTGAGAAATTTAAAATAATATCTCTAATATTCTCTACATGACAATACAATTGGAATCCTCTATCTTCCACTTCGCTAAACGAGAATGTAACCAAGTCACATATTTCATCGTCTTTGCGCATTCAACTAATTTAACGTTTGTTTTTTTTTTCAAACTAATTTGCACAATTTACTATTCTCTGATTATATAATTCACTTTGCAAATAAATATAAATTGCTTAGCCAAAACACACACACACATAAATAATTGACAGGCATGACCATAATATCTTTTTTTTAACGCTGATACAGATTATGAGAACTATTACAAGGACAATTTTGCAGATAATACTACATCCGTTCTACGAGAATCCATCAACGGTCACGATCAACGGCTCCACCTGCTCCTGAAAACTTTCTTATAAGCTTGCCTCCATTAATCTTATAAAATTGCGCCTTCGGGGATTCGAACCCAGTACCTACCGGTGTAAAGCTTTAACCACTTGACCACTAGGCCAAGGATGCTTCACACATGACCATAATATCTATGTAAACATATTACAAATGAATCCTTATTCGTTATATGAATTTAAAATAATTTTTATTTATTCATTATGTGAATTAGAATAATTTTTAGTTACTCTATCTGAATTTAGAATAATTTTTAGGTATTCAATAATTTGAAGTAGTTAGCAATTTAAACTCGAAACGCTAACTATTCAAAAAGAGAATAATTTATTTATTTCGAGAAAAGAAAAGAGATGAGAGAGATAGAGAAAGGTGTCTCGATAAGTGTGGTAAGAGGAGGAGACAAGGGAAAGAGATTGGCACTTGCTTCTCTGCGCTATCTTCACTATTCCACCTTCCCACCATTTTTTTCATTTATTTTATTTCTCTTCTTTCTTTATACGCTAGCTACACACAGCCTATATTTCATGATTAAATTACTAAAATACACACCGCCTCACTCTTTCACAAAAAAAAAACTATCAATCAGTTTGTATTTTTATAGTATTCTTCTTTTATTTCTTTAAAATTTTCAGTTTGTGAACTGTCAAACTATTCAACTAATAGAGTTTAAAAGCCTATTAACCAAACAAGTATTAGCTTTATACACTTAAAAATATATTAAGAAATGATTGATGCAAAGTAAAAATCTTAAATTTTGTGGTATTTGTAATTTTTTTCTCTTGACTTAAATTTCAGAAATACAAATTTTTTATAAGATTTAGTTTTGTTTCTTAATATTTATATTTATATTTATAATTAGTTTGATGAATAAAAATATGATATATAATATAATATTTGAATTTTTTGTCCGATTATATTTCTTAGATTGTTCATGAGTTAATTTTTATGAAGCTAATAATAAATAGGTAGTCAGTTATATTGCTTGTGAAGATGAGACGCGTGAAAAGTGGGGCACACAGTTTTTGATTCAGTTTGCTCCTTCCACGGTTTTTCATGCTCTTTCGTCTTCCTAATGACATCTCCG
The DNA here is from genome assembly GCA_030180135.1 of Orychophragmus violaceus. Lineage (NCBI taxonomy): Eukaryota > Viridiplantae > Streptophyta > Magnoliopsida > Brassicales > Brassicaceae > Orychophragmus > Orychophragmus violaceus. The sequence continues at coordinate 84,943,332 of CM058230.1, read as the reverse complement.
CCTCAACTTTTCTTTCCCAATATATTAACTTCCAATTAAACACATATATTAAGGACACATTTCCAGTCATAGAGGCAATCACAAAAGATAAAAGAAATATATTATATATTGTTTTCTCCAATCAAAAAAAAATTATTTGAACTTTCACAGTCCAACCTATTTACACTGAATGGTTTCATTAAATTTGCATATTTTAAATGCGTTTTTCAATCACTTTTATGTTATCAATCATTTAATTTATCTGTAATTGGCATTTTAAGAAAATATTTACAATTTTCAAAATAAAAAACCATAATTGTCTCACAAATGTATTTTTTTATATATATCATATTTGAATCGCACCGTATTCTAAAACCATCCCACAAATACACGATTATTATTCGGATCCTTACAAAATTACAATGCAATATTGCTTAACCAATTTGAGGGAATTCTTTTGAGAAAATTGACTAAAAGAGACAGAAAATTAAATATTGTCAATACTATTTTTGTAACTTAATAATGTCTTTCAATATATATTAAACAATCATTATAACTCTATCTTTTACAAATAAATTTTATTGAAAATTATAAACATTGTCCCAGACCCTAAACTCCTCAACATTTCTATCCATCTCTTATAATTATTTATGATAATAATAAATTAACTTCCAAAAAAATATTTTTATAACTTAGTAAATTTCAAGTCAAGAAGAGATCTAGAATAACTCCCGAGTAGATATAGGGATGAATTGCACATGTTGTATCTTTTGTTATTTTTAAGTACAGTTCAATATTTTTTAATATTTAAAAACCTAAACTATTTCGTTTCTCTGATGACTTTTTGTGCGATTCGTGTGTCTCTGATCAAACCGTTTTCCCGACACTTCTCCTCCGGCCGGCGTTGGCCTCTCCGGCGTCGATCGACTGTCATGTGTCTTTTAATTTCCTTCCTCTTGTACTACATAAGATTATATCAAATTCATGCTTTTGTCATGGTCCCTCCTTTCACGCAGATCTCGGCTTCCTTCAGGTATCAGGCAGAGACGGCTCCGGAAACCGATCCACTAATGATTTTGCCGTCGTCATACACAGCCGGGTCGTCTTGGTCGGTGATGCTCCATGAGTTGTTGGTTGAAATCATACGCCGCGTAGAGGCTAGCGCGGAGGGATGGTCTGCTCGTAGAGAGGTCGTCCTTTACGCCTGCGTTTCGAAGAAGTTGGGAGATATTACAAAGGATATTGTTACATCTATTGATAATAACAACTCTGGCATATTCACCTTCCCTTCTTGCCTTAGTCTGATTGAGTCGTGGCTAAATCAAATGGATTTATCTATCAACGATAAAGCGGTGAACATGTAGTGGTTACGAAATCAATTTGTCTCTGTCTCCATGGTTGCACTGATTCAACTCACAATTAGATTTGCTTCTTATCTTTGGTTGATGAATTTTCCGGCGTTTACGCCGAGTATGTTTTGGCATCTTATGTTGTATGTTGGTCATTACTAACACATGTTGTTAGTTTAATGTTTTTATCGGGCGCCAATGGTTATTAGTGTTTCGAAAAGTAACACAAATCCTCTCGGATTTGTTATGTCATCAACGATCGGCAAGAAAACCACTATGGCATATATTGATTTCATCAAAGAAACAATTTTCAAAGACAAGATTCTTCATAAAGACTTTGATACAGAAGTGTTGGTATCAATATGTCTTCTTTTCAGAATTTCATTGCGACACATCAGGTTTCAAGATGCATTTTGTTCAAAGAATGTCCAACCAAAAGATGCTGCATACAAATCACATCAGAGAAATAACAAATATATAGTTGACAATAATCGATATTACGATCAATTAGCGAGTAATGCTACTCTTCGGATAACATCGTCAATCTCCCTTCTGCTGTATTTTTCTCAATATATGACTCATACATATGTGTATATAATAAGTGTGTTGATGTAATTTTGTATATGTTTCTGAATTTGTATCCAAACTATGTATTTATTGATTAATGAAGTTGATTTAGTCGGAAAAAATGTTTAACTTCATTTTTGTATCTTTTGGCAATTTTTTATAGGGTGCTATGTCCAAAATACCCTCTTTTCTAACCAAAAACTTGTAACTTGATTGTTTATTTGTTTAGTGATGGTTTATGGAAAATTCTGTTTTTTTGTATTAAATACTCGATTGAAAAGAAAATAGTTTACTGGACACCTATTTCTCTCTCTCTCTAGCTTTGTTTGCTCCGACCTCTCTCTAGCGTTCCAGCCTTACTCTTGCCGTTTGCGGTCGTCGGTTCGCCGGCGACCGAGTTACTTTTTTTGTTTTTTTTAGCTTTTTCTTCCTTTTTGTGTTAATACTCATGGCTATTGGCCGGTTAGATCTCCCGACCTTCTGTCGGGTTTTAATCGATCCTCTTCCCCCTGATTCCATTGATCAGAGATTCAATTTATCTTCGAGATTCGTGCTGCCTCTTGGATTCCTTGAGTTCACGGCGATGCTCGTAAGCGGTCGTTGTTTTGATACAAATTCTTTGACAATATCTTATGTGGGATGAAGATCGGCATTAGTTCAAGCTCGAAACTCGGCTCAAGCATTGGTGTTGGTCAGCGGCGAGCCTCTAGCACCGATGATGGATGGCGGACATTCCTTGGAGATGACTAATAGGTTGTAAGTTTTAATCCTATTCTACTGCAAGTGCACAGTTAATGCAATTATAGTATAAAGGGTATCGAATCCACAGAGACTCTAGACCTACGATATATTTAAGAACGATCAAGTTAAACTAGGAGAAAGTAGTGAGAAACTAAAAAGCAAACAGAAAAGTAAAGCAAGTAGCAGGATTGGTTTGAAAGCAATTAACTAAAAGCGCTAAGTTTAGGGAGTTCTCAGGAAATCAGACAAGCAGATCAGATAATCAGTCAGGATCAAATTAAGCACTGTTCTAGAACTCAAACACGGATATAGAACTAACCAACTTTCGTTGTGAGAATTCTCTAAGTCTAATATTAGAAATCCAAATTTTTTGCAATTCCTAACAAATTAAACTAGCCTTAAGTTCAGGTTCGATATGTTCACAATTCAATTAAACCAAATTTCTTTGAAAGTAATTCAATTGCTCAACCTAAATAGTTCATATTCTAAACCACACTTTCGTGTCAATTTAACAACCTAGAGTCTAGATTCTAAGTGATCAAGTTAGAAACTAGTGTTAAGCATAATTTAGATTGAAGAACAAATATGATATGAATCCTTAACTGAAATAAATAAATCTAGCAAGTCATGAAATCCCTAATGCGAATCCCTAAACCTAACTATGAATCTACTCAGACATAGATAATGAAAACATAATCAATGAATAATTAGATTGCATAAAAGAGTAAGAAACAAAGGGGTTCGAAATCTTCTCCAAAAGCAGGAAGCAATACAGGTTCAGATCAGCCCCAAAAAGCTCTAAAAACTCTCAACTCAAAGTATGAAAGCGTAATCTAAAAACTGATGTAAAAACCTAATTATATTAGCCTAATCACGTCTTGGGGCTTCTTTGTAAATACTGGAAACATCTGGGCAAATCTGCAATTTCAGCATTCTTCATTAAACTCGCCGAGAAAGGCCCATCTCGCTCGTGTGTCGATCGATGCACAATATGTGTCAATCGATGCACTCCTCTGTTCTGGACATTGAACTCTATCTCTCGGGTCAAAACTCCAAATTGCTCCAAAGTGCTCCATAATCTCTAATTCCGCTCCAAACGTCCATAATCTCTAATCTCTAATCTCTAATAACACCTGTAAATGACTCTAAAGAAACACCAAAAGACTCTAAAACACACTTATATCATGGTCTAAAACCGGTAAAAACCATGATATATCAACTCCCCCACACTTAGTCTTTGCTTGCCCTCAAGCAAAACAATGAACTAAAACATGGTGAAGAGGTTTGAAAACTTTCAGAAACTCTTTTCATCCTAGAAGCAACAACTCTCAGATTCCCCTTAGTAAGCCACTGAAAGAATCACCTGCAAGACATCGAGACCAACATGTACTTCCCCCACACTTAGCAACTGTCCTAAGTAAACTCCAAAATCAATCCAATCAATTCAAATTCACCCTACTTACTTCTATAAGCTATTAAGTGCGGTCTCACCTAAGGATTATCGATCAAAGGGCACATGGATTATTACTCTGTCAGTTATAGACCACCATACTATTCTGGTTCCTTTCTTCTCTTTTCCCTTCCTTAGCAATCTGATTTTCCCTATTGGGTATCATTTTATTATTTTTTTTATCAGTGCTCTTCCCGTTATGGGGTGTGCTTTGGATACATTCCATGAATGCACAGGAGGTGATAGTGGTAGCTACCACTCCCGTGACCACTTCGGAGCTACTAGCTCATCCTCAGTTTATTATTCTTTTTTTTTTTACTTTAGGGAAGGGGAGAAGGGATCCTTACTTGGACATGTTTACAAGCTGTGTCAGAACTAACAAAGGAATCCGACTCAAGGTATAACAAGCCCTTAGGTGAGAAAATTAAGTCAGGTTTACAAGGGTGAAGTCAGTAAAGGATCCTCTGAATACCTGAATTGATATGGGTGTCCTCAGTAGGTTGAACCGCATTGGGTTTTCTAATAGTCATAGATAGATCTTGCAACTTCATCCCAATGGTCACTTAAGTTCCTGCAAGTGCTGTTAACTTCTCAAAAATTCACTATTTCTTACTTAAACTGTTTTGACTCAATAAAACAAAATTTTGAAAAATAGGACTGACTCTAAGAAAACAGAAAGATAAAAGTCAGTACCACCTCTCCCACACTTGAAACACACTGTCCCCAGTAGTGTCAAGCTAAGGATTGGTAAAAGAAAAGAAAATGTTAAAGGATGAGTTAAGTTCTGTCTGATTTTCACCTGTCTCGCTCATGCATAGATCGTTACGCATAAATGCGATGATCGTTGCAAGGCGATTGCCATATGAGTGGATCGTTGCTCAGGACCGCAACGATCACTGCAATGCGATTTTTGTGTTGTGACGATCGACACACAGGACCGTGTCAATCGTTTCATTGCGATTCGTCGGAACAGTCAGCAGTTAGCAGGTTAGTCCGTAAGAAATTATCAAATTTCAAACCTGCAAGCTAAAAATCAATGCAAACAAGCAAAATCAAAGCAACATATAGTCTCAAAGTAAACACATCATCCAAGCATAAGTATCCTAAGAAAAATCAAAAGAAAAATGCAAAAGAAAAAGTGAAAAATAAATACAGAACCGATGTCTGAAAATGCCACTACTCTCACTCGTCATCTATGCCATCATAGCGATCAGTACCGCTCGAATCACCAGGAGTCGGAGAACGCTGTCGACGTCGACTGGCAGGAACAAACTGATGAATCTGTGGCTGTCTCCTGCAAGTGCAGCCACGCATGAAGTCCCAAATGCTCCGTAGAATACCATCCTGACGTTCTCTCCAATCACCCTCAGACATCTCTCTCACCGGGACCAATGTTGATGGATAAGGACCAATGTCATGTGTGGCAGGCTCGGGTGCATGCGCAAAAGAAGAAGAAGGGCGTGTAGAAGGCTCTCCCAGCGGATGAGCCATCGTAGGCACACTTCGCTGATCGCGCGTAGGAGGCTGGAAACTCAAAGCAGCCAACATATCAATCTTGTTCAGATCACCAGCAGGAAGATCTATACCACGCTTTGTAGCGTTAGTGTCATAATAGACCCATATACGTCCCTCCTTCAGCCATGTAGCACTCTGCAGGTGGGTAAAATCCAGGAACTCCTTACTGTCATCACACTCTGTACCCTTTAGAGGGATCCTGAAATGCCTGAAGATGGGAGTAAGCAGACTCCCCACTGTCTCAGTGTCCTTCCCATCGAATGGCTTCTTCTGCAATGAGCACAAGTGATGAGCAAACACAGCTCCTAAGTTAAGTCCTCTGGTGGGATATCTCAAATCAGTATTAGCAAACTGCTCCATCAACCCAATAAAAAGCATCTCCAGCTCATTCTTACGCATCTTGTTTGCTTCAACTTTGCACAACAGAGTATATCCCAAGATGCGTAACACATATCTGAGAACAGGATGCCTAACCTGAATCTACTTCGTCGTCTGATATATCATGGTTTTTACCGGTTTTAGACCATGATATAAGTGTGTTTTATAGTCTTTTAGTGTTGCTTTAGAGTCTTTTACAGGTATTAGCACGTTTGGAGTAGAATTAGCACGTCTTGATGCAGAACCTGCCGTTCACGCCAGGTGGTACTGACTTTTATCTTTCTGTTTTCTTAGAGTCAGTCTTATTTTTCAATTTTTTTTGTTTTATTGAGTCAAAATAGTTTAAGTAAGAAACATTGAATTTTTGAGAAGTTAACAGCACTTACAGGAACTTAAATGACCATTGGGATGAAGTTGCAGGATCTATCTATGACTATTAGAAAACCCAATGCAAATCAACCTACTGAGGACACCCATATCAATTCAGGTATTCAGAGGATCCTGTACTGACTTCACCCTTGTAAACTTGACTTAATTTTCTCACCTAAGGGTTTGGTATACCTTGAGTCGGATTCCTTTGTTAGTTCTGACTCAACTTGTAAACCTGTCCAAGTAAGGTTCCCTTCTCCCCTTCCCTAAAGTAAAAAAAATAATAATAATAAACTAAGGATGAGCTAGTAGCTCCGAAGTGGTCACGGGAGTGGTAGCTACCACTATCACCTCCTGTGCATTCATAGAATGTGTCCAAAGTACACCCCATAACGGGAAGAGCACTGATAAAATAAAATAAAATGATACCCAATGGGGAAAAATCATATTGCTAAGGAAGAGAAAAGAGAAGAAAGGAACCAGAAAAAGATAGTATGGTGGTCTAGAGCTAACAGAGTAAGAATCTATGTGCCCTTTGATCGATAATCCTTAGGTGAGACCGCACTTAATAGCTTATAGAAGTCAGTAGGGTGAATTTGAATTGCTTGGATTGATTGTGGAGTTTACTCAGGACAATTAATGCTAAGTGTGGGGGAAGTATATGTTGGTCTTGATGTCTTGCAGGTGATTCTTTCAGTGGCTTATTAAGGGGAATCTGAGTGTTGTTGCTTCTAGAATGAAAAGAGTTTCTGAAAGTTTTCAAACCTCTTCACCATGTTTTAGTTCTCTGTTTTGCTTGAGGGCAAGCAAAGGCTAAGTGTGGGGGAGTTGATATATCATGGTTTTTACCGGTTTTAGACCATGATATAAGTGTGTTTTAGAGTCTTTTAGTGTTGCTTTAGAGTCTTTTACAGGTATTAGCACGTTTGGAGCGGAATTGGAGTTTATGAAGCTTTTTGGAGCATTTTGGTGTTTTGACTCGAGAGATAGAGTTCACTGTCCAAAACAGAGATCTGCATCGATCGACACACATTGTGCATCGATCAAAACACGAGCGAGATGTGCTTATCTTCGGCGGTTTAATGAAGTTTGGATATTGCACTTTGGCCCAGAAGTTTCCAAGAATTACAAAGAAGCCCCAGTCGTGATTAGGCCTTTATAATTAGGTTTTTACTTCAGTTTTAGATACGCTACGCTTTACTTACGCTTTCATACTTTGAGCATAAAGATTTTAGAGCTTTTGGGGCTGATCTAATCCTGTACTGCTTCCTGATTTTGGAGAAGATTTCGAACTCCTTTAATCTTTAATCTTTACTCTTTATTTATGCAATCTATTAATTCATTGATTATGTTTTCATTATCTATGTCTGAGTAGATTCATAGTTAGGTTTAGAGATTCTCATTAGGGATTTCATGACTTGCTAGATTTATTTGTTTCAGTTAGGATTCATATCATAATTGTTCTTCAATCTAAATTATGCTTAACACTAGTTTCTAACTTGATCACTTAGAATCTAGATCTTAGGTTGTTAAATTGACACGAAAGTGTGATTTGTAATATGAACTATTTAGGTTGAGCAATTGAATTACTCGCAAAGAAATTTGGTTTAATTGAATTGTGAACATATCGAACCTGAACTTAAAGCTAGTTTAATCTGTTAGGAATTACAAAGAAATTTGAATTTCTGCTATTAGACTTAGAGAATTCTTGTTGGGAATGTCCTGAAATCTACCGTACTATCTCTAGAAAGTATGATAAGTGTCGAGATCAGACATAAGTCATAAATACTGGGTGATCATGATGACTTGCTAGAGCGCGCTCATGATCTATAAGTTTAGGACTTATTACCAGTATTGTATGATCCCTAAGAGTCACACACTATAGCTAATGGGAAAGTTAACAAGGAATTAATACGGTAAGATGCAAGACATTTACTGTATTTGTACAGAGATTTGGGCCAGACAAAATACAGGCTTTTGTCTGATTTGTTTCTTGGGCCCAAAATCCTAATGAGCCATTAGTTTAATTACTTGGGCCCATATAAGGAAGAGGAGAGGCGCAGGAAGCCCTAAGGCTTGATGCCTCTGCGATTTTCACACCAGCCGTCCTCTCTCTCTCTGTTGATTCCAACTTGGTCTAGCAGCCTGATCCAATAGCTTGTAAGCGTGTGGATACCTGAGGAGGAGCCGGTAATCATCAGCTCTTGCAGATCTCGATATTCCATTGATTAATCCGCTGCAATCATAAGGTAATGATCCTGATCTGTTTATGATTCAACTGCAAATCACCTAGATCCTAGATAATTATGTGCTAGGTTGTAACCTGACAATTACACCATGAACACACATAATCCTTCAGTGGTATCAGAGAGTAGGTCGTTAGGTTTTTGCCTTTTGGATCATACTAGGTTGTTTATTAGTTTGATGAATCGATTTTAATGAATAAAATTGATTGAAACTTGGAAAACCTAGAAATAAGAGATCGCTTGATAATTATTGTCGATGTCGTTTGTTATATGAATCGTTGTCAAATCAATCGATAGTTTGACTTTGTCTATATAATAAAGAAACGATTTGTTAAGAAACGTTAATGTCATGATCGTGTATAACAAGGTGATTGTTGAATTGAATAATGTCAAAAGTCAAAATCGTTTGTCTTATTTGAATTGCATGTGTCGATTGTTGAATTATGAAAAACGATATCGCTTATTGAATTAAGGTTGAAAGCGTTTTTTGTCTTATTTGAATCGATGAGTTGAATTGAATAATGTCAAAATCGTTTGTCTTTTAGTGATCTGCTTGAATCGATTTGTTTGATTATGAATGTTAAGAATCGATTGTATAATTAGAATAAGGACAAACGATTTTGTTCATAAGCGATAATGGAAAATCGTTTTTTGTTTTATGTATATGTCACGATCATGATTTGAATATGATTTGAATAATTATGACTTTGTTTTGATCACGATTTGTAAAAGATCATGTTTTTGTTTTTAAGCTAAAGACAAAATCAATTCAAAGCTTTGATAATTATGGTTCAAGCGGTTAACCCAAATCGCGGTTTGCTGGAAATTATTTAATACAATTGGTATTGTTTAATTTCTGGTTAAACCGGATTTAAATTCAAAAAAATTGAATTTTAACCTAAACCGAAGGCTGGTCTAAGTTTGATTTGGTTGGACCAAATAATTTAGAGCTGGTCTGGTTTAGTAAATAACCAGTTGGATTTAGTAGTTAATTTGGTCTTGGACCAGAATTAATGAACCGACTCGGTTATGTCAAATTATTGGGCCAATTGGAATTCTGTGGTCTTGGGCCAAGAATTGGGCCTATAATTTGTGACCCAACCGAAAACCTTAATAAAATATTAAATTAGAAATTTCTATTTTTAGTATGTTTCTAAATTTAGAAAGTTTCTAAAATAAGTAAGTTTCCAAAAATAGCAATCTTCTATTTTTGGAAAGAAAACCTAAAATCCTCAAAACCAATATCAAGCTTGGATGTCTTGCCCAATCTTGTCAGCTACTTAACGCTTATTCAATTACAGATATGGCTTACAGTGTGAGGTGTCTGTTTTTGCGTAAGTAAAGTAGTATATAGTCACTAATTTCATTGGGAGTCCCAGACTTTAGTGATTATTTGGCTGTAAGAGATTAGTTTCCTTGACTGGGCCATCGGGAGTCCCGGGCCTTGAGACATCTGGTGAATTGGGCCTTGGACCCAATCCACAACCGAGAGTTATATGGTTATAACTAGCTGTGTGTATGCTTACCAAGTAAAGCTAATTCCGGGTGACGGCCAGTGGCCCACTTTGGATTTAGCTGAACATGGGTCTCGGAATCATTGCATTCTTATGAGGTTAAACAAAGAAATTTTGAATGCAATGCGAGTTTTCTTATAAGTTATTAAGATTACTCTTTTATGAACTAAATAACTAAAACTCTATTTGTCTCTAAATTTCAGTTATGACTAGCACAAACAATCAAAACACTTTCTCGATCCGGTCTGTCCTTGAGAAGGACAAACTGAACGGATCAAATTTCTTGACTTGGTCGCGGAACCTGAGGCTAGTCCTCAGGTAGGAGAGAAAGGACTATGTCCTTGAGAGAGCTCTCCCCGTGAGGATCGGGTCCAATGCCTCTCATGCAGTATATAATGCTTGGAATAAGCATTATAATGATGCGGTAGATGTGCGTGGTCTGATATTGGCTACCATGGACTCAGATTTGCTGAAGCAATATGAGAACATGGAGTCGCCAATAGAGATGATCAGCAGCCTGAAATTGAAATTTCAGGAGCATGTAAGAGTGGAGAGATACCAGTTGGTTAAGTCTCTCACTAGCTGCAAGCTACCAAATGATCATCCAGTGAGTCCTCATGTCAGTAAAATGATGGGTTACATTGATAACCTGAGGAAACTGGATTATCCAGTTAGCCAAGAATTGGCAACTGAGATCATTCTGCAGTCACTGCCGTCAAGCTATGATAAGTTCAGAAGGAACTATATCAAGAAAGGCTTGACGAAGACGCTGACTGAACTGCATGATATGCTCAAGACAGTTGAGCCAAACGTGAAGAGTACCCTGTATAATCTCATAATGGAGAAGGGTAGGTTTACTAAACCTAATGCTGACAAGGGTGAAGACAAAGTTGTCCAGATTTTGAATCATGGCAAGCATGTGTCTTCTGAGCCCGAGACAGATACCTCTTACGTTGGTAAGTGCTGCTACTGTAAAGAGGTTGGGCATTGGAAGAGAGATTGCATTAAATTCATGGAAGATTATGAGGAGTTGAAGTTGATGTATGAGACTACTTCCTCATGTATTCATGTTATTACTTCAAGTTCTACCTTATAGGTATTGGATACTGGTTGTGGCACTGATATTTGTTATAATATGCAGAGCCTAAGCAACAGTAGAACGTTGAAGGAAGGGCAAGTGGAACTGCATGTCTGGAAGGAGCTATGGATGCTGCCTCAGCCGTAGGGTTTTCACTTGTAGATGCCTTTGAGGCTTGGTTTTGTATTAAGTAATTGCTACAATGTACCTGCTTTAAGCAGAGTTGTCTTTCATTTTCTTGTAAGAATTTGAATGTTTTTTCATTCTGATAAAAGACAAGTTTTGTCCTTTTGATCTTAATGAAATATTAATTGTAGCACCCTATTCAAGGAATAGGTTTTATATCTTAAACCAAAGAGTGCCTAAATGTAACATAAATACCGAATTGGTTTAAATCTGATGAATTAAACCTGATTTTTCTTGGCGTAAATGTTTTGGTCACATAGAGTAAGTCGGATTCAGAAATCCCATAGTTATGGACTTTTGGGCTCATTTGATCGGATATCTTATGAGACTTGAATTCTGCTTACTGGACCAAAAGACAAAGGGCCCATCTTAGCCGAGCTAGAGAAAGGCCCAAAGGCTTATTGGACCTTGAACATACTCATGTATGTGGCCCGATGAGCAGTAATGCCAGAGAAAATTTCCTGTACTTCATTGTCTCTACTGATTACTTCAGTGAGTATGACTGTGTTCATTTGATGAGACACGAGTCGGAATTCTTTGAAATGGTCGAAAGAGTTCCAGAATGAGGTATAGAATCTGAATGACAGAAGTATTGAGACTCTGGATTAGATCACGAGTGAGAATACTTAAGTCATTGATGGTGTGATCATCTGAATGAGTGTGAAGTCGTTTCACAGCTCATTTCTCCTGAAAACCTGGAGGTGTTTCTGTGAGAAAGAATCAGATCTTATTAGAAATGATTAAAGATGAGTCACACGAATCTTCCATGATATTCTTTAAGAATAACGCTCTAGAAATATCTAAGTTTACGCTGAAATAGTTCTACCAATATCAGTTGAAAGACACCACTTAAATGTGGAATGGAAATGATCCAAATTCGTCTTTACTGAGTATTTGTAGTTGTGCTACTTCGCTGGTTGTCCTAGGGAAACCAAGGCTTGTTACTTCTTACGTCCATTCCGAAAACGAAGTTAGGTTGTTCGGAATTCTGTTTTCTAAAAGGAAAGTTGCTTTCCAAGAAGAACAGTGGGAGTAAAAGTATAACTCGAAGAAATTCGAGAAATACAGGAGGCTGCTCAACCTGTTGAGGGAGAGCAGCGGATGGATTTACAGATTTCTGTAGAATCTACACCTGTAGAGCCTGAAGTTCGCAGATTTGAATCCGTCACTAATCCGAGAGTGATTTCTCGTGATTAATTGCCATGATCTGATGATCATTGAAAGTGACGAACCTGCGAAATTCACAGAAGCGAAAGTGAGCCCGGACTCCGAAAAATTATACTGTATGTAAGTTAGCTTCATCGATCCATTCATGGATGGAAGCAAACATATCGGAGTTGGAATCTTCGTTCTGTTGAAGTAGTCAAGGTTTTGACTTGAACAGGAACGAAGTGGAACTGTGCGTTTACTAATAGATAAGTGGGAGCGATGTTGCATTTCTCATAGTGTATGTCGATGACATACTGATTCTCGGAAATAACGTTCCAATGCCGCAGTCGGTAAAGGACTGGCTTGGGAGTTGTTTTTATGATTGACATGGGTAAAGCCACGTATGTTCTTGGATTTTGGATAGAGATCCAAAATAGCTGATAGGACAAAGTCAGGATTCCTATATTGACAAAGTCCTACACGTTTTCAGCATTCCAAGAAGGGTTTTATGCCAATGTCACATGGCATTACGTTAAGCAAGAAACAGTGTCCTACGATATCTGCTGAGCTTGAATGCATGGATGAGATTCCATATGCGTCGGCAATTGGATCTATCATGTATGCCATGACACGTACTTGTCTTGATGTTGCTTTAATGTTAAGCAAGACAAGTAAAGACCAGTCAAATCCAGCAAAGAATCACTGGATAGACGTAATGAATATCCTCAAGTATTTGGAAAAATACTTAGGATAAGTTCTTGATTTACGGAGAAAGTGAGGTGCTACAAGTCAGCAGAGTCTGAAAGGCAAGTTTCCAACAGACAAAGATGATTTCCGGTCACAGTCCGGTTATATCTTGTGTCTGTCTGGCGGTGCAAGGCACTGTTGCTGACTCCATGACTTAAGCTGAACATTTCGCAGCTTGGGAAGCGGCGAAAGAGGTTGTTTGGAAAGAAGAGTTCATCACTGAACTTGATGTGATTCCCAGCATAGATGAGACTAGCTACACATCAGAGGTCCAAACACCTTGAGGGTAGGTATAACCTATTCCGTGAGATAAATGACAGAGGTGTTAAGTAGATCAGCAAGTTTCAACGAATGAGAACGTTGCTAATCTATTAACGAAGCCACTCCTTAGGCCTAAGCACGAGTCGCGGACTGTTGCTGTAGGATAAGTGAAATTAAGATGTAGTCTTAATTTCAGTGGGAGTTTGTAAAGGGCTTTATTTAGTTGTTTTGAAAGGTTCATGTAAACATAATATTTTATGTTTATGAAATCTATGATTTCTGGATTATTTTAACTGTGATATAAATAATCGTTCCAAAATGATTCATGTCATTATATATGGGCCATCGAAGTACATGAGTAGACTTGATCCTGAAACCCCATATTTAACGAAATGACATAAATCATAGTGTCCATAGTCGAAGGTTGTTGAAATTGGAACACCAACAACCACTTGAGACTAGAGTGTGTTGAGACTTATGACCAAGTTTCGAGGGGTCATAGATGCGCGGCATCAAAGTCGACACATAGGTATATGTAGGGGAGCATATGACCGGACATGGCCCGCTGATGAGAACTCTACAAGATATTAATATCTGTGTCATAAGAGGTTCTCATATACGACTATAGAGTATAGTCCTTAGACCTGAGTTCGCATGCATGTGGCTGCACATGGAGTGATGCGCTTTGATCATTGTCTAACGCTATTTCGTAACTGGGAGCTATAAGGACCTTGGTTGGGTGTATTATAAAGTGTGTAGTTTATAGTGATGGAACAAGATGGGATTTGTCCCTGCCGTTTAACGGAGGTAATATCTCTAGGCCAATCGGAGACTTGATAACTGGTAAGAGAGTGGCCACTCCCAAACGGACTTGCCCAAGTCGTTTGCATTGTCAGTATCAAATCTGGTCCGATGAACATGGTCTGGCTATATAAGGATGACACGCATCTTGCCTTATGCCAGACCGAGATATTGAGACAAAAGGATTAGGGAATGTAGGATTCCAGTACAAGTGGGAGATTGTTGGGAATGTCCTGAAATCTACCGTACTATCTCTAGAAAGTATGATAAGTGTCGAGATCAGACATAAGTCATAAATACTGGGTGATCATGATGACTTGCTAGGCCCGCTCATGATCTATAAGTTTAGGACTTATTACCAGTATTGTATGATCCCTAAGGGTCACACACCATAGCTAACGGGAAAGTTAACAAGGAATTAATACGGTAAGATGCAAGGCATTTACTGTATTTGTACAGAGATTTGGGCCAGACAAAATACAGGCTTTTGTCTGATTTGTGTCTTGGGCCCAAAATCCTAATGAGCCATTAGTTTAATTACTTGGGCCCATATAAGGAAGAGGAGAGGCGCAGGAAGCCCTAAGGCTTGATGCCTCTGCGATTTTCACACCAGCCGTCCTCTCTCTCTCTCTGTTGATTCCAACTTGGTCTAGCAGCCTGATCCAATAGCTTGTAAGCGTGTGGATACCTGAGGAGGAGCCGGTAATCATCAGCTCTTGCAGATCTCGATATTCCATTGATTAATCCGCTGCAATCATAAGGTAATGATCCTGATCTGTTTATGATTCAACTGCAAATCACCTAGATCCTAGATAATTATGTGCTAGGTTGTAACCTGACAATTACACCATGAACACACATAATCCTTCAATTCTCACAACGAAAGTTGGTTAGTTCTAATTCCGTGTTTGAGTTCTAGAACCGTACTTAATTTGATCCTGACTGATTATCTGATATGCTTGTCTGATTTTCTGAGAACTCCCTAGACTTAGCGCTTTTAGTTAATTGCCTTCAAACCAATCTTGCAATCTGATTTACTTTTCTCCTTGCTTTTTATTTTTTCACTACTTTCTCCTAGTTTAACTCGACTGTTCTATAATCTATCATAGGTCTAGAGTCTCTGTGGATTTCGATACCCTTTATACTATAATTGCATTGACTATGCACTTGCAGTAGAATATGATTAAAACTTACAGACCTATCATCGTCCTCGAGCAATACCGACCATTACCAATACAGTCTCAAAAAAACTGAGCTTCCGGCACATCCCACTCAAGAGCTATATCGGTCGTGTAGGCTCCACGCTGAATCCATAAATACGGCATATATCAAGAAGGGGAATCCGATACCTGACTCCTACGATCATGAAGGTGAAGACACCCCCCGAAGCTCTCCTGCACTCTGGGTCAGGATAAATAACTCTGCAGGTGGCCAGCAACTGTCTTACCAAATCAAGATACAAATCATAGTGTTGCATAGGCATTGTCCCCAGACCAATGCCCTTAACCAATACCAGCACCTGCTAATCAATGCCTAGACCTTTACAGGTCCAATAGTCCGCAAACTTGGTCGGCTAAATCGTCATGCTACACCAACCATTGTAAAGCAATGTATCGAACTCGTCCCAATGGTCAAGTAGCGGCCTCTCTGTGAAAGTGTCGGTCTTAAGCAGATTATCAATCTCCATATCCCAGACCTTGTTTGTCAGAATCTGCTCCTTATCCACCTTAGGCCAAGGCAACTGTATCGCTTCCCTATCTCTCTGTTAAGGCTCAGGGTGTGGCGAGTCTCGGAAAAACCAATCAACTGGCGGAGGATGATGATCTGCAGCTGCAGCTGCTGTGGTAGCTCTACGTTTGCGAGGTTGTCCACGAGGAGGCATCTGCACACAAGAAAACAAAGCATATAAGTTACGACAGATTTCTCTGTGAAGTCGCAGTGCAACGACCGTTGCACAAGTGCAGCGATCGTTGCAAGGCGATTTCACAGTCGCCAAATAATCCTTCAAATCGTGCAAAATCAGTCCCAGAATCACAACAGTAGTATAATCTCATCATAAATCAGCCTAAATCAAGCCTATATCAGCACGAAATCATCATTCTCAAGCCAAAATCTTCTAATTCCAAAAACCTAAATCCGATTTCGAAAACGATGAATTTGAGAGACCTTACCTCGGAATTGCTTCGATTGGGTTAGAAAAATGGATAAAGAGTGTAAAAACAATAAGAATAGCACTTTGAATCAACGAAAATGATGAAGAAATGAGTGATTTAGGTGATAGGAGAATCGGTTGTACGGACGGCGAAATGGGGAAGAAAAGAAGAGAGAAAAGGTTAAAGGCACTTACCTGGATCGTGAATGCAACGACCGTTGCATATAAGCAACGATCGTTGCTAGTGAACCGATTCGATTCCGGTTTAGCGCAATTGTACCTTTAATTTTAAAATTAAACTATTTGCAACGACTGTTGCAGGTAAGCAACGATCGTGACAAGGCGATTTCATCTCCTCGTCATATCTCCTTGAAATGACCGTTGCACAGGTCCGCAACGATCGTCACACATCTCCAAACTCATGTTCTGTAACGAAAACTCAGCAAAAACAAAACCAAAACGTGAAATCCTAAGAAAAACACCAAAATTAATAAGAAAAACACCAGAACCTAACAGTGGTTTTCCTCCCACTCAGCGCTTGTTTAAGGTCATTAGCTTGACCGGACGAACAAGATCAGGCTCCTGAAGGTTTCAACAGAGACTGTGATTGCCTCTGTGAAAGTCTCCTCATCCAAGGTGGAGAGTAAGCAGTATCAGTGTGAGCTCGTCCTAGAAAAGAAGAAATGAAATATTCTCCAGGATCTAAAACCAAAGTGTCACTCGTCTGCTCTCCATATCCATCCTCAATCCTAAAGGTTTGCCCATCAATATGTGGCTTTCGCAATGTGTAGAGGCTCATCTCCCAGATAGAGATCAATTAGACTGCTCCTTACGTCAATCATTGCTCCAGCTGTGGCTAAAAATGGTCTTCCCAGTATCAGAAAATCATATTGCTCACTGTCGTACTTATGCACCAAGAAATCTGTCGGAACTAAGTAGTTTCCAACTCTCACTGGGACGTCCTCAAGAACTCCTTCTGGAATCCTTATTGACTGATCAGCTAGAACAAGAGAGGTCCTAGTGGGTGAAAAATCGTCATGCCCAACTTCTCTGCCACAGAGTATGGCATGAGACTTCCAGCTGCTCCTAAATCACACAAAGAGCGCCTAAAGCTATCCTCAAAGATAGAACAACTCAGCATAAAAATACCAGGATCAGGCAGCTTCTTAGGAATCTTAGTTAGCAGCACCTCACTGATCTGTTTAGGGACCACTATCACCCAATCTTTCAACATTTCATCCATTGGCAGCATCTTCTCCAAGTATCTCTGCACACAAGGGTGATATGGTGGATCATCATATTGCGGAATTTCTTCTAACTTCTCATCCATCTCTTCCAGCTGTCTGGCTTCATCAATCTCCTGTTGAGTTATCTCAGACACTCCAGGGAATAGTCTATTAAGCTCTTGATCCGTCTCTTCATTAATGCCATGAGAAACAAGTGAAACTGTCTATCCACGACTTGCAACGATTGACGCAATAGGTGCATCGATCGATGCAGATGATTTTTCACAGATTCCACCCGAGAGTTTTTCCTCAATTTCGAATTTCTCAGGTTCTTCCACCAGTTCAGCTGTATTCAACTCGAAATTTTCACCTTGGTATGATCCATCATTGATATAAACTGACCAAGCCTTGATGTGGGTGTCCACGACACTCTTTCCCTTAACAGAGCTTGAAATTTGGCTCACTTGCACATGTGTACTTAAGGACTCAAACTTCCCATTAAGGTCTTCATACACAACATCTAACTTCCTGTTGCAGTCCACAACAATCTTAGTCTGTCCTTCCAGCAACTGCTCCATCATAGTCTCCATCTTTCTCTCATGAGCATTAGCAGCAAGAGGTGTTTGGTAAGAGGAAGATCCATAAGTCCTCTGATTACCTTGCTGAAAAGGTTTCTGAAAACCAGCATTCTGTCCAAATCTAGAAGAGTTTTGATTGCTTGTGAAAGCACTCTTCTGTCCACCATTGAAGAACCTGTTACCTTGCTGATTACTAAACATATTCCCTTGAAACCCAGAGCCACCAACATAGTTCACATCCTCTTCCTGATGGTCTTCTTCAGCTCCAAATACCTCAACATCCTGAGCAAAATGGACAGCTTTCTTCCCAGCCAACAGATTACAAACTGTATCCAATTTACTCCTAATATCAGCTATCTCCAGATTATCTATCTTCCCACCAGACTCCTTCCTTCTCCTATCAGCAGTCTTGCAGCTATTACTGCTCACCAAGTTATCTATCAATTGCTTAGCTTGCTTAGGAGCCCTACTGTTGAAATTTCCATTGCTGGAATTATCCAACGCAGTCTGGTAAGGGAGATCTATACCTCTAAAGAAAATACCCAGCAATGTCACTTCTGTGAATCCATGATGCGGGCAGTCTCGTTGGTACTTCTTAAACCTCATCCAAGCAGCTTTGAGAGGCTCTATAGGACCTTGGGAGAAAGTGAGAATGTCCTGTCTCGACTGATCAGAGCGAGCATCATCATAAAAGTGCCTCAGAAACTCACTCTTCATAGCATCCCATGTAGTAAACATCCCAGGTGGAAGTTGTTTCAGCCAGGCTACAGCATCTCCAGCGAGAGAGTAGGGAGAAAGTTTGAGAAACAGATAGTCATAGTTCACTCCATCATACTTCATCCCAGTGACTATGTCCTCAAACTCATCAATATGATCCATTGGCTGCTCAGTCGGAAACCCATGAAAGGTATTCTGCCTTAGAATAGAGTAGTGGATGGTCTTAATCTCGAAGTCATTCCTCTCAAAATTAGGAGGTACAAGTGCTGACCGGTTAGCATAAAACTCATCGGGACGGTTATAGTCAGCAAGGGTCCTCTCACGAACAACCATCTGCCTCTGACATTGTCCTTGGCCTTGTCCTTGGCGTGGTTCAGGCTCAGGTTCAGGGATCACATTCCCTTCAGCATCAATCCGTTGCCCAGCAGCATTGTACGGATTGTTTTGTCGGTCCCTTAGGACACATTGAGCATCAAGTATCAAAATCAAGCGCTCTTGTACCATCTTTGCTCGTCGACTTTTCCTGTTAGTTCTCTATAGTCTAGCAAGCTCTTCACGTCTGAGATTAACGAGATTCGAGTTTGGATTACTTCTGGTATCACGCGTCTGCATAAACCGTCTGTAATCGCAATGCAACAATCGATGCTTAGAGGCAACGATCGATTCAAATCTAGTCGCCTTGCAACGATCGATTCAAAAGGATGCAACGATCGATGCTAAGCGAATGTCAGACCTGCGACAGAGAAAACCAGAGAAATTATTAGTAACTAAAAATAAAAACAAAAATCCTAGTCTAAACCCTAAGTTCAAATCTATCGAAGACTCCAAAGAGTCCCCGGAAACGACGCCAAAAACTTGATAGGTTGTAAGTTTTAATCCTATTCTACTGCAAGTGCACAATTAATGCAATTATAGTATAAAAGGTATCGAATCCATAGAGACTCGACCTACGATAGATTTAAGAACGATCAAGTTAAACTAGGAGAAAGTAGTGAGAAACTAAAAAGCAAACAGAAAGTAAAGCAAGAAGCAAGATTGGTTTGAAATCAATTAACTAAAAGCGCTAAGTTTAGGGAGTTCTCAAGAAATCAGACAAGCAGATCAGATAATCAGTCAGGATCAAATTAAGCACTGTTTTAAAACTCAAACACGGATATAGAACTAACCAACTTTCGTTGTGAGAATTCTCTAAGTCTAATAGCAGAAATCTAAATTTCTTTGCAATTCCTAACATATTAAACTAGCCTTAAGTTCAGGTTCGATATGTTCACAATTCAATTAAACCAAATTTCTTTGCGAGTAATTCAATTGCTCAACCTAAATAGTTCAGATTCTAAACCACACTTTCGTGTCAATTTAACAACCTAGAGTCTAGATTCTAAGTGATCAAGTTAGAAACTAGTGTTAAGCATAATTTAGATTGAAGAACAAATATGATATGAATCCTTAACTGAAATAAATAAATCTAGCAAGTCATGAAATCCCTAATGAGAATCCCTAAACCTAACTATGAATCTATTCAGACATAGATAATAAAAACATAATCAATGAATAATCAGATTGCATAAAAGAGTAAGAAACAAAGGGGTTCGAAATTTTCTCCAAAAGCAGGAAGCAATACAGGTTCAGATCAGCCCAAAAAACCTCTAAAAACTCTCAGCTCAAAGTATGAAAGCGTAATCTAAAAACTGATGTAAAAACCTAATTATATTAGCCTAATCACGTCTTGGGGCTTCTTTGTAAATACTGGAAACATCTGGGCAAATCTGTAATTTCAGCATTCTTCATTAAACTCGCCGAGAAAGGCCCATCTCGCTCGTGTGTCGATCGATGCACAATGTGTGTCGATAGATGCACTCCTCTGTTCTGGACAGTGAACTCTATCTCTCGGGTCAAAACTCCAAATTGCTCCAAAGTGCTCCATAATCTCCAATTCCGCTCCAAACGTGCATGTACCTAATAACACCTGTAAATGACTCTAAATAAACACCAAAATACTCTAAAACACACTTATATCATGGTCTAAAACCGGTAAAAACCATAATATATGAATGACGTGGGTTAGTTCTCATTTCCAGCAACCGCACGTTTGTTCTTTATAAACCTTGTATTCGGTTTGCCTGATGTAAATGTTTGGCCAAGTTTGTGCCCAATTTAATATAAATTTGGTAGTCTTCTAAATAAATTAGTTTTCTTGCATTTAAACAAAGAAACCCCCAGCGGAAATGAATTGTTGAACTTGTATGTACTTCAATTAGATTCTCGAATTAGAGGTGATAATAATCTCAGCGTGGTTGAACGAGGTCTTTATTGAGAGCAAACAAGATTGGAATAATCCGACAGTTGTTTAGGATTGCTTGTAAAGGGTTGATGATGTTCTAAGTCCATTAACATCAAGTGTTCCCTGAAGGTAGGGGATTCCCGAGCTATCCACATGTACATACCGCAATCTATTTACTAACGATTACGTTGTTTTCTATGGTGTTCTGGATGTCAAAGTTTGGATCGTTAAAAATAGTCATGGATGAACGGCTACCTTCATGGATGCTCTAACTATCCATTTTATATGACACATATTCACTTATATGCAGATGACATAATCATTTTATAAGGATTGGTTTATTGTAATTATTAGGGGTTTTAATAATTAGTGATGATGCAATAAAGATGTCAGGGATGATGAAATCCAAATGTTTCAGACCATATGAATTGGAAAGAGAAAATGTGTGATGTTCTATAAAGTTTCGATGGATAATTTGTTTGGAAGGGAGTAGACATCACGCTTCGCAATAAATAGTAAGGTTCAGCCGATTTGAAAATGTGAACTGTACCAAATGTGTTGCGGTGGATAGCGAAATAACCAAAACATTTAAAAGGGAAATAGAGATTGACAATAACATTGTGGATAGAATATACCGCGAATCCAACATACATTAAAAACTGAAAAATATAAAAATATTAAACTAAACACGTTCCCACGTTTCCAGTCGATTACATTTTTCCCCTATTAGCACCGAACCATCAGACAACGGATTGATATCAGTGCCACCACACCCCACAGAGGCCAGTCTACAAAAAAAGAACGTCGATGGTATGATGAAAAAAAATTTCGAAGTTTCGATAGACCAAAAACAAGAATCACACATACCATAACCCTTAACTTTTTCATGGAGAAGGTCTAGCCAGTAGCGGTGAACTTCACAAGGGAAAATCGAGATTCTTCTTTTGCAGATAGCATCCCTTATCGTCCGAAGATTGTCTGAGATCAGTATAGGCTAATTCAATTTCTGGAATTCTCTGACATATCTCCTAAGGTCACGAATAGAAGATCGTGAGAGGAGAGGGATGGTTGAATCGATGTACAAGCCAGGGAAGATGGATTGACGGAATTTCGTAGCAGTAAGCAGCGGGGTTGACACCACGAATCGCACACTGTATGATACATTGAAAGGAAACTTCTCTTTCATTTGTATATATAAAATCAGAGATTGCTTTCAAGAAGATAACGGTCGAATTGTTGGCACGGAAACATGCATTCTACAGTTTAATTATCCCCAACCAGTCATGGTGTGTCTTTATGAGATCAATTTGGAACAGCGTATCCACGTGGTCAGAGTTATCATGTAGGGTCTTGCAAACCGCTTTAATATTGTAGTGCTCACGAATATTTTCGCTGGCATTTTTGGCCAAAATTAATCTTCTTACTCTGGCTGGTAGAGCGAGAAGATTTGGGGGTGGAAGGATGGCGTTGTTAAGATTTGAGTTGCTCATCAATGGGGGCAGTTTTCCTTTTGGGATGTGGAGACTATTGACCAAGTTTATCTAAAAGAGGGAAGGCATGAAAAAGGCTGAATTGAAGTCTGGAATACATGTGTCACCGACGGTGTCGACGACATGGAGGCTAGAGTGAATTCTGAAGTACATGTGTCACCGATAGTGTCGACGACATGGAGACTAAAGTGAATTCTGAAGAACATGTCCCATCGACGGTGTCAGCGTCGATGTAAAGTCTGGACTATGTATCATCGACGGTGTCAGCGTCGATGTACTGAGCCAGACTTCAGAATCTGCTCTCCAGACTTCAGAAGTACAACTGGTACATCTCCATACAATTGTACTCAACGGCTCTCATTCTCCCTAACGGCTCAATTCAAATTATATGACCGTTATATGACTGTTGGGACTCCTTTGTCTCTCTTCTATCAACTTGTAACCTCCTATAATAATGTTGTAAATGGAATAGAATGAAATACACTCTTGGAGACTTATTCTCTCCACTATTCTCTCTATTCTCTCTACTCTTGCTCCATTCTCTTAATGATTCCGCATTAGTCTCGTAAATTCTTTCATGGTATTAGAGCGTCGATCTTAACTCTTCTATTCTCTATTTGATTTTCTCTTGTTCTACTTCAAAATCTTCACAATTCTCAGTTTCTTACAAGACGCCCACAAGGTGTTCGACGAAATTTCTAAACGAAATTTCAAAGTTTCTTTAAGATAAAAGTTATGAGTTCTGGTTTTCTTACCACTGAGATCTCAAAACCTTTGGTTGTTCCTGCTATTCTCAAAGGAAACAACTATCTTTTGTGGTCTAGCACCACTCAAACCGCTTTATGCGGAAGAAGACTTTGGAAATATGTCATTTCAAGTGAATGTCCAAAGAAATCCCTCAAGAAAAGGAGAAAAGCTCTAACTGAAGAGGAGAAAGAAATAGCCCCCAAAGAAGAAGAGGAGAAATGGGAAGGAGATCAACAAGCAGTTCTAAGTCTTCTCCAATCATCCCTAGACCCGACCATCTTGGAAGCCTACTATTATTGCAAGACTCCAAAGGATCTATTGGACACTCTCAAAGGTGTGTATGGGAATACCATCAACTTAAGCCGGAACTTTGAAATCAAGAAAGCTATCAATGATCTCCACCAAGAAGATATGGAGTTCACCATGCTTCTTGGCAAGTTTCAAACTCTATGGTACAAACTTGAGATACTTAGGCCAATGAGTGTGGATCCAAAGGTGTTGAATGAGAGACGTGAACAGGATAGGGTCTTTGGACTTCTCCTCGCTTTGAATCCGAGCTACAACGATCTCATCAAGCACATCCTAAGAGATGATAAGCTACCAAACCTTAAAGAGGTATGTTCAAGAGTTCAAAAAGAACAAGGCTCCATAGGTCTCTTTGGTGGTAAATCCGAACTTGTAACAGCCAATAAAGGTGTATACAAGCAAGAAAAGCAGCACCCAAAGATGTGTGGTCATTGCAAGAAGAGTGGTCATTCATAGGAAAAGTGTTGGCTCCTTCACCCTCATCTCAAACCTGAGTTTCCAAACTCAAAGAAACCAAGAGCCAATATTCCTCATGGTGATGAGTCTAGACAAGCTAATGCATTCACAACTCAAGGGGAAGTGGCTATGACAGCCTCCATTGAGTATGTGAAGAAGAGTGACTTGGAGGCTTTATTCAAGGCCTTTGCCTCACAAAACTCCGGTATCACTCTCTATTCTCATAAACCTAGTAGTAAACTTGTTATAGATTCATGTGCTTCTCATCATATGATTAGTAATCCTAAGCTTCTAGACAAGATTGAACCAGCTATGGGTAGGGTAGAGATTGCTAATGGTGATGGAATTCCTATAGAAGGAAAAGGAAATTTAAAGCTATTTAACAAGAAAAGTGAAGCGTTGTATGTTCCTAGGTTTAAATCCAACTTAATATCGGTTAAGAGAACTACTAAGGACCTTAATTGCTATGCTATTTTTGGTCCTAATGATGTTGATTTTCAGGATATTGAAAGTGGGAAGTTACTTGGGAAAGGAAATTTAAAGCTATTTAAAAGTGAAGCGTTGTATGTTCCTAGGTTTAAATCCAACTTAATATCGGTTAAGAGAACTACTAAATACCTTAATTGCTATGCTATTTTTGGTCCTAATGATGTTCATTTTCAGGATATTGAAAGTGGGAAGTTACTTGGGAAATGTGGATCCAAAGATGAGCTTTATATTCTTGAAGAGCCACCACAAAATTCAAATGCTTTATCTTTTAATTCTTGTTATGTAGCTAATGTAGTGCAATTTGGCATGCTAGACTATGCCATCCTCATGGAAGAGCACTTGAATTAATGTTCCCTAATGTATCGTTTGATCACACTAGTTGTGAGGCATTTATTCTTGGCAACATTGCAAAGTTGTGTTTCCTAAATCTTCTACTATCTATGAGCATTGTTTTGATCTGGTGCATTCGGATGTGTGGACCTCTCATGGCATGTCAAGGGATAGAAACAAGTACTTTGTGACCTTTATAGATGAGAAATCAAAGTATACTTGGATCACATTACTACCATCTAAGGATATAATGTTTGAGGCATCATCAACTTTCAAACCTATGTGACTAACCAATTTAATACCAAGATAAAATTGTTTAGGTCCGACAATGGAGGAGAATACACAAGCGCTAGATTCAAAGAGCACCTAGCTAAACATGGCATACTACACCAAAAATGTTGCCCTCGTACACCACAACAAAATGGAGTGGCAGAGAGGAATAATAGGCACCTTATGGAAGTGGCTAGATCAATGATGTTCCACACCAATGTGCCAAAGAGTTTTTTGGGGAGATGCAGTTCTAGCTTCATGCTACCTTATCAACCGAATTCCGACAAAAATCTTAAAGGACATATCACCATTTGAGGTACTTGACAACACTAAGCCATCTGTTGAACACTTACGTGTCTTTGGTTGTGTGTGTTTTGTTTATGTACCAGGTGAACGAAGAAACAAGTTAGAAGCTAAGAGCACTAAATGCATCTTCCTTGGATATTCAACCACTCAAAAGGGTTACAAGTGCTTTGATTCGATCAATAACCGTCTCCTTGTTTCTAGAGATGTCAAGTTCATTGAAGAAAAAAGATATTATGATAAAGAGGATTGGGAAGGTCTTAAGGATCTCTCAAGGTCACCATCAGATCTAGCTACAAGTTTGAGGTTCTTACTTGATCATTTAGGAAATGACGAACCACCAAGGCAAGGAAATGCAAATGGGAATGAAGAAGAATCAATCACAGCTATACCACAAGATCATGAGTATGATCAAGAGGGGCAGCCATTCCAAGATCAAGCTCAAGAGAAAGGGGAGTTGGGTATGGATGAAGATGTGTCTACACCACAAGAGGAAGTGGAAGAGGTGGTCGAAGAAGAGGTCGAAGAAGTAGTTTAACCACTTAGAAGAAGCACTAGACCCACATTTCCCTCCAAATGGGTGGATAATCGGATATATTACAACAATGAAGCCGTGGCTCATCCAATTCAAGCTACTTGTTCTATTGCCCTTTTGCCTACAGATCATCAAACATTCCTTGGGAAGATTGAGAAAAATCGAGTTCCCAAGACTTATGAAGAGGGTAAAGATGAGAAGGTTTGGGTTGATGCAATTGAGGATGAAAGGGAAGCTATGGAAAAAAATCACACTTGGGATGTAGAAGATCTCCCAAAATGAAAGAAGGCGGTTAGTTTCAAGTGGGTATTCACCATCAAGTACAAGAGTAACGGTGATATAGAGAGGTACAAAGGCACACTTGGTGGCTAGAGGTTTCACCCAAATATATGGAGAAGATTACACAGACACTTTTTCTCCGGTGGCTAAGCTACACACTGTGAGAGTATCTCTATCCTTGGCTACCAACTTGTCTTGGGAACTTTGGAAAATGGATGTCAAGAATGCATTTCTTCAAGGAGATCTTGAAGAAGAAGTCTACATGACACCCCCACCCGGTCTAAAAGACCTATGTGCACCCGGCCAAGTATTGAGATTAAGGAAGGCTATATATGGATTGAAGCAATCCCCAAGAGCATGGTACCACAAGCTTAGCTCTACACTCACTAATCATGGTTTTAGGATATCTCATTCGGATCACACCTTGTTCACTCTGATAAGCGACACAGGCCTTGTCGTGGTTCTTGTATATGTTGATGACCTAATCATCACTGGTGATGATAAAGAAGCTATTCAATTCACCAAGGCCTTCCTCAATACCACATTTGATATCAAGGATCTCTGAGAGTTGAAGTACTTCCTTGGGCTTGAAGTGTGTAGATCACCAGATGGTTTGTTCCTCTCTCAAAGGAAGTACACACTTGATCTCTTGAGTGAAACTGGAAAACTTGGCTCAAAAACAGCCAAGACACCACTTGAAGATGGCTACAAGGTCAATAGAAATGGGGAGAAATGAGATGAGAAGTTCAAGGATATCTCTCAATATAGAAGACTTGTTGGAAAATTGATATATCTCACCCTTACAAGGCCGGACCTATACTTTGCAGTCAACCAAGTGAGTCAACACATGCAAGAACCCACAGTTTATCATTGGTCGATGGTGGAAAGGATACTTAGATATCTCAAAGGGATCCCCGGCCAAGGTATATGGATGGGAAAGAATTGTAACGCTGAGATTATTGGGTACTGTGATGCAGGTGACAGAATAGATCGAAAGTCTACAACCTGGTTATTTCACCTTCGTTGGAGGAAATTTGGTGACTTGGAAGACAAAGAAGCAAAAGGTTGTATATTGCT
The DNA here is from genome assembly GCA_030180135.1 of Orychophragmus violaceus. NCBI lineage: Eukaryota > Viridiplantae > Streptophyta > Magnoliopsida > Brassicales > Brassicaceae > Orychophragmus > Orychophragmus violaceus. Next base: position 84,915,766 of record CM058230.1, on the reverse strand, counting down.
CAAGTGCGGAAGCGGAAAATAGAGCTATGAGGAAGTTAACAAGTGAGTTGACTTGGCTCAAAGCTCTTCTTAAATATTTTGGTATTGAGCAAGAAGGACCGATCACCATGCATTGTGATAACCAAGCCGCGATCCACATTTCCACTAACTCGGTGTTCCATGAAAGAACCAAGCATATTGAGATTGATTGCCACAAGGTTCCTGAGAATATTGAAGGAGTTATCTTGCCATGTTACACAAGGAGTGAGACAAATTGGTGGATATTTTCACAAAGGCCGCAAGTCTGAAAGTTTGCAGCAACATATATGGTAAACTTGGACTTTTGGATCTTACGCACCCTTGATATCATGTTCCCTAATTCATGGGCTTCACTATCTTTTTCCCTTAACATAGTTTTGTCCCAAGTGGTTTTCTATGTTAAGGTATTTAATGAGGTGATGCTCTTGGGTTTCCAAGCTTAGCCTTCTTATTGTCTCAACAGATAAGCTTGAGGGGGAGTATTTACCAAGTTTATCTAAAAGAGGGAAGGCATGAAAAAGGCTGAAGTAAAGTCTGGAATACATGTGTCATCGACGGTGTCGACGACATGGAGGCTAGAGTGAATTCTGAAGTACATGTGTCACCGATAGTGTCGACGACATGGAGGCTAAAGTGAACTCTGAAGAACATGTGCCATCGACGGTGTCAGCGTCGATGTAAAGTCTACACTTTGTATCATCGACGGTGTCAGCGTCGATGTACTGAGCCAGACTTCAGAATCTGCTCTCCAGACTTCAGAAGTACAACTGGTACATCTCCATACAGTTGTACTCAACGGCTCTCATTCTCCCTAACAGCTCAATTCAAATTATATGACCGTTATATGACTGTTGGGACTCCTTTTTCTCTCTTCTATCAACTTGTAACCTCCTATAATAATGTTGTAAATGGAATAGAATAAAATACACTCTTGAAGACTTATTCTCTCCACTATTCTCTCTACTCTTGCTCTATTCTCTTTATGATTCTGCATTAGTCTCGTAAATTCTTTCAGAAACATTTTTACCGGTGGACATATCTTACTTATAAAGACAATCCGCTCCCCATCGCAACGTTTTATGAGATAATCCATTGCATAGACACAAAAACAAATCGAAAACCGCATAATCCATTTAAAAAAAGTTTAAAATAAATATGTATAGGAGAGAGAGAACTAAACTTAATGTTGGATAGACATTCACTTATTATTAAAGATATTTGAGAATTTAATATATGAATATATTAATATCATATTAATATATTGTTTAAAAATACATAAAATAGTAGTATGTGTGTTTTAAGATAGTGGACAGCTTATTTCTTGATTATTAGTATTGTGAAAATGAAAATATAACTAAAATTTCATAAATATAACTAATATTTAGCAATTGTTTATTTTATATATCAATATGTTATTGTCCGTATCTATTTTAAGAAGTGTAGGTCGATAGAGATGTTAAAAAACGATTTGTAAAATAAGCGCATGAATATCTATTTAAGAGAGATAATGGACATTATTTGTTATTGATAATAAGTGAAAATAAATATAGCTAATATTTAATAAAAAGAGGGTAATTCGAAAGTGAATTTTTATGTTTTAAAAGTGTAGATGTTTAATGGTTTCACACACACTGCCGGATGTTTGATTTGACGTCTTAAAGTGTAATGATTTGTAGGGGTGAGTTTTATTAGGAAGTTGAATAAAGCTAAAAACGCTGATTAAATATAGTTGATTAAAGAAATATTAAATTGGGTATATGTGTGTGAACCCCCAAATCTGTGTCCGGATCATGGATGATAAATCATGATAAGGTGGATAGATTAAACGGTAGTAGAAGATCAGTAAAAATTTACAAAAATAAGCAGTGGAAAATGTATATTTGGTACGGGAGATGGCTATATATTTAGATAGTATAGTTCTATATTTTCGAATCTTGGACGGTAAAAATAGTTCGGAGACAGAACAGTCTGTATAGGATGGATAGGATTTGATACGCGATGTTACATTAATCACATGTGCATAGATTTTGTAATTTAAACCGAACTATTAAAAACATGTTTTTTTTTTTACAAAAAGGGAAATCAAATCTGTTTTAATCGTGTATTGTAGACGTGCGACGGTGGCTATGGAACTCTAAAACTGTGAGAATTTAATTGATTTGACTGTTTAAGTTTTAATGGTTCGTAAGAAAACGTGCTTTGCAGTAATAAAGATACAGATTTTGAATTTATTCATTTATCTGTTTTAATTGATTTGACGACTTCATTTATTGTGAAAAGGTAGGACATCGACGAATTCTTAAAATTTGAGTTCGTGGATAGTCGAAGGAATGAGTAATCTATATATATATATATATATATATATATATATATATAGTAGGCTTTTCTCTCTTCTCATACTGCCACATCATCATCCACATATTAATCAATATTTAATTTATTTTAAACATAAGCCAAAACACACATTTACCAAACTCAAGCCCAACAATTAGATAGTGAGCATAGGATTTAGTGTTCCACTCATTACTTTTTATCTCTTTTACCGTAGTAATTACTATAACAAATGCCTAACGGAAATGATATATTTCATAAGTAAACTACAAAATCTCATATCAAAACTATACTAAAATTACAAAATTTCATATTTTTCTCAAACTTCTTGATAGCAGTGATATGGTTCGTGTTAGCGCATTTGATGACGAAAACAATCTATAGAATAATAGAGCATAAATCAAATAAGATAAAGATTTTGATCACTACCAGTATCAACCCAAAGACTTTTAGAGGTTAACCGTTTCAAAAATAAAATTTTGACTGCTATATATAAGTACCCATAACTAACCCAAGCAAATCAAATTTTACATATTTTCAGTAACCAAAATCAATAAAGATGGTAGTGAAACCAAAAACAAATTAAATTATGCAAAGGAAGAAACAAATAACAAAAACTTTATAAACGCAATATCAAAGATAAAACAATGAACACGAGAGTGAAAAAACTAAGAAAATACCAACTACAACTACACATACATAATGTTTTTATTTACATCTATGAACTATATTAAAAATCAATGATGAAATACACATAGCCAACAAAAATCAAAATCTTTCAAGAGACTGAGCCGACGAATTCATAAGTAAATCCCAGAGACAAAAGCTCAAAAAGAGAGACTAAAATGATAACTAATGCATAAAAGTCAACACTAAACCGATAACTACTCAAAGAAGCAATTAACAACAATCTAAGTAAAAATTGAGAGTAATAAGCCACTAAACAATAATAACATTAAGGATTGAGCATCTTAATATATTGCTTCCAATCTATTGAAGCCAAAAGAGCGTGGAACCATTAGGAAACCCTTTAGACCATGAAAAGAGTTCCATAATCTGATTACATTGACTATTACTACTCAAAAATTACATCAAATGAAAGCAATACAAGCCTCATAACAGTTTCCGCGCACAAAATAAGACAAAATAAACCATCTACCAAAACAACAAACATCATAAACGATAGAGAAAACCAAAACGATACCATCAAGGAGAAGCAGCCACAACTCCATAACGCACAAGAACCCCACCGATTTTCCAAGGAAGACAAATCGTCTTCGACGCAAGAACCAATGACCCAGACACAAAAAAGATCGAAGACTGGCAAAACTGAAAAACATCACAGAACAAGGACAAATTAAACTTCTCTGATGGATGCAATATATGCAAACTCCGAGACAATCGATAAAACCAAATACTCACTGGCTGTAAAAAGGTAGAACCGAGAAGCCGAACAGGAGAGGCGACCTCCTTCTCCACCGAAACCTAAGATAGAACTTCTAATGAGACTAAACACCAACGCCGACACTGAATTACCCGCTGACACCGGTGAAAATGGAAAAGAACTAGGTCGGCATCTGTTGATGTCTTGAGAGAGAATAAGGCGAACTCGCGTGGTTAATGTTCAAGAGACAAAGTATTCTAGACATACATAATTTTATAAAGGAAAAAAATTTGAAAGACAAAGATAAACTTTAAAAATTAGTTTGAAAGATGAGAAAAAGTAAGAACAACAAGAGCTACAAATCAAATAAGCTAAAAAGTGAAAAAACGAAACAATAAATGCAATATACAACAGTCTACAAAAGTTAATTAACATGCCCGCGCGATCAACTACTAGTAATAAATAAATAAATATATATATATATATATATATATGACATTGTGGATAGAAAAAAAACTACAGAAGTGGATAACTATTGTATTACGTCCAGTCATGGTATAATAGAGAGATGAACATAACGTCATGTTCACACTTTGAAAATACAAGAAAAACGCGAAAATGAGCAGTTTAACTCTTCTGGATCTGACAGCCGAAATATGAATGATGATCCTTACGAAGAATGCTAGTGAGAATATCAGGTAACACTTCAAGGTTCGAGCAGTATGCAGGACTCTTCGGGACGCCGTTGACAACGTGGATACTCGTGCTCAGATTGATCTTATCCCGGAAGTCCCCCCCTCCCCCCCCATGAAGGAGCACGCGACGACATTACAAATTTATACAATGCATGCTTGGCTGCGAACAACACATCCTCGGTGTTTTTGAGAGAAATCGGTGATTCCATGTACATCGAGGGAAGAATATAAGGTTTTATATGGATCAAGCAATGCGCCATCAAGGGCTACAAACCGACTGTCTATTGCTACGAAGTAATTCGTCGCTATATCTCCCCCACTTTGGATACAGATTCAACTATCCCTTTTCTTTCTCGGTTTAATGTAGGAGCTCTTAGGAGGCACGTTAGGACTTTCCAGAAATACAGCTGGACTGTCGGTATATACATAGAGCTTGCAATCATAAGGGATGAATTTGATGCGGAGAGATGAAGGACATGCCCGTGCGCGGTTCATCGATATTGGTTAAACAACCTCAATGAGAATGTCAAAGGGCATGGTATGTGTGATGATTGCTTCTGGACTATTGAAAGTTTAGTCTTCTTTGAAATCATTCCACGGACTTTTTTGAATGCCCTGATTTAGAAGAGGTACCCAAAGGTTAGGGTGACGATGAAGGGAAAAACGTGGGCGGTTGGGACGACGGGCTAATGCAGAACGAAGGCAATTGGGGTGAGAATGAAATAAACAATGGTGGCGTTTGGGGTCAAGGGGGAGTGAAAAACGATGACGGTGAGGAGAACAATGGAGGATGGGGCAATGGTGAATGGCAAAACGATGACAGTTGATCGCGTAGGAGATTTCGTTTTGTTGATTTAGGTTTTTGCTATTGGAATTTCAACGTATTCGGTATCCAGCAATATGAACTTAAACACTGACCATTTATTGCAATATGAAAATGAATGTCCTTTTTTCCTTATAAATATATATTAATCATATCCATTGACGCAACGATTTGAATTTCAATTTATTTTCAAGCCCATTTTGTTTTAATGGAGATATAAAAAAACTGGATAGAAAATGTAACCACTAACAAAATTTACAAAAAAAAATATGAACAAAAAATGAACATATGAGAAAAAATATTTTTGTGGGGTGACACGTACGGGATGCCCGTGGATAGGTTTATTTAACAATTTTTAATGGATTTGTAAACCAAAATGGAGAATCATGTTTATGAATAGTTGAGCGTTGAACGAGTAACTAGAGACAAACTTTCGTATGTACAAATATAGATAAATGTCGAAAACAAAAATTTGAAGTTAAGACTCGCATTTTGATGGATAGTGTGGTTAACCTTAACATAGGAGTCCCCGAGAAAGATACATGATTAAGATTGAATGACGTAAATACATCCATAACAGGTTCAAACTTTCGTTCTTCATCAAGAATGTATGTCTTCAACTGGCCAAAGATGTACATCCCTGCACAGAAAGATATAGAAACGACCTAAACGAGTTGCATAATGTGCATTTCATCCTGAGTATGGATCATGATAGAAGGTAGTTTCTTAATTCTCGCGACTTCGAGGGATATCTTTCTTCCATCCTGGTTGATAGGTCGTCTCCAAGCAAAGCAACCTAAAGTGCTAGTAATACAAAATCTTCTTGTAGTTTACGTATATCCTTAGCAAGCTTATCAACCTCGTTCATTATCGCGTCGTCGACTTACTCCCGTAGGTGGCCCTCGTCTAGGTACTGGAAAAATACTTCTATCCGGATCGTATTAAAAATGAGTGTACAGATTTTAATCTAACCTGTCTGGTTTCAGGGCATTTGAACCACCCACGGTGTAAATTTGCGAGAGTTTTGCCATACCCTACTTCAATGGGAGCTCCACACCAACACATTGTTGGGACCATCGCTACTTCCGATTATGCCAGGGATGCTAACTGAGAACTAGGGAAAGATGAATTAGCCGTGCAGCTCATAGCTAAGAATAATGTTTTAGCAACGATTGGTAGTCTAGTACTTATAAAAATAGGTATCTTAGGGTCCATGGAGCTGGATACACGTCTTTGTATCCACTGAGTTCTTGATCTTAAACTGAAATTAAAATTAAAAATATAATCCGTTTAATATACACACAAACGTTGATTAGACATTCGTTGAAAGACTTCCGACGAGTTCCTGCAGTTTTTTTTTCGAATGATCACATGGATGCATATTGTCACATCGGTCTATATATATTTAAAGCGTAAATAATTTTTTTTTTTACATTTTCATAAGAGGAAAAAACAACACAAACGGAACACAAGTACGAAGGATTGATGAACATAATACAATGGACAATTTGTTTGGTATTAAAAATACAAGTTGACGGATGGAAAAATTGCAAGATTAACTGAGTGTGTATTGTATCCACGAGCGTAAGTGTTGTATGGGTACTAGACTAGAAAACGCTATAATACACAGATAGGCGTATACTTACATCTGTTGGAATTATGTCCAGTAATCTCTGTACTGTCTCTAGAAAGTAAGAGTATGTCAATGATCAGACATAAGTCATATAATACTGGGGGTCATGATGGCTTGCTAGAGTCCGCTCATGATCTATAAGTCTTGGACTTATTGCCTTTATTATATGATCTCATATGGGTCACACGCCTAAGCTAACAGGAAACTATGAAGGAACGGTTTAGCAGAAGTACGGTAAAAGTGCTAGGCATTTACTGTACTTAGAGAGATAGAAGGGCCTGATTAAATCAGACTGAGAATTGGGCCCAAAAGCCCATGAGAACTAAAAGGAGTTTTAATGAATAAAACTTGACCTAGCTCTCTAATTTCCCTAAGCCTCTATGCGCCTCTCTCTCTCTCTTTCTGCGCCTCCTCCCTTCTGGTCTAGCAGCCAACTTCCTGAAGTGTGCGTGTGTGAACCTTTGGAGGAGCTGTCTCTTGGCGGTTCTGCTGATCTCTGACTCGTACCTCTCAATTCCGCTGCATAACAAGGTATTAGGTGAGATCCTTTATGATTCAGCAAGAGAACCTAGATCCAATCTGTTTAGTAGGAATCAATCAATGAGAAATTGAATCAGGATAAACACTAAACAATCCTTCAGTGGTATCAGAGCCATTGGTTCTATTAGGATTTCTTGTTTAGAATCATGTTTAGGTTGTTTAGAAGTGTTTGAATCAATCTGTGCTTGAATTTGATAAGAAAACACTTAAGAAACAATTGTTGAAAACCCCTAAACTGATATTGCATCGCCCGATGCATAACTAAGATCGGATTGACGCACGGATCGCTTGCTTTGCGGATCGATCGCGTGGTCATTCGATCGCGCGAGATAGTCCGATCGGCTGGATCGCATGGATCGATCGTTGCGATCGATGGCATGGATCGTCGGCGATCGTGTCCCGCCTTCTCTCGACCCAAGCCATCCCGCCGCTCTCGTCCCGATCGATCGCGTGAAAGCATCGATCATCACGGACCCGAGCATCGATCGTTGCGGTTTGGTTTGTGGCTCGGTTTAATTTGATTAAAACTTAATCGTCACGGTTTAATAATTACAGACTTAATAAATTTATTAGATCTGGTTAAACCGTGATAAGAAATCCAAAGTCGTAAAATTGGATTTAGTGCCTAAACCAGTGGTTTTCTAATTTGATTTGGTTGGACCAAATAAATTGAGAAAATCCGGTTTAGTAAATAACCGGTTGACAATTGTGGTCATCGTAGTAATTAATTTTGGTTAGACCAATTTTAATGAACCAGACCGGTTATGTCATTTAATTGGACAATTGGGTTATGTCTTGGACATAGACCAATTCTTGGGCCATGGGCCAAGAAGTTAAAACAATTGGGCCAATTATTTGAGTCTTTTCTTCAGATTATTTTAAAATTCATTTAATAATTAAAATTTGATTTTAAAATTAATCAGTTTCCAAAATTTCAAATTAGAAAGTTTCTTAGAATAGAAGTTTCTAGATTTGCATGTTTTGGATATTTATGAAATTTCTATAGTTAGAAAGTTTCCAATTTTAGGAAGTTTCCAATTTTAGAAAGTTTCCAAAATCAGTAGGTTTCCCAAAATGGAAAGTTTCCCAAAATAGTAATCTTCTATTTTGGGATGAAATTTTAAGAAAAACCTACAAACCTCAAATAATATCAAGCGTTGGATGTCTTGTCCAGATTATGTCAGCTGTTGAAGACCATTCAATCGTACACACGGCCTTACAGTGTGAGGGTGTCTATCTTTTGCGTGGTTAAGACAGTTTGTGATTCATTGATGTCATTGGGAGTCCCAGACATTAGTGATTACATGACTGTATAGTCTGGTTTTCTTGACTAGGCCATCGGGAGTCCCGGGCCTTGAGACATCAGAGTGGATTGGGCCTCGGGCCCAGATTCACAACCAAGAGTTATATCACGGATATAATTAGCCGAGATAGGGCTTACCGATATAAGCTAAGGTTGGGTGACGGCCAGTGGCCCACTTTGATCTTAGTTATATGTGGATCTTGGAATCATTATATTCTATTGAGGGTAACTGATGTTATTGAATATAATGAGAGATTAATCATATTAACTATAATGCGAGATTAATCATATTGAACATATTAACTAAAATCCTTTTATCTTATATTTTAGCTATGACTACTACAAGCACACAAAACACATTCTCAATCCGGTCTGTTCTCGACAAGGAGAAGCTGACTGGAACGAACTTCCTGACGTGGTCAAGGAACTTGAGGCTGGTCCTCAATCAGGAGAAGAAGGAATATGTCCTTCGTGATCCCCTCCCCGAGAGGCCTCCTAACAATGCCGCCAGGACTCTGCATAATGCTTGGGAAAAGCATTCGTCAGATGAAAATGATGTCTATTGCCTGATGTTGGCGACCATGACTGCTGAGCTGCAAATGCAGTTCGAGAGTGTGTTGTCGCCCATCGAGATAATGGCAAGCCTGAAATCGCTTTTTCAGGAGCAGGCAAGGACTGAGAGGTTCCAGACAGTTAAGAACCTCTTAGACTGTAAGTTGGCTGCAAATTCGGCAGTGAGTCCTCATGTCTTGAAGATGATGGGTTATCTCGATCATCTTCAGAAACTCGACTGCCCTATCAGCCAGGAACTTGCCTGCGACATCGTTCTGCAGTCTTTACCTGCAAGCTATGATCAGTTCATCATGAACTTCAATATGTATGGCTTGAGTAAGACATTGCATGAGCTTCACGGAATGCTCAAGACTGCAGAGCCCAACTTGAGGAAAGCCAAGGACCCCAATGTGCTTATGGTGCAGAAGGGCAAGGGCTTTAAGAAATCCTCTGCCAAGGACAAAGGAAAGGCTAAGGCTGTTCAAGTCTCGGACAAGGACACGCCAAAGCCCAAGTCCAAGGCTGGGCCTACTGACATCTGCAGGTTCTGCAAAGAACCAGGGCACTGGAGGAGAGAATGTAAGAAATTCCTGGAAGGTCTAAAGGAATTGAAGAAGAAGACTCTGGAGACTTCTTCGTCAGGTATTTTTGTTAAACTACTTCTGATAATACCTCATGGGTTATGGATACTGGTTGTGGGGCTCATATTTGTACTAATATGCAGGCACTCAGCAACAGTAGGAGGCTGAAGCAAGGACAAGTGGAGCTACGAGTTGGGAATGGAGCGAAAGTTCCTGCACTAGCTGTAGGCACATACTTGTTGTCTTTACCTTCGGGATTGGTTTTAGAACTCAATAATTGTTATTTTGTACCTGCGATAAGCAGAAATATTATTTCAATTTCTTTGTTGGATTTGGAAGGTTATGATTTTTCAGTTAAGAATAAATTATGTTCCTTGAATCGCAACAATTTGTTCTATGGTTGTGCCCCTCTTACGAATGGGCTTTACATACTTGATCAATCCGCGCCAATTTATAACATTAATACCAAACGGTTCAAACCTAATGAGGAGAACCGAACGTTTCTATGGCATTGTCGTTTAGGGCACATCAGTGAGAAACACATTAAGAGGCTCCATACGAATGGACTTCTTGGCTCGTTTGACTTTGAGTCATGTGAGAAATGCGAATCCTGCATGATGGGCAAAATGACGCGGGCCCCCTTTAATAAACCTAACGAGAGGGCCAGTGATTTATTGGGCCTGATACACACTGATGTGTGTGGCCCAATGTCCACAAATGCAAGAGGAAACTATCAGTACTTCATTATCTTCACTGATGACTTCAGTAGGTATGGATATGTTTATTTAATGAAACATAAGTCTGAATCGTTTGAGAAATTCAGAGAATTCCAAAATGAAGTACAGAACCAAGAGTTCAGTGATCATCTAAGAGAGTGTGGGATAGTTTCCCAACTCACTCCTCCTGGAACACCACAATGGAATGGTGTGTCTGAGAGGAGGAATCGGACATTATTGGATATGGTTCGGTCTATGATGAGTCACACAGACCTTCCAATATCCCTTTGGGGATATGCTCTGCTAACAGCAGTGTTCACTCTAAATAGAGCGCCATCAAAAGCAGTAGCTAAGACACCATATGAATTATGGAATGGGGAAGCTCCAGTGCTGTCTTATCTTAGAATTTGGGGTTGTGAAGCCTATGTCAAGAGATTGATCTCTGACAAGCTTACACCAAAGTCTGATAAATGCTACTTCATTGGTTATCCGAAGGAGACCAAGGCTTATTACTTCTACCTACGATCCGAGAACAAGATCTTTGTTGCCCGGGATTGTAATTTTCTTGAGAGGGAGTTTCTCTCTAAGAAAAACAGTGGGAGTAAGGTACTGCTTGAAGAAATTCAAGATGAACAGGATACTGCTCAACCTAATGAGGAAGAGCAGCAGGAGGACCTACAAGAAATTGTAGAGCCTGAACCTGTAGTACCTGAAGTTCGAAGATCCGGGAGGATCCGTCACGAACCCGAGAGATATCAAGGATTCCTCGTGACTAACTGTCATGATCTTCTGATCATTGATGGTGATGAACCATCGAACTTCAATCAAGCCATGATGGGCCCAGATTCCTCCAAGTGGCGCAAGGCCACTGATTCCGAAATGGACTCCATGTCGGTCAACCAAGTGTTTTCGTTGGTTGACTTACCCGCTGGTGTAAAAGCCATCGAGTGCAAATGGATCTTCAAGAAGAAGATTGACGTGGATGGAAATGTCCAGATTTATAAAGCCAGGTTGGTGGCAAAAGGTTTCAGACAAGTTCGCGGTGTGGATTATGATGAAACCTATTCCCCAGTGGCTATGATGAAATCTATTCGGATTCTACTAGCAACTGCAGCTTTTCATGATTATGAAATTTGGCAGATGGACGTGAAAACCGCCTTCCTGAATGGCATTCTGGAAGAGGATGTGTATATGACACAACCTGACGGTTACATAGATCCAAAGAATGCTGGGAAAGTATGCAAGCTTCATAAATCCATTTATAGATTGAAGCAAGCATCGAGGAGCTGGAATCTTCGTTTTGATGAAGCGATCAAGCAATTTGACTTCATCAGAAACGAAGAAGAACAATGCGTGTATAAGAAAACTAGTGGGAGCAAGATAGTATTTCTTATTCTGTATGTCGATGACATACTACTTCTCGGAAACGACGTACCAATGCTGAAGTCGGTAAAGGACTGGCTTGGAAGTTGTTTTTCCATGAAAGACATGGGTGAAGCCGCATACATTCTTGGAATAAGGATCTACCGGGATAGATCTAAAAGGCTGATAGGCTTGTGTCAAGATTCATACATTGACAAAGTCCTGCATAGATTCAGCATGGCAGATTCCAAGAAGGGCTTCACGCCAATGGTACATGGCACAACGCTAAGCAAGAAGCAGAGCCCTACGACGGCTGCTGAGCTTGAGCGCATGAAGAATATTCCTTATGCATCTGCAATAGGATCTGTCATGTATGCCATGATCTGTACTCGTCCTGATGTTGCTTATGCATTGAGCATGACGAGTAGATACCAGTCAAATCCAGGTGAAAACCACTGGATTGCCGTCAAGAATATCCTGAAGTATCTAAGACATACTAAGGATAAGTTCTTGGTGTACGGCGGAAGTAATGTGCTTGAAGTCAGTGGATTCACGGACGCAAGTTTCCAGACAGACCAAGATGATTTCCGGTCACAATCCGGTTATATCTTTTGTCTGAATGGCGGTGCAATCAGTTGGAGAAGCTCCAAGCAAGACACCGTTGCTGATTCCACTACAGAAGCTGAATATATCGCCGCTTCGGAAGCAGCGAAGGAAGCTGTTTGGATACAAAAGTTCATTATTGAACTAGGTGTGATACCAAATGCGGCTGAGCCTCTGGCACTGTTTTGTGATAACAATGGTGCTATTGCTCAGGCAAAGGAACCAAGATCACACCAGAAATCCAAGCATGTACTAAGAAGATTTCACTTGATACGTGACATCATTAATAGAAAGGAAGTCAAGATCAGCCGAGTTCAGACAGATGATAACGTCGCTGATCCATTGACAAAGCCACTCCCAAGACCTAAGCCCGAGTTCCTGACTGAAGCTGTAGGCATTAGAGACATTGAAATGTAATCTAAATTTGAGTGGGAGTTTGAGGGCTTTATTTAGTTATTGATATGTTCTTGTAAAACATTTGAGATGTTTAATAATAAAATTATAACGTCGCTGATCCATTGACAAAGCCACTCCCAAGACCTAAGCCCGAGTTCCTGACTGAAGCTGTAGGCATTAGAGACATTGAAATGTAATCTAAATTTGAGTGGGAGTTTGAGGGCTTTATTTAGTTATTGATATGTTCTTGTAAAACATTTGAGATGTTTAATAATAAAATTATTATTTCAATATTATTTTAACTGTGATGAAATAATCGTTCCAAAATGATATGAACCATTTTATAGGTCATCGAAGTAAGTGACTTGATCTTGAGTCATCAAAGTCATTTAGCTTGATCATGAGACCCTATATTTGATAGATGGCTTATATCATCCTGTCCCTAGTCGAAGGTTGTTGAAATTAGAACACCAACAACCGCGTGAGACTAGATTAGTATGTGACTTATGACAAAGTCTCAGGATGTCATAGATGCACGGCATCAAAGTCAGTACATAGGTGTATGTTGGGGTACATACGACCGGACAAGACCCGCTTATAAGAACTCTTCAGGATATTTATATCTGTGTCATAGGAGATTCTTACTACGACTATAGAGTATAGTCCTTAGACCTGAGTTCGCATGCATGTGACTGCACATGAACTGATGCACTTTGATCATTGTCTAACACTGTCGTTAAGCGATAGTTATAAGGACCCTGTTTGGGTGTATTATGAAATGAGTAGTTTACAGTGATGGAACAAGACGGAATTTGTCCCTCCAATATAAATGGAGTGAATATCTCTAGGCCAATCGGAGATTTGAATACTGGAAAATGCATGGCCATGCTCAAACGGACTGTCCCGAGTCGTTTGGATTGTCAGTATCAAATCAGAGTCCGATGAACAAGATTAGGCTTTATAAGGATGACACTCATCTTGCCTTATGACTAATCGAGATATTGAGACAAAAGTAATATGAATACAGAGATTCCAGTACAAGTGGGAGATTGTTGGAATTATGTCCAGTAATCTCTGTACTGTCTCTAGAAAGTAAGAGTATGTCAATGATCAGACATAAGTCATATAATACTGGGGGTCATGATGGCTTGCTAGAGTCCGCTCATGATCTATAAGTCTTGGACTTATTGCCTTTATTATATGATCCCATATGGGTCACACGCCTAAGCTAACAGGAAACTATGAAGGAACGGTTTAGCAGAAGTACGGTAAAAGTGCTAGGCATTTACTGTACTTAGAGAGATAGAAGGGCCTGATTAAATCCAAGGGATTTAATCAGACTGAGAATTGGGCCCAAAAGCCCATGAGAACTAAAAGGAGTTTTAATGAATAAAACTTGACCTAGCTCTCTAATTTCCCTAAGCCTCTCTGCGCCTCTCTCTCTCTCTTTCTGCGCCTCCTCCCTTCTGGTCTAGCAGCCAACTTCCTGAAGTGTGCGTGTGTGAACCTTTGGAGGAGCTGTCTCTTGGCGGTTCTGCTGATCTCTGACTCGTACCTCTCAATTCCGCTGCATAACAAGGTATTAGGTGAGATCCTTTATGATTCAGCAAGAGAACCTAGATCCAATCTGTTTAGTAGGAATCAATCAATGAGAAATTGAATCAGGATAAACACTAAACAATCCTTCAACATCATGTGCTGGTTCTCCACCGAGTTTTATCTGATGCTGGTAATCGACAAGAAAGGCATTTGAAAATGACTTTTGTGTCCATAACCTCTCACAAAAAACAATGGATAGTCTTCGTAGTTTATTGGTTGTTGCGAAAAGATGTTGTGCGATTGGGAATCGCTGAAATCCATGTACTTCCATCGTGGGTTTAGTCTTTACCGGGATATATCTGATTCTAGCCATTAGAATAGAGCTGCTCTGCAATACCATCCACAAGTTCTTGCGTGATGAGTTACTTGGTCGGGTGATGCATTCTAGTACTCTTCTACCTTTTTAGGCTCGGCGGAGCTGGTAAACATAACCATGATCAATTGTTTTGACAGAAGCGCATGACACCAATATAGCAACAACATGCGACTTCTTTTCAAAGAAATCTTATTCCATTAAAGCGTAAACGGTGGTTTAGTTTTCGCGGGTACCAATTATAGAGAAACAAGGTAGTAGAGCCAGTCAACCATTGTTATTGGCTCGGTGTATCTCTCCATCTCTTTTCTTTCCTGGTTTATAATAAATAGTAGAAAATTAGGTTTTTGGACAAATATAATAAAATAAAGAAATAAAAGTATCGTAGAATGGAACTAACTAGAAAATTAGAAAGAAATAGGAAAACTAATAATTAGTAAATCAAATAATAAAATTGGAGAAATGAACTAGGAAAACTAACAATATGATTAGTTTTTTGGTTGGATGGTTAAGGCTAAAAGAGACATTTCACAGGCAAAAAATTAAAGTAAAAATTAAAAGATACAAGATTCCTATTAGAAAGATAATAAGATACAGTAGATGTAATATTTCCGTAGATGTAGTCCATCGATGTACTGTCTCTCTAGAGATATAAATAGCTGAAAGCAAAGACTTATATTGATGTAGGTATTCAAAGCAACATGTTGTAGTTTTCGCAAATCCGATAAATTGAACTTGAAACATATAAGTCTCCTAAATTCATCTCTTTATCACTTAACAACAAATCTTTGGACAAAATGCATATACTAAGGAAACAATTTTACTCAAAGAGCCAAACACAATATAAAAGATATACGATGACGCAACTTTTATAACATTGTGTCTCCAGTCAAAAATATTTTTAATGTAGTTACTGCTTAACCAAAAAAAAAAATTGTAATGTTGGTTCTGAATTAGCATACAACACTATTATCTATTTTCACAAGAAACGTGTCCCGGTTGATTCTACCAGCTCTAGATGTGGTTCTGATGAGAAAGTATTTATTTATTTTATTTTTTTGATCAAATATGAGAAAGTATCAATCCTCGCTTCTTTGATTATTTCGAAGAGATCTGGCGGGAAGCAAATGTACCAAACTTGGACTATCACGGGTTCCATCATGATGTTGAAGTAAATCTGGTACCAATATGGTTGTTATGGTGTGTGTATATATATATTTGGAAATCCTGGAACAAACTTGTGTTTAACAACAGATTCTCAAATACATCAAGAGAAACAAATTTTTCCTTAAAGTCTATGTTTCTGCAACTATATATGTGCTCATCCTCAAGCAGCATCTTCTCATTCTCGGGTGTTTGCTCACAACCCAATTACTTGGATTACACCTTCTCCGGGATTCATCAAGGGCAATTTCGATGCAGCTTTCAAACCAACTACCCGATGGTCACGTGCGGAATGGGTTGTTACTAATCATTTGGGTGCTTCTCTATCAACTGGCTCAAGACCTATAGGATACCTTTTTATCACCTATAGAAGCAGAAGCTACAACCTTGTGTGTTGCGATGCAAGATATATGCAGCCACTATCATTTTAATATCATTTAGGAATGTCACATTCCTTATTCAAATCCTTATTCACTCTCTTCAAGGAAAAACCGAGGAATGGAGTATTCACAATCTTGTTAAAGATATCCTCTTGCATGCCTCTTCAATTCAGAATCATCAGTTTCATTTTTCCCGAGATTATGCAATCAACTGGCGCAAAATTTAGCCCACACTTACATAAAATATTATTTTTTATGATTTTCTACTGTAATCCTTGATTTTTGTATATTTTAATATCAGTGAAATACTTTGTCGGAAAAATGCGTCCCATAACACAACAAGAAAACATGGGTTTTGGAACATCTGTTTTGGTCAAAAATTCGTCATAAAACACTTTTGCGACGAATTTACAACGAATGATGATTCGTCGTTAAACATTCGACGTAAATTATCCAAAATTCGACGTTAATTCGATGTAAATAATTTTGATATTTATTCGATGTAAAAATTAGGGTGAATTAACATCGAATGCATTAGTTTGTATTCATTGTTAATTAATTGTAAAATTTACATCGATTTTACATCGATATAACAACTCTGAATCTCTTTATCAAACGAGGAAATAACATAAAATATATGGAAGTAAATTCGACCTAAGGTCTTAATAAAAATGTAGAATTACCAACGTCACGTTTAATAAATTAGTTTTATTATTATTAATATTATAATATTTATTTAAATTCGACATTATAAAATATTATTAATTAAAAAATATTATATAAATTAAAATGTTTTACAAATCCAAAATATAAATAATATAGAAAAGTTTTCGATCTAGTGCATCCTTAAATCCCTAAGTTCAGTTCTCCTAAATACACCTTGGCGGGATCTTCAGCTGTCTCGGAGACAAATGATGGTTCCGGCTCATCTTCACCCGCTGTGTCGGAACTCTGTCATGCCTGCTTTTTTGACTTCAAGCCCCGCTAGTTTTGGATTATCCTCAGCTAGGATCTCGACCAAAGTGTTCCAACTAGCGATCTCCTTTTGCTGTGAAGCCACTACAACCTTTGTCTCTGCCAACTCTGCTTGTAGTCAGGACGTATCTTCATAAGTAGTCTGTCGGGGAGCTAACATAGATGCAAAAGGAGTGTCTTGGATAGATCTTAGACTGAGAATCCGTCTTTTCTTCTTCGGAGCCACCTGCAAAAATCAAAGATATATATGTAAGGTAATTAATAATTATTTCACTCTATATTAAACTTAGAAAATAAGTTTTAACACAACAAAATAATTACCTCGGTGAAGATAAGGTCTTTCTCCCGAGTAGTCAACTGCACATGAGTATCTTAGGGAGTTAGCTGATTCTCCCACTCCGTGATCCGCTCCATCGTGTCGTTGTAAATATCGTCCGCCTCCGGACTTACAAACTCTCCATCAATTTATGTGTATGAGTAGCTCTGTAAACATCGTTTAACGATGGGAGCTCACGCCATCGCCTTAAAAAAATACAACAATTAACATTATAAAATATTAAATATTAATTACTTACCATAATGACCGTTTACCGGTAAAAGAAATCTGGCTGGAGGTATGCGGATTTAGCGGATGCCCATCCGGTCCTAAAGTGTTATGCAATGAGAAACAATTAACGGACTTCACGTTGGATGACGGGTCCATCCAAAACCGCTTCAGACCCTCCCAAACCGCGAAGGAGAGGTATGGTGGTCGTCATGCATCTCCCTTCGTCTTCCACTTCTTCTTCCACACGCCGTATTGTTAAGCCGAGTTACAACTTTCTTTACAAAAATCTCCTCTATGGTACCGTTAGCCGCCAAATCCCAATGTTATTTTTGCTAAATCAAATTAAAAAAACTAGTTAAGTAATTTCTCCCAAAAATTATTATATAAATAGTTTTTAAAAACAAAACTTACCGCAAAACATTTGTACCAAGTATCTCAGATTGACTGGTCTCCTTAACTCCAATTGGTGTGCGGCTTTGTAAAATCTCCTTTAGTTGTGTTGGACACACTGTCTAACACAATTATCTATAACAAACCTACAAAAAGCCATATGATTAGATAATAATAATTAATAAAAATAATTATTACCAATAAGTGTTTGGTGGTTAGTCTGGAACTAGTTGTGGTAAAGAGTCTTGACCTGGTAGTGCTAGTAGCTGCTCAACCGTATAATCATCATAGAAATGAGGCTGGTTTTCAGCATGAGGTGCATCAGTATCGTACTCCGGAGGCGGCAGAGTGGGAAGAAAAACATGTGGTTGCGGAACCAAAGGAGGAACATGTGTATGCGGAGGTGAATGGCCCGACCTAGTAATCGACTTCGTAGTGGATGACGACGACGGACACTGAGGTTCGCTTCCACTGCTCTTCCTGGGTATATCAGTTGTCATAGACATAAATGTGTGCATATAATGCTTCTTAGTCGCACGTCGATCAACCATATCTATATAAACATAAGGAAAAAAACAAATATAATTAGCACGGTATCTAACTAAATGTTTTTTAATTATCTAAATATCATCATCCTAAAATATTTCAAAATTCCGTCTCTATCTAAATTCTGTACCTAAACATATATAAATTAACTACCTAAACATTTCTAATTTACAAATCTAAACTACCAGTTATAAAGTGAAAAGGGTTACCATAAATTTCGGTTGAAATTTGCTTGAGAGAGAGAGAGAGAGAGAGAGAGAGAGAGAGAGAGAGAGAGAGAGAGAGAGAGAGAGAGAGAGAGAGAGAGAGAGAGAGAGAGAGAGAGAGAGAGAGAGAGAGAGAGAGAGAGAGAGAGAGAGAGAGAGAGAGAGAGAGAGAGAGAGAGAGAGAGAGAGAGAGAGAGAGAGAGAGAGAGAGAGAGAGAGAGAGAGAGAGAGAGAGAGTGGAGAGTGGTGCACAAATGAGGAGAAAAGTTGGGCACTTTATAGTTGTTGTGGTTGCAAATTCGATGCAAAATTTACGTCGAATTTGCGTTTGCCCCTTGTAAGTTCGATATAAAATTTTAAAAATACACTTGGCTTCACGCGCGTGGTGCCAAAAAGATTTCAGGTGGAGCCAAAAATTTTGAGCAATCGACGTTAATTCTTCTTGAATATAACAATGAAATTACGTCGATAACTTGTAATTTCTTCGCTACGAATTAACAACATATATTTTGAGTTGGGTGTTTGTGGGTTATAAGGGTTTAGGGTTTATATATAGTGTATATGATTAATATATATGGTATTGGCTATATGATTTAACAACAAATTCATAGCCTATACTATTAATTTAAGGAACAAACTATAATTTTTGGTTTATAGTATATTATTTGTGACAAATTTACAACTAATTCTACCTTTCATTGTAAAATCGAAGTAAAATACATCAAATTTATGATCAAAATACGAGTTTATTGTGAATTTACTGTAGATTTAGGGTATAGGGTTTAGGGTTACAAAATATGTTACATATTTATCCAAGTGATGTTTTGAAAGTGATTTTTACTTAGAATAATATCTACATTTGTATGAAACAAAGTGATTTTGTCAGCAGACCTACGTTCGTCCCCATATGGCCAAGGGCTCTCAACCTTCAATGGCGTTCACGTCTTTCGTGAAGTGAGCTTTGTAATCTCGGCCGTAAGTTGCATCTATATGTTGTGGACTCGTACCTATTTCGAAGAAGCTAGCGGTTCCCTTCGCCTTTTCTGTTGCCTGAAAGTATGCAGCTCTGAGACTCAAATAGGACTCTACGAATATTACCACGTCACTCATTCTTGTTTCTATGTAGTATAATTTTTCTGTCTTCTTCAACACGTCTTAAATAGAGGAAACTGAAAAGAAAAGACTTAGGTGGATTGGTTCTTTGACAAACTAGTTTCCGTTAAGTTAATCAAACTGATTTTACTAAAAGAAACAAAATAAAGTTATACATGCATTGCAGGTATGATACATCTTCTAGACAAGTTATATATGTCTAAGCCAGAGTCAAGCTGTATGTATGTATGAGCCATAGTCAAGTCGCATACTACCAAGTCGTTTGTACCTCAGAAGCAAGGTTTTTGAGTTCAAGGTGAATATGAAAGAGAAATAGTTTTTTTTTTTGAAAGAGAAATAGTTGAGAATAGTTGCAGATTTAAAAAAGGAAGGGGTTGATGTGTCTGATGAAAGCAAAGCCATAGGGCTTCTTATTTCTCTCCGCCACCTCGACCACAAAAGAAACAGAAGAAAGCCTAAGGATAAACCAATCTAGACGACACCGGTTCAATTCTTTATCGGTTTGGGATGTAGAAAGGTTAAGAAGTTTTTCCATTCTATATTAAGGAGAGATCAACACACAAAAATTCAAAGTCTCCCTTATCATTGTTTATATTCACATTTTATTTATGGATTTTGTGCAGATGTCAATGATTCTCCGGTTTGTGCATTAGATTAACATTCACTCTCTCTTTCAGTTTAGATACATTAGATTATCAATGAATGGTTTAGATTGGTTCTATTCGGTTCATTCTTTAAGTGATTCTGAGTACAAAAAAACATTTAAAAGTTGGCAGCAGTAACCCGATATAACTATCATATTTCGGTTTAGTTGGAATTAATTTGACTTGGTTGTCTTCAATTTGGTTCGGTTCAATCTCTCAAACCAAATCCCCCAAATGAATATTAAATTTTAATTTTGACTAAACTTTTATAATAATGTATTTAGCTTTCCGTGAATGTAACCTAACTCTCTCTTCCGTAATCGTCAAATCATAAATGTAACGTAATGGTTAACGTAAATGTTATCTAACTTTTTGGTAAAAAATAATAACCGGAAAAACCGAACCAAACTGAACTGAAATTTAATTCAGTAAGTTTCGACGAGAAAAAACCAAAAAATTAAAAATCAAAAAATCAAACCGAAACCGAACTAAAGAACCGAAGTCCAAGGACTAGCCGAGTCGGCATGAAACACACCTTAATTGTAAATGCTACTTTATATTAGTGAATCTAAAAATGCATCAGCTTCGAATCAAACATATCCCCACTGGTTTTTTTAAAAAGAAAAGAAAGATTCATGCTTATAATTGACATTTTCGTGAATGTCCAAATCTGTCTCTCATCCCTTGTTTCCCTTGCCAAACCCAAAAAACAAGGAAAATCCAATTTCTAAATTCAAACTTAGATATGAGTTTGAGGAGAAATTATCTGATTCTCCATATAAGGTTTAAAGACGGCTCTCCACATTTTCCCAGTTACCAAAAAGCAGCACTAAACAATCAATATGAATCATGTAATACAACCGTTATTGGGCTCTCTATGGGTCGGTCGAAAACATTAATATCCATATTATTTACAGGTTTGTGTAAAATTATGTTTATCACTAATATAAAATAAAATAGTTATAATATAACACAAGTAATTTTATTATAAAAAATTGATATGACACTTTAAACAATTTCTATTTTAATGTTAAATATATAATAAAATAAGGTTTGTCAAAAGCACAAGCTTTGTGAGAATAGAATGTGTTTTCTATGAATTTACATTTACCCTTTTTTTCTCTCTCCATTTTATTTGTTGTTGTTTATTTAAAACAAAACAATGATTGTTAAACTTGAATGTATAATATAGAATAACCAAATAAACTAATATTTTAGTTTTTTGTTACAAATTTTACAAATAAATTTTATTTGTTGTTAAAATAACCGGTTTAGGATGTAGAAAGTTTAAGAAGTTTTTCCATTCTATATTAAGGAGAAATCAACACACAAAAATTCAAAGTCTCCCTTATCATTTTTATATTCACATTTTATTTATGGATTTTGTGCAGATGTCAACGATTCTCCGGTTTGTGCATTAGATTAGCATTCACTCTCTCTTTTAATTTGGACACATTAGATTATCAATGAATGGTTTAGATTGGTTCTATTCTGTTCATTCTTTAAGTGATTCCGAGTACAAAAAGCATTTAAAAGCAGCCGGGAGTAACCTGATATAACTATCACATTTCGGTTTAGCTGGGATTAATTTGGCTTGGTTATCTTCAATTTGGTTCGGTTAAATATCTCAAACCAAATCCCCCTAATGAATATTAAATTTTAATTTTGACTAAACTTTTATAATAATGTATTTAGCTTTTCGTGAATGTTACCTAACTCTCTCTTCTGTAATCGTTAAGTCATAAATGTAATGTAATGTTTAACATAAATGTTACCTAACTTTTGGTAAAAAAAATAATAACCGGAAAACCGAACCAAACTGAACCGAAATTTAATTCGGCTAGTTTCGGCGAGAAAAAACCGCAAAAATTAAAAAATCAAAAAATCAAACCGAAACTGAACTAAAGGACCTAAGTCCCAGGTCTAGCCGAGTTGGCATGAAACACACCTTAATTGTAAATGCTATTTTATATTAGTGAATCTAAAAACGCATCAGCTTCGAATCAAACAGATCCCCACTGTTTTTTAAAAGAAAAGAAAGATTCATGCTTATAATTGACCTTGTTCGTGAATGTCCAAATCTGTCTCTCATCCTTTTTCCCCTGACCAAACCCACAAATCAAGGAAGATCTACTTTCTAAATTCAAACTTCGATATGAGTTTGAGGAGAAATGATAAGATTCTACATATAAGGTTTAATGACTGCTCTCCACATTTTCCTCAGTTACCAAAAAGCAACACTAGACGATCAATATGAATCATGTAATATAATTGTTATTGGGCTCTCTATGGGTCGGTCGAAAACATTAATATCTGTATTATTTGTGTGAAATCGTGTTTATCACTAATATAAAATAAAATAGTTAGAGTATAACGCAAGTAATTTTATTATAAAAATTGATATGACACTTTAAACAATTTCCATTTTAAAATATATTTTTATTTGATGGAAAAAAATATTTTTTTCTAAATTTTTTAATGTTAAATATATAACAAAGTAAGGTTTGTCAAAATCACAAGCTTTGTGAGAATAAAATGTGTTTTCTATGAATTTACACTTGCCTTTTATTTTTTCTCTCTCCGTTTTATTTGTTTTTATTTAATTAAAACAAAAATGATTGTTAAATATGAATGTATAATATAAAATAACCAAATAAATTAATATTTTAATTTTTGTTACAAATTTTACAAATAAATTTTATTTGTTGTTAAAATAACTGGTTTGGGGTGTAGAAAGTTTAAAAAGTTTTTCCATTCTATATTAAGGAGAGATCAACACACAAAAATTCAAAGTCTCCCTTATCATTGTTTATATTCAACGATTCTCCGGTTTTTTTCATTAGATTAGCATGCACTCTCTCTTTCAGTTTAGATACATTAGATTATCAATGAATGATTTAGATTGGTTCTATTAGGTTTATTCTTTAAGTGATTCCAAGTACAAAAAGCATTTAAAAGCTGGCGGGAGTAACCTGATATAACTATCACATTTCAGTTTAGTTGGGATTAATTTGGTTGGTTATCTTAAATTTGGTTCAGTTAAATCTCTCAACCCTAATCTCCCTAATGAATATTAAATTTTAATTTTGACGAAACCTTTATAATAATGTATTTAGCTTTCCGTGAATGTTACCTAACTCTCTCTTCTGTAATCGTTAAGTCATAAATGTAACGTAATGGTTAGCGTAAATTTTACCTACCTTTTGGTAGAAAAATAATAACCGGAAAACCGAAAATCAAACCAAACTGAACCAAAATTTAATTTGGCTAGTTTCGGCAAAAAAAATTAAAAAAATTAAAAAACCAAAAAATCAAACCGAAACCGAACTAAAGAACTGAAGTCCCAGGCCTAGCCGAGTCAGCATGAAACACACATTAATTGTAAATGCTATTTTATATTAGCGAATCTAAAAACGCATCAGCTTCGAATCAAACAGATCCCCACTGTTTTTTAAAAAGAAAGAAAGATTCATGCTTATAATTGACCTTTTCGTGAATGTCCAAATCTGTCTCTCATCCTTTTCCCCCTGACCAAACCCACAAAACAAGGAAGATCCACTTTCTAAATTCAAACTTCGATATGATTTTGAGGAGAAATGATCTGATTTTCCATATAAGGTTTAAAGACTACTCTCCACATTTCCTCAGTTACCAAAAAGCAGCACTAGACGATCAATATGAATCATGTAATATAATTGTTATTGGGCTCTCTATGGGTCGGTCGAAAACATTAATATCCATATTATTTAGAGGTTTGTGTGAAATCGTGTTTATCACTAATATAAAATAAAATAGTTACAGTATAACACAAGTAGTTTTAATATATAAAAAATTGATATGACACTTTAAGCAATTTCCATTTTAAAATATATTTTAATTTGATGGAAAAAAATATATTTTTTTAAATTTTAATGTTAAATATATAATAAAGTAAGGTTTGTCAAAACCACAAGCTTTGTGAGAATAAAATGTGTTTTCTATGAATTTACACTTGCCTTTATTTTTTTCTCTTTCCGTTTTATTTGTTGTTACTTATTTAAAACAAAAATGATTGTTAAATATGAATGTATAATATAAAATAACTAAATAAATTAATATTTTAATTTTCTGGTATAAATTTTACAAATAAATTTTATTTGTTGTTAAAATAACCGGTTTGGGATGTAGAAAATTTAAAAAGTTTTTCCATTCTATATTAAGGAGAGATCAAAAAAAAAAAATCAAAGTCTCTCTTATCATTGTTTTTTTTTTTTGTCAATCTCTTATCATTGTTTATATTCATATTTTATTTATGGATTTTGTGTAGATGTCAACGATTCTGCGGTTTGTGTATTAGATTATCATTCACTCTCTTTCAGTTTAGATACATTAGATTATCAATGAATGGTTTAGATGAAGGATTGTTTAGTATATCCTGATTCAATTTCTCATTGATTGATCCTACTAAACATGCTTGGATCTAGGTTCTCTTGCTGAATCATAAAAGATCTCACCTAATACCTTGTTATGCAGCGGAATGGAGAGGTATGGGTCAGAGATCAGCAGAACCGCCAAGAGACAGCTCCTCCAAAGGTTCACACACGCACACTGATAGGTCAAGAATTAATCCCTATACTAAACTGCAAGTGAACAGCAATGTCAAAGTAGTATATAGGGTTATCGAATCCACAGGGACACTTGGTCTCAAGAGAATCAAACCGTAGGGAATGAATACTAGAAATAAGCAATGTGATTGTATTGAAAATAGTGCAAGAAAGTAAATCAGTAGCAGAGATTATTGGTTGTGAAAGCAAGTAATTAAAAGCGTCAAACCTAGGGTATTCTCAGGAAATCAGACTAGCAGACAGTTCATTCAGCAAGGATCTAATTAAGCGCAGTTCTAGAACTCAAAACACAGATATAGAATTAACCAAATTCCTTTGCGATAATTCTCTAAGTCTAAGTGCAGCAAACCAAACTTCCGTTTGCGAGAACTAACAGATTAAACTAGCAATAAGTTCGAGTTTGATATGTTCACAATTATCCTAAACCAAACTTTCGTTTGCGCAAAGTTTAATTGCCCAATTTTAATTAGTTCTGGTTCCTAAACCCCACTTCCGTGACGTATTTAGCAACCTAAGATCTAGATTCTAATTGATCAGGTTAGAACTAGCTTTAAGCACAATTAAATTGAAGAACAGATGTAGTTTGAATCCTTAACTGAAATTGAACAAGTCTAGCAAGTCATGAAATCCTATGTGAGAAACCCTAAGTCTAACTAGGAATCTACTCAGACATAGATAATGAAAACATGATCATATGATAAGTAAATTGCATAAAAGAATAAGAGTAAAAGGGGTTCGAAATCTTCTCCAAATACAGATGATGAATCAGGTTCAGATCAGCCCCAAAAGCTCTAAAAATCCTCTGCTCTTAATTATGAAAACCAACTATAAAGCGTATGTCAAAACTTCTAATAAAAACTCTAAAAACTCTATTATATAGGCATAATCTCGGATGGGGCTTCTGTGTAAATACTGGAACTATCTTGGGCTTCTTTGTAAATCTTCAATACTTGTCAAACCGACGTGTACGGCCCATCTCGCGACTGCATCGATCGATGCATTGAGTGCAACGATCGACGCATGATCAATTATACGAACAGTGAATTAAGCTCTCGGCCAAAACGTCCCAAAAGTCCCAAAATGCTCCAAATATCTCCAATTAGCTCCAAATCCTGATTTAACCTGTAAAAGACTCTAAACAAAGACAAAAGACACTAAAACACATCTATATCATGGTCTAAAATGGGTAAAAACCATGATATATCAACTCCCCCACACTTAGCCTTTGCTTGCCCTCAAGCAAAACATAGAACTAAAACATGGTGAAGAGGTTTGAAAACTCTTCAGAAACTCATTTCATCTTAGAAGCTACAATACTCAGATTCCCCTTAGTAAACCACTGAAAGAATTAATCACAGGATATCAAGACCAACATGTACTTCCCCCACACTTAGCAACTGTCCTAGGTAAACTCCACAATCACATTCAAGCATTCAAATTCTCCCTACTGACTTCTGCAAGTATTTAAGTGCGGTCTCACCTAAGGAGTATCGATCTAAAGGCACATGGATTCTTACCTAATCAGCTCTAGACCACCATACTATCTTTCTCTAGTCCCTTTCTTCTCTTTCCCTTCTTTAACAACTGATTTTTCCCCACTGGGTATCATTTTATTTTTTTTATCAGTGTTCTTCCCGTTATGGGGTGTACTTTGGACACATTCCATGGATCACATGAGAGATAATAGTGTTTGCTACTATTCCCATGACCACTTCGGAGTTACTAACTCATCCTCAGTTTATTATTATTTTTTTTTTTACTTTATAGAAGGGGAGAAGGGAACTAAATAGGATAGGTTGACAGGCTGTGTCAGAACTAACAGGGAATCCGACATAAAGTATACCAAGCCCTTAGGTGAGAAAATCTAAGTCAGTATTAGGGGTGAAGTCAGTAAAGGATCCTCTGGTACCTGAAGTGATATGGGTGTTCCCAGTAGGTTGATCTGTGATGGGGTTTTCTAATAGTCAGAGATAGATCCTGCAACTTCATCCCAATGGTTACTTAAGTTCCTGCAAGTTTTGTAAATCTCCTCCGAAAATCATAGTTTCTTACTTAAACAATTTGACTCAATAAAACAATTTTGAAAAAACGGACTGACTCATAAGAAAACAGAAAGATAAACGTCAGTAGCACCTCCCCCACACTTAAGACACACTGTCCCCAGTAGTGTCCAGCGAAGGATCGGTAAAAAGAAAATAAATAAAAAAATTGAAAAAGGTGAGTTTATGTCTGTCGGGTTACCTCTGTCGCACAGCATCGATCGGTGCATTAGATGCATCGACCGTTACTTGGCGACTTTTCGTGTATAGTCGATCGTTGCTCAGGACCGCAACGATCGCTGCAATGCGATTCCTTTCGTGTTGTGACGATCGTTGCAGATATGCATCGATCGCTGCACTGCGATTTAATCCGAGACCTGCAAACATGACTGCACCAGAAACAAAAACAAACGTAAAATCCTAACAAAAACACCAAAAATTAAAAAGAAAAACACCAGTACCTAATGGTGGGTTGCCTCCCACCCAGCGCTTGTTTAAGGTCAATAGCTTGACCGGACGCGCAAGGGTTTTTCAGGTGGAGGGTGCAGCATCCAGAGGCAAAATCTGTCCCCTGGGAATCTCGGCCTTAGCCCAATAGTGTTTTACCCTCTGCCCATTTACAGCAAACTCATTACCTTCCTTGCCTATTAGTATGACAGCTCCATACGGACGCACTTCTTTTATTGTGTAAGGACCGGACCATCTTGATTTCAGCTTTCCTGGAAACAAGTGTAGACGAGAATTGTATAGAAGTACCTGGTCATTAGGCTCAAACCGTCTAGAAACAATCTTTTTATCATGATAAGCCTTTGTCCTCTCCTTGTACAGCTTTGAGTTCTCATAGGCAAGATGTCTAATCTCATCCAACTCATTAAGTTGTATCAACCTTCTTTCAGCAGCTGGTTTAAGGTCAAAGTTCATCTGCTTTACAGCCCACGCTGCTTTGTGCTCAAGTTCCACAGGCAGATGGCATGCTTTTCCATATAACAAGTGAAATGGAGTAGTCCCCAATGGTGTTTTGAATGCAGTCCTGTAAGCCCATAAAGCATCATCAAGCTTAGCTGCCCAATCTTTTCTTGTCTTCCCAACTGTTTTCTCCAAGATCTCCTTGATTTGTCTGTTGGAAACTTCTACCTGTCCACTAG
Source organism: Orychophragmus violaceus (assembly GCA_030180135.1). Taxonomy (NCBI): domain Eukaryota; kingdom Viridiplantae; phylum Streptophyta; class Magnoliopsida; order Brassicales; family Brassicaceae; genus Orychophragmus; species Orychophragmus violaceus. Next base: position 84,887,164 of record CM058230.1, on the reverse strand, counting down.
TCTGTGGGTGATAAGGAGTAGCAACTCGGTGATGCACCCCATGCTTCTTCAAGAGCTTCTCAAATACCTTATTAATAAAGTGAGACCCTCCATCACTAATTACTATCCGAGGTACTCCAAATCTAGGGAATATGATGGATTTGAACAGCTTAATGACTACTGAAGAATCATTGGTTGGACTAGCTATTGCTTCTACCCACTTAGATACATAATCCACAGCAACTAATATGAACTTATTCCCATAAGATGAGGGAAAGGGACCCATAAAATCTATGCCCCAGCAATCAAAAACCTCAACCTCAAGAATGAAATTCTGAGGCATCTCATGCTTTCTGCTGATTTTCCCTCTCCTTTGGCAGGCATCTGCAGGTCGAAGTATCTGACGCGGGACTGCAACGATCGATAGAATCCATCAATCTTGTGTAGCACATTGCAGGCTCGTCCTGTAGGTATTCCAACTCCAAAATAGAACTCAGTAAGGCTCTTTCTAGTGGGTCCTCATCATGTGATTGATGGAAGTACTCTGCAGCCAAATCACCTAATGTGTCCACATAGAAGGTCTGCCCATCAATGGTTGGTCTCTTTACCAGCTTGTTCATGTCAAAACTCATCTTCAGATCACCCACATTCAGAATTATCTTACCTCCTTGACAGTCAATCATTGCACCAGCTGTTGCTAAGAAAGACCTGCCTAGAATTAATGGGTCTTTTGGCTCCTGTCCATATTGTAGAACCACAAAATCAGTTGGAATCACACACTTGCCAACAGTTATAGGCACATCCTCTATTACTCCTTCAGGAATCCTGACTGATCTGTCTGCCAAAACTAGCGATATCCTAGTTGGTATAAAGTCTGTCATCCCTAGTCTTTTAGCAACCGAGAGGGGCATCAGATTTACACTAGAGCCAAGATCACATAGGGACCTTTCGAACCTCTCCTTGTAGATAGCACAATCTAATACGAAGCTGCCTGGATCTTTCAATTTCTCTGGAATTCTACCTTGAACCACTGCACTACATACCTCATTTAGCATCATTATGCTTTCTTCATCAGACCATTTACCAGAAATTGCATCCTTAAGGCATCTCTTCATCATGGGGGAGGTTTCAATAGAATCCAACAAAGGTACCTCAACCTTCACCTTTTTTATGAACTCCTTCCATTTTGCATATTGCCTATCATTCCTAGCTTTTCTGGGATTCTTGGGATAAGGTATCCTAGGCTTGTATACCCTTTCAGCTGGCTGTTTTGGGTTTTCAGCACCCGAACTTTCTGTAGTTACCTTGTGTCGATCGTTGCCCTTGTTGCACCGATCGATGCTAGGCGACTTCGTTACGATCTCCGGTTCCTTGGTTTCGCGTGGCAACGATCGTTGCTTGGATGCATCGATCGATGCGCGGCGAATATCGCGTATCTCATCTTCCAACTCTTCAATTTCTACGAGTTCCTCAACGCTTAACTGCTTTTTCTGGCCAGATGACAGCTCTTTACCACTTCTTAATGTCACGGCATTGCATTGGTACTTAGGATTGGCATCAGTCCTTCCCGGGAGATATCCCTCTTCCCTTTGAGCATGCCCAGCAGTTCTTGCAACTCTTGCATCAAGCTCTTTTATGTGCGTGTTCAAACCTTCAAACTTCCCATTCAGCTCCCTGTAGATTGTATCCATCTTTGCGTCAGAATCTGCTGCGTACTTAGTCTGATTCTCCATCAGCTGTCTTAGCATCATCTCTATCTTACTATCAGGCTCATTGGCTTTCTTAAAACCACTTTGCTGAACTCCATTTGAAAATCTGTTTCCCTGCTGATTTCTAAATCTACTGCCTTGGAAACCAGAACCTCCCATGTAATTCACTTCTTCTTCCTGAGTGTCCTCCTCAGTCTGAATTACATCTACATTTTGGGCAAGGTGGACATCTTTCTTACTTGTCAGGAGATTGTAAACTGTGTCCAGCCTAGATCTAATCTCAGTCATGTTAGGGTCCTCTGTACTTACACCGGATTTCTTTCTCATCTCATCCATAGACTTGCAACTGTAGCTGCCAACCAGGTTCTCTATCAACTGCTTAGCTTGTGTAGGAGTCCTGGTATTGAAATTGGCATCACTGGAATTATCTAGCGCAGTCTGATAAGGGAGATCTATGCCTCTGAAGAAAATACCTATCAGCTGTACTTCTGTGAATCCATGGTGTGGACAATCACGCTGATACTGCTTAAATCTCATCCATGCGGTTGTCAAAGGCTCCACAGCTCCTTGTGAAAAAGTGAGTATGTCCTGTCTGGACTGATCTGAGCGCGCAGCGTCGTAGAAGTGACGCAGGAACTCACTCTTTAAGGCTGTCCAAGTAGTATACTGACCAGGTGCCAGTTGTCTCAGCCATGCACTAGCGTCTCCAGCAAGACTGTGCGGAAATAGCTTAAGGAACAGATAGTCCGGGCATACTCCTTCATACTTCATGCCAGTGACTATGTCCTCAAACTTGTCAATGTGATCCATAGGCTGCTCTGATTGAAGACCATGAAAAGCAATCTGCCTCATCAGTTGGTAGTAGATGGTTTTTACCTCAAAATCATTCCTCTCGAAGGCAGGAAGCACTAGAGCTGCTCGGTTTGCATGAAACTCATCAGGTCTATTGTAGTCAGCTAGCGTCCTCTCATGAACTACAATCTCTCTACCTTGAGCTTGATCTTGCGGTTGTTGCTCAGGTTCAGGGGGGTCAGGGATTACATTTCCCTCAGCATCAACCCGATGCCCAGCAGCATTGTACGGGTTGTTATCTTGGTCCCTCAGGGTACCTTCAGCATCTGGTATCAAGATCAGACGTTCTCGAACCATTCTCTCTCTCTTTTCTCTTCTGATAGTCCTCTCTAGACGTCCAAGTTCCTCTAGATTGAGATTAACTAAGCTCGAGTTCGGATTACTTCGAGTGTTCTGCGTTGGCATAAACTGTCTGTAATCGTCCAGCAACGATCGATGCTATCAGTGCAACGATCGATTCAATCTCAAATCGCTCAGTGACGATCGATGCAAGGGTGCAACGATCGACGCAAGGCGAAATTCGTACCTGCGACAGAGAGAAACAGAGAAAAATCAGCAAAATAAAATAAATAAAATAAAAAAAAACGAAAAACAAAAACGAAAAACGAAAAATTTCTAGTAAAACCCTAAGTTCGGTCCTATCGAAGACTCTAAGAGTCCCCGGCAACGGCGCCAAAAACTTGATAGGTCAAGAATTAATCCCTATACTAAACTGCAAGTGAACAGCAATGTCAAAGTAGTATATAGGGTTATCGAATCCACAGGGACACTTGGTCTCAAGAGAATCAAACCGTAGGGAATGAATACTAGAAATAAGCAATGTGATTGTATTGAAAATAGTGCAAGAAAGTAAATCAGTAGCAGAGATTATTGGTTGTGAAAGCAAGTAATTAAAAGCGTCAAACCTAGGGTATTCTCAGGAAATCAGACTAGCAGACAGTTCATTCAGCAAGGATCTAATTAAGCGCAGTTCTAGAACTCAAAACACAGATATAGAATTAACCAAATTCCTTTGCGATAATTCTCTAAGTCTAAGTGCAGCAAACCAAACTTCCGTTTGCGAGAACTAACAGATTAAACTAGCAATAAGTTCGAGTTTGATATGTTCACAATTATCCTAAACCAAACTTTCGTTTGCGCAAAGTTTAATTGCCCAATTTTAATTAGTTCTGGTTCCTAAACCCCACTTCCGTGACGTATTTAGCAACCTAAGATCTAGATTCTAATTGATCAGGTTAGAACTAGCTTTAAGCACAATTAAATTGAAGAACAGATGTAGTTTGAATCCTTAACTGAAATTGAACAAGTCTAGCAAGTCATGAAATCCTATGTGAGAAACCCTAAGTCTAACTAGGAATCTACTCAGACATAGATAATGAAAACATGATCATATGATAAGTAAATTGCATAAAAGAATAAGAGTAAAAGGGGTTCGAAATCTTCTCCAAATACAGATGATGAATCAGGTTCAGATCAGCCCCAAAAGCTCTAAAAATCCTCTGCTCTTAATTATGAAAACCAACTATAAAGCGTATGTCAAAACTTCTAATAAAAACTCTAAAAACTCTATTATATAGGCATAATCTCGGATGGGGCTTCTGTGTAAATACTGGAACTATCTTGGGCTTCTTTGTAAATCTTCAATACTTGTCAAACCGACGTGTACGGCCCATCTCGCGACTGCATCGATCGATGCATTGAGTGCAACGATCGACGCATGATCAATTATACGAACAGTGAATTAAGCTCTCGGCCAAAACGTCCCAAAAGTCCCAAAATGCTCCAAATATCTCCAATTAGCTCCAATCCTGATTTAACCTGTAAAAGACTCTAAACAAAGACAAAAGACACTAAAACACATCTATATCATGGTCTAAAATGGGTAAAAACCATGATATATCACACACTTCAGGAAATTGGCTGCTAGACCAAGGAGGTGGGAGACGCAGAAAGAGAGAGAGAGAGGCGCAGAAGGCTTGGGAGAAAAGTGGCTAGGTTAAGTTTTAATCATAAAACTTATGCCTAGTTCCTTTTGGGCTTTTGGGCCCAATTCTTAGTCTGATTAAATCCCTTGGATTTAATCAGGCCCTTCTATCTCTCCAAGCACAGTAAATGCTTAGCACTTTTACCGTACATCTGCTGAACCGTTCCTTCATAGTTTCCTGTTAGCTTAGGCGTGTGACCCATATGGGATCATATAATAAAGGAAATAAGTCCAAGACTTATAGATCATGAGCGGACTCTAGCAAGCCATCATGACCCCCAGTATTATATGACTTATGTCTGATCATTGACATACTCTTACTTTCTAGAGACAGTACAGAGATTACTGGACATAATTCCAACAATCTCCCACTTGTACTGGAATCTCTGTATTCATATTCATTTTGTCTCAATATCTCGATTAGTCATAAGGCAAGATGAGTGTCATCCTTATAAAGCCTAATCATGTTCATCGGACTCTGATTTGATACTGACAATCCAAACGACTCGGGACAGTCCGTTTGAGCATGGCCATGCATTTTCCAGTATTCAAATCTCCGATTGGCCTAGAGATATTCACTCCATTTATATTGGAGGGATAAATCCCGTCTTGTTCCATCACTGTAAACTACTCATTTCATAATACACCCAAACAAGGTCCTTATAACTATCGCATAACGACAGCGTTAGACAATGATCAAAGCGCATCAGTTGATGTGCAGTCACATGCATGCGAACTCAGGTCTAAGGACTATACTCTATAGTTGTAGTAAGAATCTCTTATGACACAGATATAAATATCCTGAAGAGTTCTTATAAGCGGGTCATGTCCGGTCGTATGTACCCCAACATACACCTATGTACTGACTTTGATGCCGTGCATCTATGACATCCTGAGACTTTGTCATAAGTCACATACCAATCTAGTCTCACGCGGTTGTTGGTGTTCCAATTTCAACAACCTTCGACTAGGGACAGGATGATATAAGCCATCTATCAAATATAGGGTCTCATGATCAAGCTAAATGACTTTGATGACTCAAGATCAAGTCACTTACTTCGATGACCTATAAAATGGTTCATATCATTTTGGAACGATTATTTCATCACAGTTAAAATAATCTTGAAATAATAATTTTATTATTAAACATCTCAAATGTCTTACAAGAACATATCAATAACTAAATAAAGCCCTTTACTAACTCCCACTGAAATTAAGACTACATCTTAATTTCACTTATCCTACAGCAACAGTCCGCGACTCGTGCTTAGGCCTAAGGAGTGGCTTCGTTAATAGATTAGCAACGTTCTCATTCGTTGAAACTTGCTGATCTACTTAACATCTCTGTCATTTATCTCACGGAATAGGTTATACCTACCCTCAAGGTGTTTGGACCTCTGATGTGCAGCTAGTCTCATCTATGCTGGGAATCACATCAAGTTCAGTGACGAACTCTTCTTTCCAAACAACCTCTTTCGCCGCTTCCCAAGCTGCAAAATGTTCAGCTTAAGTCATGGAGTCAGCAACAGTGCCTTTCACCGCCAGATAGACACAAGATATAACCGGACTGTGACTGGAAATCATCTTTGTCCGTTGGAAACTTGCCTTTCAGACTCTACCGACTCGTAGCACCTCACTTTCTCCGTAACTCAAGAACGTATCCTAAGTATTTTCCAAATACTTGAGAATATTCATTACGTCTATCCAGTGATTCTTTGCTGGATTTGACTGGTCTTTACTTGTCTTGCTTAACATTAAAGCAACATCAAAACAAGTACGTGTCATGGCATACATGATAGATCCAATTGCCGACGCATATGGAATATCATCCATGCATTCAAGCTCAACAGTTATCGTGGGACACCGTTTCTTGCTTAACGTAATGCCATGTGACATTGGCATAAAACCCTTTTTGGATTGCTGAAAACGTGTAGGACTTTGTCAATTTAAGAATCCTGACATTTTCCTACCAGCTCTTTTGGATCTCTATCTTTAGATCCAAAGTCCAAGAATATACGTGGCTTTACCCATGTCAATCATTAAAAACAACTCCCAAGCCTGTCCTTTACCGACTGCAGCTTTGGAACGTTATTTCCGAGAATCAATATGTCATCGACATACACTATGAGAAATGCAATATCGCTCCCACTTATCTATTAGCAAACGCACAGTTCCATTTCGTTCCTGTTCAAGTCAAAACCTTGACTACTTCAACAGAACGAAGATTCCAACTCCGATATGTTTGCTTCTATCCATGAATGGATCGATGAAGCTAACTTACACACAGTGTAATTTTTCGGGGTCAGGGCTCACTTTCGCTTCTGCGAATTTCGCAGGTTCGTCACTTTCAATGATCATCAGATCATGGCAATTAATCACGAGAAATCACTCTCGGATTAGTGACGGATTCAAATCTGCGAAATTCAGGCTCTACAGGTGTAGATTCTACAGAAATTTGTAAATCCATCCGCTGCTCTCCCTCAACAGGTTGAGCAGCCTCCTGCATTTCTCGAATTTCTTCGAGTTATACTTTTACTCCCACTGTTTTTCTTGGAAAGCAACTTTCCTTTTAGAAAACAGAATTCCGAACAACCTAACTTCGTTTTCGGAATGGACGTAAAAAGTAACAAGCCTTGGTTTCCCTAGGACAACCAGCAAAGTACCACAACTACAAATACTCAGTAAAGACGAATTTGGATCATTTCCAATCCACATTTAAGTGGTGTCTTTCAACTGATATTGGTAGAACTATTTCAGCGTAAACTTAGATATTTCTAGAGCGTTATTCTTAAAAATATCATGGAAGATTCGCGTGACTCATCTTTAATCATTTCTGATAAGATCTGATTCTTTCTCACAGAAACACCTCCAGGTTTTCAGGAGAAATGAGCTGTGAAACGACTTCACACTCAATCAGATGATCACACCATCAATGACTTAAGTATTCTCACTCGTGATCTAATCCAGAGTCTCAATACTTCAGTCACTCAGATTCTATACCTCATTCTGGAATTCTTTCGACTATTTCAAAGAATTCTGACTCGTGTTTCATCAAATGAACACAGTCATACTCACTGAAATAATCAGTGGAGACAATGAAGTACAGGAAATTTTCTCTGGCATTACTGCTCATTGGGCCACATACATGAGTATGTTCAAGGTCCAATAAGCCTTTGGGCCTTTCTTTAGCTCGGCTAAGATAGGCCCTTTGCCTTTTGGTCCAGTAAGCAGAATTCAAGTCTCATAAGATATTGTATCAAATGAGCCCAACAGTCCATAACTATGGGATTTCTGAATCCGACTTACTCTATGTGACCAAGACTTTTATGCCAAGAAAAATCAGGTTTAATTCATCAGATTTAAACCAATTCGGTATTTATGTTACATTTAGGCACTCTTTGGTTTAAGATATAAAACCCATTCCTTGAATAGGGTGCTACAAATAATATTTCATTAAGATCAAAAGAACAAAAACTTGTCTTTTATCAAAATGAAAAACATTCAAATTCTTACAAGAAAATGAAAAACAACTCTGCTTAAAGCAGGTACATTGTAGCAATTACTTAATACAAAACCAAGCCTCGAAGGCATCTACAAGTGAAAACCCTACGGCTGAGGCAGCGTCCATAGCTCCTTCCAGACATGTAGATCCACTTGTCCTTCCTTCAACATTCTACTGTTTCTTAGGCTCTGCATATTATCACAAATATCAGTGCCACAACCAGTATCCAATACCTATAAGGTAGAACTTGAAGTAATAACATGAATACCTGAGGAAGTAGTCTCATACATCAACTTCAACTCCTCATCATCTTCCATGAATTTAATGCAATCTCTCTTCCAATGCCCTGTCTCTTTACAGTAGCAGCACTTACCAACGTAAGAGGTATCTGACTTGGGCTCAGAAGACACACACTTGCCATGATTCAAAATCTGGACAACTTTGTCTTCACCCTTGTCAGTACTAGGTTTAATAAACCTACCCTTCTCTATTATGAGATTATACTGGGTACTCTTCACGTTTGGCTCAACTGTCTTGAGCATATCATGCAGTTCAGTCAGCGTCTTCGTTAAGCCTTTCTTGATATAGTTCCTTCTGAACTTATCATAGCTTGACGGCAGTGACTGCAGAATGATCTCAGTTGCCAATTCTTGGCTAACTGGACAATCCAGTTTTCTCAGGTTATCAATGTAACCCATCATTTTACTGACATGAGGACTTACTGGATGATCATTTGGTAGCTTGCAGCTAGTGAGAGACTTAACCAACTGGTATCTCTCCACTCTTACCTGCTCCTGAAATTTCAATTTCAGGCTGCTGATCATCTCTATTGGCGACTCCATGTTCTCATATTGCTTCCGCAAGTCTGAGTCCATGGTAGCCAATATCAGACCACGCACATCTACCGCATCATTATAATGCTTATTCCAAGCATCATATACTGCATGGGAGGCATTGGACCCGATCCTCACGGGGAGAGCTCTCTCAAGAATATAGTCCTTTCTCTCCTGCCTGAGGACTAGCCTCAGGTTCCGCGACCAAGTCAAGAAATTTGATCCGTTCAGCTTGTCCATCTCAAGGATAGACCGGATCGAGAAAGTGTTTTGATTGTTTGTGCTAGTCATAACTGAAATTTAAGATAAAAGAATTTTAGTTAATATGTTCAATATGATTAATCTTGCATTATATTCAATATGATTAATCTCGCATTATATTCAATAACATCAGTTACCCTCAATAGAATATAATGATTCCAAGATCCACATATAACTAAGATCAAAGTGGGCCACTGGCCGTCACTCAACCTTAGCTTATATCGGTAAGCCCTATCTCGGCTAATTACATCCGTGATATAACTCTTGGTTGCGAATCTGGGCCCGAGGCCCAATCCACTCTGATGTCTCAAGGCCCGGGACTCCCGATGGCCTAGTCAAGAAAACCAGACTATACAGTCATGTAATCACTAATGTCTGGGACTCCCAATGACATTAATGAATCACAAACTGTCTTACCCACGCAAAATATAGACACCCTCACACTGTAAGGCCATGTGTACAATTGAATGGGTTTCAACAGCTGACATAGACTGGATAAGACATCCAACGCTTGATATTATTTGAGGTTTATAGGTTTTCTTAAAATTTTATTCCCAAAATAGAAGATTACTATTTTTGGAAACTTTCCATTTTTGGAAACCTACTACTTTTGGAAACTTTTATAATTGGAAACTTCCTAAAATTGGAAACTTTCTAACTATAGAAATTTCCTAAATATCCAAAACATGCAAATCTAGAAACTTCTATTCTAAGAAACTTTCTAATTTGAAATTTTGGAAACTGATTAATTTTAAAATCAAATTTTAATTATTAAATGGATTTTAAAATAAATCTGAAGAAAAGACTCAAATAACTGGCCCAATTGTTTTAACTTCTTGGCCCATGGCCCAAGAATTGGTCTATGTCCAAGACATAACTCAATTGTCCAATTAAATGACATAACCGGTCTGGTTCATTAAAATTGGTCTAACCAAAATTAATTACTACGATGACCACAATTGTCAACCGGTTATTTACTAAACCGGATTTTCTCAATTTATTTGGTCCAACCAAATCAAATTAGAAAACCACTGGTTTAGGCACTAAATCCAATTTTACGACTTTGGATTTCTTATCACGGTTTAACCAGTTCTAATAAATTTTATTAAATCTGTAATTATTAAACCGTGACGATTAAGATTTTAATTATCTTAAACCGAACCATAAACCAAACCGAAAATGAACCGGCCCATGCACTCACCATCGATCCGGACAGCAAGCTTCACGCGATCGATCGGGATGTGAGGCGGGACATGATCGGGACGGCTCGGGTCATGCGATCGGGACGAGAGGCGACGGGACGGGACGGGACGCGATCACATAAGCTCGGGTCGAGACGGGACGCGATCGCCGTCGAGCTCTCGCGATCGTGCGAACGACCACGCAACACGATCCTTAAGCGATCGGTTCGTGCGTCTTCGCCGATCCGGTCCGACGCATACCAATCCGAGATCGGTTCATGCGGTTTCGATTAGGGTTTTAGTTCTTAGGTTTCTTAAGTGTTTTCTTATCAAATTCAAGCACAGATTGATTCAAACACTTCTAAACAACCTAAACTTGATTCTAAACAAGAAATCCTAATAGAACCAATGGCTCTGATACCACTGAAGGATTGTTTAGTATATCCTGATTCAATTTCTCATTGATTGATCCTACTAAACTGAAGGATTATGGTGTTTATATAAGGTTTAATTCTCAATTACAACCTAACACAAATCCTTAAACAGATCTAGGTTCTTGCAAAACGAATCATAAAACAAACCTGTAACATTACCTATGGATTGCACAGCGGATTGATGGTAATGACAAGATCAGCTAGAACAGATTAATCACCTATTCCTCCTTGAGTATCCACACTCTTACAAGCAAGGGACGGCTGCTAGACCAAAGATATGGATGATCAGAGAGAGAGATTAGGGAGAGAGAGGCTCGCGGCCACAAGGAGAAAATCGCAGGGAAGGGCCTTAGCCTTAGGGTTTCTTATTCCTTTTATCTCTCATTAATGGGCCCAAGTCATTAGACTAATGGCTCATTAATCTTTTGGGCCCAAGACACAAATCAGACAAAAGCCTGTATTTTGTCTGGCCCAATTCTCTGATCTAATACAGTAAATGCCATTGCATCTTACCGTATTAATTCCATTTTAACTTTCCCGTTAGCTATGGTGTGTGACCCTTAGGGATCATACAATACTGGTAATAAGTCCTAAACTTATAGATCATGAGCGGACTCTAGCAAGCCATCATGATCACCCAGTATTTATGACTTATGTCTGATCTCGACACTTATCATACTTTCTAGAGATAGTACGGTAGATTTCAGGACATTCCCAACAATCTCCCACTTGTACTGGAATCCTACACAGGACATTCCCAACAATCTTCCGATTGTACTGGAATCCTACATTCCCTAGTCCTTTTGTCTTAATATCTCGATCTGGCATAAGGCAAGATGCGTGTCATCCTTATATAGCCAGACCATGTTTATCGGACCAGATTTGATACTGACAATGCAAACGACTTGGGCAAGTCCGTTTGGGAATGGCCATTCTCTTACCAGCTATCAAATCTCCGATTGGCCTAGAGATATTACCTCCGTTAAACGGCAGGGACAAATCCCATCTTGTTCCATCACTATGAACTACACAATTCATAATACACCCAACCAAGGTCCGTATAGCTCCCAGTTACGAAACAGCGTTAGACAATGATCAAAGCGCATTACTCCATGTGCAGCCACATGCATGCGAACTCAGGTCTAAGGACTATACTCTATAGTTGTAGTAAGAATCTCTTATGACACAGATATAAATATCCTGAAGAGTTCTTATAAGCGGGTCATGTCCGGTCGTATGTACCCCAACATACACCTATGTACTGACTTTGATGTCGTATATGAGAACTTCTTATGACACAGATATTAATATCTTGCAGAGTTCTCATCAGCGGGCCATGTCCGGTCATATGCTCCCCTACATATACCTATGTGTCGACTTTGATGCCGCGCATCTATGACCCCTCGAAACCTGGTCATAAGTCTCAACACAATCTAGTCTCAACAGGTTGTTGTTGTTCCAATTTCAACAACCTTCGACTATGGACACTATGATTTATGTCACTTCGTTAAATATGGGGTTTCAGGATCAAGTCTACTCATGTACTTCGATGGCCCATATATAATGACATGAATCATTTTGGAACGATTATTTATATCACAGTTAAAATAATCCAGAAATCATCAGATTTCATAAACATAAAATATTATGTTTACATGAACCTTTCAAAACAACTAAGTAAAGCCCTTTACAAACTCCCACTGAAATTAAGACTACAACTTAATTTCACTCATCCTACAGCTACAGTCCGCGACTCGTGCTTAGGCATAAGGAGTGGCTTCGTTAATAGATTAGCAACGTTTTCATTCGATGAAACTTGCTTATCTACTTAACACCTCTGTCATTTATCTCACGGAATAGGTTATACCTACCCTCAAGGTGTTTGGACCTCTGATGTGCAGCTAGTCTCATCTATGCTGGGAATCACATCAAGTTCAGTGATGAACTCTTCTTTCCAAACAACCTCTTTCGCCGCTTCTCAAGCTGCGAAATGTTCAGCTTAAGTCATGGAGTCAGCAACAGTGCCTTGCACCGCCAGTCAGACACAAGATATAGCCGGACTGTGACCGGGAATTATCTTTGTCTATTGGAAACTTGCCTTTCAGACTCTATCGACTTGTAGCACCTCACTTTCTCCGTAAATCAAGAATTTATCCTTAGTATTCCTCAAATACTTTAGGATATTCTTTACGGCAATCCAGTGATTCTTCGCTGGATTTGACTGGTCTTTACTTGTCTTGCTTAACATTAAAGCAACATCAAAACAAGTACGTGTCATGGCATACATGATAGATCCAATTGCCGACGCATATGGAATCTCATCCATGCATTTAAGCTCAGCAGTTATCGTAGGACACTGTATCTTGCTTAACGTAATGCCATGTGACATTGGCATAAAACCCTTCTTGGAATACTGAAAACGTGTAGGACTTTGTCAATTTAAGAATCCTGACTTTGTCCTACCAGCTCTTTTGGATCTCTATCTTTAGATCCAAAATCCAAGAACTACGTGGCTTTACCCATGTCAACCACAAAACCAACTCCCAAGCCAGTCCTTTAACGACTGCAACATTGGGACGTTATTTCCGAGAATCAGTATGTCTTCGACATACACTATGAGAAATGCAACATTGCTCCCACTTATCTTTTAGTAAACGCACAGTTCCACTTCGTTCCTGTTCAAGTCAAAACCTTGACTACTTCAACAGAACGAAGATTCCAACTCCGATATGTTTGCTTCCATCCATGAATGGATCAATGAAGCTAACTTACACATAGTGTAATTTTTCGGAGTCCGGGCTCACTTTCGCTTCTTTGAATTTCGCAGATTCGTCGCTTTCAATGATCATCAGATCATGCGAACTTTCAATGATCATCAGGTTCAACTAATGACGAGAAATCACTCTCGGATTAGTGACTGATTCATTCATATCTGCGAACTTCAGGCTATACAGGTGTAGATTCTACATAAATCTGTAAATTCATCCGTTGCTCTCCCTCAACAGGTTGAGCAGCCTCCTGTAATTCTCGAATTTCTTCGAGTTATACTTTTACTCCCACTGTTCTTCTTGGAAAGTAACTTCCCTTCTTAGAAAACTGAATGGACGTAAAAGTAACAAGCCTTGGTTTCCCTAGGACAACCAGCGAAGTAGCACAACTACAAATACTCAGTAAAGACGAATTTGGATCGATTCCAATCCACATTTACGTGGTGTCTTTCAACTGATATTGGTGGAACTATTTCAGCGTAAACTTAGATATTTCTAGAGCGTTATTTTTTTAGAAAATATCATGGAAGATTCGTGTGACTCATCTTTAATCATTTCTAATAAGATCTGATTCATTCTCACAGAAACACCTCTAGGTTTTCAGGAGAAGTGAGCTGTGAAACGACTTCACACTCATTCAGATGATCACACAATCAATGACTTAAGTATTCTCACTCGTGATCTAATCCAGAGTCTTAATACTTCTGTCATTCAGATTCTATACTTCATTCTGGAACTCTTTCGACCATGTCAAAGAATTCCGACTTGTGTCTCATCAAATGAACACAGTCACACTCACTGAAGTAATCAGTAGAGACAATGAAGTACAGGAAATTTTCTCTGGCATTACTGCTCATCGGACCACATACATGAGTATGTTCAATCTCCAATAAGCCTTTGGGCCTTTCTCTAGCTCGGCTAAGATGGGCCCTTTGTCTTTTGGTCTAGTAAGCAGAATTCAAGTCTCATAAGATATCCATTCAAATGAGCCCAAAAGTCCATAACTATGGGGTTTCTGAATCTGACTTACTTTATGTGACCAAAACATTTATGCCAAGAAAAATCAGGTTTAACTTATCAGATTTAAACCAATTGCGGTATTTATGTTACATTTAGGCACTCTTTGGTTTAAGACATAAAACCCATTCCTTGAATAGGGTGCTACAATTAATATTTCATTAATATCAAAAGAACAAACTAGTCTTTTATCAAAATGAAAAACATTCAAATTCTTACAAGAAAATGAAAGACAACTCTGCTTAAAGCAGGTACATTGTAGCAATCACTTAATAAAACCAAGCCTCAAAGGCATCTACAAGTGAAAACCCTACGGCTGAGGCAGCATCCCAAGCTCCTTCCAGACACGCAGTTCCACTTGCCCTTCCTTCAACGTTCTACTGTTGCTCAGGCTCTGCATATTATAACAAATATCAGTGCCACAACCAGTATGCAATACCTATAAGGTATAACTTGAAGTAATAACATGAATACCTGAGGAAGTAGTTTCATACATCAACTTCAACTCCTCATCATCTTCCATGAATTTAATGCAATCTCTCTTCCAATGCCCAGTCTCTTTACAGTAGCAGCACTTACCAACGTAAGAGGTATCTGACTCGGGCTCAGAAGACACACGCTTGCCATGATTCAAAATCTGGACAACTTTGTCTTCACCCTTGTCAGCTTTAGGTTTAGTAAACCTACCCTTCTCCTTCATGAGATTGTACAGGGTACTCTTCACGTTTGGCTCAACTGTCTTGAGCATGTCATGCAGTTCAGTCAACGTCTTCGTTAAGCCTTTCTTGATATAGTCCTTTACGAACTTATCATTGCTTGACGGCAGTGACTGCAGAATGATATCAGTTGCCAATTCTTGGCTAACTGGATAATCCAGTTTCCTCAGGTTATCAATGTAACCCATCATTTTACTGATATGAGGACTTACTGGATGATCAATCGGTAGCTTGCAGCTAGTGAGAGATTTAACCAACTGGTATCTCTCCACTCTTACCTGCTCCTGAAATTTCAATTTCAGGCTGCTGATCATCTCTATTGGCGACTCCATGTTCTCATATTACTTCCGCAAATCTGAGTCCATGGTAGCCAATATCAGACCACGCACATCTACCGCATCATTATAATGCTTATTCCAAGTATTATATACTGCATGACTGGCTTTGGATCCGATCCTCTCGGGGAGAGCTTTCTCTAGGACATAGTCCTTTCTCTCATGCCTGAGAACTAGTCTCAGGTTCCGCGACCAAGTCAAGAAATTTGATCCGTTCAGTTTGTCCATCTCAAGGACATACCGGATCGAGAAAGTGTTTTGATTGTTTGTGTTTGTCATAGCTGAAATTCAGAGATAAATAGAGTTTTAGTTATTAAGTTCATAAAAGAGTAATCTTAACAACTTATAAGAAAACTCGCATTGTATTCAAAATTTCTTCGTTTAACCTCATAAGAATACAATGATTCCGAGACCCATGTTTAGCTAAATCCAAAGTGGGCCACTGGCCGTCACCCAGAATTAGCTTTACTTGGTAAGCACACACACAGCTAGTTATAACCAATAACTCTCGGTTGTGAATTGGACCCGAGGCCCAAATTCACCAGATGTCTCAAGGCCCGGGACTCCCGATGGCCCAGTCAAGGAAACAAATCTCTTACAGCCAAATAATCACTAAAATCTGGGACTCCCAATGAAATTAGTGACTATATACTACTTTACTTACGCGAAAACAGACACCTCACACTGTAAGCCATATCTGTAATCAAATAAGCGTTAAGTAGCTGACAAGATTGGAAAGACATCCAAGCTTGATATTGTTTTTGAGGATTTTTAAGTTTTATTTCCAAAAATAGAAGATTACTATTTTGGGAAACTTTCTTATTTTAGAAACTTTCTAAATTTAGTAACTTACTAAAAATAGAAATTTCTAATTTAAATATTTCATTAAATATTTTGGGTTGGGTCACAAATTATAGGCCCAATTCTTTGGCCCAAGACCATAGAATTCCAGCTGGCCCAATAATTTGACATAACCGATCCGGTTTATTAATTCTGGTCCAAGACCAAATTAACTATCAAAACCATCGGTTATTTACTAAACCAGACCAGCTCTAAATTATTTGGTCCAACCAAATCAAACTTAGACCAGCCTTCGGTTTAGGTTAAAATTCAATTTTGAATTTCAATCCGGTTTAACCAGAAATTAAATAATACCATGTATTAAATAATTTTCAGCAAACCGCGATTCGGGTTAACCGCTTGAACCACCAATTAAATTGGATCGGTTCAGTTAAATCCAAAACCGGGAAGAAACACCTAGTGTTTTAGCCAATTTGATTTAACTTGCGGTTTAAGGCTTTAAACACACAATTAACCGCCAATTAAATGGACCGGTTTAATCGGTGTGGTTTTGGGCAACGAACCGCGAAGCTCGGTTTAACCGATTGACTATTCGCGGGACGTAAAATTTTAATGGGCCAAACAATCGGATCCAAGATCCAACTCGGCCCATTAACACAATTGTGGGCCCATAATGATCCGAGGCCCATGATCCATTAGGGCGCAGCGGTTGCTCACGATCGAAACCGATCGATCATCGCAACCCACGATCATGCACGGCACTCGGCTTACGGCTCACACATCACGCTTGACAACGGCTCACGTACACACGATCCATGCTATGCATGATCGATCACGCCGATAGAATCAAACAACATGATCGATACACTCAATTAAAGTGATCGCATCATGTGTTACTATCGGCCAAAGCACACGATCCAAGCCGTGATCATTATAGAATGGCGATTAGGGTTTTAATAATTGAAGGGAGCCATTCTATTATCAACATTCGGCCAAGGCCAAAACCTTTCAAACAGCCGATTATTAACAAGATCACACGATTAGGGTTTAATTAGTTTTAATCAATTTTCATTCCTTAATTGATTCAAAAACCATTAAAAACATCTGATCCAATTTCACAAGAAACCTAAAACCAGGCTCTGATACCACTGAAGGATTATGGTGTTTATATAAGGTTTAATTCTCAATTACAACCTAACACAAATCCTTAAACAGATCTAGGTTCTTGCAAAACGAATCATAAAACAAACCTGTAACATTACCTATGGATTGCACAACGGATTGATGGTAATGACAAGATCAGCTAGAACAGATTAATCACCTATTCCTCCTTGAGTATCCACACTCTTACAAGCAAGGGACGGCTGCTAGACCAAAGATATGGATGATCAGAGAGAGAGATTAGGGAGAGAGAGGCTCGCGGCCACAAGGAGAAAATCGCAGGGAAGGGCCTTAGCCTTAGGGTTTCTTATTCCTTTTATCTCTCATTAATGGGCCCAAGTCATTAGACTAATGGCTCATTAATCTTTTGGGCCCAAGACACAAATCAGACAAAAGCCTGTATTTTGTCTGGCCCAATTCTCTGATCTAATACAGTAAATGCCATTGCATCTTACCGTATTAATTCCATTTTAACTTTCCCGTTAGCTATGGTGTGTGACCCTTAGGGATCATACAATACTGGTAATAAGTCCTAAACTTATAGATCATGAGCGGACTCTAGCAAGCCATCATGATCACCCAGTATTTATGACTTATGTCTGATCTCGACACTTATCATACTTTCTAGAGATAGTACGGTAGATTTCAGGACATTCCCAACATAAACATGCTTGGATCTAGGTTCTCTTGCTGAATCATAAAAGATCTCACCTAATACCTTGTTATGCAGCGGAATGGAGAGGTATGGGTCAGAGATCATTTATGATTCAGCAAGAGAACCTAGATCCAAGCATGTTTAGTAGGATCAATCAATGAGAAATTGAATCAGGATATACTAAACAATCCTTCAGTGGTATCAGAGCCATTGGTTCTATTAGGATTTCTTGTTTAGAATCAAGTTTAGGTTGTTTAGAAGTGTTTGAATCAATCTGTGCTTGAATTTGATAAGAAAACACTTAAGAAACCTAAGAACTAAAACCCTAATCGAAACCGCATGAACCGATCTCGGATTGGTATGCGTCGGACCGGATCGGCGAAGACGCACGAACCGATCGCTTAAGGATCGTGTTGCGTGGTCGTTCGCACGATCGCGAGAGCTCGACGGTGATCGCGTCCCGTCTCGACCCGAGCTTATGCGATCGCGTCCCGCCCCGTCCCGTCGCCTCTCGTCCCGATCGCATGACCCGAGCCGTCCCGATCATGTCCCGCCTCACATCCCGATCGATCGCGTGAAGCTTGCTGTCCGGATCGATGGTGAGTGCATGGGCCGGTTCGTTTTCGGTTTGGTTTATGGTTCGGTTTAAGATAATTAAAATATTAATCGTCACGGTTTAATAATTACAGATTTAATAATTATCTTAAACCGAACCATAAACCAAACAGAAAATGAACCGGCCCATGCACTCACCATCGATCCGGACAGCAAGCTTCACGCGATCGATCGGGATGTGAGGCGGGACATGATCGGGACGGCTCGGGTCATGCGATCGGGACGAGAGGCGACGGGACGGGACGGGACGCGATCGCATAAGCTCGGGTCGAGATGGGACGCGATCGCCGTCGAGCTCTCGCGATCGTGCGAACGACCACGCAACACGATCCTTAAGCGATCGGTTCGTGCGTCTTCGCCGATCCGGTCCGACGCATACCAATCCGAGATCGGTTCATGCGGTTTCGATTAGGGTTTTAGTTCTTAGGTTTCTTAAGTGTTTTCTTATCAAATTCAAGCACAGATTGATTTAAACACTTCTAAACAACCTAAACTTGATTCTAAACAAGAAATCCTAATAGAACCAATGGCTCTGATACCACTGAAGGATTGTTTAGTATATCCTGATTCAATTTCTCATTGATTGATCCTACTAAACATGCTTGGATCTAGGTTCTCTTGCTGAATCATAAAAGATCTCACCTAATACCTTGTTATGCAGCGGAATGAAGAGGTATGGGTCAGAGATCAGCAGAACCGCCAAGAGACAGCTCCTCCAAAGGTTCACACACGCACACTTCAGGAAATTGGCTGCTAGACCAAGGAGGTGGGAGGCGCAGAAAGAGAGAGAGAGAGGCGCAGAAGGCTTGGGAGAAAAGTGGCTAGGTTAAGTTTTAATCATAAAACTTATGCCTAGTTCCTTTTGGGCTTTTGGGCCCAATTCTCAGTCTGATTAAATCCCTTGGATTTAATCAGGCCCTTCTATCTCTCCAAGCACAGTAAATGCCTAGCACTTTTACCGTACATCTGCTGAACCGTTCCTTCATAGTTTCCTGTTAGCTTAGGCGTGTGACCCATATGGGATCATATAATAAAGGCAATAAGTCCAAGTACAAAAAGCATTTAAAAGCTGGCGGGAGTAACCCGATATAACTATCACATTTCGGTTTAGTTGGGATTAGTTTGGCTTTGTTGTCTTCAATTTGGTTCGGTTAAATCTCTCAAACCAAATCCCCCTAACGAATATTAAATTTTAATTTTGACTAAACTTTTATAATAATGTATTTAGCTTTCCGTGAATGTTACCTAACTCTCTCATCGTTAAATCATAAATGTAACTTAATGGTTAACGTAAATGTTACCTAACTTTTCATTAAAAATTAATAACCGGAAAACCGAAAACTGAACCAAACTGAACCGAAATTTAATTCGGTTAGTTTTGGCGAGAAAATACCGAAAATTTTAAAAACAAAAAAAATCAAACCGAAACCGAACTAAAGAACCGAAGTCCCAGGCCTAGCCGGGTCGACATGAAACACACCTTAATTGTAAATGCTATTTTATATTAGTGAATCTAAAAACACACCAGCTTCGAATCAAACAGACCCCCACTGGTTTTTTTAAAAGAAAAGAAAGATTCATGCTTATAATTGAACTTTTTCGTGAATGCCCAAATCTGTCTCTCATTCTTTTTTCCCTGGCCAAAACAAGGAAGATCTACTTTCTAAATTCAAACTTCGAAATGAGTTTGAGGAGAAATTATCTGATTCTTCATATAAGGTTTAAAGATGGCTCTTCACATTTCCTTAGTTACCAAAAAGCAGCACTAAACAATCAGTATGAATCATGTAATATAATTGTTATTGGGCTCTCTATGGGTCGGTCAAAAACAGTAAGATCCATATTATTTAGAGGTTTGTGTGAAATCGTGTTTATCACTAATATAAAATAAAATAGTTACATTATAGCACAAGTAATTTTATTATAAAAAATTGATATGACACTTTAAACAATTTCCATTTTTAAATATATTTTTATTTGATTGAAAAACTATTTATTTCTAAATTTTAATGTTAAATATATAAGAAAATAAGGTTTGTCAAAACCACAAGCTTTGTGAGAATAAAATGTGACTTCTATGAATTTACACTTGCCTTTATTTGTTCTCTCTTCATTTTATTTGTTTTTATTTATTTAAAACAAAAAATGATTGTTTAATATGAATATATAATATAAAATAACCAAATAAACTAATATTTTAATTTTCTATTACAAATTTTATCACTAATATCAATTAAAATAGTTACACTACAACACAAGTAATCTTATTTATTAAAAAGTGATATGATAATGTAAACTATTTTGAATGTATAAAAATCTGTTTATTTGTTTTAAAATATATGTGTTTCTAAATTTTAATGTTAAAATCTTATATAATAAAATAGGGCTCTCATTAACACAAGTGATAGGAGTGTCAAAAATCATTGTTTTGTTTTAAATAACAATCAATAAAATAGAGAGAGAAAAATAAAGGAAATTTTAAATTTATATAGGACACATGTCATCCTCTCAAAGCTTTTGATTATTATATAAGATTTTCATTGACATTTCATATTAATTATGGTGAAAATGTAATATACTATCTCCGAAGAAATATTAATGGTTTGTGCTCTCATGCTAACTTTCCCTTGTAGCGTGTTCGAGTCCCAAAGTTGTGTTTTGGAAAATTTTAATTTAAAAATTAAGTAAGAATAGAAAAGGACATTTCTATATCACCTCTTCTTTCATCTTGCGCGATTCACACTTTAGCCAGGCGTTAACATATTTTTTTTCGATTTCATTAATTATTTTAGTTTTTCTTTATATTAATATTCATAATTTTTAAATCTACTTACGAAAATTCGATTTTTAAGTTAGAATGGACGAAAATATAAGTTTTTTCAGTATCACTGATTTTTGTATATGAGAAGCAAATCACAACGATGGTAGTTGCTGCGTGTTAGATAAAACTACTATTAATACTTTGACTTTTACTTTAATGTTGTTTTCCTAAACTTTTTTTTTTAAGGTTCTTCATATTGAAATATTTTTGGTTTTTTTAAAAACATACAAGCAATAAGGCATAAAAAAGGAAATGCTAAACAAAATTAAAAACTCAATCCCACATAAGGCTCAAAAGGGTCCGGCAGGCCCAAGAGCTAAGCAACTCTGCCCAAAAAGTGACCCAAACCTAGGTTAGAATTATAGATAAATATATATAGATAAATCTAATAGATTAGAATTATAGTTTGTAGTTTCTTTAGATCAATATATGATATATTTTTATGAAAGATGTTTTTTCACTCTTTTCTGTTAAAACTATTATATTAAATGATATTAGTCATCATGAGTGTTAAAGTATATATAGGAAAAATTATATGAATCAAGTAATAATTTTAAATTAACAAAATGATTTGATGATGTGTTATAATTCTAAGATTTTTTTTGTCAAGAATAAAATAAACTACAGTGGTTCAATGAGTTAAGATGGTGGAGCGAAATCTACATAAATAAAATAAAATGATTGAATTTGTACAATCAAATATCTCATAATCTATTTCATTGCTAACAAGACAAAGGAAAAGCATTTTCCTTTAACCATCGCGAAAACACCACTAGAAGCAAATTTTAGAAATCACCGGCACTGAAAAAATGCACCACCAAACTAGAACCTACTGTATCACTGAAAACACACTTCCGACACCTCCATCACCGAAGAAACTCGCACAAAAACTCTAGAATTAGATCTGCTTTCCCACCAAATAAAAGCCAAGAATAATTATGAAGAAAAAAACGCACATAATAGCTTGAAAATCAGAAATTAAGTAGAAGAAATAAATCTGACCGTCAGTGGATATGGAAGTCCATGACGTTTGTCCAAGGCAGCAGGAGAGCTTTAATTTAGTGGGAAAAGATAGAAAAATAGGTGAGAAAAAAAAAGATAAGAGTGGTATTTCTTATGGTTAGCTCAACAGATAAGCCCAACAATAAAAGGAAAGTGAAGAATTGGGCCAAGCAGCAGAACAAAAACCCACATAAGTATAGAGAAACCCTGCAATGGTCACAAAACAGAAAAACATAACGATAAGAATGAGAAGAGGTTGTACAGATATGGCCATACAACCAATTGCAGTCAAAAACTGATTTGATGCTCTTTTGAATAAAGATCAGTGAGCTGGCATCACAGTTGGATTTGCAGACGTTATGATAAGATCTAAATTGTTCTTGCTAAAGTCTATTTATATTCATTTTAAAAATGTTTTATGCAATCAATGAAAATGAAAATGAAAACGTTTATACACTGGATCAGACTGTGCATCTCGACGGTTTCGTTTTCGGTTCAAGAAAACGGACAGTTGGCTGGATACTTCAATAGTACAAGGAGACTACGGCAAGGGTGTGCGCTATCACCTTATCTATTTGTTATATGCATGAATGTCTTATCGAGAATTATCGACAAAGCGGCTGTTGATAGAAGGATTCATTTCATCCAAAGTGTAAGAATCTTCAAATAACACACTTGTGCTTTGTTGATGACTTGATGGTATTTGTGGAAGGGAGAAAGATATCGATTGAGGAGATTCTGGATATTCTTGAGAAGTTTGCGGGTGTGTCGGGACTCAAAGTAAGCATTGAGAAATCAATACTTTTTTTTGGCTGGGATAAAGGAAGATGAGCGCAATGTTATTCTTGAACATTTCCCCTTCAGCGAGGGAAAGCTCCGGGTGCGATATCTCGGACTCCCATTGTTAACCAAAAGAATGACCAAAGCAGACTATGAGCCCCTGCTAGAGAAAATCCGAATCAGAATTCAATCATGGACAGTGAGACATCTTTCGTATGCAGGAAGGTTACAATTATTATAGTCAGTCATTGTCAGCACTGTCAGCTTTTGGACAACGGCTTATCGACTTCCTAAAGAATGTATAAAGGAGATCGAAAAGCTTTTCTCTGCTTTCTTATGGTCCGGCCCTCGACTAAGCTAAAAACAGGCAAAAGTAGCATGGAAAGATGTTTGCCACCCAAAATCAGAGGGAGGACTGGGAATAAAATCGATAAAGGACAACAACAATGTTAACTGCTTGAAGCTCATCTGGAGAATTGTTTTAGACCAACCGTCGATGTGGGTAAGGTGGATGAAAAATGAAGTGATCAAGAAGGAAACATTTTGGAATGTGAAAGCTGCGTCAGTGGGCTCATGGATGTGGAAGAAACTACTGAAGTTTCGCTCACTTGTCCGAGAATTCCACAAAGTTAAAATAGCAAGTGGAGAATCAGTTTCGTTTTGGGTACGACTCTGGTGTGAATTGGGCAGACTCCATGACATCACAGGCGACAGGGTTTTCATTGACATGGGGATAACAAACACATCAACAGTGTCTCAGGTTATCGAACACCACAATAGGAGGAGGCACCGAGTGCACTATCTCAATCTAATAGAAGACGAAATTGGAAAAGTGCAAGGCGCATGACATACTGGTTCAGATATTCATCTTTGGAAATCAGGGGATCAAAGGTTCAAGCCACGATTTCATACGAAAACGACATGGGAATCGATTAGAGAAGTGCGAACCAAATGTGATTGGTATGCAGGGGTATGGTTCAAGTATGCTACTCCGAAATATTCCTTTCTCGTATGGCTGGCAGTTCTGAATCGCCTATCTACCGCTGATCGCACTGCCAAGTGGAATCAAAATCAACAGCATGACTGTGTTTTCTGCAACAACCCCGAAACACGCAATCACCTATTCTTCATCTGCAGGTTCTCCTCGAAGATATGGCACAAACTAACTCAATCCATCCTGGGAACAAACTACACAAAATTGTGGGATCAAGCTCTTTAGCATCTAACTCAGCTTCAACTACAACCAATGGAGAGGTTTATTGTTAGGTATGCATTTCAGTCAACAGTGTATCAGAACTGGCGGGAGCGAAAGAGTAGGAGACATGGAGATCAACCGATCACAGCGGCTGCTATTACGAAGCTCATTGACAAAAATATCCGCAACAGATTCAGCACAATCAAGTCCAAAGTCGATCATAAATATGAGGTGGTATTGCGGACATGGTTCCTCCATTTCGGGGGCTAATTTATTTTAGCTCTGATCAATGTAAAATCTCTTTTAAAAACAAAAGCATTGTAAACAGTTTTTTTTTATTTGGAATATAATTTAATTCTTTTCAAAAAAAAAAGAAGTTCTTTTGATATTTTCTTATCAAGTCTTGTTTCTCTTTTTTTTTTTTGTTTGTTTGTGCTTACATGGTATCAGAGCCATGAAAGCGCCTTTTGATATTTTTACTCCAGCCAGCTTATCAATCATACATGTTGTTACTTTTAATTATATGTTATGGAAGCTCCAGTTCGTGCAGTTCTTGAAACAGACAACTTCTCCTTGGCTATGTCACAGGTTCAATGGCACTTCCAATACCTACAATATCTGTACGCAACGGAGACATTGTCACAGAGGCCAACAATCATGCCTTTCTCAAGTGGATTCATACAGATCAAATAATGGTGTGGATCATTGGTTCCATATCTTAAGATGCCCTGAAACGTGTTTATGGTCTACGATCCTCACAAGAAATTTTGTTTGCCTTATCTAAGAAGTACAACAGTCTCAACAACCAAAAGACTTGATATCCAACGATACATTCAGACAACAACAAAAGGGTTATAGGAACCAACATTCTTGTGGAATTTGATGATTTTTAAAGTTGAAAGATTTCTAAAAACTCAGTATATTTAACAAATATTAATGAATTTTTATCAAATATTTTATATGGACTATCATTGATTACCATGAATTTTCATTTATTCTCTTTCCATTTATAATTTATAGATGGTTCTCTGTGATTATCAATGTCTTTATTTCCCTCATCTTCGCCACTTCCAAAATCATCCACATAGAAGTTAAATGTGTTCATGTCGACGATTTGACTCTAGATTCAAACTTTTTGTAGTTGGTGATATTCATGGTCACTTCATAACCTTCTTTTTACGGACTTTATTAGAATCATGTTTATTATTCTTTCTTTTCCGTGGTAATGACAAACTGAAATACCATACATCTATGTACTGTTTCGAAAAGAAGTGCTTACTAAATACGATGACAAGGGAAAACATGTGTAACGGTTGTAACATTTTAAATAAGTTGGAATTTTTTTAAAAAGAATCTTATGAGCATACATGATATTTTTAAAGTTGAGTCTAATTTAATGAGTAAAGTATGAAGAATTTATATACCACTAACACAAGAATATAATAGAACTACAAAATCAATGGTAAGTAAACTTTTTGAATAATAATGAATTTTGATTGAAATTTATAAAACTTTAAGCCAATAACAATAGGTTTTACTAAAAAATTAAAAAACTATAAACCAATAATAATGAAATCTCAAATTTAAGAATTCTTATAGAATTCATTAACTAATAACCCCCATAAGTTTATCGCACAGTATCTCTCTGAGATAAAATCTCTCTATGATTAACTTGACTCCACTTGAACACCTATTTCTGAGCAAGAGAAGGTTTATGGGGTCTTATATGGACTAGGACAAGAATATGATGCTATAATGACTATTATAGAGGATTCAATGGATACTCCTCCAGAACCAAGCTTTGACATGTCATGTACATGCTCGTGGGCTTTGAAGACAAAATGCGCAAATATAAGACCACAAGTTCAGGGATTCAAGTTATGTTGTATTTGTGGATCAATATTCAAGGTTTAGTTGGCTATTTCGTTTGAAAATGAAATTTGAAGTCTTATCAAAGTTCAAACAATTTCAACAACAAGCTGAAAACATGTTCAAAGAGAAAATTTGGATCTTTCAAAATGAGGGTGGTAATGAATTCTTGAATAATCTAATGATAGCTCATTTAGCCAACTATGGAATAAGAAAGAATACACAGACACATCACATAACTTGGTCTCTCAATGCTCTTTCATAAATATTTACGTCCAAGTCTCTTGGTTGAAGCCTTTATCACTGCTAACTTTCTGATTAATCTTATGCCCTCTTCTGTTCATGACAATATGGTATGTCTAGGGATGTTAATATGGGTAAACCCA
This sequence comes from Orychophragmus violaceus, assembly GCA_030180135.1. Taxonomy (NCBI): domain Eukaryota; kingdom Viridiplantae; phylum Streptophyta; class Magnoliopsida; order Brassicales; family Brassicaceae; genus Orychophragmus; species Orychophragmus violaceus. Next base: position 84,860,308 of record CM058230.1, on the reverse strand, counting down.
CCCCATTTAGATCCACCCCATTTGAACCCAAACCCATTTAGACCCTAAACCCCTTAAGACCCATTTAGTTTAAAGTTCTAATAGGGTTTACCCATTTAGACCCATTAATTTTACACTTACCCATTGAAACCCATTTAACCCATTTAAGTTATAAGAATTTTATTTTAATATTAATATATCAACATGAACAATTAATATCTAATTTTTTATTTTGTGTAATTAACTATATTTTATGAATAAGTAAATTTAATAATATTCAAAAAATGAATTTTAACAAAAATACGATTCAAAAATTTTCACCAAAAACGTGATTCTAATATTTTTCGCCAAAAACGCGATTCTAATATTTTTCGCCAAAAACGCGGAATTGAGTTTTCCCGCCAAAAACGCGGAATTGAGTTTTCCCGCCAAAAACACAAAATTGGGTTTTCCCGCCAAAAACGCAGAATTGGGTTTTTTCGCCAAAAACACGGAATTGAGTTTTCCCGCCAAAAACGCGGAATTGAGTTTTCCCGCCAAAAACGCGGAATTGAGTTTTCCCGCCAAAAACGCGGATTTGAGTTTTCCCGCCAAAAACACGGAATTGGGTTTTCCAGCCAAAAATGCAGAATTGTGTTTTTTTCGCCAAAAACACGGAATTGGGTTTTCCCGCCAAAAACACGGAATTGAGTTTTTTTTTCGCAAAAACACGGAATTGCATCCCCCCCCCCAAAAAAAACATGGAATTGGGTTTTCCCGCCAAAAACACGGAATTGGGTTTTCCGCCAAAAACACGGAATTAGATCTTCCTGCCAAAAACGTGGGATCTCGTTTTCCCGCCAAAAATGTGATTCCGCATTTTCCCGCCAAAACGCGTTTTCCCACCAAAAACTCAATTCCACATTTTCCCGCCAAAAATTCGATTTCGCATTTTCCCGCCAAAACGTGTTTTCCCGCCAAAAAACGCGATTCCACCTTTTCCGCCAAAAATGTGATTTCTCGCCAGAAACACGATTCCGCATTTCCCCGCCAGAAACATGATTCCGCGTTTTCCCGCAAAAAAACTCTATTCCGCGTTTTCCCGCAAAATAATACGATTCCGCGTTTTTACGCCAAAAATACGATTCCGCGTTTTCCATTTTCCCACCAAAAATGTCTGCATTTTTTCATCAGCAATAGATTCCGAATTTTCCCGTAAAATTAACTTTATGTCCAATTATTTGTATTTTTAGTTAAAGAAATTAATAAAACTATTATATTATTTAATATTAATTTATATATTAATTATTTGATAGTATAGTAAAATATAAATGGGTTAATAGGGTACCCATTTATTTAACATGAAAACCCTATTAGTAAATGGGTTTAAATGAGTTACCCCATTTAAACCCATTTAAAAATATATGATAAATGGCTTTAAATGGGCATTTAATTTAACACATACCCATTAAAAACCCATTTAACAAAAACCCATATTAACATCCCTAGGTATGTCCCTTTGAGATCCTTCATGGTCATGCACCAGTCATCACATCTCTTCGGGTATTTGTTGTTCCTGCTACTCATGTCTCAAAACCTACAAAATCTTTTCTCGACAAACCATCTCGTGCACACGTGAAGCTGTTCAAATATCAGATAAAGAAAGCAAAAAGAAACACAATTTGTCCAGGAGTACATGCGTGGAATCATCATCAAATCAGACAACCTTGCTCTATTTGGAGCACCATTCAAACATAAAGACTTGCTAGACTACATTGTTGAAGGTCTAAGCAATGACTACAAGCCGATTATCTGTCCGGTGAATGGCAAAGACATACTGATATCTCTCAAATAACTTCATGAAAACCTTGTCAACCGATATTGATTTACATTGGCGGTAATTGGTGTACTCAATATCGTCCCTCATACTCTCGCGAAGACTACACACTAAGGGGAAAACACAATCACTCTTGTGGTGGATACAAAAATTAAAGGCCTTACTTTGGAAAGTATAAAAATTTTGGAACACAAGGTCACAACGCGAGATGTTTCCTACAATATTACCAATCCTCAGCGACTCTACACTCGTTCCAGACTCCTCCACCTCAACCATCGCTACAATGGAAAAGCGGTCCTCCACCTAAACCACCTCAACAATGGCAACATCAAGCCCATCATACAACCATCTCACCATCGGTGGCTCCTGGAGAGTGGCGCGTCGCATCACATTGCGACTTATCTCAACAACTTGTCCCTTCATAATCCATATGATGTAGGTGATGATGTAATGATTGGTAATAGTGCTGGCCTACCAATTACTCAAATTGGTTATGCACTTCTTCCCTCACCATCTCTCCCTTTAACATTTTCTAATGTTTTTTGTGTTCCGACGATGAATAAAAAATTGATATCGGTAAAAAATATATCTTACTAAAAATGTAATGGTTTAATTGTCTCCATATGACTTTCGGGTGAAGGATCTGCGAACGGGGAAAACACTGAACACTGAAGCCATTGAAGGTGTCTATGTGTGGCCAATTGCTAAAATCTCAGCACTCTCATGCATCAAAAACACTCTTTCTAACTGGCATGCAAAATTAGGATATCCAAATTCTAAAGCTCTCACTCATATTGTTTTTAGTTTTTTTTTTAAAACACTCTTTCTAATTGGCATGCCAAATTAGGACATCTATGTACTGTTTCGAAAAAGAAGTGCTTACGAAATACGGTGACAAGGGAAAACATGTGTATCGGTTGTAACATTTTAAATAAGTTGGAATTTGTTTTTAAGAATATTATGAGCATATATGATATTTTTAAAGTTGAGTCTAATTTAATGAGTAAAAATATGGAGAATTTATATACCACTAACAATAGAATATAATAGAACTACAAAATCAATGTTAAGTAAACTTTTGAATAATAATGAATTTTGAATGAAATTTATAAATCTTTAAACCAATAACAATAGATTTTATTAAAAATCCATAAACCAATAATAATAAAATCTCAAATTTTAGAATTCTTATAGAATTCATTTACTAATAACCCCCATAAGTTTATGGCACTATATCTTTCTGAGATAAAATCTATCTGTGATCAACTTGATTCCACTTGAGCACCTATTTCTAAGCAAGAGAATGTTTATGGGGTCTTAGATGGACTAGGACGAGAATATGATGCTATAATGACTGTTATAGAGGATTCAATGGACACTCCTCCAGAACCAAGCTTTGAGGATGTCATGTACAAGCTCATGGGATTTGAAGACAAACTGCGCAAATATGAAACCACAAGTCCAGGGATTCAAGTTATGTTTTATTTGTGGATCAATATTCAAGGTTTAGTTGGCTATTTCGTTTGAAAATGAAATTTGAAGTCTTATCAAAGTTCAAACAATTCCAACAACAAGCTGAAAACATGTTCAAAGAGAAAATTTGGATCTTTCAAAGTGATGTGGTAATGAATTCTTGAATAATCTAATGATAGCTCATTTAGCCAACAATGGAATCATACATTATGTTTCATGCCCTTACACCCTAAAACAAAATGTTCTAGCATAAAGAAAACACATACCCATCACATAACTTTGTCTTTCAATGCTCTTTCATGAATATTTACCTCCAAGTCTCTGGGTTGAAGCCTTTATCACTGCTAACCTTCTGATTAATCTTATGCCCTCTTCTGTTCATGGAAATATGGTATGTCCCTTTGAGATCCTTCATGGTCATGCGCCAGTCATAACATCTCTTCGGGTATTTGTTGTTCTTGCTACCCATCTCTCAAAACCTACACTCAACACATGTTTAATCCAAAGTCTTTTCACTATGTCTTCTTGGATACCCTGATCAGTACAAATGATAGAAATGTCTTCGTCCACCAACATGATGAGTCTATCTGAGTCGTCATGTGCTGTTTGAGGAACAAGTTTCTTTATAAAGCTGAGTACAAACATCTTATGCCAGAAGCTACTTATACTCTTCTCAAAGAATGGTACGCAGAAACTCATGATGAATCAAAGCACACAGAAGAAGAAACTCTAAGGAGATAGGTAGAACAATCTGATCCGAAAAGGGTAACAACAATAAGGACATAAGAAGAGTCATCTCAAACTATAGTGGACTCAACAACATAAAACAGAGAAAATTAATGTGAATTGCAGGAAAATCTGGTTCATGGGGATGAAGAACTGGTTGGAGCAAACTTTGAATATGCAGTAGTGAACGCAGAACCTTCATTTATGGCTCCAACTAATGATCACATAATTTCATCAAAAGAAAAGAAGGGGTCATAAAACCCAATCCAAGGTATGTAATGCTAACAATTAAAGGAAATCCTTATGAACCTAAAACTGTACCGAAAGCTCTGAGTCATCAAAGATGGAAAAATGCTATGATGGAGGAAATTGATACATGTCATGAGAAAAATACTTGGAGTATTGTACCTCCTCCTGCAAATGCCAATTTACTGGGATACACATGGGTCTTAAAAGCTAAACTAAAAGCAGATGGGACTCTGGATAAGTTGAGGGCAAGATTAGTCGCTAAGGGGTTTGAACATGAAGAATGAGCTGATTTTCCGGAGGCATACAATCCAATTATCAGAACGACTACTATAAGAATGGTGCTGCATCTGGTAGTGGTTGAGAAATGGGAGATTAAACAATTAGCTGTTAAGAATGCATTTTTACATGGAGAACTTTTAGAGTCTGTTTACATAAGCCAGTCTCTTGGATTTGAAGACAAAGAGCATCCATAATATGTTTGCAAACTCGACAAGGAAATATATGGGCTCAAGCAGGCACCTAAATCCTAGTTTAACAAATTTAGCTCCTATCTAATTCAGTTTGATTTCAGATGCAGTGGAAAAGATCCCTCATTCTTCATTTATCATCATTAACAAAGTATAATTCTTATGTTGCTCTACGTGGATGATATGGTGCTTAATGGTAATAATCAACCTCTTATAACCTTTTTATTCAAATATCTAAGTAGCAAGTTCAAGATTAAGGATATGGGCCATTAAACTACTTTTTAGGAATACAAGCTCAATTTACGTCAGACGGTTTGTTTCTTAATCAATAGAAGTACGCCATTGATTTGCTGCAAGATGTTGATATGCTAGAGTGTGCACCAATGCCCACTCCTCTTCCTATGCAACTGCATAGAACTCCACATCATGATATCTTGTTTTCTGATTCAACCTACTTTAGAAGCCTGGCTGGTAAGCTTCAGTATATTACACTAACCAGACCATACATTCAGTTTGCAACTAATTATATTTGTTGAAAGATGCACAAGCCAACTTTGTTTGATTTCCATCTTCTTAAAAGTATTTTGAGATATATGAACATGAACAATCTCCTTGGGTTTGAAGCTTTAATCCAATACTGACTCAACTCTCAGAGCATATTGCGACAGCGATTGGAAAGGTTGTAAGGAGACTAGATGCTCAACATGAGGATTCTACACTTATCTTGGCTCAAACATCATCTCTTGGTCAGCTAAACGTCAACCAACAGTCTCACGGTCATCAACGGAAACAAAGTACATATGCTTATCAGACACAACAACTGAAGTAGCATGGATTGAAGCATTTCTTAAAGAGTTGAAGGTACAAACAAAAGCTTGCAGAGATATATTGTGATAATCTCTCGGCTTTTCTCTTAACTACTAATCCATTTGTCCCAAGAGAACATATCATTTTGAGACCCTTTAGCACTATGCCAGAGAGAAGGTTGCACTTGGAAGTCTCATCGTGAAGTATGTCTCTGCATCTCAGCAAATAAGTGATATATGTACAAAGCCTCTGCTGCAACACAATTTTTATAATTAAAGGTTCAAACTCGGTGTGGAAGCTTCTCCCACCTCGATTTTGAGAAGGGTTATTAGTGTTAGCTTGACATATGAAGCCTAAAAACAAAAGGAGAGTGAAGCGTTGGGCCAAGCAGAAGAACACAAACCCACATAAGTAAAGAGAAACCCTGCAACGATCACAAAGCAGAAAAGTAGAACGATAAGAACGAGAGGAGGTTGTACGGGTCTAGCCATACAACCGATTGTAGTCAAAAACAGATTTGATGCTATTTTGAATGAAGATCAGTGAGTAGACATTACAACTGGATTTGCAGACGTTAGGATAAAATCTATATTTTTCTTGATAAATCTATATATGTTCATTGTAAAAATATTTTATGCAATCAATGAAATGGAGTTCTTTTGATAATTTCTTATCAAGTCTTGTTTTTTTTTTTTTTTGCATCTTCTTACACTTAAGTGACATTAACTCACCAGTTTTAACCTTCAAATTTTAGATATAAGTTTAAGGGTACGAAAAAGTTTTAGTGAAATGGTTTATAAACAAAATATTTAGTATAAACCATTTTTCATTATTTAAACTGTCATATACATAAAACCAGACCTTATTATTAATATGTTTACCAAAACTACATGGCCTCGTAATACTGTTAGTATATTCTCTTATATTTTCTGGATAGTCTATTATACAGATACGATAATATCTAATTGTAATTCTGTAATCTCTCTTTTAATCATAATCACATTGTATCAGAGCAGATATGATCCTCCAGAAATCACTCTCTTCCTCTATTTTTTTCATACCTCATCTTGGATTCCGAAAGAAATCCGACTGCCGAATTAGCCCTTGTATTCAACATCTCCGATCCCAAAACGCCACCCATCTATCTCAACATGAGTGGTATCACCAAACTCACAGCCAAAAATTTCCTCACCTGGAGATTGGATGATCACTCCTTGAAGCTCATGAACTCCAATCGTTCATCAACGATGTTGATCACACACCAGCAGCCACAATCATTGACTCAATAGGCGCATCATAGCCATATCCAACACTTCCTATGTGGAAAAGACATGAAAAAGTTCTTTACATCCACATGATAGGGACTTTGTCTATCAACGCGCAACTCATTGTGGCAAGATAAACAACAACTCATGAAATCTGGAAAACATTGACCATCGCATACGACAAACCATCTCGTGCACACATGAAGCTGTTCAAATATCAGCTAAAGCAAAAAAGGAAACACAATCTGTATAGGAGTACATGCGTGGAATGATCATCAAATCAGACAACCTTGCTCTCTTTGTAGCACCAGTCAAACATGAAGACTTGCTAGACTACATTGTTGAAGGTCTATACGATGACTACAAGCCGATTATTGATCTGGTGAATGGCAAAGACATAATGATGTCTCTCAAATAACTTCATGAGAACCTTGTCAACCAAGAGAACTTGCTCACCAAAAATGAAGAAACTAATATACTCAGATCTACACCAATTACCGCCAATGTAGTTCAATATCGTCTCTCATACTCTCGCGAAGACTACACACTAAGGGGAAAACACAATCACTCTCGTGGTGGATACAACAATCAAAGGCCTTACTTTGGAAAGTATCAAATTTTTGGAACACAAGGTCGCAACGTGAGACGTTTCCTACAATAGCAATCCTCAACGACTCTACACACATACCAGTCTCCTCCACCTCAACCATCGCTACAATGGCAAAGCGGTCCTCCACCTAAACCACCTCAACAATGGCAACATCAAGCCCATCATATAACCATCTCACTATCATTGGCTCCTGGAGAGTGGCGCGTCGCATCACATTGCGACTGATCTCAACAACTTGTCCCTTCATAATCATATGAGTTATGTGATGATGTAATGATTGGTAACGGTGCTGGCCTACCAATTACTCAAATTGGTTATGCACTTCTTCCCTCACCATATAGCCCTTTAACATTTTCTAATGTTTTATGTGTTCCGACGATGAATAAAAATTGATATCGGTCAAAAATATAACTTACTAAAAATGAAATGGTTTAATTGTCTCCATATGACTTTCTGATGAAGGATCTGCGAATGGGAAAAACACTGAACTGTGAAGCCAATGAAGGTGTCTATGTGTGGCCAACTGCTAAAATCTTAGCACTCTCATGAATCAAAAACACTCGTTCTAACTGGCATGGCAAATTAGGACATCCCAATTCTAAAGCTCTCACTCATATTGTTTTTAGTTTTTTTTTTAAACTCTTTGTGTTATGATCATTTCAACTCTTGTAGTATTAACATAACTCATAAGCTCTTGTTTTCTAATTCAACTTCGGTCTCGAACTCGCCTCTTGACATTATATTTTCGGATGTGTGGGGTAATACCCTGTATTCAAAAATGTGGTCAACGGGCAGAAGAAAAGTCAACAGGGGAAAAATTGTAATTTTGCCAAACCGAGGAGAAAAATGGTAGTTTTGCCAAAGTTCGAGACGGAAGCCGACACGGGCCAAATATTCTGGTTTTACAACCTAAAGAACATTTACAAGACCAGAATTGGAAGAAACGGAGCAGAAACGGGTTTTTCGGCTTGTCGGGAATGGAAATCGACTAAACCGAGAAAACTTTAAAAATTCATAACCGGAGCTACGGAACTACAAATAAGGTGATTCAACTTTCTAAATTTATATAAAACCAAGGAGAATCAGTTTCTGGAAGTTTTCGGATTTATGGAAATAGTGAAGGATTTTCTAAAAAGGAAAACGCAAAACAAAGAAAACTGAAGCAACGAGTTAAGACGGGTTAAGGATGGTTTGGGCCAGTGTAGAAAGGATTATTGTCTCAAAATAATCTCTGTATGGACAGGTGTCACACCCCTGGAGGTGCCACCTTCTCTCTTTGCATGCATTTGCATGGGTATTGATCATGAACCAAAGGAATCATACATCAAATCACTCTCACTTTTGCACATTCTCAATCTCATGCCGAGCTCTCTCTCATCTCTCTCTATTCGTCAGATTCATCCCACTTATACAGAAAAAACCCAGATCCCTTTGCATCTTCAAGTTCTTCTTCAAGAACACATGGTGTTCTTCATTCCTTGTTGAGCAAGAAAGTCCATAACTTTCAAACCATAAACCCAAATCATACTCTACCAATTCCAGTAGCTTCTTGTTGATCTCCTCTACAATCTCCGGCCATACCCCACCGCCATCGTTGCCCGATCACGCCGGAAACTGGCCGGAGAGCCGCCACGGCTAGGGTTTCCTCGATTCTCTATCTTCTTTTGGTGATTCAAGACTTCTCCTCCTCTCCAGTAGTAGAGATGTTGTTAGTTACCTGATCTTGTCAACCGCCGCCGAAAAAACCTCCTACGCCGCCGGTCAACGCTCTCCGCCGCCGGTCAACGCCGGAGACGTCACCGGAGAAAGTTTCTTCAGCCTTAAATCTTCAACCGGTTCTTCATGGATGGTTTTGGGATGGATTTGAGTTGGAATGGATTTGGTTTGGAAGTAGAATCGGTTTTATTCAAACCGGTTAATTCTCGGTCAACGTCGGTTAACGGTTTAACCTAAACCGGTTTAACTAAACCGGTTGATTTGAAGGTTGAGTTGGTGGTTCAGTGGTTCATCGGGTTAACCGTAGTGGTCAACAGTTCAACCGAGGTCAAAGTCAATAGTCAATGGCTGGTCAAAGTCAACGGTCAACGCCGCGGTCAAAGCCGTGGTCAACGCGTTGACTCAGACCGGTTCTGATTTTAGCCAGTTCTAGGGTCGTTTGGGAAGCTTCAGGATTCTTGTTCGTGTGTACGGGAGGTTTGGGTTTAGTTTGGGGTCTCGGGAGTCGTATCCGCATCCGTGCCGTTCATTCCGACCGAATCACTGTGAGTCGGCTCAAACACCGTAGAGTAGTATTGCATATAGATCGGGAATTGAAAAACCGTAGACTTAGGGTTGTATACCCGTATTGAATTGGTTGACTGAATGTTGATTGGACGGACTGATTAATTGTAAACCGGATTAGCGTTTTGAGATGCATGCTAGGACCGCAAAGTTAAAAGGATTAAACTGTTGTGTGCCACTAGGTTGCTAGTAACGTTGATTGATGCATACATGTTGTCGTTGCATGATAGGTCTGTATATGCATATATTTATACTAGAAGAACGATATCAAATGAATCCAAGTACGGGAACTAAGACGATATAAAAGACGGAATTAAACCTAACAAACGTATATATTATGAATCGGATATCGGTATTAGGTTTAATAGAGGTTAAAGAGAAAGAAACAAATTAAGTAAATGAATGATGAGACGTCGGGGAGTTTAGTAAGCTACTAGCTCTAAACCGATGGACCGGGGAGTTAATAAAAGATACTTAGGAAAGGTTAAGAAAAAAGGAAGTCTTGTGATTGATGATCCGTCTACAGATTAACAATCCACTAATCCAAGGTAGCAGATGTTAATGAGATGTGAGTCGTCTAAGGACCATCCGCTAATCCAGCGTAGCGGACATGAAGGAGTTAAATGACTTTTGAAACCCTAATAGGCCTACTTGTGTGGTTATAGTGTGGTTGCTCTTATGTTTGCGTTATTGCTGTTGAGCTTTGTTGTGCAGGCCTGTTAGATCGTCTCGGTATTAGGCCGAGTGATCCTTGTGGACACTTAACTTGGTCACGGGGCCAATAAAGTTTGTAGCTACTGACTCGGTACGGTGCCGGGTCAGGGTGAAGGTATTGGCGGGTGTGTGTAGAATTGCGGGGCATTGTGTTGAGATTGTTGTTGACTGATTTATTGTGTATGATTGCTAGATTCCGAGCGATTCTGCGTGTTTATATTTCTGCACTAGGACTCTAAAGTGCGTTAGATCCCGCAAGTCTAGGTGTTTGGATACGTTCTGATACTTCCGACTCGATTGGATCCTTGGATAGTTGCCTAATCGGATTGTGGGCCTTCGGGTGGTGATTCCGGTTATGGCGTTAACCTACTGAGTGACGCCGGTAGGTGTGTGATTCAGAGAATACAGGGTCAAGTCCTAGGGCCGAATCGCATGGGAACTCAGGTTACCGTGGGATAGTCCGAGTCAATGCGTATCGATGGGCTGAGAATAGTGTCCTAGGTCGTGAGACTTTGTGTTTACGTCTAGGAGTCGTGGTTTAGTTACCATGTCAGTGACGATGTAAACCCGTGGAAGTTTTCGAGATCGTAAGGGCCCAGTGTTGTGTTTGTGTTATTGGTATTGCACGATAGATAGATCGAGTCTCAATCGAGTGCATGTGACGCAGTGCTTCCGATTTCCTCTAATCGCTTTATCTTTCATTTGGCAACTGCTTGTGTGTTTTGGGTTTGACACGACGTGGTAGTGCGTGATCGACCGTTTGTTGTGATGTTTGTTATTTTGGGGTTTTGGGCGGGAATCTGTAGATGTTTGATAGAATAGAAGACGTAGTGGGGATCCGACTCGCTGGGTAATCTTAGATCGCTCATTAGACTCTTTTGTGTGTTTTCAGGTTTAGCAGCGACGGACGCGGGAGGTCCTCGGTGTAGTTTTGGGATTGCTTGTGGCGGGGTTTTGATTCGATGATTTTGGGTTTTCCTTCGGTTCGGCTTTGGCGCCAATTTTATATTGAGATTTGTGGGTTGTTCTTGATTATTGGCAAACTGTTTTGTAAAGACGGTTAAATGTAATGTAACGTTTAATTTACTTAGAAATGAATATGCTTCCCTGATATTGTGTTTAAATCCGAACCGATACAACTCACGGAAGTGGTACAAGTTGTGAAGCTTTGTATTACGGAAGTGAGGATAGCGGGGTCAAAGACGAGTTAGTGCGAGCCTTTGTCTCAAACTGATATGTCTCTGGCTTCGTCTTTTGGCGAAATTTTACTGTTTGACTTGCTCGAGTTCGACTTGGTCATGTTCTTGTTTGATTGTTGACCGGCCAGCTCGACGGTCAGCGGATAATGGGAAAGGGGCATTACAAAAGGTGGTATCAGAGCATGGTTCGTCATGAGTTCCAAAACTGTTCATTTCTGAGTGTTTTCCGTGTTTTATCGAGTCAAAAATTGTGTTTTACCCAAGCATCCGTTAGGAAACCGAGCCGCGTCTGTAAATTCGAGGTTGGGATGGGCATAGGAATTTGTATTATTTGTAATAATGTTTATTTGTGTTTTTGTTTGCAGTCAGCAGCAGAGTGTCATTGGACGGGTGGTATGTGGGTGTGTGTAAATAGCGTGAGTTCTAGTGAGCAGTATGAGTCACTGGAGGATTTCAGCGCACTATCGGGCTCAGTTGGAGCAGTATCAGGAGAGTTTGAGAGCACCACCGGTTCAGTCACGAGGTTCACGGACGTCAGACCGACCATCAGTTCCTCCTCGATCACCTCAGGGTGCCAGAGCAGCAGCAGTAGACTGGAGGCCATTGCCTGACCCATTACCTCCAGCTTTGCAGGATGATGCAGGTACCCCAGACTTGTTTGCAGGTATGATGGGTTACCTGGGATACGCAAATAGTGGATTGCCACCATTACTGCCACAGTTAGAGGCGCTAATAGTACCACTAGCGGCTCAGGAGCCGATTCTCGAGGCACGCGATGTGCCATTGCCATACAGTCTACACACCTTTGACTTCGTTCCGCTCAGTGGGAACGACTACTTGCTGAGCTCGCTACCTGCGGTATTCAATCTGGATATGGATCCCATAGACCGTTATCAGCACCAGCACTGGGAGCAGCATGTAGCGAGAAGATGGCGATGCTCGGAGATATTTTGGAGCAGCAGATTGGGCATCATCATCAGCCGGATCCACGACCTAGATCATCACGTACGCCGTTGGATAGGTCTGCATCACAGTCACCCGGCTCTACTGAGCCATTATCTGAGACCGAGCCGATGTCTGAGTCGGAGACGCAGTTCGAATCAGTCACACAGCCAGTTACACCACCAGTGGAGATGTCGGAGTCGCCGCCAGCGATGCCGGCATACCGGGCATGCAGCGCATGCGGAGTGCAAAGGTTTCACTTGCACTGGTGTCCTCGACCAGTAGACCCACACTATCGGGACCCGTACCAGACGGTACCAGGTCCCTACTACTGCCAGGTGTGTGGCATTGATGGCCACCTAGCACCGATTTGTCCGATCGCAGGACCAAGGCCGAGTATGTCCGATGAAGAGCCATACCGTGCACCGTTAACAGAGGGTTATCGACCGGGATCCAGTCGCCGATATCTCGAGCTTATTCAGCCGCCAGTCGCCCAGCCGCCAGCAGTCCAACCGCCCGTAGCCCAGCCGCCACTAGTCCAGCTGCCACGACCAGTGAGGATTTGCCAGCTGTGTGGAGATGAGGGTCATCGTGCCTCCGACTGTTTCTGTTATCCGTCCTTAGATTCTACCTTATCTTGTCAGCTTTGTGGTGCCTCTGGTCACCACGCGCCAGCTTGCTATAGTGGGCCACGCCCAGTCCTGTCACAGTCTATCAGCTTTGTAGTCGTGGGAGACACACAGCTCGCCTTTGACCAATGGCCAAACCACAACAGGTTGGAGAACCGTCCCGAGATGCACACCCACCGCACCCTCTCGGCACACCTGCCAGTGGTTACCGCAGTGAGCCGCGATGTCGCCTGTGTTGGGCATTCCGGTTATGCTGGGGTTGTTAGGGCTAGGATTAGTTAGGACAGGTAAGTACGGACACTAACCAAGTTGTTTGTTTGTGTATATAGATCGGAAACCTTTGCTTGTCGTCTCTGACATCTTTCGGATATGGCGGTACGGTTTTGGGGTTATGGTTATGGTAGCGGCCGCCGTGTAGTATTTCTGATAAGACTATGTATTAAAACCTCGATATGTACATCATGTTGTTTTTGTATATATGTGTGATGCAGAACGTTCAACTTATCGTTATGAATTGTGTAGTGATTGTTTGCATGTGTGTGATGGTTTTGAATGCAAATGAATTACAATGTGAAGTCTGATGATGAGCGAAACTGAGGACCATTCATCATAACCTAAACCCAGACTGACGACATACCCGTATCGATCTTGTGATTGCGTGATTGTGTGTGGTAATTTCTTTCTTTTGTTTTTATTGCTTGTGTGCTTTATTTAATGCTTGAATGGTGCATTGGATAATTAGGGTTGTGTTTCTTTCATTGGTGTAACGCTGTTAGGTTGCTAGTTTTTTTATAGCATGCCTAACATTTGATGATCTTTGATGGCATTGGTAAGACATTCAATTTCTAGTTGCGTTTTGTTGGCTTGAGTAGCTCTCAGTAATCGTCGTTTAAATTTTATTGCATTCGTTAAGTTCCTAGAAATAGAAAGTGTTAGAACCTTTCCATTTAAGGTATTGAGCTAACTCAGGAATAGTTATTCGACCGTCAATTCACGAGAGAGCGGAATTATACTGTATCGTTACTTAATCATGAGTAACCGTTGGGTTCAAGATTAACTAACTATATCTCTATGAGGAAGTGATATCGAGGAATGGATTGGTTTGAATTTAACCGCTAAAGTGAAAGCTTTTGAATTGATTGTAGGACAGAATGGACGATGCAATATAAATACGAGACTGAACCCGAACCCGAAAGCGAGATGGAGTGTAAAGAAGCCGCGAGACAAGTTGGCCCGGAAAGTGAAGAAGTTGGTATAGATCGCCAGTGGAAAATGTATCAGTGTAAGGCAACTGGAAGAACGAAGCCGTTGGTATGATGAGTTAGCGAAAAGATTCGAGGGAACTTCAGCAACAGTGTGGAAACCAGAGTGAAGCGATCGGTGTGAATTGAATGGAGTCTTAGCAGGGCCGGATTCAAAAATCAAAATTCTTGAAGAGTGTTCCGGGAAGAAGAGTCAGTATCGGGAGGATGTAGAAGTTGAAGCTAATTGGGGAAGTCAGAAGTAAGAATCAGAGCAAAGTAGCCAATTACGGAAGTTCGAGGTTCAAGAGAGATCAGTTAAAGAGAAAAGTGGCAAAGTGATGCGAGTCCAGAAGTCAAGAAGTGAAGCAATAGTTGAGTGAGAAAGATAAAGAACAAGTAAGGGAATATGGTCGAGATCAAGGATCGAGTAATAGAAAAGTAGTCGGGTGAGTAGTGCGAATAACAGTGGAAATTTTGGGATGAGATAACAGAGCGCCAGAGAATATTGGAAGTGGATTCTGAGTATTGGTGTTCCAGTAAAGAGACATTGGTGTGTGAGGAAGAAGCAGTAAAGGGCATAGTAAAGCAAGTTAAAGGGTTTGGTGCCGATTCGAAGTCTGTTAGTGACAGAGAACTCGGGGACCGAATTTTTGTAAGTGGCGGAAGAATGTAATACGCTGTATTCAAAAATGTGGTCAACAGGCAGAAGAAAAGTCAATATGGGCAAAATTGTAATTTTGCTAGACCAAGGGGCAAAATGGTAATTTTGCCAAATTTCGAGACGGAAGCCGAGACGGGCCATACTTTCTTGTTTTACAACCTAAAGAACATTTACAAAACCAGAATTGGAAGAAACAGAGTAGAAACAGGTTTTCGGCTTGTTGGGAATGGAAACCGACTAAACCGAGAAAACTTCAAAAATTCATAACCAGAGCTAAAAAACTCCAAATAAGGTGATTAAACATTATAAATTCATCTAAAATCAAGGAGAATCAGTTTCTGGGAGTTCTGGGATTTATGGAAACATTGAAGGATTTTCTAAAAAGGAAAACGCAAAACCGAGAAAACGGAAGCAACGGGTTAAGACGGGTTAAGCATGGTTTGGGCCGGTTTAGGAAGGATTATTGGCTCAAAATAATCTCTGTATGGACAGTTGTCACACCCCTGGAGGTGCCACCTGTAGGATTATGTCTGTTCATTGGTGTAATTATCAGGTTACAACCTAGCACATAATCAACTAGGATCTAGGTGATTTGCAGATGAATCATAAACAGATCAGGATGATTACCTTATGATTGCAGCGGATTGATCAAGGGAATATCGAGATCAGCAAGAGCTGATGATTACCGGCTCCTCCTAGGTATCCACACGCTTACAAGCTACTGGATCAGGCTGCTAGACCAAGCTGGAACCAACAGAGAGAGAGGAAGACGGCTGAGGCTAAAAATCGCAGGGCATTAGGCTTACTGGCGCCTCCCCTCTTCCTTATATGGGCCCAAGTGATTAAACTAATGGCCTATTAGGCTTACTGGCGCCTCCCCTCTTCCTTATATGGGCCCAAGTGATTAAACTAATGGCCTATTAGGCTTTTGGGCCCAAGACCCAAATCAGACAAAATAACTGTATTTTGTCTGGCCCAATTCTCTGTACAAATACAGTAAATGCCTTGCATCTTACCGTATTAATTCCATTTAACTTTCCCGTTAGCTATGGTGTGTGACCCTTTGGGATCATACAATACTGGCAATAAGTCCTAAACTTATAGATCAAGAGCGGGCTCTAGCAAGTCATCATGATCACCCAGTATTTATGACTTATGTCTGATCTCGACACTTATCATACTTTCTAGAGATAGTACAGTAGATTTCAGGACATTCCCAACAATCTCCCACTTGTACTGGAATCCTACATTCCCTAATCCTTTTGTCTCAATATCTCGATCTGGCATAAGGCAAGATGCGTGTCATCCTTATATAGCCAGACCATGTTCATCGGACCAGATTTGATACTGACAATGCAAATGACTTGGGAAAGTCCGTTTGGGAGTGGCCACTCTCTTACCAGCTATCAAGTCTCCGATTGGCCTAGAGATATTACCTCCGTTAAACGGCAGGGACAAATCCCATCTTGTTCCATCACTACGAACTACACACTTTATAATACACCCAACCAAGGTCCTTATAGCTCCCAGTTACGAAACAGCGTTAGACAATGATCAAAGCGCATCACTCCATGTGCAGCCACATGCATGCGAACTCAGGTCTAAGGAATATACTCTATAGTCGTATATGAGAACCTCTTATGACACAGATATTAATATCTTGTAGAGTTCTCATCAGCGGGCCATGTCCGGTCATATGCTCCCCTACATATACCTATGTGTCGACTTTGATGCCGCGCATCTATGACCCCTCGAAACTTGGTCATAAGTCTCAACACAATCTAGTCTCAAGTGGTTGTTGGTGTTCCAATTTCAACAACCTTCGACTATGGACACTATGATTTATGTCATTTCTTTAAATATGGGGTTTCAGGATCAAGTCTACTCATGTACTTCGATGGCCCATATATAATGACATGAATCATTTTGGAACGATTATTTATATCACAGTTAAAATAATCCAGAAATCATAGATTTCATAAACATAAAACATTATGTTTACATGAACCTTTCAAAACAACTAAATAAAGCCCTTTACAAACTCCCACTGAAATTAAGACTTCATCTTAATTTCACTTATCCTACAGCTACAGTCCGCGACTCGTGCTTAGGGCTAAGGAGTGGCTTCGTTAATAGATTAGCAACGTTCTCATTCGTTGAAACTTGCTGATCTACTTAACACCTCTGTCATTTATCTCACGGAATAGGTTATACCTACCCTCAAGGTGTTTGGACCTCTGATGTGCAGCTAGTCTTATCTATGCTGGGATTCACATCAAGTTCAGTGATGAACTCTTCTTTCCAAACAACCTCTTTCGCCGCTACCCAAGCTGCGAAATGTTCAGCTTAAGTCATGGAGTCAGCAACAGTGCCTTGCACCGCCAGACAGACACAAGATATAACCGGACTGTGACCGGAAATCATCTTTGTCTGTTGGAAACTTGCCTTTCAGACTCTACCGACTTGTAGCACCTCACTTTCTCCGTAAATCAAGAACTTATCCTAAGTATTTTCCAAATACTTGAGGATATTCATTACGTCTATCCAGTAATACTTTGCTGGATTTGACTGGTCTTTACTTGTCTTGCTTAACATTAAAGCAACATCAAAACAAGTACGTGTCATGGCATACATGATAGATCCAATTGTCGACGCATATGGAATCTCATCCATGCATTCAAGCTCAGCAGTTATCGTAGGACACTGTTTCTTGCTTAACGTAATGCCATGTGACATTGGCATAAAACCCTTCTTGGAATGCTAAAAACGTGTAGGACTTTGTCAATATAAGAATCCTGACTTTGTCCTATCAGCTCTTTTGGATCTCTATCTTTAGATCCAAAATCTAAGAACATACGTGGCTTTACCCATGTCAATCATAAAACCAACTCCCAAGCCAGTCCTTTACCGATTGCAGCATTGGAACGTTATTTCCGAGAATCAGTATGTCATCGACATACACTTTGAGAAATGCAACATCGCTCCCACTTATCTATTAGTAAACGCACAGTTCTACTTCGTTCTTGTTCAAGTCAAAACCTTGACTACTTCAACAGAATGAAGATTCCAATTCCGATATGTTTGCTTCCATCCATGAATGGATGGATGAAGCTAACTTATACCCAGTATAATTTTTTCGGAGTCCGGGCTCACTTTCGCTTCTGTGAATTTCGCAGGTTCGTCACTTTCAATGATCATCAGATCATGGCAACTAATCACGAGAAATCACTCTCGGATTAGTGACGGATTCATTCAGATCTGCGAACTTCAGGCTCTACAGGTGTAGATTCTACAGAAATCTATAAATCCATTCGCTGCTCTCCCTCAACAGGTTGAGCAGCCTCCTGTATTTCTCGAATTTCTTCGAGTTATACTTTTACTCCCACTGTTCTTCTTGGAAAGCAACTTTCCTTTTAGAAAACAGAATTCCGAACAACCTAACTTCATTTTCGGAATGGATGTAAAAAGTAACAAGCCTTGGTTTCCCTAGGACAACCAGCGAAGTAGCTCAACTACAAATACTCAGTAAAGACGAATTTGGATCATTTCCAGTCCACATTTATGTGGTGTCTTTCAACTGATATTGGTGGAACTATTTCAGCGTAAACTTAGATATTTCTAGAGCGTTATTCTTAAAGAATATCATGGAAGATTCGTGTGACTCATCTTTAATCCTTTCTAATAAGATCTGATTCTTTCTCACAGAAACACTTCAAGGTTTTCAGGAGAAATGAGCTGTGAAACGACTTCACACTCATTCAGATGATCACACCATCAATGACTTAAGTATTCTCACTCGTGATCTAATCCAGAGTCTCAATACTTCTGTCACTCAGATTCTATACCTCATTCTGGAACTCTTTCGACCATTTCAAAGAATTCTGACTCGTGTCTCATCAAATGAACACAGTCATACTCACTGAAGTAATCAGTAAATATAATGAAGTACAGGAAATTTTCTCTGGCATTACTGCTCATCGGGCCACATACATGAGTATGTTCAAGGTCCAATAAGCCTTTGGGCCTTTCTCTAGCTCGGCTAAGATGGGCCCTTTGTCTTTTGGTCCAGTAAGCAGAATTCAAGTCTCATAAGATATCCGATCAAATGAGCCCAAAAGTCCATAACTATGGGATTTCTGAATCCGACTCACTCTATGTGACCAAAACATTTACGCCAAGAAAAATCAGGTTTAATTCATCAGATTTAAACCAATTCGGTATTTATGTTACATTTAGGCACTCTTTGGTTTAAGATATAAAACCCATTCCTTGAATAGGGTGCTACAATCAATATTTCATTGAGATCAAAAGGACAAAATTTGTCTTTTATCAAAATGAAAAATATTCAAATTCTTACAAGAAAATGAAAGACAACTCTGCTTAAAGCAGGTACATTGTAGCAATTACTTAATATAAAACCAAGCCTCAAAGGCATCTACAAGTGAAAACCCTACGGCTGAGGCAGCATCCATAGCTCCTTCCAGACATGCAGTTCCACTTGTCCTTCCTTCAACGTTCTACTGTTGCTTAGGCTCTGCATATTATAACAAATATCAGTGCCACAACCAGTATCCAATACCTATAAGGTAGAACTTGAAGTAATAACATGAATACCTGAGGAAGTAGTCTCATACATCAACTTCAACTCCTCATAATCTTCCATGAATTTAATGCAATCTCTCTTCCAATGCCCAGTCTCTTTACAGTAGCAGCACTTACCAACGTAAGATGTATCTGACTCGGGCTCAGAAGACACACGCTTGCCATGATTCAAAATCTGGACAACTTTGTCTTCACCCTTGTCAGCATTAGGTTTAGTAAACCTACCCTTCTCCATTATGAGATTATACAGGGTACTCTTCACGTTTGGCTAAACTGTCTTGAGCATATCATGCAGTTCAGTCAGCGTCTTCGTTAAGCCTTTCTTGATATAGTTCCTTCTGAACTTATCATAGCTTGACGGCAGTGACTACAGAATGATCTCAGTTGCCAATTCTTGGCTAACTGGATAATCCAGTTTCCTCAGGTTATCAATGTAACCCATCATTTTACTGACATGAGGACTTACTGGATGATCATTTGGTAGCTTGCAGCTAGTGAGAGACTTAACCAACTGGTATCTCTCCACTCTTACCTGCTCCTGAAATTTCAATTTCAGGCTGCTGATCATCTCTATTGGCGACTCCATGTTCTCATATTGCTTCAGCAAATCTGAGTCCATGGTAGCCAATATCAGACCACGCACATCTACCGCATCATTATAATGCTTATTCCAAGCATCATATACTGCATGAGAGGCATTGGACCCGATCCTCACGGGGAGAGCTCTCTCAAGGACATAGTCCTTTCTCTCCTGCCTGAGGACTAGCCTCAGGTTCCGCGACCAAGTCAAGAAATTTGATCCGTTCAGTTTGTCCATTTCAAGGACAAACCGGATCGAGAAAGTGTTTTGATTGTTTGTGCTAGTCATAACAGAAATTTAGAGATAAATAGAGTTTTAGTTATTTAGTTCATAAAAGAGTAATCTTAATGACTTATAAGAAAACTCGCATTGCATTCAAAAATTTATTTGTTTAACCTCATAAGAATGCAATGATTCCGAGACCCATGTTCAGCTAAATCCAAAGTGGGCCACTGGCCGTCACCCAGAAGTAGTTTTACTTGGTAAGCATACACACAGCTAGTTATATCCAATAACTCTCGGTTGTGAATTGGGCCCAAGGCCCAATACACCAGATGTCTCAAGGCCCGGGACTCCCGATGGCCCAGTCAAGGAAACCAATCTCTTACAGCCAAATAATCACTAAAGTCTGGGACTCCCAATAAAATTAGTGACTATATACTACTTTACTTACGCAAAAACAGACACCTCACACTGTAAGCCATATCTGTAATTGAATAAGCGTTAAGTAGCTGACAAGATTGGGCAAGACATCTAAGCTTGATATTGTTTTTGAGGATTTTAGGTTTCAATAGATTTCCTCCCAAAAATAGAAGATTACTATTTTGGGAAACTTTCCATTTCAGGTAACTTACTAAATGTGGAAACTTTCTATTTAGGGAAACCTACTATTTTTAGAAACTTTCTAAATTTGGAAACTTACTATTTTAGAAATTTCCTAACATTCCAAAATTAGAAACTTCTAATATTAGAAGCTTTCTAATTTAATGTTTTATTAAAGTTTTTGGATGGGTCACAAATTATAGGCCCAATTCTTGGCCCAAGACCACAGAATTCTAATTGGCCCAATAATTTGACATAACCGAGTCGGTTCATTAATTCTGGTCCAAGACCAAATTAACTACTTAATCCAACTGGTTATTTACTAAACCAGACCAGCTCTAAATTATTTGGTCCAACCAAATCAAACTTAGACCAGCCTTCGGTTTAGGTTAAAATTCAATTTTTGAATTTAAATCCGGTTTAACCAGAAACTAAATAATACCAATTGTATTAAATAATTTCCAGCAAACCGCGATTTGGGTTAACCGCTTGAACCATACATTAATTAAATAATTAATTGATTCATACATTAAAAACAAAACGATTTTGACCTAGTGATTGCAGCAAAGTCAACATTACAATCGTTTCATGCCATTCACTTAACAAACCTTAAGTCAATTAACAAACACGATTTTGATGATTATCAAACAAAGTCAACAATTGATTATCACATTAATTATTTCAACAATCGACTTTTCCAAACCGTATCATCGTTTCTCTTAATTAATAAACAAAGCCATGATCGCGATTCATGGAAAGTCAAAACAAACCTTATGATTAACAAACGATCGTGACATTAACAAAAGACAAACACGATTTGTCCTTTTCCAATTCATCAAATCGATTCTCTTATTATGAAACTAAGCCAACATTACGAATTGAAAGCGATCGATCAAGCCATATTATTATCATGCGATTGATAACATGCGCTTTCATATTAGGTTTTTTCAAGTTATAATCAAATTTCTTAAGCCAAATTCGATTCTTAACATTAAAACAACCTAAATATGATCCAAACAGCAAAAACCTAACAACCTGGCTCTGATACCACTGTAGGATTATGTCTGTTCATTGGTGTAATTATCAGGTTACAACCTAGCACATAATCAACTAGGATCTAGGTGATTTGCAGATGAATCATAAACAGATCAGGATGATTACCTTATGATTGCAGCGGATTGATCAAGGGAATATCGAGATCTGCAAGAGCTGATGATTACCGGCTCCTCCTAGGTATCCACACGCTTACAAGCTACTGGATCAGGCTGCTAGACCAAGCTGGAACCAACAGAGAGAGAGGAAGACGGCTGAGGCTAAAAATCGCAGGGCATTAGGCTTACTGGCGCCTCCCCTCTTCCTTATATGGGCCCAAGTGATTAAACTAATGGCCTATTAGGCTTACTGGCGCCTCCCCTCTTCCTTATATGGGCCCAAGTGATTAAACTAATGGCCTATTAGGCTTTTGGGCCCAAGACCCAAATCAGACAAAATAACTGTATTTTGTCTGGCCCAATTCTCTGTACAAATACAGTAAATGCCTTGCATCTTACCGTATTAATTCCATTTAACTTTCCCGTTAGCTATGGTGTGTGACCCTTTGGGATCATACAATACTGGCAATAAGTCCTAAACTTATAGATCAAGAGCGGGCTCTAGCAAGTCATTTTGATCACCCAGTATTTATGACTTATGTCTGATCTCGACACTTATCATACTTTCTAGAGATAGTACAGTAGATTTCAGGACATTCCCAACACCACCTTCCCTCTTTGCATGCATTTTCATGGATATTGTTCATGAATCAAAGGAATCATGCAACAAATCACTCTCACTTTTGCAGATTCTCAATCTCTCTCTAGCTCTCTCTCTGCCGAGCTCTCTCTCATCTATATCTATTCTTCATATTCATCCCAATTATCCAGAAAAAAAACCCAGAACCCTTTGCATCTTCAAGTTCTTCTTCAAGACCACATGGTGTTCTTCATTCCTTGTTGAGCAAGAAAGTCCATAACTTTCAAACCATACACCCAAATCACACTCTACCAAGTCCAGTAGCTTCCTCTTGATCTCCTATACAATACCCGGCCATCCCCCACCGCCGCCGTCTCCGGAGCTTGCAGGAGTCTGGCCGGAGAGCCGCCGCGACTAGGGTTTCCTTGATTCTCTCTCTCTTCCTTTGGTGATTCAAGACTTCTCCTCCTCTCCAGTAGCTTCATGATGGATGTAGAGATATTTTTAGTCACCTGAGCTTGTCAACCGCCGCCGGAAAAGCCTTCTCCACCGCCGGTCAACACTCTCCGCCGCTGGTCAACGCCGGAGACATCGCCGGAGAAAGTTTCTTCAGCCTTGAATCTTCAACCGGTTCTTCATGGATGGTTTTGGGATGGAATTGAGTTGGAATGGCTTTGGTTTGGAAGTATAATCGGTTTAGTCAAATCGGTTAAGTCTCGGTCAATGCCGATTAACGTTTTGACCTGAACCGGTTTAACTAAACTAGTTGATTTGAAGATTGATTTGGTGGTTTAGTGGGTTAACAGGAGTGGTCAACGGTTCAACTGGGGTCAAAGTAAACAGTCAATGACCGGTAAAAGTCAACAGTCAACGCTACGGTCAACGCCTTGACTCCGGCCGGTTCTGAGTTTAACCGGTTCTAGGTTCATTCGGGACGCTTCGGGATTCTTGTTCATGTGTTCGGGAGGTTCGGGTTTAGTTAGGGGTCTCGGGAAGTCGTATCCGCATCCGTGCCGTTCATTCCGACCGAATCACTATGAGTCGGCTCAAACACCGTAGAGTAGTATTGCATATAGATCAAGAATTGAGAAACCGTAGACTATGGGTTGCATACCCATATTGAATTGGTTGATTGAATGTTGATTGGACGGACTGATTAATTGTAAACCATATTAGGGTTTTGAGATGCATGCTAGGACCGTAAAGTTAAAAGGATTAAACTGTTGTGTGTCGCTAGGTTGCTAGTAATGTTGATTGATGCATACATATAGCCGTTGCATGATTGGGCCGTATATTCATATATTATGTACTAGAAGAACGATATCGAATGAATCTAAGTACGGGAACTAAGACGATATAAAAGACGGAATTAAACCTAACAAACATATAGATTATGAATCGGATATTGAGATTAGGTTTAATAGAGGTTAAAGAGAAAGAAATGAATTAAGTAAATGAATGATGAGATGTCGGGGAGTTCAGTAAGCTACCATCTCTAAACCGACGGATCCGGGAGTTAATAAATTATACTTAGGAAAGGTTAAGAAAAAGGGAAGTCTTGTGATTGATGAGCCGTCTACGGATTAGCAATCCGCTAATCCAAGGTAGAGGATGTTAATGAGATGTGAGTCGTCTACGGATTAGCAATCCGCTAATCCATCGTAGCGGACATGAATGAGTTAAATGACTTTAGAAACCCTAATCGGTATGCTTATGTGGTTATTGTGTGGTTGCTCATATGTTTGCATTATTGCTCTTGAGCTTTGTTGTGCAGGCCTGTTAGATCGTCTCGCTGTTGGGCCGAGCGATCCTTGTGGACACTTAACTCGGTCATGGGGCCGGTTAAGATTGTAGCTGCTGACTCGGTACAATTCCGGGTCAGTGTGAAGGTATTGGCAGGTGTGTGTAGACTTTTGGGGCATTGTGTTGAGATTGTCATTGATTGATTGATTGCGTATGATTGCTAGAGTCCGAGTGAGTCCGAGTTAGATCCAGAAAGTCTAGGTGTTTGGATACGTTCCGGTACTTTCGACCCGATTGGATCCTCGGTAGTTTCCTAATCGGATCGTGGGCCTTCGGGTGGTGATTCCGGTTATGGCATTAACCTACTGAGTGACACCGGTAGGTGTGTGATTCAGAGAATACGGGGTCATGTCCTAGGGCCAAATTGTATGGAAACTCAGGTTACCATGGGGTAGCCCGAATCACTGTGTATCGATGGGATGAGAACAGTGTCCTAGGTCGTGAGACTTCGTGTTTACGTCTAGGAGTCGTGGGTTAGTTACCATGTTGGTGACGATGTAAACCCGTGGAAGTTACGGAGATCGTAAGGGCCCAATTGTTGTGTTTGTATTATTGGTATTGCGCGATAGATAGATCGAATCTCAATCGAGAGCATGTGCCGCAGTGCTTTCGATTTCCTAAAATCGCTTTCTCTTTATTTTGGAAAGTGCTTGTGTGTTGTGGGTTTGACACGGCGTGGTAATGCATGATCGGCTGTTTGTTGTGTTGTTTGTTATTTTGGGGTTTTGGGCGGGAATCTGTAGATGTTAGATAGAATAGAAGTCGTAGTGGGGAGACGACTCGCTTGGTGATCTTAGATCGAAAATTAGACTCTTTTTGTGTTTTTCAGGTTTAGCACTGACGGACGCGGGAGGTCCTCGCTGTAGTTTCGGGATCTCTTGTTGATAGGTCAAGAAATATCCCTATTCTACTGCAAGTGCACAGTTATGCTATTGTAGTACTCAGGGTATCGTATCCACAAGGACTCACGACTCACACGATAGATTATAAGTTCTCAAGTTAAGCTAAATCAATCAGAATAAAACAATAAACCAAAGCAAGTAAACAAGGAAGTGTTTTCAATAGGAAGAAAGGCGTCAGACTTAGGAAGTTCTCGGGAATTATGCAATGCTAGACACTTAACTAACCGGATTCAGATTAAACACAGGTTCAAGAACTAGACACGCAATGCTAAACAATCAAACTCTCGCTGAGATTGTTTCTATATCTAGCAACCTATTGATCCAAATCTCTTTGTGATCCTAGAGTTCTAAATAAGCATTAAGAACAGGTTCTATCAGTTCACAATTCTCATAAACCAAATCTCTTTGTATCTAGTCAAATTGATCACACTAAGTTTATTCATATTATAACTCACACTCTCGTGCTAAGTTAATTATCTCAGATCTAAACCCTACGTGATCAATCTAGAATTCAGTATTAAGTACAACTTAGGCGATGAACGAATAGATTTAGAATCCTAATAAATCAGTAGTCTAAACATGCATAAAACCCTTATGAGAATTCCTAAATCTAACTAGGTTACTACCCAGACATATTATCAGATAAACAACATATCATAAATAGAAACCCGAAAGACGGAATACATAAGATAAAGGGGTTCAAAATCCTTCTTTCAAAGGTTACAAGTAGCAAGAATCAGCCCCTTAGCAAAATCTCTCAATCTCCAAGCAAGAAACAAATAAGAACAAGATAAACTGAATAAAGAGTCTCAAAACCTAATTAAAACTCCTAAACTCGTTTTAGGGCTAGATTAGAATTAGGGAAAACATCTGGGTCTTTTTGAAGTTCTTCAAAACTTGTCTTAGACTCGCATATAAGACTCTGTCGCGCTCAGTGTCGACCGACACCAAGGTCAGTGTCGGTCGACATCCAGTCGTGGTCGAGACACCAACTTTAGCTCATTGCACCATTCACCAGAAACATCCTATAATCCCACTCTTTGCTCCAAATGCAAGCCTACCTGTAGAAGACTCAATAGACTCGAAAAACCAGGTTAAAGACTCAATATACACAACTATATCATGGTTGAAAACCTACAAAACCATGATATATCAACTCCCCCCACACTTAGCTCTTGCTTGCCCTCAAGCAAGTAAAAGAACTGAAGCATATGAAAGAGGTTTGAAAATTCAGAAACTCATTTCATCCTAGGAACTTTCGCATTCACATTCACTTAGTAAGCCACTTAAAACTTTTTTACAGATGTCAAGACCACAATATAGTTCGCCCACACTTAGCAATTGTCCCAAGTAAACTCCACAATCAGATTAGGATATTCAAGTTCACCACACTAACCTCTATATACAATTAGGTGCGGTCTTACAGAGGGAGTGTTGATCAGAGAACACATGGACTCAACTCAATCAGTACTGACCACCAAACTGTCGGTTTTTGGTTCCTTTCTTTTCCCTTTCTCCCTTAGCAATTGATTTTTCCCCATTGGGTATCATTTTTTTATCAGTGTTCTTCCCTTTTTATTCGGGGTGTAATTTTGGATCTTTCCATGGATATACAGGAGGTAATAGGGGTCTCTACCACTCCCGTGACCACTTCGAAGCTACTAGCTTATCCTAGGTTTTAATCTCTCTTTTTTTCAAGGGAGGGGAAAATCAGAAACCATACTCAAACAGGATCACAGGCTGTATCAAGTACACCAAAGGAATCCGATCCAGAGATCTCAAGCCTCTAAGTAAGAAAATCAAGTCAGGTTTAGAGGTGAAGTTAGTGATGGATCCTCTGAATACCTGGTTAGATATGGGTGTCCTTGGTAAGTTTATCCGTTTGGGGTTTTCTAAAAGTCATAGAATTACTGCAAGTCTGTCCAATGGTCACTTAGTTCATGTTCCAGCGAAAAAATTTCTCGAAAAATCATAGTTTCATACACATTTTGACTCAATAAAACAATTTGAAAACAAGGGACTGACTCTAAGAAAACAAAACACAATGTCAGTAGCCACCTCCCCCACACTTAGACTGAACTGTCCCCAGTGCAATCGCAGCATGAGATCGGGAGAACAAGGTACAAGTAACCAAGAACTTTAGGAACATAAATCTTACCTGTGGTCGCAGTCGATGTCGACCGACACACAGACTACGTCGGGCGGCATTAGCCTTTGGTCAACATCAATTTACTTCTAATCGAGCGTGGTCGATTTCCATCCGTGTTTCGAGTTTGGTGTCGACCGACATGAATGGCGATGTCGACCGACACTGATATCTGTAGACCTGTCCTACACGGCCCTAACATACAAGAACCGGAAAAATCAAAAGACTCAAGGACAAAAACTTAAAAGAAATGAAGACTAACCTACAGTGGGTTGCCTCCCACTCAGCGCTCGTTTAACGTCAATAGCTTGACCGTAATGCGATCAGGCGTTGGGGGGATTATCCAGATGGACAATGTTGCCTTCTAGAATCTCAGCTTTCACCCAGTAATGTTTCACCCTTTGCCCATTGACTGTGAACTCCTCGCCTTTGGAATTCATCAAGATAACAGCTCCGTGAGGTCTAGCCTCCTTAACGGTGAATGGACCCGACCATCGAGAACGCAACTTCCCAGGAAATAATGTTAGACGAGAATTGTAGAGAAGTACCTGATCATTGGGTTCAAAGTTGCGTGAGATGATATTCTTATCATGATAAGCCTTTGTACGCTCCTTGTACAGCTTTGAGTTCTCATAGGCATGGTGGCGAATCTCATATAACTCATTAAGATGTATCAGACGTCTCTCAATTGCAGGCTTGAGGTCATAGTTCATTTGTTTGACAACCCATCTAGCCTTGTGCTCAAGCTCAACCGGAAGGTGGCAAGCTTTCCCATAGAGGAGATGGAATGGTGTAGTCCCCAGTGGCGTTTTAAACGCAGTCCTGTCAGCCCACAACGCATCATCCAGCTTAGTAGACCAGTCCTTTCTAGTCTTTTCCACTGTCTTCTCCAGAATCTCCTTGATCTGTCGGTTTGAAACCTCAACCTGTCCACTAGTCTGAGGGTGATATGGAGTAGCTACACGATGATTAATACCATGCTTCTTAAGCAACTTCTCAAAGACCTTGTTGATGAAGTGAGAACCACCATCACTTATCACAATCCTAGGCACTCCAAATATGGGGAAGATGATAGTCTTAAACAGCTTAAGAACTACTGAAGAGTCATTGGTCGGACTTGCAATCGCTTCAACCCACTTGGACACATAGTCCAGAATAACCAAGATGTACCGGTTCCCATAGGAAGATGGGAACGGACCCATGAAATCGATGCCCCAGCAGTTAAAGACTTCAACCTCGAGGATGAAGTTATGTGGCATCTCATGTCTCTTGCTGATCTTCCCCCTCCTCTGACACACATCACACTGAGAGAAGAATAACAGAGCATTCTTGAACATTGTAGGCCATCAGAAGCGTGCTTGAAGAACCTTAGACACTGTCTTGAATGTAGCAAAGTGTCCAGCATACTCAGAACCATGGCAGTGGTACAACACATCATCAACTTCACACTCAGAAATGCAACGTCTATAGATACCATCAGAGCAGTGCTTGTACCAGTAGGGCTCATCCCACTAATAGCGCTTGATTTTCCTAAGGAACTTCTTCTTAGCATAGTCTTTAAATACTTCAGGCTCATCATCTACCGCAAGGTAGTTGGCTATGTCAGCGTACCAAGGTCTAGTATAGAGAGAACCTTGGGTGACTGCAGTTATGAACATGTCAGCTTCATCATCGAGAATAGCAGCCTGCAATCGCAACTGGTGTCGATAGACATCAGTTTTGATGTCCACCGACATCGTTCCTAATCGGCCAAATCGTGTCGAGGTTGATCGATTATCGTTCGCTTTTTCGAGTCGGGTGTCGACCGATATAAACTGAGTGTCGACCGACACCTGCTCTGCAACCCGTGTAAAAGGCAGAGAACTCGCAGAAACTGCCTGAAATCCAGTCTCAACCTTGTAGATGTTCTCCTCTGGAAGAAAATCATCTATAGGAACGTCCTCATCGATCCTAATCCGTGATAAGTGATCAGCAACACATTCTCTACTCCTTTCTTGTCTCTCACCTCTATGTCAAACTCTTGGAGTAACAAAATCTATCTCAGCAACCTTGGCTTAGCATCTTTCTTCTGCATCAGATACTTAAGCGCAGAATGGTCAGTATGCACAACTACCTTGGATCCAATCAGATTGTTGGAAAGCCTAGAATCTAGGGTTATAGTATTGAATCATTAATCTCGTGTTTACCTCAGAGATGGCAGCGGAATGAATGGTAATCGAGATCAGCAGCGACTCAAGTGCTTTGCCTCTACCAGATACACACGCACACAAAGCTGGAAAGCCGGGATGCTAGTGCCGGATTTGGGATCACTGAGTTTTTGGTGGTTCTGCTTTCTCTGCAACAGAAAAGTGAACGGCTAGGGTTCCAGGTCGACCATATAAGCCTTTTATATAGACCTGGAATGACTAAACCGAAATTAGATTAATTCCAATTCGTTTAAGTCATGAAATCAAAACGTCAGTTTCGAAACCCGATATGTGTCGATTGACACACTCACTGTGTCGATCGACACACCACTATAAAACTCAATATCAATGTGTATCCAATACAAATCAACAAGATCATTACCATAATGATCGTTCCCATGTTTATGCTTCCAATTTGCTTAGGTGTGTGACCCTATAGGATCATATAATGCTGGCAGTAAGTCCACTACTTACAGATTACAAGAGGCTTCTAGCAAAGCATTGCAACCACCCAGTATTATACGAAATGTCTGATCTCGACAACCAACTATCATCAGGAGTGAGTACGAGTGTGATTTCAGGACACAATCCCAACAATCTCCCACTTGTACTGGAATCATCAATTCCTATAATCCTTTTGTCTCTATATCTCGATTTGGCATAAGGCAAGATTAGTGTCATCCTTATTAAGCCAATATCTTGTTTATCGAACTCCTGATCTATACTGAACAAGACAAACAACTGAACTACAGTTCGTTTGAGTGCGGCCACACATTTTCTCAGTATCAAATCTTCGACAAGCCTTGAGATATTTATCTCCCGTTATACAGGAGGGACAAATCCCGTCTCGTTCCACCCCTGTTCCTATACACACTTCATGATACACCTAAGCAATGCCTTTATAGCCGCCAGTTACGGGTCGACGTTTGACAAGGTCAAAGTGCACCAATTCATATGCAAGAAAGCATGATGAACTCAGGTCTAAGGACTATACTCTATAGTCGTAATGAGAACCTCTCATGACACAAACATAACTATCCTGGAGACTTCTCATTTGCGGGTCATGTCCGATCATATGTTCATCAACATATATCTATGTGACTGACTGTGATACTCATATCACTGACTCCATGAAACTTAGTCAACAGTCACCTCACAAGCTAGTCTCTCGCGGTTGTCAGTGTCCCACTTTGACAACCTCGACTAGGGACACATTATAATTTATGTCATCTATAACTTACAGGGTTTCATGATCAAGTCCTCAACTTGATGACCTATAATATGGCATAAACTTATTTTGGGACCATTATTTAGATCACAATAAATAATACCGAAATCAAATTTCATTAAACATATCCAAAAGTATGTTTACAAGAACATCTTAATATGACTAAAATAAAACAACCAGAACTCCCACTAGAATCAAGATTACATCTTAAGATCTCTAATGCCTACAGCAGTAGTATGACTCTCATGCTTAGGCCTTGGGAGTGGCTTAGTCAGAGGATCAGCGACGTTATCGTCCATCGGAACTCGGCTGATCTTCACTTCTCCTCTATTGACGATATCACGAATCAGGTGATATCTCCTCTCTATGTGTTTGGACTTCTGGTGTGACCTGGGTTCTTTCGCCTGAGCAATGGCTTCATTGTTGTCACAAAACAAAGCCACTGGCTCCAAGATACTTGGAACCACACCATGTTCAGTCATGAACTTCTTGATCCAAACAGCTTCCTTTGCCGCTTCTGAAGCAGCAACATATTCAGCTTCCGTCGTGGAGTCAGCTACGGTGTTCTGCTTAGAGCTCTTTCAGTTCACTGCACCGCCATTTAGACAGAAGACATATCCAGACTGTGATCGGAAATCGTCTCTGTCCGTCTGAAAACTCGCATCAGTGAATCCATTCACCACAAGTTCTTCACTCCCTCCATATACCAAGAACTTATCCTTGGTATGTCTCAAATACTTGAGAATATTCTTGACAGCTGTCCAGTGATCATCACCTGGATCAGATTGGTATCTACTCGTCATGCTTAACGCGTAAGCTACATCTGGACGAGTGCAGAGCATGGCATACATGATAGATCCTATTGCAGAAGCATAAGGAATCTTATCCATGCGTTCTCGCTCAGCATGTGTCGCCGGACACTGCTTCTTGCTGAGACTAATGCCATGAGACATCGGAATGAAGCCCTTTTTGGAATCATGCATCTTGAATCTGTGCAACACCTTATCAATATAAGTGTCCTGGCACAATCCAATCAGCCTATTCGCTCTATCTCTATAGATTTTGATTCCAAGGATGTATGCGGCTTCTCGCATGTCTTTCACGGAAAAACAACTTCCGAGCCAAGTCTTAACAAACTGAAGCAACATAACGTCATTACCGAGAATAAGTATGTCATCGACATACAGTACAAGAAACGCAATTCCGCTCCCACTAGCCTTCTTGTATACACATGGTTCTTCTTCGTTCTTGATGAAACCAAATTGTTTTACTGTTTCATCAAAACGAAGATTCCAGCTCCGTGATGCTTGCTTTAATCCACAAATGGATTTATGAAGCTTGCATACCTTCCCAGCATTCTTAGGATCTACAAAACCCTCAGGCTGTGTCATATACAATCCTCTTCCAGAATTCCATTCAAGAAGGCGGTTTTGACATCCATCTTCCAAATCTCATAATCATAATAAGCAGCAGTTGCTAGAGGAATCCGAATGGATTTAAGCATAGCGACTGGGGAATAGGTTTCATCATAGTCAATACCATGAATCTGTTTGAAACCTTTAGCCACCAACCTAGCTTTATAAATTTGGACATTACCATCCACGTCAATCTTCTTCTTGAAGATCCATTTACACTCAATGGCTTTTGCACCATTAGGTAAATCGACCAAGGACCATACTTGGTTTTCTGACATGGATCCCATTTCGGATTTAGAGGCTCCAAGCCATTTTTTCAGAGTCCGGGCCCATCATTGCTTCCGCGAAGGTCACTGGTTCGTCACTTTCAATGATCATCAGATCATTGCAGTTGGTCACGAGAAATCCATAATATCTCTCGGGTTCGTGACGGATCCTTCCGGATCTGCGAACTTCAGGCTCCACAGGCGTGGCCTCCACAGAACTTTGTGGATCCAACTGCTGCTCTTCCTCAGCAGGTTGAGCAGTCTCCTGTGCATCTTGAATTTCTTCTAGATGTACTTTACTCCCACTGATTTTCTTAGAAAGAAATTCTCTCTCAAGAAAAGAACAGTCCCGAGCAACAAAGACTTTGTTCTCAGATCGGTTGTAAAAGTAGTATGCCTTGGTTTCCTTAGGATAACCAACGAAGTAGCATTTATCTGATTTGGGTGCGAGCTTGTCAGAGATTAAACGTTTGACATAAGCCTCACATCCCCAAATCTTCAGGAAAGACAGACTTGGAATATTCCCAGTCCACAATTCATGTGGTGTCTTTTCAACTGATTTAGATGGCACCCTATTTAGTGTAAACGCAGACGTTTTCTAGAGCGTATCCCCAAAAGGATAATGGAAGATCTGAATGACTCATCATAGACCGCACCATATCCAATAAAGTTCGATTCCTCCTCTCTGACACTCCATTCCATTGGGGTGTTCCAGGAGGAGTGAGTTTTGAAACAATTCCACACTCGCTCAGATAGTCACTGAATTCTTGACTCAAGTATTCTCCTCCGCGATCTGACCGCAGAACTTTGATACTTTTGCCAAGTTGGTTCTGTACTTCATTCTTGAACTCCTTGAATCTATCAAAGGATTCTGACTTATGTCTCATCAAATAGACATATCCATACCTACTGAAGTCATCAGTAAAGGTAATTAAGTACTTGTAATTTCCTCTGGCAACAGTGCTCATTGGCCCACATACATCAGTATGAATAAGGCCCAATAAGTCACTGGCCCTTTCATTCGGTTTGTTGAAAGGGGCCCTAGCCATTTTGCCCATCAAGCAAGATTCGCATTTCTCACATGATTCAAAATCAAATGAGCCCAGAAGCCCATTACGATGGAGCCTCTGAATGCGTTTCTCATTGATGTGGCCCAAACGACAATGCCATAAGAAAGTCGGGTTTTCGTCATTTGACTTAAACCGCTTTGTATTTATGTTAAAGACAGGCATTTCTTGGTTTAAGACATATAACCCATTATCTAATGGGGCGCTACCATAAAATGTACCATTACGATGAAAAGAACAAACTTTATTCTTAATAGCAAAATCAAAATCTTCCAAATCCAAAACGGAAACTGAAATTATGTTTCTGCTAATCGCAGGTACAAAGTAGCAATTATTCAATTCTAAAACCATGCCAGAAGGTAAAGACAAACCATAAGTGCCTACGGCCAGTGCAGCAACCTTAGCTCCATTCCCGACCCGTAGCTCAACTTATCCTTTCTTCAGCGTTCTACTGTTTCTTAGTGCCTGCATATTAGTACAAATATGAGCACCGCAGCCGGTATCCAATACCCACGAAGTAGAACTATGAGTCATAACATTAAGTTCGATAACATAAATACCTGAATCAGACGCATCATACGTCTTCTTCAGCTTCGCATAATCTTCCATGAACTTCTTGCAGCTTCTCTTCCAATGCCCTAGCTGCTTGCAGTAGTTGCATTTGTCCTCAGGAGAAGGCCCGGATTTGGGCTTGGGCTTGGGCTTGTCTTGACTCTCAGTCTGGACAGCTTTAGCCTTTCCCTTATCCTTACTAGGTTTCTTAAACCTTTTACCCCCTTGTACCATCAGTACATTAGGAGTTGCCTTCTTGAGATTCGGCTCTGCTGTTTTTAGCATGCCGTGCAACCCAGTCAATGTCTTAGTCATGTTTTGCATGT
Source organism: Orychophragmus violaceus (assembly GCA_030180135.1). Taxonomy (NCBI): domain Eukaryota; kingdom Viridiplantae; phylum Streptophyta; class Magnoliopsida; order Brassicales; family Brassicaceae; genus Orychophragmus; species Orychophragmus violaceus. The sequence goes on along the minus strand of CM058230.1, from coordinate 84,825,621 downwards.
TGTAATTCATGATGAACTGATCAAAACACGACGGCAAAGACTGCAGAATCATGTCAGTGGCCAGCTCCTGGCTAATGGCACTGTCCAGTTTCCCCAGGTTATCAATGTAACCCATCATTTTAAGGACATGAGGACTCACTGGACTGTCATTAGCCATCTTGCAATCCATGAGAGATTTAACCGTCTAGTATCTCTCTGTGCGAGCTTGCTCCTGAAACAAGGCTTTCAGGCTGTTAATCATCTCAATCGGTGACATCACGTTCTCATATTGCTTCTGCAGCTCAGAGTTCATAGTCACCAGCATTAGACAATTAACGTCTTTGACATCAGCAGAATGCTTATCCCAAGTATTCTTATCTGCCTGCGTGGCATTGGAACGTGGCTTCTCGGGGAGAACTCTTGTAAGGACATATTCCTTGTTCTCCTGCCTGAGAACTATTCTCAATTTCCGATACAATTCCAAGAAATTTGATCCATTAAGCTTGTCCTTTTCAAGGGCGGATCTTAGCGAGAAAGTGTTGATGTGAGTTGGGACAGACATAGCTGTAATTAAAAGAGGTAGAGGTTTTAGTTATGATGTTCAAGGAAATGAGAATTCTTATCCAATAAGAAAACTCGCATTGTATTCAAAACTATGTTTCCTCAGATGAATACAATGAACCAAGATCCTTACTTCACCAAAATTTGAGTGGGCGACTCGCCATCACCCAAGCTTTAGTTATCTGGGTAAGCAAATCATTGCTAATTGTACCCAGTACAACTCTTGGTCGCAGATAAGACAATCCATGTCTTACCCACTCTGATGTCTCTGGGCCCAGAACTTCTGATAGCCCAGTCAAGTAAACCAATCTCTTCAGTCTCGTGATTATTGACAGTCGCACTGCAAGTCTATCAATGATCACCTGTCTTATTCATTTAGTTGTGGATACCAAGGACTCCAAGGCTATCCAACAACGAAACGAGTCTTGACAGTAGACAACATCGGGTAATACATCAAGATCACTTGATATTTAGTTGAGGAAAAGAACTATTTAATCTTGATGCATATCCAATATACATCCAAGAAGTTTTTAAGTTAATTAAAACATCTAGATTCATTAAGTTTAAGTTAATCTAGAAGCAAGGAGTTAGATTTGGTTTGGTATTCGCAATTTGAGGTCCAACCATCAAATCTGCGAGTGGTGTGTCGATCGACATACCCTTGTATCGGTCGAAACGACCTAACCAAAACCAAATTTGTTTTTCCGGCTCAATTCAATTGAACCGGGTCGATAACCGGTAAATCTAATTTAACCGAAATCAACCAATTAAATCGGTTCTTGACTAATTGAGATAACCAGTCCAATCTTATTGAACCAGTTAATCCAATTGAACCAATTTAACCGACATAACCATGCGAGATAACCGGTCAATCCAATTGAACCGATTAATCCTTTCGCATAGCCTGTCTCGACCGACACACCCAGTGTGTCGATCGACACAGTAGGGTAACAGAAATCCGATCGCTGATCGAAACCCTAAAATTTTATAAGCGTTTCGCGGTGTGTCGACCGACACACCACGACCGACACACGATTAGTGTCGATCGACACTATGCGAAAACACCCGATCATCGTTTTAAAGCAGAAACTTAATCCGAGATTAATTCGTTCAAAACATGATTTAGCAGGCACAAATCTAATCAAATACATCATTATTCGAATTATATACCTCAGATTCAATGGTTTAAACCCTAATAGCTCTGATACCACTGTTGGAAAGCCTAGAATCTAGGGTTATAGTATTGAATCATTGATCTCGTGTTTACCTCAGAGATGGCAGCGGAATGAATGGTAATCGAGATCAGCAGCGACTCAGGTGCTTCGCCTCTACCAGATACACACGCACACAAAGCTGGAAAGCCGGGATGCTAGTGCCGGATTTGGGATCACTGAGTTTTTGGTGGTTCTGCTTTCTCTGCAACAAAAACGTGAACGGCTAGGGTTCCAGGTCGACCATATAAGCCTTTTATATAGACCTGGAATGACTAAACCGAAATTAGATTAATTCCAATTTGTTTAAGTCATGAAATCGAAACGTCAGTTTCGAAACCCGATCTGTGTCGATCGACACACTCACTGTGTCAATCGACCCACCACTATAAAACTCAATATCAATGTGTATCCAATACACATCAACATGATCATTACCTTAACGATTGTTCCCATGTTTATGCTTCCAGTTTGCTTAGGTGTGTGACCCTATAGGATCATATAATGTTGGCAGTAAGTCCACTACTTACAGATTACAAGAGGCTTCTCGCAAAGCATTGCAACCACCCAGTATTATACGAAATGTCTGATCTCGACAACCAACTATCATCAGGAGTGAGTACGAGTGTGATTTCAGGACACAATCCCAACACAGATAGGGTCGGAACTTCTTGAATGCAAACACAACTGCCAACAATTCCTTCTCAGTGGTTGCATAATTTCTTTGAGCTTCATCGAGAGTTCTACTTGCGTAATAAATAGCGTGGAGCTTCCTGTCCTTCTTCTGCCCAAGCACATCTCCTAGCATAGTCATTGGCATAACACATTACCTCAAAAGGAAGACTCTAGTCTGGTGGTTGCACAATTGGAGGAGAGATCAAGGTTTGTTTCAGCTCCTTGAATGCAGCATGACACTCGTCTCTGAACTCAAACTTCACTTCCTTGCAAAGAAGTGTAGTAAGTGGTCTAGCTATCTTGCTGAAGTCTTTAATAAATCTCCTGTAAAAACCAGCATGCCCAAGAAAACTCCTAATTCCTTTAACTGAATCTGGTGCTTGCAGTCCTGTCATCACTTCAATCTTAGCTTTGTCCACCTCAATTCCCGCCTCAGAAACTCCATGCCCAAGCACAATGCCATTCTTGACCATAAAATGGCATTTCTCCCAATTCAAAACCAGGTGATTTTCCTCACAGCGAGCTAGCACCTTGCATAGATTATCCAGACAAGCATGGTAAGATGGTCCGTAGACAGAGAAATCATCCATGAAGACCTCCATAAAATCCTCTATCATGTCTGTGAAGATAGACATCATGCATCTCTGAAACGTCGTAGGAGCATTACATTGTCCGAAAGGCCTTCTGCTGTATGCAAATATACCATAGGGACATGTAAATGTGGTCTTCTCCTGGTCCTCTGGGTGGATAGGGACCTGAAAGAAACCAGAATAACCATCCAAGAAGCAGTAGTAAGGATGATTCGCCAACCTTTCCAACATCGGATCAATGAAAGGGAGTGGAAAGTGGTCTTTTCTGGTGGCTGCATTCAACTTCATGTAGTCTATGCACATCCGGTGACCAGTGATTGTCCTCGTAGGAATCAGCTCATTCTTTTCATTCTTCACCATTGTGACTCCTCCCTTCTTAGGAACCACATGAACTGGGCTAACCCAATCACTGTCTGAAATAAGGTAAATGATCCCAGCTTGCAGCAGCTTCATGATCTCTTTCTTCACAACCTCATACAGGTTAGGATTCAAACGCCTCTGGTTTTAAAATGACGACATGCTCTCATCCTCAACGTGTATCCTATGCATGCACAAGTCCGAGGAGATACCTGAAATATCATCAAGAGAATAGCCAAGAGCCTTGCGTTTCTTGCGCATCTTGCTTAGCAGTAAAGTGAGTTCTGCGTTATTCAAATCAGTATTTACAATGACAGGATAAGTGGAATTTTTACCTAAGAATGCATATTTTAGGCCTGCAGGTAGCTGCTTTAACTATATCTTTGGAGCTTTCTCCTCACTCCAATCCCTCGCAGCTGGTGTCGACCGATTTGCTTGTGGTGTCGGTCGACACTGGATGTCATCGGCCACTTCCAAGTTCATAACTTGCTCAGTAGCGTACATCAGTCTCAAATATCCATTAGCAGCTTCATCCTCTAGCTCCAACTCATGCTCATAACTCATTAAGGCTCTCTCCACAGGCTCGACATGATGCATTTGATTTAAGAACTCTGCAGCCATATTCTCAATGGTATCAACATAGAAGTGTTGGAATTGTGTCCAGTAATCTCGGTACTGTCTCTAGAAAGTAAGAGTATGTCAATGATCAGACATAAGTCATATAATACTGGGGGTCATGATGGCTTGCTAGAGTCCGCTCATGATCTATAAGTCTTGGACTTATTGCCTCTATTATATGATCCCATATGGGTCACACGCCTAAGCTAACAGGAAAATGTGTAGGAACGGTGTAGCAGAAGTACGGTAAAAGTGCTAGGCATTTACTGTACTTAGAGAGAATAATTGGGTTTGGCCACTGTGTGTCGATCGATACACAAGGAGTGTCGATCGACACAGTGCGCGAACGCCTCGGAGTTAATTGGCCTTTGGGCCAAATGGCCCAAAACGAACTGAACGAGTTATATAAACTTAAGACGAGTTCAAATCGAAAACAAGCCCTAGCCGCGAGCCTCCTCTCTCTCTCTGCGCCGATTTCCTCCTGGTCTAGCAGCCTCTTCCTGCTCGGTGTGCGTGTGTGAACCTCTAGAGGAGTTATCTCTCGGTGGCTCTCTGATCTCTGACATACCATCCCTTTCCGCTGCAAAACAGGTATAAGGTGAGATCTATCATTGTTTCTATTCAAGAAGAACCTAGATCAGCATGTTTAGGTTAATCTGAATCTGAGAATTGAATCAGGATTGACTAAACATTCCTTCAGTGGTATCAGAGCCAATGGTTCTGGTTTTTCTTGTTTAGATTCAAGTTTAGGATTGTTTTTCTTGTTTAAAAGTGTTTTGAATCAACTACTGATAAGAGAAATCACTTAAGCAACAAGAATTGAAACCTAAACATATGAAAAAATCGCATGATCAAGCTATAATGATTTGATATGCGATCGAATCCGAGAGAATGAGAATCGGCCAGAATCGCATGGATCGATCGATACGATCGCATGGATCGGTCGATACAATCGGAGATCGCATGGATCGATCGATACGATCGCATGGATCGGTCGATACAGTCTATCGGCTAACCCTGTTAACGCGTGAAAGCATCGATCGATGCAGGATCGATGCAGGTTCGATGTTGGTGCATCGACCGATGCGGTTGGTGCATCGATCGACACGGTTAGGGTTTTGGCTCGGTTCCGTGCATGCGTGAGAGCATCGATCGATACAGGATCGATGCACGTTCGATGCAGGATCGATGCTAAGAGCATCGACCGATGCGGTTGATGGATCGATCGACACGGTTGGTTCATCGATCGACATGGTTGGTTTAAGGCTCGGTTTAATATTTTGATTAAAATTAATTCGTCCTGGTTTAATAAACAGATTTAATAATTTTATTAAGTCTGGTTAAACCGGGACAAGAAATCCAATGTCGAAAGAATTATTGGATTTAGTGCCTAAACCAGGATTTTCTAATTTGATTTGGTTGGACCAAATAAATTGAGAAAATCCGGTTTAGTAAATAACCGGTTGACAATTGTGGTCGTCGTAGTAATTAATTTTGGTTAGACCAATTTTAATGAACCAGACCGGTTATGTCATCTAATTGGACGATCGGGTTATGTCTCGGACATAGACCAATTCTTCGGCCTCGGGCCAAGAAGTTAAAACGATTGGGCCAATTATTTGAGTCTTTCTTCAGATTTAATTTAAAAATTTATTTTATAAAGATTATAAAGTCGATTTTAAATTAAAGTTTCCGAAATTTTGAAATTAGAAAGTTTCTTAAATTAGAAGTTTCTGGATTTGCGGGTTTTGGATTTTAAAGAAATTTCTAAAGTTAGAAAGTTTCCAATTTTAGAAAGTTTCCAAAAATAGTAGGTTTTCTAAAATGGAAAGTTTCCCGAAATAGTAATCTTCAATTTTGGGAATGAGATTTTAAAAAATAAACCTACGAACCTCAAATAATATCAAGCGTTGGATGTCTTGTCCATTCTATGTCAGCTGTCGAAGCCCATTCAATTGTTTTCATGGCCTTACAGTGTGAGGGTGTCTGCTTTTGCGTGGATAAGACGGTTTGTGATTCATAAATGTCATTGGGAGTCCCAGACATTAATGATTACATGACTGTATAGTCTGGTTTTCTTGACTAGGCCATCGGGAGTCCCGGGCCTTGAGACATCAGAGTGGATTGGGCCTCGGGCCCAGATTCACAACCAAGAGTTATATCACGGATATAATTAGCCGATATAGGGCTTACCGATATAAGCTAAGGTTGGGTGACGGCCAGTGGCCCACTTTGATCTTAGTTATATGTGGATCTTGGAATCATTATATTCTATTGAGGGTAACTTATGTTATTGAATATAATGCGTGATTAATCATATTAAGTATAATACAAGATTAATCATATTGAACATATTAACTAAAATCCTTTTATCTTAATTTTCAGTTATGACTAGCACAAACAATCAAAACACTTTCTCGATCCGGTCTGTCCTTAAGATGGACAAGCTGAACGGATCAAATTTCTTGACTTGGTCGCGGAACCTGAGGCTAGTCCTCAGACAGGAGAGAAAGGACTATGTCCTTGAGAGAGCTCTCCCCGTGAGGATCGGGTCCAATGCTTCTCATGCAGTATATGATGCTTGGAATAAGCATTATAATGATGCGGTAGATGTGCGTGGTCTGATATTGGCTACCATGGACTCAGACTTGCGGAAGCAATATGAGAACATGGAGTCGCCAATAGAGATGATCAGCAGCCTGAAATTGAAATTTCAGGAGCAGATAAGAGTGGAGAGATACCAGTTGGTTAAATCTCTCACTAGCTGCAAGCTACCAAATGATCATCCAGTGAGTCCTCATGTCAGTAAAATGATGGGTTACATTGATAACCTGAGGAAACTGGATTATCCAGTTAGCCAAGAATTGGCAACTGAGATCATTCTGCAGTCACTGCCGTCAAGCTATGATAAGTTCAGAAAGAACTATATCAAGAAAGGCTTAACGAAGACGCTGACTGAACTGCATGATATGCTCAAGACAGTTGAGCCAAACGTGAAGAGTACCCTGTACAATCTCATGAATGAGAAGGGTAGGTTTACTAAACCTAATGCTGACAAGGGTGAAGACAAAGTTGTCCAGATTTTGAATCATGGCAAGCGTGTGTCTTCTGAGCCCGAGTCAAATACCTCTTACGTTGGTAAGTGCTGCTACTGTAAGGAGACAGGGCATTGGAAGAGAGATTGCATTAAATTCATGGAAGATGATGAGGAGTTAAAGTCGATGTATGAGACTACTTCCTCAGGTATTCATGTTATTACTTCAAGTTCTACCTTAAAGGTATTGGATACTGGTTGTGGCACTGATATTTGTGATAATATGCAAAGCCTAAGCAACAGTAGAACGTCCTTAAAGGTATTGGATACTGGTTGTGGCACTGATATTTGTGATAATATGCAGAGCCTAAGCAACAGTAGAACGTTGAAGGAAGGGCAAGTGAAACTACATGTCTGGAAGGAGCTTGGGATGCTGCCTCAGCCGTAGGGTTTTTCACTCATAGATCCCTTTGAGACTTGGTTTTGTATTAAGTAATTGCTACAATGTACCTGCTTTAAGCAGAGTTGTCTTTCATTTTCTTGTAAGAATTTGAATGTTTTTCATTTTGATAAAAGACAAGTTTTGTTCTTTTGATCTTAATGAAATATTAATTGTAGCACCCTATTCATGGAATGGGTTTTATATCTTAAACCAAAGTATGCCTAAATGTAACATATATATACCGAATTGGTTTAAATCTGATGAATTAAACCTGATTTTTCTTGGCATAAAGTCTTGGTCATATAGAGTAAGTCGAATTCAGAAATCCCATAGTCATGGACTGTTGGGCTCATTTGATAAAATATCTTATGAGACTTGAATTCTGATTACTAGACCAAAAGGTAATGGGCCTATCTTAGCCAAGCTAGAGAAAGGCCCAAAGGCTTATAGGACCTGGAACATACTCATGTATGTGGCCCAATGAGCAGTAATGCCAGAGAAAATCTCCTGTACTTCATTGTCTCTACTGATTACTTCAGTGAGTGTGACTGTGTTCATTTGATGAGACACAAGTCGGAATTCTTTGACATGGTCGAAAGAGTTCCAGAATGAAGTATAGGATCTGAATGACAAAAGTATTAAGACTCTGGATTAAATCACGAGTGAGAATACTTAAGTCATTGATTGTGTGATCATCTTAATGAGTGTGAAATCGTTTCACAGCTCATTTCTCCTAAAAACCTGAAGGTGTTTTCTGTGAGAAAGAATCAGATCTTATAAGAAATGATTAAAGATGAGTCACACGAATCTTCCATGATATTATTTAAGAATAACGCTCTAAATTATCTAAGTTTACGCTGAAATAGTTCCACCAATATCAGTTGAAAGACACCACGTAAATGTGGATTGGAATCGATCCAAATTTGTCTTTACTGAGTATTTGTAGTTGTGCTACTTCGCTGGTTGTCCTAGGGAAACCAAGGCTTGTTACTTTTACGTCCATTCTGTTTTCTAAGAAGGGAAGTTAATTTCCAAGAAGAACAGTGGGAGTAAAAGTATAACTCGAAGAAATTCGAGAAATACAGGAGGCTGCTTAACCTGTTGAGGGAGAGCAGCGGAAGGATTTACAGATTTCTGTAGAATCTACACCTGTGGATTATGGAGTTCGCAGATATGAATAAATCAGTTACTGATCCGAGAGTGATTTCTCGTCATTAGTTGAACCTGATAATCATTGAAATATGCACCTCTGGAGCCTGAAGTTCGCAGATATGAATGAATCAGTTACTAATCCGAGAGTGATTTCTCGTCATTAGTTGAACCTGATAATCATTGAAAGTTCGCATGATCTGATGATCATTGAAAGCGACGAATCTGCGAAATTCAAAGAAGCGAAAGTGAGCCCGGACTCCGAAAAATTACATTTTATGTAAGTTAGCTTCATTGATCCATTCATGGATGGAAGCAAACATATCGGAGTTGGAATCTTCGTTCTGTTGAAGTAGTCAAGGTTTTGACTTGAACAGGAACGAAGCGGAACTGTGTGTTTACTAATAGATTAGTGGGAGCGATATTGCATTTCTCAAAGTGTATGTCGATGACATACTGATTCTCGGATATAACGTCCCAACGCTGTAGTCGGTAAAGGACTAGCTTGGGAGTTGGTTTAATGATTGACATGGGTAAAGCCACGTAGTTCTTGGATTTTGGATCTAAAGATAGAGATCCAAAAGAGCTGGTAGGACAAAGTCAGGATTCTTAAATTGACAAAGTCCTACACGTTTTGAGCAATCCAAGAAGGGTTTTATGCCAATGTCACATGGCATTAAAGTTAAGCAAGATACAGTATCCTACGATAACTGCAGAGCTTAAATGCATGGATGAGATTCCATATGCGTCGGCAATTGGATCTATCATGTATGCCATGAAACATACTTGTTTGATGTTGCTTTAATGTTAAGCAAGACAAATAAAGACCAGTCAAATCCAGCAAAGAATCAAGTTTCCTAAAGTATGTCCTAAAGTATTTGAGGAATACTAAGGATAAGTTCTTGATTTACGGAGAAAGTGAGGTGCTATGAGTCGATAGAGTCTGAAAGGCAAGTTTCCAACAGACAAAGATGATTTCCGGTCACAGTCCGGTTATATCTTGTGTTTGTCTGGCGGTGCACGGCACTGTTGCTGACTCCATGACTTAAGCTGAATCTTTCGCAGCTTGGGAAGCGGCGAAAGAGGTTGTTTGGAAAGAAGAGTTCATCACTGAACTTGATGTGATTCCAGCATAGATGAAACTAGCTGCACATCAGAGGTCCAAACACCTTGAGGATAGGTATAACCTATTCCGTGAGATAAATGACAGAGATGTTAAGTAGATCAGCAAGTTTCAACGAATGAGAACGTTGCTAATCTATTAACGAAGCCACTCCATAGGCCTAAGCACGAGTCGCGGACTGTTGCTGTAGGATAAGTGAAATTAAGATGTAGTCTTAATTTCAGTGGGAGTTATTAAAGGGCTTTATTTAGTTATTGATATGTTCTTGTAAAACATTTGAGATGTTTAATAATGAAATTATTATTTCAAGATTATTTTAACTGTGATGAAATAATCGTTCCAAAATGATATGAACCATTTTATAGGTCATCGAAGTAAATGACTTGATCTTGAGTCATCGAAGTCATTTAGCTTGATCATGAGACCCTATATTTGATAGATGGCTTATATCATCCTGTCCCTAGTCGAAGGTTGTTGAAATTGGAACACCAACAACCGTGTGAGACTGGATTGGTACGTGACTTATGACAAAGTCTCAGTGTGTCATAGATGCGCGGCATCAAAGTCAGTACATAGGTGTATGTTTGGGAACATACGACCGGACAAGACCCGCTTATGAGAACTCTTCAGGATATTTATATCAGTGTCATAAAAGATTCTCACTACGACTATAGAGTATAGTCCTTAGACCTGAGTTCGCATGCATGTGACTGCACATGGACTGATGCACTTTGATCATTGTCTAACGCTATCGTTCTGCGATAGTTATAAGGACCTTGTTTGGGTGTATTATGAAATGAGTAGTTTACAGTGATGGAACAAGACGGGATTTGTCCCTCCAATATAAATGGAGTGAATATCTCTAGGCCAATCGGAGATTTGAATACTGGAAAATTCATGGCCATGCTCAAACGGACTGTCCCGAGTCGTTTGGATTGTCAGTATCGAATCAGAGTCCGATGAACAAGATTAGGCTTTATAAGGATGACACCAATCTTGCCTTATGACTAATCGAGATATTGTGACAAAAGGATTATGAATACAGAGATTCCAGTACAAGTGGGAGATTGTTGGAATTGTGTCCAGTAATCTCGGTACTGTCTCTAGAAAGTAAGAGTATGTCAATGATCAAACATAAGTCATATAATACTGGGGGTCATGATGGCTTGCTAGAGTCCGCTCATGATCTATAAGTCTTGGACTTATTGCCTCTATTATATGATCCCATATGGGTCACACGCCTAAGCTAACAGGAAAATGTGTAGGAACGGTGTAGCAGAAGTACGGTAAAAGTGCTAGGCATTTACTGTACTTAGAGAGAATAATTGGGTTTGGCCACTGTGTGTCGATCGATACACAAGGAGTGTCGATCGACACAGTGCGCGAACGCCTCGGAGTTAATTGGCCTTTGGGCCAAATGGCCCAAAACGAACTGAACGAGTTATATAAACTTAAGACGAGTTCAGGTCGAAAACAAGCCCTAGCCGCGAGCCTCCTCTCTCTCTCTGCGCCGATTTCCTCCTGGTCTAGCAGCCTCTGTTGGAATTGTGTCCAGTAATCTCGGTACTGTCTCTAGAAAGTAAGAGTATGTCAATGATCAGACATAAGTCATACAATGCTGGGGGTCATGATGGCTTGCTAGAGTCCGCTCATGATCTATAAGTCTTGGACTTATTGCCTTTATTGTATGATCCCATATGGGTCACACGCCTAAGCTAACAGAAAAATGTGTAGGAACGGCTTAGCAGAAGTACGGTAAAAGTGCTAGGCATTTACTGTACTAAGAGAGACTAAAGGGCCTGATTAAATCCATGGGATTTAATTAGAACTGAGAATTGGGCCCAAAAGCCCATGAGAACTAAAGGGAGTTTTAATGAATAAAACTTGACCTAAAGCTCTCCAATTCTTCAGTCCATCTGCGCGTCTTTTCTCCTCTCTCTGCGCCTCTCTCCTGCTTGGTCTAGCAGCCAGTTTCCTGTGATTGCGTGTGTGAGCCTTTGGAGGATTCATCCCTCGGTGTATCTCCCTGATCATTGACCTGTTCATCAATTCCGCTGCAAACAAACAGGTAAAAGGTGAGATCATATGTTTCTAAATAAGAACACCTAGATCTAATGCATGTTTAGGTTGATATCAATATGAGAATTGAATCAGGATCAACCAAAACTTCCAACAGTGGTATCAGAGCCATTGGTTCTTAGGTTTCTTGTTTTAGATTCATTGTTTAGGATGTTTAATCTGTTTAGAATTGTTTTGAATCAATTACTGATAAGATAAAACAGTTAAGAATCAGAATTGAACTCTAAACAAATTGATTGGATCACAAAACCGAGCTATATGACTCGTTTTTGTCGATCGGCCAAGGAAGAGATCGACCGGCTTGGCCGGTTGATTATCACGGCCGTGAGTTGGACCGGACGGTCGGGATGGTCGAATGGATCGGATCGGATCGTATGATCGATCACGATCGATCATCGTGTCGCATCCGATCGTTCGTCTCGATCGCGTCCCGATCGCGTGCGTCGCGTCCCGATCGCTCGGCGATCGTGGAGCGTCGGTCCGAGCAACTCGTCCGCGTCCCGGCTGCACCGTCCCGATGGCCCGTCCCGGCTGCGTATCGCCTCGATCTCGGATCGGTTGGTTCGCGGCTGAGCGGCTGGCCGATGTTTTCTTGCTAAGGAAGCTAGGTCACGACCAACTCGGTTTGGTTCGTGACCAAATCGGTTCGGTTCAGGATTCGGTTCAAAAAAACTTGATTAAAATCATCATTCTGGTTTAATAAACAGATTTTAATAATTTTATTAAATCTGGTTAAACCGGAATAAGAAATCCAATGTCGAAAGAAATATTGGATTTAGTGCCTAAACCAGGAATTTCTAATTTGATTTGGTTGGACCAAATAAATTGAGAAATTCCGGTTTAGTAAATAACCGGTTGACAATTGTGGTCATCGTAGTAATTGAAACTTGGTTAGACCAGTTTTAATGAACCAGACCGGTTATGTCAAATAATTGGACAATTGGGTCATGTCTTGGACATGGACCAATTCTTGGGCCTCGGGCCAAGAAGTTAAAACAATTGGGCCAATTATTTGAGTCTTTCTTCAGATCAATTTAAAATCTATTTTATAATATTATAAAGTCGTTTTAAATTAAAGTTTCCGAAATTTTGAAATTAGAAAGTTTCTTAAAATAGAAGTTTCTGAATTTGCGGGTTTTGGATTTTAAAGAAGTTTCTAAAGTTAGAAAGTTTCCAATTTTAGAAAGTTTCCAAAAATAGTAGGTTTCCATAAATAGAAAGTTTCCCGAAATAGTAATCTTCTACTTTGGGAATGATTTTAATAAACCTACGAACCTCATATAATATCAAGCGTTGGATGTCTTGTCCATTCTATGTCAGCTGTCGAAGCCCATTCAATTGTATTCATGGCCTTACAGTGTGAGGGTGTCTGCTTTTGCGTGGGTAAGACGGTTTGTGATTCACAAATGTCATTGGGAGTCCCAGACATTAATGATTACATGACTGTATAGTCTGGTTTTCTTGACTAGGCCATCGGGAGTCCCGGGCCTTGAGACATCAGAGTGGATTGGGCCTCGGGCCCAGATTCACAACCAAGAATTATATCACGGATATAATTAGCCGATATAGGGCTTACCGATATAAGCTAAAGTTGGGTGACGGCCAGTGGCCCACTTTAATCTTAGTTATATGTGGATCTTGGAATCATTATATTATATTGAGGGTAACTGATGTTATTGAATATAATGCGTGATTAATCATATTAAATTATAATACGAGATTAATCATATTGAACATATTAACTAAAATCCTTTTATCTTATATTTCAGTTATGACTAGCACAAACAATCAAAACACTTTCTCGATCCGGTCTGTCCTTGAGATGGACAAGCTGAACGGATCAAATTTCTTGACTTGGTCGCGGAACCTGAGGCTAGTCCTCAGACAGGAGAGAAAGGACTATGTCCTTGAGAGAGCTCTCCCCGTAAGGATCGGGTCCAATGCTTCTCATGCAATATATGATGCTTGGAATAAGCATTATAATGATGCGGTAGATGTGCGTGGTCTGATATTGGCTACCATGGATTCAGACTTGCAGAAGCAATATGAGAACATGGAGTCGCCAATAGAGATGATCAGCAGCCTGAAATTGAAATTTCAGGAGCAGATAAGAGTGGAGAGATACCGGTTGGTTAAGTCTCTCACTAGCTGCAAGCTACCAAATGATAATCCAGTAAGTCCTCATGTCAGTAAAATGATGGGTTACATTGATAACCTGAGGAAACTGGATTATCCAGTTAGCCAGGAATTGGCAACTGAGATCATTCTGCAGTCACTGCCGTCAAGCTATGATAAGTTCGTAAGGAACTATATCAAGAAAGGCTTAACGAAGACTTTGACTGAACTACATGATATGCTCAAGACAGTTGAGCCAAACGTGAAGAGTACCCTGTACAATCTCTTGAATGAGAAGGGTAGGTTTACTAAACCTAATGCTGACAAGGGTGAAGACAAAGTTGTCCAGATTTTGAATCATGGCAAGCGTGTGTCTTCTGAGCCCGAGTCAGATACCTCTTACGTTGGTAAGTGCTGCTACTGTAAGGAGACAGGGCATTGGAAGAGAGATTGCATTAAATTCATGGAAGATGATGAGGAATTAAAGCCGATGTATGCGACCACTACCTCAGGTATTCATGTTATTACTTCAAGTTCTACCTTAAAGGTATTGGATACTGGTTGTGGCACTGATATTTGTGATAATATGCAGAGCCTAAGCAACAGTAGAACGTTGAACAAAGGGCAAGTGAAACTACATGTCTGGAAGGAGCTAGGGATGCTGCCTCAGCCGTAGGGTTTTTCACTTATAGATCCCTTTGAGGCTTGTTTTTGTATTAAGTAATTGCTACAAAGTACCTGCTTTAAGCAGTGTTGTCTTTCATTTTCTTGTAAGAATTTGAATGTTTTTCATTTTGATAAAAGACAAGTTTTGTTCTTTTGATCTTAATGAAATATTAATTGTAGCACCCTATTCATGGAATGGGTTTTATATCTTAAACCAAAGAGTGCTTAAATGTAACATAAATACCAAATTGGTTTAAATCTGATGAATTAAACCTGATTTTCTTGACATAAATGTCTTGGTCACAGAGAGTAAGTCGGATTCAGAAATCCCATAGTTATGAACTGTTGGGCTCATTTGAATGAATGTCTTATGAGACTTGAATTCTGCTTACTAGACCAAAAGACAAAGGGCCCATCTTAGCCGAGCTAGAGAAAGGCCCAAAGGCTTATTGGAGATTGAACATACTCATGTATGTGGTCCGATGAGCAGTAATGCCAGAGAAAATTTTCTGTACTTCATTGTCTCGACTGATTAATTCAGTGAGTAAGAATGTGTTCATTTGATGAGACACAAGAAGGAATTCTTTGACATGGTCGAAAGAGTTCTAGAATGAGGTATAGAATGTGAGTGACAGAAGTATTGAGACTTTGGATTAGATCCAAGTGAGAATACTTAAGTTATCGATGGTGTGATCATCTGATTGAGTGTGAAGTCGTTTCACAGCTCATTTCTCCTGAAAAACTGAAGGTTTTTCTGTGAGAAAGAATCAGATCTTATAAGAAATGATTAAAGATGAGTCACACGAATCTTCCATGATATTATTTAAAGAATAACGCTCTAAAATATCTAAGTTTACGCTGAAATAGTTCCACAAATATCAGTTGAAAGACACCACGTAAATGTGGATTGGAATCGATCCAAATTTGTCTTTACTGAGTATTTGTAGTAGTGCTACTTCGCTGGTTGTCCTAGAGAAACTAAGGCTTGTTACTTTTACGTCCAATCTGTTTTCTAAGAAGGGAAGTTATTTTCCAAGAAGAACAGTGGGAGTAAAAGTATAACTCGAAGTTTTCTCAAGGAAACCAAGGCTCGGTACTTTTACGACCATTCTGTTTTCTAAGAAGGAAATTACTTTCCAAGAAGAACAGTGGGAGTAAAAGTACAACTCGAAGAAATTCGAGAAATACAGGAGGCTGCTTAACCTATTGAGGGAGAGCAGCGGAAGGATTTACAGACTTCTGTAGAATCTACACCTGTGGAGCCTGAAGTTCGCAGATATGAAAGAATCAGTCACTAATACGAGAGTGATTTCTCGTCATTAGTTGAACCTGATGATCATTGAAAGTTCGCATGATCTGATGATCAACGAAAGCGACGAATCTGCGAAGTTCAAAGAAGTGAAAGTGAGCTCGGACTCCGAAAATTACATTTTGTGTAAGTTGACTTCATCGATCCATTCATGGATGGAAGCAAGCATATCGGAATAGGAATCTTCGTTCTGTTGAAGTAGTCAAGGTTTTGACTTGAACAGGAACGAAATGGAACTATGCGTTTACTAATAGATAAATGGGAGCGATATTGCATTTCTCATATTGTATGTCGATGACATACTGATTCTCGGAAATAACGTCCCAATGCTGTAGTCGGTAAAGGACTGGCTTGGGAGTTGGTTAAGTGATTGACATGGGTAAAGCCACGAAAGTCTTGGATTCTGGATCTAAAGATAGAGATCCAGAAAAGTTGGTAGGACAAAGTCAGGATTCTTAAATTGACAAAGTCCTACACGTTTTCAGCACTCCAAGAAGGGTTTTTAAGCCAATGTCACATGGCAATACGTTAAGCAAGAAGCAGTGTCCTACGATAACTGCTGAGCTTGAATGCATGGGTAGGATTCATATGCGACGGCAATCGGATCTATCATGTATGCCATGACACGTACTTGTTTTGATATTGCTTTAATGTTAAGCAAAACAAGTAAAGACCAGTCAAATCCAGCAAAGAATCACTGGATTGCCGTAAAGAATATTCTAAAGTATTTGAAGAATACTAAGGATAAGTTATTTAGGTAAAGAAGAAAGTGAGGTGCTACAAGTCGATAGAGTCTGAAAGGCAAGTTTCCAACAGACAAAGATGATTTCCGGTCACAGTCCGGATATGTCTTGTGTCTGTCTGGCGGTGCACGGCACTGTTGCTGACTCCATGACTTAAACTGAATGTTTCGCAGCTTGGGAAGCGGCGAAAGAGGTTGTTTGGAAAGAATAGTTCATCACTGAACTTGATGTGATTCCCAGCTTAGATGAGACTAGCTGCACATCAAAGATCCAAACACTTAGTGGAATAACCTATTCCGTAAGATAAATGACAGAGATGTTAAGTAGATCAGCAAGTTTCAACGAATGAGAACGTTGCTAATCTATTAACGAAGCCACTCCTTGAGCCTAAGCACGAGTCGCGGACTGTTGCTGTAGGATAAGTGAAATTAAGATGTAGTCTTAATTTCAGTGGGAGTAAGTAAAGGGCTTTATTTAGTTATTGATATGTTCTTGTAAAACATATAATGATGTTTAATGAAATTATTATTTCAAGATTATTTTAACTGTGATGAAATAATCGTTCCAAAATGAAATGAACCATTTTATAGGTCATCGAAGTAAATGACTTGATCTTGAGTCATCAAAGTCATTTAGCTTGGTCATAAGACCCTATATTTGATAGATGGTTTATATCATCCTGTCCCTAGTCAAAGGTTGTTGAAATTGGAACACCAACAACCGTGTGAGACTGGATTGGTACGTGACTTATGACAAAGTCTTAGTGTGTCATAGATGCGCGGCATCAAAGTCAGTACATAGGTGTATGTTGGGGAACATAGGACCGGACAAGACCCGCTTATAAGAACTCTTCAGGATATTTATATCTGTGTCATAAGAGATTCTTACTACGACTATAGAGTATAGTCCTTAGACCTGAGTTCGCATGCATGTGACTGCACATGGACTGATGCACTTTGATCATTGTCTAACGCTATCGTTCTGCGATAGTTATAAGGACCTTGTTTGGGTACATTATGAAATGAGTAGTTTACAGTGATGGAACAAGACGGAATTTGTCCCTCCAATATAAATGGAGTGAATATCTCTAGGCCAATCGGAGATTTGAATACTGGAAAATGCATGGCCATGCTCAAACGGACTGTCCCGAGTCGTTTGGATTGTCAGTATCGAATCAGAGTCCGATGAACAAGATTAGGCTTTATAAGGATGACACTAATCTTGCCTTATGACTAATCGAGATATTGAGACAAAAGGATTATGAATACAGAGATTCCAGTACAAGTGGGAGATTGTTGGAATTGTGTCCAGTAATCTCGGTACTGTCTCTAGAAAGTAAGAGTATGTCAATGATCAGACATAAGTCATACAATGCTGGGGGTCATGATGGCTTGCTAGAGTCCGCTCATGATCTATAAGTCTTGGACTTATTGCCTTTATTGTATGATCCCATATGGGTCACACGCCTAAGCTAACAGAAAAATGTGTAGGAACGGCTTAGCAGAAGTACGGTAAAAGTGCTAGGCATTTACTGTACTAAGAGAGACTAAAGGGCCTGATTAAATCCATGGGATTTAATTAGAACTGAGAATTGGGCCCAAAAGCCCATGAGAACTAAAGGGAGTTTTAATGAATAAAACTTGACCTAAAGCTCTCCAATTCTTCAGTCCATCTGCGCCTCTTTTCTCCTCTCTCTGCGCCTCTCTCCTGCTTGGTCTAGCAGCCAGTTTCCTGTGATTGCGTGTGTGAGCCTTTGGAGGATTCATCCCTCGGTGTATCTCCCTGATCATTGACCTGTTCATCAATTCCGCTGCAAACAAACAGGTAAAAGGTGAGATCATATGTTTCTAAATAAGAACACCTAGATCTAATGCATGTTTAGGTTGATATCAATATGAGAATTGAATCAGGATCAACCAAAACTTCCAACAGCCTCTTCCTGCTCGGTGTGCGTGTGTGAACCTCTGGAGGAGTTATCTCTCGGTGGCTCTCTGATCTCTGACATACCATCCCTTTCCGCTGCAAAACAGGTATAAGGTGAGATCTATCATTGTTTCTATTCAAGAAGAACCTAGATCAGCATGTTTAGGTTAATCTGAATCTGAGAATTGAATCAGGATTGACTAAACATTCCTTCAAGAAGGCCTGCCAATCAATGGTGGGGTGTCTCATCAACTTGTCCATGTCAAAATTCATCACTAGATCACTCACATTCAGTCCAATCTTTCATTTTTCACATCAATGATGGCACCAGCTGTAGCCAAGAATGGTCTGCCCAAGATAAGAGGGTGCTTAGGCTCATCATTGTACTGCAGGACTACGAAGTCCGTTGGGATAACACATTCACCAATCTTTACTGGTACATCTTCCAAGAGACAGGAATTCTCATGGAGCGATCAGCTAGAATCAAGGAGATCCTAAAGGTGTGAAGTCTATCATCCCCATCTGCTTAGCAACTGAATACGGCATTAGATTGAGACTTGAACCCAAATCACACAGTGGCCTCTCAAATTTTTTACTGAAGATTGCACAGTCCAAGACAAAGCTCCTTGGGTCCTTTTGCTTCTCAAGAACTCTGTTTAGAATGACGACACTACAGACTTCAGTGATCATCATCACACTCTCTTCATCTCCCATGTCAGAAGTAAACATCTGTTTCAAACACCTCTTAAGAACCGGGTTGTTGTTAATAGCATCCATCAATGGCATTGGGAGAGTTAGCTTGCTCAGCATAGCCATGTATTTAGCCTTGAACCGTTCAAACTTAGACTAATTCGGGTTTCTCGGGAAAGGTACCTTGGGTTTATACACTTTCTCACCAGCGATAGGAGCCTTCTATGTAGAATCGATCGACATTAATCGATTTTGATCTGTCATCGACCTCACAATCAATCTCGGTCAATTTTTGTTCGTCACGAGAACTCGAAGAAGTTGGTGTCGCCCGAGGTGCAGAGGCAGTGTCGGTCGACGCTCGTTTCGCAACTTCATACTCTTCTTCAAATTCTTCTATCTCTTCGATCTCCTTATCGATGATCTGCCTAATAGGGTGGTGTGCAGCTCCTACCCACTCCGCAGTGATATTGCATTGCAGTGATGACCCACTCCATTGTGCTTCATCCCAGTGAAGAAGGCTTCAAAATCCTCAATGTGGTCCATGGGTTGTTCATGTGGAAGACCATGGAAAGGATGCTGCCTCAGAAGCGTATAGTAGACAGTCTTGAGCTCAAACTCATTCCTTTCAAAAGAAGGAGGTACAATTGCTGACCGGTTAGCATAAAACTCATCGGGTCGGTTGTAGTCAACAAGAGTCTTCTCAGAAGGAGGAGGATTAGGAGGCTTTCCATTACCTCCAGCATTGACCATCTGCCCCTCACCTTGAGGCTGCTCAGGTTCAGGGATCACCCGTCCTTAGGCATCATTCCTTTTCCCATGATCATTGTATGGGTTTTTCTGTGAGTCTCTCAGAACTCCCTCAGCATCTGGTCTCAAAATCAAACGATTGTTCATCATTCTTGTTCTTTGACCCTTTCTGTTCGTTCTCTCAAGTTTAGCAAGCTGCTCAAGTCTGAGGTTCAGAAGTTATTCGCTCTGGTTGCTTCGGGTGTCTCGATTAGGCATACAGTGAACTCAAAACACTAGTCTTGAGGTCGATGTCGGGTGACACTAGAAAGGTGTCAGTCGACGTCGAATGCGGATATCGATTCCTGCAGCAACAAAACAAGCCAAACCGAGAAAAATCAGTAACAAAGAAATAAAAACGACTTAGCCTAAACCTTAAAACAAAATCTATCGACGAACTCAGTTGAGTCCCCAGCGACAGCGCCAAAAACTTGATAGGTCAATAAATATCCCTATTCTACTGCAAATGCACAGTTATGCTATTGTAGTACTCAGGGTATCGTATCAACAAGGACTCACGACACACACGATAGATTATAAGTTCTCAAGTTAAGCTAAATCAATTAGAAGAAAGCAATAAACGAAAGCAAGTAAACAAGGAAGTGTTTTCAATAGGAAGAAAGACGTCAGACTTAGGAATCACGAATTATGCAATGCTAGACATTTAACCAACCGGATTCAAATTAAACACATGTTCAAGAACTAGAAACGCAATGCTAAACAATCAAACACTCGCTAAGATTGTTTCTATATCTAGCAACCTAGCGATCCAAATCTCTTTGTGATCCTAGAGTTCTAAACAAGCATTAAGAACATGTTCTATCGGTTCACAATTTTCATAAACCAAATATCTTTGTATCTAGTCAAATTGCTCACACTAAGTTTATTCAGATTATAACTCACACTCTCGTTCTAAGTTAATTATCTCAAATCTAAACCCTAGGTGATCAGTCCAGAATTCAGTATTAAGTACAACTTAAGCGATGAACGATTAGATTTAGAATCCTAATAAATCAATGGTCTAAACATGCATAAAACCCTTAGGGGAATTGCTAAAAATGCCCTCAAAATTGGTTTTAAATAAAAGTGTACCCCTGAATTTGAATCAAATGAAAAACTGGTTTTGCGGACTACGGAAATTACCGCGAAGCCCTTACGACCAATCAAAAAACCGGAAAACGCAATTACCATTATAACCTTTGCCTTTGTCAGACGTCTATTGACGTCTGACCAGTTAGACTCTAAGCGAAGTCTAAATGACGTTCTCAGACATCGCATTGAAGTCTGATACAGAATAAGTTTGAAAATTTTAATTTTAAAATTATAAAAAAAATATTTTGTCAAAAAATTTATATACATAAATTAAATATATTCAATTAAGTAGTATATAAATTAAATTGGGTAAATTTTAATCAGATTAAAAATATATAAAGTGGTTTAGTAGTTTCTAACCCTTAGAACATGCTTTGTAATGGAACTGGTGGAACATTTACATATGACTAACATTTAACTTTAGGGTTTAGATTCAAGGTTCACGAAATTTACATTTGAAAAAATTATATTTGCACATGTATGTTATAATGCGCCTATATTAAACAATTTGATGTTTCTATGTGTTTTCTTTAAATATTTTTCACTGTTTAGTGAATAATATTAGATTTATGGTTTCTCAGACTTCTATGAGAAGTCTGAATTTTGGGGTTTCGTAGACTTCCGAGAGAAGTCTGATAAGTATTTAACTAGCCCCCCAAAAAAATACTTCTAATCAAATATACCTTAAGTGGTTAGATTTGACTAAAGTATATGTGCTTTAAATTTAAAAATGTCCAAAAATCCCATGTTTAATTTATGGATCCAAAATTTCCCTAAAAATATTTTTTTATAATTTTATAAATTAAATTTCTAAATTTAATATCTCTCAGACTTAGAGATATTAGTCTGAGAGATATTAAATTTAGAAATTTAATTTATAAAATTATAAAAAAATATTTTTAGGGAAATTTTGGATCCATAAATTAAACATGGGATTTTTGGACATTTTTAAATTTAAAGCACATATACTTTAGTCAAATCTAACCACTTAAGGTATATTTGATTAGAAGTATTTTTTTGGGAGATATTAAATTTAGAAATTTAATTTATAAAATTATAAAAAAAAATATTTTTAGGGAAATTTTGGATCCATAAATTAAACATGGGATTTTTGGACATTTTTAAATTTAAAGCACATATACTTTAGTCAAATCTAACCACTTAAGGTATATTTGATTAGATACACCATGTATCTTTATCTATGCATGACATATGAAGTTGGATGTCATATTTTCATATGTAGGGTTAGGCTGAGGGTTTGTGTATTTTCATCCATATTGTTACATTTGCATATACTAGCTAGGTTGTGACTATATTAAACGAGTTTGATGTTTTTTGTAGGTTTTCTATATAATATGATTGTATTTTAGTAGTAATTAGTATATTTAGGGTATATCAGACTTCCATTTTAGTCTGATTCACGTATATGTTTTGTTAGACTTACCGAAGAAGTTGACCACCAATAAGTTACCCTACTTGGGATTGTACCCCATATATAAACGAAAGTTACCAAAATTAGTCTGTAAAAGTCATTATCAAATTTCTCTCTCTAAAACGGATACTCGCTCTCTCTCTCTCTAAACACTCTCTAAAAAATCTCCGATAATCCTCCTAGCCACCGCCACCGCCACCGCCACCGCCGTCTTCATCTTCTTCAAACGTGTAATTACCTCTCCTTTTTCGTCTCTCCTTACCAATCCCTACACCGCCGTCGTCATATTTCTAAACTCTTCTTTCTGAAATTTTTTGAGATCTGTACGGTTTTTAGTCCGAGTCATCCCCTTCTCCCTATGTACTTTGTCTATGTACTTTCTCGTTTTAGATCCATACGGTTTTGTTTTTGAGTTAGCCCCTTCTCTGTATTTACTTTGTCTAGATCTGAACAAAAATATAGATTTTATATATTTTCCTTTTATATCCAGACGGCTTTGAGTCCGAGTTAACCTCTTCTCCGTATCTACTTTTTCTAGATTTGAACAAAAATATAGGTTTCTTGTTTTAGATCCATACATTTTTTTTTTGAGTTAGTCCCTTCTCCGTATTTTCTTAGTAAAGATCTGAACAAAAATTATAGGTTTTATATATTTTTCCTTTTATATCCATACGGTTTTGAGTCCGAGTAAACCTCTTCTCCGTATCTACTTTGTCTAAATCTGAACAAAAATTATAAAATTCTCGTTTTAGATCCATACGATTCTCCGTATTTTCTTAGTCTAGATCTGGAAAAAAAATATAGGTTTCTCGTTTTAGATCCATACGGTTTTGTTTTTGATTTAGACTCTATGAAGTCTGAAGCTTAGATTTTTTTTCTAATTAGACTCTATTAGAAGTCTGAATCTTGGATTTGTTTTATAATTAGACTCTATTAGAAGTCTGAAACTAGTCTCTGTTTTCAATTGTTTCATGGTACACAGGATGGGACGATTCAGTCAGGTTCAAACGTCGAGTAGTAGTTCATACGCAACTTCCACATTTCGACAACGATCCGGATCATGCAATGGATTCCCCAAGAAATGTTTCTGCGGTCTGGAGCCTGTCATGCGAACCTCCACTACTGCCGATAATCCGGGAAGAAGATTCTTTGGATGTCGTAACTGGGATATAATTACCTTTCTCTGTTATGTAGCCAGTTTTATTTTATCTTTACTCATTGGAAATCCGAAGAGGATTGTAAATTTAAAATGTGGCTGTATAGGATGGTGGCTACCATATTATGAAGTGGTGGGATGAGGCTATGATGGAGGAGTTTAACGACCTCACGCCGAGAGTGGACCAACATGGTGAACAAATTGATTACATCTTCCTTAGTTATGCTGAAATTGCCTGTGTTACCCACTTGGACGACGAGCTCAAAAAATTGCAGGCAGAGATAGCTCAATTAAAGGAGCTGTTGGCTGAAAAACCATCTACTCCGACAAATGGCGTCAAGTATGAGTATCTGATGTTTGCTGGTGCTATTATTATCATCCCGATCATCTTGAGGGCATTTTGTCAGTTGTAATATGTTAGTCCTGTGAATCCAGCTACAATTTTATGTAATATTAGACGAATTTCAGTCATCTTTTGAATTTCCCCACCCTTTCATTATGCAAATTGTCCTCTTTTAAAGCTACTTACCTAAAAAACAAGAAGTAATATGTTTGAGAAAATAGAGTGTCAGACATCATATGTAGTCTAACAATATTTTGTCAGACTTCAACTAATAAAAACTATAGTGTCAGACATCATATGTAGTCTGAACAATATTTTGTCAGACTTCAACTAATAAAAACTATAGTGTCAGACATCATATTAGTCTAACAATATCAGACTACATATGATGTCTGACAATATTAAAATGCGTGGGAGTTCAATTGTTTTGTAATTTAGGCCCCAAAAATGCCCGGGAGTTATGTAAAAATGTGCGGCAGTTACGTATGTGGTAAAACCGTCGTTTCAACTGCTCTTATGACCCACATATAAATAGGCTTTTTACCCTTTTTTTTTTACAGTTTCTAAGGAAAAATAAAAAAAAACCCATTCTCTCTCAAAGCCACTGAACCGACATCTTTTTCTGGGTATCGTATTATCGTTTCTAGATCTGGTTTCTCTCTGCTCCGCCGCTAACCCGCGACGGTAAGATTCATCGAATCCCTCCTTGCATGAATAAACATAGAATAACTATTAGTCCTCAGACAGCAAATCGAGTCTGGCGATAGTCGGCAGACTGCAAGTGGTGTCTGATTATAGTCGTCAGACTGCGAATAGAGTCTGAAATTTTTCTCATACCTTCTCTGAGTTTTTTTTTTTTTTTAAATTCCAGATCTTGTTTCTATCTCCTCCGGTGACCTACGACGGTAAGATCCTTCGACTCTTCTCTTTGTCTACATATTTACATAACTAATACTAACCAGATGGCAAGAGATATGTCTGACTGTGTTTGTCTGACAGTGCATGGCGTCTGGCAAGTAGTACTCAGACTGTTCATGAATTTTTTCCCCCTTGTTGTTTCAGATTTTCTTATGGAAGATGTTGAATTCCCACCAAGGATGTTCACTGTTGGGTATGAACCAAATCCGGATAAAAGCATCCATTATTTTAGTGGACGGAGAGATCTCATGGATGATGTTAAAATAGTGCTGTTACCGGCAGAATGGCAAGAACTCCAAGAATCAGAATTTGGGTTTTTTTTGAAATTCCATGACCTCCATTTCAAATGGTGCTCAAGGATGGTCCATTACATGCTATGCTTGCAGTTAGTCTGCAAGAAGAAGTTTGAGATATGGTCCCTTATTGGCGTTCAGCCTGCTAGGTTTTCCTTGAATGAATTTCGAGCCATAACCGGACTCAACTGCGACTATATTGAGAACCTGGAGTACACTGAAGTTGAATACACCGATGAGATGAGAGCAATGTGGGAGCTTCTTGGGGTGGATTTCGAATTGGGCCCAAGTTATTCGCAATTATTAGAAGCTTGTAAAAACTGTGCTGGTTGGGAACCGCAACAGAGGATATGGCTGGGCTATCTAGCCATCTATGCAACCTTCATTGAGGCTCAACACTGGACAACATCCACAAGGGCTGATATGGCTAAGAATCTGCTGGTTCCAGGAACGTTAAAATCATATCCATGGGGAAGATTCGCCTTTAAGGTTCTGATAGACTCTGTTAAGGAGGCAAACAAAAAACTCGTGGAAGGAAAAAATTATCAGATCGGAGGTTTTGCTGAGGTCCTGAACATCTGGGTATATTGGGCATGCCCCAATATGGCGACAACTTATGGAGTGCCCTTCCAGAATGCCCCAGCCACACCATTGCTGGCGTACCACGGATCACGAAGTCGCAAGAAAGTCGATGAAACCTTACGTAAACAGGTAATTCTTAGGCCGTTCAGAAGTCTGAAATATTTTATTCCCATAAGAAGTCACATTCTGTGTCAGACCTCATATGAAGTCTGGCATTATGTGTCAGACTTCATGTGAAGTCTGACACATAATGCCAGACTTCATATGAAGTCTGAAATTTGTTTCAGTCTGACATTTTGTTCCAACTCTCGTATGATGTACCTATGATGTATGTCGTTGTGATATTTTAAATTCTTATAGTCATTTGGGTCCCTATTCATTTTGCTATGTGACTTATAATTTGCAGTCTCACGTCAACAACCTTGTACTCACGGAAGATCATGATGACATGTTCCCCACGTGGGACAACGATGTCGATGAGGACGAAAAAGTTGATAACCTTGTGAGGGCAATGCTTGGACAGCTTGGGACTGCGGCTTGGAAGTGGGGCACTAAACACTGGAAAAGCGAAGGTGTGTTCAGGACTCAAGTTGGCGGTTCTGTCAAGCTTGAGATTAAGTCTGAGGATGTTTCTGCGGTTGGTAAGGAAAAACGAAAGGTTGTGGGAGTCAAGAGGAAGTTGGTACAGGATGTTTCTGATGATGAGGATGAGGAAGAAGAGGTGCAGGAGAAGTCTGGAAAGAGACCTAGAAAAGGAAAGGCTGGTCCCACTCTTGGTGATGTTATTCAAAAGATTGAGGATCTGAAAAAATCATTTGAATCTCGGAATGATGTATTGGTAGATATTTTCAATGAGGGTTTGAGACTGATGGGTGACAGAGTTGATGATCTTGCCAAGAATGTCAAGAATTTGAAAGAGGAACGTGCTGGAGTTGGACAGAAGGAGAATGAGGAGGAGAAAGATACTGCTGGTGGGAAAGGTGGTGAGCTGAGGAAAGATGCAAGTGTTGCGGCTGCTGAGATGGATAAGGCGGCCGGAGTTGGTGAGGATGAAGAAGATCAACCTGAAGATCTTCAGGATCAAACTAAAGTAACTGCTGCTGCAGGAGAAAGAAAGAAAAAGGAAAGGGCTGCCAGGAACCCAAAGAAATTGGTAGTGAAGGTACATAATCCTGTTGCTGATGTCGTCGAACCTGCAAAGAGAGCGAAAACGAAGTCTGTGAAAGCAGTGGTTACAGACAAAGATGACCACCCGGCTAAGCTTACCAATCAGACTGCGGTTGATGATGGGGTTAGTCTCCAAAACCTTCAAACTATGAATACAAATAAGGAAAAGAAAGCTGAGCCTAAGAGAAGTACCAGACTTCAGGAGAAATCCCTCAAGGGGAAGTAGCCTTCTTAGCAGTATGAGTAATCTTGATTGTAAAAACATGAGCATGACCGAGTTTTTTTTATTTCCCCCTTGTTATTGTATCTGCTCTGAACTTGGATCACTGGCATTAGACTTATATCAATATTTCGTTTGGTGTGATTTTAGGTCGGGATTCTGTTTTAATAATGTATTTTGGTTACCAGATTTCTATGGCAGTCTGGTTTGGATTTTGTTTAACACGGGTTGCTAAATTGTATATGCAGAGTCTACCCGAGAGCACAGATCCAAGTGTGTTGGTCGTTACACAGTCGGCCACGGGCATAAACTTCAATGCTACGCAGAGGTTTAAGCAGGATACTAAGCAGGCAGCAGCTGAAATTTTAATGCAAGCGAAGGCTAAAGAGGTTAAGCAGAAGGAGAAGGTGAAGACTCCAATTAAACCTGTTGTCCAAGCACAGGTTACACCGGGATATAACCCTTGTGCTGCTATCACCAAGATGCAAGTGAAGGCACTTAATGATTACAACAAAAGACAGCCGTATGTCTTAACACTCTTAACTAGACGAGTAAGTTGTATGCCTAATCTCTACACTAATTGTCTAACAAGCGTATTGTTCTTTGTAGGGGTTATCCGATTAGGAAAGTGAACACTTCACTCCAATGGTATTATGATCTTCGCACTCCAAAGGAATGGCTGCATGACACGGTCAGTATGACTTCAATGGTTGTGAATTAAGAATTCGATTCCAATAAATCTGGTTGTATATTCAGACTTCCTAAGAAGTCTGGTTGTATATTCAGACTTCCCAAAAAGTTGCCTGTATATTCAGACTTCCCAATAAATCTGGTTGTATATTCAGACTTCCCAATAAATCTGGTTGTATATTTAGACTCCTCAGAATTCCTAATCTAATGTGGTTGTGTATCCAGACTTCCTAAGGAGTCTGGTTGTGTTTTTTTCTTTTATATTAACACATTTCTTGTCTTGATGCAGCATATTGATGCCGGGATTGATCTGTTAAGGCTTCGTCAACAGAGCCATCCAGAATGGTTCAGGAGCGATAGGATATGCTTCATTGACACACTCCTTCAGGCACTGTGGCGTCAACACTATCCAGAATTTATTAAGAGCGGTGAGGGAGAGAATGGATCAGCCACAACTAGAATGCTTCCTCCTGGTTGTTTTGATTACTTCACTGGTGATCTTCCCGTGTTCTGCAAATCAAAGAAGCCTTGGGGGCTGGAAATTGATGAGATCTACACCGCACTCCACATGGGCGGAAATCATTGGGTAGAAATTATGATTTCTATCACGGGAAGGCACGTAACAGTCTGGGACAGCATCCTTTCTGGGAAGACTGATGAGGCGGTCGGAGCGGCAGTGGCACCAATCTGTGAGATGTTTCCTTATGCGATGCACATCTTGGCCCCAGCTGCAGATGGATGGCCTTATGCCTTGGATCGTTACACCTTCTCGATTGACAGGAGCAAAGATCTTCCCCAAAATCAGCAAACGGGTGACTGTGGAGTGTACTGCTTGAAGTACATCGAGTTCCATTCACTAGGAATGCCGTGGCCAAAGTATCTATGTGATAGGAACATCAAGCAGATCAGAGACAGGCTAGCTTTTGACATCATGTCTGAACTCGGGAGAACTGGTGAAGAAGGAGAACGTACGGAGTATGCATTGCTGGACATCTATGGAAAGTAATAGACTTCTGATATCTTCTCCATATCTTTTGGACTCTCAAACACTGGATTATTGCATACATTTTCCCTATTTTCTTTTGCTGGTGTAAGGAACACAAATCCATCTTTTGGTGTGCTTGTTTATTTTTGTAACACACTTAAGCACTAATCCTAGTTATGTTTATTACTACGCTTGGTGAAATGGAACCCAAACAATTGAGACAAGTTTAAAAATCAGACTTCTGAAATACCATCATTACTACGTCAGACTTCGGAACCCAAACAATGAACCCTAAAAAAATATCAGACTTCACTGAATTCCTAATTTAAATCAGACTTCAATGAACCACAAATATATCACACTTCATTACACCCTAAAACTTATCAGGCTTCACTGATACCACGTTTCAGACTTCAAGCATTTCTAGTCAGCCCCAGGGTGTGGAAAATCCCAAACAATGAACCCTAAAAAATATCAGACTTCACTGAATTCCTAATTTAAATCAGACTTCAATGAACCACAAATATATCACACTTCATTACACCCTAAAACTTATCAGGCTTCACTGATACCACATTTCAGACCTCAAGCATTTTTAGTCAGCCCCAGGGTGTGGAAAATCCCAAACAATAAACCCTAAAAAATATCAAACTTCACTGAATTCCTAATTTAAATCAGACTTCAATGAACCACAAATATATCACACTTCATTACACACTAAAACTTATCAGGCTTCACTGATACCACATTTCAGACCTCAAGCATTTTTAGTCAGCCCCAGGGTGTGGAAAATCCCAAACAATAAACCCTAAAAAATATCAGACTTCACTGAATTCCTAATTTAAATCAGACTTCAATGAACCACAAATATATCACACTTCATTACACCCTAAAACTTATCAGGCTTCACTGATACCACATTTAAGACTTCAAGCATTTCTAGTCAGCCTCAATGTGTGGACAATTAGGTTGTTTGTGGCCTGGTTGTCTACAATTCGAACAGCAATATTGCTTGTGCAGTTTCCGCGGTTTACTGCCCTTCTTCTTGGCGATTTCTAGCATAGATTGCCACCTTGACTTCTTTTGTCTTCCAGGCTTCCGCCTCTCTTCCGGCGGAAGGACACGCACGTTGTCATGACCAGATGTGCCTTTTAAATCCTTTGGTAAGATGTTGCGAGAGTATGCAGCGTACAAGTAGTCCGTTCTGTAAGATGGACATACAAGGGTAGAAATGTGTAGCTCAAGTTCCGGTGCAGCGCATATGGCATGTGAGCAAGGTATCTTTTCGTAATCCCAAACACCACATTCACACGTATGATGTTCCAAATCGACAACAAAATCCCTATGTCCTCCCTTAACAACAAACTGATACGTATCCACGCGTTCTGCCGTCATCATATCTGCATAATATTCACGAATAGCCAGCAAATATTCAACTCCTCTGCTAAATGTTGTTGAGAGACTCATTGCATCTAGCCGCCTTTTACAAAACCACGTCCCTAGTTTCTCTTGTATAAACTCTAAAAGGAAAGATATGGGATATCCTTTTGCCTTCTTAACTGCGGAGTTTATAGATTCAGCAATGTTGCTCGTCTTTATGTTGTACCTGTCTCCAACAATTCGAAAGAGGTTTACACAAGTAAGAACTAGAAATTATTAAGAAAAACCATACGATTTCAGACTTCTTCTGTCGTCTGGTATATACTCAGACAGCAGGAGAAGTCTGATAATAGTATCAGACATCAATAGAAGTCGATGACGAAAATATTAAGTCTGACACTTATTGTCATACCGCACAAGTACCTGTCTCCGCCGAAATGGACGCGTGACCATAGCCTCACATCCGCCCCCTCCAGGTAATCAGCAAGTTCAGGATTTACCGCTCGTATGGAAGCCATGTTTCGGTCAAAATCGTAAATCGTATATGCGTAAGCCGCGTTTTTCACTAAGTACAGAAGATGTTTTCCCCTGAACTTGGTAACTATGTTATTTTGTAGATGGTAATAGCATATCCCTCGTTGTGCCCAAGGGAAAACTGCTTCACACGCATTCTTGATAGACTCGCATCTATCCGAGACTATGACCAAAGGATATTGGTCTGAGATGCATTCTTTCAGCTTTGTGAAAAACCATTCCCACGAGTCATCATTCTCAGAGTCTACAATTCCGATGGCCAACGGAAATATTTGAAAATTTCCGTCTTGTGCGGCCGCCACTAGCATAACACCCCCATACTTTCCATTAAGATGAGTACCATCCACCACAATGACTCTTCTAAGAAATGTAAACCCATATATGGAAGCTCCAAATGCTATAAATAGATATTTAAATCTATTCTTCTCATCTAGTGATATACCATGGATTTTAGGGTTTTTAACCATGGTATATGTGTTATTTATCGAGTCTTTTACTATGTTTTAGAGTCTTTTCAGGTATTTATTAGGTACAAGCACATTTGGAGCATATTTGGTGATTTAGACACTTTCTGGAGCTAATTGGAGTATTTGGCCGAGAGATAGAGTTCACTGTCCGAAACAGAGGAAGGTGTCGATCGTTGCATTCCTAGCATCGATCGATGCACCAGCGAGATGGGCCAAACGACGGTTTGATGAAGAATGATGACATTGCAATTCTGCCCAGAAGTTCCTGATATTTACAAAGAAGCCCCAAAATGTGTTTTAGGAATATAATTAGGTTTTACAGCCACTTGTTAGGCGACGCTTTTTACAAGTTTTTCTTACGTTAAGTTTTGCTCAGAGAGAGTTGAGGGGCTGATCCTGATCTCGAAAGAGACTTGATTTTGAACCCCAGTTCTTATTTGATTTTATGATATTTGGTTTTCTACTTAAGATGTTTTCTGTTTCGATGAACATATCTGAGTAGATCACCTGTTAGGTTGAAGGATTCTCATTAGGGATTTCAGAGAATTATAGTTTAAATCAATCTGTAGAGATTTATATCTGCTAGTTCTTTATCTAAGTTGTTCTTAATGCTAAATCTGAAGTAGCTAATCAGAGTTATGATGTTAGGTTGATTAATTCAGCGGAAGTTGGTTAATTTAACTAGAAAGAATTTAGATAAGCAATTAAACTGTTCGCAAACGGAAGTTTGGTTCAGGTTAATTGTGAACATATCAAACTTGAAATTAATGCCAGTTTAATATGTTAGTTCTCGCAAACGGAAGTTTGGTTTGCTGCACTTAGACTTAGAGAATTATCGCAAAGGAATTTGGTTAATTCTATATCAGTGTTTGAGTTCTAGAATAGTTATTGATTGGATCTAGATAGATTGATTGCTTGCGTTCCTGATTTCCTGAGAACTCCTGAAACCTAACGCTTTGCCCTCTTGCTTACAAACTCACTTGATTCGCCTTTTATTTCGCTTACTGTTTTCACATCTGCTTCGCTTAATTAAATCTGAACTGCTAATAATCTATTGTGTGACTGAGAGTCCTCGTGGGATTCGATACCTTATATACTACGATTGCATTAACTGTGCACTTGCAGTAGAATAGGGAAAACTACACACCTACCAAGTTTTTGGCGCTGTTGCCGGGGACTCTTTGAGTTCACCTATAGATTTAGTACTAGGATTTAGACTAAGCATTCTTTTTAATTTTCTTGTTTACTCACGTTTTTGATTTTTGGATTTGCAGGGATTCGCACAGCATCGATCGTTGCTCACCTTGCAACGATCGACACTAGGCGAAGACAGCGATGCTGAGATCTGAGACATTCAATAGGTTCCGCACCATGGAACCTGTTATTTTGATTCGCGGTGAAAACGGCGTTCTACGAGACCAAGAGGGTCACATATGCAACGCAAAAGGTCAGAAAATAGATGGGGAAGGAAACCCCATCTTACCAGATTACCATGTATTGGTTGGACAAGTAGCTGAGATGCAGAGTAAGATAGATGACATCCACGACATCTTACTTAGGGAGAGACAGTTCCGAGCAGAGGCAGAGACTGATAAGTTTACAGAGGTACGCTACATGGCTGGAGCCGACTCTTATGGACATGCCTTGGAACATCAGCAGAAACAGTGTTCTAGGCACACTCAAGGATCGAGAGGCCATAATTATACTTCCCATCTGGCATCTCCTACACAAAGGAGCAAACTAGAGATGATGTTAGAGCAATCAATTGAAAGACAACAGCAGAACACAGCTTCTTTCAGCTCGAAGCTAGAGAACCTGTACACTAATTTGAATGAGAAATTTGAATCCTTGAGCACTCGCATGAAGCAGCTGGACACACAGATGGATCAAGTTCCAAGTTCTACCCCAACAAAGGATTCTCAAGAAGCTCATGACAGCAACATTCTCACTCAGGATAACACACAGATGGATCATGGATCATGTCTAGCAGTTAAGGCTGTGGAATTTGTGGAAGACAGAGGGGGATTTGATGTTGAATTACCTGAGCTCGAAAGCTTCAATGCACCTGACTCAACAGAGATTGACATGGATCTTTTGACTTGGATAGTCCAGATTGAAAAGGGACCAAGCCAAGAAGAGAAATTTGAATCTGGGATAGCAGGAATGGACCGAGAAGCAGATAAACCCGAGACTGTAGTTGAAACCCGAGTTGAGACGACAGCATCGATCGTTGCACAACACGCACCGATCGTTGCACCCCGAGAGGAACCAGTTTCACCCATATCTCGAGAACCTGCTAAGGAAAAAGCCTACAAACCTCCGATACCATTCCCAAAAGCTCCCGTTAAATCTAAAAATGTGGTTCAGTGCACATCGGTGGTTGACAAGAAGATGGTGGTTCCACAAGGGCCTATTCTAACATCTTCAAGGCCTAAAACTACTCATAAACAGAAGGCTCCGAACATCAAATCTTTGCCAAAGGTAAAACATAAATCCTCTAAGTCTAAACCTCCTGACTCCACTGTTATGAATGCAGGAAAGAGCGTTGAAACGCCCAAGTGTAAATTTCACCCTACATTCCTCCCCACGTTCCTAGGACGACATCATGCTGCTACTGCTTACACACCACCATGGATGATAAGGCATTCACAGAGACACTCAAAATCTCTGTTGAAACCACCATAAGTTTGACCTCCTTTCCAAAAGTCAAGCTAATGACTTAAAACAAACGCTGAGTGGGAGGCAACCCACTGTTAGGTTTGATTATTTTTCTTTTTCATTTTTGGTGTTTTTCTTAGGATTTAACGTTTTTAGTTGTTTTTGTAAGTTCTTAGATACAGAACCAAGTCTGGAGAGGAGTGACGATCGTTGCATACATGTGCAACGGTCGTTGCATTTGGTTCAAATCGAAAATTAAGGTACGTTGAGCTAAACCGGAATCAATCTGGTTCAACAAGCATCGATCGTTGCCCCTAAAGCAACGATCGTTGCACCCACGACCAGGTAAGTTACCTTAAACCCTATTTTCTCTTCTTCTTCCCCATTTCTTTCGGTCGACACACCGAGAACCCAAACCGAAAATCACCATTTCTTCATCGATTTCTTTGATTCTAAGCACTATTTCACTTATTTTTACATCCCCAATCTGTTTCTCATACCCAATTCTCACGAAATCAAGGTAATGTACTTCTATTTTTGATTTTTCGGATTTCACTTTTAGGGTTTTAGAAATTGGAGATTTTAGATGGAATTGATGAATGCATGTTGACATGATTATGCTTTAGGTTGTTTAGTGATGGATTGTTGTTGATTTTGTGGTTGATAACACTATTTTCAACTGATTTTTGATGAATTGCTTGCGGCAAAATCGCCCTGCAACGGTCGTTGCTCTCGAGCAGCGGTCGTTGCATTGCGATTTTGGGAAATGTTCGATAACGTGAAATCGCCTTGCAACGATCGATGCCTTAGATGCAACGGTCGATGCTTTGCGATTTCACAGTGAAATTTTGCCGAGACTTATAAAGATTTGAACTTTGTTTTTGCAGATGGCGTCTCAAAGGCAACCCCGCAAGAAGCGAGCCACAGCGTCCACAGCAACAAGACACTACACCCCACCGCCTGAATGGTTTAACAGGGAATCAGAGTCGCCCGCACCGTACAACAGATATGGGCCACCAATTGCTTTACCATGGCCCAGAGAGGACGCAACACCATTTCCGACGACCCGACAGTGGCCGGAGGACCTCACACGTTTCTTAAGGTCCGCTGAGTTCACAGAGCGGCCATTGCTCTCTTCGTGGGACGAGTATGACTCGCTACTCTACAGTGGTTGGTGTGGGATGATCATCAAGCCAACCAAGTTCGCGGACTACTCCACCTGCAGGATTCTGGGGATCGATGAGCAGGTGATGGCTGTGTGCAGAGGCATTGGTCTAGGGACAATGCCGATGCGACACTATGACCTCTATCCTGAGCTGGTCAGGCAGCTATTGGCCACTTGCAGAGTGGTTTACTCGGATCCCGACCACAGGAGCGCTACAGGGGGTGCTTTCACCTTCATGAGTTGGGGGGTCAGGTATCGGATTCCTCTACTTGATCTCTGCAGGATCTACGGGTTCAGTACTGCGCCGAGGCGCATAGCCATGCCACTCGAGTGGGATCCGGTGGAGGCTCGTACATTCTGGGAGAGTATTGGCAGCGGTCGATACAACTCCAGGACCACGCCAGTAGTGCAGATGAGACATCCGGTGCTGCGATATGTCTCGCGTATCTTGTGCTGGAGCTTGCTTTGCAAGTTTGAGGCCAACAAGATGCGCAAACTTGAGATGGAGTTGCTGTTTATGGGGCTGAGAGATCAGTTTAGGCAGAGTGGCGTGAGAGATCCGACTGCGGGTCTCAACTTGGGAGCTATTTTCGCACAGCATTTGGTTGATTTGCAGCTGAAGCCGTTTGATGGAGCTGGTACAGAGACGGTAGGGAGTTTACTTACTCCCATTTTTGAGTATTGTGGGATTCCTCTGCATGGCACAGAGCGTGATACGGCTCGCGAGTTCCTGGATCTCAGTCATCTGCAGAGCGCTACCTGGCTCAAGGAGGGGCGCATTTGGGTTTACACTGATCCGACCACTGGGAGGACTGGTATCGAGCTTCCCGCTGCCAGATGGACACAGATTGACACATTAGAGGCACTGAGATTTCAGCCTCCTGAGTCTGCGCAGCGTGGGATTCCGACCATGGCTCATCCGCTGGGAGAGCCTTCCTCACGAGCTTCGACATCCTCTGCCCCTGCTCCTGCGCCCGCGCCTGCCCCGGTCGACATTGTGGGTCCCTTTCCTGAGCCTGCGATGGCGTACGGTGCATATTCTGAGGCAGAGTGGAGAGAGAGATCCGACGGTATGTTTCGAGTTCTTTGGAACTTCATGCGTACTTGCAGCTGCAGGAGGCCACCACAGATCCATCAGCCCGTACCTGACCGTCGTCGACAGCGATCTCCGACTGATACCGATCCCGCACCCGAGGCAGCCGATGACGATGCATTGTATGGTGGGATAGATGATGTGAGCGAGTGAGAGTAGTCTCCATATTTTCGGTTCTGTATTCTGACTTTTTATCTTTTCTTGCACTTTTGTTTTTCATTTATTTAGGATTTGCTATGTTTGGATGATTTGTACTTTGTTCGGTACTTCTTTTGCTTCGATTTTACTGTGTTTCTAGTGTTCTCAGCTTGCAGGATTTTAAATTGACATAAACCGACGGACTAACCTGCTAACTAGCTGTCTGATCCGATATACGCATTGCAACGATCGTTGCTGCTTTGAGCAACGATCGACACTCAACGAAAAATCGCCAAGTAACGGTCGGTGCACTTAGTGCAACGATCGATGCTTGTGCGACAGAGGTAAAACCCGACAGAACTAAAACATCCATTAACAATCTTTATTTTTCTTTTTACCAATCCTTCGCTGGACACTACTGGGGACAGTGTGTCTTAAGTGTGGGGGAGGTGCTACTGACTTTTGTTTTCTGTTTTCTTAAGAGTCAGTCCGTTTTTCAAAATTTTTGTTTTATTGAGTCAAAATTGTTTAAGTAAGAAACTATGATTTTCTGAGAAGATTTACAAGACTTGCAGGAACTTAAGTAACCATTGGGATGAAGTTGCAGGATCTATCTATGACTATTAGAAAACTCCATCACAGATCAACCTACTGGGAACACCCACATCACTTCAGGTATCAGAGGATCCTTTACTGACTTCAACCTTAATACTGACTTAGATTTCTCACCTAAGGGCTTGGTATGCTTTATGTCGGATTCCCTGTTAGTTCTGACACAGCCTGTAAACCTGTCCTATTTAGTCCCCTTCTCCCCTTCTATAAAGTAAAAAAAAATAAAAATAATAAACTGAGGATGAGTTAGTAACTCCGAAGTGGTCATGAGAATAGTAGCAAACACTATTATCTCTCATGTGATCCATGGAATGTGTCCAAAGTATACCCCATAACGGGAAGAACACTGATAAAAAAAATAAAATGATACCCAGTGGGGAAAAATCAGTTGTTAAAGAAGGGAAAGAGAAGAAAGGGACTAGAGAAAGATAGTATGGTGGTCTAGAGCTGATAAGGTAAGAATCCATGTGCCTTTAGATCGATACTCCTTAGGTGAGACCGCACTTAAATACTTGCAGAAGTCAGTAGGGAGAATTTGAATGCTTGAATGTGATTGTGGAGTTTACCTAGGACAGTTGCTAAGTGTGGGGGAAGTACATTGTGGTCTTGATATCCTGTGATTGATTCTTTCAGTGGTTTACTAAGGGGAATCTGAGTATTGTAGCTTCTAGGATGAAATGAGTTTCTGAAGAGTTTTCAAACCTCTTAACTACATTTAGTTCTTTGTCTTGCTTGAGGACAAGCAAGAGCTAAGTGTGGGGGAGTTGATATACCATGGATTTTAGGGTTTTTAACCATGGTATATGTGTTATTTATCGAGTCTTTTACTATGTTTTAGAGTCTTTTCAGGTATTTATTAGGTACAAGCACATTTGGAGCATATTTGGTGATTTAGACACTTTCTGGAGCTAATTGGAGTATTTGGCCGAGAGATAGAGTTCACTGTCCGAAACAGAGGAAGGTGTCGATCGTTGCATTCCTAGCATCGATCGATGCACCAGCGAGATGGGCCAAACGACGGTTTGATGAAGAATGATGACATTGCAATTCTGCCCAGAAGTTCCTGATATTTACAAAGAAGCCCCAAAACGTGTTTTAGGAATATAATTAGGTTTTACAGCCACTTGTTAGGCGACGCTTTTTACAAGTTTTTCTTACGTTAAGTTTTGCTCAGAGAGAGTTGAGGGGCTGATCCTGATCTCGAAAGAGACTTGATTTTGAACCCCAGTTCTTATTTGATTTTATGATATTTGGTTTTCTACTTAAGATGTTTTCTGTTTCAATGAACATATCTGAGTAGATCACCTGTTAGGTTGAAGGATTCTCATTAGGGATTTCAGAGAATTATAGTTTAAATCAATCTGTAGAGATTTATATCTGCTAGTTCTTTATCTAAGTTGTTCTTAATGCTAAATCTGAAGTAGCTAATCAGAGTTATGATGTTAGGTTGATTAATTCAGCGGAAGTTGGTTAATTTAACTAGAAAGAATTTAGATAAGCAATTAAACTGTTCGCAAACGGAAGTTTGGTTCAGGTTAATTGTGAACATATCAAACTTGAAATTAATGCCAGTTTAATCTGTTAGTTCTCGCAAACGGAAGTTTGGTTTGCTGCACTTAGACTTAGAGAATTATCGCAAAGGAATTTGGTTAATTCTATATCAGTGTTTGAGTTCTAGAATAGTTATTGATTGGATCTAGATAGATTGATTGCTTGCGTTCCTGATTTCCTGAGAACTCCTGAAACCTAACGCTTTGCCCTCTTGCTTACAAACTCACTTGATTCGCCTTTTATTTCGCTTACTGTTTTCACATCTGCTTCGCTTAATTAAATCTGAACTGCTAATAATCTATTGTGTGACTGAGAGTCCTCGTGGGATTCGATACCTTATATACTACGATTGCATTAACTGTGCACTTGCAGTAGAATAGGGAAAACTACACACCTATCATCTAGTTCAAGAGCAGTTACTGTTCTCGGGTTGGTTTGCCTGATTCCATGCAAAAAAGAAGGAAGTCTCTCGTACCCATACTCCGCTGTTCCTCTCACAATCTTTTGAGCATGTAACAATGCTCTGTATGCGGTTGTGTAGCTCATCCTAATCCCAAACTGCTTCTTCATTGATACTTTAACATGCTTTGGTGTTATACCCTCAATTATACCAAAAGATTCAGTAAACAACCAACCAATATAAACTGGAGTATAACGTTTGCGCGTAGACATCCGGTCCACCATCGAACATGTATGGGTTTTTGAATAGCTCATCACCCAATACTTGTTTGGTTCGCTCTTCACACACGCTCGAACCATCCACTTGCATCCTTCCACACGACATTTAGCCACAAAACGTGTCTTGTCAGACTTCTCAGTCATGAATGCGAATTTCTTCAATATCGCCGTCAAACGTATCTCTGATATTAGGTCATCTTTGCTATCAAAACACTTATGGAGAAAGATACCCTCAGACAAGTCCCTTTTGCCACCCCACCGTTTACTAGTATCCTCCAACTCATATTTCTTATAATCTTCATCTTCTTCCACATCTACATCTTCATGTTTCACTTTCCCATATAAGCTATAATCATCATCGTCATGGTAAGCCTCAGCGTGTTTCCTGAAAACATTTTCAGGCACATCCAAATTTCCAACACCATCGTTTCCACCACCATCGTTTCCACCACCACCACAAACAGAATCATCCGAGATTGAGTCCACATCTTCCTCATCCTTGACTTCATCATCTACGTCATCTTCGTCCACATCTTCAACTTCAACTTCAACTTCATATTTTTCATCACAATTCACCGCATCATCAACTTCCATAGCGGATCGGCTCGAGACAC
The DNA here is from genome assembly GCA_030180135.1 of Orychophragmus violaceus. Taxonomy (NCBI): domain Eukaryota; kingdom Viridiplantae; phylum Streptophyta; class Magnoliopsida; order Brassicales; family Brassicaceae; genus Orychophragmus; species Orychophragmus violaceus. The sequence goes on along the minus strand of CM058230.1, from coordinate 84,785,803 downwards.
AAAGACGGATTAAATGCGTATTAGCTAACTCGACCATGCTCCTTACTTGTCTATCATTTGTGACATAAACCGGAGGGCTATCTGAAGGAATGTTTAGTCAATCCTGATTCAATTCTCAGATTCAGATTAACCTAAACATGCTGATCTAGGTTCTTCTCGAATAGAAACAAATGATGATCTCACCTTTTACCTGTTAATTGCAGCGGAAGGAGATAGAACAGGTCAGAGATCAGAGAAACACCGAGAGATGAATCCTCCAAAGGCTCACACACGCGATCACAGAAAACGGCTGCTAGACCAGTAGGGAATCGGCGCAGAGAGAGAGAGGAAGGCGCGGCTAGGGTTCATTGGTTCTGAACTCGAGTTTTATTTATAAAACTTGTCCGGTTCCGTTTGGGCCATTTGGCCCAAACACCAATTAACTCGACGGCATTCGCGCACTGTGTCGATCGACACATCATGTGTATCGATCGACACACAGTGGTTAAACCGTTTTATTCTCTCTAAGTACGGTAAATGCCTAGCACTTTTACCGTACTTCTGCTAAACCGTTCCTACACATTTTCCTGTTAGCTTAGGCGTGTGACCCATATGGGATCATATAATAAAGGCAATAAGTCCAAGACTTATAGATCATGAGCGGATTCTAGCAAGCCATCATGACCCCCAGTATTATATGACTTATGTCTGATCATTGACATACTCTTACTTTCTAGAGACAGTACCGAGATTACTGGACACAATTCCAACAATCTCCCACTTGTACTGGAATCTCTGTATTCATAATCCCTTTTGTCTCAATATCTCGATTAGTCATAAGGCAAGATTAGTGTCATCCTCATAAAGCCTAATCTTGTTCATCGGACTCTGTTTTGATACTGACAATCCAAACGACTCGGGACAGTCCGTTTGAGCATGGCCATGCATTTTCCAGTATTCAAATCTCCGATTGGCCTAGAGATATTCACTCCATTTATATTGGAGGGACAAATTACGTCTTGTTCCATCACTGTAAACTACTCATTTCATAATGTACCCAAACAAGGTCCTTATAACTATCGCAGAACGATAGCGTTAGACAATGATCAAAGTGCATCAGTCCATGTGCAGTCACATGCATGCGAACTCAGGTCTAAGGACTATACTCTATAGTCGTAGTAAGAATCTCTTATGACACAGATATAAATATCCTGAAGAGTTCTTATAAGCGGGTCTTGTCCGGTCGTATGTTCCCAAACATACACCTATGTACTGACTTTGATGCCGCGCATCTATGACACACTGAGACTTTGTCATAAGTCACGTACCAATCCAGTCTCACACGGTTGTTGGTGTTCCAATTTCAACAACCTTCGACTAGGGACGGGATGATATAAAACATCTATCAAATATAGGGTCTCATGATCAAGCTAAATGACTTCGATGACTCAAGATCAAGTCATTTACTTCGATGACCTATAAAATGGTTTATATCACTTTGGAACGATTATTTCATCACAGTTAAAATAATCTTGAAATAATAATTTCATTAAACATAAGAATGTTTTACAAGAACATATCAAATAACTAAATAAAAGTCCTCAAACTCCCACTCAAATTTAGATTACATTTCAATGTCTCTAATGCCTACAGCTTCAGTCAGAAACTCGAGCTTAGGCCTTGGGAGTGGCTTTGTCAACGGATCAGCGACGTTATCATCTGTCTGAACTCGGCTGATCTTGACTTCCTTTCTATTAATGATGTCACGTATCAAGTGAAATCTTCTTAGAACATGCTTGGATTTCTGGTGTGATCTTGGTTCCTTTGCCTGAGCTATAGCACCATTGTTGTCACAAAATAGTGCCAGAGGCTCAGCCGCATCTGGTATCACACCTAGTTCAATAATGAACTTTCGTATCCAAACAGCTTCCTTCGCTGCTTCTGAGGCGGCGATATATTCAGCTTCTGTAGTTGAATCAGCAACGGTGTCTTGCTTGGAGCTTCTCCAACTTATTGCACAGCCATTCAGACAAAAGATATAACCGGACTGTGACCGGAAATCATCTTGGTCTGTCTGGAAACTTGCGTCCGTGAATCCACTGACTTTAAGCACATCACTTCCGCCGTACACCAAGAACTTATCCTTAGTATGTCTTAGATACTTCAAGATATTCTTTACGGCAATCCAATGGTTTTCACCTGGATTTGACTGGTATCTACTCGTCATGCTCAATGCATAAGCAACATCAGGACGAGTACAGATCATGGCATACATGACAGATCCTATTGCAGATGCATAAGGAATATTCTTCATGCGCTCAAGCTCAGCAGCCGTCGTAGGGCTCTGCTTCTTGCTTAGCGTTGTGCCATGTACCATTGGTGTGAAGCCCTTCTTGGAATCCTTCATGCTGAATCTTTGTAGGACTTTGTCAATGTATGAGTCTTGACACAAGCCTATCAGCCTTTTAGATCTATCTCTATAGATCCTAATTCCAAGAACGTATGCGGCTTCACCCATGTCTTTCATGGAAAAACAACTTCCAAGCCAGTCCTTTACCGACTTTAGCATTGGAACGTCGTTTCCGAGAAGCAGTATGTCATCGACATACAGAATAAGAAATACAATCTTGCTCCCACTAGATTTCTTATACACGCATTGTTCTTCTTCGTTTCTGATGAAGTCAAATTGCTTGATCGCTTCATCAAAACGAAGATTCCAGCTCCTCGATGCTTGCTTCAATCCATAAATGGATTTATGAAGCTTGCATACTTTTCCAGCATTCTTTGGATCTATGTAACCGTCAGGTTGTGTCATATACACATCCTCTTCCAGAATGCCATTCAGGAAGGCGGTTTTCACGTCCATCTGCCAAATTTCATAATCATGAAAAGCTGCAGTTGCTAGTAGAATCCGAATAGATTTCATCATAGCCACTGGTGAATAGGTTTCATCGTAATCCACACCGTGAACTTGTCTGAAACCTTTTGCCACCAACCTGGCTTTATAAATCTGGACATTTCCATCCACGTCAATCTTCTTCTTGAAGATCCATTTGCACTCGATGGCTTTTACACCAGCGGGTAAGTCAACCAACGAAAACACTTGGTTGACCGACATGGAGTCCATTTCGGAATCAGTGGCCTTGCGCCACTTAGAGGAATCTGGGCCCATCATGGCTTGATTGAAGTTCGATGGTTCATCACCATCAATGATCAGAAGATCATGACAGTCAGTCACGAGGAATCCTTGATATCTCTCGGGTTCGTGACGGATCCTCCCGGATCTTCGAACTTCAGGTACTACAGGTTCAGGCTCTACAATTTCTTGTAGGTCCTCCTGCTGCTCTTCCTCATTAGGTTGAGCAGTATCCTGTTCATCTTGAATTTCTTCAAGCAGTACCTTACTCCCACTGTCTTTCTTAGAGAGAAACTCCCTCTCAAGAAAGTTACAATCCCGGGCAACAAAGATCTTGTTCTCGGAACGTAGATAGAAGTAATAAGCCTTGGTTTCCCGTGGATAACCAATGAAGTAGCATTTGTCAGATTTTGGTGTAAGCTTGTCTGAGATCAATCTCTTGACATAGGCTTCACAACCCCAAATTCTGAGATAAGACAGCACTGGAGCTTCTCCAGTCCATAATTCATATGGTGTCTTTGCTACTGCTTTCGATGGCGCTCTATTTAGAGTGAACACTGCTGTTAGCAGAGCATATCCCCAAAGGGATATTGGAAGGTCTGTGTGACTCATCATAGATCGAACCATATCCAATAAGGTCCGATTTCTCCTCTCAGACACACCATTCCATTGAGGTGTTCCGGGAGGAGTGAGTTGGGACACGATCCCACACTCTCTTAGATGATCACTGAATTCTTGGCTTAAGTATTCTCCTCCTCGGTCGGACCGAAGAGCCTTAATGCTTTTGCCAAGTTGGTTCTGTACTTCATTTTGGAATTCTCTGAACTTCTCAAAAGATTCAGACTTATGTTTCATTAAATAAACATATCCATACCTACTGAAATCATCAGTAAAGGTAATGAAGTACTGATAGTTTCCTCTTGCATTTGTGGACATTGGGCCACACACATCAGTGTGTATCAGGCCCAATACGTCACTGGCCCTCTCGTTAGGTTTATTAAAGGGGGCCCGTGTCATTTTGCCCATCATGCAGGATTCGCATTTCTCACATGACTCAAAGTCAAATGAGCCAAGAAGTCCATTCGAATGGAGCCTCTTGATGCGTTTCTCGCTGATGTGCCCTAAACGACAATGCCATAGAAACGTTCGGTTCTCCTCATTAGGTTTGAACCGTTTGGTATTAATGTAATAAATTGGCGCGGATTGATCGAGTATGTAAAGCCCATTCATAAGAGGGGCAGAACCATAGAACAAATTGTTGCGATTGAAGGAACATAATTTATTCTTAACTGAAAAATCATAACCTTCCAAATCCAACAAAGAAATTGAAATAATATTTCTGCTTATAGCAGGTACAAAATAACAATTATTGAGTTCTAAAATCAATCCCGAAGGTAAAGACAACAAGTAAGTGCCTACAGCTAGTGCTGGAACTTTCGCTCCATTCCCAACTCGTAGCTCCACTTGTCCTTGCTTCAGCCTTCTACTGTTGCTGAGTGCCTGCATATTAGTACAAATATGAGCCCCACAACCAGTATCCATAACCCATGAGGTATTATCAGAAGTAGTTGTATTAACTTCTATAACAAAAATACCTGTTGAAGAAGTCTCAAAAGTCTTCTTCTTCAATTCCTTTAGACCTTCCTGGAATTTCTTACATTCTCTCCTCCAATGCCCTGGTTCTTTACAGAACCTGCATATGTCAGTTGGCCCAGCCTTGGACTTGGGCTTGGGCTTTGGCGTGTCCTTGTCCGCGACTTGGACAGCCTTGGCCTTTCCCTTATCCTTAGCAGAGGATTTCTTAAACCCCTTGCCCTTCTGCACCATAAGCACATTGGGGTCCTTGGCGGTTTTCCTCAAATTGGGCTCCGCAGTCTTGAGCATTCCGTGAAGCTCAGGCAATGTCTTACTCAAGCCATGCATGTTAAAGTTCAGAATGAACTGATCATAGCTTGCAGGTAATGACTGCAGAATGATGTCGCAGGCAAGTTCCTGGCTGATTGGGCAGTCGAGTTTCTGAAGATGATCGAGATAACCCATCATCTTCAAGACATGAGGACTCACTGCGGCATTCGCAGCCAACTTGCAGTCCAAGAGGTTCTTAACTGTTTGAAACCTCTCAGTCCTAGCCTGCTCCTGAAAAAGCGATTCCAGGCTTGCCATTATCTCGATGGGTGACAATACACTCTCGAACTGTTTTTGCAGCTCAGCAGTCATTGTCACCAACATCAGGCAATAGGCATCATTTTCATCTGACGAATGCTTTTCCCAAGCATTATGCAGAGTCCTGGCGGCATTGGCAGGAGGCCTCTCGGGGAGAGGATCACGAAGGACATAATCCTTCTTCTCCTGCTTGAGGACTAGCCTCAAGTTCCTTGACCACGTCAGGAAGTTCGTTCCAGTCAGCTTCTCCTTCTCGAGAACAGACCGGATCGAGAATGTGTTTTGTGCGCTTGTAGTAGTCATAGCTGAAATATATAAGATAAAAAGGTTATTAGTTGTTATGTTCAATATGATTAATCTCGTATTAAATTTTAATATGATTAATCATGCATTATATTCAATAACATCAGTTACCCTCAATAGAATATAATGATTCCAAGATCCACATATAACTAAGATTAAAGTGGGCCACTGGCCGTCACCCAATATTAGCTTATATCGGTAAGCCCTATATCGGCTAATTATATCCGTGATATAACTCTTGGTTGTGAATCTGGGCCCGAGGCCCAATCCACTCTGATGTCTCAAGGCCCGGGACTCCCGATGGCCCAGTCAAGAAAACCAGACTATACAGTCATGTAATCATTAATGTCTGGGACTCCCAATGACATTTATGAATCACAAACTGTCTTATCCACGCAAAAGCAGACACCCTCACACTGTAAGGCCATGAATGCAATTGAATGGGCTTCGACAGCTGACATAGAATGGACAAGACATCCAACGCTTGATATTGTTTGAGGTTCGTAGGTTTATTTAAAATTTCATTCCCAAAATAGAAGATTACTATTTCGGGAAACTTTCCATTTTTGGAAACTTTCTAAAATTGGAACTTTCTAAAAACGGAAACTTTCTAACTTTAGAAATTTCTTTAAAATCCAAAACCCGCAAATCCAGAAACTTCTAATTTAAGAAACTTTCTAATTTCAAAATTTCGGAAACTTTAATTTAAAATCGAATTTATAATTTTATCAAATAAATTTTAAATTAATCTGAAGAAAGACTCAAATAATTGGCCCAATCGTTTTAACTTCTTGGCCCGAGGCCGAAGAATTGGTCTATGTCTGAGACATAACCCGATCGTCCAATTAGATGACATAACCAGTCTGGTTCATTAAAATTGGTCTAACCAAAATTAATTACTACGACGACCACAATTGTCAACCGGTTATTTACTAAACCGGATTTTCTCAATTTATTTGGTCCAACCAAATCAAATTAGAAAATCCTGGTTTAGGCACTAAATCCAATAATTCTTTCGACATTGGATTTCTTGTCCCGGTTTAACCAGACTTAATAAAATTATTAAATCTGTTTATTAAACCAGGACGAATTAATTTTAATCAAAATATTAAACCGAGCCTTAAACCAACCATGTCGATCGATGAACCAACCGTGTCGATCGATCCATCAACCGCATCGGTCGATGCTCTTAGCATCGATCCTGCATCGATCGTGCATCGATCCTGTATCGATCGATGCTCTCACGCATGCATGGAACCGAGCCAAAACCCTAACCGTGTCGATCGATGCACCAACCGCATCGGTCGATGCACCAACATCGAACCTGCATCGATCCTGCATCGATCGATGCTTTCACGCGTTAACAGGGTTAGCCGATAGACTGTATCGACCGATCCATGCGATCGTATCGATCGATCCATGCGATCGCAGTCGATACTGACTTTTGAAAATCGCATTCTACCAAATCAATATAGCTTGGTTTCTGCGATTTTAAGTGTGTTTAGGTTTCAATTCCTTGTTGCTTAAGTGATTTCTCTTATCAGTAGTTGATTCAAAACACTTTTAAACAAGAAAAACAATCCTAAACTTGAATCTAAACAAGAAAAACCAGAACCATTGGCTCTGATACCACTGAAGGAATGTTTAGTCAATCCTGATTCAATTCTCAGATTCAGATTAACCTAAACATGCTGATCTAGGTTCTTCTCGAATAGAAACAAATGATGATCTCACCTTTTACCTGTTAATTGCAGCAGAAGGAGATAGAACAGGTCAGAGATCAGAGAAACACCGAGAGATGAATCCTCCAAAGGCTCACACACGCGATCACAGAAAACGGCTGCTAGACCAGTAGGGAATCGGCGCAGAGAGAGAGAGGAAGGCGCGGCTAGGGTTCATTGGTTCTGAACTCGAGTTTTATTTATAAAACTTGTCCGGTTCCGTTTGGGCCATTTGGCCCAAACACCAATTAACTCGACGGCATTCGCGCACTGTGTCGATCGACACATCATGTGTATCGATCGACACACAGTGGTTAAACCGTTTTATTCTCTCTAAGTACAGTAAATGCCTAGCACTTTTACCGTACTTCTGCTAAACCGTTCCTACACATTTTCCTGTTAGCTTAGGCGTGTGACCCATATGGGATCATATAATAAAGGCAATAAGTCCAAGACTTATAGATCATGAGCGGACTCTAGCAAGCCATCATGACCCCCAGTATTATATGACTTATGTCTGATCATTGACATACTCTTACTTTCTAGAGACAGTACCGAGATTACTGGACACAATTCCAACACTATCCGGATCCATTAGTTTCAAGAGTGCTTCCGGCAATTGATATGATAACACCACCAACTCGGTTGTCCTGTCCAGCATATAATCATCTTGTACAATCTCAACAAGTTCTTGATGTGTAGAACCATGGCGCAAAGTGATAAACCGCCCTCCTTTCACCTTATCAACCACAAAATGCCAAATCTGGTCTCTCACGACCCATTCACCAAAGTTAACAGGTAACTGAACCATTATCTGTATAAACAAACACATATAAACCACATTAGAGATCTTTTGGTTAAAGCCAGACTTCTTGGCGAAGTCTGATGCAATTCGCTATCTTGCCAATATTATTCAAAAATTGATTTAAAAATAATTACCATATATAACAATGTAAAACTAACGCAGGAGGAACATATAAAACTAACACACATTTATAAAATTTAAAATCAGCAAAATTAATCACAAATATAAAATAAAATGCATTTTTAAGTTTTTAACATTTCAGACGGCTATAGCTGTCTGTTAAAAGTGAAACCAGACCTCTATGGCTGTCTGAAAAAAGGGGTATTTTTGCAATTGAAATCGAAATGTCAGACAGCGGATGCAGTCTGAAATCTATCAGACAGCGTCAGCTGTCTGCTTTGGAAATTTTGTCAGACATCTTATGAAGTCTGAAAAAAAAAGGGTAGTTTTGCAATTGAATTTGAAATGTCAGACTTCTTAAAGAAGTCTGAAACCTTTCAGACTTCTCGGGGAAGTCTGACAAGTAGTCGAGGGTAGTTTTGCAATTGATTTTGAAATGTCAGACTTCAACAAGAAGTCTGAAAACTTTCAGACAGCTTGAGCTGTCTGACAAAATTTTCAGACAGCTATGGAAGTCTGACATAAAACATCGCATTTACGGTTTTTATCCATCGTTGACCAAAATTCGGATTTTCAGATGTCTATAGCCGTCTGGCAAAAGTTTAGAATTTCAGATGTCTATAGCCGTCTGATACTTTTTTTGCTTATTTTCAGACAGCTTTAGATGTCTGATGATTTTTTCGCTAATCCTGGTCAACATCTGAAAATTTGGGTCAATTGCTATTTCTACCCCTCCTTTTTGTCAGACATCGGATTCCGTCTGACAAAAAGTCAACAATCGGTCAATTTTTTGCCAGACAACATAAGAAGTCTGACGAAAAAATCAAATTACAATCAATTGCAAATCTACCCTTTTCTTATTTAGACTTTTTAGTGAAGTCTGATTTTTTTTTTTTTTTTGCAAAGGATTTTGACAGACCTCTATAGAGGTCTGGCAATTGAAAGTCAATTGCAAAACTACTCTCACGTTGACCATATTGAAGTTTACGAAAAAAGATAAGACATAAACGGCAGACTGAAAGTACAATTCAGATCTGAAAATCGACGATATGAAAAAAATTCTTACCAATGTCCGTTTTTAGTTTGTTCTTAGCCTCGACGATTTCCCAGAACGTCTAATATCACCGGAAACACGAATCCGAGACGTGTTTAGCTGTTTTTATAAGATGATACACGATTTCGCAACTTTTGAATCGAAAAATCAAAGGGGAAAAGGGAGAAATCGGTCGGGATAACGTCCAAGCTCTATTCTTGAGCTTTAATTGAGCTTTAATGGTGGCAAAACGAGCTGGATTTTCTTACGGACTAACCTGCTAACTTGATGACTGATCCGAGAAATCGCAGTGCGTCGATCGACACAACCTGTGTCGATCGTCACAACACGAAAGAAATCACATTGCAACGATCGTTGCGGTCCTGAGCAACGATCGACACACGGCAAAAAATTGCCTAGCAACGGTCGATGCATTTATGCAACGATCGATGCATGTGCGACAGAGGTAAAAATCAGACAGAACTCAACACATCCATAACATTTTTCTTTTATCTTACCAATCCTTAGCTTGACACTACTGGGGACAGTGTGTCTTAAGTGTGGGGGAGGTGCTACTGACTTTAGCTTTCTGTTTTCTTAAGAGTCAGTCAGTTTTTCAAAAAAAAAAATTGTTTTATTGAGTCAAAACCAGTTTAAGTAGGAAACAGTGAATTTTTGAAAAGATTAACAGCACTTGCAGGAACTTAAGTAACCATGGGGATGAAGTTGCAGATCAATCTATGACTATTAGAAAACTCCAATACAGATCAACCTACTGAGGACACCCACATCACTTCAGGTATCAGAGGATCCTTTTACTGACTTCACCTTAATACTGACTTAATTTTCTCACCTAAGGGCTTGGTATACCTTGTGTCGGATTCCCTTGTTAGTTCTGACACAGCCTGTAAACCTGTCCTATTTGGTTCCCTTCTTCCCTTCCATAAAAAAAAAAGATAATAAACTGAGGATGAGTTAGTAACTCCGAAGTGGTCTCTGGGAGTGGTAGCTACAACTGTCATATCATGTGCATCTATGGAATGTGTCCAAAGTACACCCCTTAACGGGAAGAGCACTGATAAAAAAAATAAAATGATACCCAATGGGGAAAAATCAGAATGCTAAGGAAGGGAAAAGAGAAGAAAGGGACCAAGGAAAGATAGTATGGTGGTCTAGAGCTGACAAGGTAAGAGTCCATGTGCCTTTGATCGATACTCCTTAGGTGAGACCGCACTTAAATACTTGCAGAAGTCAGTAGGGAGAATTCGAATGCGTGAATGTGATTGTGGAGTTTACTTAGGACAGTTGCTAAGTGTGGGGGAAGTATATGTTGGTCTTGATGTCTTGCAGGTGATTCTTTCAGTGGTTTACTAAGGGGAATCTGAGTGTTGTTGCTTCTAGGACAAAAAGAGTTTCTGAAAGTTTTCAAACCTCTTCACCATGTCTTAGTTCTTTGTTTTGATTGAGGGCAAGCAAAGGCTAAGTGTGGGGGAGTTGATATATCATGGTTTTACCGGTTTTATGCCATGATATAAGTCTGTTTTAGTGTCTTTTGGTGTTCTTTTAGAGTCCTTTGCAGGTTTTATTAGGTACATATACGTTTGGAGCAAAAGTGGAGATTATGGAGCTAATTGGAGCACTTTGGAGATTTGACCCGAGAGGTTGTGTTCACTGTCCAGATTTGATGACTGCGTCGATCGTTGCACACCTGCATCGATCGATGCATAGCGTGTTGGGCCCGACTCTCGGCGGTTTAATGAAGTATGCCAATATTGCAGAAGATGTCCAGAAGTTCTAGATATTTACACAGAAGCCCCAACTCGTGTTTTAGCTATTTAATTAGGTTTTTAGCTTCAGTTTTAATTACGCTATCATAACTTAGAGCAGACAGTTTTTAGAGCTTTTGGGGCTGATCTGGACCTGTACTACATTTGTTTTGGAGAAGTTTTCGAACCCCTTTTATATTCTAATCTCTTTTATGATTGCCATTAATTCATTGATTATGTTTACATCATCTCTGTCTGAGTAGTTTCATAGTTAGGTTTAGGGTTTCTCATAGGGATTTCATGACTTGTTAGATATAATTGATTCAGTTAAGGATTCACATCAATAGATGTTCTTCAAACTAAATTGTGTTTAATGCTGGTTCTAACCTGATAAATTAGAATCTAGATCTTAGGTTGTTAAATACGACACAACAGTGTGGTTTAGAATCTGAACTATTTAGCTTGAGCAATTTAATTACTCGCAAAGGAATTTGGTTTAATTAGATTGTGAACATATCAAACTTGGAATTAAAGCTAGTTTAAACTGTTAGTAATTGGAAAGGAATTTGGATTGCTGCACTTAGACTTAAAGAATTATCTCAAAGGAATTTGGTTAATTCTATATCTGTGTTTTGAGTTCTAGAACTGTGTTTAATTAGATCCTGACTGATTGATTTATCTGCTTGTCTGATTTCCTGAGAACGCCCTAGACTTAGCGCCCTTAGTTTATTGCCTACAACAACAACCTGCTACTGTTTACTTTCTTGCTTGCTTTTTAATTAATCAGTACAATTTGCCTTTTAATTTCTCCTAGTTTTAGTTTCTTTAAGTTCTTGATTCTATCGTTGCCTAGAGTCCTCGTGGATTCGATCCCTAAGTACTACAATTGATATATTGTGCACTTGCAGTTAGTATAGGGTAAAACTCGAGACCTATCATCGCTCCACTGTTCTTCGAGGTGCCACTTCTGTAGCTGTTGCTTCTGCTGTTGAGCACGATGCAGTTCCTGTTGCTGATCCTGATGAGACTTATGGGTTCCCGACCCTCTTATGCCAGCACAAGACATGCCTCCTAGAGAGTGGCAGAAGTGGATGACAAGCATGATCAAGGAGATGTGGAAGGGTATTTACAGCTGTTCCTATCGTCGCCCACATCGAGTCTCTCACCCACAGCCACGACGTCGCGCCCCTGCACCTGCACCTATGAGTTCCGAGGATGAGGACATAGAGGAAGCTGCTGATTCTGAGGAGGCTACTAACTCTGAGGAAATGGATGACGAGAACTCTCAGGAGTTCTAGCTTCTTTGCTGCTAGTGGTTATGTGTTTCTTTTTCTTTTATTTTTATTTTTGTGTCTTGAGTCTTTTTTATGTTTTCTTTTGAATCAGTCTGTCAGTCCAATCTGTCTGGAACTTGAATGATTTGAGTCAGTCTGTCAGTCTACTGTTGCTTCTGACATGAATTTTGAGTGATCTAACGCAGTAAACATGTGAGATTTTGAGTACCAAACAGTCTAACCCGACCATGACACTTAGAACTATCTTGCCCATGATCATATGAGCTTAATGTCGGCCGACACAAAATCAGTGCCGGTCGACACCAACCGTGTTCAGGTACGAATTTTTAACCCAATCTTTATATGGTTCCCGATCGATTTATATTGATCCCAAACTGCAATTGCACTGAGGACATTGCAGTTTAAGTGTGGGGAAGATGGTTACTGACGACGTGTTTTGTATTCTTAGTGTCAGTCCTTTGTTTTCTTTGGTTTTCAAATCTGTTTTATTGAGTCAAAATCAGTATGAAATTATGATTTTTCGAGGAAATTTTTCGCTGAAACAGGAACTAAGTGAGAAGATTTAGTCAATATTATAGGTGAAGTTAGTAGTGGATCCTCTGAATAACTGATAGATATGGGTATCCTTGGTAGGTTCTCTGGACCGGATTCTCTGATGTGCTAGACACAGCCTATAATCCTGTCTGAGAATGGTTCCATCTTTTCCACTCCCTTGAAAATAAAAAATAGAGATAAAAATTGCGGATAAGCTAGTAGCTTCGAAGTGGTCACGGAAGTGGTAGAGACCCCTATTACCTCATGTGTATCCATGGAAACATGTCCAAATTTAAACCCCGAATAAAAAGGGAAGAGCACTGATAAAAAAAAATGATACCCAGTGGGGAAAGTCAGTTGCTAAGAGAGAAGGGAAAAGAAAGGAACAAGAAACCGATAGTTTGGTGGTCAAGTACTGACTACGTTGAGTCCATGTGTCCTCTGATCTATACTCACTTTGTGAGACCACACTTAATTATATACAAAGGTTAGAGTGGTGAACTTGAATGTCTTGACTTGATTGTGGAGTTTACTTAGGACAGTTGCTAAGTGTGGGGGAAGTACATTGTGGTCTTGATCTCTGCAGGAATGTTTTCATGTGTGTTACAGAGTGAATGCGAATGCGATGTTCCTAAGAAGAAATAAGTTTCTGAGTTTTCAAACCTCTTTTCTATACTTTGGTTATTTGTTTGCTTGAAGGCAAGCAAGAGCTAAGTGTGGGGGAGTTGATATATCATGGTTTTTCTAGGTTTTCAACTATGATATAAGTGTATATATTGAGTCTTTAACCTTGCTTTTCGAGTCTATCGAGTCTTTTATAGGTAAGCATGCGTTTGGAGCAAAGCCATAAGTTTTGGGACGTTCCTGGAGCATTCTACAGGAAGCTGAAGTTGGAGTCGTGACCACGAGTAGATGTCGACCGACACTACTCTTAATGTCGGTCGACACTGATGTCCAATAAGAGCTAAGCGCTGGTTTATTGCATCTTTTGAAGTTTTGCAAGAAAGTCCAGAAGTTTTTCTTATTTCTAATTTACCTGAAACGTGTTTAGACTTTAAATAGGGTTTTGGAGAGCTGTTTTATCCTATCTTTTCTTCTTGCTTTGTTTTGGCTTTGCATTTTGGAGATTGAGAGATTTTGGCTTGGGGCTTCCTGCTACTTGTAACCTTTGAGAGAATGATTTCGAACCCCATTCTTTATATCTATTCAGTTTTGTTATCTATTCAAACATGTCTTGTCTCATTGATTCCATGTCTGAGTAGTAACCTTAGTTAGATTTAGGGATTCTCATAGGGATTTCATGCCTTGTTAGATCACTAGATAATTAGGATTCTAAATCTATCCGTTCATCACCTAGTTGAGACTAATACTGAATTCTGGATTGATCACCTAGATTTTAGATCTTAGATACTAATTTGGCACGAGAGTGTGAATTATAATCTGATAGAACTAGTGTGAGCAAATTTTTTTAGATGCAAAGAGATTTGATCTAGAGAATTGTGAACCAAAGAACTTGCTATTAATGCTTGTCTAGAACTCTAAGATTGCAAAGAGATTTGGATCATTAGGTTGCTAGACATAGATAATAATCGCAGCAAGAGTTGGGTTATTAACATTTGAGATTCTAGTTCTTGAACATGTGTTTAATCTGAATCATGATTGTTGAACTGTCTACCATTGCATGATTTCCTGAGAACTTCCTAAGTCTAGCGTCTTTCTCCTATTGAAAACACATTTTAGATTCATTTGCTTGTTTAGTGCTTTCCCCTGATTGATTTAACTAAGTTTGAAAACATATAATAAGTCGTGTGAACTGGAGTCTCTGTGGATTCGATACCCTTTGTACTTGATAGGGGTCTAGTTTTAATCATATTCTACTGCAAGTGCACAGTCAAGTGATTGTAGTATATAGGGTATCGAATCCACAGAGACTCCGGTTTCCGATAGATTAAGAACTAAGAGATTAAACTAAGAGAAAGCAGATGTCATGTAACTAAAAGTAATGCGAGAAAGTAAACAAGTAGCAAGATTATCGGTTGTGAAAGCAGTTAATTAAGGGCGCTAAGTCTAGGGCGTTCTCAGGAAATCAGACAAGTAGACAGTTCATTCAGTCAGGATCTAATTAAGCACAGTTCTAGAACTCAAAACATGGATATAGAATTAACCAACTGTTGTTGCGAGAATTCTCTAAGTCTAAGTGCAGCAATCCAAATTCCTTTGCAATTACTAACAGATTAAACCAGCTTTAATTCCAAGTTCGATATGTTCACAATTAAGCTAAACCAAATTCCTTTGCGAGAAGTTTAACTGCTCAACCTAAATAGTTCAGATTCTAAACCACACTTTCGTGTCGTATTTAGCAACCTAAGATCTAGATTCTAAGTGATCAGGTTAGAACTAGCATTAAACACAATTTAGATCGAAGAACAGATATGATATGAATCCTTAACTGAATTAAACAAGTCTAGCAAGTCATGAAATCCTTAATGAGAAACCCTAAACCTAAGTATGAATCTACTCAGACATAGAAGATGTAAACATAATCAATGAATAATTAGATATCATAAAAGAGATTAAACAAGTAAAGGGGTTCGAAATCTTCTCCACAATAAAGGTGTAGTACATGATCATATCAGCCCCAAAAGCTCTAAAAACTCTCTGCTCTTAATTATGATAGCGTATGTAAGCGTCTCCAAAAACTGATCTAAAAACCTAATTAAAATAGCTAAAACACGTTTTGGGCTTCTGTGTAAATATCTGGAACTTATGGGCTTTTCTGCAATATCAGCATTCTTCATTAAACCGTCGAGTCTGGCCCATTCGCGCTATGCATCGATCGATGCAGGTGTGCAACGATACACGCAATCCTCAAATCTGGACAGTGAACTCTGTCTCTCGGACCAAATCTCCAAAATGCACCAATTAGCTCCAAAATCTCCACTTCTGCTCCAAATGTGCTTGTACCTAATAAAACCTGCAAAAGACTCTAAAGAGACACTAAAAGACACTAAAATAGACTTATATCATGGCATAAAACCGGTAAAAACCATGATATATCAACTCCCCCACACTTAGCATTTGCTTGCCCTCAAGCAAAACAGAGAACTAAAACATGGTGAAGAGGTTTGAAAACTTTCAGAAACTCTTTTTGTCCTAGAAGCAACAACACTCAGATTCCCCTTAGTAAACCACTGAAAGAATCACCTGCAAGATATCAAGACCAGCATATACTTCCCCCACACTTAGCAACTGTCCTAAGTAAACTCCACAATCGCATTCACGCATTCAAATTCACCCTACTGACTTCTGCAAGTATTTAAGTGCGGTCTCACCTAAGGAGTATCGATCAAAGGCACATGGACTCTTACCTTGTCAGCTCTAGACCACCATACTATCTTTCTTTGGTCCCTTTCTTCTCTTTTCCCTTCCTTAGCATTCTGATTTTTCCCCATTGGGTATCATTTTATTTTTTTTATCAGTGCTCTTCCCGTTAAGGGGTGTACTTTGGACACATTCCATGGATACACAGGATATGATAGTTGTAGCTACCACTCCCAGAGACCACTTCGGAGTTACTAACTCATCCTCAGTTTATTATTATTATTTTTTTCCATGGAAGGGGAGAAGGGAACCAAATAGGACAGGTTTACAGGCTGTGTCAGAATTAACAAGGGAATCCGACACAAAGTATACCAAGCCCTTAGGTGAGAAAATTAAGTCAGTATTAAGGTGAAGTCAGTAAAAGGATCCTCTGATACCTGAAGTGATGTGGGTGTTCTCAGTAGGCTGATCCGTGTCTGGGTTTTCTAATAGTCATAGATAGATCTTGCAACTTCATCCCGATGGTTACTTAAGTTCCTGCAAGTGTTGTTAACTCCTCCAAAATTCATTGTTTCTTACTTAAACTAGTTTTGACTCAATAAAACAAAAAAAATTGAAAATTGGACTGACTCTAAGAAAACAGAAAGATAAAGTCAGTAGCACCTCCCCCACACTTAAGACACGCTGTCCCCAGTAGTGTCAAGCTAAGGGTTAGCAAAAAGAAAAACAAAAAATGTTAATGGATGTGTTGAGTTCTGTGTTTTTTTTACCTCTGTCGCACAGGCATCGATCGTTGCATAAATGCATCGACCGTTACTAGGCGATTTTTCTTCGTGTGTCGATCGTTGCTCAGGACCGCAACGATCGCTGCAATGCGATTTCTTTCGTGTTTTGACGATCGACACAGTGGTGTGTCGATCGACGCACTGCGAATACTCGATCAGTTAGCAAGTTAGCAGGTTAGTCCGTTGGAAAATCTAAGTTTTCGATCCTGCAAGCTGAAAACACTGAAAAGAGAATAAAATCAAAGCAACTAATGTATCAAATCAAGCACAACATCCAAACATACGAAATCCTAAGAATTTCAAAAGAAAATGCAAAAGAAAAATAAGAGAATATAGAACCGAATGTCTAGAGATGATCGCTACTCTCACTCGTCCTCAGCTATGCGATCAGTACCACTCGAAGAACCGGGAGTCGGAGACCGTCGCCTGCGTCGTGAAGGTACTGGATGGTGTATATGTGGCTGTCTCCTGCAAGTGCAGGTACGCATGAAGTTTCAGATGACCCGTAGAATACCATCCGAGCGCTCTCTCCACTCTGCCTCAGACATATCTCCATAAGGCATCGTAGGTTCGGGAAAAGGTCCGACGTCATCGACAGGGGCAGCAGCAGGCGCAGGAGGTGCAGAAGAGGTAGAAGCTCGTGTAGAAGGCTCTCCCAGCGGATGAGCCATCGTAGGGACTCTGCGCTGCTCGCTCGCAGGAGGCTGGAACCTCAAGGCATCCAGTGTATCAATCTGTGTAAGACCAGGAGCAGGAAGATCCACGCCATACTTCGTAGTGGCAGGGTCGTAATAGACCCATACGCGCCCCTCCTTGAGCCATGTAGCGCTCTGCAAGTGGCTGAAATCTAGGAACTCCTTGGCAGTGTTACACTCTGTACCCTCTAAGGGAATCTTGCAGTGCATGAAAATGGGAGTAAGCAGGCTCCCCACTGTCTCAGTATCCACACCATCAAATGGCTTCTTCTGCAGGTCGCATAAGTGCTGAGCGAAAACAGCTCCCAAGTTGAGTCCCTTAGTGGGATCTCTCAGAGGGGTATCGTCAAACTGATCCCTCAGTCCAATGAATAGCATCTCCATCTCAAGCTTGCGCATCTTGTTGGCTTCAAACTTGCACAAAAAAGTCCATCCTAAGATGCGCAGAACATATCTCAGAACCGGATGCCTAACCTGCTTCACCGGTGTCTGTATCGAGTTTTATCGACCATTGCCAATACACTCCCAGAAAAAACTGAGCTTCCTCCATATCCCACTCAAGACTCATGCCAATACGTCTCGGCTCAGTGCTGAATCCATAAATCCTGCAGATATCGAGAAGAGGAATCCGATACCTGGCTCCTAAGCACATGAAGGTAAAGATACCTCCTGAAGCACTCCTGCTGTCTGGGTCCGGGTAAACCACTCTGCAAGTGGCTAGAAGCTGTCTCACCAACTCAGGGTACAAGTCGTAAGGCTGCATAGGCATTGTCCCTAGACCAATGCCCTTACACAGTGTAAGAACCTGCTCAGCAATGCCCAGACTCTTACTAGTAGAGTAGTCTGCAAACTTGGTTGGCTTAAGCGTCATGCCACACCAACCGTTGTAAAGCAACGTGTCGAACTCATCCCAATGATTAAGTAGTGGCCTCTCTGTAAACTCAGCGGTCTTGAGGAACTCAGCAATATCGTCTGGCCCCACTCTATCTGACTGGATCTCTGTCTGGTCTGCTCTAGGCCAAGGCGGTGCTATGGCCTGACCAACTCTCACATAAGGCTCAGGATGTGGTGATTCTCGATGGAACCACTCTGGTGGTGGAGCATGATGAGCTGTAGCAGCTGCGGCGGTGGCTCTGCGTTTGCGAGACGGTCGAGGAGGCATCTGCAAGAAATCAATAAATCATATAAGTCACGGCAGAAATCTCTCTATGAAATCGCGAAGCAACGACCGTAGCACTAAGGCATCGATCGTTGCAAGGCGATTCCACAGCATCGAACAAATCCCTAAAATCGCAAAGCAACGACCGTTGCACTAAAGCATCGATCGTTGCAGGGCGATTTTTACAGATGCTAAGTATCGATCCAAAATCGTAAATCAAACTCAAATTCAGCATGCATTCATCACAATCGACCTAAATTAGGCTAATAACAGCACGGAATCATCATTCTTAAATCAAAATCTCTTAATTCCAAAAACCCTAAAATTGAATCCGAAATTCATGAAAATGAGGTACATTACCTTGGATTCGCTCGAAATGGGTTAGAGGACTAGATAGAGTAAGTAAAACAAGTGTAATAGCACTTTGAATTAACAAGAATGGTGAAGAAATGATAGATTTAGAAGTGTGGAGTCGCGGTTGTACGGACGGCGGAGTGGAGAAGGAAAGAGGAGAAAAGGGTTTAAGGTACTTACCTCGATCGTGGGTGCAACGACCGTTGCAGATGAGCAATGATCGATGCTAGTTGAACCGAATTGATTCCGGTTTAGCGCGCGTACCTTAATTTTTGCAATTGAGCCATTTGCAACAACCGTTGCACAGGGCCGCAACGATCGTCACAATGCGATCCATCTCCTCGTCAAAATCTCCGTGCAACGACCGGTGCACAAGTGCAT
This sequence comes from Orychophragmus violaceus, assembly GCA_030180135.1. NCBI lineage: Eukaryota > Viridiplantae > Streptophyta > Magnoliopsida > Brassicales > Brassicaceae > Orychophragmus > Orychophragmus violaceus. Next base: position 84,766,253 of record CM058230.1, on the reverse strand, counting down.
CGGTCGTCACACATCTCCAGACTCGAGTTCTGTATCTGAAACTTAGCAAAAACAAACAAAAACGTGAAATCCTAAGAAAAACACCAAAAATAAGAAAGAAAAACACTTAAACCAAACAGTGGGTTGCCTCCCACTCAGCGCTTATTTAAGGTCATTAGCTTGACCGGACAAACAAGAATCAGGCTCCAAGAGATCTTGACAGAGACTTTGATTGTCTCTGTTCAAGTCTCCTCATCCAAGGCGGCGAGTAGGCTGTATCAGAATGAACTTGTCCAAGAAAAGAAGGAGTAAACTGCTCCCCAGGATCCAAAACCGTAAAGTGACTCGACTGCTCTTCATCTCCATCCATAATGGTGAAGGTCTGCCCATCTATCAGTGGCTTGCGCAGCTTGTCCATCTCAAAATGCAGCGGCTCATCTCCCAGATGGAGATCTATCAGACTGTGTCTCACATCTATTACTTCTCCAGCTGTAGCTAGGAATGGTCTACCCAATATCAAAGCGTCATCCTGCTCACTGTGGTACTTAAGAACTAAGAAATCTGTTGGAACCAAGTAGTTTCCAACTCTCACCGGGATGTCCTCAAGAACTCCTTCCGGAACCCTTATCGACTGATCAGCTAGGACAAGAGAGGTCCTAGTGGGTCTAAAATCCATCATACCCAGCTTCTCTGCCACAGAGTATGGCATAAGACTTCCAGCAGCTCCCAGATCACATAGAGAACGCCTAAAACTATCCTCGAAGATAGAACAGTTCAGCACAAAGACACCAGGGTCAGGCAGCTTCTTTGGAATCTTGGTTAACAGCACATCACTTATCTGTTGAGGAACCACAATCACCCAATCTTTCAGCTCTTCATCCATAGGCAGCATTTTTCTTAAGTACCTTTGCACACAAGGATGATAAGGTGGATCATCAGATGATGGAATTTCTTCCAACTCTTCACCAATCTCTTCCACCTGCTTAAGCTCTTCAATCTCTTGCTTAATTACTTCAGACACTGAAGGATATAGTCTAATGGATTGTGCATAAATCTCCTGCTGAGTAATCTCAGACACTCCAGGGAATAAACGATCAAGCTCTAAATCTGCATCAATGCCATCAGAATCCTACGAGTCTGTCTGTTCACGACCTGCAACGACCGACGCTTGAGGTGCATCGATCGATGCAACACTGTTTTCACAGTTTCCACCCGAGAGATTTTCCCCAAAATCCGAAAATTCAGCCTCTTCAACCAACTCAGCTGTTTTCAACTCAAAATTTTCACCTTGTGTTGATCCATCATCAATGTACACTGACCAGGCCTTGATATGTGTTTCTGCTACTCCTTTCCCTTTCACAGAACTTGAGATTTGGCTCACCTGGGTGTCTAACTGCTTCACATGAGTGTTCAGAGACTCAAACTTACCACTGAGATCTTCGTAGACAGCATCTAACTTCTTATTGCAGTCCAAAGCAATCTTTGTCTGTCCCTCCAGCAGCTGTTCAATCATTGCCTCTATCTTACTCTCATGAGTGCTAGTAACAGGAGGTGTCTGGTAAGAAGAAGAACCATAAGTTCTCTGATTACCTTGTCCAAAAGGCTTCTGGAATCCACTAGTCTGTCCAAAGCCAGAAGAGTTCTGATTGCCTGTGAAGGCACTCTTTTGTCCTCCACCAAAGAACTTGTTCCCAGACTGATACCCAAATATGTTCCCTTGAAAACCAGAACCACCTACGTAGTTTACGTCCTCCTCTTGGTTCTCTTCCTCAGCCCCTAAAATCTCAACATCCTGAGCAAAATGCACTCCCTTTTTCGCAGCCAAGAGATTGCACACAGTGTCCAGCTTAGATCCAATATCAGCTATCTCTAAGTTCTCTACCTTTTCACCGGATCTCTTCCTCCTCTCATCAGTAGACTTGCAGCTATTGCTGCTCACTAAGTTCTCAAACAACTGCTTAGCTTGTGCAGGAGTCATGGTGTTGAAATTTGCATTGCTGGAGTTATCCAGCGCAGTCTGATATGGAAGATCTATGCCTCTGAAGAAGATACCTAGCAATGTGACCTCAGTAAATCCATGGTGTGGGCAGTCACGCTGATACTTCTTGAATCTCATCCAGGGAGCTTTCAAAGGCTCCACAGGACCTTGAGAGAAAGTCAGAATGTCCTGTCTGGACTGATCTGAGCGCGCATCATCGTAGAAGTGTCTCAGAAACTCACTCTTAAGAGCATTCCAAGTAGTAAACTGCCCAGCTGGCAGTTGCTTTAGCCATGCAGCAGCGTCTCCAGCGAGACTGTGCGGAAAGAGCTTAAGAAACAGATAATCCTGGCAAACTCCATCATACTTCATGCCAGTGATTATATCCTCGAACTGATCAATGTTATCCATAGGCTGCTCCGATGGGTGGCCATGGAAAGAATTCTATCTCATCAGCGAGTAGTAGATGGTTTTGATCTCAAAATCGTTCCTCTCAAAACCAGGAGGTACTAGAGCTGACCGGTTAGAATAAAACTCATCCGGTTTGTTGTAGTCAGCTAAAGTCCTCTCATGGATCACCATCTGTCTACCTCGGGCCTGCCCTTGGCCTTGCGCCTGCGGCTGTGGTTCAGGTTCCTCAATATCCTGGATCACATGTCCCTCAGCATCAATCCTCTGCCCAGCAGCATTGTGCGGATTGTTATCTCGGTCCCTCAGGATACCGTTAGCATCTTGTATCAGGATCAAACGTTCACGTACCATCCTTGCTCTTCTTTCTCTTCTGTTAGTCCTCTCTAGTCGTCCAAGTTCTTCAAGTCCGAGATTAACGAGGTTCAAGTTCTGATTACTTCTAGTTTCACGCGTCTGCAAAAACTGTCTGTAATTGTCAAGCAACGATCGATGCTATCAGTGCAACGATCGATTCAATCTCAGAATCGCCTAGTGACGATCGACACAAAAGGTGCAACGATCGACGCTATGCGAAATCGGTACCTGCGACAGAGAGAAAACAGAGAAAAAATTAGTAACTAAAAAAAAAAAAAAAAAAAAAAAAAATCCTAGTATAAACCCTAGGTTCCAATATACCGAAGACTCAACGGAGTCCCCGGCAACGGCGCCAAAAACTTGATAGGGGTCTAGTTTTAATCATATTCTACTGCAAGTGCACAGTCAAGTGATTGTAGTATATAGGGTATCGAATCCACAGAGACTCCGGTTTCCGATAGATTAAGAGCTAAGAGATTAAACTAAGAGAAAGCAGATGTGATGTAACTAAAAGTAATGCGAGAAAGTAAACAAGTAGCAAGATTATCGGTTGTGAAAGCAGTTAATTAAGGGCGCTAAGTCTAGGGCGTTCTCAAGAAATCAGACAAGCAGACAGTTCATTCAGTCAAGATTTAATTAAGCACAGTTCTAGAACTCAAAACACAGATATAGAATTAACCGACTGTCGTTGCGAGAATTCTCTAAGTCTAAGTGCAGCAATCCAAATTCCTTTGCAATTACTAACAGATTAAACCAGCTTTAATTCCAAATTCGATATGTTCACAATTAAGCTAAACCAAATTCCTTTGCAAGAAGTTTAATTTCTCAACCTAAATAGTTCAGATTCTAAACCACACTTTCGTGTCGTATTTAGCAACCTAAGATCTAGATTCTAAGTGATCAGGTTAGAAATAGCATTAAACACAATTTAGATCGAAGAACAGATATGATATGAATCCTTAACTGAATTAAACAAGTCTAGCAAGTCATGAAATCCTTAATGAGAAACCCTAAACCTAACTATGAATCTACTCAGACATAGAAGATGTAAACATAATCAATGAATAATTAGATATCATAAAAGAGATTAAACAAGTAAAGGGGTTCGAAATCTTCTCAACAATAAAGGTGTAGTACAGGATCATATCAGCCCCAAAAGCTCTATAAACTCTCTGCTCTTAATTATGATAGCGTATGTAAGCGTCTCCAAAAACTGATCTAGAAACCTAATTAAAATAGCTAAAACCCGTTTTGGGCTTCTGTGTAAATATCTGGAACTTCTGGGCTTTTCTGCAATATCAGCATTCTTCATTAAATCGTCGAGTCTGGCTCATTCGCGCTATGCATCGATCGATGCAGGTGTGCAATGATCGACGCAATCCTCAAATCTGGACAGTGAACTCTGTCTCTCCCACCAAATCTCCAAAATGCACCAATTAGCTCCAAAATCTCCACTTCTGCTCCAAATGTGCTTGTACCTAATAAAACTTGCAAAAGACTCTAAAGAGACACTAAAAGACACTAAAACAGACTTATATCATGGCATAAAACCGGTAAAAACCATGATATATCAGTACTACAGTTGCATTTTTGTGCACTTGCATTTAGAATAGGGATTAATTCTTGACCTATCAATCGCACAGCTCAAGCTCTGCATCTAACTCAGACAAAGTACATAACTGATCTACTTACACAAGCACACATAACTCAGGCCAAACTTGTTCCTATTTCGATGTGTCCATCTTAGGATCTCATGGTATCAACATGCAATGTTCTCAAGGATCCGGCCGAATACAAAGTTCTCGTTGGTAGTCTACAATATTTGTGTCTTACAAGACCTTATATTTCATTTTCTGTAATTAGAGAGTATCACAATTCATGCATCAACCCACGACAGATGATCTTTATGTAGTAAAATGAGTTCTTCGATACCTAGCAGGAACTGCCGATCAAGGACTGTTCTTCTCTGCATCAACACCATTAGTTCTTCATGCCTTTTCTGACGCATATTGGACTAGGAACAAGCTTGACTATTCCTCCACTGGTGCATATATCGTGTATCTCGGGAAGCAACCAATCTCATGGAGCTCAAATAAACTGAAAGGAGTAGCTAGATAATCTACGGAGGCAGAATACAAAAGTTTTTTTGAAGCCGTGTATGAGCTAAAATGGTTAGCTTCTTTGTTGTCCGAACAGCATATCACTCTCAAAGAAACACCAACACTATACTATGACAATGTCGGTGCCACATATCTCAAAGAAACACCATCACTATACTAATTTCCTAACAAAGTGATAGTCAGTCCAAGCCAAACAACTTTGTGTCTCCTACATCAGCTCAGTCAACTAACTCGTGAATTCGTTTACAAAGACCCTACATCGTGCTCGGTTTGAAAACTTGTTGTCAAGATTTGTCTTATTAAACATCGTCCATCTTGAGGGATCGTGTAAGTAGATTCTCCTATATTCCCTAGATAGTATGTTATATAGTTATGATAATATCTTATTGTAATCATGTAATATCTCTTGTAATCTTCTTGTATCGTGTATATATACACTATAGAGCTCAATCAATAACAATCACCAGTTCTCATAATCACAGATACATGTGTTAATACAATCAATTTTGTTCTACCATGAGCCATACAAAGTATATTTCTTTGGCTTTCATCCCTACCGTTCAAAACTATAAACATTTATCAAATTAAAAAAAAATGAAAACAAATGGTCACATGCTATAGCTAGACGTCGGATTCCACCAAACTAAAGTCTAATAAGTCTAAACGTTGAAAGATAATGTGCTCATACACACATCAAACTTAGTAGTTCACGAAAGGGACTCTTTCTGCTTTTAAAGTGGTCAAAAAGTATTTTCTTATTAAAACACAAAGAAATTAGGGGAAATTGCTTAAAATGCCCTCAAATTTGATTTTAAATAAAAGTGTACCCCCAAACTTGAATCAAATATAAAACTGGTTTTGCAGCCTTATGAAATTACTGCGCTGTCCTTATGACCAATCAAAAAAACGTCAAACGCAATTACCATTATAACCTTCGACTATTTCAGACTTCTATGGATGTCTGAGACTTCAGACTCTAATAGAAGTCTGACACTGAATTAATTAGTAAATTTAAATTTTAAAATTATAAAAAAATATTTTGTCAAAACTTTTATATACATAAATTATATATAAACAATTTAGTAGTATATAAATTAAAATTTGATAAAATTGAGTCATATTAAACAATGTTAGTTAAGTATGCCTTAGAACCCTACTTTGTAATGGAACATAATGGAACATTTACATATAACTTACATATAACCTTAGGGTTAGTTAGATTCATGGATTAAGAAATTCACATTTGAAAAAATATATTTGCACATGTATGTTATAATGGTGATATAATTAACGAATTTGATGTGTCCTAGGTGTTTTGTTTAAATATTTTTCGATGTTAAGTGATAAATACTAAATTTAGGGTTTATCAGACTTCTATAGAAGTCTGAATTTTGTGGTTTCGTAAATACTTTTAACCAAATATACCTTAAATGAGTACAATTGACTAAATTTTATGTAATTTTAATTTACATATGTCCAAAAGTCTCATGTTTAATTTATATATCCAAATTTTTCCTCAAAATATTTTTTTAATAATTTTACAATTTAAATTTCAACTTAATTATCTCTCAGATTTCTCGTAACATTTGGTAAAATTGAGTCAAACTAAACAATATGTAAGGTAGAGTAAGTTCTAAACCTCAAAACATTCTTTGTAATGGAACATTTACATATAACTTACATATAACTTTAGGGTTAGATTCATGGTTTACCAAATTTATATTTGAAATATTAAATTTGTATATATATGTTATAATGTGCATATATTTAGCGAATTTGATGTTTTCTAATTGTTTTGGTTAAATATTTTCACCGATAAGTGATAAATATTAGGTTTAGGGTTTCTCAGACTTCTAGAAGTCTGAGACGTATTTAAGTTAAAAATTTAAATTTTAAAAATATGAAAAAATAATTTGATATAAATTTTGATACATAAATTAAGCATAAGCATTTGTTATGTATATAAATTAAAATAACATAAACTTTGATCAAACTTAAGCATTTAAGATATATTTAATTCAAAACACCATGTAGTTTGATCTATATTTCACATATGAAGGTGAATATCATGTTTTATCTGTAGGGTTAGATTCAGAGTTTGTGAATTTTCATTCATATTGTTCTATTTTAGTTAGTTTGTGACTATTCTAAACGAGTTTGATGTTTATTATAAGTTTTCTATATAATATGATGGTATTTAAGTAGTAATTATTAGATTTAGGGTTTCTCAGACTTCCAGGAAAATCTGGTTCAAGTATTTAAACTAGTCATGAAGTCTTATTTCAGACTGCATATGAAGTCTGAAATTTCCCGCCTTTTCGAAAATTTTCATACGAAAACTTTTCAAAAAGGCGGGAAATTTCTGCCTGAAAATTTCAGAATTCCCGCTCAATTCAGAAATTCCTTCTCAGACTGCATATGAAGTCTGATACCGGATATTTTACAATTTTTAATTATTAAAATTTTGGCGGCAAAGTTTCCCTCCAATTCTCTCCTCTTATCTAAACCTATTTTTTTACACACATATAACAGCCAGAAAAAAAAACCTTCACATTCTTCCTTTTTTTTTACTACCTCTCTTTCTCTCTCTCTCACTTTTGTAAAACCTCTCTAAAATTTCTCATCCAAAAATGTTCTCAAGCTTGTTCTCTCATATGAGTTCTTATGTATGTGATTCATAGTTGATTCTCTTTGAGCTGTGAAATAGGTGAGTGGATCGGTTCTGATTTAGTGTTTTCAATGTTTTTTTAACTGAACCAATTAAGACTTTTGACATAGACTTTTAGTTATACATGTTGATTTGCTCAAAAAATCATTTATTATCCATTTCTTGGAGACTTGTTCGCTAACTAATGCAAGAGCTCTGTGTTTTTGCTTTTTCAGGTGCTTGGTTTAAGGTTGATCCAGATGACTCTCCAAAGAAGCTGGAGTTGGGGTTTATTATGTGCTAATGGCACATAAAATTTCACTGTTACGAGGAACACGAAGTCTGAGAGTCTAATACCAGACTACAATAGAAGTCTGAGAGTTTCTCAGACTTCCAGGTAAATCTGGTTCGAGTATTTAAACTTGTCATGAAGTCTTATTTCAGACTGCATATGAAGTCTGAAATTTCCCGCATTTTCGAAAATTTCCACACGAAAACTTTTCAAAAGGCGGGAAATTTCTGCCTGAAAATTTCAGAATTCCCGCTCAATTCAGAAATTCCTTCTCAGACTGCATATGAAGTCTGATACCGGATATTTTACAATTTTTAATTATTAAAAATTTGGCGGCAAAGTTTCCCTCAAATTCTCTCCTCTTATCTAAACCTATTTTTTACACACATATAACAGCGAGAAAAAAAAACCTTCACATTCTTCCTTTTTTTTACTACCTCTCTTTCTCTCTCTCTCTCTCTCTTTTGTAAAACCTCTCTTTTGGACTTTTGGTTATACATGTTGATTTGCTCAAAAAATCATTTATTATCCATTTCTTGGAGACTTGTTCGCTAACTAATGCAAGAGCTCTGTGTTTTTGCTTTTTCAGGTGCTTGGTTTAAGGTTGATCCAGATGACTCTCCAACGAAGCTGGAGTTGGGGTTTATTATGTGCTAATGGCTCATAAAATTTCACTGTTACGAGGAACACGAAGTCTGAGAGCCTAATACCAGACTACAATAGAAGTCTGAGAGTGAAAATTCAACATGAAGTCTTATATTAGACTACTTTTGAAGTCTGAAGTTTGATACTAAATTAGGTGTTTTCTCATTGTTGTAGATTTTTACTGGTTATTAGACTTCTTGTTGAACACATTGTATTGTATTAGATTATTGGATTATCAAATCAAAGAAAGAAAGTTCTCCTTATGTACTATGCTTGTAGAAAAATACAAAGTTGTATAAATTTCTTTTGTCTACTCAAAATCAACAAGGAATTTTTTTCATTGAAAGTATACAATATCAAGAAATGGGTTAGTTTAACCTTGGAAGAAAACATTACTCTTTAGATTACATACACCAACATATGACAAACTAAAATAACCTTAAGTGGTGATGAATTGGTCGTCAGACCTCTATTGCTGTCTGATTCTTATGAGCTAAAATTTTATAAAATTAACAAGTCCAAATGTCAAGTTCGTTCTCTCATCATCACATTAGCGATCTTACTGAAAAAAGCTTATAAACGCTCTACATGTGGTTGTGTAGTTCATCTTAATCCCAATCTACTTCTTCATTGATACATTGATATGATTTGGTGTAATCAGTTCAATTATATCAAAGCATTCAATAAACAACCAACATATATAATATGGAGTATGACGTTTACGCTCGGATGCTACTAGCTACATTGCCAATATTATTCAAAAATTGATTCAAAAATAATTACCATATATAAAAATGTAAAACTCACACATAAAGAACATAGAGAACTAACACACATTTATAAAAATTAAAATCAACCAAAATTAATAGAAAATATTCAATAAAATACATTTTAAAAGTTTTTAATATTTCAGACGTCTATAGATGTCTGATTGTAGTGAAACCAGACTTCTATGGTAGTCTGAAAAAGAGGGTATTTTTGCAATTGATTTTGAAATGTCAGACAACGGATGTAGTCTGAAATCAATCAGACAGCGTACGCAGTCTGCTTTGAAAATTTTTGAACTTTTTGTCAGACAGCTTACGATTTCTGAGAAAAAAAAGGGTAGTTTTGCAATTGAATTTCAATTGTCAGACTTCTTTTATAATTTTCAGACTTCGGGAGAAGTCTGAAAAAAAGTAAAGGGTAGTTTTGCAATTGATTTTGAAATGTCAGACTTCGCTAAGAATTTTGATAGTTTTCAGACTTCTTATGCTGTCTGACAAGAATTTCAGACAGCGAGGGAAGTCTGATAAAAACATTGCATTTTCGGTTTTTATCCAGCGTTGACCAAAATTCGATATTTCAGATGTCTATAGCCGTCTGACAAGATTTTGAAATTTCAGATGTCTATAGCCGTCTGATGTTATTTTTCCCTATTTTCAGACAGATTTAGAAGTCTGGCGATTTTTTCGCTTATTCTGGTCAACATCTGGAAATTTGGGTCAATTGCAGTTTCTACCCCTCCTTTTTGTCAGACATCGGATCCCGTCTGACAAAAATTCAAAAATCGGTCAATTTCTTGCCAGACTACATAAGAAGTCTGACTAAAAAATCAAATTTGAATCAATTGCAAAACTACCCTCTTCTTATTTTGACTTCTTGGTGACGTCAGATAAATTTTTTTTTTGTTTTCAAAGGAAGTCTGTCAATTGAAAGTCAATTGCAAAACTACCCTCTCGTTGACCATAATTTTTCATCAGACTTCGTGGGAAGTCTGAAATCGCGAAACAGATCTGAAAATCGGGGGATCTTGTGAAAAATCACATAAATCTGATTTTGAGCTCGTTTTTACCTTCCCCAAACACTCAAAACTTTAGTTACACCAATACCCAACAAACCCAACCATTTTTATGCAAGAATGACCAAAATCGCAATAGATCCAATTTTTAAAATTTTGTAGAACGTGAATTAAAGAGTTTTTTGGATGAAATTGGAGAGAAAATAGGAGAATAGAAGGTTGTGAACTCTAATATGGAGTTTTGATGGGTCGAAATTGGTTGTGTGAGGCATTAGGAGCTCAAAATTGGTTGTTAATGGTGTTTGGGTGAACTGAAGAAGATGACAGTTTCGTAATTAAGTTAGATTTGAAAGGCCTTTTTTGTCTTTTGGTAAAAAATATCAGACTTCATATGAAGTCTGACGATGGCATTATCGTGAAAACACAGATTATTAGGGAGATATATTAACGAAGGAAGGGAAGGAGAAGGGAAAGAATACTTTTAGGGTTGACTTCAATTTTAGGGGCATTTTTGCAAACAGCCCATTATCTCGATCGATGGAAGATGAGTTATTAACTTGCAATATTTTGATTTGTGTAAGATCTTCGCATAACTTTCTGGTGTATCTATTTGAATTAAAATCTAGGTATCCAAAATTTAAAGGAACAAATGGAGCTGCAAAATCTCTGTTAGGCTTCACAACTTTTTTTGAGGCATCATGGGCTTTAAATTTTAATTGTTTCATCACCCTTTAACACTATGATATTTGAGCTTATTATTCTCTACAAAATACAAACAATGTGTGATATATGGAGCTTCTAGTTACTTTCTTTTCAAATATTATATGCAAACATGAAGAGAAACTTAACAACTAGGTGTAGCTATGTTGTTGTTCACAATAAGTGAGGACTGAGGAAGTAATGAAAAACCAAATGGTTAAGAAGTTTGATGAACCTGTGACATGTATAAATCTAAATTAGTGTTCTAAAATACGTTAGACACGCTAGTGAGGCCGTGGATAACCCAAGTAGTGCCCAAAACATATAAACATACATATAGGTGGTATTTAAAGAATCATACGTGTTAATATAAAGTAACGACTGCTGTTAAAACAGCAAAGTTATACAAGTTGTATTGTTACCAAAAAAAAAGATCTGGTTATTTGTATTTAATATAACCACGGATATATAGCAATGAGCAAGTCACATTTAAAATTATGTTTTTATCCTCTGTATAAAATTTCCATATAATATTAAGTTTTATAGGCTTCCAACCTAAAACCAATTGGTGATAAGTGGAGTGGCCCATATCACTTATATATTACTAAAGATCCCTTTCAACTACCGATGTGGGACTTATGTCCCTAATACGCCCTCTCAAGATAATGGTCGTTTGGCCATTAATCTCGGAATGCTCGGACTTGGATCGACGGCACCAATTTGGGTCTGGCTTGTCGATCATTGGACCAACTTTGGGTCGGATCGGGTTGGACTGTATGGTATCAGAGCCCGATCCATACAGTCCAACCCGATCCGACCCAAAGTTGGTCCATCCATCGACAAGCCAGGCCCAAATTGGTGCCGTCGATCCAAGCCCGAACATTCCGAGATTAATGGTCAAAGAACCATTATCTCGAGGACATAATGTCCTACATCGGTAGTTGAAAGGGATCTCACTTAATATATAAGGGATATGGACCAATCCACTTATCACCAATTGGTTTTAGGTTGGAAGCCCATAAACCTTAACATATAAGACGTAGAAATCCAACTAAAACATATATATAAACTCGCTATAACTTGTATAAGATACAGCTCTATCATTTATAAATACAGCTACAAACGCGAGTACCGTTGGGGTTGAGATCTCCTCAACGAAATCAATAGTCGAAAATAGACTAAGTGATTGAACATAATTTTGTTTCGTATAAATAGTATTTCATATAAATGATATTTTTATAAATAATATTTTGCATAAATAACAATCCGTGCAAAACGTACGAAACCACTTAGTCAAACTTCTGAACAACCAAATTGTTCAGATGGATCCCTTACACAGACATACCATTTAACAAAATCTATGGGCAAGCTCAGAGGTTCAGATAACCCAGGTTAACCAACTGCTTGGACAGTCCGAGCCGGGCCAACTGCTCGGATGATTCAAGCAGAGCAACATACTCGGACGATCCGAGCAGATCAACCTGCTTGGACCAATTGCTCGAACACTTATCGATATTTTTCTCTGAATGCACGATTAGTCATAATCCATCTTCATACCAAAAACTTATACAAACTCGAAACTACTAGCCGTTGACATAATTGCCAAATAAGTGATACGAAACACGGACTTGGGCTATACTCGCAAGATTCATATTGTATAGACTTTAGGCCGAACTAAGAAGACATATATTCGACGAACTCGGATCGTCCTTTTCGGCCCATTTGAAAGATAAAACTAAGCCGCGGAAAGATCAAGACATAAATGGAAAAATAAATGCGAGCAAGAAAAGAGGAAGATAAATCCGAGCAATGAAAGGAAAAACCTGAACCGAAGAGTAAACCCGAACAAAACAGAAGATTTGATAACATGAAGATCTCCGAAAATCTTGCGGGCGAATCTCTCCCACGACTATAAAGACAAGAGACTTCCTACGATCAAAACACACTAAAAACCCTAGCATAAACAACTTATTATATTCTTTGCTCTTACGCTTTTTGTACTCTCTATTTCCGTCAACAATTAATAAAATTATTCTCTTGATCTCTTTTTGTGTTGTTTACATAGAATTCTATGTTTTCTAAAAGTTAAACCCTACAAGAATTGACCGTGCGAGTTCCAACTCTCACAATTTGGCGTAGTTTGTGGGGAGAAGAACTTTTCTTACACCTAAAGACCACCGATTAGTAGATCCGAAGAGATGGCCACTGACGGAGATAGAGACAGAGACATAACAAATCACCTACTGGTGGTCGACGATACATCAGACAAGACCGCATTAGACAACACCACAACAAGCAACACCCCAATAGAAAACGTTGCTACAAATGCAACCGCGGTAGACACAACAGCCAACGTAACGCTGACCAAGTTAAAGGAGATAATAACAGTACAGATCAAAAAAAATTCAGGATCATTAGAACGTGAATAGAATGCTCACCGAGCAAGTGGAAAGGCTCAGAAAATAAAACCGAGAACGGATCACCCGAGCGGTGAACTTCTTTTCGACTGAGTGTAGGCGACTCTGTTTCTCAACGCACGGTGGCTCGACGGGAGATCTTGCGCTATATCAACAACAACTCACAATTGAGCGGACCCTTCCAGTGGTCAAATCCAGCATAATATATCCACCACCACTGATCCGACCAAGAAGGCTTGCAACAGCTATCGGCGTCAACGGAGACTTAAAACATGGATAGCATAAGTATCAAACTCTATAGTAATTTATATTCATAATATCTCTAAATTTAAACTCTATCGATAAACTATTTTTTTGATGTTTAAAACAAAATTGGTTTTTTTGTTTACAATCCGGTTTAAATCGGTTCACTCTAAAATCCAGAATTGGGCTCAGCTAAGCCACCCAAAAAAATTACAGAAAAACAAACTGACCCAAAAGTAGATATACCGTCCTAACCGGAGACAACAAAACCCTAATCGCTACAAATCGAAAAATCCGCCGGCAAGGATAAAATTCGCCGATCAGAAAAGAGAGGCCGAGTAACATAACCCGCCTTGAGGTTCAGCTACACTAAGAGCCGACGCAGAGCAACAGATCAACGGAGGGGGAACATCAAACCTTACCCCAGGCAAAGCAGATAATGGTGGAGGAAGCAGAACCGCCGACATCCGCCGTACATAGGGAGGGACTCACGTACTCCATGGAGGCGAACCAGGCGGTAAGGGGGAAGAGGACTGCCGGAGTAATAGATCCGGCGATAATACTATGAAGCTCCCCGATCTGTTTTCCTCTAGTAGATCGGTGTTACTTGAAGAGGCGAGGACCGACCTCTCACGGCTCCGGCATTAACCGGACGTCGGAAGGCCAAAGGAATGAGAAATGAGAAGCCTTAGGCGGAGATAAAGAGGAGAGAAGACATAGAGAAAAAGCAGCTTTCTCTCTCATTAGCTTTATTATAGGGTTTATGTAAAATGTTATTGTTATAGAGTGCATGTCTTTGAAATTCTACAAATGCTTCTACTTTTAGTAAAAGAAGTATAGAATATCTTCTCAGAATCATGTATTACAATTACATCATGTTACTAGATGATGTAGGAATTTAGGTCATAGTGAATTATGGAGTTATTTAACAAGAGTACCTTAGAAAAGGTTGAAGCTTAACTACAAAATTATAACTGAATCAATCATTAATTATGCTCAGAAAGTTGAAACATAGAATAAAGATCCAGTAATCAAAGGTTAGATTAAAGATATCATCACTCACTATAATATTCTCGACGAACAAAGAGGGTACGTGGACAGAGTGGATGCTCATCTTTGAAACTTTTGTCTCAATCATTCACAGATTTTGCTGAAGGATCATTAGACTCGGATTCGTTTCCTACAAGACCTTGTGAATCATTGTTAGTACCAATTGCTTGCTTCATAGATGCATCATCAGCTTCAACTGTTTGACTTATAGCTGCGGCATCTTTAACTTCAACCGTTTGGTTTATGGACTCTACATCCTCAGCTTCAACCGTTTGGCTAATAGGTGCTGCATTTTTAGCTTCAACTGTTTGAGTTATAGGTGATGCGTTTTCAGTTTTATATATATGACTTATAGTTGATGCACCTTCAGCTTCAGGTGTTCGATCCATAGCTGAATCTATAGTTGGTTTTTCTGCCTCAGGATGTGGCATTGCCTCTTTATTAACCTTTAGATTAATTTTACCAACCTTCTTCTCTGCGGGTAACTGAACTTCAGTTGTAGTAGAAGACATTTTGCTGTTGTCAGTTGTAGTAGAAGACATTTTGCTGTTGTGGCGCTTCTCATGACGCGACCATATTTTGGAGGAAAAGGCTTCCCAGTGTACAATTGCACACATTTTGAGTAATGCCATTCAGATTTCGGAACATCTTTTATATTGTTAACTTGTAGACACTTCAAGTGATAAAAATTTTCACAGGCATCACAAATTAACAGTGTCTCTACTTCCTTGATGGTTCCTTGACACATCTTGCATGTCATTGCCTTGCTCATGTATTCTCTTGAAGGTGGGTTCGACAAGAGATTTTGTTTCGCCGGGGTTGCAGAAGCTTATAGATGATCTTAGCAATTTCAGCATGGTGGTTGTTACCAAAAGGTGAAGATGTCTGACCATAATTCACTCCTTTCATGTCTGGGAATGTACCTGGCTGAGTTTGAGACATGGATGGTCTAAAGCTCAGATCTGTCACTTGAAGAACTCGGAACATGAGCTTTGATCTTTGATGGAGTACCAAATCACATGATGGAGGGACTGGAATGAGGATGAGCAGACGAGCATTCCCAAAATAATTTCCAGCGGGAATTGCTGGTCACAAGAAGAAGTAATAGCTTAGTGATAATTGGACATGAAACTCAAAATCGACACAAAATGGAAACTTAACAGACGTTCCAAATCCTCAGAGAGCAAGAAAAAAAAAGAACCAATAAACATGAATCAAATGCAAAGGCAGAAATCACCAGCTATTGGGCAGAAATCATGTGGTAGTGATTGACGTTGGGCATGAACGTGTCCAGGATGTCCGCAAGTAGACTGGTATGCTCGGCCAGCTTCTCCTCCCAGGTGCGGTACTGGGCAAAGTCAATGGGCTCCATCGGAAGACTAAAGTCCAGAAGTCAGTCCAGTCGGATATTACTCGGACTATATAGCTACGGTAAGGCGGATATTTTGGGGAGAGGCACCTGCTGCAAGGAATAGAGAGGCGGCACAGGCGGTAACGGCGATAGTCCTGAAGCCCCGAAGATAGCGAGGTATCCGACATAAGGATTATTAGAATCTGCATCGTCCCTGAATATTGGATGGAGAGGTGAATGAAGTGTTGGGCGGCACTAACAGCAACAAGAGCTAGTGCTGCTTTGGCTGCACCAACTGGAGCACCGATGGGGACTGGGGCCCGGTCTGAAGTACGCAAGCACTTGGCTGGTGGAAGGGCATGCGGCCCTGGGCTGGCCGCCTCGGATCCAACTGATTCTTTGTCGCTCATCTCAGACATCAGCTATCCACACCACCACACACTCACACCCTCATGGGGCAATCTGTTGCGTGTCTACAACCAAAAACACAAAAAAAAAAAAAAAAACGTTAGAACAGTCCTACTAAAAATCACTAACTTACCTATTTCCCCCGGTGACGGACGAGGCTCGCTTTCGTAATGGATGCATTGCGACTCATTTTGACATGATAAAATATTGAAAAACTTATAAAATGAAATTTTGCGAATCCATGACGAACCATGCTCTGATACAACCTTTTTGTAACGTACCTTTCTCGTTATCCGCTGACCGACGAGTTGGCCGGTCAAAAATCAAATTAGAACATGACCGACCGAACCCGAGCAGGCCAAACGAGAAAAGTTCTTCACAATACGAAGCTAGAAACGGTGTGTCAATGGCTTGAACCAAACTGTCATTGACTCTGTTTACCTCGCTGCCACAATACAAGTCTTTTAACCAGTATTGCTTCTACGAGTTGTGTCGGTTCGGACTAAACCAATTATCATGGATAATTTCATTTCTAAGTGCTTTAAGTCATTTAAATCCATTAGCCTATTATTACAATAAGTCGATCTATATACAATAAAATGAGTTAGATCCCTACTTACCTGGGCCAACTCTAATACCTAACCTAGATCATCCAGCACGACCGATAGGCTCCGCACTGGCGGTAGTAAGGCTCATGGAAATATCCACTAGCACGAGTGCCATGAGGATGAGGCGGGTGTGCAGAATGTGTGGGCGGTGATGGAGCGGGTGCTGTACTGGGGGTGCGGATGGGCAATCAAGAAGGAAGGTGCAAGATGCCCGTCGTGGCCGCAAGTAGCCGGTGGCGGCACCTGCTGGTAAGACTCATGGTAGAGTGGCTCGGAAGGGAGCGGGAACCAATAGAAGTAGAACCTGGTGGTTCTGCAAGCAAAGCACGATGGAACATGAGCCTACTCTGATGGCTGAGGTGCAGGAAAGGCAGCATGTCGTAGTGAATGCGGCTGGGCATCAACGTGCTACTCCAGGATGTCCGCAAGTAAACTGGTCTGCTCGGCCAGTGCAGGTGTGCCATGAGGATGAGGCAGGTGTGCAGAATGTGTGGGCGGTCATGGAGCGGGTGCTGCACTGGGGTGCGGATGGGCAATCAAGAAGGAAGGTGCAAGATGCCCGACGTGGCCGCAAGTAGCCGGTGGCGGCACCTACTGGTAAGACTCGTGGTAGAGTAGCTCGGAAGGGAGCGGGAACCAATAGAAGTAGAACCTGGTGGTTCCGCAAGCAAAGCACGACGGAACATGAGCCTACTCTGATGGCTGAGGTGCAGGAAAGGCAGCATGTGGTAGTGAATGCGGCTGGGCATCAACGTGCTTCTCAAGGATGTCCGCAAGTAAACTGGTCTGCTCGGCCAGCTGCGCTTCCCAGGTGTGGTACTGGGCAGAATCAATGGGCTCCATCAGGAGACAAAATTACGGAAGTGAATCCAGTAGGATATTACCCGGACTATATAGCTCTGGTAAGGCGGGTACCTCGGGGAGAGGCACCAACTGTAAGGGTGGGAGAGGCGGTAAAGGCGGTAAAGGCGACAATCCGCTACCGGAAGCCCTGAAGATAGCGAGGTATCTGACATCGGGTTTATCGGAATACGTATCGTCCATGAGAATTGCAGGGATATGAGAAGGAGGTGCCGGGGCGGCACAAACATCAACGGGAGCTATTGCTGCTGCGGCTGCACAACCTAGAGTATGGATGGGGACTGGGACTGGGGCTCGGTCTGAAGTACGTGAGCACTCGGCTGATGGAGGAGCATGCGGCCTTGGGCGGGTTGGCTTGGATCTGACTGACTATTTGTCACTTATCAGGGACGTCATCTATCCACACCACCACACACTCACACCCTCATGGGGCACTCTGCTGGGTGTATAAAACCAAAAACACAAAAAAGTTAGCACATTCCTACTAAAAATCACTAACTTACCCATTTCCCCCGGTTTGACGAATGCGGCTATGTTTCCTAATGGATGCATTGGCGACTCATATTGACTCGATAAAACATTGAAAAACTTATAAAATGAAATTTTCCGAATCCATGACGAACCATTCTCTGATACCACCTTTTTGTAACGCCCCTTTCCCGTTATCTGCTGACCGACGAGTTGGCCGGTCAACAGTCAAACAAGAACATGACCGAAAGAACCCGGGCTGGCCAAACGAGAAAGGTTCGTGACAATACGAAGTTAGAGACAGTCCGGTTTAAGTCAATGGATCGAACCAAACCGTCATTGACTTCGTTTACCTCGCTTCCACAATACAAGGCTTTTCAACCAGTATTGCTTCCATGAGTTGTGTCGGTTCGGACTAAACCAAATACCAAGGAATAATTTCATTTCTAAGTGTTTTAAGTCTTTTAAATCCATTCGCCTATTATTATCTTGTTCCAAAACATTTCAAAAACAATAGGCGCCCATAAAATCTGAACTGAATAAACAAAAATCGATCCCGAAATCAAACCAGGCCAAAACCTATCCCAAGACTACACTGAGGTCCTCCCGCGTCCGCCGAGCTAGGCCAAACCTGAAAACAACAAAAGAGTCTAATGAGTGATCTAGGATCACCCAGTGAGTTGGCTCCCTACTAACAAGATGGTAAAGATCTACTAAAATAATCCCACCCCAAACAAAAGATCAAACATAAACAAATAGTTGATCATGTGCCACCATGACATGATGAGCTCCATAACACACAAGCATTCTCTAACAAATAAGGTATCCACGGAAATCGAGATCATTACGGCACATGACTTCAATTGGACTCGATCTAACTATCGTGAAACTAACACTAACTCCAGAACACTATGCCCACTATGCGAACTCGTTAACTTCCACGGGAACACTTTGCTACCGCCATAGTAATTAAAAATAACCCACGCCTCCTAGACGTAAACACAAAGTCCTACGACTTAGGACACTGTTCTCTGTCCATCAATACCCAGCGACTCGGGCACCCCTATATAGCCTAAGCTTCCATGCAGTCCGACC
The DNA here is from genome assembly GCA_030180135.1 of Orychophragmus violaceus. Taxonomy (NCBI): domain Eukaryota; kingdom Viridiplantae; phylum Streptophyta; class Magnoliopsida; order Brassicales; family Brassicaceae; genus Orychophragmus; species Orychophragmus violaceus. The sequence continues at coordinate 84,746,847 of CM058230.1, read as the reverse complement.
CTAGGACATGACCCCGTATTCTCCGGACCACACCTACTGGCGTCACTCACTAGGTTAACACCATAACCAGAATCACCACCCGAATGCACATGAACCGATCAGGTAAATACCTGAGGATCCAATCGGGTCGGAAGTACCAGACCGCTTTCACTAGACTTGCAGGATCTAACGCACCCTAGAGTCCTAATAAAATTAAATAAAACACGCAGGCTCTCTGGAACTCTACACAGCACACAAGACCAACGAGATCAACAAAAATAAACAACACAATCACAATACCTGATCTATTCCGCAAGTCCTATTCATCAACCACCAAACCACCGACCTTATCCATTTCTATATCGGATTAAATATCTATCAAGCTTACCCGGTCCCGTGAAGGAGTAAATAACGATCAAGCGGTATATCCGGCCCAACACCAAAATAGACTAAACATCACGCAATCAATCATCAACCCGGCCCAACACCGGAGTAGACCAACACAAGCATGCATCAGATAAACACCAAACCAATCATCACAGTACCAATCAATAAGACACTTAGGTTATTAGTCTTTTAATCTTATTTAACCTCAAATCATTTAATCCGCTATCTTGGGATTAGTGGCTTACTAATCCCGTAGACGGCTCATTTCCAATTAACAACTTCAATTTAACTTCCTAAATGTCTTTTATAAACTCCTCGATCTGTCAGTTTGAGATTAGTAGATTAGTAAACTTACCAATCTCCTGACGTCATATTATTCTTAACTAAATTCTTTAACATGATAATCTCATTTATTATTTAATAACTAACCTCGTTATTATACTCTAAGGTTTGTTATGTCTTTTATCAGTATTTAAAACATTTCTTAATTTTCCGTATATAGATTCATTTAATTATGTTCTTACTATAGTATATATTCATATAGGTCATATCATGTCATTCTAAAATGAATCCATCACTCAATAACAATTTATAATGCAATCAATCAGTTACTGATATAAACTAACTAATATGCATCTCTTAACCTAACCATTTAATTAGTTAAACCTAGTATCAATCAATTAATCGTTCTAACCAAGTCAATCAAACATGCATGCAACCTTGAACTATGATTTAAGTTTCCCGGGTCTACATGACCTAACTAATGCATAAATAACCGACTCACGGTGTATAATAGTGGTAGATGCTAAAAAACGGTCTCAAAATCAGCCTTGAAAAATCTAAACTATTTATGGCAGGGGTTTCAGATGCTAACCAAACGGCTATTCTTTCATCCTTGCCGTTCACTTCAAGTTTGCTTCCAGTGTGCTACCTTAGTCTTCCCTTACTCCCTAAGAGAATGACTGTCAATGATTGCATGTCACTAATTGAAAGAATAAACACGTGTATGGGATCCTGGACATGCAGATTCTTCTCTTATACTGGAAGGTTGTAGCTGATATGTTCGGTGATTATGAGTCTAACGAACTTCTGGCTAACTACGTTCAGATTGTTGGGATTGTGTCCTGAAATCACACTTGTACTCATTCCTAATGATAGTTGTGTGTCGAGATCAGACATTTGTATAATACTGGGTGGTTGCAATGTTTTGCTAGAAGCCTCTTGCAGTCTGTAAGTTGTATACTTACTGCCAGTATTATATGATCCTATAGGGTCACACACCTAAGCAAACTGGAAGCATAAATATGGGAATGATCATTATGGTAGTGATCATGTTGATGTGTATTGGATACACATTGATATTGAGTTTTATAGTGGTGTGTCGATCGACACAGTGAGTGTGTCGATCGACACAGATCGGGTTTCGAAACTGACGTTTCGATTTCATGACTTAAACGAATTGGATTAATCCAATGATCTTTTTAATCATCCCAGGTCTACATAAAGGCTTATATGGTCGAGCTGGAACCCTAGCCGTTCAGTTTTCTTTTGCAGAGAAAGCCGAGCCACCTAAACTCAGTGATCCCAAGATCCGGCACTAGCATCCCAGCTTTCCAGCTTTGTGTGCGTGTGTATCTGGTAGAGGCGAAGCACCTGAGTTGCTGCTGATCTAGATTACCAATTCATTCCGCTGCCATCTCTGAGGTAAACACGAGATTAATGATTCAATATCTCAAACCCTAGATCCTAGGCTTACCAACAGTGGTATCAGAGCTTTTAGGGTTTAATCCATTGAATCAAAGGCATGTAATTCGAATAATGATGTATTTGATTAGATTTATGCCTGCTAGATCATGTTTTGAACAAAATAATCTCGGATTAAGTTTCTGCTAAAAACGATGATCGGGTGTTTTCGCATAGTGTCGATCGACACTAATCGTGTGTCGGTCGACACACCGCGAAACGCTTACAAAAATTTTAGGGTTTCGATCATAGATCGGATTTCTATTACCATACTGTGTCGATCGACACACTGGGTTGTGTCGGTCGACACAGGCTATGCGAATGGATAGATCGGTTCAACTGGATTGAACCGGTTATCTCGCATGGTTATGTCGGTTAAATCGGTTCAATTGGATGAACTGGTTCAATTAGATTGGACTGGTTATCTCAATTAGTTTAGAACCGATTTAATTAGTTGATTTCGGTTAAATTAGATTTACCGGTTATCGACCCGGTTCAATTGGATTGAACCAAAAAAACCAATTTGGTTTTGGTTAGGTCGTGTCGACCGACACAAGGATGTGTCGATCGACACACACTCGCAGATTTGGTTGTTGTACCTAAATTTGCAAATACCAGACCAAATTTAATCCTATGTTCTAGATTAACCTAAACTTAATAAATCTAGATGTTTAAAAAAAAAACAATTAAAACACTTCTTTGATGCATATTGGATATGCATCAAGATTAAATAGTTCTTTTCCTCAACTAAATATCAAGTGATCTTGATGTCTTGCCCTACCTTGTCTACTGTCAAGACTCGTTTCGTTGTTGGATAGTCTTGGAGTCCTTGGTATCCAAAACTACATGAGTAAGGAAGGTGATCATTGATAGACTTGCAGTGCGACTGTCAATAATCACAAGACTGAAGAGATTGGTTTACTTGACTGGGCTATCAGAAGTTCTGGGCCCAGAGACATCAGAGTGGGTAAGACATGGATTGTTTTATCTGCGACCAAGAGTTGTACTGGGTACAATTAGCAATGATTTGCTTACCTAGATAACTAAATTTTGGGTGATGGCGAGTCCCCCACTCAAATTTTGGTGAAGTAAGGATCTTGGTTCATTGTATTCATCTGAGGAAACATAGTTTTGAATACAATGTGAGTTTTCTTATTAGATAAGAATTCTCATTTCCTTGAACATCGTAACTAAAACCTCTACCTCTTTTAATTACAGCTATGTCTGTCCCAACTCACATCAACACTTTCTCGCTAAGATCCATCCTTGAGAAGGACAAGCTTAATGGATCAAATTTCTTGGAATGGTATCGGAACCTGAGAATAGTTCTCAGGCAGGAGAACAAGGAATATGTCCTTACAAGAGTTCTCCCCGAGAGGCCACGTTCCAATGCCATGCAGGCAGACAAGAATGCTTGGGATAAGCATTATGCTGATGTCAAAGACGTTAATTGTCTAATGCTGGTGACTATGAACTCTGAGCTGCAGAAGCAATATGAGAACGTGATGTCGCCAATTGAGATGATTAACAGCCTGAAAGCCTTGTTTCAGGAGCAAGCTCGCACAGAGAGATACCAGACGGTTAAATCTCTCATGGATTGCAAACTGGCTAAGGACAGTCCAGTGAGTCCTCATGTCCTTAAAATGATGGGTTACATTGATAACCTGGGGAAACCGGACTGTGCTATTAGCCAGGATCTAGCCACTGACATGATTCTCCAGTCTTTGCTGTCGTGTTTTGATCAGTTCATCATGAACTACAACATGCAAAACATGACTAAGACACTGACTGAGTTGCACGGCATGCTAAAGACAGCAGAGCCGAACCTCAAGAAGGCGACTCCTAGTGTACTGATGGTACAAAGGGGTAAAAGGTTCAAGAAACCTAGTAAGGATAAGGGAAAGGCTAAAGCTGTCCAGACTAAGAGTCAAGACAGGCCCAAGCCCAAGCCCAAATCCGTGCCTTCTCCTGAGGACAAATGCAACTACTGCAAGCAGCTAGGGCATTGGAAGAGAAGCTGCAATAAGTTCATGTAAGATTATGTGAAGCTGAAGAAGACGTATGATGCGTCTGATTCAGGTATTTATGTTATCGAACTTAATGTTATGACTCCTAGTTCTACTTCGTGGGTATTGGATACCGGCTGCGGTGCTCATATTTGTACTAATATGCAGGCACTAAGAAACAGTAGAACGCTGAAGAAAGGACAAGTTGAGCTACGAGTCGGGAATGGAGCTAAGGTTGCTGCACTGGCCATAGGCACTTATGATTTGTCTTTACCTTCTGGCATGGTTTTAGAATTGAATAATTGCTACTTTGTACCTGCGATTAGCAGAAACATAATTTCAGTTTCCGTCTTGGATTTGGAAGATTTTGATTTTGCTATTAAGAATAAAGTTTGTTCTTTTCATCGTGATGGTACATTTTATGGTAGCGCCCCATTAGATAATGGGTTATATGTCTTAAACCAAGAAATGCATGTCTTTAACATAAATACAAAGCGGTTTAAGTCAAATGACGAAAACCCGACGTTCTTATGGCATTGTCGTTTGGGCCACATCAATGAGAAACACATCCAAAGGCTCCATCAAAATGGGCTTCTGGGCTCATTATTTTGAATCATGTGAGAAATGCGAATCTTGCTTGATGGGCAAAATGGCTAAAGCCTCTTTCAACAAACCGACTGAAAGGGCCAGTGATCTATTGGGCCTTATTCATACTGATGTATGTGGGCCAATGAGCACTGTTGCCAGAGAAAATTACAAGTATTTCATTACCTTTACTGATGACTTCAGTAGGTATGGCTATGTCTATTTGATGAGACATAAGTCAGAATCCTTTGATAGATTCAAGGAGTTCAAGAATGAAGTACAGAACCAACTTGGCAAAAGTATCAAAGTTCTGCGGTCGGATCGCGGAGGAGAATACTTTAGTCAAGAGTTCAGTGACTATCTGAGCGAGTGTGGAATTGTTTCACAACTCACTCCTCCTGGAACACCCCAATGGAATAAAGTGTCAGAGAGGAGGAATCGAAATTTATTGGATATGGTTCGGTCTATGATGAGTCATTCAGATCTTCCATTATCTTTTTGGGGATACGCTCTAGAAACGTCTGTGTTTACACTAAATAGGGTGCCATCTAAATCAGTTGAAAAGACACCACATGAATTGTGGACTGGTAATGTTCCAAGTCTGTCTTTCCTGAAGATTTAGGGTTGTGAGGCTTATGTCAAACGTTTAATCTCTGACAAGCTCGCACCCAAATCAGATAAATGCTACTTCGTTGGTTATCCTAAGGAAACCAAGGCATACTACTTTTACAACTGATTTGAGAACAAAGTTTTTGTTGCTCGGGACTGTTCTTTTCTTGAGAGGGAATTTCTTTCTAAGAAAAGCAGTGGGAGTAGAGTACATCTAGAAGAAATTCAAGATGCACAGGAGACTGCTCAACCTGCTGAGGAAGAGCAGCAGTTGGATCCACAAAGTTCTGTGGAGGCCACGCCTGTGGAGCCTGAAGTTCGCAGATCCGGAAGGATCCGTCACGAACCCGAGAGATATTATGGATTTCTCGTGACCAACTGCAATGATCTGATGATCATTGAAAGTGACGAACCGGCGACCTTCGCGGAAGCTATGATGGGCCCGGACTCCGAAAAGTGTCTTGGAGCCTCTAAATCCAAAATGGGATCCATGTCAGAAAACCAAGTATGGTCCTTGGTTGATTTACCTAATGGTGCAAAATCCATTGAGTGTAAATGGATCTTCAAGAAGAAGATTGACGTGGATGGCAATGTCCAAATTTATAAAGCTAGGTTGGTGGCTAAAGGTTTCAAACAGATTCATGGTATTGACTATGATGAAACCTATTCCCCAGTCGCTATGCTTAAATCCATTCGGATTCTTCTAGTAACTGCTGCTTATTATGATTATGAGATTTGGCAGATGGATGTCAAAACCGCCTTCTTGAATGGAATTCTGGAAGAGGATGTGTATATGACACAGCCTGAGGGTTTTGTAGATCCTAAGAATGCTGGGAAGGTATGCAAACTTCATAAGTCTATTTATGGATTGAAGCAAGCATCACGGAGTTGGAATCTTCGTTTTGATGAAGCAGTAAAACAGTTTGGTTTCATCAAGAACGAAGAAGAACCATGTGTATACAAGAAGACTAGTGGGAGCGGAATTGTGTTTCTCGTACTGTATGTCGATGACATACTTATTCTCGTTAATGACGTTCTGTTGCTTCAGTCTGTTAAGACTTGGCTCGGAAGTTGTTTTTCCATGAAAGACATGGGAGAAGCCGCGTACATACTTGGAATCAGAATCTACAGAGATAGAGCGAATAGGCTGATTGGATTGTGCCAGGATAAGGTGTTGCACAGATTCAAGATGCATGATTCAAAGAAGGGCTTCATACCGATGTCCCATGGCATTAGTCTCAGCAAGAAGCAGTGTCTGGCGACACATGCTGAGCGAGAACGCATGGATAGGATTCCTTATGCTTCTGCAATAGGATCTATCATGTATGCCATGCTCTGCACTCGTCCAGATGTAGCTTACGCGTTAAGCATGACGAGTAGATACCAATCTGATCCAGGGGAAGATCACTGGACAGTTGTCAATAATATTCTCAAATATTTGAGAAATACCAAGGATAAGTTCTTGGTATATGGAGGAAGTGAAGAGCTTGTGGTGAATGGATTCACTGATGCGAGTTTTCAGACGGACAGAGACGATTTCCGATCACAGTCTGGATACGTCTTCTGTCTAAATGGCGGTGCAGTGAGCTGGAAGAGCTCTAAGCAGAATACCGTAGCTGATTCCACGACGGAAGCTGAATATGTTGCTGCTTCAGAAGCGGCAAAGGAAGCTGTTTGGATCAAGAAGTTCATGACTGAACTTGGTGTGGTTCCTAGTATCTTGGATCCAGTGGCTTTGTTTTGTGACAATAATGGAGCCATTGCTCAGGTGAAAGAACCCAGGTCACACCAGAAGTCCAAACACATAGAGAGGAGATATCACCTGATTCGTGATATCGTCAATAGAGGAGAAGTGAAGATCAGCCGAGTTCCGACGGACGAGAATGTCGCTGATCCTCTCACTAAGCCACTCCCAAGGCCTAAGCATGAGAGTCATACTACTGCTGTAGGCATTAGAGATCTTAATATATAATCTTGATTCTAGTGGGAGTTCTTGTTATTTTATTTTAGTTATATTAAAATGTTCTTGTAAACATACTTTTGGATATGTTTAATGAAATTTGATTTCAGCATTATTTATTGTGATATAAATAATGGTCCCAAAATAAGTTTATGCCATATTATAGGTCATCAAGTTGAGGACTTGATCATGAAACCCTATAAGTTACAGATGACATAAATTAAGATGTGTCCCTAGTCGAGGTTGTCAAAGTGGGACACTGACAACCGCGAGAGACTAGATTGTGAGGTGACTGTTGACTAAGTTTCATGGAGTCAGTGATATGAGTATCACAGTCAGTCACATAGATATATGTTGATGAACATATGATCGGACGTGACCCGCTAATGAGAAGTCTCCAGGATAGTTATATATGTGTCATGAGAGGTTCTCATTACGACTATAGAGTATAGTCCTTAGACCTGAGTTCATCATGCTTTCTTGCATATGAATTGGTACACTTTGACCTTGTCAAACGTCGACCCGTAACTGGCGGCTATAAAGGCATTGATTAGGTGTATCAGGAAGTGTGTATAGGAACAGGGATGGAACAAGATGGGATTTGTCCCTCCTGTATAACGGGAGATAAATATCTCAGGGCCTATCGAAGATTTCATACTGAAAAAATGTGTGGCCGCACTCAAACGAATTGTAGTTCAGTTGTTTGTCTTGTTCAGTATAGATCAGGAGTTCGATAAACACGATATTGGCTTAATAAGGATGACACTAATTTTGCCTTGTGCCAAATCGAGATATAGAGACAAAAGGGTTATAGGAATTGATGATTCCAGTACAAGTGGGAGATTGTTGGGATTGTGTCCTGAAATCACACTTGTACTCACTCCTAATGATAGTTGTGTGTCGAGATCAGACATTTGTATAATACTGGGTGGTTGCAATGTTTTGCTATAAGCCTCTTGCAGTCTGTAAGTTGTATACTTACTGCCAGTATTATATGATCCTATAGGGTCACACACCTAAGCAAACTGGAAGCATAAATATGGGAATGATCATTATGGTAATGATCATGTTGATGTGTATTGGATACACATTGATATTGAGTTTTATAGTGGTGTGTTGATCGACACAGTGAGTGTGTCGATCGACACAGATCGGGTTTCGAAACTGACGTTTCGATTTCATGACTTAAACGAATTGGATTAATCCAATGATCGGTTTAATCATCCCAGGTCTATATAAAGGCTTATATGGTCGACCTGGAACCCTAGCCGTTCAGTTTTCTTTTGCAGAGAAAGCCGAGCCACCTAAACTCAGTGATCCCAAGATCCGGCACTAGCATCCCGGCTTTCCAGCTTTGTGTGCGTGTGTATCTGGTAGAGGCGAAGCACATGAGTCGCTGCTGATCTCGATTACCAATTCATTCCGCTGCCATCTCTGAGGTAAACACGAGATCAATGATTCAATATCTCAAACCCTAGATCCTAGGCTTTCCGACACAGATTACCTGGAAGCTTTTTAAAGGAGATTGAAAGACTATGCTCAGCGTTTCTTTGGTCCGGTCCGGACCTGAACTCAAGGAAATCAAAAGTTGAATTGGAAGGATATATGTAAACCGAAAGAGGACGGAGGGTTAGGTTTGAGACCATTGAAATAAACAATCTTTCCATGGGTTTAAATCTTGTCAAGCGCATTACCTCATGTCATTCGTATCTATGGGTTAAATGGATCTCTGTCTATTTTATAAGGAAAGGCTCCTTTTGGTCGATAAGTGACAAAACCTGCAGAGGATCTTGGATGTGGAGGAAAATGCTTAAGCTAAGGGATCTAGCTAGACCATTTAAGATGTTAATCAAAAATGGTCGAGAGACATATTAGTGGCATGACTAGTGGATGGAGCAAGGACAGTTAAAAGATGTTTTGTTAAACTGTGGGATAATAAATATGGGCATTTCTGATTCTGCAACAGTATATGACGTTCTTAAAAAACCCAGAGGAAGACGTTCTTAAAAACCTCAGAAAAAGATGACACAGGATGCAGGTGTTGAATTATGTGGAGAATAAGATAGAGAGGCTGATACATTTACCTAATGATGAGGTAAATGATATAGCTCTTTGGAAGCATAAGGACGACAACTTCAAAGACACTTTCTCGATGAAGCAAACGTGGCAGCAAATTCATACGCAGCATACAATATGTACTTTGGAGTAGTTTTGTTTGGTTTAAACATAATACCTCAAAGTATTTATTCATGTTGTGGTTAATGATGCTAGAAAGAATCTCAACATGGACAAGGATGCAGAGATGGGGTAATGTTGATGCAAATTGCACTCTCTGCTCCAGCCATCTCAAAACTCGGCAACACGTATTCGTTGCTTGTCAATACTCTACGAACATTTGGGAGCCTATTATGTGTGGTCTTCTTGGCGTTCAAATGAGCTATGACTGGGATGGGTTGGTTCATATCATATATGCTGCAAATTCTAATTAATCGTATCAAACAGTTTTTGATGCGCTACACATTTCAAACTGCAATACATTCGATTTGGCGGGAGAGAAACACGAGAAATCATGGAGAAGACCCTCAACATAACCAAAAGCTTTTGAAATTTATCGATAGAGCTGTTCGCAACAAGCTCTTATCATTAAAGCATGAGAGACAAAAAAGGCTTTGAAGATGGGCTACAAATATGGTTTGGTTCAACGCAGCCAACCACCACTCATTCTAAGAATTTTTTTGTTTCTTTCAAAATCATCTCTCAATTTCATTAGATCAGAAACAATAAAGTAGCACTTCGATGTAAAAAAAAAATTGATATGAATAAATTTTACATTCATTAAAAAGAGAGAGAAAAACCGTTCACAACAACATAAGATTTTTAAATGTTCTTTAAAAAGAAATATTCTTAAGAATATTAATGACCAATTTATAGTAGATTTGAGTTGGACTCGCATAAAAAAAATTGTTTGGACTATTGAAGAAAATTTACAATACTTACAAGATCAATCCAAGATATCAACATATTAGAGCAAATTTTTGGAGTGTCACACTACTTGATACAACTTTTTGGAGTGTCACACTACTTGAATAATTAATAAGTGCTTTAATTATGGGTTTTTCATGATTATTATTAATTATATTGAATTAGTAATTTATATTTTATCATAATATTGATTTTAGCGTTTTATTATTAATATTATCTTTACTTTAATATTTTCGTTTCATCCGCTCCTAACCGGTTATCAACCAATCAAGAATATTCCGCAAACACACTCACTTTCAACCGCTAAAATAGTCATATAAACATTTATTAACGCTACTAATCGCAGCCGCCCGCTCCCACAAACTTTCGCAACCGCAAATGCGGCGTTGAACCAATCCAATCCTTAAGTGGTGTCTTATGAGCTTTATTATAATCAATTGGGCTACAGAAAACTTTTGGGCCCAATTCAGACAGAAGAAACTTCTGTAGAGATAGACAGATAAGAACATCACATGGAGATATGCACCATCTGCAACCATTACTGTCTCATTTCCATTATATGGCATGACATTCTTAAGTGGTGCAGTTGTATACGTTATATGTGCTGAAGCACCAGAATCTGCAAACCATTCATGACATGTTTCATCAGCTGAGTAAAGGGTAGAGAGAGCCTGAGGAACATCATCACTCTGGTACATGTTGTCAAACAACTTTAAGCACTTCAGAGCTAAATTTCCCAATTTTCCACAAATTTGGCAAGCTGGTCGAGAACCATTTGATCCTTCTGATTGAGTCTGGTTCCATCATGTCGTGTAAATTTGATGGGAGAAACCTCTGCCATGAGTAGAATAACAACCACGTCCTCTGGTACCAAAGCGAGAAGCACCTCTTCCTCTATGTCCTCTGTTGCCATATATGGATCTCTGAGTCTGAAAATGCATTGAATGGTGTGACACATGTTGGAGTTTCATACGACTGCAATTTAGTATCAAACCCTGAGATCTCAGATACCACATCATTGAATGTTGGAGCTTGATAGCGAGACATCGAGATTTGAACAACCGTGGAGATTGGTTCATATTCATGGCTCAAACCATTAAGGAAGGTAAAGATCTTCATAGATTCGTCCACCGGCTTTCCAATAGAGCTGAGTTGGTCGCATAAAGCAAGAAGTTCTCCTCTGTAGGTGGTGAAGTGCTTGGTTCGGTTTGACAGCAACTGTAGATGGCAGCGAAGCTCAAACTCCTGAGATACCAAGCTTTTATTGAAGTTATTCGCAAGAGAAAACCAGACATCCTGAGACGTGCGGAGTGCATGAACATAGCCCAATACTTCCTCAGTGGGCGTACCAAAAATTCATGACTTGATAAGCTCTTCAGTGCAATTCCATGCCTCATATTGGGGGTTTGGTTGCTGAACAACTTGATTATCAATCGAGTGATTTAAGAACAAGGGCCGGTGGTTGGATCTGACCATTTACAAAACCAAGAAGTTTATGAGATCCAAGGAGGGACTCAAAGTGAGTTTTCCATAGGAGATAGTTACTATCTCTGAGTTTGATAGTAACCGAATTTGAAACGTGAATCTGAGAAGGAAAGGGATAAAAATCCTCATCATCTGCCATGGCAGCACTTGTGAAGGTTTATGATGTCATCAAAATAATGGGCTATTACTCAGCTAGATGTCAAGAATGCCTTTCTCCATGGTGATTTAAATGAGCAAGTGTTCATGGTTCAACCACCAGGATTTTAAGACATCACCAAACCAAATCATGTTTGCTCTCTGAAGAAGGCTTTATATGGACTTAAACAAGAACCTAAAGCTTGGTTTGACAAGTTTAGTCACTTTCTATAGAGTTTTGCTTCATGTGTAGTAAGGCTGACCCTTCTCTTTTTATGTATCATCACAATGGTGACACATTAGCACTTTTGTTATATGTGGATGACATATTGCTCACTGGTTCTAACTTATCTTTGTTTAAGAAACTGATAACAGAGCTCAGCAATCAGTTTACCATGAAAAATTTGAGGAATCTACTCTATTTTTGGGGGGTTCAAGCTCAGTCTCACTCACAAGGTCTATTTCTTAGCCAAACGAAGTATGTGGAGGAGATACTTTACATGGCCAATATGTCAAACTGTAATCCAATTTACACGCCATTGCAGTTGCGTCTACATCAAGTCTTAAGGACACCAGAGCCTTCTCTGATCTGAGTTATTTTTGAAGTCTAGCCGGCAAGCTGCAGTATTTGACGATCACACGACCAGATATACAATTTACAGCTAAATTCATTTGTCAACGAATGCACGCACCTATTGAGTCTGATTTCGGGTTGCTGAAGCGAACTCTTTGTCATCTACGTGGAATGTCTGATATGTGTTTGAATCTCTACAAGAACAGCGACTTGTCAATCATCTCCCACAGTGATAGTGACAGGGCAGGTTTCCAAGATATAAGGAGGTCAACAATCGGGTTCTGTGTTCAACTAGGCTCTAATCTCGTATCATGGTCATTTAAAAGGAAACCAACGGTGTCAAGATCATCTACTGAGGCTGAGTATAGGGCTCTTGCAACAACAGCCTATGAGCTAACATGGATCTCTGCAGTATTACGTGATCTTCATATCTCCCGGTCAAAGCCTGCTCTTCTAAGTTGTGATAATTTGTCTGCAATACATTTGTCCGCCAATACGGTGTTTCATAGTCGTTCAAAACATATTGAAATAGACTATCATTATGTTAGAGAACATGTTTCTCTTGGAGTACTAGAGATTCAACACATTCTGGCAAACATGCAGCTAGCTGATATTTTTACAAAAATTTTGCCTTGCCAAACGTTTCAGCAACTGCGCTCCAAACTGAATGTTGGCAAGCTTCCCACCATCAGTTTGAGAGGGGCTGATAATCAAGTGGGCTACAGAAAGGTTTTAAGCCCAATTCAGAACAACAGCCAAAGTCATTCAAACCAGTCAACAACAATCATCTTCTACACCTATAATCGACGACAATACCGTACAGAGCACAAAACAGAGTATTGCGCCTAAGATAAGCTATCAAATTGTACTTCATAATAAATATGATTCTCTCTTATCATTAGGCTAAGGCTAGATACTAAGCACGTATATCATCAAGGTTTATAGTTCTGGAGGATCCACTCTTATATATGTAGCTAGTGTGTAAATGTTGTAATCAAGCAAAAGGATATTATTCTGAAATGCTCTCTTTGTATGTTTATTCTCACTTCATTGTCAGCATCTTCAGCTCTTCTCTGTATTTTCCGTTAATGGTGAGTGTCTCTTTTATCTATTTAGTAGTAGTTTGTTTTTTGTTTTTTGTCTCGTTTCAGATTTTTGTTTGTAAATTTACTTGGATACAGTGGAGTTTCTCTCTCTTGTTTGGATTTCCTTGTAACTCTAGGGTTTTGGCTTCGTGTATACTTTTCAGGCTTTGGTTTCCGACATCGGTGTTTCATTGTATTTTGACATAAGTATTTCATCCTTTTCATAGTAAAATGTAGAGGACAAGAATACTTACAATAGTGTTAAAATACTCTTCCATAACACGAAATAAAATGCATTATCAATCATATATAATGAGAGACATTGTTATTTTTTTTATCACGCCACATAAGTACAAATAATCATTTAACATAAAGTCTAAAGAAGTGTTAATATCATTTATTTTTATTATATCTATTAAATCCAAAACTTACAAAATATAATGATTTACAAGATAGATCTGAAGGAATTTCTAGCAGTTCTAATCAGGATTAGCAACCCTAGTCTGAATTCCGAGCCTAGGATCTAAGGTTCATGTAATTAAATCTATCAGATCTCGAGATTACCTGATGAATATGCAGCGGAAGTGTTAGCAGATAATCGAGATCACGAAGCGCCTCAAATGCTGCGCCTCTACTGGTATCCACACGCACACAAACTGGACCGCAGGGATGCTAGTGCCTTACAGAGATCTAATCTCCAGAGAGGTTTATTTCTGTGTTCTGGTGGCTGTAAATTAAGTTAGTCTTGAGTTTAGGTCGACCATATATCTTATATATGTCGGCTTAGACCACAACGGAATTAACCAACGATTAAACCGAATTAATCTGATTAATCCGCGAGTGCATCGATCGATGCACTATCTGCAACGATCGATGTTATCCCAGAACATTGATATCGAATGCATATCACATATGCATTCACTGGATCATTACATTAATGATCAACCTCGTCTTTAACGCCCAGTTTGCTTAGGTGTGTGACCCTGTAGGATCATATAACACTAGCAATGAGTTCTCAACTCATTGATCATAAGTGGCTTCTAGCAAAGCGTTATGACTACCTAGTGTTATGTGATTGTCTCATCTCGACTATATGACTTTCACTTAGAGCAAGTACAGTAGATTTCAGGACATTCCCAACAATCTCCCACTTGTACTGGAATCATCTATTCCTTTAATCCCTTTGTAGCTATATCTCAATCTAGCATAAGGCAAGCACTGTGTCATCCTTATTCAACCAGATTACGTTTATCGAATCCCGATTTGTACTGATGAAAAACAAACGACTGACAATCACCTCGTTTGAGCGCGGCCACGCATTTCCAGTATCAAATCTTCGATAGGCCCAGAGATATTTAACTCCTGTTATATAGGAGGTACAAATCCCATCTTGTTCTATCCATGTCTCTTTCATATTTCATGATACGCCTAATCAGTGTCTTTATAATCACCAGTTACGGCTGACGTTTGACAAAGTCAAGACGAACCAATCCATATAAGAGAGGACATGATGAACTCAGGTCTAAGGACTACTCTCTTTAGTCGTAATGAGAAACTCTTATGACACTCATATAACATCTTGTAGAGTTCTCATTAACGGGTCAAGTCCGATCATGTGTTCTCTAACACATATCTATGTGATTGACTTTAATACACTTATTAATGACTCCATGAAACATGGTCATCAGTCACCTCACATACTAGTCTCACGTGGTTGTTAATGTCCCACGTTAACAACCTCGACCAGGGACCATTATAATTTATGTCATTTATTGCTTATAGGGTTTCATGATCAAGTCACATACTTGATGGCCTATAAAATGTCATAAATTACTTTGGGACATTATATATATTTAATTAACACAATTAAATAATGCTGAAACAATTTCATTAAAATAACATAACTATTATGTCTTTGTGAACATCATGTCATAACTAAAACAATTACAACTCCCACTGAAATCAAGATCATATCTTAAGAAATCTAATGCCTATAGCAGTGGTATGAAACTCGTGCTTAGGCCTTGGGAGAGGCTTGGTCAGTGGATCAGCAACATTTTCATCCGTCGGGACTCTGCTGATCTTCACATCTCCTCTATTCACAATATCACGGATAAGGTGATATCGCCTTTCTATGTGTTTGGATTTCTGGTGTGATCTAGGTTCCTTTGCTTGCGCAATGGCTCCATTGTTGTCACAATACAAAGCCACTGGCTCAGAAATGCTAGGAATCACACCAAGTTCAGTGATGAACTTCTTGATCCAAACAGCCTCCTTTGCCGCTTCAGAAGCAGCGAGGTACTCAGCTTCAGTTGTGGAATCTGCTACAGTGTCCTGCTTGGAACTCTTCCAGCTGACTGCACCGCCATTCAGGCAGAAGATGTAACCAGATTGCGATCGGAAATCATCTTTGTCTGTCTGAAAACTTGCGTTTGTGTAACCACTTACTACCAGCTCATCACTTCCTCCATACACCAAGAATTTATCTTTAGTATTTCTCAAATACTTCAGAATATTCTTGACTGCTGTCCAGTGACTTTCACCTGGATCCGATTGGTATCTACTCGTCATGCTTAAAGCACAAGCAACATCTGGACGAGTGCAGAGCATGGCATACATGATGGATCCCAACGCCGAGGCATAGGGAATCCGACTCATGCGTTCTCGCTCAGCAGGTGTCTCAGGACACTGCTTCTTGCTGAGACTTATGCCATAAGACATTGGTATGAAGCCCTTCTTGGAATCTTGCATTCTGAACCTGTGTAAGACTTTATCGATATAAGTGTCTTGACACAGTCCGATCAACTTGTTTAATCTATCTCTATAGATTCTTATTCCAAGAATATACGCGGCTTCACCCATGTCTTTCATTGAAAAACAACTTCCGAGCCAAGTCTTAACAGACTGTAACAACGGAACGTCATTTCCGAGAAGAAGTATGTCATCTACATACAACACGAGAAATGAAACTGCGCTCCCATTAGTCTTCTTGTAAACACATGGTTCTTCTTCGCTTCTGATGAAATCAAACTTTTTGACTGCTTCATCAAAACGAAGATTCCAACTCCGAGATGCTTGCTTCAATCCATAAATGGATCGATGAAGTTTGCATACTTTCCTAGCTGCATTTGGATCGATGAAACCTTCGGGTTGTGTCATGTACACATCCTCTTCCAGAATTCCATTAAGGAAAGCTGTTTTCACGTCCATCTGCCAGATCTCATAATCATAATGAGCAGTTGTTGCTAGGAGAATCCGAATGGATTTAAGCATGGCGACAGGTGAATAGGTTTCTTCATAGTCAATACCATGAATTTGTTTGAAACCTTTTGCCACTAGCCTTGCTTTATATATCTGAATATTTCCATCCACATCAATTTTCTTCTTGAAAATCCATTTACACTCAATGGGTCTTGCACCATCGGGTAAATCAACCAAAGTCCATACTTGGTTCTGTGACATGGATCCCATTTCGGATTCAGCGGCTTTCAGCCACTTTTCGGAGTCAGGGCTCATCATTGCTTCTTCAAAATCCGCTGGCTCGTCACTGTCAATGATCAACAAATCATGACAATTGGTTACGAGAAATCCATATCTCTCGGGTTCGTGACGGATCCTTTCGGATCGGCGAATTTCAGGCTCCACAGGCGCCGTCTCTACAACTCTTTGTAGATCCAACTGTTGCTCTTCCTCTACGGGTTGAGCATTTTCCTGCGGTTCTCGAACTTCTTCGAGTTGTACTTTACTCCCACTGTTTCTCTTGGAAAGAAATTCTCTCTCAAGAAAGACGCAATTCCGAGCAACAAACACTTTGTTCTCGGATTGGTTGTAAAAGTAGTATGCCTTGGTTTCCTTAGGATAACCAACGAAGTAGCATTTATCAGATTTGGGCTCGAGCTTATCTGTAATTAATCTCTTAACATAAGCTTCACAACCCCAAATCTTCAGGAAAGACACATTCGGAACATTTCCAGTCCACATCTCATGTGGTGTCTTTGCAACTGATTTTGACGGAACCCTATTTAGTGTAAACGCAGACGTTTCTAGAGCGTATCCCCAAAAGGATAATGGAAGAGTTGAGAGACTCATCATTGATCGAACCATATCTAATAAAGTCTGATTCCTCCTCTCAGACACGCCATTCCATTGTGGTGTTCCAGGAGGAGTGAGTTGTGAAACAATTCCACAATCTCTCAAATGATCACTGAATTCTTGGCTTAAGTATTCTCCTCCACGATCTGATCGAAGAGCCTTAATACTTTTGCCAAGTTGATTCTGTAATTCATTTTGGAACTCTTTGAACTTTTCAAAGGATTCCGACTTGTGTCTCATTAAATAGACATAGCCATACCTGCTGAAATCATCAGTGAAGGTAATGAAGTATCGGAAATTTCCTCTGGCACTTGTGCTCATTGGGCCGCATACATCTGTATGTATAAGGCCCAACAGGTCACTGGCCCTTTCGTTTGATTTGTTGAAAGGGGCCTTAGTCATTTTGCCTAGTAAACAAGATTCACATTTCTCACATGATTCATAATCAAATGAGCCCAAAAGCCCATCACTATGGAGCTTTTGAATCTGTTTCTCGTTTATGTGGCCCAAACGACAATGCCATAGAAAAGTCTGATTCGTGTCATTTGATTTGAATCTCTTGGTGTTAATGTTATAGATTTTTGTGCTTTGGTTTAGAACATAAAGCCCATTCTCTAATGGGCTGCTACCATAATACATATCATTGTAATCAAAAGAACAACATTTATTCTTAATTGAAAACTGATATCCTTCCAAATCCAAAACAGGAATAGAAATAATATTTCTGCTTATAGCAGGTACATAGTAGCAATTATGAAGTTCTAAAACCAAACCAGAAGGTAAAGACAAGTTAAATGTTCCTACGGCTAATGCAGCAACTCTTGCTCCATTCCCCACACGCAAGTCCACTTGTCCCTTTTCCAATGTCCTACTGTTGCTTAGGCCCTGCATATTTGTACAAATATGAGCACCACAGCCGGTATCCAATACCCAAGAAGTAGAACCAGAAGTAGTAACATTTACTTCTATAACATAAATACCTGAAGATGAAGTCTCGAAAGTCTTCTTCTTCTCTTCCAAGAATTTGTTGCAATTTCTCTTCCAATGCCCAGGCTCTTTACAGTAATGGCACTTATCATTCTCAGATGGGCCCGGCTTGGGCTTCGGGGCTGGCGCAGGCGTGTCCTGGTTCTCAACCGGGACTGCCTTGCCCTTTCCCTTGCCTTTGCCAAGTTTCTTAAACTTCTTACCCCCTTGTACCATAAGTACATTAGGAGTGCCCTTCCTGATATTAGGCTCAGCTGTCTTGAGCATGCCATGCAGTTCAGTCAACTTCTTCGTCAAGTTGTTCATGTTATAGTTCATAACAAACTGATCATAACTTGACGGCAGTGACTGCAGAATGATGTCAGTAGCCAACTCTTGGCTAATGGGACAATCCAGTCTCCCCAGGTTATCAATATAACCCATCATCTTAATGACATGAGGACTGACCGGACTGTCCTTTGGTAGCTTGCATTCAATGAGAGATTTAACCGTCTGGTATCTCTCAGTTCGTGCTTGCTCTTGAAACATGCTTTTCAGGCTAGTAATCATCTCCACTGGCGACTCCACGTTCTCGTATTGCTTCTGCAAGTCCGAGTTCATGGTAGCCAACATGAGACAATTCACATCGACCACATCATTGGAATGCTTGTCCCAAGCACTCCTTTCTGCATGTGCAGCATTGGATCTCGGTTTTTCAGGGAGAACATTTTCAAGGACATAGTCCCGCTTCTCCTGCTTGAGAACAATTCTCAAGTTCCGATACCATTCGAGAAAATTCGATCCATTTAACTTGTCCTTCTCAAGGACGGATCGCAGGGAGAAAGAATTATTATGAGTAGTAGTCATAGCTGAGAACATAGAAAAGAAAAGGTTTAGTTATGATGTTCAAGAAATGAGAAATCTTAACTTTTAAGAAAACTCGCATTATATTCAATCAATGCTTCCTCAGATGAATATAATGATCCAAGATCCATACTTCACTAAACTTGAGTGAGCCACTGGCTATCACCCAAATTTAGCTATCTAGGTAAGCAACAACTTTGCTAGTTATATCCAATATAACTCTTGGTTGTGGATCGACATCTCATGTCCAATCCACCTGATGTCTCTGGGCCCAAAACGATTTTGATAGCCCAGTCAAGCAAACCAATCTCTTCAGTCATGTAATTGTTGATACCTTGCACTGCAAGCCCATTAACACGATTACTTCCTGCCTTACTCATGTAATTGTTGATACCTTGCACTGCAAGCCTATCGTACAATGAAACGAGTCTTGACAGTTGACAAGATTGGAAAGACATCAAGTATCACTTGATATTTGGTTGAGGAACGGAACCATTTAAAACGTTCAGTTTTACTATATTTTAATTCTTATAATTAATTCGCGATGACCGATCAATCCAATTGATCCGGTTTTGAATACCGGTCAGCGTCGATCGATGCTACATTAGCATCGGTCGATGCCAACCTAATCAAACCAATCGCATTTAAACCATTCACAGTGTTCGACCATTATTAACCAAGCTCGATAACCGGTCCAATCCAATTGAACCGATCCAACAATCTCGCGAGGCTGTGTCGATCGATGCAACAATTGCATCGATCGTCACTAGGCGAAAACTAGGTTTATTCGGGTTTTCGCCCTGCATCGATCGTTGCCGGATTGGCAACGATCGACACCATGCGAAAAACCCTAAATTTTATTCGGGTTTTCGCTCTGTGTCGATCGGTGCCGGATTGGCAACGATCGACACTATGCGAAAAACCTTAAAACGTTTTCGAACAAAACCCTAAACTAGGTTACTTTGATCAAAACGAGTTTTAGCATGCTTGTATCATTTATACAAAGATCTAGATTCAACTAATCTAATCATCATGCTACAGATTCAATGGAACCCTAAAACTCTGATACCACTGAAGGAATTTCTAGCAGTTCTAATCAGGATTAGCAACCCTAGTCTGAATTCCGAGCCTAGGATCTAAGGTTCATGTAATTGAATCTATCAGATCTCGAGATTACCTGATGAATATGCAGCGGAAGTGTTAGCAGATAATCGAGATCACGAAGCGCCTCAAATGCTGCGCCTCTACTGGTATCCACACGCACACAAACTGGACCGTAGGGATGCTAGTGCCTTACAGAGATCTAATCTCCAGAGAGGTTTATTTCTGTGTTCTGGTGGCTGTAAATTAGGTTAGTCTTGAGTTTAGGTCGACCATATATCTTATATATGTCGGCTTAGACCACAACGAAATTAACCAACGATTAAACCGAATTAATCTGATTAATCCGCGAGTGCATCGATCGATGCACTATCTGCAACGATCGATGCTATCCCAGAACATTGATATCGAATGCATATCACATATGCATTCACTGGATCATTACATTAATGATCAACCTCGTCTTTAACGCCCAGTTTGCTTAGGTGTGTGACCCTGTAGGATCATATAACACTAGCAATGAGTTCTCAACTCATTGATCATAAGTGGCTTCTAGCAAAGCGTTATGACTACCTAGTGTTATGTGATTGTCTCATCTCGACTATACGACTTTCACTTAGAGCAAGTACAGTAGATTTCAGGACATTCCCAACAAGATCTATATTATTCCCACTACAAAAATATCTACAACAACAGTTATATATATATATATATATATATATATATATATATATATATATATAAATTTCGGAAAGATAAAAAACTATCAAATTCGTCAGGTATAGAAAAATATATGATATTTTATATTATATCAAATAAAATATTTAGCGTAAAACATGGAAAAAATAGAAATAATTAGATTAAATAAATGCCAATGAAATTACAATGAAACATCGTTTTAGAAAAGAATATTATACAAGTGAATATATAAAAAGTAGAAAAGGTGGATCTACAGAAAGAAAAAAAGATTTAGATGTGGAACTCGATAAAATAACTAAACACAATTCACCACCACAAACAAAAGATAATGAACCTAATGATTGCGATAATAAAAAATATTATAATTACAGCTTAAACATAAAAGTTTCTCCTAAAAAACAACAAATTTCATATAACAAAAATCAATATCTACGTGCAATATATTAATGATGTTTATCATGTACGAACGAACTACAAAAAATAATAATTTTTAAATATTTCATCTCAGCGCCACGTCAGCACAAATAAAGATTTAAAATAAATTCTAAAAGTTCATTAATATAAATTTACTTTCTATTTAATATCACTTATTTTTCTTACAACTATTAAATCCAAAACCTAAAAAGTGTAATGATTTTAAATAGGCATACATTATTCTCATTACTAAAATCTTTGCAATAATATTCATCAGATATGGCAAAGTATATGATCATTTATAGTATATCAAACAAAGTATTCAGAATAGAAGATGAAAAAAAAAAAAAAACCGTTCGGTGATCTCGAGTGTGATCATTTAAGAAGCGACTTGTCAAACCTCCGGCCGGTGTCTCCACTAGCACCGGCTATACTTTCCTTCTTTTCTTGTTTGTTTGTACAATATACTATTTTAATAATTTATCATCTGAAAATGATGATAACCCTTCTTAAATTGATATGGATTTGCGTTATTGCTTCAATAGTTGGAAAATGAAGAAATTCTTACTCTGGCAAGAAACTAGAAGATATCGTTACTTGTAACTGCTCCTCCTTCGTTTCTCACATCATTTGCATATGCATGAATGTAGTCGGATGTCAAATAATAGTTACAGCGACAACAAAGGCGATTCAAAATTATGAGTTTCCCAGTCTCATTTCGGGTATTTGTCCGGTGATAATGATCGAACTTTCGGGAAATCACATTACAGGCTTCCTTCTATATCTTCAAGGATATGGTTTCGGTCTCCCTATTAAATTAATTGGGATTTTTCCTCTACTTGTGCAGATTTTCTCAACTGCACATGTTCTCGGTTTGAAAAGCGCCATGGTTGATGCACAATATATTATCATTGGAGATTTTCAAAACTCTCAGATTTAATGTGTAAACAATGACCGGCACAGAAATCACTATGGATTTTTTATGTTGAGGAAGGGATAAGTTCACTACAAGAAATAGGGGTATTCATAGCAATAGAAGATAGCGTTTTTTTTGTTCTGCAATAATAATACTTTTTAATAGCGCTAGAAAAATCACAGTGCTATGGTATACTTGGCGCGGATATTTATTTTATTCCCGCGTAACTTTTTAAGGCATACTCGCCTCTTTTATTGCAGTGCCAATCTTAATTCCGCTATCGTAGATCAAGGCGGGATAACAAATAATTAGCCCGGTTAAGCTAATTTTTGGTTCAAGCGCCATAAAAAAAATTTGGGGAAATTTTTTACTGGAGATAGAGTTTTCCGAAACACTTCTTCTCCGATCTTCTCCTCACGTCTCCTCACTCTTCTTGTCAAAAAACTCCCCCCTCTTCTCACCGCAGGTGGTGTGCCGGATCCCCGGTGATTCTTTTGGAGCTGCTCTCGATTTCCCGGAGAAAAAGAATTCGCCTTTTTATGTGTCTCTTCAATCTCTTTGTTGTTAGATTTAGCTTTGTACGTTTTTGTGGCTAAACGATTAGGTTGGGGGTTTAAAAGAGTAATTTTGATTCTATCGTTGTGTTGTTATCATCTTTATATTCTTAGATTTTTTGCTCCGAAGATTTGATTTTGATCGTAACCCAATCTTAATTGATGTGTTGTTACTCGTAATGCATGTCTTTTTTGTTGCTTCCTGGGTCAACTTTCTCTCTTTGAATCACAAGGGTCATCACCATTGCCATATTTTCATAGATTGAATAAAAGGCCAGTCATTTTTGGGTTTGGTATCTACAAGCTATGGAACACTTGTTTGGGGGAAAGTGATAAATTTTTGTTGTTGTTGTTGCTTCACTGTTTCTAAATTGGAGTGGAGGGGGATCCTCTTCTCTCTCTTCTTTATAATTTCCATGGGAGAGTCGTCAAGTAGATTCCAGATAATGTGGCTTCCTAACCTCGGTATTGTTGATGCTGGAACATACTTCACTTGGACAATCTTAAGTGCTAGTGTTTTCGTGGTTGTTGCCCTCCTCCTCCCCATGTATCTTATATCTTTGAGCATCTAGCTGCTTATAATCAGCCTAAGGTTTGTCATCACTCAATCTTTCATGTGTTCTTCCTCATATAGTAAATGATACTGATTCATCTGTATAACTTTTCATTGATAAAAGTTAGGACAATGGCTCCACTCGATTGATCATATCACTACTAGTAAGAAAGCATAACGATTCCTTTATTTCTGTTACAAGAACAGGAATTTCTGATTGGACTTATTCTGATGGTCCCTGTATATGCCCTGGAATCGGTATATACTTCACCAGAAGGGATTAGTTTTATATTCAAAGTCTTGGTCATGCATGTTGTCATGTTATGGTGTGTCTCGATTGAGATATGAAGTAATTATGAACGTTGTTTAGTAGGCGATTGAGCTACATAATCCTTATTTTTGTCAGACAAGAGTAACTAAATTTTTGTGCAGAGCTGAGGAAGTTTCCAGCTTCATATAGTTTCAAGAAAAAGAGATGGAGTTTGTGGAGGAGAGGGAGAAGCTGATAGATGAGCAAGAGAAGGAGATGGAAGAGATGAAGAAGATGCATTTTGAGGAGATGCTAGATCTTGAGAGAGAGTCTGACTACTTCTGGTATCTAACAGAGTAAGTATATAACTTCAAAACTCTCTTGACTTGTGTCAATCTCTAAATTCCTTTTGGAAAAAACAAACTCACGGTTTGTTTGCTGGTGGGTATTTTTACTCAGCATTACAATCGGTGCTGGTGATAGGTTGTTGAAGACTGGTGATTACCCTTTTCTTACAATTTGGTCAGATGGACTTGTTCTTCATGTGTTTGTGAATGGCCAGCTTGCAAGTAATATTAAGAAAAACGATCAAAGCTTCTCTTGTCTAATCTTGTAATTCTCTGTCAGTGCTTATGGAGGACTTGGCCACACCAAACTTATTTTAGTCAGAAGATCAAACTACACGCAGGTGTCAACAAGCTTGCTCTGTTGAATTCATTATTGGATTGACTCAAAGTTGTATATGTCGGTCTTCAAGCTTGATTTTAATCCTTGTATATGTTGAGTCTCATAATTTTAATATTTTCAATTACTAAATGTGTTTGTGGCTATTTATACAAGTGTAACATCTTGCATAGTTTTATTTTCAATTATATAGTTCTATCAACATAGTTATAAGTATGTTATTGTTGTCCAAAATCAATAAAAAAACATTATTATTACACATTTAATAAATAAAACTCATAAAATAAGAAGAAAAGTTACAGAATAAAAAAATGAAATTTTCAGTTTTATTTTAGGGTATAGATAGGGTTTAGGGTTTGAAAAAAAAAACTCTAACTACTATAACATATCCAATATTTAACATTTTTAAAAGATATTTTATTTTTTAGATATAATTTTTTCAATCATTTTCTAAACCTTAATTCTTTAAACCCTAAACTCTAGACTACAAACATAAACCCTAATTAGGACTTATACCCTACACTCAAAATTGTAGTATAGGTTTAGGGTTTAGGATATTGGAATGTAGGGTTTAAGAATTTTATTTTCAAATATAAAATTATAATTATTTTCTTCATCCTAATCTATAAAACTTAAACTCTTTACCCTAAACATAAACTATAAACCATAAACTTCCAAACCTTTAAAATCCATTTTAATCATTTTTATTTATTATATATATTTATTTTTTATTATTTTTAAATCATTTATAAAATTTAATACTTTTAAAAGTTCTATCTATTATAAGTTTAATTTTTTGAATTTTAAATTTTTTTATTTTAACAATTTTTACTATTTTTAAAACATTTTCTAATTATTATAGATTAAATACACTTAAAATATATGATTGGCTTATAGGTATTCACAAGGATCACCAATGACAACCGTTGATTACAAATATCAACGGTTCAGATTGCTTTTTTAATAACTACACATATCTGCTTTTCAACCGTTAGATCAAATTTTTCTCTAATCTTGACCGTTGATCTAAATAAATTCAGTGACAAAAAAAAAGACTCATAAACCTACTTCCTCCTAACTCACGCAGCCTCCACCCAACTTCCTCTTCATCGTTCAATCAGTTCATGAAATCGGCGGCGTGGTGGGCGAGAGATACGACAGTGTGATTTGTCTTAATCCCGGTCCAGTCGTCACTGGAGATGCCACATCGATGGTCACAGCGGTGTGGAGCAGTTTCGATCCCGTCTCGGTCGTGGGGCTGCGGTGGATTCGGCGAAGGTGGATTCGGCGAAGGTGGATTCGTGGGGCTGCGGTGGATTCATGGTGTTATGGAAGCGCGGTCTGTGGTGCTGCGGTGGCCGTGGTGCGACGGTGGCTCGTTGGTTCCGTGAAGCTTGGCCTTATATGTGGGCTCACAGTCGCTGCACCTTCGTTGCTTAATATTCAACAGACGAAGGAGGACTTCATGGAAGGTCTCTGTGCAGGTATCCAGGTGAGTCAGATTCTTTTGTATATAAAGACTTCTCCTTGCTTTTCATAAAAGACATTTTAGTTTAAACTGAAGAGGTAGAGATAATGAGCCAATGTCTTGTTATTTTGTGAGACCTGATCTCTCTGTATTCTGCTTCTAATGTATTTTTCTTTTGCTGTCAAATATTAAGGTGGGAGATAGATGCCAAGTTGAGCCCGGGGAGAAAAGAGGAGTGGTAAAATATGTTGGGAGAGCAGTATCCTCTTTGAGGTTCTTAATCTTGTATAACCTTGTGCTCAACATCATGAATTTCATATCAATCATGGTGGTATGGTCCGGCCAGACAAAGTAAAGGTAATCTCTTGTTTTCTACAAGGTCTTAACATCAGAGTGAAATGATCTATTACACTTCATTGATTCGAACTGGTTAATCGTTTTAGTAGAATCTGCTATTTGTTAGAAAGATGTTATTGCAGGTTTTCATTTCCATTATGTTAATATTAAGAGTCTGGAGTCCTGCATCCTGTGTGGACTTGGTTTGTCCCTAGGATGGACTCCGTTCGTATCACATAAAGTAGTTGGTTGCATTGAAATTGTAAACCACTTTCTGCTACTCATGAACTTATATTGGCTTGCAGGTAGGTGATTATCCTGAAAGAGACCCTTTTGAAGAAGATGAAATATAAGATTCAAGGAAGCATCAAACCAGTGACGGATAAGGAGCTAAAGGAGTTTGAAAGATTTGCTTTTGTGTTTTGCATCCACTCTCTATGTTATTACACAAGATGATGATGAATATCAAAGTTTTGAGTTCCATTTGTTATTTAATTACTCTTTATTTTTGTAAATAAATTGAATTTTATTAATTATATATATTCATAAAATAATAGTTCATAAATCCAAAATATGTGAAATAGACAACAAAAAAAATAATTAAAAATAATTACATATATATAAATGCTATTTAAAAATAATATATACTATAGCATTTATTGAAAACGCTATCTTTAAAAATATATATCATAACATTTATTGGAAACGCTATCTTTAAAATATATATAATAGCAATTAAAAGGCGCTATTATTTAACATTTTATAACAAAAAATAAGGCGCTATAATAACTGGACGATATAATTGCGGAATACAAAAGCGCTATCTAAAGTGCGAGACTTTCTATAACGGGCGTATACATAGCGGATAAAAAAGCGCTATCTATTTTTATTATAACGGATAATGTCGCGCTATAGATACCCCTATTTCTTGTAGTGGTTCATATGGAATCACTATGATTTCAATAAATAAGAAGATATCTTTTCGAACTCATATTTCATTATGATATATTTGGTCTTGGAATATGGATACTCTAGAAGATATGACGAAGATAAATATGTTGACTGCAAGAAGGAGATAAGATTCAGATTCATCATCAACAACATCTTATATTAATTACTCAATTAATTTAATTCGAAACGCATTTTGGAGTTCATCCATGAGATAATAGCCATTCAAAAGTATGTAAAGAAGAAACATAACATATCTTGTATGTTAGATTATAAGACTTCCGAAAGGAAAGCATGGTTATTTTCTACTTCTTCATCGAAACCGTTTCAGTTTCCTCTATTTGTGTCAATGGTTGTAAAGATATTGATTATATATCTTGTAAACTTTTATCAATGTTAATATATTTGATTTGTAGAAAAAGAAAAAAAATGAAAAGATTAAGAAAATGTAAATAGAAATTATTACATAAATGTCAATAAATTACAGTGGAAAATCGTCTTAGAAAAGAAAATACAAGTAAATATATAAAAATCAGGAATGGTGGATCTATGAAAAAAAAAGGTTTAAATGTGGAACTGAAAAATAACTAAATACATTTCACCACCACAAATAAAAGATATAATGAACATAATAGTTGTGATGATAAAAATATATAATTACAATTTAGGCATAAAATTTTTTCCTAAAACATACAATAAATTTCATATAACAAAAAGCAATATATATATATATATTTATATTTATATATATATATATATATTAAGGAAGTATATCAAGTATAAAGGAATCACAAAAAACAATAATTTATATAAACAGAAACAAAAAAAAACATACACACGTAACATAATTAAGAGTTATTAGATGAAATATAAAGAAAACAATTTATAATATAGAAAAAAATAGAAAGAATGTGAAATTAAAATGTAAGATTTTAAAAAAGTAAAATATAAAATTAAGAAATAAAACAAATTTAGCGGTTGCCCAGAGGCTTATGATCACTAGTTAAATAAAATTCTTCAGATTTATAATGCTTATTGAATATTGTTAACAAGGCTAGTTTCATTTATGTTTTTTGTTATAACGTTGATAAGATCTTTTATATTTCAGAGTATGTCGCAAGAAATGAAGTAACTTTTCTTAACATCTTCTTACATTACTTAACTTGATAATACCTGGTCAACATGAACACAATTTGAAATGGCCGAGGGAACATAAAAATGAAAGAAGAAAAAAATTGAGTTGTGGGGGATCGCTTAGCCAAGGTACCTACAATCTTATTTGAATCTCTTCCCATCCACTCAAGTCAAACATATCTTTCCATTTCCTTACTTCCTAATCCAGTTATACACTCCAAAATTCAGAGGTTCACCATTCGATCAGACCAATCAATTATTTTTTGATCTCCCTCAAAGCTTATCTTCCTAGATCCACGAGTCCATCAACTTTGCATCGTAATGCATTTGTTTTTTTTCTTCCACTTACTTGAGCACTCCCTAACTATTTACCCTCAGCATTTCTTAGAATCAAACCCGCCTTAGCTCTTATATTAAAATTGATATTGTCTTTTTTTGCCAAGCAAAAATTGATATTGTTGTAAACCTTTTTGTTTTCTTATGAACTGCACATTTTAATTTTAACTGTCTCTAGAGCGGTTGAGGTAGTCCAACTGGTTGAGGGGTTCGTGGTGGCTAGAAACCACCCGGGTTCGAGCCCAGGCGGAAACAAAAATGCCTCCTCTGCTCACCCACATGGATATGGGCCCATTGCTTACGGCCCATTTGAATACCCGGAGAGAGGGTCTATCCATGGGCTACACCTCCCCTTGGGAATTAATCTGGGCCCTTCCATAGGCCCGGGATACCCCCAGGTTAAACCAAAAAAATTTAACTGTCTCTAGCCTTCGTTGTTAATGTCTATGCGTAAGTGTGAAAACGAAATTTACTAATTATACATGTGGAGATATAATTTGTTGTTAAAATGAAATTTACTAATTAACACTTTCTTTGAATTCGAAAGTCGAAACTGAAGATGAAAGGATCCATGTATCAACTATGGACTGATATAAGATGTTCTATAAAGAGCAAGAAGATCAAGATAAATGATGACGTAGATCAGAGGATGCAAATATATAGTAAGCTGGAGCTGATAAAGACATGCAAAAAGTGTGGCTGAATTGTAATAAGATCCTGAACAGAATATTGCAGCTTGAATGAGTTTCCTTATTCTTTACAGAATATTTAGGGAAATAGTCAACATTTACATTTTTGATAAAATTATATCTTTAGGAAATATAAATAGGGTTGTTTGAGTCACACAAAAAACCAAAGCTTTTAGCAAAATGATTATCGGAGTTCTAGCAAGAAAGCAATCACTAAGGGGATAAAGGGCTTCAGTGAAAGTTTTTTTTTTGTGTAGAGATCCTTGGAACAAGTGAAAAGAATCTGAAGGGTTTAGTAGATGTTGGATTTGACGAAGATCAGTTCCATTAGGTTTAAGTAGTTCAACGCCAAGGTAACATCTATACGAATGAGAAATCCAACGAGCGAGTGTGTGAGCTTCAGGTGATGCTTGTTTTTGACGCAGACGTTGCGTCTATGAAAAGAACAGAGCCTATGTAAGTGAAACTTATAAATGCACTTAGCAACAACAACAAAATTGGCAATAAATCTCATGTGTTACTTTATGTTCTAGTTCCTACATTAAATAGTTTTCGTATAGACGCTAAAAAAAGAGTTGAAGTTCAACGATAAGACACTCGCAACTATTTATCAGGGCCGGCCCAATATGACTGAGCATCTAAAACAAAATTAAAAAAAAAAAAAAAATGTCTAGTGAGAGTTGAACTCATTACCATACTAAATATAATTTCCAAATCACTATATCAAAGAAATTTTTTTGTAATTGATGTCCTAAAAATTTATATAAAATTTACCGCCTAAAGTCCTTGGGCTTTAGTCTCAGGCCGACCTTGATCAAAATGTATTAAAAAGAACTCGAGTTGATTCAATGGTGTGAGATTCCAAAGGAGGCATGTGACATTATGCAAATACACAAACAAATCGTTCGTTTGGGATTAAGAACTAAAGCTGAAGATGATGATGATAGTTATATACAGATACAAAATATATACATGTTTTAACCCATTTTTTGCTCATACAATTTTTTTATTATCTGCATAAAAAGAAGAAACCCCCATCACATGTTCTTCTTTCTTCTCTCCGGTGAAGCTACGACCGCCGGAATGTTTACCCTCTTTTTACACCTTTTCAAATTATTCCTAAAAAAAATAATCGAAAAACTCATCGATTATTCATCGAGAAACCATCATCATCGTCCAACAACATCGAAGAATATAAATTATTACTCCCTCGTTGATCCATAGAACCAAGTTCATCATCAGATTCTCCGTCTCTCAAGATCTCAATCATTTCTACAGCTGCTCTCATCTCCATCCTTCTCTCTTCTTCTTCTTCACAACATCTCAACCCTATTTTCAACAAATTAATCATTTCCGCTTTACAATTCTTCTTCCCTTTCATTTCCTTGTCGAACACGTCACTTGTTTTCTTCTCCTTAACCATCTCATTAACCCAACTCACAAGACTCATGTTTGGATCATAACCTTGCGTTAAGTAATTCTCAGGGAATCTCCCTGTCAGAATCTCCAATATCAACACACCGAGACACCAAACATCTGTCTTCTTTGTTATCACTTGTCCTTTCGTGGGTCTATACTCTGGCGATTTGTACGCTGTCATGAAGTTGTGTGCGTGCTCTGAGTTCATCAGCGGTCTTAGAGCGTAATCTGTTAGCAGTGGATCTAGTGATTCGTCTAAGACCACATTCGATGACTTTATATGACCGTGAGGGATCGTTAATGTCGGTAACTCGTTAAACAAGTAAGATAAACCCTTTGCTACTCCTTTTATGATCTTTAGACGTGTTATCCAATCCAATCCAGGTTGATCCTCGGAATGATTCGCTGAAAAAAAACAGAAAACAAAAAACTCAAATTGTTGACCTAATTTGGTATTGAGATAGAGTCCATGAAATGAACATACCATGGAGATGGCTTGCCAAGCTACTATTAGACATAAACTGAGTGACTAAAAGCTTCTCGTCTCTTCGGTAATAATAAGCAACGAGAGGCAATAGATTCGGATGGTTTAATCTCCCTAACCGTCTCATATGCTCATGAAACTCATCTCTTCCGACATTATTCATATGTTTATACCTCTTCACAACCAATGTTTGTCCACTAGATATAGCTGCTTTGTATGAAGCACCAAAAGTTCCACTACCAAGAACTTCAGCTGAAGCTCTAAGAAGATCTTGAAGACCGAATCTTTGAACATCGTCCCGCACAAATAGAAGCCTGCCTGCTGGATCAGGCATCGATCGTCCTCTCCTTGCGTGATTCACAATAGATTCCGCAGGTTTATTCACAGCTGGTTCATGATAAGTGTAGCTCTCTACTCTTTCCTTACGTGAGGAAGGATAAGCTGACAAGCAATTTCGTCTTCTTGATTGAATGAAACAGATCACAAGCGCGATGATCATTAGTATTATGCCAATAACGATCAAAATGATCGCTATAGTGTTAAAAGATCCGGTCTTGTTCCCTCGGGGAGGACTAAAAGGGGGACTGGAATGAGGTCTCGGATCAACAGGAATTACCGGAGGGGAAAGAGAACATGGACCTAAGGGAGGACCACACAAATCTTTGTTACCTACAATGTACCAAACATTCATTCATGTTAAGCAACAATTTTTTTTGAATGAATGTTAAATTTATTCAAACTAAAAAAATCGTTTTTACAATAGATGCGACTTGTTTAGAATGTTACACATTTTTTTAGCTCTCATGGTACCGAGAAGCAAATCAAGCAACAATTTTCTTATCCTAAATGAAGTAAAGATCCAATAAAGAACAATGAAAATGTACCTGCAAAAGAGCCAGGATCCATGTTTCGAAGGCTTTCAGGTATCGGTCCATCGAGGTCATTGTTTTCAAAGCTAGCTAATTTAAGAACCTTCTGTTTGAAATAGGGTATTTGCCCTTGAAACTGGTTACCATTAAGCCTCACCTCTATAAGCATTGGCAAAGAAGCTAAAGAAGAAGGAATCTTTCCCCTGAACGCGTTATTAGCCAACAAAATTTTCTTCAAATGAGGCATATCTTGAAATGCATTTGCGGGTATCTCCCCCGAGAACCGGTTATTAGACAAATACAAAGATTTCAACGAAGTAAGCCTATTAACTTGAGGCATTGGTCCATTCAAATCATTGTTCATGAAGCTCATGGTTCGTAAATTCTTCATAGGAACCAATGGTTCGAGGTCTAATTTCCCGGTTAAGCCCATTCCTTCGAGTTGTAACCCCCAAACGTAATTGCTACAAAGAACACCGAACCAATTCGCGTCATTTCCTTGACATGGTGATGTTGTTGGATCCCAGCTATTAAATGCTGAACCATTTGCTAATGTATCTTTGAATCTCAAGAGACAATCTGCGTCTGAACCAGGCACAACCACCTGAGACATTACGACCGGACATAACACGGTGATCATAAAGATGATGACGATGAGGAAAATGCAAGAATGTAGATTTTTCTTCGAGGCTGTGTTACACGCAAGCATAACTGGGTTCTCCCAATTTCGCATTGCGGTCACATGCACAATGTAATCGATTTGATCTCTGTGAATTCTTTCTTTGTTGTTGTTGTCGTGTCTTCCGTGAAAGCCAAGAAATTGTATGAACGGAAAGAGGGAAGAACAAAACCTACCAAAAATAGACAAAAGCACAAGTGTGTAAATTGGTAAAGATGTGATTTTTTCTCCTTTTTTTCTTTCTAATTTTGTTTTTGGATTTGTGACATCTTAAGTTTATTATTAGGTGAGAGAGAAGTCTTTGGATAACCATTCAATTATCTTGTTTTGAGTTATATATAAATGTAATCCTTGTTGTTCTGATTTGTCATTTGCTTTTGTTCCAACCAAAGTTCTTATTTTTGTCTCTAGATGATTTATTTTGTATAACAAATTTCAAGAATCAGCCAATAAACTGGCGGATTATTCTATATTGTATCTAAACTAATTAAACAATGTGCTATAACTTGTAGAATTTTTGAATTTTTATTTTCTCCAATTACCCTACAAAATAAACAATACTACTAGTTTGTTTTTTTCTTGGCAGGGATATTTAGCTTGGCTTTATCATAATATGTCACCATAGAACTTATGTAACTCTAGTGGATAGTGAAGCTAAGAATGCAAGAATATGTAACAAACCTTATAAGGTTGATATCTTTTGTAACTAAACTCTATTAAGATTAATAATATTTTGATTTGTCGAAAAAAAAAATATCATAATATGTCACCTGAATCAAACTGTAAAATGGTTTCTCTTTTTTTTTTTCCTATACGTAGTATAAACTGAATTCTCGTTTATACTTTTAGAATTCTGTGACTGCGCACGAATTGTCGATATATCGCAACTTGGACGAGTTTATTTTTTTCCCACTGTGTTACTCGTGAGAAGACCCAAAAAAATGGAATAAAAATATGCAAAGACATTGATTCGAGTTCGAACATAGAGAAAAAGAGAAATTATACTATAAATATCTTATGGGTGGAAATCAAAATAAAATTAAAAACGAGAGGTCAAATCTAAATTCTCCGAAAGAACGCGTAATAGGGTCAAACGCTTTTAAAGTGAAGTTGGGCCCATTCAGTTTGTCGGCATTTGCTTGAATGAAGAAAACAACGTAGTGTGAACTTTCGAGTACACACCTTCCGTACGTGAAAGATTACAGCATCGGAAAATAAGAAAACAGCATAACAACATTAAGAATTCAGAGCTTTTTAACTTATAATAGATAGAAGATAGAAACGATAGAAAAAAGAATATTAGTATAGACAAGCCAGGAAAACCTAGACAGTTCCAAAAAGATAATTAAGTCACAACCTACACGCACATATGGACAACGGTAGAAGGTAAAAATGAGAGCGGGAAAAGCTCAGACCCAAAAACTAGTAGAGGCAGCTGAACCCATATACTGCGACGAGCTGAAGCAAACACACTCTAACCACACATTTCGACCACGAACGAGGACCAAGGGAGACACAAAACCAAAGCAATCAAAAGCATCAAACCTGAACAAGCCCAAGCCGCAAGCCCGAGATCCTTCAAACAACACTTCAGCAGCGCAAGGGGAAGCAGAGTGCTCAACCATGAACTGTCCAAGGACAGAACCAGAACAACAACATAGAAACAAAGAAAGAGGCAAACCATCCAGCTGAACACAGGCCAATCAGGAGAGGAAAGAGTCGTCGGCAAAAGAACACACCTTTGACCAAGACGTCGCCAGAGAAAGGCAGCCAGAGGAGGAGATGATACCGCCACAGTGAAACAAAGGAGGATTCGGAGCAGAAGACTCGAACACCAGCAAAATCCAATCACCGACCGAAGAACACCACGCACCGAAGAGAACAATCGGCGACAAGCCCGACTAAACCAGCAACAAAGATCCAGATCTGCGAGGCCTGCAAACGAAACTCAGATGAGGAGGATAAAAAGGAAGAGGAGAGCGAGACGGACCCTCTCACTGCGACGGTGAGAAGCACCGCATGCCGGAAAAGGAGATCGGAGCAGAGAAGCGAGTAGTCGGCGGCAAAGGAATATTCGAGAGAAAAAATCGCCTCTTAAAGACCGGAACTACCTTAAGAGTAATAGTGAAAATCTCATTATTATTCTTTTTTTTTGTAAATCATCAGCTTTTTCCGTATGTGTTTTTAAAACTTTTTTGCATATTAAAATAAAATTTTATGTTTTTTTTTCAAATTGCTTAAATCTGATCTAACTCGGGAAAAGGTTTAGGGTCTGATTGGTGATATAATTATAAAAACGTTAGAGGTTTACCGTTTTGTTTGTTACCAATCACGAAAACGTTACCAAAGCTACAGTAAAAGTGGTTACTTTCAGCTTTTTCTTACAGCTTTCTCTAATAGCTTTTGCTTACAGCTTTCACTTACAGCTTTTCACTATTCAACCGCTTACCACTTCCGCTAACCGCTAATCTAACCGTTCCGCTTTTGTACACCAATCGGACCCTTAGTTAATAATCTTAACTCTAATGGTGGATGGAAAATTAAACAGAAATCAGACCACATGGTAGTAACCCAACAAAACCAAATACGAACTCAGTAACAATAGACTCGACGGTACAAATTAAGTAGAAAATATTATGCAATAAAATTCAAATACAATTTTATGTAAAAAAAAAATATTATGTAAAATTAATAGGTGAAGTAAATATGTGATATATAATACAATTTGAATGTTAACAAAAAATAATATGCCGTGTGAAACAATTATTTGAATGGTCTATAAAATGTTACAAACTAATATAAATTATAATATTTTTATCAACTAAAAATTATGATTTTGAATTTATCTAATAATGTATTTATGAATAACTTATTTTGAAGTTAAAATTTAATTTATAAATAGAAAAAATATTGTTTGTTTTGTATTTTTTAAAAAAATATATAACACATACAAAAGTTTTTTTTTTTTTTTGTTAACCGAGAGGTGATCCGGGCCTTAGGCCCGACTAATCTCCTTGGGCCGGGGTGAATTGGGCTTCTTTCCTCATGAACAAGAAGACATAACATGAGGCCCCCCTCCCAACGGGAATCGAACCAGGGACACGAGAGACCAACCTCCGTGCTGAAACCACTGGACCAACGCACCGTTGGTAACACATACAAAAGTTGTTATCAACTATTTATAATTTTCATAATATATTTGCAATATTATCTTTATTCGTGTAATATTTATCCATTTATTACATTTGTTACATACGGTTTTAGTGTCACTTAAATCATACTCCTAGTATGTGTTGTTTATTCTTATCTTTGTTATTACTTTTGCAAAATTTATATTTGAGAAATTTAAAATTTTGATAAAATTATGTAATTCCATTGTAGTCATTACAATTTTTTGTACGATAATGTCGTATGTTGGGAAATCAGAAAAAAATTCTCCAATTTTTGCAAACTCCAAAAGTGGTTTCAATAACATAATATAAAAGTGGTTTCAATAACATAATATAAAGAAGTACGATGCCAATTGATGAGTTCTTCTTTATTTTTTGGAGGAAAACCATTACAAAAAAAATCTGTTTCATAACCACAAACTAACCATAAACTATTCGTGACTATGAATTTTCAGTCACGAATAATCACAAAACAAGCCACAACTTCAAAAATATGAAATTTGTGGCTATTTTATAGCTATTCATGCTATTTGTGGAAATACATCTACGAATATCTACAAATCCTACTGTGGTAAAAATATCAACGAATAGCTACGAAAATAAATCGTGGTAGATTAGCCGTGAAAATTTTTAGCAGCTATTGGTGGCAAATTAGCCACGAATATCCATAAAAATATCGTAGCAAATATTATTATGAAATAGTCATGGATAGCCACGACTTATATATGGCTATTCAAACCTAAACCCCGAACAAACTCTAAAACCTAAAATATAAACCAAAACCTAATTACTAAATCTTAAATTACTATAACGTATTAAGATTAAATACTTAAAAAAAATCTTGTTTTCTAAATCTAGTATTTTCAAACATTAACTTCAAACCTTAAACATATAACCCCTCAAACTTTATACTTCAAATCATAAAATCTAAACTTTAAACTTTTAATCATAAATTATAAAAATAAAGTAAAATTATTAATTATATACATACAACTAATATTTAAAATATTTTATCTCTTACAATTATAAATTCAAAACTATAAACCCCAAATATAAACCTCAAAACCCTAAAGTATAAACAAAAATCCAATAACTAAAACTCTAAATAATATAATATATCTAAAATTAAGATTCAACATTTGAAAAAAAGAATTTATTTTCCAAATATACTATTTTAAAATACTAACTTGAAACCTTATAAACAACCCTTCAAAAATATACCCTAAACCATAATCATATTCTAAATATTAAACTCTTAATCATAAACTATAATATTTATATATAACCATTAATTATATATACATAAAACTAATATGTAAGCCTTTTACATATATAATTTGCATATAATTAAGTAAAAAAATATTTTAAACATTAATAAACTAAAAACTACTTATACATAAAAATATAAAACTACATTACTACAAATTGTAAAACTTATAAAAATCATGTAAAAATAATATATCAAACTTAGACATTTTCTTATTTTTAAATCATTTAATTATTATATAGACTCATATTTATTATTTTAAAATCATTTTTAAAATTTTAAATTTTTAAAAGTTTTTATCTGTTACACTTTAAATTTAAAATGTAAAAAAATATTTAACCATTTTTGTTATTTTTATACTATTATTGATTATTATATATTAATGAAACCAAAAAAAAAATCATTGGTCAAAAGCTCATGACGCAGAATACAATGTGCACCGTTGATTAAACATATCATATTTCATTTCAGAGACTACGCGGATCGCAAATCATGACCGCTAGATCTATTTCTTATCTTAAATCGTGACCGTTAGATTTGTACTTATCAAATCATGACCGTTAGATCTACACCTATCTTAAATCTGGGCTGTTGATCTCCATCTTCTCTAACCTAATTAGTTCTTCCCCCAAGTCCTTGTAATCGATCTTCCAAACCATTCTTCAAACAATTCTTCATGTATTCCTTGACAAAACATGCAGATACACATCGACCTTCGGATTCTATGACCAAATCGCCACTCTACGATTCGTCAGATTTAGTCATTCTTCTTGACGAATTCCATGAAGAAACTCTGAAGCTCCACATTGACGACGAATATCTGAAGGTCCACCGTCTCTATGCCTCCATCTCATAAACCAGATCCGTGTCGAGCTACGGCGGTGGAGATACGATTCTGCAGATTCGGTGAGTCACCCTCTGGCATTCAACCTCTTATTCCCAGACACAGCCTTCGTGTAGCTGTGGTGGTGGTCCAGTGGAACTGCGGCGGTTCTGTTTCCAGATCCCTTCTATCTTCCTCCTCCACAGCGGCAAGGCGGATCAGCATGTTTCAGTAACATATGTCAATTGTGGTGGTGGTGTCGTGGTTAGGCGGTGGCCGGAGAGTAGCGGTGGTTCGGAGAGCAGAAGCGGATCTCCGGCGGAGGAGCAATTCTTTATTTAATTTTTTAATTTATTATTTTGATTTAAATATTGTGATTTTTAATTTAATAAATTGTTTTATACCAAATTAATTATTATTTTTGATTTTTTTAAACCACATATTAGCTACGGTTTTAATTGTGGCTAAATCGTGCATTATCTACAATTTATGTTGTGGCTATTCGTAGCAATTATAGCTACGAACTCATGTCGTAGATATTCATGGCTAACAGCCACGAAAATGTTCATGGAAATCCGCAGAAGGGTTACTCCGGATAGTCACGAATTCATAATAGCCACGAACCCAAAGCCATAAATCTGATATTGGGATATTCGTGGCTATGGACCAAATAACCACGAAAATGACTTATAGCCACGAATTATATTGTGGCTATAAGCCTGTTTTATTGAAGTGAACCATAGTTGAACCGGGACATATGATTTATATAACTTTATTACATGATGATCTATAATAAGTCATAAACCCTTGTTTGTTTGTATACCCATAATTAACGAGTTTGTTTGTATGGCTATAATTAACAAGGTAATACTTATCAAAAGGAGACATATGAATTTTAGAATCTCTTTCTTTTGCGATGATAATAACGACTATGTCGTAACATTATCCATGAGCACCATTCCAAACACATGTGAGTACAGTAGCGGAGGTAGAGATAAAGTTTATAGGGGGCAAAATTAAATTTATTCAGAGAATTAGGGATATAATTACAAATAAATAGTGAAATATTATTATATTTATATGAAAAAATTAAAACCATTGGGGGCATATGCCCCCCTCCTGCTTCATGTGGCTCCGCAACTGTGTGAGTATATAACATATTGAAACCTCATATTTATGTGATGTTAAGGATGCATTATATATCGATTTCAATACATTCTTTGTAACTCATGTTTCACTTTGACACAAAAATGAGTTTCATCCAACTCCAACACAGCTGTTAAAATATGAATAATTTATTAAATCTACTAAAACTCTTTAAACAATTTTTTTTTTTTACAAGCAAGTAATTCGGTGGCGTCATAATTTCACTAATTTTTCTCTTCAGAGTCTCTTGATTTCTTCCAACCTTAAATCAATATCTCTTTTAAAATATTCGTATAAACATAGCACACTTTCTTAAATGCTTATATTTGATTTTGGTTGTAATCCATAATTTTTTTTGTAAAATATTTGTTTAAACATAGCCAACATACACCTATATAAGTTTGAACTGATTCTCTCTAGAGATTTTGATCCTAAAAATTTATAAAATAGTTATTATAATTATTATTATTATTATTATTATTTTAGCTAACTGTAACTAATATAATTTTTTTAGTTTTGTTTAAAAATACTCTTTCCTAGTTTTATTGAGAGCATTTAGTATCTTTGTCCGAAATAACTTGTATTCATTCAGGAAAAAAAAATATTTATATTCTTTATCTCTAATAAAATATTTTAATATTCCTGTTTAATAATATATTTCTCTTACATTATATCATTTATTAAACCAGGTTAAATATATAATTATTAAATATAAAAACCTATCATTTATTAAATAAATTTGAAACTATAATTAGTAAATGTATAAAACACTTACTAAATAATAAAATTCCTAGAATCAATTTTTATTTATATTATTTAACAAAATAATTAATTTTAGCATATATGAATTAATAAATTATTAATATAAATAAATTAATAAAATTATTATGTTATTGTATTTATATTTATTCAAAATAACATGTTACTAAAAAATACTAAGTGATATATATATATATATTACATAAATAAAATATTAATTTGTAAAAACAGTTTATTTCATTAAAATATTGATATTCTAATTAAATATATATTTAGAAATATACATAAAATTACTATATACTAATATCTGCATATTATTTAAATAAGAAGGTGTTAGTTTAATTAATTTATAATTTATAAATTTTACATTTTCTATATATCCGTTTCAGTTGTATTATATATATCTAGTTATGAGAAAAATGTTGATAAATAATTATAATACTCTGGCCTCCGTTAATGTAAAATTGCCATTCAAGATTGCATTGTAGGTTACATTGCAATATCGTTTTTGTAACTATGTATACATATGAAAAATTAACAAATGGAAATGCATTGCTATCGATGAATGCATCATTTTATAACAATGTGTATTTTCCATATGTATATACTGATAGAAGTCAAAGATCTTTGGAACAACTTTGCAAATTAATTATGTTAATATTTAATAACAGTCTACATAACATGGAAGTCTCTTGATTTTGTGTAACTAGAAAGGCTTTATATGGCCATGTAAACTATCGATGAATGATTAAGAAATTAAGTTGACTTTCATGGTATCAGAGCTCTTACGATTGATCCACAACTCTTCATCCAACCTTGTTTCATTTTCTTTCATTTTCTTCTCTCTCTACTTCGTATCCTTTTCGTTTTTCTTCATCTGTTTGTAAGAAAATAGCCGCTGCAAACAATTCTGAAAGGTGTTTTGGTGTGACAAACATCAAACATCACATTCTCGTGATCCTTGATCTCAATGATCACAATTATGATGTGTGGAGAGAGATATTGCTCACGCACTGTATGGCGTTCGATGTTGCAGGACATCTTGATGGCACCACTGTCCCAAACTGTGCTAATGACGAACCATGGAAGAAGCGAGATGGACTAGTGAAGCTATGACTTTACGGTACGATGGCCGAGCCTCTGTTTCGCTCATCGTTTCAAACTGGTGGAACAGCTCGGGATATCTGGCTGCGAGTTGAAAACAAATTTTGCAACAACAAAGAGACACGAGCCATCCAACTCGACAATGATTTACGAACCATGGAGATCGAAGATCTGTCCATTCAGGAGTACAGCCAGAAGATGAAAGAAACGGCTGATTTACTCTCCAATGTGAATGTGCCTGTGACTGAGCGTACACTCGTGATGTACCTAATCAATGGTCTAAACGAGAAGTACGACAATATCATCAACGTGATAAAGCACAAGGAACCTTTTCCGAGCTTTGATGCTGCAAAATCAATGCTTGAATGGGAAGAGCCAGGACTGAAGAAGTCCACTCGCTCCACTGCAAGTCATACTGCTACTGCGTCCTCGTCAACGGCGCTCACAGCAGAAACACAGCAACGTGGAAATCAGGATCGCTCTCGATCGAATAACAACTATTGTGGTAACAGGAGGTCTAACAATCGAAGTCACGGTGGACGCAACTCCTACAACAAGCATTACCGCAACAATTGGCCTGCTCCACCTTACTGGAATATGCCTCCTCCATACTGGCCAACGCAATACCCTATTTGGTCTCAAGCTTTGGTACCTCGTCCAGCGCATCATCAACAGGCAAATATGATCAAATTTCCTGCGACTCATCAGGCATACACGACGGACACGATCGTTGATCAATCTGCCATGGATTGGTATGTGGACTCTGGAGCCTCGGTTCACCTCACTCCCGTTGCAAGTAATCTCAAATTTAATCTTAATCGTAACACCTCTCAGTCCGTCATCATCGGTAACGGTTCGTCCATTCCTGCTCTTTTAAATGTTGGTTCTACTCCGTAACATTTATCGGTAACATCTAATCTTAAATGTTGGTTCAACATCTATTCCTTCTAAATCCCGTCCCTTACTTTTAAATGATGTTCTTGTGACACCAAATATTGTCAAAAACTTAATATCAGTTCGTAAATTCACGACTGATAACTGGTGTTCTATGGAATTTGATC
Source organism: Orychophragmus violaceus (assembly GCA_030180135.1). Taxonomy (NCBI): domain Eukaryota; kingdom Viridiplantae; phylum Streptophyta; class Magnoliopsida; order Brassicales; family Brassicaceae; genus Orychophragmus; species Orychophragmus violaceus. The sequence continues at coordinate 84,704,532 of CM058230.1, read as the reverse complement.
TGTATGGTTTTTGTGTGAAGGATCTTCCAAGCCAGAAAGTTCTACTCCGCTGTAATAGCTCCAGTGATCTCTATTCTCTTCCGGCTTCATTCAATAAATCATCGGGCTCTCCATCTGCTCTTTTTGCTGCTACTCCACATCTTTGGCACAAGAGACTTGGCCACACAAATAACACTACTCTTCGTTCAATTTTTTCTTCAAATCCTTCATTATGTAATAAGGTCATTGTCTCTGTCTCTTGTGAACCTTGTCTTCTTGGAAAATCAATAAAACTTCCATTTTTTGCTTCTCAAACGAAAGTTGAAAAAGCCTTTGATTTAATCCATTCTGATGTGTGGACGTCCCCTGTTCCAAGTATGAGTGGCATACGCTTTTATGTTCTGTTTCTCGACCAAGTATGAGGTCTTCTCGAAATTTTTGCACTTCTCGGCATCTATTGAAACACAGTTCCAAGCCAAAATAAAAAGTTTCCAAAGTGACAATGGCGGTGAATTCAACAACGATGAATTTCAGCGTCATTTCGCTACTCATGGCATTGATGCTCGGTTTTCTTGTCCTCATGCCTCTCAGCAGAATGGGAAGTCTGAGAGGATGATCCGAACAATCAATAACGTAATTCGAGCTCTTTTATTTCAGGCACGTTTAGCTCCCTGTTTTTGGGTTGAAGCTCTACACGTCGTTGTTCATGTGCTCAATATAACTCCTTCTAAAGCCATCAACAATCAAATACCATTCACTTTGTTTTTCAACAAACGACCGAGATACGATCACTTACGCGTCTTCGGTTGTTTGTGTTTTCCCAATATCAATCACTCCAATCTTTCTAAACTCTCACCTAGATCAACACCATCCCTTTTTCTTGGCTATCCTTCCCAACACAAAGGCTATAGATGTATGGATTTAAAGAGCAAAAAGATCATTATCTCTCGACATGTCTTCTTTGACGAGGATAAATTTCCAGCAACAGAAAAACACAATACAGAACACAAATACTCCTTTCTTGATCAATCGGATGCTATTTCATCACTTTTCCGTGACATCCTACAAAGCCCTTTCCCTCCTGCTCCAGCTACTGCTACTGAGCATCATGCCCACACCAGAAACACTTGAGCCGATCCCATGTTCCGTGCTCCGACATCGATCAAAACTCGTTCGCAATCGGGCATAGTCAAACCGAAAAAGATCATCTCTCTTGTTGCAACTACAAAATCTCCATTACCAAAAAGCCATCTCTCTGCTCTTTATGATCAGAACTGGAAACCAGCGATGATGGACGAACTAGGTGCTATTCTTAAGACAAAACTTGGGATCTTGTACCTCGTCCACATAACTCTAATGTTGTTCGTTCGATGTGGCTTTTTAAACATAAATATGATGCTGATGGTGTTCTAAATCGTCATAAAGCGAGGCTGGTGGCAAATGGAAAATCACAGGAGGAAGGTGTTGACTTCACAGAAACCTTTAGTCCTGTGGTGAAACTAGCTACGATTCGTACGGTTCTGAGTATTTCTGTTGCTCTCGACTGGCCAATACACCAGCTTGATGTCAAAAACGCTTTTTTGCAAGGTGATTTTAAGGACACTGTTTATATGCATCAACCGCCTGGTCTTGTTGACAAACGCTTCCCCAAACATGTTTGCAAACTCAATAAGGCTATTTACGGTTTGAAACAGGCTCCGAGGGCATGGAATTCTCGTTTCACTTTGTACCTGGAACTAATGGGCTTTGTTCAAAGCAAAGCAGATTGTTCTTTGTTTATTTTCAGGAAAGCGAATGATTGTGCATATTTACTGTTGTACGTGGGCGATATACTATTGACTGCATCATCATCGTCCCTGCTACAGCGAGTCATTACGAAGCTGAAATCAGAGTTTCATATGTCAGACTTGGGAATTCTGGGATAATTTTTGGGAATCAAAGCTGCTTTCAACTCTAAGGGCTTATTTATGAGTCAATCGGTTTATGCTGCATACATAATTGAACGAGCTGGAATGCAGGACTGCAAGCCATTAGCGACTTCGGTTGACCTGAAAGCGAAGCTATCCATTCATGATGGGGACCCAATCGCAAATCCTACATTCTACAGGAGTATGGCTGGTGCACTGCAATATTTAACACTGACACGCCCAAATATCTCTTATGTTGTACATCAAGTTTGCTTATACATGCACAGTCTGCGTGAGCCACATCTACAAGCATTGAAGCCCATTCTCAGGTACTTAAAGGGCTCACTAAGCTATGGTATTCAGCTCAAGAGAGGACCAATTGACTGTCTTACCGCATACTTTGACGCGGACTGGGCATGATGCCCAGATACTCGCCGCTCGACATCAGGATATTGTGTTTTTCTAGGCCCGAATATTGTTTTCTGGTCAGCCAAAAGACAGCCTACACCGTCAAGATCTAGCTCAGAAGCTGAGTATAAGGGCATGGCTAACACTGTTGTTGAGCTGACTTGGTTCAGAAACTTAATGGTTGAACTTCACAGACCAATCTCGACTGCCTCGGTTGTCTACTGCGATAACATAAGCTCAGTATACTTGTCTACAAACCCAGTAAAGCATCAACGCACTAAACACATTGAGATGGATATCCACTTCGTTCGTGACAAGGTAGCCACTGGTGAAGTTAAAGTACTTCATGTTCCTACATCTCTGCAATATGCATATATCTTTACCAAAGGTTTACCATCCTCCTTGCATAATGAATTCAGATCCAGCCTCACCGTTCGATGTTGCGACGATGAGACTGTGGGAAGGTGATAGAAGTCAAAGATCTTCGGAACAACTTTTCAAATTAATTATGTTAATATTTACTCTGTTTGTAATAGTCCACATATCGTGGAAGTCTCCTGATTTTGTGTAACTAGAAAGGCTTTATATGGCCATGTAAACTATCGATGAATGATTAAGGAATTAAGTTGACTTTCATGTACATCATATTCGTCGTAAGTGTGTCAATGTTATGTTATGCACAATGTACCATTGGTTAAATAAATGTATGATCATTCATCACTTGCAAAGATTTCAATATAGATTATTCCGATTTGGTTGATATGATAAAAAATTTGGATGATTAGTCCACTTGTCATCGAACATAAATGGAGCTATTATTCTTAAACAATCTTTCAAAGTTTTTACATACGTTATGATCTTTAGGAGACAAATTTTAGAACATATTCACTTGCAAAAACGATCCAAATATGAAGCGTATTTTTTTCCATATAAGTTAGAAGGCTCCGATTGAAATAACTGCAGAGAACTTTTTAGTTGAGTTAAACTTGACTTAGTTTAGAGGATCCACAACAAAAATAAATAAACATGAATTATGTAAACTCACTGGACTTTAAATATGAATTAAAATCAGATATTTATGTAATAATCATGTATTCATGTTGGTAAATAAAAATCCGAGGACTGTTCAAAAAAAAAAAAAAACCGAGGATTAAAACACGAAGGGAATAATCACAAACATTTAGGCTTAAAAGTGAGAAGTGTCGGACCAACCACTGGCTTGCACGTTTGGTGTCATCTCATCTCTTTTCTTTTTGATCTCATCCAGGTTTGCGTCTGTGCGGGCCATTTTACCCTCATCTCAATTTACAATACCTAAAAAACATGAAAAACTGATTTATTAGCTGAGGAGGTACACAATTTAGATAGGGTAAAACCCATAAAGTAAAACTTGTATAAGGTGTTGACAAAAAAACTTGTATAAGGTGAAATTATATCGTAATGCATTTATAAATCAATATATGTTTAGTTTGGTCATAACGATTTTCTAATGAATAATAAAAATTATTACACAAAATTTTGTTACAAAAATATGTTTATGTTTCTCTTAATATTCTTTTGATACATTTTGAGATTGTTGTTGACAAGTGGATTTGTAATTTCTTGGAACTTCTGATCTCTTAAAGTTTTATTGCCATAAATCTCTTTTTCTTTTGTGGATAGTTTTTTTTTTGAACAAATATTACAATAAGTTGACTGAAATCTTCCACTTCATCAATTTCGATTTAAAGACTGGAGTCGGCTTTGTGTGGATAGTTTTGATCAATATTTTTGTTGGTTTTGGATCATCTTTAGTCAAATCTCATACTAATTCTTAAGGTTTATAGAATTCGTTTTTGCTATTGAAACATGTAAATACAACTAAATGAAAATAGTTAGATAAGTTCACTTGTGAAGATAATTGATTTCTAGTTTAGATCTTTATTAAAAAAAAATTAAAAATGATTTAGACCCGCAAAACGATTCTTTCGCTTGATAAGAATCACTAGATCACAACCACTTGTTTCGTTTTTTTTCTCCATATGTCATACAAAATAAGCTGAAACACATTGAATTTGTCATAACTGAACTTTGACCATTGTATAGTACTTTGAATGTTCATTGGGGACTCGATTTACCAAAAAGAAAAATGAAAAAAAGTTGTTTATTGCTTTCATACATTCGCCCACACAGAATATAATAAATATTATCTCATTTTCTTGAATCATCATCGCAATTATTCGGTTCGTACGTTTTATTTATTATTACAAGGACTTTTAACATTAATAATTAATAAAAGGACCATGTGCTAATATTATACTCGATTGATAACTACCCATTATTTTGCTTTTTTTGCTCGTGTTTCTTTCGTGACAAGGAATTGGAGTTATATATAAACAAAGCAAGACAAACTCGGTTTGTAATCGTCTAAGTGGTTAACGCCATAAAGCCTCTTTTATAAAAAAAAAAAAAAAGTTGTTAACCTTCAACTACTCTCATTAACTCCCATGTCTCATTTAATGTCTCGTCAGGCATGGGCAAAATACCCGGACCCGAATACCCAAACCTGGACCCGATAAAAAATACCCGAACCTGTAACCGAACCGAAATAAGTATTTTACCCTATTGGGTATTTAGTTAGTATATCCGTGGGTATAGGTACGGGTACAGGTATTTACCTGAAACCCGAACGGGTACCCGAAGACCCGAATCAAAAACAATAACCTACTAAAAATATTTATCCTTAACATTATTAGCCATTAGGATTAGTCATTTACTTTCATCATTTGTGTCAATGAGCTTATATTTGGAGAATTTTAAATATGAGATTATTTTTTAGCTTTAGTAAAATTTGTGTTACTATATGTTAATTATATATTCAGTTGTATAAATGTTTAACTAATACGTTTTTACACGCATATGACATAAAATAGCATAGATAACTTCATGCATTGTGCTAATAAAGACTATGATGGAACAACATAGAAAAATTATTTGCTTAATTTGATTCGGTTAAATGTTTTTAGATATTTTGGATAGAAAATATTCATAAAGAACCGAAAATATCTGGAATCGAACCGGACCCGAATTGGACCCGTTTATTTCTGGTATTTTACGGGTATTATAATTTAGGACCCGAACCCGAAAAGACCCGACCCGAACCGAAACTTGGTTAGAACCTGTATAGGTACTAAACTTCCTTACCCGAATATACCTGTATCCGAATATACTTGACCCGAACCCGACCCGAATACCCGAATGCCCAAGCCTATGACTCATACCGTCATAATATTCCAGCATTTATGAGATTGAAAATCATCATCCTATATATGTATCATCTGTGCATATATTGGTTTCCAGTAAACTAGTAATAGTACCAGAAACCACGGAAAAATCACAAAAAGAAGAACAATTTAAGTACAAATCATAATTTCAAAAGCAAAATATAATCATAAAATTTTACAAAAGTGTGAAATCATTTTTATTATGTAAATTGTTTTATTATCATATGTAGAGTGAGTAATACTGTCTAATGTAGATATGTGTGATGTAAAAAAAAATTTCATTGTAAAATATACCTAAAATTGTTCACTTGAAGCGGTATATTTAAAATGATGTAACAATACAACAAAACAAAACAAAAAAGTATGATTTTGAGACAAAACATTACCAAGGATTAAGATTAGTTTATGATATTAGTCGTCAATTAGTGAGACAAAACAATATTGTTAGTCGTCAAATCGTCATAACAATATTGACTGAGAGAAATAAAAGGTTCTTACGCGGTACGGAAAATATCAACAGTGGCAAATATGTAAATATGAACAGTCAAAGGGGTATTTTTGTTTCTAAAGAGATGAGGATAAAAATGAGGTGAACGATTATTATTCCACCTGGTGTAAAGTGGGCAGCAAGTGGTAGCAACAAAGCACTTCTCTTGCCTTTGAAGCTTCAAATCAAAATTAACAATTCTTTTGCTCAAATCTTCAAGAATCTATCGCTCTCTGCAAACCCTACAAGGTTCGTTTTCCTAATTGAGATTCTTGATTTCAAAGCTTTGATCTTTATCCTCGTCTGTCGGTTGCTTTTGCTGAGTTTCTGTTTCTGTTCTTGTGTGGTTTTCTTACTTAAATTTCGTTATGCGTCCTCTGGTTTCATTCTATTTTCAGACTAACTTACCTTTTTGTTTGATTAAGTTGTGCTGAAATTGAGTTACATCATCAAGCGTTAAGGTTATGTAACAGTCGTATTTAGCTTTGAATTACGGTTGAAATCTCTGAACTTTGTCTTCCTACTGATAATTAAAGTCATGTTTCGATCTTGGTTATGATTTTTATCTATTGGGTCAATCTTCAGTTGAATCTATCTAAATAAAGATACAACCTTTAAACTAGGGTTCATGTTCAAAACTAGATTCCCAAGTTCTAAGAAACTGATATTTTTCTGGCAGATAACTTTAATATGGAGGCTACACAGAAACATATAATTCAAGATGGATCTTCAATGTTTTATCATCAACCATCTTCAGTCCAGCAAATGGACATTTCTGTTCAGACATTTGATTCTTACTGCACACTTGAATCCTCTTCAGGCACCAAGTCTCATCCTTGTCTTAACACTAACACTTGTTCAACCACAAGCCTTTCCTCTAACGGTAGTCCGGTTTCGCAAGCCAACAACAACAACAACAACTCATCCCGGTTTTCAGAGTTTAATCATTCCCCTGACGACAACAACAACAACAACTCTCCATTAAGCGGATCTTCCGCAACAAACAACAATGAGACAGAGCTTAGTCTCATGCTTAAAGATTTGGAGACTGCAATGATGGAGCCTGATTTTGACAACAGTTTTAATAATTTTGACCATCAAGCCGGGTTTGGACAACAACATAAAGCTGTTTCTTCAGCTATGGAGATGATCTCTAGAGGAGATTTAAAAGGAACGCTCTATGAATGCGCAAAGGCAGTTGAAAACTACGACATAACAATGACTGATTGGTTGTTTTCTCAGTTGCAGCAAATGGTTTCGGTTTCCGGCGAGCCTGTTCAGCGTTTAGGAGCGTATATGCTTGAAGGGCTTATCGCTCGGTTAGCTTCTTCAGGTAGCTCGATCTATAAAGCTTTGAGATGCAAAGACCCGACAGGTCCTGAGCTTCTTACTTATATGCATATCTTGTACGAAGCTTGTCCGTATTTCAAGTTTGGTTATGAATCCGCTAATGGAGCTATAGCTGAAGCTGTGAAGAACGAAAGTTTTGTTCACATTATAGATTTCCAGATATCTCAAGGTGGCCAATGGGTGAGTTTAATCCGTGCTCTTGGTGCACGCCCTGGTGGACCTCCTAAAGTTAGGATAACGGGTATTGATGATCCGAGATCATCGTTTGCTCGACAAGGTGGTCTTGATTTAGTTGGACAAAGACTAGGGAAGCTTGCGGAAATGTGTGGTGTTCCGTTTGAGTTCCATGGAGCTGCTTTATGTTGCACGGAAGTCGAAATCGAGAAGCTTGGAGTTAGAAACGGAGAAGCACTCGCAGTTAACTTCCCGCTCGTTCTTCACCACATGCCTGATGAGAGTGTAACCGTGGAGAATCATAGAGACAGATTGTTGAGATTGGTTAAGCGTCTGTCACCGAATGTTGTGACTCTAGTCGAGCAAGAAGCGAATACAAACACTGCGCCGTTTCTTCCCCGTTTCGTGGAGACAATGAACCATTACTTGGCGGTTTTCGAATCGATAGATGTGAAGCTGGCTAGAGATCACAAGGAAAGGATCAATGTTGAGCAGCATTGTTTGGCTAGGGAAGTGGTGAATCTTATAGCTTGTGAAGGGGTGGAAAGAGAAGAGAGGCATGAGCCGTTGGGGAAATGGAGGTCGAGGTTTCACATGGCGGGTTTCAAACCGTATCCGTTGAGCTCGTATGTGAACGCGACGATCAAAGGATTGCTTGAGAGTTATTCAGAGAAGTATACACTTGAAGAGAGAGATGGAGCATTGTATTTAGGATGGAAGAATCAACCTCTTGTCACTTCTTGTGCTTGGAGGTAACCGAATATAACTTTACTTGATTTGCGAAATTTCGAGAGATTAGATAATGTTTACAGGTTGCAGAATATATGTTTTGTAAAAGTAAAAACTCATGAACGGAAGAAAGAGTTTTCAAATGTTGTAGTAAGTAGTAGCAACTGTTGTTGTTGATGTTTAAAGTTTGTTTTTATATGTTCAAAGTAAACTACGAGTTGACATTGAAAACTTTTAACACACTATTTTGTTTTAATGTGAAAAATTAATGAGATTTTTTTTTTATTGTTTTGGTTTTTTACATATAACTAATATGACTCGCTCGCACCATGTGCGAGCACAAACAATATTACGATCGATTTTTTTTTAAAAAAATATCATTTATTTTAACAATAAATTTTATTATTAGAAAATCTATATCAGACTATTTACAATTTAATATAAGTATATAGATTGTTATACTTAACTTCTTATTAAAACATTTTTCTTTACATTATAACTCACAAATTTTCTATAAATAAAAAATCAACAATTTTATTTAACAATAATAAAATTATAACAAAATCTATATCAGACTATTTGTAATTAAATATAGATATAAACATTATTATATTTAATCTTTTATTAAAATATTTTATAGTTTATGCTAAAATAAATTATTTATAACAATCATATTTATTAATATTTAAAAATCTTCATAAATATTTTTATCTTTATCATCTTACTTTTTATTTTTTTATTCAAGGTTATATATATCTCATAAATAAAATTAAAATAAAATATAATTATATATGTATAGATATTATAGTTTTTTTATTTAAAGGATTTATCGTTTATATTTATCTAAATTTAAAATTCATATAGTTAAAACGAATTTGCTATATAAATTTTTATTATCCACAATAGTCATAGTTATCAATATTAAAAAATCATAATTCAAAAATATTTTTTTGTATTTATCATCTTATCTTTTTATTATCCGGATGATATATATCTGTAATAAAAATTAAATTTAAAACTAATATAATAAATAATAAAATTATAAATATAAATTAAGGTTAACATAGTAAAAACCTAATTTCATTAATGGCAAAATAGTAATCAACCATTTTGAGAGTAAATATAAGGCCAAAAACACTTCTTAATTAATATAAAGATTAGGGATGTTAATATAGGTTTTTGATAAATGGGGTTCTAATGGGTATGTGTTAAAATAAAAGTCTATTTAAACCCATTTAACATATTTTTGTGTGGGTTTACATAAGGTCATTTAAACTCATTTACTAATAGAATTTTTATATTAAATAAATGGGGACATATTAACCCATTTATACTTTGTAATCTTGTCAAAATTAAATTTTAAAATTATTTAAAATAGAAAATAACTTTATTGGTTTAACCAAAAAAACAAATAAATATAAATAAGGTTAATTTCACTTTTGTGGACAAAATCATAATTTTAACGAAAAAGACGGAATCACGTTTTTGACGGAACGCGGAATTATGTTTTTGACAGAACGCAGAATTACGTTTTTGATAGGAAACAAAGAATTACGTTTTGAAAGAAAAAAATGGAATCGCGTTTTTACGGAAAAACGCGATATAGCATTTTTCGATAGGTCTGAGCGTTCGGATACCTAAACCGTTCGAAAAATACAATTCCATGTTCTTGGCAGAAAAATTCAATTCCGCATTTTGGGCGGAAAAAAATACAAATCCACGTTTTTGGCGGAAAAATACAATTCTGTGTTTTTGGCAGAAAACGTAATTTCGCATTTTTTTGCGGGAAATGCAATTCCGTATTTTGGCAGAAAAACGTAATTCCCCGTTTTTTGGCGGGAAACACAATTCCCCATTTTTTTTTGCGGAAAAACTCAATACTGCGTTTTTGGCAGAAAACACAATTTCGTGTTTTTGGCGGAAAAACGCAATTCCGCATTTTTGGCGGGAAAATGTAATTCCGCGTTTTTGGCGGAAAAATACAATTCTGCGTTTTTGGCAAAAAATATTAGAATCACATTTTAACGAAAAATTTGAATCGCGTTTTTGCTAAAATATATTTTCTGAATATTATTAAATTTACTTATTTATAAAATAAATTATACAAAGTAAAAAAAAAATCAGATATTAATTGTTCGTGTAAATATATTAATATTAAAATAAAATAAAATTTATATAAGTTAAATAGATTAAATAGATTTAAATGTGTAAGTGTAAAATTAATGAATCTAAATGGATAAGTCCTATTAGACCTTAACTAAATGAGTTTTAAAAGTTTATGGTCTAAATAGATTTGAATCTAAGTAGGGTGGATATAAATGGGATGAGTTACCCATATTAACATTCCTAGACATAATCGATAAACTCTGTTCTTGTCGTTAACAAGCAGAAGAGTACGAAATTTATGAATTATTGTTAATGTTAAATCATACATCTAATTAACTAAGAGGTCAGGATATCAATATCTGCTAAAGAAAGGGAAGAACCGAAGAAGTATGTTGTATTGATCAACAAATGTATATGATATATATACAACAATCTGCGATCCCTAGAATATCACAACAAACATGATATATTCTAAGATATTCCCTAACTAGTTTAGAAGAAATATTATGTATATAAATAATCTAATATAGTGATAATCAATTTCAATCTATTTCGTACGCTCATGAAAAACAAGATTGTTCACAATATGGATCGCCGCTTAGTTGTCGCTATAAAATGGTACTCGTCGTGAGTACCTAATACCAATACTTCTGCTTTTTGAGCAATGACAACGTCCAAATAAGCTCATGCTGAGTATATGCCATAGTCATATATTCTTTTTCTGAGGATGAACATGAAACAATTTATTGCTTCTTAGTTTCCCATGACTTTAAAGAGTCTACAAGCATAATTGAATAACTAATGAGAGACTTTCTGGAAATGGACACGAAGCCTAGTCCGAGTCGCAATAAGTAGAGAGTGTAAGTGCACATTTCACAGGATAGAAAACTCCTTGACCCGCCACAACTTTAAGATATCGGACAACCCTTAACCACTTCCCAGTGGCGTAATCTAGGCGTCTGCATGAACTGAGCTAAAATATGAACCACATAAATCAGTTCTGGTCTCGTAATCACCAAGTAAACTAGTCGTCAGACAAGCCTCCTACATTGATGCGGATCAGAAAACAACTTCCACTCATCTTTTGCCAAACCATGGTTCTGCTCAAGGGGCGTATCAACACGTTTTGCTGCCGTCAATCCACATTCAGAGCTGACATCCATCACATATTTGCGTTAACAAATATATAACCCAGCCGCACCACGAGAGATCTCAGTACAAAGAATATATTTCAATGGACCGAGATATTTCATGTGAAAACATTCATTAAAATATGTCTTGAACCGAGATATGAGTGGTGAATCATTTCCAACAATGACCAGATCATCAACATCAACCAAGATATACATAACTGACTCGTCACAATGATATGTAAATAGCGAATAGTCAGAGTAATTCTGCGCAAATCCAAACTCCAACAATGATGTAGACAGCTTCGCAATTTGCACGGTGGAAGACGCATATAGACTTCTTCGTTGAGGTCACCATGAAGGAAGACGTTGTGCAGATCCATTTGGTGAAGTTCCCACTCCTTTGCAGCTACAACTCGTAATAAAATTCGTTGTCATTTTAACAACAGGTGCAAACGTTTATTTGAAATACATCCCCTACTTTTGGTTACTACCCATTGTCACCAGCCTAACCTTATAACGTTTGATCGTACCATTCGAAAGATACCTTATTTTAAGCATCCATTTTGATCCGATAGCATATTTTCCCTGTGGAAGGGTAATTATATCCCACAACATGTTTTCATCAAGGGTATTAAACTTATTGGAGATTGTTGTACGCTATTTGTGATCTTTAGATGCCTCCTTGTAAGACGTTGGTTCCTCATTTCCATTTATAGATGCAAGAAAACCTGACGCAAAGGAAAACACTGATCACAAGAAACATAGTTGGTGATAGGATATGTTACTCTGTCTGAGCAGAGTAAACCTCATAATCCTTGAACAACAATGACTGAGATCGTTGACGCTTGACACGAACAAGTTTGGATTCAAGACTAACTTGATCCAGGTGAGTGTGATCATGTCCTAAATCATTCCAACCAGCTCCCCTTGAAGCCATAGCTGTAACGCCTTCTTCCCATTATCCGCTGACCGACGAGCTGACCGACCAACAATCAAACAAGAACATGACCGTCCGAACCCGTGCATGCCAAACGAGAAGAGTTTGTCACAATATAAAAGCCAAAGACGGTCCGGTTTGAGACAATGGCTCGAACCAAACCATCTTTGCCCGGCACAAGTGATAACACAGAGAATTGTCCCAAGATCAAGAAACGCATAAATGAACATGCAGCTCAATCATAAGCAGAGATTTGTTCAGCAATTTTCATTAGCAATGGCAGACTTGATAACAATTGGAAACTTCAACATAGACAAGAGAGATAGATAGTTCTTCTCCAACAAGATGTGTCACTTATTTTCTGCGACACAACAAATTTGAGAATCAAATCTTGCAGGAGTTCCAACACGATCTCTTACATAACCTAACAACTTTCAATTACATAGAGATGAGCTATAAAAACTGATTTTAAGAAGTTATTCAAGAGAATATCCATATCAAGTATCGGAGAGATAAGAGGGAGAGGAGGAGAAGTACATGGGTCTCTGACAGTGCTATGGACGATGTAATCCTTCGAAAGGAGAAGATCGACGACGATCCTAAGAGGTATAAAAGACCCTTCAATGTTCTTTCTCCGATAATCATTCGACCCTTCCGAATTGGATCTGAGCTCCAAGTAATAACTAAATATAACAAAAAGGTCACTTGTTGAGCTATTTAATCATTAAATGAGAGTCTAAGAGGAGAAATTAGATGAATCCAAAAGAAATATGTTCTATGTAGTTGAATCTAAGATGAGTGAACTGATATCCTAAGAGAAGATCTGCTCAAACCTCATGGGGAAAACCAAGAAAGAACCTGTCGAATAGAAGATGATAGGAAGAGGGGGCTCTGATGGCAAATTTGAACAGCAACGCCTGCGGCGAGGCAGATCAACAGGGGAAAAAGTGTCGGTGGAGTAAAGTGAGAGTGATGACAAATTTTTTTTTTAATAGAGAGTGTGGGCATTTAACATCAATTAATAATAAATGATATAAAAATTATCATTGTGACGTCGTTTTATCAAATGATGTCAAAAATATCATTTAGTTTTAATTGTGACATTTTGCAAATTGACTTTATAAAAATGATGCTATAACACATCATTTTAGTAGTGCTTTAGTACTAATGGGAAATTTTGCAGTGGCCATATAATTAATTTGATTGTGAGGGATGGAATACTGAGATTGGTGAGAATGTGACTGCCATACGCAATGTTGTCGCATATATTAGATCTCATACAAATAGACTTAGGGCGTTTGAGCCTAAGGTTGACTCGAGTACAATGACAAGGGGTATTTTATCCTTGGATATTAAAACTCATTGGAACTAAACATATTTGATGTTGGCAATGGTTTGTAAGTTTAGATTCGCTTTTGACAAAATAGAGGTTGTGGATAACGATTTGTTTCGTTGAGTTTGACAATGGATCAAAAAGGGTTGGGGCTCCTCATTTTAGGGATTGTAATACGGTTGAGAAATTATGTTGGTTTCTTGTCATATTCTACAACTCAACATTGATAGTTTCAGCTAGGCCTGGGATTATAACCCGAACCGAGTTAACCGAACCGATCTGAACCGAGATTTTCGGTTCATGTTCGGTTAGGATAGCCAAACCGATCGGCAAAATTAAATTTTACACTCGGTTAACCGATCGGATCGGTTCGGGTAGGGAGAACCGAACGGTTAACCGAATAATGAGAACCCTTCAATATACCAGTCAGTTTAATTGTTTTTCTAAGTCATAAACCTGTGCGCTATATAAACTAACACGAGTAACATGACTTTACCGATGTGGGATAGTGATGAATATTTATGGGCTGATTTAATTACTTTACTTTCTAATATGGGCCAGCGAATTTCACTTGATTTAATGGGCAAGTAACACAATATTATTGATATATACTAACTCAAGCCCATGAAAAAAAGAAAACCCTAATGTTATTTTGTTCTCTTCTCTGTCGTGAGATGTTCCAGCCGCTCTGATTCTTTTTTCATCTCTTTTCTAGTCCTCTTCATTCTACGATTCCCATTCTCGCTCACTCAACCGCCATGGATGCTTCTTCTCTCTACTAAGAATCTTCTCCTTTCTTTCTAAACACACGTACGTTTTTGTTCTTTGCTTTTTTTTTTTTGAGATCTCAATACCCGAACCAAATAACCAACTCAACCTGATTTGTACAGATCTTACCCAAATTTTAACTGAAAACCGAAAAATTCGGGTTAATTTCGGTAAATATAAAAATAACCGAACTAACCGATATCCGAACCGAACTGAACCGTTATTAATTTCGGTTCAATTTGGTCAGATTTTTAAAAACCGAACTAACCGAAAAACCGAACTAACCGACCGGTTCGGTTCGGTTTATCCGAAATCGCAGGCCTAGTTTCAGCTTCACAAGTGCTACGAAGAAATATTCACCATAGTGACATATCTTGTGGATCTTAGCAACAGTGTGGACTAAGAATTGAAGAACAAGGCATATGAAATGTATAAAAAGTTTGACAAGTAATTGGGAAGGATTAAAAAATATCAACAAGATGTCGATTTTTGCTACAATTTTTGATCCAACAAAGAAAGTGGATCTTGCAAACATGTGTTTCGAGGATCTCTATAGGGAAGACAGTTTAGAGGCTAATGAAATGAATGATTTTGTTATTACTATTTTGAGAAGTCTTTTCACAAAGTACATTAGCAGATATGGTAGTGGTATTTGTTGGGATTATGTCCTGAAATCACATTGTACTTACTCTAAAGATAGTTGTATTGTCGAGATCGGACAATTCATGTGATACTGGGTATTCATAATGTTTTGCTAGAAACCGCTGATGACAAATGAGTTGTAACTCATTTCTAGTATCGTGTGAACCTAAAGGGTCACACACCTAAGCAAGTTGGATACGCTTCTGTAGGGAATTGATCATTGGCATATGGTCCGATCAATGTGTATTGGATACACATTGAATTCGTGTGTTAAGAGGTGTGTCGATCGATGCCATTGGTGCGTCGATCGATACAAGAGGTGTGTCGATCGTTGTCATTGGGTGCAACGATCGACACAAGGTCGATACCGTAACTGATGTTACGGTTTGTAAACCATGGGCCTATTTATAGGGGCCAGGTTACACGACCTAAACACAGAGCCGTCGCAGACAGTTTTTCTTGACAGAAAAACGGACCCTCTTCCTCCAGAAACACGCAGAGACTCCCAGGAGATCCGATCACCGGTACTAGCATCCCGGCGGATTCCAGCTTGTGTGTGTGTGGACTACGATAGAGGCGCAGCTATTGAGGCGCTCTAGATCTCGTTTACCTGCTCCAATTTCCGCTGCCAATCTCCAGGTAAACACGAGGTTAGTTCTTATATTCAACCACCTAGACCCTGGATCCTAGGGATTCCAACAGTGGTATCAGAACCATATGGTTTAATCGATTGAATCAGTATCCTAGAATTCGATTAAAATGTTATTTGATTGAATTGATGCGAGCTAGGATTCGTTTTGATAATAAGAATCTCGGATTTGTTAACATCGAAAACGAAGAACTGTGTTTTCGCACAGTGTCGATCGACACAAGTTTGTGTCGATCGATACACTGCGAAAACGATGAAAAATATTTTAGGGTTTTCGCACAGCATCGATCGATGCACTGGGTGTGTCGATCGATGCAACGCGAAAATGAAAAAGGATATTGTGTTTTCGCATAGCGTCGATCGACACAAGTTTGTGTCGATCGATGCATCGCAAATTCGCCTATTAAAAAAATGGGTTTCGATTTAGAAATCGCACGGTGTCGATCGACGCACTGGGTGCATCGATCGACACAGGCTGTGCGAAAGGATAGATCGGTTCAATTGGATTGAACCGGTTATCTCGCATGGTTATGTTGGTTTAATTCGATTAAAATTCCCTGATACCCTACTGTATCGATCGACACAGGTTTAGTGTCGGTCGACACAGTCCTTGCGATTGGTTAATCAGTTCAATTGGATTGAATTGGTTATCATTCTTGGTTAAGGTAGGTCAGATTGGTTTAAATTGGATGAATTGATTCAATTGGATTGAATTAGTTATCTCAGTTGGAATAAACCGATTTGATTAGTTAAGATCAGTTTGCTTGGATAAGTCGGTTCAATTAGATTGGACCGGTTATCGCAATTGGTCTATGACCGGTTATAGGGTTGGTAAAGGTTGCATATCAAATGTCGACCAAGTGTGTCAGTCGATGCGCGTGGTGACGATGCGAACCGTAATCGTTTGGTTTTGAACCAGATGATTGAATAACCGAACCAAATGACCTAACCCACTTAAATTAGAACAAGTAAAACTTAATTGAAATTAAAAGTTAAAAATGTTCTAAACCTATTTAATACACATTGGATGTGTGTTAGACCGAAGCTTAGTTATTCAATATGGTCAACTGTCAAGACTCGTTTCGTTGTTGGATAGTCTTGCCAAGAGCTTGGTGTCCACAATTACATGAGTAAGGCAGGTAGTAGTGTTGATGGTCTTGCAATGCTTGACATCAACTATTGCATGACCTAAGAGATTGAATTACTAATCTTTTAAAGTTCCATTTCCTCAACTAAATATCAAGTGATCTTGATGTCTTGCCCAATCTTGTCTACTGTCAAGACTCGTGTCGTTTGTTGGATAGTCTTGGAGTCCTTGGTATCCATTGCAACATGAGTAAGGCAGATGGTCATTGATAGACTTGCAGTGCGACTGTCAATGATCACAAGACAGAAGAGATTGGTTTACTTGATTTGGCTATCAGAAGTTCTGGGCCCAGAGACATCAGAGTGGATGAGACATGGAGTGTCTCATCTGCGACCAAGAGTTGTACTGAGTACAATTAGCAATGGTTTGCTTACCTAGATTACCAAACTCTGGATAATGACGAGTCGTCCACTCAGATTTTAGTGATATATGGATCTTGGATTATTATATTCATAGAGGAAACGTTGTTTGAATATAATGCGAGTTTTCTTATTGGATAAGATTCCTCATTTCCTGAAATCATAACTAAAATTTTCTTTGATTAAAATTTTCAGCCTATGTCTAAAACTACCTTCTAGTTACGACCCGTCCTTGAGAAGGACAAGTTAAATGGGTCAAATTTTCTGGATTGGTATCGCAATTTGAGATTAATCCTCAAGCAGGAGAGTAAGGACTATGTCCTTGGAAAAGCTCTTCCAGAAAGGCTTGGGGCCAATCGCTCGAATGCAGTATATAATGCTTGGAATAAGCATTATATTGATGTGGTAGATGTGTGTGGTCTGATGTTGGCTACCATGAACTCGGACTTGAAGAGTCAATACGAGAACATGGAGTCGCCAATAGAGATGATCACCAGCCTGAAACTTCAGTTTCAGGATCTGGCACGAGTTGAGAGATTCCAGTCGGTGAAGTCTCTCACTGGATGCAGACTACCAGAGGATGTTCCGGTGAGTCCTCATGTCATTAAAATGATGGGTTACGTTGATAACCTGGGGAAACTGGATTGTCCTGTCAGCTTAGAGTTGGCAACTGACATCATTCTGCAGCCACTGCCGTCAAGCTATGATAATTTCATTAAGAACTATATCAAGAAAGGCTTGACGAAGACGTTGACTGAGCTGCATGGCATGCTCAAAACAGTAGAGCAAGACATCATAAAGGGTAAAAGATTTGAGAAATCTTATGTTGACAAGGGTAGAGGCAGGGCCGTCCAGATTTGGAATCAGGATAAGCCTGTGTCATCTTATAAGCCCAAGTACGGCCCATCTGGTGTTAGAAAGTGCTTCTACTGTAATGAGTATGGGCATTGGAAGAGAGATTGCATTAAATTCTTGGAAGATTCACAAGAGATGAAGAAGATGTATGGTACTTCTTCATCAGGTATTGTGTTATTAATTCAAGTTCTACATATGTATTGGATACTAGTTGTGGTACTGATATTTTGGAAATATGCAGGGCCTAAGCAACAGTAGAACGTTGAAGAAAGGACAAGTGGAACTGCGTGCCTAGTATGGAGCAATGGTTGCTGCATAAGCCGTAGAGATTCTGCACTTGTAGGAGCCTTTCAAGTTTGGTTTTTGAATTAAGTAATTGTTATTATGTACCTGTTTTATGCAGAAATGTCTTTCATTTTCTTGTAAGAATTTGAATGTTTTTCATTCTGATCAAAGACAAGTTTTGCTCTTTTGATCTTAATGAAATATCACATAGTAGCACCCCTTTTGAAAGGGTTTTATATCTTAAACCAACATACGCTTAAATATAACATAAGTATCAAATGATTCAAGTCTGATAACTTGAACTCGATTTTTCCTCAGCATAGTCAAATTGACCAAATAGAGCGCAGCGGATTCAGAAGTTCCATAGTTATGGGCTTCAGTTTCATTTGATTATAAATCAATTGAGACATGAATTCTGCTTGCTGGGCCAAATGACTAAGGCTTCTTTAGCAGAGCTAAAGAGACGGGCCAGAGGCTCGTTGGGCCTTACACATACTGATGTATGCGGCCCAATGAGCATTAGTGCCAAAGGAAAAACTTCAATACTTCATTGACTTATTGATGGCTTCAATAAGTATGATTGTGTTCAGTTGATGAGACACGAGTCAGAATCCTTTGGAATGATCAAAGGAGTTTCAGAATGAAGTATAAAACCGATTTGACAGAAGTATTGATATCCTCGATTAGATCGCGGAGGAAAATACTTGAGTCAAGAATTGAGTGATCATCTAAGTGAGTGTGAAGCCATATCATAGCTCTTTTCTCCTAGAAAACCTGAATGGTGTTTCTGAGAAGAATGAATTGGATCTTATTGAATATGCTCCGATTAATGATGAGTCACATGAATCTTCCATTATTATTTTAAAATACGCTCTAAAATGAACATGTTTACACTAAATAAGTTTTCTATCAGAATCAGTGAAAAACACCACATTGGATGTGGACTGGGTGATTTCCAAATACGTTTTTCTGATTAATTGGGATTGCAAGGTTTGTGTAAGACAGTCGTCAACAAACAAACTTGAACCCAGATCTGATAAGTGCTACTTCGCTGGTTGTCCTAGGGAAACCGAGGCTTAGTACTTTTGCAACCAATCCGAGGACAAGGTTTTGTTGTTCGGAACTCTGTTTTTCCAAGAAGAACAGTGGGAGTAAAAGTACAACTCGAAGAAATTCGAGAAACACAGAAGGCTGTTCAACCTGTTGAGGGAGAGCAGCGGTTAGATCTACAGAGTGCAGTAGGATCTACACCTGTGGAGCCTGAAGTTCGCTGATCCTAATGGATCCGTCACTAAACCGAGGGTGATTCCTCGTGACCGATTGCCGTGATCTGTTGATCATTGTAAAGGTGACGAACATGCGAAATTCAAAGAAGCGAAGGTGAGCCCCAACTCCGAAAAATTGGCTAGTTATGCATGTTACCTTCACTGATTGAAGCAAGCATCTTGGAGTTGGAATCTATGTTCTGTTAAAACGGTCAAAGTCTTTGACTCGATCAGGAACGAATAGAAACAGTGCGTTTACAAGTAAACTAGTGGGAGCGTAATTGCAATTCTCACACTGTATGTAGATAGCATACTTAATCTCATAAACGACGTTCCGACGCTAAAGTCTTGTCAAGATTTGGGTCGGAAGTCAATTTTAACGATGGACATGGGAGAAGGCCGTGAAAGTTCTTGGAATAATGATCCATTGGAATGGATCAGAAAGGCTAATTGGATCGTGTCAAAATCCTTATGTAAATAAGGTATTGGACAGTTCAAATGTGCTTGATTCCAAGAATGGCTTCATACCAAAGGTCTTATGGCAATAATCCAAGCGAGATGCAGTGTCTTGGACACTGACTGAGCTAGTAACAATATTAGCAAGATGAAGTGTTTTGAAACACTAGCTGAGCTATTATTAATGAGTGTGATTGCTAATGCTGATGCAATAGAATCCATCATGAATGCCATATTTTGCGCTCGTCTAGATGCAACTTACGCATAAAGCATGACGAGAAAATACCAATATGTTCCGGTAATAGTCACTGAACAGTTACCAGAAATATCCCAAGTGTTTGAGGAACACTAAGGATAGGTTCGTGGTGAACTGATAAAGTTACGAACCAGTTGAAAGTAGTTAGACGGACAAAGACGATTCCCGGTTCACACCTGGTTATGTCTCTTTGTCTGAATAGCGGTGCTATCTGTTGGAAAGGCTCCAAGCAGTGGACCGTAGAATAGTGCTCTTATCCGAATGACGGTGTGGTTTGTTGAAATCGTTTCAAGCAATAACACCGCAGTCTCTCCCACAACCTAAGCACCCGATTTATTCTGTTGATGTAGGTATAAGATATCTAAAGAGATGATATTGATTCTAGTGGGAGTAACTTTAGTTATGTTATAGTCTTTACATAGACATGCCATGGTAGTGTTTATGTAAGTCAAACTGACATCAGTATTATTTAATTATTGGATAATTAAATAATGGTCCCAAAGTACTTTATGGTCATCATATAGGTCATCAAGTTGAGGACTTGATCATGAAACCCTATAAGTAAAAGATGACATAAATTATGATTGTCCCTAGTCAAGATTATCAAAGTGGGACACTGACAACCGCGAGAGACTAGCTTGTGAGGTGACTGTTGACTAAGTTTCATGGAGTCAATGATATGAGTATCACAGTCAGTCACATAGATATATGTTGGTGAACATATGATCGGACATGACCCGCTAATGAGAACTCTACAGGATAGTCATATATGTGTCATGAGAGTTTCTCATTACGACTATAAAGTATAGTCCTTAGATCTGAGTTCATCATGCTTTCTAGCATATGAATTGGTGCGCTTTGACCTTGTCAAACGTCGTTCCGTAACTGGCGGCTATAACGGCATTGCTTATGCGTATCATGAAGTATGTGTAGAAACAGGGATGGAACAAGATGAGATTTGTCCCTCCTATAAAAGGAGATAAATATCTCAGGGCCCATCGAAGATTTGATACTGAGAAAATGCATGGCCGTGCTCAAACGAGGTGATTGTCAGTCGTTTGTTTTATCAGTATAGATCAGAAGTTCGATGAACATGATATTGGCTATAATAAGGATGACACAGTTTCTTGCCTTATGCCATATCGAGATATAACGACAAAGGGATTATGGGAATAGATGATTCCAGTACAAGTGGGAGATTGTTGGGATGATGTCCTGAAATCACATTGTACTTACTCTAAAGATAGTTGTATTATCGAGATCGGACAATTCATGTTATACTGGTTAGTCATAATGTTTTGCTAGAAACCGCTTATGACAAATGAGTTGTAACTCATTTCTAGTATCGTGTGAACCTAAAGGGTCACACACCTAAGCAAGTTGGATACGCTTCTGTAGGGAATTGATCATTGGCATATGGTCCGATCAATGTATATTGGATACACATTGAATTCATGTGTTAAGAGGTGTGTCGATCGATGCCATTGGTGCGTCGATCGATACAAGAGGTGTGTCGATCGTTGTCATTGGGTGCAACGATCGACACAAGGTCGATACCGTAACTGATGTTACGGTTTGTAAACCATGGGCCTATTTATAGGGGCCAGGTTACACGACCTAAACACAGAGCCGTCGCAGACAGTTTTTCTTGACAGAAAAACGGACCCTCTTCCTCCAGAAACACGCAGAGAATCCCAGGAGATCCGATCACCGGTACTAGCATCCCGGCGGATTCCAGCTTGTGTGCGTGTGGACTACGATAGAGGCGCAACTATTGAGGCGCTCTAGATCTCGTTTACCTGCTCCAATTTCAGCTGCCAATCTCCAGGTAAACACGAGGTTAGTTCTTATATTCAACCACCTAGACCATGGATCCTAGGGATTCCAACAGTATTTTCATCAAATGTCCAACCATCTCAGTTTACACAATCTTCTCAGTCATCGCGCGAGCAGTCAATTGAAAAGATGATGATGGTTTAGGTTATAAGAAGATTAATTTTAGGTACAAAAATAATTAAACGAGATAGGAGTTAAAGATAAAAGGGGATGAATTGGAACGTCTTAGCTTTGATATGTGTTTTGTTTTGCACTACATGAACTACATCTCTTTGAAAGACACTCACTCTATTTATTTAGGACTTTATCAATTTGATTTTGAATGTATGAAACTTGATTTCTATGTTTCTTATTTGTGTGCTTGCAATTTGAGATATGTAAACGTTTTGATTTTATGTGTGAATGTATGACACTATTTTGTTTCACTTATTATTTTTTAATTTTTTTTGTCACACACACATATATATACAAATTTTAGATTTATACTTATTGCGAGCCAAATATATGAACTTATAGTAACATCGATTATTAAATTATCTGGTATAAATGGTCTAGAAGAGTTATTCAGTTGTTAACATGTTTTACTTAGAATACTAAATCCAATTTTAACCCGACAGATCTTGATTCGAACTTTTTTTTTTGTCGGCTACTGATTTTATTAGAGAATAGGCCCAATGGGCTTAGTACAGAAGAGACAAAAATTACATGGGCTAGGGAAACTAAACGGACCAAGCGGCCCAAACAAAACCTAGACAACTCGTGAAGATTCCGGGACAGCCATGTAGGGTGTGACTCACAGACACGCGTCCCACCCCATTAATTTCGTCATGCACACCACCACCGGTAGGTGACGCGATTCACCGGCACCGGAGGATCTCATGCAATTTGAGACTCGTTATGACGATCTATCACCGATGGAAGGAATCGTCGACCGAAATTGCGATATAGATAGATAGCTCCGCTCATCAAACCACCATGGATTTGGAGAAGAGGAATCTCCGATTGGCCCAATATACTGACCAGAAAATGTGTTCCGAGCAGTTGGGTCCAACCAAGCACGCCGCATTAACATTCCGTGGGGGACACAAACCTCGAAAACTTGTTCCCAGTCAATAGAGTGACGCTAGGAAGTAAGAGATACGCTTGAGCCGACGAGTCTGAAACCACCTGAACATATCGATTTTTATTGTGTGGCATAGAAAGCCACAAGCCGAAGTCGCCGAGGATGGCGAAGAAAAAATCTGGGAATAACCCGGAAGCTTAAGACCGGTAGAAAACGAGAAAACAAAACCGGTAAAGCACCGAGAAAAAAAAACACACCAGACAAAAGTATAATACAGGGTCGGACCACCAGTGTGGCTGTAGAAGCCCAACAGAAAAGCAAAAATTCTTTGACGGCCAACTTTTTAGATAGAAGGGAGAGAACAAATGCCTTCTCCTGCTCGAACATTTAGAAGCCGCACATAAGATTGATCCCACCAAAATTGTTTTAAAAAACACAAAAACAGATAAAATTAAAATTTGAGAAGGGTTTTAGGTATAGGTCATCGTAGCCACCCCATCAACACACAATTCATAGTCACCGATTTTTTTTTTTCTTCTTCTTCTTCTTCTTCCATCATCGCCCTCAAACAAATGGTTCGCTCCAAAGCTCCTGGAAAGAAGCAGCAAATTGATTTCAAGGTTCTTTTATTTAAATTGTCTCTTTTCTTATGTATAAGTGTTTGATGAATAATAGTTGGGTCGATTTTTCTTTCATATCTATTTTGCAGAAAATCAAGAGAAAGCTCGGGAGAAAATTACCTCCACCAAATAATGCAACTAATACAGAGATTAAATCCAAAGGTATATATATATATATATATATCTGCTTTGTGCTGCAAATTCAAACTTAAAAAAAGAAAAAAAAATAATTCCTCTTAATTAGCTCAAAATTGCCTGCTTATTTGCAGCAATTACAATTCGTGAGCAAAGTGTGGCAGCTGAAAAGAATGGCTTTGCTACAAGTAAGAAAAACTTGACCCTGCAGGAGCTTCTAGGACGAACTTCTCATCACAATGCTAACGTTCGCAAAAGTACTTTCCTCTCCTTTAAATGTTTAATTATACGAAGGGAAGCTACCTGCAGATCAATTTTGGTTTTTGTCTGTGTAGATGCATTACTTGGTATCCAAGATCTTTTGAAAAGTCATCCAGCTGAGCTACAGTTAAATAAATATGCTACCATAGATAGTCTTAAGGAACGCATTAGTGATGGTGATAAGCAAGTGAGAAAGGCTTTTTATGAACTATTTCAAACACGGATCTTTCCTTTGTGTAAAGAAGAGGTATGTTATTCTAACTGGTTTGCTGTTGCTTTTGCTCTGCAAGATGTGAACTTTGAAATGTATCATGGTTTCTAGCCCCTTGCTTATATGCATCCTCTTTTTATAATCAGGACAACCAGGGCCTTATGGTGTCACGTTTGATGCCATCCATATTCCGTGCTATGGTTAATTCATCGATTGATGTCCGTTTGATGGCTTTTGATTTTCTCCACCTTGTTGTGAAATACTACCCTCCTACGTTTTCCTTATATGCTGAAAAGGTGTGTGTGTCTACTTTTGACTCTACTATTTTCGTTTCTTTTTATTCTTGCAAAGACGTTCCCTGAAATTTCCATGGATGCTGCAGATTCTTAAAAACTACACAGATATCATTATTCAGATAAACCATTTTTATGTGCAAGATAAAATCAATCTAAAGGGAGCTCTTTCCGGGTTGACACATTGCCTGTCCCTGTTGCCATGTGATGAGAGCGACACCAAAAGGGTAACAAAATTCATTTTCTCTAAGTAACATTAGCAATGTTCTCAATTGAATATATTTACTAAGATGTCTTTAATTTTGTAACACTCGCCTGGGAATGTGCTCTGTAACTGTTTCTTTTTACATTCTGTGCCCTTTTGTAGGGACTTTTACAGAATGAACCGCTACTCGCCTATGAGCAAGATGCTGCAAAAGAATGTATGTGCCATCCGTCTTCTTTTTCTCATCACTAGGCTATTGCTCGTGTCATGTTTTCTTGAATGTTTTTTTTTACGGGTTCTTATAGGTTTTGCCCATGTATGTGGGACATTGAAGGAGATTGTTGGAGCATTAATCAATTGTCACCAAGATTTCATTCCATTGCTTCATGCTCCACGAGGATTGGATGCACAATCATTAATCGATTGCGTACAATATATCCTTTGCAGCATACGTTATGCGATCAAGTTCTCTATTCGTAGGCACACTCAAAGACAGACTGCATCTGAAGAAGAAGTTACTATTATGAAAGACATTGCATCAATGTTATCAAAAAAGTTACTTGGTTCTTTTCCCCTTAATCCCGTAAACTGTTTTTCTGAAAGGGTATGAATCACGCCTATGTTTAATAGTTAAAATTCCCCCTTGCCACTGTTTGTATTCTTCCTAAGGACCTAGTTGATTGTTTTATTGACAGAATGATGAAAGCTACTTTAGCCTCAACGGTATATTGACAGAAATCTTTTTGGAAGTACGTGAATGGAGCCACCTTCCTTGTGATCTTTCCAATAGATTTCTGGAATTTATTGAGAATGCTCTACTAGGCAAGGTTAGCTCTCATTACTATATAACTCAAGCTGATTGGTTTTCAATGAATATATTTCAATTTTCCATCCCTCCCAACTTCCTTGCAGATCACCAGGAGCATTAGTAAACCTTTTCCCGAGAAGACTTTACTTGCACTCGTGCCTTTTGTTCCAAAACTTACTTTGAGGGTGGACCGTGATTGGAGAGATAATCTTATGCAGGTTCGTCTACACTTTCTCGGCTCCTTTGATAGCTAGCAGCAGTAACCTCATGTCCATTTATATTTTTCAGGCGTTTACTATTACCTTAAGCGATTGCAAACCAGAGTCTCCACTTAAATTAGCCTGCATTTCAATCGTTAGAGACCTGACTATCCCTGTAAGTAACTTTTTTCATGATATGATGTTCAGTCTAAATTTCCACGCACATTGATGAAATCTAAAATCTGTTTTCTTGTCTGCAGAATGGAGATATCCTTTATCCCAATGATCCAACCGTAAATAACTACCAGCGTGCTTGGGTCAACAAACTTCCATCACTGCTTAATCAGTTGGGTGATAAGCATCCCATATCTACCCAGGTGCTAACACATGACTAATACAATGATATTGTCAATCCGTTTTTGATCAACTAGTCTCATGTTTACCGTTTTTGTAACTTTTGTTTTACTTGAGGTTGTTTTGCAAATTTTGCTCGACCTTGGGCGAGTTGGGTTTCTGAAGAATGCTTCCCCCACATTTGAGGAAGACGTCAGAAACTTCTTCAACCCTTATCAGGGAGAAGGTGCTGCAAAACAGAAAACTGTATTATGAGATTATTTCCTAGTGTGACTAAAACTAAAAATCGGTGCCAGGTGATATGCCTGGTGGACCATTTGCAAGTCTCCCCAGGGAAGCCCAAGAACTCGCTCTCAGTTTCCTTTACTACTTCACCATAGACAATTTCAGCTCCCCTATGCTGAGAGCAATAGTTTCATGCTGTTTATGTGAGTATCTCACATTTCTTTCCTTTCCTGATGACTCAACTTTGTAAAAGTTGATGACAGATAATGACGAAAAGGGTATTAACCGCATATTGTAGATGAACAACTTGAACCAGCTGTGTTGTATGGGATAGTGGAAATTCTTCACACTTCCTATCGAGATGGATATATCCAGATTACAGATCATTTTAGTTTCTTCATCACCTTGATTGCACGTTTGAAAGTTGCCCCTGGAGGTTCTTGTCATGAATCTGCAAGTTTTCTATAATCAATGCTCTGTTTATAGCTTTACCTTATTATTATCATCATGGCTTTATGTTCACTGCAGAGTCGGCGATTGAGTGTGATGAGCGGCGGGAGACAACATTTAAAGGACTTACAAACCTTGTGTGCTCATGCTTGTCGGGAATGGGTGATAGCTCTCTTGTCCTCCAGACTCTAGAGAAAGCATTTGTGGAACAAATAGTAAGTTTAGGGCTTTTTGATAATTGCACTTATTATGTAAAGACTTGATCGTATAGTTAATTAATGGGTGGTGCAGATTTTGAAGCCTGCTTTGGACAATGGGTGTGGCTTACTCAGGATGATCTGCACGTTGGACTCTAAACCTACCAGACTTTCTGAAAGCAGTGTGGCCACTCTAAGTGAATTCTTACCGGGATATTTGATGGATATAGTCAATGTGAGCACTTGCTTCCGTTTAAAAAAAAATTAAAATTAAAATCTTATGGGATTTGACACATCTCTTCTTGCCAGTGTATAACAGAAGATAAGGAGAAGTCTTCTCACCTTTACATACAAACATGTCTCTACTATTTAGTACCTTGCTTTTTCATGTTTGACCGGAGCTCCAAACTCACAGAAGAGGTTCTAAAAAGAATGCAATTAATGGTTAGTGAAAACACTAAAGCCATGCTGGAATCCTCGGTCCAACAAGACACCTCATTGAATTTGATACAATGCGTTGTCTCTGTGATCCTGCTGATGCACAACGACGTCAAAGCTAGGAAGATAATATCATCGTTCAAGTCAGAGATTGATTTGATTCTGCACAACGTTATCACCTTGCAGGTGATGATTTGATTTTTTTTTCTTTTTCTACTCACTCTTAACGTCATATCTTGCAAATCCATGTAGCTGATTGAGTTTTTTTTACCTCTTTATTTTTTTTTTGCAGTCCTCGAGCTTGACTGTAGAAGGAAAGCATATGATGAAAATTGCAGGAGAACGACTTAGGATTGCATCCAATAGCTTAGTAAGTTGTACAAATGTGGCATAGAATGATTTGTGCACCTCTCGGTTGCTAAAAACTATATTGTGACTTTTCTTTTCTTGTTTGGGAAAGCACCAAGTTTAATGACAATTTTGTGTAGAATATTATCCTTTGGTTAAGAATGAGTGGAGTGGAAATACTTTTTTTTTTTCCTTTCATCTCCAAAACTACGATGTGGCTAGCTTATAATTTATGTGTCACTTTTTTCTTTCTATTTGTTTTGACACCGTTTAGCTTATGGTCAATTCTCTATAATGGCACCAAAAACTAGGGTTGTTACTAAAATAACAAGGAACAAAATGTACTGAAGTAGCATTCATTAATAAAGAAAAAGACTAATCTATCCCTTTATAACCTATAATTAATACTGTTATAGGTGTCCTTCCGAGTGCTGTAAGATCAGATGATATGTCCATAGCTGTATCACAAACACAAAACAGCAGCGCATGCGCATATTGGCTTCAAAAAGTACTCAACACCATGATCTAAGTTGAAACTTACTATGGTTGGCATGTCTATGCACACCTCATATCCCGCCAGTCACAAAAACTTGGATGCCAACCTACAACAGCCAAAAATTCCTCTGAAATGCAACGAATGGTACCAAAACTTCGAAAGAAATATCCTCCTAGGAAACTACCATCGAAGCAAAAAACAAGGTTGCGGATACTGTAGTTGCACCGTTTCTTCTTGTAGCCACCTGAACAAAAAAAAACATTTAGGCAATATCTGGATGACCAAACAGTCCAGGATAGAGATGCCGAAAAGTAAATCAAGTGTTGGTCTAATTAGAAAAGCAAGTTTGAGGTAGGTTGCTTAAATTGATGCACTTTGATTATATGAAGTATTGTATGATATATTTCCTATATGACTTGAGTAAGCAAATCTTAAACTAAACAATAGACAAGTTTTATGTTGTTTTTTTTTTGTACTGGTGAACATAATGGTGGTGCAATAAGTAGGAAAAGCCACCAGAAATGACTCACAACATGGGCTATGTCCCTGCCTGCGGTCTTTTGAACACTTTTTCCCAGAGACGCAAGACGTTCTATGTAATGGCCCAAAACACGGCCCAAAAATTTCTTTGGAAAAGAAGGAAAAGCCCAGCCCAATTAGCCAAGCCCATTTCCTTTTTCCTAAAACCCTAGCCCCTAGCCTATAAATACCAGCCCCCTAGCCCCTAGAAACCTATTCTTTTCTCTCTGCTGCGAAGCTCTGTCGGAGTGCGAAGTTAACCAAAGCCCTAGGAGCCACTATTCACGTTTTCGAGCCTCCCTTCGATCCAGGTAACATTCGAACCCCGTAGATCTGAGTTTTCGAAACCCAAAACCTGTTTTCAATCGTTTTCTAAAAAACATCCCGAATCCCGAGAAACCGAGCCTACCACCGTGACCGCCTCGACGAGACGAAGCCGGAGCCGCCAACCGATCGCCGATCCGCCGCCGCACGCGCCCACACGCGCCCACACGCGCCGGAGGGAGTCGGGCGCGTGAGATCCACGCGCGCCGGAGGAGCCGACGTGCCGGAGCCCACGCGCCGCCGCCGGAGCCGCCCGCCGCCGCCACGCGCCGCCGCCAACCACCGCCCAGAGCCGCCGCCGCCGCCGGAGATCCGCCGCCGACCACCGTCCGGAGCCGCCGTCACCGCCGCCGGAGCCGCCGCCGTCGCCGACCGTTGACCGCCGCCGTTGACCATTGACCGCCGCCGTTGACCATCGGTCCGGTTTGGTTGGTCCGGTTCGGTTTGCCCCAATTGATTTTGATTTTCGGTTTAATTCAATTGACTTCGGTTTAGCCGGTTTTCCTAAAATTGATTCTGATTCCCGGTTTAGCCAAACCGGTTTCCAATTGATTTTTGATTTCAATTTCGATTCGGTTCGAACCGGTTTAGGTTTAAAACTACCAAACTTCTTTCTTTCGTATCTAGCCCGTCTTAAACCCGATTCGAGTGATTCAAAAGCCTAAGTTGATCTATTTCTCGCCCTCTTTCCAGATCTGTCGTCCGTTCGGTCTCAGGAGCTTCCTAAATTACGAAAATGCCCCTCTTTGGCCAAGGTGAGGATCGGTTCATGACCCTTGCTTGCCTATTCGATTCCGGACGATAGTCCTTTGTTAATAATGTCTTTCTTAGGTAGTGTAGAGTAGTATATGCGCATGATGTGATTGATTGTGGAACATAGAATGCTAGGTTATCGCTTAAACCGAAAACGTTGTTTGTGTGTGATGGACTCGTATTCTCTTAGAACTGTGGTAGGGCCCCCGAAAGGGTGTTTGGTGGCGGCTTGCGTATAACGAGTTTGGTACGCAACCCTTGTGTCGTCGGGAGGGGGTTTTGGCGAGCCCCCCAAGAGAAATAAATTTGGGTACCGGGGCCAATGGCGGGCTTCGGTTTTCCCTGGGAATTGTTTGCGCTTCGTGCGGAGTAGATGTCCTTCGGGACGTAGGTTGCGTGGTGAAAGCCTTCGGGTGATGATTGTTGATTGCAAGATCTTATTAGCTTAGGACTTGTGCTTCGTAGTTGTGTAGCGTAAGTTGGGATCGCGGGTTCCTTAAATCCGCCCCTCACTGGGTAATTGTGTTTGAAATAATTGCTCAGTCCTCCTTTTCCTTTCCCCTCTGCCCCGTTTTCTTGCAGGTCCGGATGCGGGATTGATTCGATCGGGTGATGACATTGGTGTATTTGAATCCGAAGAGAGCGCCGGGTCCTGGGACAAGTTGAGAGACATCCCGGTTGGACCATAATGGGCTCCACGGGTGTCCTAACGCCGCGTCTCCGGTTTAACCGGGAGGCGGGTGTTACAATTTGGTATCAGAGCCTAGGTTAAGATCTCCCAGTCCTATCCTGGGAGATCAGCTTTCGTAGTTTTCCCAAAAACCTGATTTCAATCTTTTCCAAAGCGTTTGCGAAAACTTTTTATAAAAGGATACGTTGTGAAAACCCTTTTCAAACACCAATATACATTGCTGATTATCTCCTGTGGTGACCTCTCTTAGTATCTCTTTTTGCAGGATGTCTTCTGACTCTAGTTCTGATTCGGGGTCCGAGTGGGCACCAAGCCCCACCAGTGTCTTGCGCAACCGTGTTTCGACCAAGGCAGAACCACCAAGGCAGAGGAGACGTCTCACGATTGGGGCCCCAGCCGCGACCGCGGGACCCGTCCGACCACCCACCCCGCACCCTAGGGGCAGACTTGATTTTCCGCCAGTTGGGACTTTTACGAGACCAGTAAGAGGCAGGGGACGACCACGGAAGACGCCTATCGTTGCACCGGCAGCACGTGTGGACCCAGTGGAGCCAACCATTGCAAGAAGGCCAGGGAAGGAGCATGTGGTTGAGGAGAGTCATCCGGATCCGCCAGCTCATGTGTGCTTCATGACTGTGCGCCCCTCGAACCAGTGTGACCCGGCTTTCCCGGACTTGAGACCAGGAGTGACCCCGCAGGCAGATGGCGCCCCGGGATCGTCGACCACGAGGACACCGGCGCAGGCACCCTCTCGGGACGTTCCCCGACCGTTCCAGATGGTGGGTATGAGTGTGCAGGAGTACCTAGATGCATTTATCCTTAGGGCCGACTGCACCTATCCCCGATCCCCGGCCCATCTGATGACCATATTTATGAGTGGACTATTACCGGAGATCCGTCAAGGGATGACAGATGGGAGTGAGTACGGAGAGTACGGACTGGTTGAGATGGCTGCTAGATATGCAGAGGCGGTGGAACGGAACCAGATGGATCTAGTGTACCGACAGCAGGTGAGAGAGGGACGTCAGAGAGATGAGGATACCCGACACCGTGTAATGGCTGAGCAGCAGGCCACTTGGAACAAGGAGCTGCGACGGAGACAAGAGAGTGCAGATCGTGACTGGTTGAGAGAGCAGCAGCTCGCCTTAGCCCGGTCCCGAGAGAGGTTTGAGAGGCATCGGGCAGAGTGGGCACAGCAGCGGGCCACCTGGGAGCAGGAGCGAGAGCAGAGAAGACAGCGAAGGCAGGAAGATCAGGACTACGCCTGGTTGGATAAGCAGATGGACATACCGGAGCAGGGACCAGATGAGTTCGATCGGCAGCCGACTGCACAGAGTCCAGAGCATGCAGCAGCAACACCAGTGATCACCATCTCAGATTCAGAGCCAGATTCAGACCCTTCAGAGGATGAGGATGCGTCAGGACAATTGTATCATGGCGACCAGGACCTCGAGCATCAGACCCCGGGATCGCCGAGTGGCTAGAGTCGGAAGACCTAGGCGTTGTTAGGAGTAGGGCGTTTTATTTATTACTTATTTAGTTGGTGTTGGTTTTGAGTTCTTTTATTTTCAGCGGTTTCGCGTAGTCAGCTTGTTTTCATTCCATTCATTAAGACCTTTGTAGTCCTACGCCGATTGGTCTATCTATTCGTTTTTTTTTCTTTCCAATCGTGCCTTACCGTTCGGACGTTCCGTAGTCATTCAACTCCTCTGATTGTTCTAACCCTTGAGTTCTGTAGCGACCGAGAAACCGAGTCCTTCAGAATTCGGGACGAATTCTTTTCAAGGGGGGGGAGAATTGTAATGGCCCAAAACCCGGCCCAAAAATTTCTTTGGAAAAGAAGGAAAAGCCCAGCCCAATTAGCCAAGCCCATTTCCTTTTTCCTAAAACCCTAGCCCCTAGCCTATAAATACCAGCCCCCTAGCCCCTAGAAACCTATTCTTTTCTCTCTGCTGCGAAGCTCTGTCGGAGTGCGAAGTTAACCAAAGCCCTAGGAGCCACTATTCACGTTTTCGAGCCTCCCTTCGATCCAGGTAACATTCGAACCCCGTAGATCTGAGTTTTCGAAACCCAAAACCTGTTTTCAATCGTTTTCTAAAAAACATCCCGAATCCCGAGAAACCGAGCCTACCACCGTGACCGCCTCGACGAGACGAAGCCGGAGCCGCCAACCGATCGCCGATCCGCCGCCGCACGCGCCCACACGCGCCCACACGCGCCGGAGGGAGTCGGGCGCGTGAGATCCACGCGCGCCGGAGGAGCCGACGTGCCGGAGCCCACGCGCCGCCGCCGGAGCCGCCCGCCGCCGCCACGCGCCGCCGCCAACCACCGCCCGGAGCCGCCGCCGCCGCCGGAGATCCGCCGCCGACCACCGTCCGGAGCCGCCGTCACCGCCTCCGGAGCCGCCGCCGTCGCCGACCGTTGACCGCCGCCGTTGACCATTGACCGCCGCCGTTGACCATCGGTCCGGTTTGGTTGGTCCGGTTCGGTTTGCCCCAATTGATTTTGATTTCCGGTTTAATTCAATTGACTTCGGTTTAGCCGGTTTTCCTAAAATTGATTCTGATTCCCGGTTTAGCCAAACCGGTTTCCAATTGATTTTTGATTTCAATTTCGATTCGGTGCGAACCGGTTTAGGTTTAAAACTACCAAACTTCTTTCTTTCGTATCTAGCCCGTCTTAAACCCGATTCGAGTGATTCAAAAGCCTAAGTTGATCTATTTCTCGCCCTCTTTCCAGATCTGTCGTCCGTTCGGTCTCAGGAGCTTCCTAAATTACGAAAATGCCCCTCTTTGGCCAAGGTGAGGATCGGTTCATGACCCTTGCTTGCCTATTCGATTCCGGACGATAGTCCTTTGTTAATAATGTCTTTCTTAGGTAGTGTAGAGTAGTATATGCGCATGATGTGATTGATTGTGGAACATAGAATGCTAGGTTATCGCTTAAACCGAAAACGTTGTTTGTGTGTGATGGACTCGTATTCTCTTAGAACTGTGGTAGGCCCCCCGAAAGGGTGTTTGGTGGCGGCTTGCGTATAACGAGTTTGGTACGCAACCCTTGTGTCGTCGGGAGGGGGTTTTGGCGAGCCCCCCAAGAGAAATAAATTTGGGTACCGGGGCCAATGGCGGGCTTCGGTTTTCCCTGGGAATTGTTTGCGCTTCGTGCGGAGTAGATGTCCTTCGGGACGTAGGTTGCGTGGTGAAAGCCTTCGGGTGATGATTGTTGATTGCAAGATCTTATTAGCTTAGGACTTGTGCTTCGTAGTTGTGTAGCGTAAGTTGGGATCGCGGGTTCCTTAAATCCGCCCCTCACTGGGTAATTGTGTTTGAAACAATTGCTCAGTCCTCCTTTTCCTTTCCCCTCTGCCCCGTTTTCTTGCAGGTCCGGATGCGGGATTGATTCGATCGGGTGATGACATTGGTGTATTTGAATCCGAAGAGAGCGCCGGGTCCTGGGACAAGTTGAGAGACATCCCGGTTGGACCATAATGGGCTCCACGGGTGTCCTAACGCCGCGTCTCCGGTTTAACCGGGAGGCGGGTGTTACATTCTAGTTCTTCATCGTTCAAACCTGTTTACTACATATTGGCATCTATAAGAAGGAGAAAGAACTTACAAGAAGCAAAAGGAATCAACTGCTTTTTGGTCCATTACGAAAAGAGATCTAATATATCCTAAAACCAAGTTGGTTTTCAGGAGTTGTAAACTAGCCAAAATCAAGTCACCTATGCAAGGTACACCATTCAATATAGCTAATGTGGACCTTGCTATAGCTATAATTTTGGATTAGAAAACAAACCATGTGAGATTATGGTTGACTCAAGAGCGACCACAACACGTCCATTGGATATGGCTTCAGATACCTCTGCAGATATCTTGATCAGATTCCTGAGCTGTAAGACAAACCATATCAAGATCGGAGGAAGAGAATAAAAGGTTCTAACAACAAGAAGAGTTGGAGAAAAACAAAATTGAAAAAGGGTGGATCTTTTTATACAAAAAACCTTGTTGTTTGATTCAAGAGGGGATATATGATTTTGGAGAGTTGAGATTCTAGAAAGAGCAGAAGAAGATGAAGATGAAGCCATTTCTCTTTGACTCACTCTAAAGTCTAAACCCTCTCTTTCTGTGTTCTTGATTATTCCTTACTGCCAACAACAGTGGAAATATATACTGATACAATCAGATCTTTATTCAATCTACAGAAGAATATTCACATAAAAACAATCAAACAAGAACTTTCCAATTAGAAAGTGCTCACCAAGTGTAGTAAGTTCGCAAACAGAATCTAAAAGTGCACGAAATGAAGAAGATGAAGTTGGATTATTGTCTCCAGAGACCCTCTGTGCACGAAACAAATCTCGTATGCCCTTTGATTTTTTAGACTTTTTATTAACATTTATTTTTAATCGAAAACTTGCGAATTTACCAAAAAACCTTATGATTTTCGTTTAATTACATGACAAACTAGTCGGTTTTCTCGACCAAACCGCAATCCAATTTTGAACCGTAAATGAACCAAGGAAACCAAAAAATCGGTAGTTCACCCGATTTACCCAGATCGGATAACCCGTCCAACTCAAAGATATTAGAAAGATTTTAACCTTACTAAACACAGAGAGGAAAAAATCACACTAAAGTGACACCGATTGGATTCGAACTCGGTGGCTATATGAAATAAAAACACCACAGCCACTGAACTATCGTGTTATATTGTTAATCTACTCAAGTTATATTACATATAAAGTGATTTGGGGAGAAGTGATCAATTCAAAACAAAGGGTATCCCAAAACAGAATCTATTTTCTCATGTAAAAAAACCAAAAACACTAAATTTTATATAAACTTTCCGTTTTTATTTAAATTTTTTAAAATAACGAGGATATATTAATATCTGAGTAAAACTATGAAAAACTGGTAAAACTAAGTAAAACTATTGACGTAAAACGGGTAAAACTGAGTAAATTTGCTGTAAAATTGGTGTACTTTAGCTGTTTTCAATATAATCAGTTTTACTGGATCTTTAAATTTAATTTTATAGTTGTACAGTTGATTATACTCAATTAATCTATGAATCTAATGCTTCTGCATATTAATTTGAACAACTTTCGATTTTTCTTGAAAATGATGGAGACATAGCCGAGAAATTAAAACCAAACAAAAAAAGAGTACTACATAGCCGAAAATTTAAAAAAAAAACAGAGTACGAGAAAAGAAATTAATTGAGATAAAGAACATATTGATTCATGTAGAATACTTCATGCACCGTTTGTACATGAAGCAATCCAGACAGTCGCATATCCAGAAGATGGTAAGATGCAGGGGGCCTTCGGTTCCGCAATGTTTGCATATAAACCGGTTTCTTCTCGACATTGACTCCATGCAGTATCCTCCTCAAGCTCTTCCAAATGTGGGCCACCAAATCCTCCTCATCTTCCCGCCAGTCACGAAAAGCAACTTCCTCAAATGAAACTTCTAGAGGATCGTCGTGGAGGAAGCGCAAAACACCCCAGAGGTAAGCAGCTTCCAGAATCTCTTCCTCGCCCTCTCCAATGGCGGCATTGTTAAAATATAATAATCCATTTACCACATCACCCTCTTGGAAGTATGTGAGGATACCTGATGTAAAAATGGTAAAACTGAATAAAACTATCGATGTAAAACCAGTAAAACTATCGATGTAATACCGGTAAAACTGAGTAAAACTATCGATGTAGAACCGGTAAAACTGATTGAAATGGTAAAGTAAAACTATTGAGGATACCTTGCACAAAGTTAGCGGCGCAGTTGTGATTGTCTATGCATGTGTCCAGAAAATCTTTGTGCTCATACGCACTGAGAGGATTCTTCACAAGGGTTGAGAGAGAGAGAGAGAGAGATAACGGAGGACTTCTTGACTCTTGTCGGTTTCGTTCATATTTCTGCATGTTTTTCGCAGGTTAAAGTAATCGGCCGGGGAATTTTTCTCGGCTTTCAGTAAGACATTGGAGAGGATTTCAGTCGGAAATTGTTGAAGAGAGACAATCGATCTCCTGTTGGCCATGGTGAGTCTCTGTTTTTCAAACTTCTCTCTGTTTTTGTGTGGAAAACGGTTATGAGAGAGACGAAGAACTTCTCTGTATTTATAGACCCATAAATTTTGTTTGGGTTGCGCCAATAAGACGCTGATATGTGACGGTTCGCAGGC
This sequence comes from Orychophragmus violaceus, assembly GCA_030180135.1. NCBI lineage: Eukaryota > Viridiplantae > Streptophyta > Magnoliopsida > Brassicales > Brassicaceae > Orychophragmus > Orychophragmus violaceus. The sequence continues at coordinate 84,667,431 of CM058230.1, read as the reverse complement.
TTGTAATAATGAGCATCATCCTTGTCTCTGCATTAAACAGAGCATGGGATGTGACGGTTCGCCGGATTGTAATAAAGCTCCGTTTAATGCAGGGGACAAAGAAGGAATACAAGCCGTCTCTTAAAAAACCCAAGAAAGATGCTCATCATTACAAGTGTCTTCGAAAAACAGAGACTCACACAGTTTTACACAAGTTTTTCTCGGTTATACTAGTTATACGAAACGATGAAATTTTGGCGCCAAAACTTAATACATAGTTTTACAGGAGTTTGTAGTTGTACAAAAGTTCTTATCCAATGATATTCATTATGGGGAAAATGTTATTTTATCCAATGATAAACCATGAACTTTCGGACGGGTCGCACAGATACATGACCGGGTCCTACATGAAATAGGTCATTAAAGGCATAAATGGGTCATTTCGAGAAGTGTAAACGTCATATCGATTTATTAATACAGAGAAAACAGATGTAAGAGAGTGTTAAATTTTGGCGCCAAAACTTAACACATAGTTTTACAGGAGTTTGTAGTTGTATAAAATTCTTAATAGTTGTACTTTAAATTCGATTTTATAGTTTTACAGTTGATTTTACTAATTAATCTATGAATATAATGCTTCTGCATATTATTATGTAACAACTTTCGATTTTTGTAAATTTATCCTCATATCTTGTCCGTTATTCCAAAAATGATATTGCAAGTGTATGAACATTGTTGGTGAAATTACTTAGTCGAGTGATTTTCCCAATCTAATTTGATGTAATATCACCCATTGACTATAGTTAGGATAAAAGTGATCTTACAAGTTCAGATTTCATATAGTTATATGTTAAATATTTTAAACATGAAGTGTATATATATATATATATTATATCTTATATAATATATATAACATATATATAAAATATTAGGAAACTCATTATATCATTGATCCAGTTTGCTTAGGTGTGTGACCCTGTAGGATCATATAACACTAGCAATGAGTTCTAAACTCATTGATCATAAGTGGCTTCTAGCAAAGCATTATGACTGCCTAGTGTCATATGATTGTCTCGTCTCGACAATACGACTTTCACTTAGAGCAAGTACAATAGATTTCAGGACATTCCCAACAATCTCCCACTTGTATTGGAATCATCTATTCCCATAATCCCTTCGTCGCTATATCTCGATCTGGCATAAGGCAAGATCTGTGTCACCCTTATTTAGCCAAGATCATGTTCATCGAACTCCGATTTATACTGATAAGACAAACGACTGACAATCACCTCGTTTGAGTGTGGCCACACATTTCTCAGTATCAAATCTTCGATGGGCCCTGAGATATTTATCTCCTGTTATATAGGAGGGAAAAATCCCATCTTGTTCCATCCCTGTTTCTTCACACACTTCATGATACGCCCAATCTATGTCTTTATAGTCACCAGTTATGGCTGACGTTTGACAAGGTTAAAGCGGACCAATTCATATGTAAGAAAACATGATGAACTCAGGTCTAAGTACTATACTCTATAGTCGTAATGAAAACTCTTATGACACTTATATAACTATCCTGTAGAGTTCTCATCAGTGGGTCATGTCCGATCATGTGTTCTCTAACACATATCTATGTGATTGACTTTAATACTCTTATTAATGACTCAATGAAACTTAGTCATCAGTCACCTCACATACTAGTCTCACGCGGTTGTTAATGTCCCACTTTAACAACCTTGACCAGGGACCAACATAATTTATGTCATTTATTATCTATAGGGTTTCATGATCAAGTCACATACTTGATGGCCTATAAAATGTCATCAATTACTTTGAGACTATTATTTAATAACCATAATTAAATAATACTGATGTCAGATTTCATTAACATAATCAAATTATGTTTACACGAACATCATATCATAACTAAAACCAACTCCCACTAAAATTAAGATCACATCTTTGAGACATCTAATGCCTTTAGCAGTAGTCTGACCCTCATTCGCTCTTGCTCAGCATGTGTCGAAAGACACTGCGTCTTGCTAAGAGTAATGCCAAGTGTCATTGGCATGAAGCCCTTCTTGGAATCATGCATATTGATCATGTGCAAGGCCTTATCACCATAAGTATCTTGACACAATCCATTAGCTTGTCCAATCTATCTCTATAGATTCTTATTCCAAGAATGTATACTGTTTCTCCCATATTTTATCGAAAAACAACTTTCGAGTCAAGTCTTAACAGACTGAAATAATAAAATTTCATTTCCAAGAAGTAGTATGTTATCAACATACAATTCTAGAAATGCAACTGCGCTCCCACTAGTCCTCTTGTAAACACACGGTTCCTCTTCGTTCCTGATGAAGTCAAACACTTTGACTGCTTCATCAAAACGAAGATTCCAACTCCGAGATGCTTGCTTCAATCCATAAATGGATCGGCGAAGCTTGCATATCTTCCTAGCTGCATTAGGATCAATGAAAAACTTCAGGTTGTGTCATGTACACACCCTTTTCCAGAATTCCATTATGGAAAACTGTTTTCACATCCATCTGCCAGATCTCATAACCATTATGAGTGGCAATTGCTAGGAGAATCCAAATGGACTTTAAGCATGTTGACTGGGAAACAGGTTTCTTCATGGTCAATACCATGAATTAGCTTGAAACCTTTTGCCATCAACCTAGCTTTATATATCTGTATATAACCATCCATGCCAACTTTTCTTCTTGAAAATCCATTTACTCAAAATGGCTTCTACACCATTTGGTAAATCAACCCAAGTCATACTTGGTTCTGTGACATGGATCCCATTTCGGATTTAGTGGCTTTCAGCCATTTTCGGAGTTAAGGCCCATTATTGCTTCTTCAAAATTCGCAGGCCCGTCACTTTCAATGATCAACAGATCATGGCAATTGGTTACGAGAAATCCACATTTCTCGGGTTTGTGACGGATCCCTTTTGGATATGCGAGCTTCAGTCTTGTGTTAAAAGTCGCGCACATATCTCATATGTAGACTTTTACCACGACCTAATTAACCAAGATTTAAACCGTAGTTAATTAAATCATAAACCAAAATCAATATTTTGGTTCGCGATCTGTGTCGATCGATACAACTTTTGCGTCGATCGACACTTCTTCAGAAACTCGCCATTTTAGTGTATATCGCATATAGATTCACTAGATCCTTGCAACCTTTAGGAACCACAGGTGCAGGCTCTACAACTCTTTGTAGACCCAACTGCTGCTCTTCCTCATTAGGTTGAGCAGTCTCCTGTGATTCTCGAATTTCTTCGAGTTGTACTTTTACTCCCACTGTTCTTCCTGGAAAGAGAGTCTTTCTCAAGAAAACATAGCTCCGAGTAACAAACAATTTATTCTCGGACCGGTTGTAAAAGTAACATGCCTTGGTTTCGTTAGGACAACCAATGAAGTAGCACTTGTCGGATTTGGGTGTGAGCTTATCAGAGATTAAACGTTTTTATATAAGCCTCACAACCCCAAACCTTCATGAAAGACAAATCATGAACATTTACAGTCCACAACACATGTGGTGTCTCTGTAACTGATTTTGATGGAACCCTATTTAATGTAAACGCAGACGTTTCTAGAGCGTATTCTTAGAAGGATGATGAAAGATCTAAGTGACCCATCATTGATCGAACCATATCTAATAAAGTCCAATTTAGGAGGAGTGAATTGTGAAACACTTTCACAATCTCTCAGATGGTCACTAAATTCTTGACTCAAGTATTTACCTCCACGATCCCATCGTAGAGCTTTAATACTTTTGCCAAATTGATTATATACTTCATTCTGGAACTCTTTAAACTTTTCAAAGATTCTGACTTATGTCTCATTAATAAGACATAACCTTACCTACTAAAATACAATAAAGGTATTGAAGTACTGAGAGGTTTCTCTAGCACTTGTGCTCATCGGGCCATACACACTCGTATGTACAAAGCCCAATAAGTTACTGGCCCTTTCATTTTGTTCGTTCGCGACCTGGGTCGACCGACGCACCGTTTGTGTCGATCGACACTACCTTTTTATTGAAAAAGCCTTCGTCATTTTACCCAATAAACAAGATTCACTTTATGTGGAGGTGTTATTCAATCATATATTTAAAATCAATTATATAAATTTTTAAATCTTCAAGATTTAATTTTTTGATATTAGTTTTAAGAATTCATGTGTGTAGATTCTAAAATCTCTGCAATATAGGTTAGATTTTGTTTTTATTCATTTACTCATAAAAATCCATTAGAATTGATTTCAAATGATTCTATATACAAAGATTTTTAAAATCATTTAGTTTTGAATAACAGTGGATTTTAAATGAGTATTTGAAATCTTAATTGAATAACACCAAATTTTAAAATCTTTAAGGTATGATTTATAAATAAGAGATTCAATAACACCGGATTTTAAAGCATGATTTAGAATCATTAATTGAATAACAATGGATTACAAAACTTATAGAATTGACTTTAAATCATGTATTGAATAACACCACCTTATGATTCACAATCAAATGAGCCCAAAAGCCCATCACTATGGAGCCTCTGAATCTGTTTCTCATTTATGTGGCCCAAAATGACAATGCCAGAGAAAGGTTTGATTCGTATCATTTGACTTGAATCTCTTGGTACTAATGTTATAGTTAGACACGTTTTGGTTTAGAACATAAAGTCCATTCTCTAATGGATTGCTACTATACAAATATATCATTGTAATCAAATGAATAACACTTATTCTTAATTTGAAAACTGATATCTTTCCATATCCAAACAAGGAATAGAAATAATCTTTCTGCTCATAGCAGGTACATAGTAGCAGTTTTAAGTTCAAAACATGCCATAAAAGAAAACAAATGAAATACTCCTATGGCTAATGCAGCAACTCTTGCTCCATTTCCCACGCATAGATCCACTTGTCCTTTCTCCATAGTCCTACTTTTGCTCAGGCTCTGCACATTTTCACAAAATATGAGTACCACAGCTGGTATCTAATACCCAATAAGTAGAACCATAAGAAGTAACATTTACTTCTATAACATAAATACCTGAAGAAGAAGTCTCGTACGTCTTCTTCAGCTTCTCATAATCTTCCAAGAATTTATTGCAGTTTCTTTTCAAATGCTCATAACCATTACAATAACGACACTTAACATCTTCAGAAGGGCTGGTTTTAACCTTAGGAGCATGGCTAGACTCGCTTGGATTCACAATCGAGCTTGTCTTGCCATCACCTTTGTTCTTACCAAGTTTCTTAAAAATTTTACCCTTTTGTACCATAAGGACATCTGGGGTGTCCTTTTTAATGTTAGGTTCAACAGTCTTAAGCATCCCATGCAATTCAGTCAACGTCTTCGTCAAGTTGTTCATGTTATAGTTCATAACAAATTGATCATAGCTTGACGGCAGTGACTGTAGAATGATGTCGTAGCCAACTCTTGGCTAATGGGACAATCCAATTTCCCCAGGTTATCAATATAACCCATCATCTTAATGACATGAGGACTAACTGGTTCGCCCTTTGGTAGCTTGCACTCAATCAGAGACCTAACCGTTTGGTATCTCTGAGTTCGTGCCTGCTCCTGAAACATACTTTTCAGGCCAGTGGTTATCTCTATTGGCGACTCCACGTACTCATATTGCTTCTGCAATTCCGAGTTCATGGTAGCCAATATGAGACAACTCACATCCACCGCATCATTAGAATGCTTATCCCAAACATCCTTATGTGACTGCCAGACATTGGCTCGGTACTTCTTGGGGAGAACTTTCTCAAGGACATAGTCCTTCTTCTCCTGTTTGAGAACGATTCTCAAGTTCCGATACCATTCAAGAAAGTTTGATCCATTTAACTTGTCCTTCTCAAGGACGGATCGCAGGGAGAAATTGTTACGATGGTTTGTGCTAGACATAGCTGGAAAAATAAGGGAGGTTTAGTTATGATGTTAAAGAAATGAGAAGTCTTAACAATTAAGAAAACTCGCATTATATTCAAACAATGTTTCCTCAAATGAATATAATGATCCAAGACCCATACTTCACTAAACTTGAGTGAGCCACTGGCTATCACCCAAATTTTAGCTATCTAGGTAAGCAACTCTTTGCTAGTTATATCCAATATAGCTCTTGGTTGTGGATTGACATCTCATGTCCAATCCACCTGATGTCTCTGAGCCCAAAAAGATTTTGATGGCCCAGTCAAGTAAACCAATCTCTTAAGTCATGTAATTGTTGATGTCTTGCACTGCAAGTCCATCAACACGACTACTTCCTGTCTTACTCATGTAATTGTGGACACCTTGCACTGAAAATCTATCGCACAATGAAATGAGTCTTGACAGTTGACAAGATTGGAAAGACATCATGGATCACTTGATATTTGGTTGAGGAACGGAACCTCTAAAACATTTAGTTTTATTATGTTTTAATTCTTCTAATTAAAATGGTTCATTTTGGTTTGGTTCTGTGATTTCAGATTCAATAACCTAAACCATCGGACCTTGTGTCGACCGACACTACTTTAGTGTCGATCGATGCAGGTTAACCAAAACCAATTTTGCGATAACCGATCAATCCAATTGATCCGGTTTTAAGATAACCAGTCAGTGTCGATCGACACTACATTAGTGTCGGTCGATGCTAACCTAATCAAACCAATTGCAATAAACCGTTCTTAGCGTATAACCATTATTAACCAAGCTCGATAACCGGTCCAATCCAATTGAACCGATTTATCAATCTCGCGAGGTTTGTGTCGACCGACACAACGCTTGTATCGATCGACACCATGCGAAAAACCCTAAAACGTCTTTCGAACAAAAAACCCTAAACTAGGTTACTTTGATCAAAACGAGTTTTAGCATGCTTGTATCAATTATACAGAGATCTAGATTCAACTAATCTAATCATCAGGCTACTGATTCATTAGAACCCTAAGGCTCTGATACCACTGAAGGAATTTATAGCAGATCCTAATCTTATTAGGCAGCCCTAGTCTGAATTCCAAGCCTATGATCTAGGGTTCATATAATTGAATCATGGGATCTCAGGATTACCTGGTGATTGGCAGCGGAAGTTTTGCAAGTAATCGAGATCTTAAAGCGCCTCAAGTGTTGCGCCTCTACTGGTATCCACACGCACACAAACTGGATCGGATCGGGAAGCTAGTGCCGTTGAGATCTAATCTCAAATTTGACAACGAACAACTCGTCTGCCTTTTCGGGTTTTGCGTCTCTTCTCTACGTAAAAATTACGGCGAGCTGATTAATGATTCAATAATCATTAACTTATATGCACAGGTTAATGACCAAGTATAATTAATGAAATGAGCTAAGCCCAACATCCATTAATCATTATCTCTTTCACGTAAAAGTACATATACATATTATATCTTATACAATATATATAACATCTCTTTAAACGTGAAGTGTATATATGTATATATATTATATCTTATATAATATATATAAAACATTATGAAACCCATTATATCATTGATCCAGTTTGCTTAGGTGTGTGACCCTGTAGGATCATATAACACTAGCAATGAGTTCTAAACTCATTGATCATAAGTGGCTTCTAGCAAAGCATTATGACTGCCTAGTGTCATATGATTGTCTCGTCTCGACAATACGACTTTCACTTAGAGCAAGTACAATAGATTTCAGGACATTCCCAACACTTTCGGGCCCCATGGATACATGACCCCAACCACTGTTGGATCTCCTAGGATCTAGGGTTTAATATATTGAATTTACCAACCTCGTTCTTACCTTGAACTGGCAGCGGAATTGGTGAACGTGATCAGTGAGCAACGCAGATGCCTTGCCTCTACCAGATACACATGCACACAAGCTGGAAACGGGATGCTAGTGTCGGATCTGTGGGATCTAAGAGTTTTTGGTGTTTCTGCTTTTCTTTCTTAGAGAAGAGGAGACGGCTAGGGTTCAGGTCGACCATACAAGACCTTATATATCGACCTGGAAATGACATCACGAACCGTCGGACAATCCCGGCTCGGTTACGTCATTAATTCGAAACATCAGTCTCGAAACCCGATGTGCAACGATCGACACACTTACTGTGTCGATCGACGCACCTCCACAAAAATCCTGCATCGATCAACACACACAATTGTAAAACTCTATGTAAATGTGTATCCAATACACATCAGTATGATCATTACCATAATGATCATTCCCACTTTCATGTTTCCAGTTTTCTTAGGTGTGTGACCATATAGGATCATATAATACTGGCAGTAAGTCTACAACTTACAGACTGCAAGAGGCTTCTAGCAAAACATTGTAACCGCCCAGTATTATACGAATGTCTGATCTCGACACACAACTATCATCAAGAGTGAGTACAAGTGTGATTTCAGGACACTATTGATATACCATGGATTTTAGGGTTTTTAACCATGGTATATGTCTTATTTATTGAGTCTTTTTCTATGTTTTGGAGTCTTTTAGTTATGTTTACAGGACTAAGGACGTTTGGAGCAGAATTTGAGTTATTGGAGCATTCTGGAGCATTTTGGAGTGTTTAGCTGAGAGACAGAGTTCACTGTCCAGATTTAAGGATTGCGTTGATCGTTGCACACCTGCATCGATCGATGCATAGCGCGAATGGGCCAAACTCGGCAGATTAATGAAGAATGCTGATATTGCAGAAAAGCCCAGATATTTACACAGAAGCCCAAAACGTGTTTTAGACTATATATTAGGGTTTTTAGCCACTTGTTTAGGCTACGCTTTTCTTAAGTTTTATTTTATTTCAGAGAGTCTTAAGGGCTGATCTTGTTCTCGAAAGAGACTTGATTTCGAACCCCTGTTGATTATTCTGTTTAATGATATTTGATTTTCTACTTATGATATTTTCTGTCTCGGTGAACATGTCTGAGTAGTTTACCTGTTAGGTTGAAGGATTCTCATTAGGGATTTCATGGAACTATAGTTTAAATCAATCTGTAGGGATTCATCTCTGCTAGTTCTTTGTTTAGGTTGTTCTTAATGCTTAATCTGAAGTAGCTAATCAGAATTATGATGTTAGGCTGATTAATGCAGCGAAAGTTGGTTAATTTAGCTAGAAAGAACCTAGATGAGCAATTAAACTTCTCGCAAACGAAAGTTTGGTTTAGGTTAATTGTGAACATATCAAACTTGGAATTAATGCTGGTTTAATCTGTTAGTTCTCGCAAACGAAAGTTTGGTTTGCTGCACTTAGACTTAGAAAATTATCGCAACGAGAGTTGGTGAATTCTATATCCGTGTTTGAGTTCTAGAACAATTATTGATTAGATCCTGATTGAGTGATTGCTTGTGTTCCTGATTTCCTGAGAACTCCTGAAACCTAACGCTTCGCCTCCTTGCTCACAACTCGCTGCTGTTTACTTTTTGCTTGCTGATTTATTGCTTTCCCATATTGCTTTCTCCTAGTTTAATCTCTTCTGTTTTATAATATATCGTTGACCGGAGTCCCTGTGGATTCGATGCCCTAAGTACTACAAATAAATTACTGTGCACTTGCAGTTAGAATAGGGTTAAAACTACACCTATCAAGTTTTTGGCGCCGTTGCCGGGGACTCTTTTGAGTCCTCGATAGATTTGAACTTAGGGTTTAGACTAGGTTTTTCGTTTTTTTTTTTGCTACTAATTTTTTTTTTTCTTTTCTGTTCTTGCGTTTCAGGTACGCCTGTAATCGCACTGCATCGATCGACACGGTCCTGTGTGTCGATCGTCACATCATCGTGCTTGCATCGATCGACGCTTCCACTGCATCGATTGACACATATCGTAAGAAAGATGTATGATTTCTTTAGTCCAGGGATTGATAATTCACAGATAGCTGGGTTGAAGAGTAAAGTTGACTATCTGCATAGTCTTCTACTTGAAAAGTATGTGCAAGAAGCTATCAACTGCGTTGGAGGGAATGAATTCTACAGTCAGGAATCTGCTTTTTAGGGACCTTTCCAGCAACAGGGTAATACCTTCTCGAGGAACTATGGTATTTCTTCTTACCAAGTACCGCCTGCACCTACACATAAGAGCAGATTAGAAGCTATGATGGAACAGTTTCTTGAGAGAGAACAACAGATCACTGTGTCCTTCAACTCAAGGATGAATGCATTGCATGAAGATCTGAATGAGAAGTTTGAATACTTGAGCACACATATGAAGAAGCTAGATATCCGAGTTCAAACCGCTGAAACAATACAAAGGCATAATGAAGCTAAGAGAGCTGATCGGAAGCTGCACATCAAAGTTGTGACCTTAGGGGATGAGATTGAGTTGCTAGGTGAAGAAGAAAGCATAATCTCAGATTTTCTGGATGAATATTGTCTGTCTGATACATGCATCGATCGACACCCCCTTAGTGTCGATCGACACGCCGCTCTGACGGAAATTTCGAGATCTTGCGACGAACAGAATCGCCTTGCATCGATCGACACATATCATGCAACGATCGATACAGAACGCAGACATGACCAGAAACCTGCAACAGTACCAGAACGAGTGTATAAGCCCCCTGTGCCATATCCTAAGGTTCCTAAACCTTCCAAACAAGAGCTAGAAGTGGCTAACTGCATGAAAGTGATGGATAAGAAGGTGAATAAAACACCACCAGTTGAAACTTCGCGAGTTCGTGCAAAGAAGATGATCACACTGATGGTCATCTGAAAGAAGAAGTTCAGATTGGTGGAACTACAGTATCTGATAGTGGAAAGAAGAAGATGGCAGTTCCTCTTAAACCTGCTCTAACATCTGATAGGTTCTAAGTTTTACCCTATTCTAAACTGCAAGTGCACAGCAATGTCAAAGTAGTATATAGGGTTATCGAATCCACAGGGACACTTGGTCTCAAGAGAATCAAACTATAGGAATAAATACTAGAATTAAGCAGGTAGTGAATTAAATTAATTGCGTTGCAAGAAAGTAAACAGTAGCAGGAATCGGTTTTGTAAGCAATAAACTAAAAGCGTCAAGCCTAGGGTATTCTCAGGAAATCAAACAAGCAGACAAGCTAATCAGTCAGGATCAAATTAAACTCAGTTCTAGAACTCAAATCACGGAAATAGAGTTAACCAAATCTCTTTGCGAAAACTCTCTAAGCCTAAGTGCAGTAACCCAAATCTCTTTGCAATTACTAACAGATTAAACTAGCATTAAGTTCAAGTTCGATATGTTCACAATTAAACTAAACCAAATCTCTTTGCGAATAATTTAATTGCTCAACCTAAATAGTTCAGATTCCTAAACCCCACTCTCGTGACGTATTTAGCAACCTAAGATCTAGATTCTAATTGATCAGGTTAGAACTAGCTTTAAGCACAATTTAGTTTGAAGAACATTCTAATCATGTGAATCCTAACTGAATTAAACAAGTCTAGCAAGTCATCAGACCCTAATGAGAAACCCTAAACTCAACTATGGATCTACTCAGACATGATTAATGAAAACATAATCAAAGAAATAATAGATTGCATATAAGAAATTAAATAGATAAAGGGGTTCGAATTCTTCTCCAAAATAAGTGAATACAGGAAATAGATCAGCCCCAAAAGCTCTAGAAATCTCTTAGCTCTAAGTATGAAAGCGTAACTAAATAAAACACCAAAAACTAGTATATATAGGCATAATCTCGGATGGGGCTTCTGTGTAAATACTGGAACTATCTTGGGCTCCTTTGCAAATCTTCATAACTTCATTAAACCGACGTATACGGCCCATCTCTGTAGTGTGTCGACCGATGCACAATGTGTGTCGGTCGATGCATGATCAATAAATCAGGCAGTGACTTCAGCTCTCAGCCAAAACGTCCCAAAAGTCCCAAAATGCTCCAAATATCTCCAATTAGCTCCAAACTTGATTAAACCTGTAAAAGACTCTAAACGAATACAAAAGACACTAAAAACACATCTATATCATGGTATAAAATGGGTAAAAACCATGATATATCAACTCCCCCACACTTAGCCTTTGCTTGCCCTCAAGCAAAACATAGAACTAAAATGTAGTGAAGAGGTTTGAAAACTCTTCAGAAACTCATTTTGTCCTAGAAGCAGCAGCATTCAGATTCCCCTTAGTAATCCACATGAAAGAATCAATCTACAGACATCAAGACCAACATATACTTCCCCCACACTTAGCAATTGTCCTAAGTAAACGCCACAATCACATTCAAGCATTCAAATTCTCCCTACTGACTTCTGCAAGTATTAAAGTGCGGTCTCACCTAAGGAGTATCGATCAAAGGGCACATGGGTTCTTACTTTGCCAGCTCTAGACCACCATACTATCTTTCTCTAGTCCCTTTCTTCTCTTTCTCTTCCTTAACAACTGATTTTTCCCCATTGGGTATCATTTTATTTTTTTTATCAGTGTTATTCCCGTTATGGGGTGTACTTTGGACATTTTCCATGGATGCACAGGAGGTAATAGTTTTAGCTACCACTCCCAGAGACCACTTCGGAGTTACTAACTCATCCTCAGTTTATTATCTTTTTTTTTTTTACTTTATGGTAGGGGAGAAGGGAACTAGATAGGACAGGTTTACAAGCTGTGTCAGAACTAGCAAAGGAACCCGACACAAAGTATACCAAGCCCTTAGGTGAGAAAATCTAAGTCAGTATTAGGGGTGAAGTCAGTAAAAGGATCCTCTGATACCTGAAGTGATGTGGGTGTCCTCAGTAGGTTGATCCGTGATGGGGTTTTCTAATAGTCATAGATTAATCTGCAGTTTCATCTCAATGGTCACTTAAGTTCCTGCAAATGCTGCTAATCTTCTCAAAAATTCATTGTTTCCTACTTAAACAAATTTTGACTCGAAAAACAAATTTTAAAAATCTAACTGACTCTCTGTCGCAGTCAGGCATCGATCGTTGCACTAGATGCACCGACCGTTGCTGTGCGATTTTCGTTGGGGATCGATCGTTGCTCAGGACCGCAACGATCGCTGCAATGCGATTCTTTCGTATTGTGACGATCGACACAATGGTGCGTCGATCGACGCACTGCGAATCTGTCCGAGACCTGCAACCAAAAACTCACCAAAACAGAAACAAAAACGTAAAATCTAGAAAAATACTAAAATCAAAATGCAAAAATGAAAACAGTGGGTTGCCTCCCACTCAGCGCTCTTTTAAGCGTCAATAGCTTGATGTTTCAGATGATCTAGGTGGAGGGTGCATCATCCAGAGGCAGAATCTGACCTTCTGGAATCTCGGCCTTAGCCCAATAATGTTTCACCCTCTGTCCATTCACAGTGAATTCAATACCATCCTTACCAGTTAGAACGACAGCTCCATATGGACGCACCTCTTTGATTGTGAAAGGGCCACACCACCTTGATTTCAGCTTTCCTGGAAACAAATGCAAACGAGAGTTATATAAAGGTACCTGATCATTAGGCTCAAATTGTCTAGAGACAATCTTCTTGTCATGATACGCCTTAGTCCTCTCCTTGTACAGCTTAGAGTTTTCATAAGCAAAATGTCTAATCTCATCCAACTCATTCAGCTGCACCAATCTCCTTTCCGCAGCAGACTTAAGATCAAAGTTCATCTGTTTCACAGCCCATGCTGCTTTATGCTCAAGTTCCACTGGCAGATGACATGCTTTTCCATATAGCAGATGGAATGGAGTGGTCCCAAGTGGAGTCTTGAATGCTGTCCTGTAAGCCCATAATGCATCATCCAACTTTGCTGCCCAATCCTTCCTTGTCTTTCCAACTGTCTTCTCAAGGATCTCTTTGATCTGTCTGTTGGAAACCTCGACTTGTCCACTAGTTTGAGGATGATAAGGAGTAGCGACTCGATGATGAACTCCATGCTTCTTCAGCAGCTTTTCGAAAACCTTATTGATGAAATGAGATCCTCCATCACTTATCACTATACGAGGCACTCCAAATCTGGGGAATATGATGGTTTTAAACAGCTTAATGACCACTGAAGAATCATTGGTTGGACTAGCTATTGCTTCGACCCATTTAGACACATAGTCCACAGCAACCAAGATGAATTTATTCCCATAGGATGAGGGAAAAGGGCCCATGAAATCTATGCCCCAGCAATCGAAAACCTCAACTTCCAGAATGAAATTCTGAGGCATCTCATGCTTCTTGCTGATTTTCCCTCTCCTCTGACAAACATCACACTGAGAGATGAAAGAATGGGTGTCTCTGAACATTGTTGGCCACCAGAAACCTGCTTGCAGAACTTTAGACACAGTCTTAAATGTAGCAAAATGTCCAGCATAATCTGATCCATGACAATGGAAAAGGATGTCTGGAACTTCTGATTCAGCAATGCATCTCCTGTAAAGGCCATCTGAACAGTGCTTATAGAGATAAGGCTCATCCCAGTAGTATCTTCTAAGTTCCCTAAAGAACCTTTACTTTTCATAGCCCTTTAGATCATCTGGTTCAGTCTCAGCAGCAAGGTAGTTAGCTATATCTGCATACCAGGGTCGATCAGAGGTTGCCACAGCAGAGATTTCGAAATCATAATTTCCAATTCTGATTTTAAAAAACTCTCGGTTCGTATCAGACGTGCATGTGTCGATCGTTGCTTCCCCGATACTTGTATCGACCGTTGCCAACGTAGCATCGATCGACACCAGGCGATTTTCCCGACAGTTCTGCAACTCACCTCCCAAATCCATCTCAAAAACTGTACCAACCATGTTGACGTTTTCCTCAGGCAAATAGTCATTTATGGGCACGTTTTCCTCAACTAGCATCCTTGAAAGGTGATCAGCAACTCCATTTTCAACTCCCTTCTTGTCCCTCACTTCGATATCAAACTCCTGAAGCAACATAATCCATCTCAACAATCTTGGCTTAGCATCTTTCTTCTGCATCAGATACTTCAGGGCTGAATGATCAGTATGAACAATCACTTTAGAACCAACAAGATATGGGCGGAATTTCTCGAAAGCAAAAACAACAGCTAACAGCTCTTTCTCTGTGGTTGCATAGTTCCTCTGTGCATCATCTAGTGTCCTACTAGTATAATAAATAGCATGAAGCTTTCTGTCCTTCTTCTGTCCCAGAACAGCTCCTACAGCAAAGTCACTTGCATCACACATAACCTCAAAAGGTAAATCCCAATCCGGTGGCTGGACTACTGGAGCACTTACTAAAGCCTGCTTGATCTGTTCAAATGCAGTCTTACAGTCTGCATCGAACTCAAATTTGGTATCCTTACACAGCAAAGCAGTTAGTGGCCTAGCAATCTTGCTGAAGTCTTTGATGAACCGTCTATAAAAGCCAGCATGTCCAAGAAAGCTTCTTATACCCTTAACAGAATCAGGTGCCTGCAGGTTGGTCATTACCTCAATCTTAGCGCGATCCACTTCGATCCCTGCTTCAGACACCTTATGTCCAAGAACAATACCATCTTTGACCATGAAATGGCACTTTTCCCAGTTAAGGACCAAGTGCTTTTCTTCGCATCTAGTCAGTACCTTGCATAGATTATCTAGACATTCATTATAAGACGATCGATAGACCGAGAAGTCATCCATGAATACCTCCATAAAGTCTTCAATCATATCAGTGAATATGGACATCATGCATCTCTGAAAAGTGGCAGGAGCATTACAGAGGCCAAAAGGCATCCTACGGTAAGCGAATGTGCCATATGGACAAGTGAAAGTAGTCTTTCCCTGATCTTCTGGGTGGATAGGAATCTGAAAGAAACCTGAGTATCCATCGAGGAAACAGTAGTAAGGGTGATTGGCTAACCTCTCCAGCATCTGGTCAATGAAAGGTAAGAGAAAGTGATCCTTTCTAGTCGCTGCATTCAGTTTCCTGTAATCTATGCACATCCTGTGTCCCGTCACAGTCCTAGTAGGTATCAGCTCATTCTTCTCATTCTTCACAACTGTGACGCCACCCTTCTTAGGTACTACATGGACTGGACTGACCCAATCACTGTCTGAAATAGGATAGATGATCCCAGCATCCAGTAGTTTCATAATCTCTTTCTTAACCACTTCCTGGAGATTAGGATTAAGCCTTCTCTGATGCTCAATAGATGTCTTAGACTCATCCTCAAGATGTATCCGATGCATGCACAGCTTTGGTGAGATACCTGAAATGTCATCAAGAGAATAGCCAAGAGCTTTGCGATGCTTGCGCAGCTTTCTTAGTAGTAAAGTGAGCTCTGCGTTGTTTAAACTGGCGTTAACTATCACTAGATAAGTTGAATTAGGTCCAAGAAACGCGTACATTAGCCCAGAAGGAAGTTGTTTCAAGTCTATTTTCGGAGCTTTTTCTTCTGCCCAGTCTGCGTCGCTTTGCAACGACCGATGCTTGGCAAGTGTCGATCGTTGCATCGTCGCGTCAGATACTTCAACCTGCATTGCAGCTTCAGCAGAATCCATCAGTCTTGTGTAGCACATTGCTGGCTCGTCCTGCAGGTACTCCAGCTCCATTATAGAGCTCAGTAAAGCTCTTTCCAGTGGATCTTCAGCATGCGACTGGTGAAAGTACTCTGCAGCTAATTCACTAAGTGTGTCCACATAGAAAGTCTGTCCGTCGATGGTTGGTCTCTTTACCAGCTTGTTCATATCAAAACTCATCTTTAGATCCCCCACATTCAGAACTATTTTACCTCTCTAACAGTCAATCATTGCACCAGCAGTAGCTAAGAAAGATCTGCCCAAAATTAGTGGATCCTTTGGTTCCTGTCCATACTGGAGAACCACAAAGTCAGTACGTATCGCACATTGGCCAATCATTATAGGCACATCCTCCAATACTCCTTCGGGAATCCTGATCGTTCTGTCTGCTAGAACCAGTGATATCCTAGTGGGTTTGAAATCAGTCATACCGAGCCTTTTAGCAACTGAGAGAGGCATGAGGTTAACACTGGAACCAAGGTCACATAAGGATCTTTCGAATCTCTCCCTGTAGATAGTACAATCCAATACAAAGCTCCCAAGATTTTTTAATTTCTCAGGAGTTCTGCCTTGAATCACTGCACTGCATACCTCACTGATCATCATCACACTCTCTTCATCAGTCCATTTTCCAGCAATCATATCTTTAAGGCATCTCCTCATCATTGGCGAGGTATCCATGGAGTCAAGCAAAGGCACTTCAACCTTCACCTTTTTTATGAGCTCTTTGCATTTGGCATACTGCCTCTCGCTTTTAGCCTTTCTGGGATTCTTAGGGTAGGGAATTTTAGGTTTGTAAACTCTTTCGGTCGACTGGTTTGATTTCTCAGGTTTGGAATCCTCAGCAGTCGCCTTGCATTGACCGTCACTGTATTTGTGTCGATCGTTGCTGGGCGACTTTGTAACGACAGTTTCTTCGTTATCGCTTTGCGTCGACCGTTGCCTGGTGGCATCGATCGATGCATCGCGAATGTCACGGATTTCATCTTCCAATTCTTCAATCTCCGTGAGTTCCTCAATGCTCAGCTGCTTGTTCTGGTTGGGTAACAATTCCTTACCACTTCTCAAGGTTACTGCATTGCATTGGTACTTGGGATTAGCGTCCGTTCTTCCTTGAAGATATCCATTTTCCCTCTGAGCATGTCCAGCAGTTCTCGCAACCTTAGCATCAAGATCCTTTATATGTGTGCTCAGGTATTCAATCTTCCCATCTAGCTCCTTATGGACTGTATCTATTCTCTTGTGTATGTCTGCGTCGCTTTTAATCTGTCCCTCTAGCAGCTTGTTCATCATGGTCTCCATTTTAATCTCAAAAGCAGATCCGTAAGCTCTCTGGGAGTTACTGGTCTGTCCTCCACCGGAAAATCTGTTTCCAGATTGATATCCAAATCTGTTTCCTTGGAAACCAGATCCTCCGATGTAATTCACATCCTCTTCCTGAGTGTCCTCCTCAGTCTGAATTACTTCTACCTCTTGAGCAAAGTGGACAGCCTTCTTTTCACCTAGAAGAGTGCAGATTCTGTCCATTCTGGATCTCATTTCAGCCATCTCTGAGTTATCAATACTTCCACTAGGTTTCTTTCTCCTCTCATCCATAGTCTTGCAGCTGTTGCTGCCAATCAGATTCTCAATCAACTGCTTAGCTTGTGTAGGAGTCCTGGTATTGAAGTTGGCATTACTGGAATTGTCCAGCGCAGACTGATATGGAAGATCTATGCCTCTGAAGAAAATACCAATCAGCTGAACTTCAGTGAATCCATGGTGTGGGCAGTCACGCTGATACTGCTTAAATCTTATCCAGGCAGTCTTTAAAGGCTCCACAGCTCCTTGGGAGAAAGTGAGTATGTCCTGTCTGGACTGGTCTGAACGCGCATCATCATAGAAGTGACGCAGGAACTCACTCTTTAAAGCTGCCCAAGTGGTATATTGGCCAGGTGCCATCTGCCTCAGCCATACACTAGCGTCTCCAGCAAGACTGTGTGGAAATAACTTAAGGAACAGATAGTCCGGGCACACTCCCTCATACTTCATGCCAGTAACTATGTCCTCAAACCGATCAATGTGATCCATAGGCTGCTCCGTTTGGTGACCATGAAAAGCAATCTGTCTCATCAGCTGGTAGTAGATGGTCTTGACCTCAAAGTCATTCCTCTCATAGGCAGGAAGCACTAAAGCTGCTCGGTTTGCATGAAACTCATCAGGTCTGTTGTAGTCAGCTAGTGTCCTCTCATGAACCACCATCTCTCTTCCTTGAGCTCGTCATTGACCCTGGTTTTGTTCCTGTTGCAGTTGCTCAGGAGGGTCAGGGATGACATTCCCTTCAGCATCAATCCTTTGCCCAGCAGCATTGTAAGGATTGTTCTCCGGATCCCTCAGGGTACCCTCAGCATCTGGTATCAAGATCAAACGTTCTCGTACCATTCTCTCTCTTCTTTCTCTTCTGTTAGCTCTTTCTAAACGTCCGAGTTCCTCTAGATTGAGGTTAACCAAGCTCGAGTTCGGATTACTTCGAGTTTTCTGCGTTGGCATAAACTGTCTGTAATCATCCAGCAATGATCGATGCTATCAGTGCAACGATCGATTCAATCTCAGAATCGCCTAGTGTCGATCGACGCAAGGTGTGCAACGGTCGACGCAAGGCGAAAGTCGTACCTGCGACAGAAAGAAACAGAGAAAAAGTTAGCAAAATCAAAAATAAAAACGAAAAAGAACAAAAACAAAAAGAAAAATTTCTAGTAAAAACCCTAAGTTTGGTCCTATCGAAGACTCAAAGAGTCCCCGGCAACGGCGCCAAAAACTTGATAGGTTCTAAGTTTTACCCTATTCTAAACTGCAAGTGCACAGCAATGTCAAAGTAGTATATAGGGTTATCGAATCCACAGGGACACTTGGTCTCAAGAGAATCAAACTATAGGAATAAATACTAGAATTAAGCAGGTAGTGAATTAAATTAATTGCGTTGCAAGAAAGTAAACAGTAGCAGGAATCGGTTTTGTAAGCAATAAACTAAAAGCGTCAAGCCTAGGGTATTCTCAGGAAATCAAACAAGCAGACAAGCTAATCAGTCAGGATCAAATTAAACTCAGTTCTAGAACTCAAATCACGGAAATAGAGTTAACCAAATCTCTTTGCGAAAACTCTCTAAGCCTAAGTGCAGTAACCCAAATCTCTTTGCAATTACTAACAGATTAAACTAGCATTAAGTTCAAGTTCGATATGTTCACAATTAAACTAAACCAAATCTCTTTGCGAATAATTTAATTGCTCAACCTAAATAGTTCAGATTCCTAAACCCCACTCTCGTGACGTATTTAGCAACCTAAGATCTAGATTCTAATTGATCAGGTTAGAACTAGCTTTAAGCACAATTTAGTTTGAAGAACATTCTAATCATGTGAATCCTAACTGAATTAAACAAGTCTAGCAAGTCATCAGACCCTAATGAGAAACCCTAAACTCAACTATGGATCTACTCAGACATGATTAATGAAAACATAATCAAAGAAATAATAGATTGCATATAAGAAATTAAATAGATAAAGGGGTTCGAATTCTTCTCCAAAATAAGTGAATACAGGAAATAGATCAGCCCCAAAAGCTCTAGAAATCTCTTAGCTCTAAGTATGAAAGCGTAACTAAATAAAACACCAAAAACTAGTATATATAGGCATAATCTCGGATGGGGCTTCTGTGTAAATACTGGAACTATCTTGGGCTTCTTTGCAAATCTTCATAACTTCATTAAACCGACGTATACAGCCCATCTCAGTAGTGTGTCGACCGATGCACAATGTGTGTCGGTCGATGCATGATCAATAAATCAGGCAGTGACTTCAGCTCTCGGCCAAAACGTCCCAAAAGTCCCAAAATGCTCCAAATATCTCCAATTAGCTCCAAACTTGATTAAACCTGTAAAAGACTCTAAACGAATACAAAAGACACTAAAAACACATCTATATCATGGTATAAAATGGGTAAAAACCATGATATATCAACATCTTCAGAGCCTGAAACTGCTCATAAGCTGAAAGCTCCAAACATCAGATCTCCACCAAGGTAAGGTATAAATCAGCTAAGCTTAAACCTTCTGACCATGTTGTTTTGAATGCAGGAAAACACAGTGTACCACCCAAGCTTCGCTCCCGCCCTGATTCTGATTTCTCTTTCCTTGGGAAGCCTCATGATCATAATGCCTATACACCTCCTTGGATGAAGAGATACTCACAGAGACATTCAAAGTCTCTGTTGAAACCGCCTTGAATCAAATCTCTTCAAATAGTCAAGCTAATGACTAAAAACAAGCGCTGAGTGGGAGGCAACCCACTATTAGGTTCGTTTTTGTTTTTCATTTTTTTGTTTTGATTTTGGTGTTTTGAATTTTTTGTTTAAGTGTGTTCAGAAGCGTGAGAAGTAGGCCGAATCCCACTGCATCGATCGACACATATAGTGCATCGGTCGATGCAGTCACGATTTGTGGTTTACCGATTCAATTGCGGTTCAGACATCGGTTATCTCAATAACCGCGAGCATATTCATTTTGCATCGATCGACACCCTTGTGGCATCGATCGACACAGGGCGACGACAGGTAAGTAATCTGCAACTTTTCGGTTTGTTCTTCAATTTGATTATTCTTTCACCGAGCTCATGCTTTGATTACACTGGGGACAATGTAGTTTAAGTGTGGGGGAGGAAGCTACTGACGCACGCTTTTGTTTTCTTAGAGTCAATCACTTGTTTTTCAAAATTGTTTTATTGAGTCAAAATCTGTATGAAACTATGATTTTTCGAGGAAATTTTTCGCTTGAACAGGAACTAAGTGACCATTGGACAGACTTACAGAGCCTCTATGACTGTTAGAAAACCCAGACACAGATCAACCTACTAAGGACACCCACATCACTTCAGGTATCAGAGGATCCTTTACTGACTTCAACCTTAATACTGACTTAGATTTCTCACCTAAGGGTTTGGTATACTTTGTGTCGGATTCCCTTGTTAGTTCTGACACAGCCTGTCAACCTATCCTATTTAGTTCCCTTCTCCCCTTCCATAAAGTAAAAAAAAAAAGATAATAAACTGAGGATGAGTTAGTAACTCCGAAGTGGTCATGGGAATAGTAGCAAACACTATTATCTCTTATGCGATCCATGGAATGTGTCCAAAGTACACCCCTTAACGGGAAGAACACTGATAAAAAAATAAAATGATACCCAGTGGGGAAAATCAGTTGTTAAGGAAGGGAAAGAGAAGAAAGGGACTAGAGAAAGATAGTATGGTGGTCTGGAGCTAATAAGGTAAGAATCCATGTGGCTTTGATCGATACTCCTTAGGTGAGACCGCACTTAAATACTTGCAGAAGTCAGTAGGGAGAATTTGAATGTGTGAATGTGATTGTGGAGTTTACTTAGGACAGTTGCTAAGTGTGGGGGAAGTACATTGTGGTCTTGAGTTCTGTACGAAAGTTTTCAGTGGCTTACTAAGTGAATGTGATTGTGAAAGTTCCTAGGACGAAATGAGTTTCTGTGTTTTCAAACTTCTTTTCTTATGCTTTGGTTCTTTACTTGCTTGAGGACAAGCAAGAGCTAAGTGTGGGGGAGTTGATATACCATGGATTTTAGGGTTTTTAACCATGGTATATGTCTTATTTATTGAGTCTCTTACTATGTTTTGGAGTCTTTTAATTATGTTTACAGGACTAAGGACGTTTGGAGCAGAATTTGAGTTATTGGAGCATTATGGAGCATTTTGGAGTGTTTAGCCGAGAGACAGAGTTTACTGTCCAGATTTGAGGATTGCGTCGATCGTTGCACACCTGCATCGATCGATGCATAGCGCGAATGGGCCAAACTCGGCAGATTAATGAAGAATGTTGATATTGCAGAAAAGCCCAAATATTTACACAGAAGCCCAAAACGTGTTTTAGACTATATATTAGGGTTTTTAGCCACTTGTTTAGGCTACGCTTTTCTTAAGTTTTATTTTATTTCAGAGAGCCTTAGGGGCTGATCTTGTTCTCGAAAGAGACTTGATTTCGAACCCCTGTTGATTATTCTGTTTAATGATATTTGGTTTTCTACTTATGATATTTTCTGTCTCGATGAACATGTCTGAGTAGTTTACCTGTTAGGTTGAAGGATTCTCATTAGGGATGGAACTATAGTTTAAATCAATCTGTAGGGATTCATATCTGCTAGTTCTTTGTTTAGGTTGTTCTTAATGCTTAATCTGAAGTAGCTAATCAGAATTATGATGTTAGGCTGATTAATGCAGCGAAAGTTGGTTAATTTAGCTAGAAAGAACCTAGATGAGCAATTAAACTTCTCGCAAACGAAAGTTTGGTTTAGGTTAATTGTGAACATATCAAACTTGGAATTAATGCTGGTTTAATCTGTTAGTTCTCGCAAACGAAAGTATTGTTTGCTACACTTAGACTTAGAGAATTCTCGCAACGAGAGTTGGTGAATTCTATATCCGTGTTTGAGTTCTAGAACAGTTATTGATTAGATCCTGATTGACTGATTGCTTGTGTTCCTGATTTCCTGAAAACTCCTAAAACCTAACGCTTCGCCTCCTTGCTCACAACTCGCTGCTGTTTACTTTCTGCTTGCTGATTTATTGTTTTCCCATATTGCTTTCTCCTAGTTTAATCTCTTATGTTTTATAATCTATCGTTGACCGGAGTCCCTGTGGATTCGATACCCTAAGTACTACAACTACATTACTGTGCACTTGCAGTTAGAATGTGGTTAAAACTACACCTATCAACTATCCCAACAGGTCCTACATGACCCTTTGAATTAAAAAATCCTCAATCTCTTTAATTCAAACCCTAGAAACCGAAATAATTTCAATTCCAATTCCTCTCAATTGATTTAGATTTCTTCATCTAAACAATAATTTCATCTCACATCTCGTTCATTCTATCCATAGATACCTCGATTTCTCTATATTTTTCATCCTTCATGAGTTGCAATACATCTTCGTTGACTGTTGAAGATGGAGACCGAGGGTTTCCGGCGAAGTGTCACTGCGGTAAAGGCGTCGTCATTCTCACGTCTAAGACGAAAGACAACCCATGAAGACCATTTTTTAGATGTTCAACCATGAAATATGTAAACATATTGTCAAATAATTTGTGGATAATGGTTTATGTTCTGTTTTTGTTTATGATTGACTACATATTGCTTTTGTTTTTAAACTCAGAAACATTTGTTCAAATGGGTGGAGGATAGCATGTATGAGGAAGTCAATGATGCATTGCCCAAAATTTCGAGTATTGAAATTGAGATTGAGAAAGCCAAATCCGAGATTGGTATCGAAATTGAAGCCTTAAAGTGTAGGATCCATGACTTGGAGGAAGACGCATTAGTAACAAAAAGAGACCTTAACAAAAGGAGAGTGATGATCAAATATTGTTGTGTTGGGTTCATTTGTGTTACTGTCATTGCCATTGTGATGACAATGGTTGTTAAGGCAAAGAAGCATATAATCGAGCTTGGTTCTATGTAGTTTGTGGTTGTATTTTTGGTTATTGTCGTTGTCTTTGTATGTTTTCGTTGTCTTTGTGTGTAACGTATGTTTAAAACGTGAAACATATGTTTAGTGATCAAATTCACTTAGTTTTACACGGTTTTACATAGTGAAGAGAAATTAAAAATGATATAGACATAACATTCCAAAAAGAGTACTACATAGCCGAGAAATTAAAAACCAAATACAAAGTACGAGAAAGGAAATTAATGCAGATAAGGAACAAATTGAGTCATGTAGAACAAATTCATGCCTCGTTTGTACATGAAGCACTTGGAACAATCGATTTCCATATCGAGAACATGGCAAGATCTATCGGCCTTACGTTCTGCAACGATTGCGTATAAACCCTCTTCTTATCGACAGGGATTCCGTGCAGCATCTTCCTCAGGTTCTTCCAAACTCGGGCCACCAAATCCTCCTCATCTTCCTGCCAATACATGAAGGGCATTTCGTCATAAGGAGAGGTCAGAGGATCGCCGTGGAGGAAGCGCAGAACACCATACAGAAAACAAGCTTCCATAATCTCATCGTCACCCTCCTCAAGCGCTACATTGCGTAAACACGCAAATCCGTCTGCTACTTTATTTTCTATAAAGTAAGTGATAATACCTTCAATGAAGAATGCGGCGGTGTTCTTCCGATATAAGCATTTACGGAGAATCCGTTGGTGCAGCATCGCACGGATATGCTTCTTCACCAGCGGAGAGAGACATAGAGATTAGAGGACTTCAGGTTTCTCTGAGTCTTGTTGCATAATTTTGCAGGTTGCTCTGAGATTGCAGTAATCGGCAGAGGAAGCTTTGCCGGTTTTTTGAACAATCTTGGTGAGGATCGAAATCGGAAATTGTTGAAGAGAGATAATCGATCTCCTGTTGGTCATGGGTGAGTCTCTGTTTTCTCTAACTTCTCTCTGTTTTTTTAACTTCTGTCTGTTTTAACGAATTATTCTTGCGTGATGGATATGAGAGAGAGACGCATAACTTCTCTGATAATTTCTCTGTATTTATAGAGTGGAATCCCTTTCTATGAGGTATTATTTTCTGGGTAGCGTCCATAAAGGATTTGTAATGATGAGATGTGACTGTTCGCCGCCTTCGAAGAGACTCATCCATAAAGGATTTGTTGAGTTACCCGAGGTGACGGTCCGACGTTCTTCTTTATCCCCTACATGCATCAATTGGGGCATTAAACGGCTACATTAACTTGATTTGATAATATTTAGAGAAGCGTAAACGTCATTCTTTATTTATGATTATTTATGACTAGTTTTACGGATTTGTTGTGCCAATTATACCAGTTTTACACGTTGTACCAGTTATACCAGTTGTACCAGTTATACACAACGATTCTTAATTTTACCAGTTATACTAGTTGTACCAGTTATACTAGTTTTATTGTTGTGCCAGTTATACCAGTTATACCAAAGATACTAGTTATACAGAACGATTCTTAGTTTTACAAGTTATACTAGTTGCACTGGTTATCCCCAGTTCTCCTGCAACACAAATTCCAATTTGAATCGATTTCCGCGGCCAATATTACCTCTGGAATACATTTCTACTCAACTAGTAGTCTTAATGGTGACGAGGCACGACGGAGTCGACAAATGGTGGTCGGAGACGCGAAGCGACGGCGCCGACGAGCAAAACCCGGTTAAGGCGAGACGAGGAGGTAAGGCTCGGAGGCGAGGCGAGGCTCGGAGGCAAGGCTCGGACGCGAGGCTAGGAGGCGAGGCTCGAGATTTTTTTTTTTTCATAAACCAAATCAATCCAATTATCCTTCTTAAATCCCAACCAACCAAATCCATCAAATGCCCAATTTAATCAGAATCCGTAAACCAAAGACAAAAATATCAAACAACATTTCATTAAGGTGAGAAAGGTATGAGAGATTAGTTGGAAATAGCGTGGATTTTTTAGAGCTATGAGGCTACACGAGAAGTTGACCGGATGAAGCTCCCACAAGTCTCTCACCGTTCCAATAAAACCAGAACTCAATTTATATATACTGGTATTTCTAAACCGGATCGGTTCGGATGATTTCGGTATGGTAAGAAACGTTGGATAGAGAGAGAGATCTGAGTGTTTGGGTTCGCTGGGAGCATACATATCTCCGCACACGGACCGACATTCCGATCGCAGTCGCCGGCATTCATCGCCCCGTATTCGGTTCGTCCTCTCTCTCCTCTGCATCGCGTTCTCTCTCTATCCTTCAAACTTCGTAAGCTTCTTCAAATTTCGCTCTTAGACCATTGATCATTCTAATGGTTCCCGATCTACTGTAAAGTTTTTCTTTTCACACAAAATTAGTCGGGACTCGTGATCTAATGGTTGCGTCGTCTTGATCCTTGTGACGTAGAAGCCCTAATTTCTGGGGCCGTGTGATAATTCGCACTTAAAAACTGTCCCTGATCTTTGTTTTGCAGATCCTTCATTTCGAGTAATTTTGGTTTTGATCATAGAAATTACAAGCCATGGATAAGTCTAGTGCTTTAGAGTATATCAACCAGATGTTCCCAACAGGTATTTTTTTTTCTTCCTGACAAAGTTGCAGAACAATAATGATTTAGAGCTGTTCATAATTACCAAATCATTATTGAACTATTGATTCTGTAATCAGGATTTATAGTTCATCTGCTGATTAACTGTGATAGTTTCTGCATATGTGAATGCTTTAACATGAGTTTCAAATGGGTGTCTTCCTTTACAGAAGCATCGCTGTCTGGCGTTGAGCCACTTATGCAAAAGATTCATGGTGAGATTCGGCGGGTTGACGCTAACATACTATCTGCTGTTCGTCAACAGGTGAGATTTTCTTTTTCCTTCTTATTGGTCGCTTACTTCAGTTTATGTGAAAGTTACTCTGAGGCTTTGGATATATTCTGAGTCTTTACAAAAGCTTGTAGCTCCCCCATTTTTTTGCTTTGTTTTTTTGTACCTTATATTGCATGGAACATTTGCGAGTCATTTGTTCTTTATTTCTTGTGGATGTTTACATTGAGTCAAGAATTTGTATGCACAAAGAAAAGCCATAATCTTGCTTTTATGTTGAAAGAATAATTTTGCTTCGGCTTAATCATACTCCAGAGTAACTCGGGAACTAAAGCTAAAGAAGATCTTGCTGATGCTACACGTGCCGTGGAGGTTAGTTTCTCATAGGTTGATATGTATTTTATGCATACTGTTTAACTATCATTTCCCTATCAATTCATATGTAAGGGAATTTGATTTTGTTTTCGATTTAACACAGGAACTCTCATATAAGATTCAAGAGATAAAATCCAAAGCTGAGCAAAGTGAAGCAATGGTCCAAGAAATATGTCGTGACATTAAGAAGTTAGATTTTGCAAAAAAGAACATAACTACAACGATCACTGCTCTTCATCGTCTCACAATGTTAGGTAAGTTAGCAGTAATTTACTCTGTTTAATTAGTTCATTATTTTCACCATACTGGTCATGGTATCCTGAAATCAGAATGATAACTTAAGTTCAATGAAGCTCTATATAAATAGGGTTCCAAGGTAGGCATGATGTTTCTGGTTAACCTATTTGTGAAATTGTGTTAATCTTTATATGTAAACAAATATATGCCATGACCGTAATTTAAGTTGATCAAGTACACTATTCATAAGCTCATTCATGGAATTTGCTACCTTGCTATGGCAGTCTCTGCTGTTGAACAGCTTCAGGTGATGGCGTCAAAAAGACAATACAAGGAGGCAGCTGCACAGCTGGAGGTACCTTATTTTATTTAATTCAACAACCTTTTGCGTTTGTTGCTTCTGTTACGTTGGTTGTAGTTCACTTGCTTTTGCTTTGTGTTCACCATGGAAGCCCAAGGCAGCTCTTTGTCATTTTGAAATCAACGTTAACCCTAGGCCACCTATCTAGATTTCCTAGCAGATGACTATTCTCACTTTCTGATTATATTCTTAAGATCCTGATTCTATAATATATTGCAGGCCGTAAACCAATTATGTAATCACTTCGAAGCATACAGGGATGTTCCTAAAATCACAGAGCTCAGGGAAAAGCTTCATAATATTAAGCAAATCCTTAAGTCCCATGTATTTTCTGATTTTTCCAGGTAATGCTTTTGGGGATTCGACCACAATTTACATACTAAAATAAGTCTCCACAGAAATTGCTAAAAGAGGTCCACTGTAATGCTAGTGGTTGATCTGCTTCTCTTTCCCAATTTTCTTGATCATCAATCTGAAGAAGATTACAGCTGGAAAGTTTTTTTTTGGGTAGAATTTAAGTGTACCAGGCGATGAATTTTGCAACATTGATGTTGTAAATTGAGGTTTTATGCTTGTTTGCTGGCATTTTCTCTTGTTAGAGTAGTATGCAAAATGATTTAGGATGTTTGTTTTTTGTTTACTGAACTGCAAAATGTTTTAAAAGTCTCTTCCCTTTGCCTAAAAGCTAATTTTCCCAAAAATGTCTATTGTTGTGATCTCAGTTTAGGTACCGGGAAAGAGACAGAGGAAACAAATTTGCTACAGCAGTTATCTGATTCTTGTTTGGTTGTTGATGCTCTGGAGCCATCTGTGAGGGAAGAGTTGGTAAACAACTTTTGCAGCCGGGAGCTAACCTCATATGAACAAATTTTTGAAGGAGCTGGTGTGTTGCACATAATTCCGTATAACTGGCACTCGGAATGCATTTTAATTTTTGTTGGATTTAATAGCTAAAAGTTATTTTTTTGGCAGAATTGGCAAAGCTGGATAAAACAGAGCGAAGATATGCTTGGATAAAGCGTCGAATCCGTACAAATGAAGAAATTTGGAAGATTTTTCCTGCTTCTTGGCATGTGCCTTATAGACTTTGCATCCAGTTCTGCAAGAAAACTAGGTATTGCCTCTTGAATTTTCGATGAACACTTATCTTGCCTTCCCTTAATTATTGTAGTTCATCATATTTCCCTCAGATATTCTTCATCTTTTACTCTCAAGGTTCTCAAAAAATTTAGGACATGGCAACATAACATCCCTACTATTCTGAACTAGATATTTGACCCGCACTTTTATTGTTAAGACATGGCTACATAACACCCCTATTTTGGATACATAAAAATTGATCATATAACTTATTAGTGAAAAGTTTTTGGGCATGGTTCATAATTTTGTATAAGTGCATGACTTATAATAGTTACTAATTAAAGGTTAGTTTTGATAAGTACACTTTTCATAGAATTATTTTGAGTCTCTCTAACTAGTGCTGGGAATCGGGTCAACCCGCGACCCGCAAACCCGACCCGCGGCGGGTTAAGTAAAATTTTGATCCGCTAAAATCCGACCCGCCAAACCCGCGGATTCAAAACCTTCACCCGCACCCGCCCCGCTTAATTTTGCGGGTACCCGCGGGTAACCCGCAAATATTAAAAATATTAATTATTTTTTAATTATATATATATTTTTAAATAAAAACAAAATTTATTAATAAAAATTTAATATTAAAAACGTAAATTTATAATTTGTATTTAAAAAACTAAGTATTTTCAATAAATTTTATATATTTTATTTTATTTTTAAATTTAAACACTAAAATTCACAAATATTAATAAAATATTAAATTTAAATTTTTTTAAAAATAAAATTTGCGGGTACCCGCGAACCCGCATCGTAAAATTTCCCGACCCGCAACCGCCCCGCCAAAAAAAATTCCAACCCGCTCCCGCCCTGCGAAACTAAAAAAAAAACAAAATTTGACCCGCACCCGCCCCGCGACGGGTATAGCGGGGCGGGACCCGCGGGCTTTGAATCAAATTCCCAGCACTATCTCTAACTTCTGCTTCAACATATAGATGATAGTTTGTGGTGTGTTTTTTTTTGCTGATTTGTAGTCAATTTGCTGTGAAAAATCAAGCGGCAGTATTCACTGTTAAATCTTAATCTAACAACAATGTGTCTTAAACATCCTGATTTCCCATCATTTTTTTTTTCAGGAAACAAGTAGAATCTATTCTGGTCAACATGAAAGAGAAACCAGAAGTAGCGACATTGCTCCTGGTCAGACATGCTCTCTCTGATCGATATTAGCATACGCATGATTGTCCTAACATAAAAAGATCATTATATTTATCAGATGGAATGTATATCTATAAGAATTAAGAGCGTTGTGTCACCTCTGAAGGAAATACATGATTTTAAATTATTTTATCCTGTCCCTGTTTTTCAGTGTCATAAATTCCTGTTACTTTTTGATATTTTGTGGAATATTTCAAGCGTCTATTAAAGTTTGATGTTATTCAATGATTAGGCACTACAAAGGACAGTAGAGTTTGAAGAAGAACTTGAAAAGAAATTTGGTGGTGATGTTCCTACTAGGGATATCGGAGATGACATTGAAGAAATTGGTACATGGGAAAACAATAGTCAGAATATATCCAAAATTCGCAAGAAGTATGAAAAGAAGTTTGCAGCTACTCAAGAATCAGGGGAAAATGTATGTTCTATGTTCTTTATATGTACTTTGGGAAACATTCTATATGTTTTATTATCGCTTAAAGTTTATTCTGATAGTGTTTGCTGCCTCTGCATCAACAGGAAAAGACCGGAAACAAAGATTTATCTGTTCCTGGAGCTGGGGTATATTTCTTACTTCTAGTTATCGCGCTCCCTGATTTTGGATGTTGTGATTTTTATTGTAGTTCTTGAATTTCTTAGAAAATAAAAGTGCCTTAAGTCTTAATAATAGGCTGAGGCATAATATTGTATTGATAGAAGACTTACATCATCCATTTGAGCTTTCATACCTGGAAAACTGAATGACATGTCATCCACTTGGGAATTCTATCATTTGAAGGATTTCTTTACTCACTAGTTGCTCAACCTGGCAGTTTAACTTCCGTGGAATTATCTCTTCATGCTTTGAACCTCATTTAACCCCATATATCGAGTTGGAAGAGAAGACACTTATGGAACACCTGGAGAAAGTTGTTCAGGTAACTTAAAAATTATTTTCAGCATATTGAAATTGTTTTCTTCCAAGCTTTGTCAAGATTTCCTAATTTTCGATTCTTTCTATCAGGAGGAAACTTGGGATATTGAGGATGGAAGTCAAAATAATGTTTTATCTAGCAGCACACAGGTTAGTACCTAGGCAAGCCTTTTTAAGAAGGGTTATGTGAGAGTGTTAACTTTCACAGAGATTTACACATGTGTTAACTGATTCACGACTTGCACTAGGTATTAGTTGGCTTGGTTAGTTGGATTCATTATATATATGTGTGTGTGTGTGTATAAAAGAACTCTCTACTTGAAACATATAATCTACAACTCTCGCTTCATTATATACATATATGATGAACTCTCTACTTGAAACATCAAACCTACAACTCGGTCATTACCCAGTGAGCTGGATAAAAATTTCTGATCATGTCCAGGGGATGTTTGTTGTAGTAGTAGGAATAGTTTTGTTTGTGAAACCGGATTATTATACTCAAGATGAACTCCGTAAGGTATCTCTGTGCATAGTGACTATTGATATCACTAGATTAGCCGGTGAGAACTGGATGACATTCCTATGCAAACTGTATCTGTCACTTTGTATCTTATCTCCAGTAGCCAATCAAATTTGGTTTTGTTAAGTAGCTCACTATTGCCTTGTTTGCAGCTGTTTACCAATATAAAGAAGAGCTTGAAACGGTGCAGTGTTCTCAGTAAGAACCAGACTTTATTCAATTTGTTCAAGGTACATTGTTCAGACGCTCAATATGGGTTTTATATATATTGTATAGTGAGTTCGAGCAATGTCATAATTTGTCTAAGAATCATCTGTGTGCAGAGATCAAAATTTTTAATTGGAGAAATCTGTTAGTTGAATTAGCATTTTTAAGCCTCGCGAATACATTTGTGCTCTTTATAATGTTTGCATACCAATTTAAATGCTCAAATTCACAGTCTTAAATAAGAGGGATGGAGATTTTGAATTCATTCTTTTGAAAGGGTCTCCTCTTTACAGGTCTTTCAACGAGTTCTGAAGGCGTATGCTACAAAGCTATTTTTGAAGCTCCCAAAAGGAGGCACCGGTATCGTTGCCGCAGCCACAGGCATGGACGGACAGATAAAGGTGTTGAACATATCTTCCTGTTTCCCATGTGTGTTTTCGACGTAGTTTATCTTTTTGTTTCTTCTTTGTAGGTCTCGGACAGAGATGAAAGGGTGATATGTTACATAGTTAATTCTGCTGAGTATTGCCACAAAACAGTAAGCTTGTTTTTCTTTATTACTCTGTTTTCTTGCCTCTTTTCACTTTTAGCACCCTCAGCTTGCAGCATATACGTGCTACCTGTGTGATCCTGTTGCAACGGGTTAAATAGGGTTGTATCATAGAGTTTCATTCTGATTTTAAGCCAGCCATGTAGAATGACCAGTTGTGATATTGTTAATTCACATCGAGCTTTAAGAAACTTTCATGGGTCTAGTTACTTTCTCGATGTTGTGATATGCTCTTACTCTTCTGCATTTCAATCAAGGAACTGTATATCTTACACCTCCACTTTATTGCTTGTACTAACTCAAGCGTAGATTTGTTTGGAACTTATCTTATATATCGGTGCTACTCACGTGGTAGATATAGCGTTGGCTGTAGGCTTAGTGAGCTCATAAACTGGCAGTGCTTCGTCTATATAAAAAAATGTAATGCAGACTGTTATGTTGTTCCGGATACATGATGTGTGCCACTGTCAGAAGGATTCTATCTGAAGTTTTGATTAACCGAACATCAATTTGGCACTTCACAAGAATATTTGTAATTTGTATTGCAGTCAGGTGAATTGGCAGAAAAAGTCTCAGAAATTATTGACCCGCATTATGCTGACGGTGTAGACATGTCAGAAGTCCAGGTACTGATTACATGGACTTATATTTTTCTCTGATTTGTTCCTTATTTTGGATTCTTCTTAAGCTGTGTTGCTGTGCAGGATGAATTTTCTGCCGTCATAACAAAATCATTGGTGACGCTGGTCCTTGGAATTGAAACTAAATTTGACACTGAAATGGCAGCAATGACACGTGTTCCATGGGGAACACTTGACAGTGTGGGTGACCAGTCTGGGTAAGATCTAACTTGAGTTAAAAGCTTCTATTGTTTTTGATGATATGACCAAGCGTAAATAACATGCACTTGCATCTTCTTATAGGTACGTGAATGGAATAAATACAATTCTCAGCGGAAGCATTCCTGTCCTCGGGAACCTTCTAACACCAGTTTACTTCCAGTTTTTCCTCGACAAGGTAACTATATAGAGAGTATAACTTGAATACCTTTATGATGTGATGAATACTGCCTCATACTAATTTAGGACCCGTATCAAATTCATTTCACGGTGCTTACTTCTTGTGTAAATTATAAATTAAATTGAACGAGCTTCTTATATAAAATAGAAAGTTCACCAAACATACTTCATTACCCTCTACTAAGATTGGATCTGTTATGGCACAAAGCTATTGCCAATAATTGTTCAATGGTTTTTTAAGGTTGACTAACTTTATAGAGACGACCTTTTATTTGTAAAACTTTCTGCAGCTGGCATCATCCCTTGGACCACGATTCTATGCTAATATTTTCAGATGCAAGCAACTATCTGAAACT
The DNA here is from genome assembly GCA_030180135.1 of Orychophragmus violaceus. NCBI lineage: Eukaryota > Viridiplantae > Streptophyta > Magnoliopsida > Brassicales > Brassicaceae > Orychophragmus > Orychophragmus violaceus. The sequence goes on along the minus strand of CM058230.1, from coordinate 84,633,891 downwards.
GGAGCTCAACAGGTAAGCATGCGTGCTATATTTCCTCCATATGCACGACTCTAATTCTCTCCATTGTAATTTCTTTAGTAGTCAACTAGTGACTTGGCTAAAATCCATGTGAAAAATATATTTACCTAGTTTATCAGATGTATCCAGAGACTAGTGCCAAACTCAGTCTGGTTATATCACCTTCTCTACTTTTGTTGCTGTTGAAGTGACTATGTTTAATCTCGTTTTTAATTCAATTTCTTTCCTTTTGAGAGTTAAGATGTAGCTGCATGAAATCCCTTTCACATGTTATGTATCTGAGCCTTCTTATTCAGCTGTTTAGAGTTGGAACATGAATTATCTGTTTTTTTTTTTTTTGGTTTCACAGATGTTACTAGATACTCAAGCCATGAAGACGATTCTTCTAGAAATTCCTTCCCTTGCTAGACAGGTTAGCTCATCATTACCAATCTATGTGCCTCTGCTGGTGACTATTTATCTAAAATATTTGGTTATAAACATTGGGTATCACCCATCGACTATTCTTGTTTCAGTGATAGGGCAGATATGATATTGTATATACCAATTTAGCCTTTTCACCTGAAACGAGGTAGTTTTGATTGATCTTTGATGATATTATTGCAGACTTCAACTGCTGCCAGCTATTCCAAATTTGTGAGCCGTGAAATGAGCAGAGCTGAAGCACTGCTTAAGGTCATACTGTCCCCGATCGATTCTGTGGCAGACACTTATCGTGCACTGTTTCCAGAAGGAACTCCCATGGAGTTTCAGCGCATCTTGGAGCTTAAGGTGATTTTGTCTTTTATTTATCCATTTTAGTACTTAGATTCTCGAAAAACCAACTGGCTCGAAGGCACAGTATTCTCTATTTGAAACTCAGATGACTGGGTCTGGATGGAGCGGACCATCTCTGACATATATAACAACAGTTTGGACTTTTACCGGGCAGCTAACTCTGAACCGTTTTGTGGTGTTGATGCAGGGTCTTAAAAAAGCTGATCAGCAGAGTATACTTGATGATTTCAACAAGCATGGCCCAGGATTCACACAGCCCTCTGTTTCAGCGGGAATGCCACAACCAGTTCCAACCCCACCTGCACCGCCACTGGCAATCAGTAGTAATCAGGCTACCGCTGCTGGGTTCATAGCAAACAGCGAGGATGTGTTGACCAGAGCAGCGGCTCTAGGCAGAGGAGCTGCAACGACTGGGTTTAAGAAGTTCATTGCTCTTACTGAAGCTGCCAAAGACCGCAAAGATGGGCCTTTAAGGAGACTCTTCAACGCATGATTTGTTTATTTTCAAATACAGTTCTTCTTCGTTTATCTTTAGTTACTGTCAGGAAACTGGTATTTTGGTGGCCATGTGAATTCCCAAAAAAGAAAGAAGTGGTTGCAGCGTGGTGCACCGTTTCTCGATTAACAATAATTTTAGATGGCCACAATGCCGCCTACCTCTTAGTTATCCGACTTTCTGCATTTTATATAAATCGTCATAACTTTTAATATTGTGGACTTTATTTTTGTATTGGAATCAGACCAAAGAATAACTTTCTCTATTTTATATTTCTTTTTTGTCAACCATTTCTGTATTTTATATAGTTCGTCGTAGTCTTAATCTTGCGGACTTTATTTTTGTATTGGGCTATGACCAAAGAATAAACTATTCTCGACAATTAATAAAATTGTATTGAAAAATATGTCAATATGATCATTAATAGGGCTCAAAAATTGAGAAGCCATGTCAGCTCTAGTTCCGCTGTCGCCTTGCCGCCTTGATGGCCGGTCTGCCTTGATGGCATCGGGGAGGGGTCTTCGTCTTTGTTTTTTTTGGTGTTTTGGTGTTTTTATGTAGATCTTTATTGCATTTCTTGTCGTTGACTGGTGACAGTGGTTTTTGGTTCATTTCCAGCGATTGGTGAGGTGTTTCTTCAAGGCGTGTGGGGTATTATGTGTTGTCGGTTCACTGCTTCGTTATCGGTGAGGGACTCTTCAATGTCTGGCTACCTGCCTAGCCGGTGGTGCTTGTCTTCTCCAGAGCTTCCAATGGGTCGTCCTCCTCTCTTGATATTAGTAGTTGCTATCTCTTTGTTGTCATGTCTGCTTGATCTTGATATGATCTTTGCTCCTTATTAGTTGTTGGTTTTTTTTTTGTAACAAGGATTTTCAAATTGAAAGTAAGAGATCCAAAAGTTTACAAGCGTAGCCAAAGCTAATGGGTAAATACCCTGGGCCAAGCCCAATTACATTTCATAAACCACAATTGAAAAATGATCATAAGATAACCAGAAGCAAAGAAATTAGTTTGGTGGCATTTACTCATCATCAGTAAAGGCGAGATCGAAACGATGTTGGAGAAGGGGTGAGTAGTGAGTGAATACAAATCGGCTTAAGAGGAGGAAAGCCATAGTTGAAGCATCGTCGAGCATAAGATTGGATTCTGATCTCGTAAGGAACTGATTCTATTCTGGATCGTCCTGTCAAGTTGGGTCATCAGAGAATCAGTCGAACGGTAGGTGGAACGATGGAGCCTGCTATTCCTTTCTGTCCAGATGATATGAATAACCGCCTGCCAGACCAGTAAGGTAAGTCGTCTTCTTCCCTTCCCCGCGATTAAGTTTTGGAGATTCTGAATTTGAGTTTCCCAGTTTCTGTTAGGACATAACCCACACCGAATTGCTGCCCTGGACCAAATAGACCAACTGAAGGAGCAGTCAAAGAGAAGGTGGTCCCTTGATTCAGATTCCACATTACACAACAAGCAGTCTAACGGAGATTGCAGGCTCCAAGAAACTAGTCTATCTCTGGTTGGGCATCGATTCAAGGTAAATAACCAAGTGATGAATTTATGCTCAGGGATGCCCCCACTGATCCAACCTAGTTTAGTCCATGGGATATCTAACCCTTCGCCTTTTAGTTTAAGATAAACTTGCCCAATGGAGTAGTTAGTACTGATTTTCCCATCAATCTCTCATTCATTATTAGTTGTTGTTAGTGTGTACTATCTAACATTTTTATATTTTTTATGGTTGATTTCGATTTGTTATCTTGTGTATATTGTGTTGGGAATGTCCTGAAATCTATTTGTACTTACTCTGAGAGAAAGTCGTGTTGTCGAGATGAGACAATCATATGATACTAGGTAGTCATAATGCTTTGCTAGAAGCCACTTATGATCAATGAGTTGAGAACTCATTGCTAGTGTTATATGATCCTACAGGGTCACACACCTAAGCAAACTGGACATTGCATAAGAGGATGATCATTAATGTAATGATCGGATGAATGCATATTTGATATGCATTCAATATCGACTTTTCTGGGCGATGTCGATCGACACACTAAGAGTGTCGGTCGACATAGATTGGCCGTGTCGATCGACACATAGAGTGTGTCGGTCGACACGACTCACGAATTGACGGATTAAATCGGTTTAATCACTAGTTAATCCCGTGGCGGTTTAAGTCGACATATATAAGATATATGGTCGACCTAAACTTGAAACTAACCTAATTCACAGCCACCAGAAACTAGAGAGAAACCTCTTGAGAGATTTGATCTCTATAGGCACTAGCATCCCTCCTGTTCAGTTTATGTGCGTGTGGATACCAGTAGAGGCGCAGCATTTGAGGCGCTCTAGATCTCGATTATCTGCAAATCTTCCGCTGCTAATCACCAGGTAATCTCCAGATCTGATAGATTCAATTACATGAACCCTAGATCCTAGGCTCGGAATTCAGACCAGGGTTGCCTAATTGGATTAGGAACTGCTAGAAATTCCTACAGTGGTATCAGAGCTTTAGGGTTCCATTGAATCTGTGGCATGTTGATTAGATTGGTTGAATCTGGATCTCTGTATAGTTGATACAAGCATGCTGAAATTCGTTTTTGATTAAATTCTAGTCTTAGGGTTTTAATTTGAAAAACGATTAGGGTTTATCGCCCTGTGTCGATCGACACCAAACGGGTATCGGTCGACACAGAAGGATAACCCAAATAAAACTTTTCGCCTAGTGTCGATCGACACAAGAGTTGTGTCGGTCGACACAAACCTCGCGAAATTGATAAATCGGTTCAATTCGATTGGACCGGTTATCGAGCTTGGTTAAATGGTTTAATTGCGATTGGTTTGATTAGGTTGGTATCGACCGATGCTAGTGTAGCATCGATCGACACTGACTGGTACTCAAAACCGGATCAATTGGATTGATCGGTTATCGCAGATTGGTTTTGGTTAATCAGCATCGATCGACACTAAAGTAGTGTCGGTCGACACAAGATTCGATGGTTTAGGTTATGGAACCTGAAACCACAGAACCAAACCAAGACAAATCATTTAATTAGAAGAATTAAAACATAATAAAACTGAACGTTTTAAATGGTTCCGTTCCTCAACCAAATATCAAATGATACTTGATGTCTTTCCAATCTTGTCAACTGTCAAGACCCATTTGATTGTGCGATAGACTTGCAGTGCAAGATGTCCACAATTTCATGAGTAAGACAGAGGTAATCGTGTTGATGGACTTGCAGTGCAAGACATCGACAATTACATGACTTAAGAGATTGGTTTACTTGACTGGGCCATCAAAATCGTTTTGGGCTCAGAGACATCAGGTGGATTTGACATGAGATGTCAATCCACAACCAAGAGTTATATTGGATATAACTAGCAAGGTTGTTGCTTACCTAGATAGCTAAAATTTGGATGATAGCCAGTGGCTCACTCAAGTTTAGTGAAGTATGGGTCTTGGATCATTATATTCATCTGAGGAAACATTGTTTGAATATAATGCGAGTTTTCTTAATAGTTAAGACTTCTCATTTCTTGAACATCATAACTAAAAACTCCCTCGTTTTTCAGCTATGTCTAGCACAAACCATCGTAACAATTTCTCCCTGCGATCCGTCCTTGAGAAGGACAAGTTAAATGGATCCAACTTTCTTGAATGGTATCGGAACTTGAGAATTGTTCTCAAACAGGAGAAAAAGGACTATGTCCTTGAGAAAGTTCTCCCTAAGAAGTACCGAGCCAATGCCTGGCAGTCAGATAAGGATGCTTGGGATAAGCATTCTAATGATGCGGTGGATGTGAGTTGTCTCATGTTGGCTACCATGAACTCGGAATTGCAGAAGCAATATGAGTACGTGGAGTCGCCAAAAGAGATGATCACTGGCCTGAAAAGTATGTTTCAGGAGCAGGCACGAACTCAGAGATACCAGACGGTTAGGTCTCTGATTGAGTGCAAGCTACCAAAGGGCGAACCAGTTAGTCATCATGTCATTAAGATGATGGGTTATATTGATAACCTGGGGAAACTGGATTTTCCCATTAGCCAAGAGTTGGCTACTGACATCATTCTGCAGTCACTGCCGTCAAGCTATGATCAATTTGTTATGAACTATAACATGAATAACTTGACGAAGACGTTGACTGAATTGCATGGGATGCTTAAGACTGCTGAACCTAACATCAGGAAGGACACCCCAGATCTCCTTATGGTACAAAAGGTTAAGAAGTTTAAGAAACTTGGTAAGAACAAAGGTGATGGCAAGACGAGCTCGATTGTGAATCTAAGCGAGTCTGGCCATGTTCCTAAGGTTAAAATCAGTCCTTCTGAAGATGTTAAGTAATGGTTATGGGCATTTGAAAAGAAACTGCAATAAATTCTTGGAAGATTATGAGAAGCTGAAGAAGACGTACGAGACTTCTTCTTCAGGTATTATGTTATAGAAGTAAATGTTACTTCTTATAGTCCTACTTATTGGGTATTTGATACCAGCTGTGGTACTCATATTTTGTGAAAATGTGCAGGGCCTGAGCAAAAGTAGGATTATAGAGAATGGACAAGTGAACCTACGCGCGGAAATGGAGCAAGAGTTGCTGCATTAGCCGTAGGAGTATTTCAATTGTTCTCTTTTATGGCATGTTTTGAACTTAAAACTGCTACTATGTATCTGCTATGAGCAGAAAGATTATTTCTAATCCTTGTTTGGATATGAAAGGATATCAGTTTTCAAATTAAGAATAAGTGTTATTCAATTGATTACAGTGATATATTTTATAGTAGCAATCCATTAGAGAATGGACTTTATGTTCTAAACCAGAATGTGCATAAATATAACATTAATACCAAGAGATTCAAGTCAAATGATACGAATCAAACTTCCCTCTAGCATTGTCGTTTTGGGCCACATAAATAAGAAACAGATTCAGAAGCTCCATAGTGATGGACTTTTGGGCTCATCTGATTATGAATCATAATGAGCAAAGTGAATCTGGTTTATTGGGTAAAACGACAGAGGCCGCTTTCGAAATGGTAGTGTCGATCGACACAAACGGTGTGTCGGTCGACACAAGTTGCGAACGGATAAAATGAAAGGGCCAGAGGCTTATTGGGCTTTATACATACGGATGAATATGGGCCGATGAGCATTAGTGCTAGAGGAAAAGTTCAGTACTTCATTACCTTTACTGATGTATTCAGTAGGTACAGTTATATCTTATTAATAAGACATAAGTTAGAATCTTTTGAAAAGTTCAAAGAGGTCTAGAATGAAGTACAGGATCAATTTGGCAAAAGTATTAAAGCTCTACGATGAGATCATGGAGGTGAATACTTAAGTCAAGAATGTAGTGATCATCTGAGAGATTGTGAAAGTGTTTCACAAGTCACTCCTCCTGAATCGGACTTTATTAGATATGGTTCGATCAATGATGAGTCACTTAGATCTTCCAATATCCTTCTAAGAATACACTCTAAAATTGTCTGAGTTTACATTAAATAGTGTTCCATTAAAATCAGTTACAAAGATACCACATGAGATGTGGAATGTAAATGTTTCTGATTTATCCATCATAGAGATTTGGAGTTGTGAGGCTTATATTAAACGTTTAATCTCTGATAAGCTCACACCCAAATCTGATAAGTGCTACTTCAATGGTTGTCCTAACAAAACCAAGGCATGTTACTTTTACAACCAGTTCGAGAACAAATTGTTTGTTGCTCGGAACTATGTTTTCTTGAGAAAGACTTTCTTTCCAAGAAGAACAGTGGGAGTAAAAGTACAACTCGAAGAAATTCGAAAAACACAGGAGACTGCTCAACCTGATGAGGAAGAGCAGCAGTTGGATCTACAAAGAGTTGTAGAACCTGCACCTGTGGTGCCTAAAGTTTATAAAGGACTTGGTGAATGTATATTCGATATACATTGAAAAAGCGAGTTTCTGTAGAAGTGTCGATCGACACAAAGGTTGTATCGATCGACACAGATCGCGAACCAAAATACTTTGGTTTATGATTTAATTAACTACGGTTTAAATCTTGGTTAATTAGATCGTGGTAATAGTCTACATATGAGATATGTGCGTGACTTTTAACACAAGACTGAAGCTCGCAGATCCAAAAGGATCCGTCACGAACCCGAGAAATGGGGATTTCTCGTAACCAACTGCCGTGATCTACTGATCATCGAAAGTGACGGGCCTGCGAATTCTGAAGAAGCAATGATGGGCCTTGACTCCGAAAGTGGCTGAAAGCCGCTGAATCCGGAATGACGATGTCCGAAGCTGGATTGGTGGAAAAGGTTTCAAGTAAATTCATGGTATTAACTGTGAAGAAACCTATTCCCAGACACCATGCTTATGTCCATTCGGATTCTCCTAGCAACCGCCACTCATAATGGTTATGAGATCTGGCAGATGGATGTGAAAACAGTTTTCCTTAATGAAATTCTAGAAAAGAATATGTACATGACATAATCTGAAGTTTTCATTGATCCCAATGAAGCTAGGAAGATATGCAAGCTTCATCGATCCATTTATGGATAGAAGCAAGCATCTCGGAGTTGAAATCTTCGTTTTGATAAAGCAATCAAAATGTTTGATTTTATCAGAAATGAAGAGGAACCGAATGTTTACAAGATGACTAGTGGAAGCGCAGTTGCATTTCTAGTATTGTATGTTGATAACATACTACTCCTCGGAAATGAAGTTCCATTGTTTACAGTTTGTTAAAGACTTGATTCGAAAGTTGTGTTTCGATAAAATTATGGGAGAAACCGTATACATTCTTGGAATAAGAATCTATAGAGATAGATTGGATAAGCTAAGTGGATTGTGTCAAGATACTTATGTGATAAGGCCTTGCACAGATCCAGTATGCATGATCCCAAGAAGGGCTTTGTGCAAATGACTCTTGGTATTACTCTTAGCAAGACGCAGTGTATTTCGACACACGCTGAGCAAGAGCGAATAAAGGGTCAGACTACTGCTAAAGGCATTAGATGTCTTAAGATGTGATCTTAATTTTAGTGGGAGTCATTGTTGTTGATTTTAGTTATGATATGATGTTCGTATAAACATAATTTGATTATGTTATTGAAATCTGACATCTGTATTATTTAATAATGGTTATCAAATAATAGTCCCAAAGTAATTTATGACATGTTATAGGTCATCAAGTATGTGACTTGATCATGAAACCCTATAGATAATAAATGACATAAATTATGTTGGTCCCTGGTCGAGGTTGTTAAAGTGGGACATTAACAACCACGTGAGACTAGTGTGTGAGGTGACTGATGACTAAGTTTCATGGAGTCATTAATAAGAGTATTAAAGTCAATCACATAGGTATGTGTTAGAGAACACATGATCGGACATGACCCACTGATGAGAACTCTACGTGATAGTTATATAAGTGTCATGAGAGTTTTCATTACGACTATAGAGTATAGTCCTTAGACCTGAGTTCATCATGTTTTCTTGCATGTGAATTGGTCCGCTTTGACCTTGTCAAACGTCAGCCGTAACTGGTGATCATAAAGACATTGATTGGGCGCATCATGAAGCGTGTGAAGGAACATGGATGGAACAAGATGGGAATTGTCCCTCCTATATAACAGGAGATAAATATCTCAGGGCCCATCGAAGATTTGATACTGAGAAATGTGTGGCTACACTCAAACGAGGTGATTGTCAGTCGTTTGTCTTATCAGTATAAATCGGAATTCGATGAACATGATTTTGGCTTAATAAGGATGACACGGATCTTGCCTTATGCCGGATCGAGATATAGTGACGAAGGGATTATAGGAATAGATGATTCCAGTACAAGTGGGAGATTGTTGGGAATGTCCTGAAATCTATTTGTACTTACTCTGAGAGAAAGTCGTGTTGTCGAGATGAGACAATCATATGATACTAGGTAGTCATAATGCTTTGCTAGAAGCCACTTATGATCAATGAGTTGAGAACTCATTGCTAGTGTTATATGATCCTACAGGGTCACACACCTAAGCAAACTGGACATTGCATAAGAGGATGATCATTAATGTAATGATCGGATGAATGCATATTTGATATGCATTCAATATCGACTTTTCTGGGCGATGTCGATCGACACACTAAGAGTGTCGGTCGACATAGATTGGCCGTGTCGATCGACACATAGAGTGTGTCGGTCGACACGACTCGCGGATTGACGGATTAAATCGGTTTAATCACTAGTTAATCCCGTGGCGGTTTAAGTCGACATATATAAGATATATGGTCGACCTAAACTTGAAACTAACCTAATTCACAGCCACCAGAAACTAGAGAGAAACCTCTTGAGAGATTTGATCTCTATAGGCACTAGCATCCCTCCTGTTCAGTTTGTGTGCGTGTGGATACCAGTAGAGGCGCAGCATTTGAGGCGCTCTAGATCTCGATTATCTGCAAATCTTCCGCTGCTAATCACCTGGTAATCTCCAGATCTGATAGATTCAATTACATGAACCCTAGATCCTAGGCTCGGAATTCAGACCAGGGTTGCCTAATTGGATTAGGAACTGCTAGAAATTCCTACATATTGTGTTTCTGGAAATTTTCTTTTAATTCGTCGGCTTTTGACTCCAATATCAAAATATGATAGTCGGCTTTAGACTTCTATGTTTGTTTTCGAACAATATATTGATATTAGTAATGAAATAAAAAAAAATGTGCAAATAGAAAAAAAAAACCATTGGTAGGTAATTCTCTAAACTGATATCAATACTAACATGACCAAAATAACAAAAAAAAAAAACAAAATAATATTTATTAAAATGAAAAGACTAATTTAGATTGTGCTTGATTAAGACTTTTACTTTTAAGACTTTTTTTTAAAAATGGCTATAAAAATTATGAAGTTTTACTTTTAAAGCTACTAGCATGATTTGCTCTTACATTGAGTGAAAGCAAACATTATTAAATACAAATTTCTATAAAATAAAAACATCAGCTGAATTTAACAACAATGGTATTATAAAAATAGCTATAACAAACTAATGATAATTAAACATACATGTAGACATTATTATATCTAACATTTTATTAAAATATTTTATAATTTATTTAAAATTAATAGAAATAAAATAAATTTTTATCTAAATCATATCTATAAATATCTAAATTTACTTTGTAAATTTATTTTCATATTAATTATAATAAATTATAATTGTATATATGTATAACATCAATATATATAAAATTTCTTATTAAAGTATTTTATTGTTGCATTTATCGATTTTAAAATTTATATAAGTAATACGAAATTGCTATACAAAATTTTATTATCTACATTAATAATAATTATAAATATTTAAAACTCATATTTCAGAAATATTTTCTTATTTATCATCTTACTTTTCATCTTTTATTCGAGATTATGTATTCTTTAAAATATAATAAAAATTAATATAATAAATAACAAAAATTTCAATTTAAAGTAAAGTAAAGTTAACACAATAAAAATTCTAATTACATTAAGCCCAAACACGTAATCAACCATTTTAAAAGTAAACCAGAACTCAAATATCTTTTTAATAATATAAATATTGATTTAAAATAAAGAAAAGTCCTAAATTCTAGCTTTAAAAAACTCACTGAAACATTAACAAAAAAGTAGTTTAGCCAATGAGTATTTTTAGAGGCTTTGAACATTTTTAGGAAAGCATAATTGTGATTGGTAAATCTATTGACTTTAAAGACTTGTATTTGTTTTTAAAGTCTTAATAGTCTTAAAAATCTCATCCCCAATTAGAGCCTAAATGAACTTTTATGAACAATTTAATACAATTTTTTTTTGAAAAAGTAAATATTTATTTAAGAAGCAACAAAATAAATAATTTGATTTGATATTTTTTCCTTTCAATATTTAATTTTTTGAAAATAAAATTCGAAAACCTTTTCTAACTTTTTTTAGAAAGTAGAAGATAAATATTTATAGAGCACCATAATATAACCTTTCAAAAGCATTTTTTGTTTGTTTCATTTTGCTAAAACAAACAATGGACATAAAAGTTATAAATGTGCAAAAGTTAATGATGTGTAGCTATTAAACTATGGTATTATTTCGAAAAGTATATGAACTTACAAATTTATATAATAAATAATTTTAAACATATTTACAAAACATTAACAATTGTTTGCATTTCGTTGGAATCGAAGATGTCTACAGAAGCTACAAATGTACACAAATTAATGATGTGTATACACGACACTTATGAAATTACTTTATAAAATATAAAATTTACAAACTATATAAGAAATAGTTTTAAACATTTTTAGGAAACAATAATAGAATTTCAGAAATGTTTTCAAAAAAATTGTCTTGAAAAAACTTGGTAAAATAATTTCAAAAAAATATTAATTTTTTCCTAAATATACTTTGTATTTTATTTAAAAATTATAAAAATGTACAAAAGTTTTCACAATCCAAACTAATGCTATATATATATCACTTTTTATCTCCTACTGATTTTTCCACAAACTAGATTTAATGCAATTGTAGACTATTTCTCTATCTAATATCTGCAACAAATCTCTTTTTTTTTTACAAAATATATCACAATACAATGCATTTTTTTTGTCAAACAATACAATGTACCTAAAGAATAATTTATGCGGTAAATATGTCAACAAAATTAACTATTTTTGGGAAAGAAAAAGTTGTAAAGGGAAAATAGGTAACTAGCCGTTGGATAGGCGGATTTCGAATGACTCCAAGGGGCTTGTTTGCCTTTCCAACGTTCAAAATTATATTCTCTTCAAATTAAAGTTTTCCTTTTTCACCAAAATCGACGTCGTTTCTCTCTCCAGTCAGACGCCATTTTATAACCTCAAAAACTCTTCGATCGATCCTCCTCTCTCTCACATATCTGGAGAAAGAAGAACGATCTTTGTTTTCGCTCTCTTCTCTCTTTCGCTCAGTCGCAAATTTGATTCCACTCTTAAAATCAAAGTAGTCTAATTTGAGTCTGTTCGATTTCCTGTGAAAAATAATTTTCGATTTTTGATTTTGGTCGAAAACGAAAGTTATGGCTGCCGTTAATGGGTACCAAGGAAATACTCCGGCAGATCCTCCGGCGTCAAATGGATCAAAGCAATCTGCGCCTCCGACTAAGACTGTTGACAGCCAATCTGTTCTCAAAAGGTATCTTCTTTCTTATCTCGATCTTGATGGAACATCGAAACATGGATTCATCGCAAGTTAAAATCGTTTGTTCTTGTTTCATGGTTTCGTATGATTTGTTAGTAGTTGGTGTTGTTGTGGATCTTGCCTATGTTTCATGTGTCAATTTGCTTTGATTCCTAATCCAGATTCTCTTTATATAAACGCAGGCTGCAATCTGAACTAATGGGCTTGATGGTAAGTCATCATCTTGAACCAGTTTTTTGTTGTTGTTGTTAAGATGCTCATATGGTCTTATCTTGGGTTGTTTTCAGATGGGCGGTGACCCGGGAATATCTGCTTTCCCAGAGGAAGACAACATATTCTGTTGGAAAGGGACAATAACAGGAAGCAAAGAGACTGTGTTTGAGGGAACTGAGTACAGACTCTCACTCTCTTTCTCCAATGACTATCCTTTCAAACCTCCAAAGATCAAGTTCGAGACATGTTGCTTCCACCCCAATGTTGATGTCTATGGCAATATCTGTTTGGACATTCTTCAGGTAAAGAACTACCTTCCACTTGTGTCTTGTGTGTGCTACACAAGATCAGAGAAGAAGTACTGATACTTAACCCGTTTCTACATCTTCTTTTTGAGCAGGATAAATGGTCATCTGCGTACGATGTCAGGACAATTCTACTATCGATTCAGAGCCTTTTGGGAGGTAATTTATTCTGCATAGCCTTTGGTTTCTTGTAAGCCGTTAATCCAATATCTGACGTCTTTGCGTTGTTCAGAACCGAACATCAGCTCACCACTGAACACTCAAGCAGCGCAGCTCTGGAGCAACCAAGAAGGTAAAAGAAATTGCAGATAATGATTTCATCTTCTGCCATTAGAAGTTTCTAATGTCTCTTTTGTATTCATGTGCAGAGTATAGGAAGATGGTTGAGAAGCTCTACAAGCCTCCCAATGCATGATATCTTCAAGCTGTTCTGTTTCATAAATCTCCATTGCCTTTGATGATTATCACATGAATGACTTTCCAGAAGAAACAGTTTGTGTCATTCATTTGCTTTATTCTTTGATACAGTTTTATCTGTAACCCTATGTTTTTACCTGAGCCAAATAATGATATGATGTGAACGAGTGAGCTCTTCATTAATCAGAAAGAAAGAGATAGAACCGAAAAATACACAAATTGAAAGAATACCCAGTGGGGCTGGCTGTGTAATGCTTTGTCAAGCTTTTTCAACCGCGATACCAAGATCCACCTACAACAACATCTACAAGACAAATTCATCTTTCAATAAGCTGAGATTGCAATGCAGACCAGCAAAGTGTTAAAGTTTAGAAGAGTGAAGATTTTACCGCTCATTTGCCACCATGAGCATGGTGGGAACTGAAATCTTATGATTGTGTGTAATGTGTTTTATTGATTTACATTCCACGCCAGTATATATAAGTTCTCTCATGCTCACAATAAGGGAAACTTCCTTTTATGATAAGGAAGAATCGAGATCGTATCTCTCGTATTTACATCAAGTATATACTATCTCAATACCCCCCCTCAAGTTGGTGGTAGGAAGGTCCGAACACCTAACTTGGACATCAACTTCTCGAATGTAGGTCGTGGCAATGCCTTTGTAAACAAATCCGCGACCTGCTCCTTTGTCGAAATGTGTTCAGTACATATGAGCCCATCTTGAACGGCATCACGAACTTGATGACAGTCAGCTTCAATATGCTTCGTACGCTCATGAAACACTGGGTTTGCGGCGATGTGAATAGCTGCTTGACTGTCGCAATGTAGAGTCATTGGACGAGAGTGGTTATAACCGAACGTACGCAAGAGAGACTTCAACCATTTAAGCTCGCGAAGGGTGTATGCCATGGCCCTATATTCAGCTTCTGCAGAGGAACATGATACAGTCTTTTGTTTCTTTGTCTTCCAAGAGATTGGTGAATCACCCAAGTACACAATATAGGCTGAGAGAGAACGTCTAGTAATGGGACATGCCGCCCAATCCGAATCACAGTATGCTGTAATTGTGAGATCACTATTAGACCGAAGCATGATTCCTTGGGAAGCAGAACCTTTAAGATATCGAACAAGACGCAGTGCTGCTTCCCAATGTGCAATGAGTGGAGTCTTCATGAACTGGGAAAGAATGTGTACCGCATAGCTAAGGTCTGGTCGAGTAATTGTAAGATATATGAGCCGCCCTACCAACCGGCGATATTGCTCCGGATTATCAAATGGTGGACTCTCAACAGAGGCAAGCTTATGGTTAAGCTCCATAGGGACTGGCGAAGGTTTTGCTCCCAATAGGCCAGCCTCTGCGACTATATCCAGTGTATATTTTCGCTGCGAGAGGCAAAATCCATCGGGACCTCGCGAGACCTCAATCCCTAAAAAATATTTCAGCTTGCCAAGATCTTTCATATGAAAGCATTTGTTGAGATGTACCTTAAATCGGTCGATATCACTGAGATTGTTGCCAGCAATAATGAAATCGTCTACATAGACGAGGATACGAAGAATTGTGCTTCCTTGCTTGTACGAGAACAGGGAATAATCTTCTTTGCTCTGTGTAAATCCAAACTGACGAAGAGCTGTGGACAATTTTGCGAACCAGCATCTAGGGGCCTGTTTGAGGCCGTAGAGAGATTTCCGCAATCTACAAACTTTCGTAGAATCAGATGTCTTGAAACCCGGTGGGAGTTTCATATAAACTTCTTCTTCGAGATCACCGTGTAAGAAAGCATTGTGCACATCCATTTGAGAAACCTCCCAACCCTTTGCTGCAGCAACACTAAGAAGATATCGTACTGTAGTGATCTTTGCCACTGGTGCGAAGGTTTCCTTGAAGTCTGTACCTTCCTTCTGACGATTGCCGCATACAACCAAGCGAGCTTTGTGACGCTCAAGTGTTCCATCGGAATGAAACTTCAGCTTGTATACCCACTTGTTGCTGATAGCTTTCTTTCCTCGAGGCAGATCAGTAATGTCCCATGTGTGATTATTTTCCAGAGCTTCAATCTCTTTTTGCATTGCGTTACACCACTCCTTGACATGCACAACCTCTTTGAAATGTTGCGGTTCTGTTCCATGAAGAACCGCAGCCATAAAGGCTATATGGTTCACTGAAAAACCAGAGTCAGACAGGTATTGAGTAATAGGGTACAAGATCTTACCAGGAACCGTTGTCGAGAGACTAGATTTGGAAATAGCTGGTGTGAGAGCGTGAGATGAGTGTACTGTCTGAGTTACAAAGTCTTTGAGTAGAACTGATGGCTGTTTGATGCGATGACCGCGCCCCAATACTTCCTGTACTGGTTCAGAGACAGGTGGAGTGATTGTGGCTGGTCCAACGGCAGACTCAACAATCGATGTTTCATCAGTTGGAGTGACCGGTTCGGTAGGCTGCGAGGCTTCTGTCAGAGAGATTGGTACTGCAGGAATCTGCAATGGTTCATCCCAATCAAAATCGACCACTTCACTTGGCTGCGATGATGGAAACGGAGAGGACTCTTGTCTTTCTGATTCCAAAAATGGGAACATGTTTTCTTGAAACTGAACGTCACGACTGATGAAGAACTGACCCGAATCGAGATCGTAAAGCCTCCACCCTTTCTTCCCGTAGGGATAACCAACGAAGACACACTTTCTGCTACGAGTGCCAAACTTATCCTTATCGCGTGATCGCAGATGATCATAGCACAAGCATCCAAAGGTTCGGATCATATCGTACTTTGGCCGTGTACCAAAGAGTAGTTCATAGGGTGTTTTTCCTTTTAACACAGACGATGGTGTGCGATTGATCAAATGTGTAGCCGTGAGAATGCTCTCTCCCCAAAATTTGATAGGTAGATGGCTTTGGAATAGGCATGCTCGAGCTACATTCAAGATGTGACGATGTTTACGCTCGACTCGTCCATTTTGTTGTGGAGAATCAACGCACGACGTCTGATGCAGGATGCCTTTTTCTTGAAAAAATGATGTCAGACACATGAATTCACTCCCATTGTCTGTGCGAAAAGATTTCACTGGTTTCGAAAATTGTCTTTCGGACATTGCGCAGAAGTTACGAATCAGAGTGGACACTTCGGACTTAGCAGCCATAAGGAAGGTCCACACTGATCTGCTGTGATCGTCAACCAGTGTAAGAAAGTAAGCAACTCCGCACGTAGACAGAGTTCGATATGGCCCCCAAACATCAGCGTGAACAAGAGAGAAACAATCTGAAGCTTTATTAATACTATCATGACAAACTTCTCTTGTTTGTTTAGCACGAAAACAAATGTCACAATTTTTGATCTCTCCAAAATCACTCGAGGATTGATCACATTCTGATAAAGAAAGCAAAACACTAACTGAAGGATGTCCTAGTCTACGATGCCACAAATCTCCAGAAGCAACCGCAGTCTCCGCTGAAGTCTTGTTAACACGAGCAGCCGATACACCCGCAAAATAGTACACTCCCTCACGCTCTTCACCCGTTCCAATCAAAGTCCTCGAAAAACGGTCATGCAAGAAGCACAACGCATCAGTAAAGATCGCAATACATCCTGTTTGTTTCAGCAACTTAGCCACAGAAACAAGAGTACAATCGAAATCCGGCACAAACAACACATCCTCGAGAACATATGAGGAGCTCAGTGGTAATGCACCACGTTTTGTTGCCCGAGATGCTTTCCCATTTGGGAACCTCACCGGTGATGAAGCAATGTCAACGACATTGATCAGAAGCGACAAATCACCTGTCATGTGGTGTGAAGCTCCTGTATCAATGATTATATCAGCAAGATTAGTTTTACCGGACAGCTTTTCGGAAGAGGTGTTGGGTCGTTGTGACTGCAGAAGGCTGATCAACTGAGCAATCTGATCGTTTCCACCATCAGATGATGAGCCAGCACGAGCGTTGTTAGCTCTTCCACGCCCACGTCCAGCTCCTCGCGCGGGTCTTCCTCCTCTCTGAACCGTCTTGTTATCTGCATTTCCCGAAGGCTTTCCGCGATTCTGCTCGTAAAACCAGTCGGGATATCCATGAATCAAGAAACATTCTGTCACTTCATGTCCCTGTCTGCGACAGTGAGTGCAAGAGAGGCTCGAGCGATCACGAAATCTCTGTCCCGAGACCGCAGCAACCTGTCCTTGTTGCTCTGTTTTTGCAGAGAATCCAATTCCCTCTGTTTTAGCAGATTCTCAGCTTTGTGCAATATTCTGATTCTGCTCTTCCCTAACAACTCGAGAGTAAACTTGTTTGAGCGTAGGAAGAGGGTCTTCTCCAGTGATTGTCGATTGAATATTGCCAAAACGAGGAAGGTCAAGTCCAAACAGAAACTTGTGGACTTGATCGTCTTCTTTTTCCTTCAGGATGTCTGCGGCTGCTTCACATATGCACATTTTCCCTGTGTTGTAGTTCTGCAACTCTTCCCATAACTTTGTCAATCGACCATAGTACTCCAGCACAGGTTGTCCGTTTTGTCTGCAGGAGGCTATTTCATCTTTCAACACTTGCTTGCGTACTCCATTCCCAACTGAGAATCGAACACGCAGATCTTCCCAGAGAGTTGCTGCATCAGATGCGTATTGAACCGTGGAGCGAATCTTGGGGTCTATGGCAGTGCGTATCCAACCGATTATCATCGAGTTCGCAGCCAGCCACATACCCAAGTCTGGTTCTGTTTCTGGTCGAGGCACTAATCCTTCAATGAAGGCAAGCTTCTGTTTCGCCTGAAGCGAGTTCTTCATCTCAGTAGCCCATTCCGGATAGTTATCCTCTTTCAAGACAACAGAAGATATCAAAACTCCGGGATTGTCGGAAGCTTTGAGCACATACAATGGATTGGTTTTAGCAACCGCAACTTCTCCATCTGTTGTCGACATCGTGATTTTGTGATGCAGGTAGATGAGCAACGGCGGCTTCTGTAGCAGCGGTGGCTCTTGATGGCGGCGGTCGACGAGATTAACGACGACGGCGGCTTAGGTTTTAGTGTTTTTAGGTCACAAGATTTTATTGCTCTGATACCATGAAATCTTATGATTGTGTGTAATGTGTTTTATTGATTTACATTCCACGCCAGTATATACAAGTTCTCTCATGCTCACAATAAGGGAAACTTCCTTTTATGATAAGGAAGAATCGAGATCGTATCTCTCGTATTTACATCAAGTATATACTATCTCAATAGGAACAAGTCACAGCATCCAACGAAAATTTCCTTATTGCATTTAGTTCTGCTTCGGTATCCGTTGAGATCATATTCACAGCAACAACTACATTTACACCATACGCCTTTGTGTTTGATTTATGATTCACGCATCCAGCTTCAACCAAGGAAACATTCTCGCTTACATACGCGCGTTCAAGAGGCCTCCCGGCAACAACATTACGCCCACTGAAAATTAATGTGATGAAAGCATTATTCTTCACTCTCAATTGTGTTTATAGACATTTGTGTACAGAAAAGAGAATCCTATGAGAAAAGAACCCTAAGAGAAATATACAAATAATAAAAGGAAGTAAATGATGATGTTTATAGGAAAAGATATGTCAACAATATGATTATGTTTCCATACATTCCCTCAAGTTGGAGGGTGGAAGTTTTGGATGCCCAATTTAGATAAAAAAAAAGTCAAATTCTCTTTGTCCTAGAGCCTTGGTTAAGATATCAGCGAATTGATTCTTTGTGTAAACATGTGCGGTCTTGATAATTCCAGGTTCAATCTCATCACGAATAAAATGATAGTCCACCTCAATGTGGTTTGTGTATTTGTGGAAAACTGGATTACACTAATATGGAGAGTTGATTGAATGTCAAAGAAAAGATTCATAGGTTCCTTGTGATCAATGTCGAACACAAGAAGTGAAGCCTTCAACCATTTAACTTCACTTGTTGTGTCAGCCATGGCATGATACTCAGCCTCATCCGAAGAATGAGAAACGACCCGTTGTTTAGATGACTTCCAACAGACGATTGAGTCTCCAAGTTGTACAATCCATGCATATAGAGAACACGCGCTGTAGACAACTTGCCCAATTAAAACCGCACCAAATAATAAAGTGTAGGGGGAAATTAGCGCGTAGTAAAATTCCTTATCGAAAAGTTCCTTTAAGATAACAAACGACCTTAAGAGCAGCTTGCCAGTGATCCTCTTTCAGATGTTGCATGAATTGTGACAAAATGTGAATGGCGTAAGATATATTGGGGCATGTAATACCAAGATAAATGAGCTTTCCAATCAAGCGACAATAACGTTCTGATTAGTGATGTCATCTCCAGAAGCCAATCCTAACCGGTGATTCTAATCATTAGGAGAACCGGATGGTTTGCATCCGAGGAGACTAGCTTCAGTCAATATATCAAGAACATATTTCGTTGACACAAATAAAAGCCAGCAGAACTTAGACCTACCTCAATACCCAAAAAAATATTTAAGGACCCCAAGATCCTTCATCTGAAAACAAGTGGATAGATAATCCTTGAACTATTGAATGACGTCAATAGTGTTGCATGAAATAATCAAATCGTCAAGATATACCAAAACATGAACACAAACGTCTGGTTGTATGAAACTGAAAAGAGAGTCAGATTTTGATTGAGTAAATCCATACTTTGGAAGAGCAGTTTCTAACTTTTCAAATCAACATTGAGACGTTTGTCTTAAAACAATAAAGCTATTTACAAAGTCTACAAATATGACTATAACCAGGAGAACCAAAACCAGGCGAAAGCATTATGAACGTCCATCTGATGAACTTCGAAATTACTCTTTGGTGCCACATCAAGAAATATTCGAACAGTGGACATTTTGGCAAAATAAGCAAATGTCTCCTTATAATCAAGGCCTTCGACCTGATTGTTACGAAGAATAACAAAGTGTGATTTATATCGTTTAGTAACACCGTCTGATTTGACTTTTATATGAAACGCCCACTTGCAACCCAAAGCTTTCTTCCCAGGTGGTAATTCCTCAGGATTCCAAGTATTATTTTTCTCAAGAGCATCAATTTCGCCACTGAGCAATCTAGACCTAAAGATCAACCTCAATCTAACAGAGAATACGAATCAATCAACACGAACACAAGAAACTTTGTTTACCCGGTGTTCACATCCTCTCTCGATGTGAGAGAGAGCTATACTCACCGGGGCTGAGATCTCTCAGCAATCCACTATAACCTAGCTCAAAACCCTGAGCTCAAGAACAAGATTGTACAAGATCTATCTCACCAACCTCACAATCTCTCTCTCTCGCACACTCGCTCGGAGAAGAAGACTCTGAGCTTTATATCTAGCTCATCACCTTTACATAAGTGAGTGAAGTAAACCGAAGATTAATATCAAACCGACATTTCTTATAAGACTAAGTAACCGGTGAGATAAGACTTGGTTACACCCGGTTTAAGGACACTATACTTCAAATCTCCACCTTGTCCTTAGAACCTTCAATCTTCTTATTCAAGTAATCTTCTGTGGATTCCTCCTTTCGGAGCTTGAGTGAGAAAAAAACACTCCACCTGGATCTAGAAACCTTCTCCAGTTAAACACCTGAGTAAACCCACTCAGCTTTCAATACTTTCTGAGTAAACCCACTCAGCTTCATATCTTTGAGCTCTTACGAGCTCAGTCTTCCGTAACTCTGAGACGCTTCAAGGCACTTTGAAGCTTCCCAACTGGTAAAACTTTGGTAAAGATGTCCGCAGGGTTGTGTTCTGTGGCTATCTTCAGAACATCTATGGTGCCATCTTCAATCAGATCTCTGATGAAATGATACTTGGTTGCTATGTGCTTTGTTCTCTCGTGGAACACTGCATTCCTAGCTAGAGCCAAAGCACTTTGCGAGTCACAGAATATCCTTACTGTTTCTTGCTTGAAGCCAAGCTCTATCATCAGGTTCCTTATCCAGATAGCCTCCTTTGAGGCCTCTGTTAAGGCCATGTATTCTGCTTCTGTCGTGGACAAAGCAACTACCTTTTGCAGAGACGATCTCCAACTGATAACATTTCCACCAACTGTGAAAGCTAGGCCTGTTGTAGATCTTCTCCTATCATTGTCTGCACCATAATCTGAATCACAGTATCCAACTAGCTCAAACTTGCCATCCCTTTTGAAACTGAGTTTCCTCTTGAGTGAACCCCTTATGTATCTGAGAATCCACTTCACTGCCTGCCAGTGTTCTTTGATTGGGTTACTCATATATCTGCAGACCATTCCCACTGGGTGAGCAAGATATGGTCTTGTTCCTATCATGGAGTACATGACACTCCCGATTGCGCTCTGGTAAGGAGTCTCTTTCATGCTTTCCATCTGATCTTGAAGTTCCTTCTCTGTTGCAGCTTTTGACTTGAAATGAACTCCCAGTGGTGTAGCCACTGGTTTACACTGATCCATACTGAACCTATCAAGTACCTTTGTCAAGTATCCTTCTTGAGATACGGACAGAGTACCTTTAACTCTGTCTCTACTTATCTCCATTCCCAGAACCTTCTTAGCTCCACCTAGGTCCTTCATGTCGAATTCAGAGCTTAGCAGAACCTTTAATTCGTCCACACATCTCTTATTCTTGGCTGCAATCAGAATGTCGTCTACATATAGTAGTAAATATATGTAATCTCCTTTCTGGACTTCCTTGTAGTATACACACATATCCAGATCACTTCTCACATACCCATTTACTCTCATGAAGTCATTAAACCTTCTGTTCCACTGCCTGGGAGACTGCTTCAAACCGTATAATGACTTCTTCAATAGACAAACCTTGTTTGGGTGTTGCTTATCCTTATAACCTTCTGGCTGTTCCATCATGATCTCTTCATCCAAGAACCCATGAAGAAATGCTGTCTTCACGTCTAACTGTTGAAGTTCCATATCAAAATGAACCACCATAGACAGAATGAACCTTATTGATACGTGTTTCACAACAGGAGAGAAGATCTCCTGATAGTCTATTCCTTCACGTTGAGAGTACCCTTTTGCCACTAGACGGGCCTTGAATCTGGGAGCTTCAACTCCTTCTATTCCTGCCTTTCTCTTGAATACCCACTTGCATCCTATTGGCCTCTTGACTTCATTTCTGTCCACCAGAATCCATGTTCTGTTCTTCCTTAGAGATAACATCTCTTCATCACATGCTTCCATCCACTTTTCACTGTCATCATCGGCTAATGCCTCTTGGAAGCTTGTTGGTTCTGTTTTACCACCATCTTCTGTCACTAAGTATGCATAGCCTGCTATCTCTTCTTCTGCATCTTCATCGTCCCTGTACATCACATAGTCCTTGAGCCTATCGGGTAGCTTAGTTGACCTTCTTGGCCTCTCCTGTACCTCCTGATGGCCCTCCATACTCTGTATACCCTGGTCATCTTGATCATCCTCGATGCTGACCTCTTTTACTTGTTGAGATGGACTGTTCCTCTTTGTTTCTATGTGAGCTCCACCTTGGGCCTGAGAATCTTCTTCGTTTCCTGTACCTGCAGAAATCACACTTGAAAGAATATCAGTATTAAATAAAGGTTCAGGAGTACCTGTTGTCCTCTGTTGTTTGATGTCTTTGTACATGATATCCTCCCTGAAAACCACGTTTCTGCTTATTACACATCTCTGATCCTCTAAGACCCAAACCCTGTAGCCTTTGGTGCCATCTGGGTAACCTGTGAAGACACCCTTCTTTGCTCTTGGATTTAGTTTTCCCTCATTTGAATGTATATATGCTATGCATCCAAATACTCTCAAAGCCTCAAGGCTAGGAACTGCTGATGTCCATTTCTCTTCTGGTATACAAAAGTTTAATGCACTTGATGGGGTTCTGTTTATCAGGTACACAACCGTTGATGCTGCTTCTGCCCAGAAGCGTTTATCCAAGCCACTCTCACTTAGCATACTACGCACCTTGTTCATTATGGTGCGATTAAGGCGTTCAACCACTCCGTTCTGTTGTGGGGTGTAGGTGCAAGTTATGTGTCTGACCATGCCCTCATCTTTACAAAACTGATCAAATCTCTGATTACAGAATTCCAGACCGTTATCTGTTCTGAGCTTCTTGACCTTCCTTTCAGCTTGTGTCTCTACCATTCTTTTCCATTCCACAAATTTGTCAAATGCCTCATCCTTTGTTCTTAGGAAGTATATCCATACTTTCCTAGACCAATCATCTGTAAAGGATAGAAAATATTGACACTTACCTAAGCTCAGTGGAACATTTGGAGACCCCCAGAGATCATAGTGTATGTAGTCCAGTTTCTCCCTTGTTACATGTTGTGCCTTCTCAAAACTGACTCTATGTGTCTTTCCTATGACACAATCTTCACAGAACTGTAAATCTGTTACTTTATCACCTCCAAAGCAACCTTTCTTTGTTAGAACATCCATGCTTTTCTGTCTCACATGCCCCAAACGACTGTGCCACAGTCTTGTCTGATCCTTTGCTTCAGTGTTGCAACTCTCGGCTACTCGTGCTGTGCCCTGAAGAATGTACAAAGTGTCCTTACCCTTTCTTGATCCTTTCATGATTACTGTGCAGCCCTTTACTACTCTGATCTGACCATTTGCACCTTTGAACTCACAGCCCTTCTCTTCCAAAGTACCCATTGATATTAGGTTCCTTGACATGTCTGGCATATATCTCACATTATGCAAAACAAATGTGGTGCCGTCTCGATTTTCAAATCTAACTGAACATGTTCCTCTTATGTCACACTGAGAGCTGTTGGCCATCCTAACCTTTCCACAGTTTACATCTTTGTAGTCAAAGAAAATTTCTCTTCTTGGGGTCATATGGAAGGAGCATCCCGTATCCATAACCCATTCATCTCTTTCAGATTCATTTTGAGACATGTTAACTTCAGAAGCTATCAGCCCAACCAAGTCTTGAGCATCATCCTTGACCATAGATGACTCGGCTTTACCTGATTGTTGTTTATTCTTGTTCCTTTCCCACCACTTGTAACACTGCTTCTTGTAGTGACCTTCTTTCCCACAAATCCAGCATATCTTCTTTCCTTCACTGGACTTAGATCTTGATCTCTCATACTTCTTACCTTTCTTAGGATCACGGTGTTCAGACCTTCCCCTGACATAGTATCCTTCTGAAGATTTCCCTTGAGAATTACTGTTCTTGAAATCCTTTTCTTTAGATCTTGCAGAGCTCACGATATCCTCTATCCTAATCGTGTCTCTACTGTACTTCAGGGTTTCCTTTAGAGATTCAAACCTTGGTGGTAATGAGTTGAGTAGCAGAATTGCTTGAACTTCTTCCGGGACATCAATACTGAGATGACTTAGTTCCCCAATGATCTTGAGGAAATCATCGATGTTGTCATCGATGGTTCTTTGTTCTTGCATCTTATATCCGTACAATTTCAGCTGAGAGTCGACTCGATTCGGTAGTGTCTTTGACATGTAGAGTCGCTCTAACAATGCTCATGCTTCTGCTGCGGTGGTACATTTCTCAATCTTCCGAAGTACCCTATCTGCAAGATTCAAACAGATCACATTCAGAGCTCTTTCGCATCTTTCGGCCCTCGCTTCTCCATCCAATTTCTTTTGCGCAGCTTTCTCTTCCGGCTTGATTGGCTCAGTCGATTCTTCATCCTTCGTCTGAGTCTCATCCTCCGTTCTTGGAACCAGAACGTCTTTAAGCCCTTGTAAGCTGATGTAAGCATACATTCGCCGCTTCCAAAGTGAGAAGTCTCCTTCTCCATCGAACATCTCGATATCCGGCCTAAAGACCGACATCTTGGATTTTCCCATCTTCGATTCCGATTCGTTAATCCGCGATTGAATCTTCCCAGCTGAGAACCACAGCTCTGATACCAATTTGAGCAATCTAGACCTAAAGATCAACCTCAATCTAACAGAGAATACGAATCAATCAACACGAACACAAGAAACTTTGTTTACCCGGTGTTCACCTCCTCTCTCGATGTGAGAGAGAGCTATACTCACCGGGGCTGAGATCTCTCAACAATCCACTATAACCTAGCTCAAAACCCTGAGCTCAAGAACAAGATTGTACAAGATCTATCTCACCAACCTCACAATCTCTCTCTCTCGCACACTCGCTCGGAGAAGAAGACTCTGAGCTTTATATCTAGCTCATCACCTTTACATAAGTGAGTGAAGTAAACCGAAGATTAATATCAAACCGACATTTCTTATAAGACTAAGTAACCGGTGAGATAAGACTTGGTTACACCCGGTTTAAGGACACTATACTTCAGCCACCCATTGAATCTTTTCAAACATTAAATTGCATTGTTTCTTTGAAAGAGTGAGGTTCCACAGCTGTTGTTAAAGCAACAAGGAAACAACAATGGCTGGTGGAAAAACGTGCACTCGTTAGAAAATGAGATAGTGGATAAGGTGTACCTGAGGTTGCTGATGAGTCGGGAGAGCTAGGCGAAGGACAAGAGAGAGAGAGAGAGAGAGAGAGAGAGAGAGAGAGAGAGAGAGAGAGAGAGAGAGAGAGAGAGAGAGAGAGAGAGAGAGAGAGAGAGAGAGAGAGAGAGAGAGAGAGAGAGAGAGAGAGAGAGAGTTTACATTTTTTGTAATTCTTCTCTATAAACGCTCCAAAACGAATAAACAAATTCAAAAAAAAAAACCTAAAATGGACAACCAAAAAAACAATAATCAGACAAAATATCCAATTATAATATGTTAAAATAGAAGGATCAGACCATACACCGGTTCTTTTTCGAATTCAAGCAAGTTCCATAAAATCAAAAATGAAATTTAAATTTGATAAAAATAGATGGGTAAATCTGGATTTAAAGAAACTGTTGTTTTGGGATTGCTTGTCACATGGCTTCCCCTGCACAGAACTTCCATCAGAAACTCTTTGCTTGAAGTAGCAAAATCTCCCATTGGCGAAGATCAAACACTACAAAATCTGAAAATCCCACCGAAGAACTAAAATTCAAAATTGATGTAGTTCAAGATAACGAAAAATCGCCCTTAAAATAGAAGTCTTTAGAAGACAACTGCTAACTGCCTTTTGTGAAAAAAACTTATTTTGGAAACAAAAGAGCATAGACCTATGACACAAATATGGAGATAGGAATACTAAATTTTATTTTGAAGGAAACAAGGGAAACCGTACTCTCACAAACAAGTGGAATACTAAACATCGGCATGCCCATAACCGCATCATTTCCTAAAAGATCCTAATGGGAACATGGTGGAAACATCATCGGAATAAAAAGAGTCGCTACTCAATATTTACAAAGCCTATTTTCAGCACTACCCACGCCGGACTTTGGGGTTTCCCTCCGTTTCATTACAGAAGAGTTCCATAAGCAGGTGATTGTGCCCTTGCCAGACCACTCATTAAGAAGGATGTATTTGATATAAATCCAGATAAGGCCCAAGGCCAGATGGAATGACAAGCATATTCTATCAAAGATTATGGTATCTCTTACAGTATGATATTACCAAACTGGTAAATGATTTCTTTGAAAGGAGAATTATGGACTCGATACTAAACAAAACACATATTTTTCTCATAAAATAAGGACAGACCTAGAGATAAGGTGGAATTCAGACAAATTAGTCTTTACAAGATGAGTAACAAAATTATTTCGAAGCTAATGTGTAAGCGATTGAAGAAAGCTCTACCTCTGCTTATTTCGGAGACAGAATCGACATTCATGGTCAAAAGGCTGATTAAGACAACATTCTTTTAGCTCAAGAAAAGTTGTATGCACTACGCATTAATCATAGATGCAAACAAGAATTATGGCCATAAAGACCGACATGAGTAAAGCATATGGAATGGTAGAATGTAATCAAAGGTTTCTTACTTAAAATGGGTTTCAATGAGCGATTGGTCAACCTCATAATGGTATGCATTACCTCAGTTACATACCAAGTTATTATTAACGGTGAACCAAAAGACAAGTTTAACCCCTCCAGAGGACTCCTTAAAGGAGACTCGCTATCACCATTTCTCTTCATCTTGTGTACGGAGGAGCTCATATCCTTACTTAGGGGAGCGGAAGAGGAGAACCGAGTCATGGGACTTAGCATTTCTAGGGCAATCCCCCCGTGTTACACACCTACTGTTTACAGATGATAACCATTTTTCAAAGTGGAATCCTTACAACGTGAGGAGATTATCAAATTATGGATAACTACAACATCATGGAAACTTTGTACTATTGTGAAATCTTCTATGATGTTTGATACGAAGGTGGATCAAATCACGAGGACATCTATTAAGTTCATTCTCAGTTTCAAAAAGAATGAGGTATGGGAATGTACATATAACTCCCAGAAACAATATGCGGATCAAAAATAAAATTCTTTACTTTTGTACAAGATCGGCTAAACCGGGTGAGCACTTGGTCCGCATATCTTCTGTTGAATGGAGGAAAAGAAATATAGATCAAATCTAGGCACAAGCGATTATTACTTCACTTATTTCTTGCTTCGTGCTGCCAAAAAGGCATTACAGACAAGTTGAGGATCTCTATAGTCAGATATTGGTGGGGTACGAAACAAAATAATGAAGGGATTCATTGGATAATATGCGGTAAGATATGTACCCCAAAAGACTTAAGCAGACTAGGTTTCTGTGACATATACGACTTCAACATCGCTTTGCTATAAAGAAACTCATGTGATTGATCCAATCCCCTCCTCCTTGTTGAATGATGATCATGGCCTTTGGAAGATCAGAAGGTGATCTCACCATCATACGGGTGGCGGAGTATAATGGCCGCAAAACCATTCCTAAAGATGGAACTGGGGAAAACCATTGGATCAGGACTCAGCATTAATGTGTGCTCTCAGTCTTGTATACCATATTACCACAGTCGGCCTCCAAGACCCTCGGTTCTGGTTCATAAAAAGTATCTTATTCTTATGGTTCACTCTTTCATCAACCGAGAGTCGAGGGATTGGAATATACCTTGTTGGAGAACCAAGCACTACCAGCTTGAAAACATGTGTGGCTACTGATATGAGTTTTCTAAGGTGTGGTAGCCTAAAAGACCATGTTCTCTTTTAATGTCAACCATCGCTTTAAGCATGGGCTTTATTAGATTGTCCATTTCCCATCCCGCCCGAGTTCTTTTTCGAGCCCGTTGATCTATCGAAACATGGACTACCTCTTTTGGCGGAAAAACGAAGATGTATTACACCATCATCGAAACAAAAAAATTCATGGATACTCTGGTTTATATAGAGAAAACTGAGCGACAAGGTTTTCAATGGAAAGGACATCCCCCCCCCCCCATTGGAAACTCTTCAATTGGCCACCTTATAGAAGGAAAGCTAGATGTTAGCAAACCAAAACGAAGACGAGGAAGAACCGGAGGCGATGATGTACTAGGTGACTATCCACCCCCTTTATAGACACTTGAATCCTAATATGCCAAAATTGATGCTTATTTGGTCAATCATAGTCCTATCAGTGTTTAGGGTGGAATTATAGGGATCATATGAATATTAAGATTTAAGTACTACAAAGGTGCCGCCAAAGAATGAGATAGATTGTTCTAATTTAGTTTATATAGTGGTGGATCCCGATAATTGGCTAACTTTTTTTCGTTAGAGTCCTACTTTAAGACAAAAGTTTGAAGATTATGATCTTATCTATATTTGAATGGCTATGCAGACGTCCTTACAAAAGAGACCCGAGCGTGAAATGCAGTTTTCCCCACATAAGTTAGACATATATGATACATGAAGCTTATGAGAGTGAAATTTTCATTGAATAAAATAGGGTTGGGCACAATAACCGAACCCGAAGAACCGAACCGGATCCGCACCGAAAAAGTCAGTATCGGTTCGGGTTCGGACCCAACAAAATAACCGATTGGATCCCAAGTGCAAGTTACTTTGGATATCGAGTATTACCCGAACCAAACCGATATCCAATTGGGTACCCGAATTAACCCGAACTATACCAATAACTCTACTACATTACTAGTTCACTTCTTTTAATTTATTTAAAATTTTAAAACTACATACAAATGCTTAGGAGATATTCACTTATAAGTATTAAAATCTATTAATATTTAATTTATTATATAATTTAGTATTATTTGTGGCGAGATATTTTCCGATTTTTGGATTTTTTACGAGTTTTGGTTCAAATTTTCTGGGTTATTTGGGTTTCTTTCGGGTATTTCAGATTTTACTCTGAGGTTTTCGGATTTTTTTCGGGTTTTTCGGTTTTTTTAAGTTATATTGAGTACTTTGGTTAAAAAAGAGCCGAACCCGATTGATACATGAAAGTATTTCGGGTTTATTCGGATTTTACGTTGAAGTACAAAACCGACCCGAACCCGACATGATCCGAACCGGACCGAACCGATTTTTTTGTAAAATACCAAAATACCCGAAACCAAAACCGAATGGGGTGGAACCGAACACCGGTTGGGTATCCGATTGCCCAGGGCTAGAATAAAACTTAGTTTAAATAACTAAAAAAAATGCTAACAAAAATTCCCCAAAAATTAATATTAACTTTGCTGAAAATATAGAAGATCCTCAAAAATAATTTAGGCTAAATTAGTTTTTAGATGTTTAAAAATTAATTAAACAATTGTTGAAATAAAAAACAAAAGGAAAGTTCATTTAAATTACTTCATATCATCCACTCATATAGCATAATTAATATTATATTTGCATTTTAAAAGACTCAGAAAACTATTTTATTAAATGTATGCTAAATTAGTTTGTTTAGATGTTTAAAAATTATTTAAACAATTGTTGAAAAGAGAAAGGAAAAGAAAAAAAAAATAAAAAGAAAGGTAATTTAGATTACCTCATATCGGCTACCCACTCAGATAGCATGATTATCTGGGTTAGCAATCCCGACCACGAATCTTCACTTCAGGGAAGATTCTGGAACAGAGGCAGCAGTCTGATCAGGACTCTCCTCTGAAAACCTCCCGCAAGACAATCTCGACTCGGAGGGAGAAGCGAAACAAATTTTCCTTCTCTCGGGTAAGTACCAATTTCTCGCTCGAACCCTGGTGAGACACACTCTTCATGCAAGTCTCTACCACGTATACTGGGTCCGAATTGGTGTCATAACACTCTTTATAATTCTACTTTAACTTAAAATAATAACCGGGTTCTCGATTCAAAACCGGTTCGCGAAAATAATTTGACAAAACCAGGATCCGCCTTTCTTTAATTAGCTAAACAAACGATTTTCTTGAGTAGTTTTGGACACTAAAAGCAAAAGCAATATAAATGAAAATTCCATTTTATCATCATCACCACCAACTTTACATCTTCTTCTTAAACAGAAAAGAATAGATAAAAACCTTCCTAAACATTTACACAAGCTTATATATATGCGTCTATATAACAATAATAAATTAACAACAAACAAATATTGACATAGACGCACATAACCAATTATATAAACATTAATACCAACGATGATGATGATTTATGACTGTATAGAGGCAACGAGAAGAGCCGAGCCAATGCTAGAACCATCTTCCATGGCTTTAACGACCACGTACTGACTCACTTCTTCTCCTAAGATCTCGACCAAAGCTTCTTCCATGTATTCTCTAAACATGGTGTAATTCATGTACAAACCTCCTTCTACTGCAACTACTGTTCTTTTCTGCATCTGGATTTCACTTCTGCTTCTCCCGCTCGTCATTCCTCCGCTTCCATCTCGGCCTATCTTCTTCAAGATCCCTGCTATTCCCGCTGCTGCTAGCCTCCCTGCTCTTCGTGTCACCACGTCGCATATCTTCACCACCAGTTTTCTCACCTTCAATGGTACATCTGTTACCTGTTTGTTCATTTTTACATGCATAGCTTCCTCACATTTTCAACCTTCAAGTTCCATTAACAAGTTCTATGATAATGAGATTTTCAATTACCCCCAAGTCTTTCAAGATTCTTGCTACTTCTTGCAACTCAGTTGTGTCATCTTCATGCATGGCTGAGACTGAATTTGTTCTGAGAGATTTAAGTAGACGCGGTTATTTATAGTCGTTTCGATAACGCAGAAAGGAAAAAAACATTACAACTTAGATAGTTGATGGAGACGAAGATCAAAGTGTGTCCATGTTCATTCAGACGTTGATGTAGAAGACACATGTATGAAATCAAGTATCGAATTATTTGAAAACAATCAAATTTCTAGCAAGAATGTACCTTAGAACGTAAGGCTCAGATAACACGGATGAGGTGGGTCCAAAGATATCGGAGACTTGTGACATGCGAAGAATTACTCTTCGAACAATGTCACCAAGGTACATTCCTGATATCATCTTCTCAAATCCCTATATAAGAACAATCCTAAAGATCTTGATTTCTTAAATGATCACCTAGTGATAACTCATGATGCAATACCAGATAGAAAAATGGAAGTTAAGCAAAGGTTACCATATCATTGGGATTTGAACTCTCTGCATCCAATTCAGTGTCATATGAAGTTCTTGGCAGGTGTGAGGACCAAAAATTTCCCCACTCCATATTGACTACCTGAGACATAAGAACGAATGAATCTTTTACATATATTTCTCTAAAGCATGATAGCTGGCTTCTCAGAGTAGACCATGATTTTTTAGTACCATGCTTCCAGAAGTTGTAAGCAGACCCTGACACTTGATTATGGCATCAATCCGTTCCAAGTAACATGCATTACTACCTGTTCCAAATACAACCGCAACAACTGTATCTGGATCATGATAATATCCAAGTGACAGGGCTCCCACTGTATCATTCACCTGCTCAAAAGAAGAAAACTCCATTCAGAACTAAGCATCATTTCATAAGATTTTCTGGCAGATAAGGAAAATGATCATAGAAATTGCAGTCGATGTGCCAGAATTTCCCCAACAAAATTATTCTGTTCCCGCGACAAGGCAAACTTACAAGAACCGCAACATGCATATCTAGGCCCCTTCTGTTCAGCGCTCCTTGTAGACATTCAGCTATGTCTTTCCCAACCTAAAATAATACGGATTAGCATATTATTTGATAAAATAACCTTGACTTTGCATAGTGTTCAACTCCCACCAAATACCACGAGATCAAATAGATTGTCACAAAGTAATAACACAGCTAATGGTTAAGGTCAAGGACTCAAGGTCATCAACTCAGGATAACGTCTATCAAGTTACTACGCTACCTTATAACTATTCGAACTACTAATAAACAATATCTGAAAACCAAGCCATGGGTTTGCTGAGAATCTAAGAAGTAATTTAAGTATCATTTTACTAACCATTTCACTAATCTCAAAACCTTTGGTCCATTTGATTAGAACTCCTGAAGTTATGGAAGTATGCTTGACAGGGAATGAAAACGTAAATGCAAGTTCCCTTTTAACACCTTGTGAATTGGACCCGTTTCCTTCTTTTTCGATGAACCTTTCCATGGAAAAGGCGAGAAAGTTGAAAAGAACCTACAATCATGAGAAGAAAAAAATAATAACAGACGCTAAATTAAGCATTTTGCATTATATATACAAAGCAAGGACCACTGAGAAATAAAAAGTGAAGAGTCACCTCGCTCGTGCTATTCATCAAATGTGAAGGTATGGGGTGTCGTTCAACATCTTGAACATCTAGATATGACCTTTCACCACCCAGATGAACCCTTAAAATCCTAAAATAAGTGCCTCCAAGGTGAAGTGCATAATAAGTTCCTTTCTCCGTCCTGAAATAAAGGCAGTCAGTGCAAATCATACACACAAAAGCAACAGTTGAATGTAATATGTATAGGAATAAACAGGCATGTTGTGAAAAAGGTGAGTCTACATGACAGTTCTAGCCTCTTCAAACAAACCACACATTTTTGAAACACACCCTAATTGCACTTAGTTACATTATCAGATGAAGATAAGATAAATTGTGGAAGCTTCGTCAATGAATTGCATAGGAACATTAGAAAAAAGAGCCGCATGCAACAATAAAGGGAGAATCCAATGGCAACAATATTATGAAACTACTAGATTTTGAATAGTAGCAATCTAGTGGATAGGAACAAGATACCAAAGTAAAGGTAAGAGATAAGAGAGCGAAAAAAAGGAGAACTCCTTGAAGCTTTTATAGTATATGTAAACTTCACATTAAAAAAAAGAACAGAATCAAAGGATCTGTCCCTGCAAAATGGTACCCACTGACACTTCTTTTAATTCCTTAGCTCCTACTAAAGCTCAAATTCGAGATCCTTAAATCACAGGTACACCCTTATAGCGACCATGACCAAGAATGAGCTTATAAATCACAATGTTATAGAAACAAATTGTACATTCATGAATCAAGCAACAAAACATTCGACTTCACAAAAAAAACAGCAAACTTGATTTAAAAAAAATTAACCAGAGTCCACCAAATCTTGATAAATCGGAAAGCAAACAAGATTACAAACAGAAGACAGGGTCATCTTCACAGATTACTCTATCAATGTTCATCTTCACATAAATCAATCCCTAATTAGCAACCAATAAAAGAAATCTTACCCATTGGGCAAATCACCGACGAAAGTGAGCAGCATTTTAAGCTTTGAGCCTCCTTCAGAAGCCAACCCAGCGTGCATCTCCACCGCCATCGCATCCACCACTTGCCTCAACCTCCCTACCGGAGTATCACAAGCGTCCTCCAACTCCTTCAAAATCTCCACCACAGCCCTCCATTTCCTCCGACTCTTCATTCTCCTCCCCACCATCACCGCCGCCACAGAACAAGCTGCTACAACCGCAGCCGCCGCAAACGCAACCGCGACCTTCCCCATCACAACACCAACCAAACAGAACCAACAATACACACTTCCTTCTTCCCTCCTCTCAAACCTAAGAGAGCACCTACTCCAATAAAGAGTTGAGCAGTGAGTACCGCCGATCAGAAATACCCGAATGAATCAATTTCACCATCATCAACAACTTTCTTTTTTCTTCTCTCTCGACTTCTATTGCCGCCTTTTCCGTAGACAAAACCGCCTTTCTCGCTCAGCTGTTACTCCTCTACCCCGTAAAACTAACTGGCTCGATTCGATGGTGGTTTCCGTCAGTAATCTCCGGCGATGTTCAAAAACTCGAGTCTCTTACCGGCGGTGACTGACGAGAGAGAGAGAGAGAGAGAGAGAGAGAGAGAGAGAGAGATTTATGGATTTCGGCACAGAGACAAAAGTGGAAGGAGAGAGAAGGGGCTGGAAAGCGAAGTGATGAATATATATTTATATATTTGCGTAATTACATTATACCCTCTCGTCTTTTTGGATGTCGACGGTTTCTTTATTTTTTAAATGTTTTTCCCCAATTAATTTTCCATTTTCTGTCGCAAAAATCCATTTAAATTACTCAATTAAAAACATTTTACGATTTGTCCCCAAAAAATATTTTACAATTTTCTAATCAGTCTTCTTGTCAATAATATGTCTAAGAAAACTTTGTAACCAAATATGAATGGTTAGAATTAACATGAATGTCAATATCTATTGCTAACTTATTCGTTTAAATATTTTTTGTGCCTTATGCGTGAAAAGCCTTTAAATTTTTTGAAAAACTTATTTTTTAAATGTATTAATACTAGTTTATAAATATTTGTAGTCCAATAGTTGTTGTTTCTAAAAAAAAAATATGCAATTAAAGGTAAAATGGTTACATTTAAACTATATTTTACCTAAATTTTAATTAATATATTTTTTAATTCTAGTTAACTTGTGCTTCTTTTATCAACCTAATTATCTTTAATGAAGAAAAGAAAAGGAATTTTCAAGTGAGACAATTATTCATGTATGTTGTTATTATTTTCGACGAAAAAAAATGTTGTTATTATTTTCGTGTGATAACCAAAAGTGAATAAAACATACGACCACTAAGAAGGGGAAAAAAAAATGTGTTTAAGTACCCTTAATTGTCCATACTATTAATCACACTTTAAGGTGAGAGTTACAAATAGGGAAAAACCAAACGTAACTACTTACATACATAAATCATTTAATAAAAAAAAAGTAAAAAAGAGTAATGCCGCCCGTTTGACCTTTGACCGGTCGATTTAATAGGACTCTCCTTTGAATAAAATTTCAAGGGCGTGCTCTTTTTTGCCGTTGGGAATCTTCTCATGATCAATTATTATAACTCAAAGAAGTCTTAACCATCAAAAATTTAATTAGCAAATAATAATCCGTCCTTCTGATTATTATTAATAATGACTCGTGGCGGAATCACGTCCAATAAAATAGTAGCAATGTAAAAGGGGCTGAATTGTAATTTTCGCCTTTTTCTTCTCCTTTTTGTAGCATGCCCCCTACACTAATTGTAAAAGCCAACTTGGCAAATAATTTTTCGCATTGGCATTATTATTATTTTCTGCCAGCCATTTTGTACAAATTTCTTTATTTATTTTAATTTAATTAGTCATATAACGGTTTGATCGTAGTTTGTAAACTAAGCGGCGGAAGCATGATCACATATATATTAAAAGTTTTAGAAATAATGACTACCAAACCCAACCCAAAATTAGAAATAAATTAAATGCTCTATTATTAACTTTACAAATAAATTTAAGTTTTAAAAGTTTTGTTCTATTTTACAATGCTATTAATCACAAATAGCAACAACTGAAATACATTCTTTCACATTGAGATCCCAAAACATCATTTATTTAAAAATAGTCTTAAACTACATTAAAATTTAACGAAAGTAATTTGTCAGAATTTTCATTTTAGTAATCAATTTTGTACCAGAATTTTAATATTTAGCTAGTTTTTTAAGTTTGAAATTCTGCAGGAGTACAAAGTTTATAAAAGCAATACATAATTATATTATTATATAGTTTATCAGTACACTTCAATAGTATCGAATGTCCTTTGGTTTATGAATGTGGCGAACAGCCGCATAAAAGCTGGCAATTTTAAATTTACATTATAGTTTTTTTCCATCAAGCTTGTTTTTAATGTAAAAATGTTTTTCTTGTTAGGGAAATTGAAAATATCTTACAAATGGTGAAGGAGGGACAAACAGCGTCAGAGCCCATAAAAACGCACGTTGCCAATTAACCCAACAAAAAAAAAAAAAAAAAAGAAGAGGAAAAAAATCGCTCTTCCCCAGTTTGACAGCTCACTGCCACTCAACAGTAGGACCCATAGGTTTGTTTATATTTACCATTTTGACCCTTCTTTGGGGTCTACTTCGTCTCCTCTATAACCCTAGAGGTTCTCCGCGTTACGGTCTCTCGTTTTTCGAACTTGATTGTGGTCACGTGACATGACACGTCACCTTCTTACCCCTCGCTGACGCAACGCTGCTTTCCTCTTTCCGGGTCGTTTTGAATACTATTTTTTCCGGTTATCAAAATTACGCAATTAGTTATATGATTGAATTTATATTTTTTTAATGAAATTTATACACGTAACTAAATACAATTAAGCGTTATTTTATCTCGATGTGTATCTAAGCTGAAGATTAAAAACAACTAGATTTCAATCCGCACTAGTGAAGCGAAAATTTATGTTTCATTTATATATTTTAAAATTCATTAAAAATATCATTTGATAAAGAGGTATTATAAAAAATTAAATTATATTTTATTAATAATAAAATTATTAAGATGATGCTAAATTTTGTAAAACATAATCCTGAGACAGTATTTTTTTGTTTTCATAGTACCAATGCAATATATATTCTTAAAACACAAGATTCATATAGTTAGAGAATTCTGACCCAAAAAAAGAGTTAGAGAATTATGTAATTTTTGGTGAATAGATTGAGGAAGGGAGTGTTGGCATTTTTCCATAAAAGCTGAAGCACAATCGCATTGTTGGTCTTGATATCGTTTGCCAACAAAAATTCTTTGAAACCGACACTCAGACGTACACGAAACTTGTCATTAGCACAGTAGACTACTAACTCAACAGACTATTTCGTTCCCGCATTATTGATTATAGAAATGGTTTTGCCCGTAATCTTATCCAAATCGTTTGATTCCACAAATGACTTAGGAAGATACTGCAAAAACAGAATATTGAACATGTAACAATAACCAAACCTAAATACCCAAAAACAACTTACAATTCTGCTTCGTTTGATGCAGTCACTCGTGATTCTTAATGTCACAAACTTCTCTTTGGCTCCTTAGAAAAAACATGGAAATATTTATCAAAACATTACAAAGAGTAATCATCCTATTACAATAAAAACGACTACTTACTTGTGTTTGCTTGACCAGTTTTCATTTGAGGCCGCTTTTCATATTCTTTCTTAGTACTGGTTATTTGAGACAGATTTAAATATTCCTTCTCACAATAATCGGGTCCGTACTATCGTAGCATATGAAAATCTGCACCTCCACGGTACTCAAAAATTAAAAAATCAAATTCTTTTAATTTATGAGCCTCAGAGAACCGTCTCCAACCCGAAGTGAGCCTATCACCAACTCTTTTGATAGGAAAATCTTGTCAAACATATTAGATGTTAATTTAACAACTGTAACATTGGCTTTTCCACGTATAATCTTCTTATAGAACTCGTCCGGGATATACTGAACACAAAGAAGAATATATGAATGCCAGAAAGCAAAACACTATTACAAATAAACCAATCGAGAAAAAGAACTAAGAATACATACCACACTAATTTCCTAATCGTCTGAAATAAGTGGTTATAAAAACATAGGGTTATCTTCTTCGTTTTACCTGGGTTAAAATATGTACACATAAATCCAAAAATATTACAATATTAAAAGAAAACAACATTAATTTTTAGGCATCCAAAATATAAAAAACTATTTTCTATAAGTTGACTAAACCCTAAGCACTACTTAGAATTTATATTTACTACTGATAATAAGAATCAATTAGTTAATGACCAAAAAATTTAGGTTAAACATATTTAAGAATCAGGATTGTTGGTTGTCAATCATAGAATCTCAAGAAAAAATCTAAAAAGAGAGACAACCCTAATTTAAAATAATACTAGTTGCTATCACCTCCGCGCACGCGCGGGGGTTTGTTTGCGGTGAAGGCTTGTTACGCTTCACTTATATACACGTTAATGAAGGAAATATTTAGGCTTGATTATATGATTACAGTTATCACTGCCCTACTCTATTGCCAAACCACAATAACAATTCAAGTGTAAATCAAGGTGGTTAACAAAACCATAATCTAACTCAATATCTTTCCAGGATGATAACATAATCTGTTGAACCGGATTTCAGATACAATAAGACTGATCTTCTATTGCACCAAAGTGTATAGCTACAACGAAAATACCATTACCAAACCGGACTAAGTTGATAATGGTAGCTGGTTTAATTATAATAATCTGCAAAATCAATTGAACCCAAAAAATTGATCTTCATTTGAACCGCAATATTTTATTTTGTACAATGAAAAGTAAAAACAAAAAAGACCAAAACTGAGAGCTTTTTCTCATCAAAGAGACAAAACGAACATAACGAATGTTTAAACCACCAAAAAAAAGAAGCGTAACGAATACAGGCTTATCGGTAACATATATAAGCCAGGCCAAGCCATCTGGCATCTCTGCTCGACATGTCCCCTTCCTAAGAACCACGGCTATAACTGCCATAGGCCCAAACCTAGTAAAGATGGTGAACACACAACCACACCTTTCTTCTCCATCCACTGCATTCTTTCCAACACTTGCTCTAAGCACTCCTTCACTTTCTCCTTCTCATTCTCACCCTTCGGAGAACAGATCCGTTGGTCACTAACTTGTTGCAATTAACCATTATCCCACTAACTTTAAACTCACTCCTTTACCTACTCATGTATAAAACTTGACCCTGATATTTATGCATCTAGAAATGCGGGTGACTTATCAGTTCTTCATATATTTGTATTCTACCCGTTCTCCTAACGTCATCATATTTGCTATTTAGAATATTTGTAGAATGTAATTCTTTTTTTGGTCAGCTTGTAAAATGTAATCCGTGTAAAAAAGAAATGACATGGATTTGTTTACTCGCGCTAATCTTGATGGATTTGCTCTACGGTAGTCCCTTCTCCAATAAAACATTCACCACTTCTCCCTCCTCAATCAACCTGTCGCATGCATTCAGAGTGATTTCCTTCCCCTGTATTTAAAACACTATTCCAGTATAAGTGATCATCACATGTACATAAAACGCTATTGCCTATTTTTCCGTGTATTTCTTTTTATTGTGGTCTAATGTAACCACGATCGTTAGGAATAATATGGTTACGATTCACGTTTATTTTTCTCAATGACTATGTTCTCACTTTTTTGGTTTCTCATATTTAGGTTTACTAAAAGTTGACGCTTAGTAGACATCACCCCATGGTGAAAGGCACACGGTGACGGAGCTGCAGACAGTATGAGTGTTAAATCAAATGCGTAATGTGTATATAGGTAGGAAACGTAAATGAAAGATTGTAAATATTGTTGGAAGGTTCTTACGAATCCATGAGAAATATCAATACGCTGGGTGGAAGTTGGGTCCGATATATTGACCGCTGCACAAACATGATTTTTCCGACAACATCTGTAGATTGCAGATGTAAATGTTAACAGGGTATTAGCAGATTTTATGTGTATTCAAACATGATATTTACAATAATACCTGGGAGCTTTAGGTTTGAGATTGCTAACAATCGATTTGAGGCATGATCGAAATCGGGAGATAAGGGCTTTAGATGCGAGATATTGGAAAGAGGTTATTCGATGTGGAGAGCGCGCAGAGGTGGTTGCTGGAGGAGACGACTATTTATATAACCGAAGGAATACTTTCATGAAACGGATGGAGGTCGAAGGTTGGGGATAATTGAATGAAGGTTGTACGTTTCGCTTCTAGATAGATTATTCCATGGGAATTTAAGAGCTTGGTGAGTCATTTGGGCGTTGTAATGGTGTCACACCATGGGAAGTTGGAGGAGTGGTTGTGGCGGTGCGTGATGGAGAGGTAGGAGAATCGGCGCGAAAGATAGGTGGGATCGCTAGAGATGATTGTGGGGACATCTGAATCATGAACGAAAGGGTTTTTTTAAGTTGGGCTGTTTATTGGGCCCGTATTACTTCAGTGTTTAAATTGTCATTTGACTTTATTTTTTCTAGACCCAAATGTTACACTATCCAACTATAAATATAAGCATATACAAAAACGGTCACGTAGATTGGGTAGATTTGCTGACGTGGCTTCTTTAGGAGAGAGAAAATAAGTCTCTAATTATATATATGATTCTACTGATAAATCTGGGATTGCCTTGTATCAGTCGATACTGCTTCACAACGATTATCCAACTATATCCCGAAGTCAGTTCAAAACCCCAAATTTGATGAACAACAAATTCTTTTCGATCCGTTGTGAACCTGTTAGAATTTCAGAATGTATCGAATACAAAAAAAAATTGTTTTCGTTTCAATTAAATGTATTTTCCGAATGTGCCTTAATATTTGGGCTTTATCATTAAAATTCATGTTTTTATTACTATATTAGCCCAAGTTAAATTTACAACAACTCAATGAATGTTTTTTGGTTTGTAAAAATTAGTTGAGCAATTGAAAACTGATAAAATACTTAAGCGAATCAGTTCCTAATATTCAAAAAGTAGTTGATGTCAATATCTGATTTATAAACAATAGTTTGGTATTAATTTGAATTGTCAAAAAAATCATTGAGTACATTCGAAAATGTATGATTTTTACATTCGATTATGATGATAATATTGCATTTCAACTAAATTGGAATATTATAGAATTTTCATATTCGGTTAGATAATATATATGTGATATATATGATATGTATGAAATATCTCTACTATTAAATTTTTGCAAATTTTTGTGTTTTGCTTTTGCCTTAAAAAATAATATTTCAAATCGGTCTAATATTTTGGACAACACATTACCAAACACTTTCAATCAAGAAAGACGAATGTGACATCCTAATCCGTTAACTTCCGTGATGGTCATTTTTTTCAAACTCTCCAATTTCACGTATTGCACCGTCCATAATAACCTGAACACAATCACCAGCAGATGTTGCAATCCATTCACATATAAAATTAATATTTTTACCAATGAGTGAATAATGGAAACTATAACAACTAATACAGTTCGTATACCAAGTCTCCCAAACACATCGTTTCTAAAAATAAGCTTAGCAAACCTCAAGATGCAAACCATAACGTAGTTATCATTATCCTCATAAGATTAAACTCTTTAGCCTTGTTGCCACAAAGCTCACATAGAAAGCGACACTTTTTGTTAAGTAACATTTAATTACCTATTTATAATAGAAATAACTATACAAATATCTTGTTTATTATAACAGATATACATTAACCTAGCATCCACAAAATTAAAGGTTATAAGATCGCGAAACCAAGAAAGCAAATCATCCACTCACCCAATTAAATATGTACAAATGCACAGTAAGATAATAAATAAGCGTGCTCGATTAAAAAAATACAAATGACCAAAAACTGTTATCTTACACACTTACAGAATGAATACCATCATGAAATTCATATTTTATATGCTGAAATCAACAAAATCATAGAAACTGCTTGTGCTTATTGAAGGAATCTTCTCAACATATGTTGTCCACTTCCACTTTATTTCGAATCGATGAGATGTCAGTTTAAAATCTCCATCAGCCAGAATTAGGCAAAAATCAGAAATAATTATAGAAACCCCTTCAACCAAGACATCCAAGGATTTATCAATATAAAGATGGCAATCTACAATGTCATGTATCTTAGTTCCCTGTAACATTATATTTTCACTTTAGAACAACAAAAACAAAGTAACTATAAGAATAAAATTATATTAAAGTTATATAAGAAAAACCTGCTCATTGACCAATATTAAACCGATCGCTCCTTTAACTCCCCAATTGATAACATATCTCCTCGGTATTTTAACACGAACTTTCCACTCACTGATATTTGGATTCATAGTAGACACATCAACGAACCTTGAAGAAGACATCGAAACTATCTGCTTAAAAGATAAACACAAAATGAAACTCTACTAACAAAAATTATGGGAATATATAAGAACATATATTCTCCAATATCTTTAAACGAGCTGTATAGTTAGTTAATATGTGAATTGGACTTCTCGAGGCCTTTAGTGTATAGATTTTTTATACCTTATTTGTTATACACAATTTGAAATATTCTCATTTTTTGTAGTTATGTAAACCAATTTAAAGATTTGAATCTTGGGTAAGGTATAAATCCGTATTTTTATTAATTATATGATATCAAAAATGGTGATAATTACAATAGAGAAATGATCATATATTTTGTTTACTTTTGTGTCAAAATATTGTCTTACCTATGGTAGGTAGTTAATATGTGTTTTTAAAGACTTTAATTTATTTTTTTATTTATTCAAGGTTATAACGTGGTTGGCTTTGTCAAGAAGGTAATTGGATTTGTCAAAAAAATAAAATTTATAGACGATTTCTGATTACATAAATCTTAACAATTAAAACAAACTTGAAAAATATTTCAAACCACAATACAAAATGCAAACATAAAATTCAATTGTAATTTAAGTACTTACTATTGAAAGATCTACTAAGGAAAACTAAAATATAATACCAATTAAACAAACATACAAAAAAGCACTACACATAAGTTTTTAATAAAAAAAAAGTGAATTAAACATAGGAGGAATAGTGGGTTAGACCAAGTCAGACATTCTTGGAGGAGAGTCTAAGGACAGAAGCAGTTGGATTTTCCCAGAAAAGCTGAAGCATGATTGTTTGGTTCGCCTTTACATTGTTAGCTGTAAGAAAATCTCTTAATCCCCCAGCCAAACGAACACGTCGCATATCAATATCATAATGGAAGGTGAGCTCAACCGACCATTTCTGACCAGCATCATTGAGCATCAATATGGTTTTCCTAGCAACCTTATCTAAATCGTTTGCATCGACAAAGGACTTGAGAAGATACTGCAAAATTAACAAATATGGATCATGTAACAATATGTAAAATCAAAATCAAATGAATAGCTTACGATTTTGTTTCGTATGATGCCGTCACTTGTGACGTCTAAGGTAACAAATTTCTCTCTTGTTCCTTCGAAAATCATTTCCTTATTAGTTAAAATAGTGGAAAGAGTGAAGAAAATGTCTGAAAAATAAGTGAAAACACTTACTCGAGCTAGCTTCTCCAATCTCTATATGAGATGGTTTTTTATATGTTATCTCACAACTGTCAGGTCCATACTGTTGTAACATATGAAAATCGGCAGCTCCACGATACTCGAGAATAAAAAAATCTAGTTCTTCTAATGCATGGGGCTTAACAAACTGTCTCCAGCCTTCTGTAAGCCTATCACCAACTCGTTTGATAGGGAACTCTTCTGGCCCCTCATCGGACATTAGTTTACCGACAATAACATTTGTTTTTCCAAGTATATGCCTCTTAATGAATCTTTCCGGAATATTCTGCAACACAAAGTTTAAACAATGATTAAAAAATAACTATTCAAAATAAACCTTAATGAGAGAAAGAACCAATATCACATACCAAACTCTTTATACATTTGCCTGGAATCATAGCCTTACAAAATCTTGGGTTTTTCATCTTCAGACTTCTTTTTAAAAGCTAAAATCTAATCATGAAAATCAAAAATCACTACATGCATGTTCCAAAAAACAATATGAATAAACATCATCTAAAAATAGAAAACTATTTCTAAAGGCACCATATAAAACCCAACGACTATTAAAAAATTCAAACCATAGAATCTATGAGTTCTTTTTCAATGGTCATTCAAAATCGCTATATCACAATATAGATCGATAAATTCCATGAATACAAACCCTAGCTTAAATATTATTCAAACAAAAAATTATGGGTTACCTTGATGAATGAATAAGTGATTGACCACGATTATCGAATTATACCGTCAACACAATTTCGCAGCACTAAGATTTTTCGGATCATGTTTTCGTCGATCTTCTGTGTATTTGACCCGATTTTGAAATGAGTAAAATAACTAAAATGAATGAGAAATCGTTTCATCTTCATATATATCACAATGAGCTTTCATTTATGTGAATTAATAGTATAGATTATTAAATAATGTTATGTTAGTATAATAGCCCAAGGGCCTCTATCTATTACAATGAATAATTTTTTATTTAGACTAAGTTACAACGGGCATTTCATACTCATTAAATATAATAGAACATAAATAATAACAAAAAAACAAAACTTACTAATGCAACAAACATACGTATGATTTATAGAGTTAGAGAATTATTCTTTTCTTTTTTTGGTGAATAGCAAAGTTCACCTTTCTTATTACTACTTAACCAAGTAAAATCTTCGAAAAATAATTAAGGCTAGTATA
The DNA here is from genome assembly GCA_030180135.1 of Orychophragmus violaceus. Classification (NCBI taxonomy): domain Eukaryota; kingdom Viridiplantae; phylum Streptophyta; class Magnoliopsida; order Brassicales; family Brassicaceae; genus Orychophragmus; species Orychophragmus violaceus. Next base: position 84,589,190 of record CM058230.1, on the reverse strand, counting down.
TATATGTAAAATAATCACAACAATATAAAGATTTTTTTGGTTGTAAAGAATATTTAAATTATAAGACTGAATTTTATTGAAAGAGAACATATATTATAAAAATGAAAACTTTGAAGGATGAATTTTTTATTATATAACAGAAAACAACAATTATTTGAAATAAATACTAAATAGATGATTAAGATAATCAAAACACAAATTAGGGAATTTTAATATTTTGATGGGCAAACCGTGCATCTCGGAATGTGTCATAAACAACATTATTAATCTTCCTTAGATCCAAATAGTCACATGGTCCCCTTACTACATCCAAAAGACGACATAAATAATATAGTTCTCCAACTTCTTATGCATAGACTGATAAAACACATAAACCCGATTGACCTTTTATGTGCGGTTTCTATTGAAGAATTTTTTGATCCCAAACAAATTTAGTTGTTATTTATGAATATAGCACACTTCTTGCTTGAAGATGAACTTGATTGCATTTCATCCATGCTGAAAATTTATCTTTTTATATTCAAAACAATCATCTTCCTTGAAAATAGTTTGTGGAGAAGGAAGAACAATTGGTAAAATTTTCATAGAGTCAATTAAAGCTGAAACAAATTTAGGGAATTTGTTAATGAAAATAGTATAACTTGTTAAACATAAATCAAAACGTATGAAATATTAATGAATTTCTCAAATTTACCTATAGCTTCTATTCACAATCCGAGATAGAAATGATACTAATAAGAGGAATATATCAAATATATAGTACTATGATATTAGAGTTTCATTAGAGATAATATATCTTGTTAGGATTTTCTGTACTAATATCGGTCACATAAATTATACATAAAATAGAACAATTTAGAATTTTAAATATATTATAATATATTATTACGAATCTTAATAGAAAGAATATCTCATTTGTTATCAGAATATACTACAATTTCCATTAAAAAAAATTATGGTTTAATAGTGTTAAAATTTTTGTTTGATTTTAAAAAGTTTAATTAATCAATTAGAAAAATATATTTTATATGATAATATACTTTTTAAAGAAAAAGAAGTGACAATCATAACTACCAATATATTTAATACAATGTAACATTCGTTTATGTTACATTAATAAAAAATCAAAAAACACTAGAGACTCAAGTTTTAGAAACGAACATATAGAGGAATATGATCATCCTCTAATCCAAAAAATCAATGTTAATATAACCGAGATACATCATTTAAAATATGAAATGAGACATGTCGTTTTCTTATGGACACTGAACAGGCAGCGGATTTGGAAAGATACATAACATAAAAATGTATTAATAATTACTCAAGGTATTTCTTTCAAATTAAAAAATTATTCACATATAATGAAAATAATACAGAAAAATTGAATTGGATACATAAATACAACATGTTGAGGAGAGCAACGAAGTCTGAATTCTCAGTTTGATCGTACATAATTTCTGAAATAGGTTCTTGTCTTCTTATCCAAGTTACATCTATAGTATAAAACAAATAAAAATCAAGTTTACATCAATCCTAAACAACAATATATAATAAACACACGATCATTTGAGTCATAAAAAGATTTAACATATAATTTTACTGGAATCATGCTTTATGTAGAAGCAACGGAGAATCACGAAGAGATGCTTATCGACATCCTTCCTAAACCATTTTAAGAGTTCTTCTGCGGCTTTTCCGATTATTAAACACTGAAGACTCCTGAGGCTAGCAGACACAGTATTTCCAAGTTAATTTTTTTAACATACATAATTTTGTTCACCACATATATTCAATACATCTGGAAATATTTTTGGGGTTTGCATATTAACTAACCTTGTGTCGCGAATCGTAATATGCAACTTTCGTCCTATCCAATAAGGCCGAATGTTTCCAACGTGTGTGACAACACCAATAACATTTAGACATAATAATAAAGTAATTTAGACAAATCTAACTTAATATTCAAAGAATAAAAGTTACATAATTTCTACAACTCAAATAAACAGAAGGATTATTATAAAGCTTCAAATATAACTAATATGACTATTCAAGTTACCTTTAGGGTATTCATCAACAACTCTCACATCCAAAATATCAGCAATTGATGGAAACTGCATGAAATGTCCTTCATGAACATTATTGTAAGCCAGGCAGAAAGTTGTGTTTTCACCGAAGATGAGCCTGAAGTCGTGTGGAGTCAACGAACCATATTCCGGTGCCTGTACAACGCTAGCATTCGCAAGCCTAAACCAGCGGCCCTCACACCATGTGGTGAAACCGAATTTTGGGATATAAGAGACATGAGCAGTAGCCTCTATTTTCACACCCTAAATTGGTATACAACAAATCTTAGTTAAAACATGCAATAACCTAAAGCATTGGAAAATGAAAGAGTAAAAAAAGATTTTACTTCTTTATCGACCAAGAGCATCTGGATTTTTGGATCTCCCAACTCGTATGTTAAACACATCCACACTCGCAACAAAAGAAAATTTAGCTCCCACACGCAAGGAACAAAGTTGTTGATTTGGGCAATTTTCCGAAAGATCTGTGGAGCCATGTCGAGAATCGATGAAATTTTGTAGAAATTACCGAGAAAGAAGTTATTGTTTGGTTAAGCAGTAAGAAACTGAATCGTCTAGTTCAAAATCTTAAATAGTTTCCAAAAGTGATGAGTAAAAGGTGTGTCACTTAATGAAAACCCTTGGCTCGGTAAAAACGTTTGGGCCATAACCGTTTATATCCGAATGTTGTTAGTTTACTAGCCCAATAACACAATCGAAAGAAATCTCATGAATATTTAGATAATCGTTGAAACTATGTAATGCCATAAACATAATCCTACATTTCACATAAGATAGGAATTTTATCTCTTCAATAATTTTAGAATGGATCATTTAATCTGTCACAGTTTGCATCTTTCGAATTTCAAACCTCAGTATATGAAAGAATACCAAACTCATAACATAGATAGGTAATCAATAGAAAACCATGACAATATACATAACTCAAAACCTTTGGGCCATTATCGATAATCAGAATATAATTGCTATAACACAATCCTTACTGTTTTTAAAATAGTCAGTAAGGATTGATTATCGCAAGAGGGCCGAAATTTCTATGGTTTTATTTGTTTATAAACACCATATTTAACCCAAAAAAACATCAATATATGAATAAAAACAAGACTCATAAAAGAGAAAATGATTTCATAGAAAATCATGACAATAGACATAACTAAAAACGTTCGGACCATTACCGATAAAAAGTTTGTAACTGCTATAGCACAACGCTTGCATTCTTATAATGTTCAGTAAGGATTGACAATCGCATTATTGAAAATTTACATGGTGTTCTTTGTTTGGAGACATCATATAAAAAAATCCAAAACAAAAACAAAACAAAAGAATTTAGCAACACGAAAAGCTTTTCCAACAACGATGTAAACTAAGAATGAGATTCATCTGTAGTGATCATCATTGCATTTATAGATTATTTTCCAAGTCATGAATTTTGGTTAGAATATTATTAGCATATTCGAATGATATCGAATTTGAATGTGAATATCTTTTATTGATATCTTTGATTGATATCACAAATTAAGGTATCAGTATTAAACTCAGAATTTAAATTAAATCAATACTAGTATACCGAAATCTATCACATTCATTAATATATACAAACGGGATACAATAAAATTAAAAAAATCTCTATAAACAAACGGGATAACAAATCATCAGCCCAATCATGACCCAAAAGTTCAAATTATATTAAATACAATAACCCCGGTCAATCCGTCAAAATACTTTCGAAAATGGGTGAGAATACATGTTTATATCAATGATCGAGATTATAACATCTAAAAATCAACGGTGAAGTTAAAATTTGTACTCACGTGTTGATCCATTTACAAACCTGGATAATCCGCTAGTTATGATTAGTTATGAAACACAAATTATTTAAAATACATTAGAAACCAGGTCGGACTACAAGTTAATATTGGCGATCGAGATTATAACATCTAAAAATCAACGATAAGGATTAAAAAATATTTGATCCGCATGTTTATCTGTTTAAGGACCCGAATTATCCGCTTCTTATGACCTAAGAGAAAGACAAAAATACTCTTAATGAATCGACATATTTACGCCCAATTTCCAATGGCATGTCCTGTAAATAACACGTTAAGCAAATGTTAGTTTAAAAAAACCTTTGTTTTAATAGTATATATAATAATAACAAATAAATAAGAAAAATAAATATGTATATTCCATTTCTTCATTTAGACCCATGCATTTTAATTTACCAATTCGGCCCATAAAAGCCCAAGTATTTTACTGGCTCGCAAGGCGTTATTTATCCCGTTGAAATCTCGACACGTCGTCAAGCACCAGACGATTGCCACGTTAACTTCGATAAAACTGCCAATGAGATGAGAGGCGAGTGAGGAGGGAAAGATAGAAGAGAGAGAATGGCGCGAGCTCTGCTGATGCATCCGTACAGAGCAACGGTACGAGCATCTTCATCAAACGAGACCAAATACGACGGCGTTCCGGAGGTTAAGCTCGCTGACCTTACCCGAAACTATCGGGTCTTGGTGTTAGGTGGAACGGGTCGGGTCGGCGGGTCTACTGCTATGGCTCTCTCTAAGCTATGTCCCAATCTTAAGATTGTCGTCGGTGGAAGGAACAGGTTAGGGATTTCCAACATGTTTTCCCTAGAAAATGTCGAACAATTTGAAATTTATTGATGAATCCTCTGTGCTGCTGCAGAGAGAAAGGGGAAGCAATGGTGGCTAAATTGGGCGAGAATTCTGAGTTTGCTCAAGTTGATATCAATGACACTAATATGCTTGAGACAAGTTTAAGAGGTTTGTTTCGTTTGACCAAATAAATATCTTAGTGTCAAAATTGGGTTTATATGTTTGAATTTCGATATAAATTTGGACAATTGGACTAGATACTAGCTATTAATAGAGAGATTTTAGGATTGAATTGGCATTGGTAATGAATTTAGACAAGTTCGGGGTTTATCTGGGGTTTTGTTTTGTCTTATTCTTGAGTATTTACCGTGAAGTGTGTGAGTGCAGATGTTGATCTTGTAGTCCATGCTGCTGGACCTTTTCAGCAAGCTCCTAAATGCACTGTTCTTGAAGCTGCTATAAAGACCAAGGTGAGGATAAGGTAAAAAAAAAAACATTTTCTATTTCACCGAGTCTTACCTTGTATATATGATGAGTTAGAATCTTAGGAGATGAAACTTACAGAGAGACTTTATTTGTTTCATGTCTGCAACAGACTGCTTATATGGATGTTTGTGACGACACAAGCTATGCTTTCCGCGCAAAATCTCTTAAGGCAGAAGCAGTTGCTGCGAATGTCCCAGCGATTACAACAGCTGGAATATATCCAGGCGTTAGCAATGGTTTTAAATCTGATCACAAGTCCCTCTTGCTTTTTTTGTTTGATATATAGTCTCATTGATGCAACAACTTAACTATGCGTTTGACTTTCTCAATAGTGATGGCGGCAGAAATGGTCGCTGCAGCAAGAAGTGAAGACAAGGGGACGCCAGAGAAATTGAGGTAACACAAAGGACTTTCTTATATATTTATTAATTGTAACCAAAACAAGATTTTTTTTCATATTGTTTTGATTGTCGTTAAACTAGTTGAATCAGACATGTTCTTGTATCACAATGTCATTTCAGGTTCTCCTATTACACAGCAGGAACTGGTGGTGCAGGTCCTACAATATTAGCGACTAGTTTTCTACTTCTTGGTGAGGAAGTTACAGCATATAAACAAGGCAAGTGTTACAGTATTTTAAACTCTTAGAATCTACTGTGAATCTTTCAGCAATTTTCTCAGTCTTGTATTGTGGTGATTTGATCAGGAGAGAAGGTGAAACTGAGACCCTACAGTGGAATGATAAACGTTGATTTTGGAAAAGGCATCCGGAAAAGAGACGTTTATCTCTTGTAAGTCCATATCAAAAGCTTCACTGACATCCCGGGAATACTTTTACTTAGAATAGTGGTTGTTTTGCAGGAATTTGCCGGAAGTAAGATCAACTCATGAAGTTCTAGGAGTGCCAACTGTCAGTGCTCGATTTGGCACAGCTCCTTTTTTCTGGAACTGGGGGATGGAGATCATGACAAAAGTCTTACCATCGGTATCATGCTCAGACCTTACCTGAATCAATGGTTTCATGAAGATAATCATATCGTCTGTAAAATTGCGTGTGTTGCTTGTTCTAGGAGGTCCTTAGAGACAGAACCAAAGTCCAACAAATGGTAGACCTGTTCGACCCTGTCGTTAGAGCCATGGATGGCTTTTCTGGAGAGCGTGTCTCGATGAGGGTAGGGGAAAACAAGTACAGAGAACTGCAAAATTATTGACAGTACATTATTTGGGTTACTCACTTGTTGTTTCTCATCTTAACCTCTTTGGGAAGGTTGATTTGGAGTGCTCGGATGGACGAACCACAGTTGGATTATATAGTCATAAAAAACTATCCGTGTGAGTCTCCTTTACAGCCTTATATTTACTCGTAAATATGTACACACAACACATGAGATAATCGCCTGCATAGAGCTATATATAAAAACCGAACTCTCTTGGGTTTACAGAGCCGTTGGAGTTTCAACGGCGGCTTTTGTTGTAGCAATGCTTGAAGGAAGCACACAGCCAGGGGTTTGGTTTCCAGAAGAGGTGTCTCTCTCTTTCTCGCTATACATATTAACAAACCGATCTTAGGGTTTATTTTGTTTACATTGAAGCATTGATGTTTTGATGCAGCCTCAAGGGATCGCAGTAGAGGCAAGGGAAGCTCTTCTTAGACGTGCATCACAAGGAACGTTCAATTTCATACTAAACAAGTGAGTCATCTTTATTTTATTCTTTATCTTCCTTATTTTCGTTCAATAATATAGTATTTTCTGAATTTAAAGGCCGCCCTGGATGGTTGAAACTGTTCCGAAGGAGGTGATTTTAGGGATATACGTATGAGTTCGATGAAGAAGAAAAAGAGATGATCATCAAATACATTACTCTCTAAACCAATTTGCTTCTGAGGTGTATGCTAGTACAGAGTCATAGTTTCATCAGAAGATATAAAGAAATAAAACTTCCACAAATGACAATCGTTTGAAACAACCCTGAAAATCAATGAAGAGTATAATTTACAGGTGAAATGAATAGTATAGCTCTCGTATTTATGTTCAATAGAGTCCCAACATTCTAAGTTCAATTATATGACTCTGGTCAAGCTCAGGAACATTCTTGCAGTCTCGGTCTTCCACTATATACTCCTGGTACGATCGATACAGAAAGACAATGTTGCATATCAAGAAAACCAATCAGGTTTATTAAATAAAGAAGAGAAAATCTGCAAGAAACCAGACCTTTGTGAGTTCTTGTTTGGCAAGAACATGGTAATGCCGCTCATTGATCTTTTGACCACATATAATGGCGATGAAGAACCCGTAAAGTAGTCCTACCAAGAGAATGGCCAAAACTGCAACATGAAACATAAAGCATACCATCATACACTCATTGAATTAAGACCCGTAGCTCAGAGATGGTGTTGAGCTATAGCAAGCGAGAAGAGGTGTTACCAGCTAATGTGTAAAACCCATACGGATGTTCCTCATAACCAAACATCTCACGTAGTTCTTCACCGTAGAACTTGTAAACTAGTAATCCCAAGAATGCTACAACCTGTTGATACATGAAGACTTTGTCCATCAATGTAAATGCTTTGACTTAGCATCACATGTTTCCAATCGAAATTCATAGAAGGAATCTCCTGTTTCGGCTTACGAATGCAACAAGAAACCACCGATTTGGTCACAGTTCAGAAACGAATACTGCAATTATAACTATGGATGTTGCTCTCGTGAGTCAAACTCATGCTCATCAGAGTGTGGATGGACAAATATGAGAGCCAAGAAACAAGAAAAATATCTATAAGGAAAACAAGTAACGTACCATCTGCACAGTAATGAAGATGAATGCATGATCTCTAGCAACGAGCAGCTGAAATCTCAATCTCAACCACCATCTATCAGGAGGCACATTGGCTCGGAGTTTGAAGACAGCTCTACACTCTGTACAATGCGAAAACGCAAAACCTTCCTGAAACATATTGCAGACACAAAAACCTTTCAGAACATCAACATCCCAGAAATAAAACACTTGATGAGCTATAAAGATAAGGCCAACAAAGAACAAACTTCATAGCAACAAAACACCGTTATTACTACCTTGGTTGAGCGCCAATTATCGAGACAAGATCTGTGCACGTACTTCTGAGTACCTTTACAATTACACGGGCCAATCAAATCTTCCCCTGCAATCATACACAACCAACACAAAGTCGTCTCATTTCTCAACATATCCCAAATGGTAGTATCCTCACTAGTTTCGAGTTCAAGAAAGGCTTATTAATAAACCTCCAACATCAAGGCAGATCCGACATTGTGGTTGATCTCCAGCAACGAGATGTGCAGTTTCGTCGTCATCACTCTCAGCTATTTCTAAAACCTCTCCTTGCTCCACAACACGATCACCTCTTTCCACCGCTACGATCTCGTTGGAGGATGTAGATTCGTCGAATGAAATCTGTTCTTCCTTACGGTCATCATCATTAGGCACTAATTGCATCTCTTGAACATACTAAAAGATCTTGAAATGGAAAAACCTGTGAAACCCCAAAAAATCAACAAACTTTCCACTCCATCTAGGGTTTCACAGAGAACTACACAATCAAATAAGGGCTTACCCGAATTCAACCAATTCTCGAGGATTTTCTTCCAAGCCAAGCATTGCTTGTAGTTCGCTCAGGGAGCTAAAGCTGTGAATCAGAGTGATGGGAATCGATTTGATTGGCTTGATTCATCACATAGAGAGTTTTGATAGAGAAGAGAAGCAAGGAGAGATTGGATTGGGATCGGGGAAGCTACGACGGCAAAGAAAAGTCTGAGGGGCAAAAGTGGAATTTTCAAAAACAGGTAGAGGCACCTGACACGTGGATTTTTTATTTTTATTTTTACAATTTTTCCTTACTAGACTAAGTGGACCTGTGAAAGTTCATCGTTTACATCGTAAAGTGGTTGGGTGGGGTAAGTCAATATAGATCAGAATCAAGGTTTTGGTCCCGGGAAATAAAAAGTGAGCAAAGGAAGAAGAAGATGGCGGAGACTGTGCATTCTCCGATCGTGACTTACGCATCGATGCTATCGCTTCTCGCTTTCTGTCCACCTTTCGTCATTCTCCTGTAAGCTCATCATTTTCGTTACACTTTCAGATCGGATCGCACAATTTGAAATCTCCGTAGTTCAAAGCCGATATATATATTCAAATCGTTTTCCATGAAGTAGCAAACGTAAGAAAATCTTGGATCCAAAAAGCGATCTGAATGTGTTTGAGGTTTTGAAAATATGTTAGCCGTAGGTCTCAGATACTGATACCGTTATGGGCTTCGTCATTAATTCATTGAGTGAGGTTTTTGATGTTTCCAGATTAAGCAACAAGCAGTGGTAGTAGATTTTGAAAGCTGCAAATTCACTTTTATCTGTTTGTTGGTCCAGACTCCATATAATTTTCGTCTATTTGCTAATAAATATCATGGGCAACTGTGGCCATTATTATTTTTATTATTAGTATGTAAACTTTTTTTTTTTTTTTTCACTTTTCATAATAATGCAGATGGTACACAATGGTTCATCAGGATGGTTCTGTTGCTCAGACCTGTGGCTTCTTGTGGCAGAGTGGAGTCCAAGGCCTCATTAACATATGGCCAAGACCTACTGCCATCGCTTGGAAGATAATTTTTTGCTATGGAGCATTTGAGGCTGTTCTTCAGCTGCTTCTTCCTGGTAAAAGAGTTGAAGGCCCAATTTCTCCAACTGGAAACCGACCAGTTTACAAGGTATTTTGAAATTGGCCTTTATATAGGTTCAGTTAGCCTTGTGTGCAAACAAAAAACTGTATTGCTTTTGTCTTGCAGGCGAATGGTTTGGCTGCCTATTTTGTGACACTTGCCACCTATCTTGGTCTTTGGTGGTAAGCAATGGTTATTTCTTTTGAATACTTTAGGTCAGATTAACTTTAGATAATCTATACGTACGTATCTGTAGTTTGGATTAAATATATGAGTTGACTTCTTTTTGCTATTCAGGTTTGGGATATTCAACCCTGCAATTGTTTACGATCACTTGGGTGAAATATTTTCGGCACTAATATTCGGAAGCCTCGTATTTTGTGTTCTGTTATACGTAAAAGTAAGTGTCTATGTCATGTTCCTATTCTTCTTAGTGTCTACTAATGTAGAGTTTGGCTTTTATGTTTTTTAGATTTGATTTTTTTTTTGTCTTGTACAAGGGTCATGTTGCACCTTCATCAAGTGATTCTGGTTCATGTGGTAACCTGATTATCGACTTCTACTGGGTGAGTTCTTTCAGCTGATCAAATTCTCATTCTTCTGAATTACTGGTTGGGATTTACTTAAAGAACACACGTCTTGCCAATGTTAGACATCTCCTCATGAATCTCCTGCCTCTTTGCCGAACATGCGGAGGTCAAGCTTTCATAAAGTTCCACATTTTGTAGACTTATAAACGTCAGTGTCTTCCTAGCAGATTTTTTTTTCCATTTAATTGACTTCACACAAGAGTACCAGTTTGGTATGAATACTGGCTGAAGTCAGAAGGGGAAGGAAAAAAAAGAAGTATTCAATAGTTATTAATCATAGATGAGATCGTACTCCTTGCTAGCTATCATTAGCACAATCCAATTTGTGGCATTCTTATGTATTTTTTGCGTCGTGCATTGCAGGGAATGGAGTTGTACCCTCGAATTGGTAAGAACTTTGACATCAAGGTTTTTACTAATTGCAGATTTGGTATGATGTCTTGGGCAGTTCTTGCTGTCACGTACTGCATAAAACAGGTACTTTCTAGATAGTCTTCCACACTCTTACGACATAAGCTGGCGGTTTCTTTGAGTCCTTATTTGATCAGAGAGTCTCACCTCTTCCTATTTGTGGTCCATATACCTTTTTACCAGTATGAAATAAATGGGAGAGTGTCTGATTCAATGCTGGTGAACACCATACTGATGCTGGTGTATGTCACGAAATTTTTCTGGTGGGAAGCTGGTTACTGGAACACCATGGACATCGCACATGACCGAGGTATGCTTCTGGTGCATATATCATAATTACATCATCATCAACAAAAGTTGCTTTATGATAATTTCCTTGCCGATTTCTGTTTATATGGCTAATTCAGCAGCATATGAATCAGATTGTCATTTCCAGTTTTTTTTAATAGACTGGAAGCTAAATTTTTCCGTGCTTTATAATTTTTTGTTTTTAATTTGCAGCTGGCTTCTATATTTGTTGGGGTTGTCTAGTGTGGGTGCCTTCTATATACACCTCTCCAGGCATGTACCTTGTGAACCACCCCGTCGAACTTGGAACTCAGGTGAGTATAGAGGAAGAGATACATGGTAAATACCATTTATGTTATTTAAATGAGAAAACTTGAAACGCCAATTTCATGGGAATGAAAAACAAGAAAGGTTAAGCAAAATGTGACAATCCCAGAATCTGGGTTTCCTAAAGTATACAAATTCTAGAAATTGCACTTTTAAGTCTTTCAATTGAATTACTGGATATTTTTAAATTCCAAGAGAGTCATAGTTTAACATATATTTGAATCGTTGCATGTCGCATGCTATGGCTCATGATTCCCTGTCAGGCATCATTCTATGTAGTAGCATAACCCCCGTTCATGAAAACACTATTGATGGTACAATATTTGGGACATTTATTCTTATTATCTCTGAGACTTCATAATCTGCTTCCTTGGTTTGCAGTTGGCAATATACATTCTGGTGGCGGGTATTCTTTGCATTTACATAAACTATGACTGCGATAGACAAAGGCAAGAGTTCAGGAGGACAAACGGGAAATGCTCAGTTTGGGGCAAAGCCCCGTCAAAGGTGTGATCTCGGTCAAGTTAGCTTATTCCTTTTCAAATGTGTATGAGCAGTTTTTGGTCTCTCGGTTTGTTGCAGATTGTGGCGACATATACGACAACAGCTGGTGAAACTAAAACCAGTCTTCTCTTGACCTCTGGATGGTAGATATATTTCACGATATTACAAGAATTAATTTTACATGTTGTTTATCATGATCAAACTGATGGTGCAGGTGGGGATTGGCTCGTCATTTCCATTATGTTCCTGAGATCTCAAGTGCTTTCTTCTGGACAGTACCAGCTCTCTTTAATAACGTAAAATTCTTTTCCATCTCTTTGGTTTGTTTTATAAGCTTTTATCGCAAGAGATACAATTGAAGACATAATAATATTTTGTTGGTTGAACCAGTTCTTGCCATACTTCTACGTCATATTCCTCACCATTCTTCTGTTTGATCGAGCCAAGAGAGACGATGACCGATGCCGATCAAAGTAAGCCATCAAATCTGTTTTTTCATATTATATTCACATTCTCTTTGTTTTTACTTAGGATTTGTTGCTTCTTTTTTTATGAAGGTATGGGAAATATTGGAAGCTGTACTGCGAGAAAGTGCGATACAGGATTATTCCAGGCTTTTATTGATTATAACAAAGTCTGTGTTGTCTTCTCTGTTTGTTTCGTAAATTCGAAACTTAGAACCATCCAAAGACCAAAACAAAATGAAGAGAAACGCAATTGCTGCGTTGAGACATTTATATTTTTGCTGATTTGTAAGCTACGTTTGAATTTCTAGCTATGGGTGTCTCAAGATTATATATACTAGTTGATCTTCATGCCCCCCGCGTTTTGCTTTGTGAATTTTATGTTTTGTTCTTGTTGCAGTCTTTAATTTAATATTATTTATTTCGTTTTTCATTTAAAAAAAAACAATTTTTAATTATTTTATTTCTATCTATTTTTTGTTTTCCTTTAAACATATATTTTTTTTTTTGTCATTCTATTCAAATTTGAGATTTTTTCCTTTAATATGGCTTAAACAAATTTTGATTTTTATTATATAAGTTTGGTTTATTTCTCAAAACTTAGTGTATGTTTGAATAGTTTTTATAAATGTTTTTTTAATAAATTAGTAGGTTCATTATTGTTAAGATTGACCTCAACATCTCTACTTGGGCCAGTCTAGCACTGAACCTTACACAAGCTTTCATGACAAGAGAATAGAAAATTATTGGGCCTGGAGAATATGAAGCCCAAAATCAGAAGATTGCTGCTTAACCTAAACGTACAAGGACTAATATAAATATGTTCTTAACCTAAGTTTAGGGTGTGGTCGAGAGAGGCAGCTTCTTCTTCTTGTTATTTTCTATTGCTCTTGTTCCTGTAAAGAGACAAAGCAGAAACTTGTGTTAAACTTTGGTTTCTAGTGAAGTTTGAGGGCAGTAGATCCCTCACGAGATGTACCCGTAATCATTCGGGGAACTCGTTAACTTTCGGTGTCATTTACTTTAATGTTCATACAAACAAGTGAGTGATCTAGAGAGATAATAACTAGAACATGTTCAAGTATTTTCCGCAACGTACCTGACAAGTGGTATCTGAGCGCAAGGCTTTATTGCGTCCTGGTGTTGTAAGAAGAAGCAAAAGAGATCAAACGTTAACGTAACGTACAGGAGAGTTCGTGAGGTAAAGGTTCCTGTCTAGTTTGTTAAGAGGAACGTACCTGGTATTTACGGCTCGATCTGTCAAGGGATTTTCTTGAGTTGTTAGCTGCTTCAGTCTACTGGATTTTCTTGGTTATCTGATTTTTTCTTGGTTATCTACTAGTTTTCTCTTGGTTATTCACTGGATTTCTTGGATATTATCTGCCGAGCTCCTTTAGTCTGCTGGTTTTGCTGATTGTTGTGGTGTTGACGTGTTCTGTATAAAGCAAGCGCTGTTTTGTTTGTGTGTGTGTACCTGCAAGAAAAAAACAAAAAAAAAAACAAAGAAAACATATCATCAATAAGTCATGGAACCAACATCAGGAAAATTTGATGTTGAAAAGTTTGATGGAAAGGGTGATTTTGGATTGTGGAAGTATAGAATGTAGTGCCAGCTGGAAATTCAAGGCTTAGACAAATGCCTAGCTGAGGGTGAGACGTCAACTGATGACAAAGGAAAAGGGAAACAAGGTGATGAAATTCAACCAGACCCTTTAGCCAAAGACAAGGATAAACGGTGCAAGAATCTCATATGCATGAGTGTGACTGATTCTATACTAAGGAAGATTATGAAAGAGCTCACTGTTCTTGCTGTATGGAAAGCTCTAGAAAGAGATTACCAAACCAAAACTCTACCAAACCGAATCTATCTCAAGCAAAAGTTTGCAAGTTTTAGAATGGAAGAACAAAAGAGTATTGAAGAGAACCTAAATGAGTTTCTCAAGTTGGTAGATGATCTAGAAAGCTTAAAGATAAGCATATCTGATGAAGATCAAGCTATTCAGATTCTCACTAGTCTTCCTCCAAAGTATGAACAGCTGGTCCACACTCTCAAGTATGGAAGTGGAAAGGAAACATTGACAGTGAATGAAGTTGTTACTTCTGCCTATGCTAAAGAAGTGGAATTGAAGGAAAAAGGTTTGCTCAACAAACCAAGATCAACTTCTGAAGGACTCCTTGTTAGTTCTAGAGGCCGGCCTAATCAAAGAAGCAACAAGCAAAGGACTGGAAGGTCTAAGAGTAGACCAAGATCACAGTCAAGACCAAATAATGGCAAAGGTTGCTGGGTATGTGGAAAAGATGGCCACTGGAAAAGAGATTGTCCTGAGAGGAAGAACAAAGACCCTAAAAAAGGCTCAACACAATCTGCTAACATTGCATCAAATAGCATTGTTGAGCCGCTTGTCCTCACAACAAGTATGCAAGACTCTAAGGATGAATGGGTCATGGATTCAGGTTGTACATTCCACATCACTCCAAATAAAGATCTAATGTTTGATCTTAAAGAATTTGAAGGAGGAAAGGTGTTAATGGCAAATAACACACATAGTGATGTCAAAGGAATGGGGAAGATAAGGATTGTTAATCCTGATGGCACACATGTAATACTAACGAAGGTTAGATACATGCCATCTGTGGGCAGAAATCTGATTTCATATGGACTTCTAGACAAGGCATGTTGTAGATATGAAGGTGAAAATGGAAAAGTTCAGTTCTATAAAGGAGATCGAAAAGTGATCTCAGGAAGGTACATTGATGGGTTATATTATCTTGAAGGGACTGTTACAAAGGATGAAGTTACTGTGGCCAAGTCAGACATTGATATGACCGCAAGGTGGCACTCAAGGCTGGGACATATGAGTCTAAAGAGTATGAAGCTGTTGGTGAAAAATGGCTACATCACAGATAAAGAAGTGAAGGATTTAAGCTTTTGTGAACACTGTGTGTTAGGAAAATCACACAAGCAAAGTTTTACTAAAGGCAAACACACTTCTAAGGGGATTTTAGACTACATACATTCTGATTTATGGGGTTCACCTTCAACACCCATGAGCCTTGGAGAATGTCAATACTTTGTCACCTTCATAGATGATTATTCAAGGAAGGTTTGGATCTATTTTTTGAGAACAAAGAATGAAGTTTTCTCTAGATTCAAGGAATGGAAGACTGCGGTTGAAAATCAGACTGGGAAAAGAATCAAGTGTTTAAGGATAGATAACGGCTTGGAATTCTGCAATAACCAGATGGATGAGTTATGCAAAGAGTCTGGTATCAAGAGACATAGAACTTGTACATACACTCCTCAATAGAATGGAGTTTCTGAGCATATGAACATGTCTATTATGGATAAAGTTCGATGCATGCTTGCTGAAACGGGGTTAGAACAAAAGTTTTGGGCAGAAGCTGCATCTACAGCAGTCTATCTAATTAATAGATCGCCAAACTCATCAATTGAGTACAAGTTACCTGAAGAAGTCTGGTCTGAAACTAAACCAGATTTGTCTCACTTAAGGAGATTTGGATGCACTGCATATGTACACACCATCCAAGCCAAGACAGAACCAAGGGCTGTTAAGGGTGTCTTCATGGGCTATCCTCAAGGAGTGAAAGGTTATAAAGTGTGGATTCCAGAGGATTTGCAATGCATAGTTAGTAGAGATGTTGTGTTTCATGAAGAAGAAGTCTACAAGGATGTTCTAAAACCTAAGGAACATAAGACGAAGAAGACCAAAAGAGTGACTTTTAGCACTGATCTCATCCAGGGACCTTCGAATGGCAGTGTGGGAATAGAAAGTTCAACTCAAGTTGGAGCTTCTTCAGAAAAAGAAAGTTCAACTCAAGGTGGAGCTTCTTCAGAGACAGAAAGTTCAGTTCAAGGTGGAGTTGCCTCAGAAACTGAAAGTTCAGAATCAGATTCTTCAGAAACAGACAGTGATGAGAGTTCTGAAGCTGGAGAAGATCAAGAAAACTTAGATAGCTATCTCCTAACAAGGGACATAAGAAGGAGAAAACGCAAATTACCTTCAAGATTTGCAGAAACAGATTTTGTAGCATATGCATTATCTGGAGCAGAAGTTGTTGATCTTGATGAGCCTGCCTCATATTCAGAAGCTAAGAAAAGCAAAGAATGGAAGTTGTGGGACAGTGCCATGGATGAAGAAATGGACTCTCACAAGAAGAGTCACACTTGGAAATTGGTTAGAAAACCAGAGAATAAGAGAGTCATTGGTTGTAAATGGATATTCGAAAGGAAATCAGGAATTCCAGGAGTTGAGGAGCCAAGATATAAAGCAAGGCTAGTTGCTCAAGGATTCTCACAAGTAGAAGTAATAGACTACAATGAAGTCTTTGCTCCTGTTGTCAAGCATGTATCCATTAGACTACTACTCTCGGCTGTAGTCCATCATGACTTGGAGTTAGAGCAATTGGATGTTAAAACAGCCTTCTTACATGGTGTATTGGAAGAAGAAATTTACATGCGCCAGCCAGAAGGATTCGAGGTTAAAGGAAAGGAAAATAGAGTGTGTCGTTTGATTAAGTCACTCTATGGTCTAAAGCAAAGTCCAAGACAATGGAACAAGAAATTCGATGGATTTATGAAAGACCAGAATTTCCATAGAAGCGAGTATGATCCATGCGTCTATGTTAAAGGATCAGAAGTGATGAATCGAGTCTACCTGTTGTTGTATGTGGATGATATGTTGATTGCATCAAAGGATATGACAAAAATTCAGGAGCTGAAAAGGAGTTTGATGGAAGAGTTCGAAATGAAAGACTTGGGTCCTGCAAACAGAATCTTGGGAATGGAGATTTTCAGAGATAGAGAGAAGGGGATTCTTAAGCTATCGCAAAGCAGATACCTAAGTCAAGTGTTGAAAACATTTAATATGTTTGAAGCAAAACCGGTGGTTACTCCCATAGGATCTCAATTCCAACTAAAGAGTCTTAATCAAGAGGAAACAATCACAGAAGCTAAACTCATGGAGGACATACCTTACGCAAGTGCTGTTAGGAGCTTAATGTACGCGATGGTGGGATCCAGGCTTGATTTAGCGTATGCAGTAGGATTAGTGAGTAGATTTATGGGAAATCCCGGAAGATATCACTGGCAAGCAGTGAAATGGATCATGAGATACTTAAAAGGGACATTGGACCTAAATCTGACATTTTCTAAGAATTCATATTTCAAGATTCAAGGATTTTGTGATGCAGATTTTGCTGCGGATTTGGATAGGAGAAGATCTATTACTGGTTATCTATTTCAGGTTGGAGGTAACACAGTGAGCTGGAGATCAGGGCTACAACAAGTTGTCTCACTTTCTACCACAAAATCAGAGTATATCTCACTCACAGAAGCTACTAAAGAAGCTATTTGGTTGAAAGGAATTTGTTCTGAGTTGGGATTTGTTAAATCAGAATCAGAACTTAAAGTGTTTTGTGATTCACAAAGCGCTATATGTTTGGCAAAAAATGGAGTCTTCCATGAAAGGACCAAACATATAGCTGTGAAATACAATTTTATTCGAGACCATGTTGAGCAAGGGGATATTCTAGTTGAGAAGATTCATACATCTATCAATCCAGCAGACCTACTTACTAAATCGTTACCTGGAAAGCGGTTTGAAGAAGGTTTGGTGCAGCTCAGAGTCATCTGAAGCTGTGAAAGTGGCTCAGGATCAATGGGTACCTCAGACAAGCAAAAGAGAAGGGTTAGTTCTCGGTTAATGCTGAAATGAGGAATTGATAAACTGAAAGTTGCAGGGTTTAGTAGCTGGAAGTTACCTGAGCAAAGTGGCAGTGGTTTAGACATCAAGATAGGTTCTCAAGAGTTTTGTTGTTGAGCTGCAAGTATCAAGAAACAGAGGTGAAGTCATTCGACAGAAAACATCAACTTCTCAGTCGTGAAAGTGCAAAGAGATTAGACAAGTTCTATTTGATGTACTGATTCAGGTTCTAAGACTTAAGTCAGAAAGTCTTTGAAGCTTACCTGTGCTGTGTGAAGAATTTCTGACGGCATTGGAGGTTTGTATTTGGTAGCAAGTTGGTATTAAAATCTCACAAAACAGCAAAGAGGACATTGAGTTTCAGCAAATGTTCAACGTTACTGAATTGTGGTGATTTAAGGATCTGAGCTAATGATGAAACTAAGCTTAGAAATTCTTACTTTTGATGCAATGGCTGCGATTAGAATCATGAGCAGAGAAATCGCAGGACCTGAAATGGAGAAACGAGGTGGTGAAGAGTACAAGTTGCTGGAATCTAAGCACTTACATGAATCGTACATTGCAAACCATACATCCGAGATATCTGATGCCGTGGAGTTCGATGAAAGTCAATTATTTTTCTTGATAATCAGAAGCAGAGTTGATTATCAGAAGCAGAAGCAGAGCTTATGAATTCTGAATTTTTTCGCTGGCCATAAAAGAAATCAAAGAAGAAATTGAGCATAAGGTAAAGAAAATTACCTGGGTTTTCTGGAGCAAGCGGAGTCTCAATTTCGACTTCGTCAGAAGCTTGGAAGAAACATAAGAAAGGTTAGGGCTTTCTGATTTTTCACATGCAAGATGAAATCAGTCGTTTTGCTTCAGGAAAGTAAAAGGTTTAAGCTCAAAAGGGGGTTACCTGAACTTGTAGATCGGAGTCTCACAGACGCCGTGAGGAGAGACATTGGAGAAGACAACATGAGTTGTCGGAGATGTTGGAGCTTCACTGGAAATCAGAGAAGGATCATCAAGAGAAATCACCTCCTATGCCCCTCCGTACACAGAGATTAATCTCCCATGACCCCGTTATAAGAATAATTTCGTTTTCATTTAAATTAAATCTGGAAAAATGGTAAATTACTTATAAACCGAGTGAAAGGCATGAAATTACAACTTATACCTGGGTGAGATCCGGTCTCCTTCAACCCAGCCCCATGTAATTGGATTCTACCCGGGTAAAAAAATTTCAAAACCCAGAAAAAAGAAAGGAAAGAAAGAAAAAGCGTGAAATCGATCGAAAAACAAACGGGTCTCGGGTCTCAGAACACCCTATCACGCGAAATTCAGAGTCTCAGCAGATGGGAAATCAATCCGACAATCGATTGAAGAATAGCAAGAACAAAACCCATATCTCAGAGTCATCTCAATCCGTAAGTTCCTATTTTGTTCATCCCGAAAACAGACTCAAAATACGATTATGAATGTTGTTTGTTTGGATGAATTTTATAAACGACAATGATTAATTGTGTAATTGAATATCTTTGAGTGTAGGAGGAAATCAGTTCTAACTCATTTTACCATGGATTCAGTGGTAGAAGAGGTTTTCCCAAATATTGTGTGTGTGGAAGCGAACTTGCGATTTACACATCAAAATCGAAAGAAAATCCCGGACGTCCTTATTTCCGTTGTACTTTTAGCCGAGAGGTAACATTGTTTTGACATAGGCCTAGTATTGATTTGTGATTTTGTTAGCTTCATAGTGATTATTGTAAGTGAAATGTAGGATGGTCACTTGTTCAAATGGGTAGAAGATGGGATGTATGAAGAGGTTCAAGACATGATGACTGACAGAAGAGAACTTATGGTGGAAGTTAATGATCTTAAAGAAATTGTAGAAAACTTGAAAGAGGAGGTGATGGTGTGCAAATCAGAGATACGTAAGACCAATTTGAAGTTCATGGTGACTTTTGTTTTGTGTATTTGTTTGACTTTCTTGATCATCTATCATCTTCTGTTTGGTAAAAGTAAGGAATTTGTAATTACTATGTGAGTTTGGTTGTAGTTTGAAGACTTTGTTATGGTATTGTAAGACTTTGATGAACTATTATAAGACTATTTTGTGTTTTAGTTCTAGCATAAATAAGTGTAACAAAAATTAACAAACAAGAACACAAGTCTTAAGAGGATATCTAGCTAAGTAATACTAGGATAACTAGGATAACTAGCTAAGTAATACTAGGATAACTAGCTAAGTAATACTAGGATAACTAGGATAACTAGCTAAGTAATACTAGGATAACTAGGATAACTAGCTAAGTAATACTAGGATAACTAGAATAACTAGCTAAGTAATACTAGGATAACTAGCTAAGTAATACTAGGATAACTAGCTAAGTAATACTAGGATAACTAGGATAACTTGGTTGTACTGTGTTTTGGGGAATTGTTTTGTATTTGGATTGTAAAATAATAGTATTTTTACCAACACAAGCATAGATATCTCATTCAAAATTTTATAATAATACATTTATGCCTAATCGATCAATCTTGATAAACAATATGCCACTTAAGCCTAATCAATCAATCGAAAATTGTCTCTTCAACCTTCCATTGTCCAATCTCCTTTCGCATTCTTCAACGTTCCACGTGGCTTCTTAATCGAGCTAATCTTTTCAAGAGAGAGAGAGAGAAAGAGAGAGAGAGAGAGCTATAAATAAGGAAGAGAGGAAGTCGAATCATTTCATTTCGGCGCCAAAAAATTGGTTTTCTCGCCTGGATAATTTTTATTATTTAAAAAAATAAATTAAAAGTTTTGAAATATCACACATAGTAATGCCTAGTTACTAGTTAAACCAAATATTCAAATATGTGGTTCACAGTTAAATTAGTATTACACCAAATAAAAGTTATTGTTTCTAGTATGACATTTTGTTTTATTGATCTACCATATGAATCTCATTGCCTCGTACATTTTTTTGTTTGAATATTATTTTTCAGTAACTTTCACTTCTCAATTAGAAAGAGTTTCTTAAAACACAAGGAAAAGTTTGGTAAATAGAAAGTGAATATGATTCATAGAGTCCCATACAATTATATTAACTTATTCTTTCTAAAACATATAATTTAAGGACTAATGTTTAAGTATATGATTCATTATATTTAAATATACAATTCATTAAATAGTTATTATAATGATTAAATAGTTATTATAATGATTAAATAGTTATACTAGTATTACACGCAAAATCTTTAGAGTAAATCTAAGTATTACATAGGGTCTCATTACATAGGTCTGCGTGGAGAAAATCAAACAGTCGCGTCCGGTCTAAAAAAGATCTTTTATTTCTCAAACACAACTGCTCCTCGTCATTTCCACATTTCCACACCACTTCCCTAGAAGAAAAAACTGTCTTTTCTTTCTTCCGAAGGAACGAACTCGAATCTGAAAGAAAGAAGATAACCCACAAAGTATGAAGTCTCAAAACAGACGGTCACGAAGAAGAGAAATGCGTAACGCACATGTGTACTGGCCGTGGCATCGTCCCAACCAGCCGCGCTACGAAACGAGGTCTGTTACGCGAAGGCGGAAGGAACAGCCACCGTTCGATCTGCTCGGATTGCCGGAGGATATCATAAGGACAATAATGGCTCGTGTGGGCGAAGAAGACATGCAGGATCTCCGTCACTCGAGAATCACATGCACTCGCCTTAATGCTATCACCACGGGAGCCTCGTTCTTTGCCTCTGTTAATCTAATGAAGATGAATCCTTATGTTTGGTCTCCAGGTTTTGACTGGAAGAAGTTTCATAGAAGGTGCTACGACGAAGGGAATCCAACCGCCCTCAGCCTTAAAGGCATCTCTAACCTCTTTTTCGAGAATAAGCGGGTTGAAGGACTCGAGCAACTCAAGGCGGCTGCAGATAAAGGAATCTACGTCAGCGAGTACATCTACGGGATGATGAGCAACCTCTTCAGGGACGAATGGGAGGAAGGTCTGTTCGGTGATCATCACCTTACTCGAGAACGTGCAACTCAGCTTAGCAGCAAACTGCCTATGCTGCCTGGAGGTGGGTGGGGAGGAAGGGCGATGCCTGATTGGATGATTGTTAAACGAGATCAAAATGAGCCACATTTGATCTCGCACTGCAACTGTTCCAAAGTCGATCCATGGTGGGGGTGGGGGTTTAAGTTTGTGGAGCCAGAGAAGGATGAGTTGTGCGATAAATGTTTCTGGATCCTGGAAGTAGCCTTTTCTATAGAATGGTTGATGAGCACTTTACGGTTTTTCTGGTTAACTGATAAACTCCTTCATGTTCTGTTTTTAGTATCACTCCCTGTTTATCGTTGAAAACTCTTTCTGTTTATGTTGAATGCTCTCTTTCGGTTTATGTTATGCTGAATACTCTTTCTGTTAATGTTTTGCTCTTTCGGTTTATGTTGAATGCTCTGTTTCTTTCCATTTTGCGTGAGACAGTTCTAGTTCTCTTGACAATGGAACTGGTTAAACAACACGTCCTAGTGTTACCTGGTTTTACTTAGTTATACTAGGGTCAACAAACTACCCAGAAACATTATTTAAAATGGGAATGTGCATCAAATCGTTTAGAGCATTTTTTTCCAATTGGGAACGTCGGGGCGAATGGAAACGTACACAGCGAAGATCCGGCGAAGAGCGACGTTCCCAAGCTCTGGAGGTGAATCCGACGAGAATCCGAGAGAGCTAAAATGAGAAATTGAGATTTCTATCCCATTTTGGTTTCATTGTCGATTTGAAACAATTTGCCCAATCGAATTGGATTTCGATTTTAAATTCAATTTTGCCCAATCAATTTCGATTTCGGTTTCGGTTTGAAATTCAATTTCGGTTTCGGTTTGAAATTCAATTTCGATTTCGGGTCAAGCATACCGACCCAACCCATTTACCTAAATTAATATTTACTTGATTTTAAAAAATAATTCATTAAGGGTACAACTGTAAACAACCACCCCCCCTTTTAATGAGAGGGGTATTGTAGATTAATGAGGGGCATTGTGGATTTTCTTTGGCAACATAGGGGCAAGAGAGCCAAAACCCCGATCGTCAAGGAGAGTATGTTGGTCAAAGGTGGAGATTTGTTAAGATTGACCTCAACATCTCTACTTGGGCCAGTCTAGCACTGAACCTTACACAAGCTTTCATGACAAGAGAATAGAAAATTATTGGGCCTGGAGAATATGAAGCCCAAAATCAGAAGATTGCTGCTTAACCTAAACGTACAAGGACTAATATAAATATGTTCTTAACCTAAGTTTAGGGTGTGGTCGAGAGAGGCAGCTTCTTCTTCTTGTTATTTTCTATTGCTCTTGTTCCTGTAAAGAGACAAAGAAGAAACTTGTGTTAAACTTTGGTTTCTAGTGAAGTTTGAGGGCAGTAGATCCCTCACGAGATGTACCCGTAATCATTCGGGGAACTCGTTAACTTTCGGTGTCATTTACTTTAATGTTCATACAAACAAGTGAGTGATCTAGAGAGATAATAACTAGAATTTGTTCAAGTATTTTCCGCAACGTACCTGACAATTATTCTTTATTATTCAAAGGGTATTTAAAAATTAATTTTGTATTTCATGCTAAAATGGAACGATTATATCAACATGTGTCCAGTCCGTTTTGTTCGTGAGCGAAGCATAACCCGTTTAAATCTGACAGTATTTGTTTTTCGGCTTTTATTAGTACTAAAGATTTTACACCCCACGCCTCCGCGGGGTGGTTAATTTTAAAAAATTTATTTTATTATTTTCGTCTATATGGGTGTATGTTTTCAAATCTTCCGTTATGTTGACAGATAACCGAGCATACAAACCGACAATTGAACCAGAAGCCAAAATACACAAACAGGATATAACCCGGAAGAACCTGAAAACCCTAGAAACGAATCGCGAGAAAATTCCGGCGATTAACTCAGGGGCACTCCGGCGATCGACCGCCTTCGATACTCAACGGTTGCGAGTACGGCGATCTCCGGCCACAGACTGAACCGGTGACTCTCGGCGAACCGAGAACCCTTCGGCGAAACCTCGTTCTTCCTTCTCGATTTCCAGATCCGTCTTCCAAGTCGCTCGCTAACTTACCTAACCGGACGAGGAGGACCGACTGGCGACGTCGACGGGCAAAAGGGCTAGCACCAGTCGCCGCCGAGACATCTTCAGCCGAGCTCCAGAAAAGACCAACGCAAACCTCCTCTAATCGCGCCTCCTACCCTCCTATCTCCACGGCGACTTCCGCGCAAGATCCGACCCAGATCTTCTTCTTTTCGCCATCCTCTGCGCGCGATCTGCTCCACCGCAGTCCTCCAACGGCTCACTGACCGACGACTTAACGATCTCTGGCGATTCGAACTTTCCCCACTGTTTCTTGCTCCGCCGTGAAGAAACCCAAGCGCGACTCCTCTGATCTTAAAGGGAGTTGTTTGTCTTTTTATCCTTTGCTAATGTACGTTCCATTGACAACCAAGAACAATTTTTACTGACCGATTCTTTTGTGTGATTACTTAGTAGTGAAGTTTGTGTTTTAGAAACTGGAATTAATTTTAAAATAAATGCAGCATAGTGACCAAGTATATATGTATCGATGTGAATAATTTTTTTAGAATGCTAGCTTGTCAGTATCTAAATAATTTTAAATTACAAAATAGGTTTTGTAAGTATATATATTGTTTTAAGAGATGTTAGCTTGTTAAGCATCCCTAGTTTCGTTTTCTTTGAGGTAAATAAACTGCTTAAACAGAGTGCAGTGATGAAGCTTTTTTTCTGAAATTGTTTATAGGTCGTCAAACATGACAATACATATCTAATTTCTTTGTTTCTCTACGTTGGTTTAGGTGAACACTGCCGAGAATATTCAAACTTTAAAAACAATGGGTGCCCACAAAAGTGCATTAAAAGTGAAGAAAACAGAGAAATGTAAGAGCTTAAGTAGGGAAAAAAATCATAGTATTACTGAAAACTTAGGGAGCAGGTTATTGTTTCCAAACATGATACGCCTAATCATGACCACACTTGTGGTTCCTTGCCACTTTTTTGCCTCGCAGAATTGTTGATGTGTCCGTCAGGAGATGGGAACCGTTTGTGCGTCGACGTATAGCCACGTTCCTGAAGAAATTTGATAACACTGTTATTCTTAGTTTGATACGCTGGTATTAGGACATCTGGTTCTGAAAAGGGGGATGGGCGCTTAACGTAAAAAAACGTGTAAGATCATATTTGGAATAGAGCAATGGTAAGCATAATGTTCCTGAGAAAAAACAATATTGAGAAAGACACGTATCACAATGATGACGCAAATGTTGTTGACATTTTTACAACTAAATTGTTGTTTTTCATCTACCAGCGTTTATGCAAAATTGTGTAAGTGAAGATTACGGGAAACTAATAGCAGCCAGAAAACACATACATATAAATATGTCTATTATATTTTTCAAAGCATGTAGTACCAGATAAAGCAGTCACTAATCCCTTGCTGATTTCTGAACGACATACTTGTAACACCCGTCCTTTCGGATCCTAAGTCAACGACTCTTTGATTTCACAAGTCATAGTCCACAAAAATGAATCAAGCCATAAATCGGAACCGACACTTAAATAGTTGAAAAGGTTTTGCTTTATTGAAATAGAAACGAGTCTTACATAAAAATGAACCAACTGAAATAGCTTAAAACGTGAAAAGGAAGAATCGCATAAGTCTTATTGAAATCGAGAGAACGAAAAGAGGAGAAGGAAATCCCATTCCCAAAACAATGCACCACACCGTCCGTCTACCCCTGCAACGCTCCAGGGTTACCTGCAAAACAATCAACGAAGGAGGCCTGAGTAATTAGTTTACACCAATACCCAGTGAGGGCGGATTCTAGGAATACCGCTATCTCAACTATAAACTAACACAACACCAAGCACGAGTCCACGGTTAATAACACCTTGCACCCAACGCCCGAAGGCACAAACAACGCAATCAACTACGCTAAACAGAAAAGAAAGGGAGGGAGAAACAGAAGAATGGGGGGGGGGGACAGAAATAGCAACCGAAGCCCGCCATTGGCTCCGGTGCCCAACTCAAACTCTAACTCCAACTCACACTCGGGGGGCTCGCCGAAACCCCCCCTTACGACGATGCAAGGGTTGCGTACCAAAACCCGTTATACGCAAGCCGTCACCAAACACCCTTTCGTGGGACCTAGACAGTTCTAAACCCCGGAAGTCCTTCAAGCACAAGCAACGTTTTCGGTTCAAATGATAACCTAAAAGCTAGGTTCCGTTTTCAGTTTAAGTGATGTCCTATGATCTAGGTTCTTAACAATCACATCAACACAAGTCAACAACTAGATCTATACTACCTAGGAAAGACACTATTAAACGAAGATTCGCTACTCAACATTGAATTAGAATAGAGAGAGATCACGTTCGGTCCTCACCTTAGTCTCAACTGAAGAATAACGAAGATCAGACAAACTCGGCTATAGATCTGGTGATCCTGCACACAGATCTAGGGTTTTAGACGACATATCTAAAGAAAAGAGCGGATCTAGGGTTTCTGCCAACAGATCTGGACTAACGACGAAGATACGGTTCAGATCTACGACTTCTATCCATCAGAAGCATAGATCTGAAGCAGATCTGAGCAAACGAAGAAGATACAGTTCATATCTACAACTTATATCCATCAGAAGCATAGATCTGAAGCAAATCTGAGCAAACGAAGAAGATACAGTTCAGATCTACAACTTCTATCCATCAGAAGCATAGATCTGAAGCAGATCTAAGCGAGAGAGAGACGAAAGGGAAGATACGGTTCAGATCTATGACTTCTACAGATCATATATGATCTAGAAGCATAGATCTGAAGTAGATCTGGGGTTTAGAGGAAGAAAACGAAGCAGATCTGAGGTTCGGGAAGTCTCACCTTAAGAACGCGAAGAACGGATGGCTCTACACTCAAAGGAATCAAGAAGGCGGCGACTCGGAGTGCGGGATCGGAAACGACGGCGATCTGCGATCTCCGGCGAAGATTCCGGCGAGGCTGGCCAGCGGCGGTGGTGATCCGGGTGGCGGCGGTCGGCGGTTTCCGGCGGTGGTCAGCCGGCGGCGGGCGGTGGCTGGCTGGCGGTCGTCGGCGGCTCCAGGCTGGTTGGCGGTTGTCGGCTGTCGGCTGGTTCGGGATGCGGGCAGAGCTTCGATGTCTCGAACTTTGTGCCAAATGATAGGGGCTGCTCCTCCTTTTATAGGGAGTGGAGCTAGGGCTTCCAGATCTGACGGGTTGAGCTTTGGGATTCTGGCCCATTTCCCCTTTTTCTTTGGGCTCAAGCAAAGGATTTTTGGCTTCTCCTCCTATTTCTTTGGGCCCAAGTAATGGGCCAAGAATTGGGCCATTACAATTCTCCCCCACCAACAAGGAATTCGGCCCCGAATTCGGCCCGTTACTTGGTTCCGCAAACAACTCTGGATGGCTCAGCTTGAATGGTTGTTCGGGTTCCTATACATCATCATGAATTCCGTCTCTCTCCCAACGAACCAAAACCATCTTGGTTTTCTTCCCGTTGAACTCTGATTCACGGGGGTCCACGACTTTTACCGGTTTGCTTGTTATTGAGCAATTACGGTTGACATTTGACGGTGGCTTAGGTAAGATCAGCTCTGGTTCACGAACAACCTTCCGCAAAACAGACACATGGAACACGTTGTGAAAGTCCGACAGCTCCTGGGGTAACTCTAACCTATACGCCACCACACCAACTCTCTCGACAATCACGAATGGTCCCATATATCTTGGCTTCAACTTTTCCAGCTTGCGGTTGGGATCGTTGCCCCGGAACGTCCTCATCTTAAGGTACACCGCATCCGCCACTGCGAACTCCAAGAATTTACGATGCTTATCCGCGTAACTCTTCTGACGGTCGTGGGCCTGCTTCAGTCGCTCCTTGAGCAGTACCACTTGCTCGATGGTTTCTTGAATCATTCCCGGCTCCAAATCACGCCTCTCCCCCACCTCGGTCCAACATAGGGGGGTCCGGCAGGGTCGTCCATATAGAGCCTCATATGGCGACATCCCTATGCTTCGGTGATGACTGTTATTGTAGGCGAACTCGACCAAGGGCAGGAACTTGACCCAGTTGCCTTCCCAATCCAACACACATGTCCGTATCATATCCTCCAATGTCTGGATGGTCCGCTCAGACTGTCCATCGGTCTGCGGATGGTATGCTGTACTAAGAAGTACCTTCGTACCCATTGCTTTATGAAAAGCCTGCCAAAAGATGGAGGTGAACTTAGGATCTCTGTCTTACACAATGCTGACTGGTGCCCCGTGTAACTTCACTATACACTCAACATACTTCCGAGCGAGGGTCTCTGTCCCATCTGTCTTCTTAATTGCAAGGAAGTGTGCAGACTTGGTGAATCGGTCCACGATCACCCAAATCGCATCCTTCCTTCTGGTCGTCCTTGGTAGACCGATGACAAAGTCCATGGTCACCATATCCCATTTCCATTCTGGTATAGGAAACCCCTGAAGCAACCCGCTAGGAACTCTCCTTTCCGCTTTAACTTGCTGGCAATTCTGACAATGCGAAATCCACTAAACCACGTCCTTCTTCATGCCTTCCGAGTGATATTACTGCCTCAAGTTCTGGTACATTTTATGATTTCCCGGGTGTATCGAGAACTGAGACTGGTGAGCCTGCTTTAGAATCCTCTTCCTCAACTCATGATCATCAGGTACATAGATTCAGTTCTTGAACATAATCGTCCCGTTGTCCGCGGTGCGGTACCCAGACACCTCTTTTCGACCATTGCACGCAAGGTTCCACCCTTGGGCTGTGCATCCCTGATCCTTCCCAACAAGTCGGCCTGTTCAAACACTTCCAGCCGGGCGACGTCTTCCTCAACCGAGGTGGCGTACAGCCGTAGCTCTGCCAAGACGGTTGACAACTCTTGCACTTCCTTGTTCTCTGACATGATGATCTTCCTTCTGCTTAGTGCATCAGCTACCTGGTTGGCCTTCCCAGGGTGATACTCGATCTCAAGATCGTAATCCGCTAGTAGCTCCATCCATCGACGCTACCTCAGATTCAACTCTCCTTACTCTCCTTGCGTGAAGACGTACTTCAAGCTCTTATGGTCCGTGAATATCTGTACCTTCTCTCCATACAAGTAAGCACGCCATATTTTCAAAGCAAAGACCACTGCTGCTAGCTCCAAGTCATGGGTGGGGTAATTAACCTCGCGCTTCCTCAACTGTCTCAATGCATAGGCGATTACTAGTCCTTCCTGCATTAAGACACACCCCAATCCGACTCCGGATGCGTCCGTGTAGACTACATACTGTATTACCAGCCGCGGTAGTACTAGCACAGGAGTTTGAGTCAACCGTTCCTTTAGTTGCTCAAAGCTCTGGGCACATTTCTCTGTCCATTCGAACTTGGCGTCCTTTCCGGTCAAGGTCGTCAGAGGTTTGGCGATGCTGGCAAAACCTTCCACGAACTTCCTGTATTAACCTGCTAATCCCAAGAAGCTGCGAACGTCGGTTGCATTCTCCGGCCTTGCCCATTTGGTGATCAAAGTGATCTTTTCCGGATCCACTGCTACACCGGATGCCGAGATCACATGGCCAAGGAATCCAATCTCCCTTTGCCAAAAGTTACACTTACTGAGCTTGGCGAACAATTGCTGCTTCCTGAGAGTATCTAAGACGATCCTGAGGTCCCACTCATGCTGTTCCCTACTCCTCGAGTAGACCAGGATATCGTCAATGAAGACTATTACACACTTGTCCAAGTACTCTCGGAAGACGTCATTCATCATCTTCTTGAAGGCTGCTGGCGAGTTGGTTAACCCAAACGGCATTACCACGAACTCGTAGTGTCCATAACGGGTCTGGAACGCCGTCTTTTTGATGTCCTCCTCTGCTATCCGGATCTGATCGTACCCCGAGGCAAGATCGATATTCGAGAACCATAAGGCTCCCTGTAGCTGGTCCAATAGCTCATCGATCCTTCTCAATGGGTACTTATTCTTGATC
This sequence comes from Orychophragmus violaceus, assembly GCA_030180135.1. Lineage (NCBI taxonomy): Eukaryota > Viridiplantae > Streptophyta > Magnoliopsida > Brassicales > Brassicaceae > Orychophragmus > Orychophragmus violaceus. Next base: position 84,558,971 of record CM058230.1, on the reverse strand, counting down.
GTCACCTTATTCAGGCCTCGGTAATCGATGCAAAGTCGAAAACTCCCGTCCTTCTTCTTGACGAACAACACTGGCGCTCCCCACGGTGAACTGCTTGGTCTAACGAATCCTTTCTCCACAAGATCCTCTAGCTGCTTCTTCAACTCTGCCATCTCCGCGGGCGCTAAACGATAAGGAGCCCTCGACACAGGTGCCGTTCCGGGCTTTAACTCTATTGTAAAGGCGTCATTCCATTTCGGTGGTGGTCCTTTTAATGGCGCAAATACGTCCTCATATTCCGCTGCCACCGGAATGGTTTCCAAGTTTGGAGCTCCTTCTTCCTTGGTCATTGAGATGGTCGCCAAGTATGCCTCGCTTCCTCTGCTGATCAGCGCCTCCGCTTGGGCCATGGATATGATCGATATCCCTGTTCCCATCTTCATTCCCTAGAAGACTATCTTTCCTTCTGGCCGAGGAAAGGTGTTGGTTGCCTGGGCGCAATCCATTACCGCCTGGTGCTGCACCAACCAATCCAGGCCTAAGATAACCTCATAACGTCCCAACTCTATCCGTGCTAAGTCCACATGTAGGTTAAATCCGTCCACCGTCACTGGCACTGCTTCGAAGATTCCGGAACCGGTTACGTTCTCCGATCCGGCTGTCTTGACCTTCATGATTCCATCGATAAACTTCCCCTTAAAGGTCCACAGTTTCGTGAGCCGTGGGCTCACAAAGCAATGCGTAGCTCCCATGTCAAACAAGGTATGGGCGGCTACTCCCCCAACCACAACCGATCCTACACGTTTACTAGGCTAAGCTACAAGACCTTTAACTAACAAGACTACAAAACAATTCACGCAAGAGGATAAGGTTACATACCCGCGATCGGCTCCACTCCTCTGACCGCTCCCGCGGCGTACGCTTGGGGTCCTCCGACCTGTCCTCCCGGCTGCGGTATCGGCAACAATCCAGCTCCTGCTTGCCCTGCTGGCTGCTGCGGTGGTCGCGGTTGCGCTTCAACTCTTTCTCCCATAGGTTGGTTTGGTCATTCTCTTGCCATATGCCCCATTTGTCCACATCGGAAGCACATGTTCCGCGGGCAGTCCCTCTTGATGTGGCCCATATGTCTGCATCCATAACACACCGCCGGGTACATATGTTGCTGCAGGCGCCCTGCCATGGGTTGTGCCTGCTGCACCTGCGGCGCCTGCTGCACTTGCTGCGCCTGCACTGCCGGAACAATGGTGTTAGTGACTTCCCAGTTCCGCTTACCGTTTCGATGTTGGGCGCTCTTTTGCTGTCTCTGCTCTTCTTCCCAGTCTGTCTCAGCGTCAGCTGCCTTTTCAATCAGGTCGTTGATGTCGTAGTAGCCCCTCTGCTTGCAACGGCACTGTTGGGAATGTCCTGAAATCTATTGTACTTGCTCTAAGTGAAAGTCGTATAGTCGAGATGAGACAATCACATAACACTAGGTAGTCATAACACTTTTCTAGAAGCCACTTATGATCAATGAGTTGAGAACTCATTGCTAGTGTTATATGATCCTACAGGGTCACACACCTAAGCAAACTGGACGTTAAAGACGAGTTTGATCATTAATGTAATGATCTAGTGAATGCATATTTGATATGCATTCGATATCAATATTATGGGGCAGTGTCGATCGACACAAAGAGTGTGTCGATCGATGCAACTCGCGGATTAACCAGATTAATTTGGTTTAATCGTTGGTTAATTCTGTTATGGTTTAAGTCGACATATATAAGATATATGGTCGACCTAAACTGTTTTTAACCTAACAGACAGCCTATAGGCACTAGCATCCCTCCTGTTCAGTCCGTGTGCGTGTGGATACCAGTAGAGGCACATCGTTTGAGGTGCTTCGCGATCTCGATTATCTGCAAATCTTCCGCTGCAAATCACCAGGTAAATCTGAGATCCCATACATTCAATTATATGAACCTTAGATCCTAGGCTCGGAATTCAGACTAGGGTTGCTAATCCTGATTAGAACTGCTAGAAATTCCTTCAGTGGTATCAGAGCTTTAGGGTTACATTGAATCTGTAGCATGTTGATTAGATTGGTTGAATCTGGATCTCTGTATGATTGATACAAGCATGCTAAAACTCGTTTTGATCAAAGTAACCTAGTTTAGGGTTTTGTTCGAAAAACGTTTTAGGGTTTTTCGCATGGTGTCGATCGATGCCAATCCGGCATCGATCGACACATGGCGAAAACCCGAACAAAATTTAGGGTTTTTCGCATGGTGTCGATCGATGCCAATCCGGCGTCGATCGACACATGGCGAAAACCCGAATAAAACTTATGTTTCGCCTAGTGTCGATCGACACAAGAGTTGTGTCGGTCGACACAAACCTCGCGAGATTGATGAATCGGTTCAATTGGATTGGACCGGTTATCGAGCTTGGTTAATGATGGTTAAACACTAAGAATGGTTTATTGCGATTGGGTTGGTATCGACCGATGCTAATGTAGCATCGATCGACACTGACCGGTACTCAAAAAATTGGATTGATCGGTTATCGCAGATTGGTTTTGGTTAATCAGCATCGATCGACACTAAAGTAGTGTCGGTCGACACAAGATTCGATGGTTTAGGTTATGGAACCTGAAATCACAGAACCAAAGCAAGATAAATCAATTAATTAGAAGAATTAAAACATAATAAAACTGAACGTTTTAAATGGTTCCGTTCCTCAACCAAATATCAAGTGATACTTGATGTCTTTCCAATCTTGTCAACTGTCAAGACCCATCTAATTGTGCGATAGACTTGCAGTGCAAGATGTCCAAAATTTCATGAGTAAGACATAAGGTAATCGTGTTGATGGACTTGCAGTGCAAGACATTACATGACTGAAGAGATTGGTTTACTTGACTGGGCCATCAAAATCGTTTTGGGCTCAGAGACATCAGGTGGATTGGACATGAGATGTCAATCCACAACCAAGAGTTATATTGGATATAACTAGCAAAGAGTTGCTTACCTAGATAGCTAAAATTTGGGTGATAGCCAGTGGCTCACTCAAGTTTAGTGAAGTAAGGGTCTTGGATCATTATATTCATCTGAGGAAACATTGTTTGAATATAATGCGAGTTTTCTTAATAGTTAAGACTTCTCATTTCTTGAACATCATAACTAAAACCTCCCTTGTTTTTCAGCTATGTCTAGCACAAACCATCGTAACAATTTCTCCCTGCGATCCGTCCTTGAGAAGGACAAGTTAAATGGATCCAACTTTCTTGAATGGTATCGTAACTTGAGAATTGTTCTCAAACAGGAGAAAAAGGACTATGTCCTTGAGAAAGTTCTCCCCAAGAAGTACCGAGCCAATGCCTGGCAGTCAGATAAGGATGCTTGGGATAAGCATTCTAATGATGCGGTGGATGTGAGTTGTCTCATGTTGGCTACCATGAACTCGGAATTGCAGAAGCAATATGAGTACGTGGAGTCTCCAATACAGATGATCACTGGCCTGAAAAGTATGTTTCAGGAGCAGGCACGAACTCAGAGATACCAGACGGTTAGATCTCTGATTAAGTGCAAGCTACCAAAGGGCGAACCAGTTAGTACTCATGTCATTAAGATGATGGGTTATATTGATAACCTGGGGAAACTGGATTGTCCCATTAGCCAAGAGTTGGCTACTGACATCATTCTACAGTCACTGCCGTCAAGCTATGATCAATTTGTTATGAACTATAACATGAACAACTTGACGAAGACGTTGACTGAATTGCATGGGATGCTTAAGACTGCTGAACCTAACATCAAGAAGGACACCCCAAATGTCCTTATGGTACAAAAGGGTAAAAAGTTTAAGAAACTTGGTAAGAACAAAGGTGATGGCAAGACGAGCTCGATTGTGAATCCAAACGAGTCTGGCCATGTTCCTAAGGTTAAAACCAGTCCTTCTCAAGATGTTAAGTGCCGTTATTGTAATGGTTATGGGCATTTGAAAAGAAACTGCAATAAATTCTTGGAAGATTATGAGAAGCTGAAGAAGACGTACGAGACTTCTTCTTCATGTATTATGTTATAGAAGTAAATGTTACTTCTTATAGTCCTACTTATTGGGTATTTGATACCAGCTGTGGTACTCATATTTTGTGAAAATGTGCAGGGCCTGAGCAAAAGTAGGACTATGGAGAAAGGACAAGTGGATCTATGCGTGGGAAATGGAGCAAGAGTTGCTGCATTAGCCGTAGGAATGATGCCATTTGTTTTCTTTCATGGCATGTTTTGAACTTAAAACTGCTACTATGTACCTGCTATGAGCAGAAAGATTATTTCTATTCCTTGTTTGGATATGGAAGGATATCAGTTTTCAAATTAAGAATAAGTGTTATTCATTTGATTACAATGATATATTTTATAGTAGCAATCCATTAGAGAATGGATTTTATGTTCTAGACAAGAATGTGCCTAACTATAACATTAATACCAAGAGATTCAAGTCAAATGATACAAGTCAAACTTCTCTCTGGCATTGTCGTTTTGGGCTACATAAATGAGAAATAGATTCAGAAGCTCCATAGTGATGGGCTTTTGGGCTCATCTGATTGAGAATCATAATGAGTAAAGTGGATCTTGTTTATTAAGTAAAACGACAAAGGCTCCTTTCAACAGAGGTAGTGTCGATCGACACAAACGGTGCGTCGGTCGATACAGGTTGCGAACGATCAAAATGAAAGGGCCATAAGCTTATTGGGCTTTATACATACGGCTGTATATGGACCGATGAGCACTAGTGCTAGAGAAAAATTTCAGTACTTCATTACATTTACTGATATTTTCAGAAGGTACGGTTATGCCTTATTTATAAGGCATAAGTCAGAATCTTTGAAAAGTTCAAAAAGTTCCAAAATGAAGTACAGAATCAATTTGGCAAAGGTATTAGACCTCTACGATGAGATCATGGAGGTGAATACTTAGGTCAAGAATTTAGTGATCATCTGAGAGATTGTGAAAGTGTTTCACAATTCACTCCTCCTGTATCGGACTTTATTAGATATGGTTCGATCAATGATGAGTCACTTAGATCTTCCATTATCCTTCTAAGAATACGCTCTAGACAATGTCTGAGTTTACTTTAAATAGAGTTCCATCAAAATCAGTTACAGAGATACCACATGAGATGTGGAATGTAAATGTTTCTGATTTATCCATCATGGAGATTTGGAGTTGCGAGACTTATATAAAACGTTTAATCTCTGATAAGCTCACACCCAAATCTGATAAGTGCTACTTCATTGGTTGTCCTAACAAAACCAAGGAATGTTACTTTTACAACCAGTTCGAGAACAAATTGTCTGTTGCTCGGAACTATGTTTTCTTGAGAAAGACTTTCTTTCCAAGAAGAACAGTGGGAGTAAAAGTACAACTCGAAGAAATTCGAAAATCACAGGAGACTGCTCAACCTGATGAGGAAGAGCAGCAGTTGGATCTACAAAGAGTTGTAGAACCTGCACCTGTGGTGCCTAGAGTTTATAAAGGATCTGGTGAATGTATATTCGATATACATTTAAATGGCGAGTTTCTGAAGAAGTGTCGATCGACACAAAAGTTGCATCAATCGACACAGATCGCGAACCAAATATTGATTTTGGTTTATGACTTAATTAGCTACGGTTTAAATCTTGGTTAATTAGGTCGTGGTAAAAGTATACATATGAGATATGTGTGCCCGACTTTTACAGAAAACTGAAGCTCGCAGATCCGAAAGGATCCGTCACGAACCCGAGAAATATGGATTTCTCGTAACCAATTGCCGTGATCTACTGATCGTTGAAAGTGACGGGCCTGCGAATTTTGAAGAAGCAATGATGGGCCTTGACTCTGAAAATGGCTGAAAGCCGCTGAATCCGAAATGGGATCCATGTCACAGAACCAAGTATGACTTGGGTTGATTTACCCGATGGTGTAGAAGCCATTGTGAGTAAATGGATTTTCAAGAAGAAAAGATGACATAAATGTTATATTCAGATGTACAAAGCTAGGTTGGTGGCAAAAAGGTTTCAAGTAAATTCATGGTATTGACTGTGAAGAAACCTAATCCCAGACACCGTGCTAATGTCCATTCGGATTCTCCTAGCAACCGCCACTCATAATGGTTATGAGATCTGGCAGATGGATGTGAAAACAGTTTTCCTTAATGGAATTCTGGAAAAAGGATGTGTACATGACACAACCTGAAGTTTTTCATTGATCCTAATGAAGCTAGGAAGATATGCAAGCTTCATCAAACCATTAATGGATTGAAGCAAGCATCTCGGAGTTGAAATCTTCGTTTTGATAAAGCAGTCAAAAGGTTTGACTTCGTCATGAATGAAGAGGAACTGTGTGTTTACAAGAGGAGTTGGAGCGCAGTTGCATTTCTAGTATTGTATGTTGATAACATACTACTTCTCGGAAATGAAGTTCCATTGTTTCAGTCTGTTAAGACTTGATTCGAAAGTTGTTTTTCGATAAAATTATGGGAGAAACCGTATATATTCTTGGAATAAGAATATATAGAGATAGATTGGATAAGCTAATTGGATTGTGTCAAGATACTTATAATGATAAGGCCTTGCACATGTCCAATATGCAGGATTCCAAGAAGGGCTTCGTGCAAATGACTCTTAGTATTACTCTTAGCAAGACGCAGTGTTTTTCGACACACGCTGAGCAAGGGCGAATGAGGGTCAGGCTACTGCTAAAGGCATTAGATGTCTTAAAATGTGATCTTAATTTTAGTGGGAGTCATTGTTATTAATTTTGGTTATGATATGATGTTCGTATAAACATAATTTGATTATGTTATTGAAATCTGATACCTGTATTATTTAATAATGGTTATTAAATAATAGTCCCAAAGTAATTTATGACATTTTATAGGTCATCAAGTATGTGACTTGATCATGAAACCCTATAGATAATAAATGACATAAATTATGTTGGTCCCTGGTCGAGGTTGTTAAAGTGGGACATTAACAACCGCGTGAGACTAGTATGTGAGGTGACTGATGACTAAGTTTCATGGAGTCATTAATAAGAGTATTAAAGTCAATCACATAGATATGTGTTGGAGAACACAGGATCGGACATGAGCCACTGATGAGAACTCTACGGGATAGTTATATAAGTGTCATGAGAGTTTTCATTACGACTATAGAGTATAGTCCTTAGACCTGAGTTCATCATGTTTTCTTACATGTGAATTGGTCCGCTTTAACCTTGTCAAACGTCAGCCGTAACTGTGACTATAAAGGCATTGATTGAGCGTATCATGAAGCGTGTGAAGAGACAGGGATGGAACAAGATGGGATTTGTCCCTCCTATATAACAGGAGATAAATATCTCAGGGCCCATCGAAGATTTGATACTGAGAAATGTGTGGCCACACTCAAACGAGGTGATTGTCAGTCGTTTGTCTTGTCAGTATAAATCGGAGTTCGATGAACATGATCTTGGCTAAATAAGGGTGACACAGATCTTGCCTTATGCCAGATCGAGATATAGATACGAAGGGATTAAAGGAATAGATGATTACAGTACAAGTGGGAGATTGTTGGGAATGTCCTGAAATATATTGTACTTGCTCTAAGTGAAAGTCGTATAGTCGAGATGAGACAATCACATAACACTAGGTAGTCATAACGCTTTGCTAGAAGCCACTTATGATCAATGAGTTGAGAACTCATTGCTAGTGTTATATGATCCTACAGGGTCACACACCTAAGCAAACTGGACGTTAAAGATGAGGTTGATCATTAATGTAATGATCTAGTGAATGCATATTTGATATGCATTCGATATCAATATTCTGGGGCAGTGTCGATCGACACAAAGAGTGTGTCGATCGATGCAACTCGCGGATTAACCAGATTAATTCGGTTTAATCGTTGGTTAATTCCGTTATGGTTTAAGTCGACATATATAAGATATATGGTCGACCTAAACTGTTTTTAACCTAACAGACAGCCACCAGAACTTGAATAGAAACCTCTGAAGAGATTGGATCTCTATAGGCACTAGCATCCCTCCTGTTCAGTTCGTGTGCGTGTGGATACCAGTAGAGGCATAACGTTTGAGGTGCTTCGCGATCTCGATTATCTGCAAATCTTCCGCTGCAAATCACCAGGTAAATCTGAGATCCCATAGATTCAATTATATGAACCTTAGATCCTAGGCTCGGAATTCAGACTAGGGTTGCTAATCCTGATTAGAACTGCTAGAAATTCCTTCAGGCACTTGAGCTCGATCTTAAATCCAGCGAGGAATTGACGGATCAACTCTCGCTCAGACATATATCTTCCTGCAAACCTCCTCAAACGGTTGAACTCTTCTCCGTACTCCCGCACACTCCGGTTTCCCTGACGGAGGGTCCAGAATTCCCCTTCCAACCTATCCATGGTCACTTCCGGGAAGTACTTCCGGTTGAATGCCTCGCGAAAGTCTTCCCATGTCATCTGACGTCCCTGAGCACTCTCCTGCACTCCTTCCCATCAAACCAATGCATCATCCTTGAGATAGGAGGTCGCTATCTCCACACGAAACTCCCTCGGGCACCTAGCAGTATCCAAACTCCGCTCCAGCTTCCTCCTCCAGTTGTCCGCTGCAATGGCGCTGACTCCTCCAGCGTAGTGATCCATCTGCATCTCCCTCAGATGCTTCAACATAGTCCAGTAAGTCACGCCAGGCACCGCTCCTGGCGCCTGCTGTGGTGGTGGTGGTTGGTACTGATTCACGACGGGGATTGGATGAACGAATCCAAATCCCACAGGGGCAACTCCTACTCCTCCAGGAACAAAACCAGCTCCTCCTGGTGCGTTCCCAGCTCCTTCCTGGCCATTCAAAACTTCCACAGGCGCTACTAGCGGTTCATTACCGTTCCCTGGTAACACTCCTGGAGCTCCTTCTGCCTGAGCGGCATGAGCAGCTTGCTCCTGCTGAAGTGCGAGCAACTCTTGCAGAAGAGCGGCATCAACATCTACCTGTCCAACTCCCAATGCTGCTGAAACTTGGTTTCCCACAACTGGTTCCTGGGGTCTGTGCACTTTGGTGGCGTTGTTCTTCGACGAAGCTGGCACTGGTGCGTCCTGGTTACGACGAGCTGGCGGGGTTCTTCTCTTAGGCGGCATATGTTGCAAAAGAAGGATGATTGAGTCAGTTAACGGCTGAATCCTAAACTCACTTCCAGAGTGTATATAAGGAGGAGATCGGAGTGGTGCTTCTAGAATCTAAATTTTAGGAATCCCCATTTAGAAAAGAGTTGAAAACACTTTGAAAACAACTTTGAAAACAACATTGAAATCCGAATATAAATACGCCACTCTACCCTACCTAGCCAGGACAGCACTGGCTAGGCCTAACCAGACTCTGATACCAAAATTGTAACACCCGTCCCTTCGGATCCTAAGTCAATGACTCTTTGACTCCACGAGTCATAGTCCACAAAGGTGAACCAAGCCATAAACCGGAACCGACACTTAAATAGTTGAAAAGGTTTTGCTTTATTGAAATAGAAACGAGTCTTACATAAAAATGAACCAACTGAAATTGCTTAAAACGTGAAAAGGAAGAATCGCATAAGTCTTATTGAAATCGAGAGAACGAAAAGAAGAGAAGGAAATCCCATTCCCAAAACAATGCACCACACCGTCCGTCTACCCCTGCAACGCTCCAGGGTTACCTGCAAAACAATCAACGAAGGAGGCCTGAGTAATTGGTTTACACCAATACCCAGTGAGGGCGGATTCTAGGAATACCGCTATCTCAACTATAAACTAACACAACACCAATCACGAGTCCACAGTTAATAACACCTTGCACCCAACGCCCGAAGGCACAAACAACGCAATCAACTACGCTACACAGAAAAGAAAGGGAGGGAGAAACAGAAGAATGGGGGGGGGGGAGAGAAATAGCAACCGAAGCCCGCCATTGGCTCCGGTGCCCAACTCAAACTCTAACTCCAACTCACACTCGGGGGGCTCGCCGAAACCCCCCCTTACGACGATGCAAGGGTTGCGTACCAAAACCCGTTATACGCAAGCCGTCACCAAACACCCTTTCGTGGGACCTAGACAGTTCTAAACCCCGGAATTCCTTCAAGCACAAGCAACGTTTTCGGTTCAAATGATAACCTAAAAGCTAGGTTCCGTTTTCAGTTTAAGTGATGCCCTATGATCTAGGTTCTTAACAATCACATCAACACAAGTCAACAACTAGATCTATACTACCTAGGAAAGACATTATTAAACGAAGATTCACTACTCAACATTGAATTAGAATAGAGAGAGAGATCACGTTCGGTCCTCACCTTAGTCTCAACTGAAGAATAACGAAGATCAGACAAACTCGGCTATAGATCTGGTGATCCTGCACACAGATCTAGGGTTTTAGACGACATATCTAAAGAAAAGAGCGGATCTAGGGTTTCTGTCAACAAATCTGGACTAACGACGAAGATACGGTTCAGATCTACGACTTCTATCCATCAGAAGCATAGATCTGAAGCAGATCTGAGCAAACGAAGAAGATACAGTTCAGATCTACAACTTATATCCATCAGAAGCATAGATCTGAAGCAAATCTCCAGCGAAGATTCCGACGAGGCTGGCCAGCGGCGGTTGTGCTCCGGGCGGCGGCGGTCGGCGGTTTCCGGCGGTGGTCGGCCGGCGGCTCTGGGCTGGTCGGCGGTAGTCGGCTGGCTCGGGATGCGGGCAGAGCTTCGATGTCTCGAACTTTGTGCCAAATGAGAGGGGCTGCTCCTCCTTTTATAGGGAGTGGAGCTAGGGCTTCCAGATCTGACGGGTTGGGCCTTGGGCTTCTGACCCATTTCCCCTTTTTCTTTGGGCTCAAGCAAAGGGTTTTGGGCTTCTCCTCCTATTTCTTTGGGCCCAAGTAAGGAGCCAAGAATTGGGCCATTACAATACATCATATTATTGTTCTGAGAAATTTAAAGCACCAATCCATCTAGAAAATGAAATGCTTAAGATATATGCTTTTGGATTTTTTTATTAGAAAAAAAACTAAGAAATGTGAGAGGGAGATGGTGGCGATAGGTTTTTCATTTGTGCTTGTAAGCATGACATAGAAAGCGTGATGCACTTTTTGGTCACGTTTTCGGAAAAAAATGTTGTAAAACTACCTAACATGTAATAGAGAAAGCAGTATAAAACATATTTGCGAGAAGCTTAAGCTAACAGGTGGCGTGATGGAGGAGTGCTTACATAGCCATTAGCAGACGGACGACACGTTGTGAGGATGTGGTATCAGTTAAAATTGCACCTTGGACAAATCTGATTTGTCCGACAATATCTGGCATGTAGAAGTGTGTTAATGACCAAGCGAGAAAGCTATTTAGAAGTATATGACATGTACCTGGTAATTCGAGATTAGTGTTAGCGAGTGCGTAAAGTTGGTCGATATTCCGGTCCATGAACTTCTCACGACCGATTGGAGTTGGCAACTTCTTGGCAAGAGTGATGGTGGCTGTTGGAAGTAAACGGATGGTGAGAGGGTTTTCCATCAGCTTGTACGTAGTAGTGGACCGGGAAACTTCGAAGGAAGCTAGAGTGAATATTGAACCTATCGCAGTTGACGGTAATGGTTGGCTCGGCTGGCTGGGGTGAAGCACCAATACAACAAAATCATGTGAATAAAAGGTGTTAACAGTTTTATGAAATTCATGGAAGTCTTGAAGTTGTGACGATATTGAATACACAAAACAATTGGAATAGTCGGGAAGATAGAGACGATGAGAATAGCTAAGATAAGAGCAGGTAATAATGGCTTTCACCTTTTCATAGAGGAGGAGGATGACAATCCCCATGAATTCATCCTCTCTCTTGATTTTCCTTGCATCACAGAACTTTAGAACGCGACCAACGACTTGCTATTTGGTACAGACAAGTTGGAGATCGCCGAATGTGGCATAAGCTGAAGAGGAAGGAATGACAACAACATCAAATTCAGAAATGTTTTTCAGAAGCGATTTGAGTGAGAGAGTGCACAAATAGGGGAGCCAGGATGGGATGACAGATTGAGATGAGAGAGTTACCTGTTCGTCTGTGTTGATTATTTACAGATGAAGCCTCCAATATTTCTCTGACGATTCGAACTTGCTGTGGCAGTTTCGTATTTGAATTCAGAATTAAAAGAGAAATTGAATTCCATGGCTGATGAATATGTAGAGACGATTTAATAGATTTGGTAACGTCTCTTGCTTCGTCTCCCAAATCGCAGTTAGGGTTTCGTAGGTAGGAGGCGGCTGAATCGTGAGGAGAAGGGAGATTTCATTTGGGTTGTGTTAAGGGTCTTCCATGAAATAAGGTTGGTTTAAATTCTCAGAGCTTCTTATTTTTACTTAAACTAGGCTTTTCCCGCGCGTCGTAGTTGTTTTAATCATATGTTCTATTGATTTCAAATTTATCTTAGCTTTGAAAATGTTTTAACGTGGTTTTTGGCCTGTTGTGTGCTTTTTACATGTTCTGCTTTGGTTGCACCGCATGTTTGTGTGTGTTTTCTTATATCTTTGTTTTCTGAGAGTGTTTTGCCTGGGGTATTATAATTTTGCATTCAAACTATGAATCAGTTCTATACTCTTAAGACAGGTGGTCAGCTGGACTGATATTATTAATCATAAATGGGTATCAATCGTTGGACTATTTAATTTTTTTTTTAAAAATATAGAGTTGGATGGATAATCAGCGTAGGGTTTTTTCTTTTCTTTTTTGGGGACATTCGCCAGCTGATATCTAGGAACTCTTTATCTTCAGATCACCACTTTCAGGTTCCGGCGTGCGTTCCTCCTATCATACTTTACCTCCTAGGAGATCCCCGCTATTTTTTAATTGTTTTTGTGTTGTGGAAGCCATTTGCGTATACGACAGTCATTCCCATGTCGACCTTCCCTATCTTTAATATATTCTTATGTTCATGTTGGGAGAAGTTGATTTGAGCTTCTTTTGTTGATCTGTATGATTGAGCTGTTTTTGTTTTGTGGTTGTGCCATTTGAGGGTACCACATGAATGATTTAAAACAACAATAGTATGAGCAAATGTAAATTCCCGTCCCATACATTTCTAGCAACGCGATCTCATTTGGTTTCAGCCAAAAAAAAAAGAAAGGAAATTTTATGTATGTTTATTTTTGTTTGGGAATTTTAATCCCCGAGTTTTGTTCCATCCCATTGTTGTCGGCGATCTCGAACTGCTAGGCGTTGACGTCGTGTACCTGCAATAGTCGCGGAAACGTTAGTTTGGTTTGGTAAAGCCTTCTAATCTTATTTTTATTGGTTGGTCTTGGTTGCTGGCCTTTTCACCAATGAATGTTGTTGAAAATTTCTTTATAGACTATGTTCGTGATGCCGTTTTTGGGCTTATCTTCCTCTTGTAAAATAGACAGGCCATTTGGGGAGGTCACCCTCGATAGAGCAATTTTGAAAAGGAAATCAAAATCTTTGGGAAGAAAATAATCAGTTAAACAGTAGCAGTGTTTCTTTAACTGTTTGAGTCAAGAGCCGACTGACACACAACAATTAGAAGATATCCCACAAGGGTTTTGTTCAAAATCATTTCTCTATTCTTCCTCTAATTGAATATAATGAAATAATTAGGCACCGGCATTTGTAAAAATATAATGAATTCCCTCTTTAACTTCTTCCCTACTCTCCTCTCACCCTCTCCCTCTCCCCGTAAACAGGTCTCAACATAGCTGTTGGAACTTCGAGCCAATTCTACCAGATTCAGAATCCTCGCGAGTTCCAGATAGCCTAGGATCTAGGGTCTAGTTAATTGAATTATGGATCTCACCGATCCATTTCTGGATTGAAGCAAACATCTTGGAGTTGGAATCAACATTCTGATAATATGGTCAAAAGTTTTGACTTGATCAGAAAGAAAAGAAACCATGCGTTTACAAGAAGACTAGTGGGAGTGTAGCTTCATTTCTCACATTGTATGTAGATAACATACTTAATCTCATGAACGACATTCCGACGCTAAAGTCTTGTCAAGATTTGGGTCGGAAGTCAAGTTTAACAATAGACATGGGAGTAGGCCGTAAAAGTTCTTGGAATAAGGATCCATTGGAATGGATCAGAAAGGATAATTGGATCGTGTCAAAATCCTTATGTTGATAAGGTTTTGGACAGTTCCAATATGCATGATTCCAAGAATGGCTTCATACCAAAGGTCTTATGGCAATAATCTTGGCAAGATAAAGTGTTTTGGACACTAGCTGAGCTATTATTAATGAGTGTGATTGCTAATGCTGCTGCAATAGAATCCATCATGAATGCAGTATTTTGCGCTCGTCTAGATGCAACTTACGAATAAAGCATGACGAGAAAATACCAATATGTTCCGGTAATAGTCACTGAATAGTTACCAGAAATATCCCAAGTGTTTGAGGAACACTAAGGATAGGTTCGTGGTGAACTGATAAAGTGACGAAGCAGGTGAAAGTAGTTAGACGGACAAAAGACGATTCCCGGTTCCCACCTGGTTATGTCTCTTTGTCTGAATAGCGGTGCTTTGATCTTGATCTTGCAATGATGAGAATGAAACCAATGATGTTTGTAAATAAGCTTCCCTAACAATGGCAAAACTGCACGCACCTCTTTCTTGTCTTTTTCAACTTCTGGTTTATTACTCTTCTACTAAACGTTTATAGAACAGAACGTAAGCAGCCGACGTCTTTATCTTTTCTTGGCTGATCTGGTTGACATGGCTGTCATCAAAGTCGTACCATCGATCACCTCCATGCTACAAAACAAGAAAAACGAAAATGAGTTAAGAGATTCATAAGTCGTATGGACTTAACCCAATAGACAATACAGAAATTATAAGCATGTTAGCACAAGTGATATTATCCCATTTAGTTACATCCAGATCATGGGTAAGATAACCCATCCAGTCTAATTCAACTTCTTACAGTTTATAGATATCCTACGCTACTAAGGTTTCATTATTTTGTAACACAAATGCTTAAAAAATAGACGGAACGTTGAGACATACAAAGGAGATATATATTTTTTTATCACTTACGTGGACATATGCAGTGTAATGACCACCTCCCATGCTCCCATAGTGATTGATAATCGCGTAGAGCATGTAGCGATAAGTCTTGTAACACTCGTCTCCCGGCGAATCAGAGACGCGGCATTAGGACGCCCGTTGAATCGGATTCGGTCTAACCGGGACGCCAACTCAACTTGTCCCAGGTCCCAGGCGCCTCCTTCTTATTGAAATCCACCAATAACGTCACTCGATCAGTCAATCCTGCATCCGGACATGCGGGGAAAAAGAATTGAAAAGGGAAGAGGCCTGAGTAATTGTTTCAAACACAATCACCCAGTGAGGACGGACTTAAGGAGTCCGCGATCCCGCTTACACTACACAACTACGAATCACAAGTCCTAAGCTAATAACACCTTACAAACAGGCCCGAAGGCTTCACCACGCAATCTACATCCACTCGTGCATACGAGCTCCAAGCTCACACTCATGAACACCTACGGCTCCAAGCCCCACACACTGCGTCCAACGCACGGTACGTCCAACGTACCACCACACGGGAGGGCTCGCCAACACCCTCCTCCGACGATCAAGGACGTCCAACGCCCTACACGCAAAGCCCTAGCACAATTCTACCACGCATATCCATCACACACAATCAACGTTTTCGGTTTAAGCGATATCCTAGTGGTTCTACGTTCTTTCAATCAATCACATAGTGCACATTACTATCCCTACTCTACCTAGGAAAGACGTTATTAACAAAGGACTATCGTCCGGAATTGAAATAGAGCAAGGGAGATCACAACCGGTCCTCACCTTAGCCAAAGAAAAGGTCAAAACGGTAATTTAGAAGCTTCCTCAGCCCGAACGGACATCAGATCTGGAAAGAGCACTAGAAATTAAGTGAGATAGGCTTTCGTTTCGTTCGAATCGGGTTTAGGACAGTCAAGTTATGGCCCAACGAAGTTTGTTTGACTAAAAGTCAACGGTCGGGTCAAAGTCAACCGGTTGACCCGGTCAACCCAGACCCAATGTAATACCCAGTATCAAGAAATGGTCAACGGGCAGCGGAAATGTCAACGGAGGGCATTTTCGTAAATTTGTGAAGTTAAGGGGTATTTTGGTAATTTCACCAAAATATGAGCCGAAAGCAAAGACGGGCAAAGTGTTATTCTTTTTAAAGAAAGAAAACATTTAGAAGTTCAAGAATGGTGGAAACGGACCGTAGATGAGTTTTTCGGGTTATCGGGAATGGAAACCGATAAAACCGACAAAACTTGTAAAATTCATAACAGGAGCTACGGGTGTCCGTTTGAGGTTATTAGAATTTCTAAATTCATCTAAGAGCATCTAGAATCTAAAGATGAGACTTGGTGGATTTATAGAAGCGTCTAAAGGGTTTTGAAAATATTAAACATTAAACCGGTTTTTCCGAGAAACCGATACAATGTTCGGGCAAGCGAGAGGACCTTCTAAACTCCACCAAAAATTATGAAATTTGGACCACAGATTCATGAGAAGATGTAGAAGCCACGGTTACAAGGATTCAGCAAGATTCAGTGCCTAGATTAAGTTATAGATTTTAGATCATTAATGGGTGATTAATGACTAAAATTCCAAAATAAATTCAAGAGAGCTTGGGCTTGGTTTGGGATGATTGGAGCTGATATCTGAAGACATTATGGACCTAATTCAAGCCCAGTTACAAGCTGAGCCACGAAATGAAGCAAGAAGAGGCAAAAGGAGGCCTTATGGGTAAGATACATTGAATCTACAAAGCATTTTGTGGACCAAGCTCAATGGGCTTTTTCTTGGACTTCATGAGGATAAGAAAGAGGATAAGAAGGAGGGTTTTTGGCCAACAGCTGGCCTAGGGTCGTGGCATAAGAGGAGAGTGGAGAGGAGACAAGTGGAAGGTGGAGATTAACTCCCTTTGGCTATAAAAAGGACCTCTCCCCCTCCCATTTTCTTCACAACAAAAACTCACAAGAGAAAATAAGAGGGAGAGGAGAGAAAGAAGAGAGAAGGAAGAGAAGAAGAAGAGAGGAGGAGGCGCAAAGGAGAAGGAGGAGAAGGAGAAGAGGAAGCCGGAGAAGAAGAAGAAGAAGAAGGAGGAGGAGGAGGAAGAAGAAGAATACCGGAGGAAGAGGAAGAGAGAGAGAAAGAGGAGAGAGAAAGTAGAGAGAGAAATAAGAAAGAGAAAGTAGAGAGAGAAAGAAGAGAGAGAAATGTGAAGGAGAGAGAGACCCGGAAGAGAGAGAACCGGAGGAAAGAGAAAGAGAACCGGAAGAGAGAGAGAGAGAAGGGATTAGTTCGGAGACTCGGTCGGAATCACGAAGGTCAACGGTATGGTCAAGTGCGGGTCAAGGTCGGGTCAAAGAGACGGAGGTTCGGGGAAGGTTAGGGTTAGCGTCGGGTTTGTGCCGGGTCTCGTTGTTCCGCTAGTCCGTCAATCCGTCCATCCGTCATCATAAGAGCAATGTGAGTCGGCTCGCAACACCGTAGTTGCATATAGATCGGAAATGGGAAACCGTAGAGCTAGGGTTTGCATACCCGAATATGAAATGATTGTGTTTGAGAACCGACTTGACTAATTAACGGTAAACCGGTTAGGGTTAAGACGCATGTTAGGGTTGTGAGAATTAAATGGACTAAACCGGTTGTGTGCTGCTAGGTTGATAGAACCGTTGATTGTTGCATGCATATAGCCGTGGCATGATAGGGCCGTATATGCATATATATGTATGTAAAGGATGATATCGAACGAATCTAAGTACGAGAGTTAAGACGGTGTTAAAAGATGGAATTAAACTTAACGAACGTATAGCCTATAGAGTGGTACCCTGTTGGGGTTTAATGGTAAGGGAATGAATGGAATAAATAAATGGTGAGACGTTGGGGAGTTTAGTAAGCTACTAGCTCTGAACCGACGGATCGGGGAGTTGATAAAAGATACCTAGGAAAGGTTAAGAAAAGAAATGTGTTGAGATGTGAGCCGTATACGGGTTAGCAATCCGCTAATCAAAGGTAGCGGAAGATAATGAGATGAGATATGTGTGAAGTGTGTGATGAGCCGTCTACGGGTTAGCAATCCGCTAATCCAAGGAAGCGGACTTGAATCGGTTAAAAGACATTAGAAACCCGTAATAGGCCTGATTGTGTGATGATACTGTTATTGTGTGGTTGTGTGGTTGTTGCTGTGTGTTCTTGTGCAGGCCTATTAGATTGTCTCGGTGTTGGGCCGAGCAATCCGTGTGGATACTTAACCTGGTCATGCGACCGGTTAAGTCGTGGTTGCTGACTTGGGGTGGTGCCCAGTCAGAGCGGTGGTGTTTGTGTGTGTGCGTGTGTAGACTTGCGGGACGTGGTGTTGAGATTGTTGTTGAGTAATGATTGAGTATGACTGCTAGAGTCCGAGTGAGTCTGCGTGTTTACTTTTCTGCACTAGGACTCTAGGGTGCGTTAGATCCCGCAAGTCTAGGTGTTTGTATACGTTCTGGTACTTCCGACCCGATTGGATCCTCGGGAAGTGATAGGTTCAGAGTTTTAATCCCTATACTAAACTGCAAGTGCACAGCAATATCAATGTAGTATATAGGGTATCGAAATCCACAGAGACTCCGGTATTCAATAGCTCAAGAACAGGAATTTAACTAGGAAGAAAGCAATGTAATTGAATTAAAAGAGATGCGAGAAAGTAAATCAGTAGCAGAGATTAATGGTTGTGAAAGCAAGTAATTAAGAGCGCTAAGTCTAGGGCGTTCTCAGGAAATCAGACAAGCAGACAGTTCATTCAGCAAGGATCTAATTAAGCACAGTTCTAGAACTCAAAACACAGATATAAAATTAACCAAATTCCTTTGCGATAATTCTCTAAGTCTAAGTGCAGCAAGCCAAACTTTCGTTTGCGAGAACTAACAGATTAAACTAGCATTAATCCCAAGTTTGATATGTTCACAATTATCCTAAACCAAACTTCCGTTTGTGCAAAGTTTAATTGCCCAATTTAATTAGTTCAGATTCCTAAACCCCACTTCTGTGACGTATTTAGCAACCTAAGATCTAGATTCTAATTGATCAGGTTAGAACTAGCTTTAAGCACAATTAAATTGAAGAACATATATAGTTTGAATCCTTAACTGAAATTGAACAAGTCTAGCAAGTCATGAAATCCTATGTGAGAAACCCTAAACCTAACAAGGAATCTACTCAGACATAGATAATGATAACATAATCATATGATGAATAAATTGCATAAAAGATAAAAGATTAAAGGGGTTCGAAATCTTCTCCAAATACAGATGATGTAACAGGTTCAGATCAGCCCCAAAAGCTCTAAAAATCCTCTGCGCTTAATTATGAAAGCGTCATGTAAAGCGTATCTAAAAACTCTATTATATAGGTCTAATCTCGGCCAGGGGCTTCTTTGTAAATATCAGGAACTTCTGGATCAAAGTGCAATATCTTGATTCTTCTAAACCGCCGAGTTTTGGCCCATCTCGCTGGTGCATCGACCGATGCTAGGTATGCAACGATCGACACCTTTCTCTGTTTCGGACAGTGAACTCTATCTCTCGGCCAATCACTCCAAAAATCTCCAAAATGCTCCATTATCTCCAATTCAGCTCCAAACCTGATTACACCTGTAAAAGACTCTAAAAGAACACAAAAGACATTAAAAACACAACTATATCATGGCATAAAACTAGTAAAAACCATGATATATCAACTCCCCCACACTTAGCCTTTGCTTGCCCTCAAGCAAAACATAGAACTAAAGCTTGGTGAAGAGGTTTGAAAACTTTCAGAAACTCATTTCATCCTAGAAGCTACAATACTCAGATTCCCCTTAGTAAACCACTGAAAGAATCAATCACAGGATATCAAGACCAACATGTACTTCCCCCACACTTAGCAACTGTCCTAGGTAAACTCCACAATCACATTCAAGCATTCAAATTCTCCCTACTGACTTCTGCAAGTATTTAAGTGCGGTCTCACCTAAGGAGTATCGATCAAAGGGCACATGGATTCTTACCTTATCAGCTCTAGACCACCATACTACCTTTCTCTAGTCCCTTTCTTCTCTTTTCCTTCTTTAACAACTGATTTTTTCCCCATTGGGTATCATTTTTTTTTTTTTTATCAGTGTTCTTCCCGTTATGGGGTGTACTTTGGACACATTCCATGGATCACATGAGAGAAAATAGTGTTTGCTACCATTCCCATGACCACTTCGGAGTTACTAACTCATCCTCAGTTTATTATCTTCTTTTTTTTTTTTTTACTTTATAGAAGGGGAGAAGGGAACTAAATAGGATAGGTTGAGAGGCTGTGTCAGAACTAACAAGGGAATCCGACACAAAGTATACCAAGCCCTTAGGTGAGAAATCTAAGTCAGTATTAAATTGAAGTCAGTAAAAGGATCCTCTGATACCTGAAGTGATGTGGGTGTTCCCAGTAGGTTGATCTGTGATGGGGTTTTCTAATAGTCAGAGATAGATCCTGCAACTTCATCCCAATGGTTACTTAAGTTCCTGCAAGTCTTGTAAATCTTCTCAGAAAATCATAGTTTCTTACTTAAACAATTTTGACTCAATAAAACAAAATTTTTTTGAAAAACGGACTGACTCTTAAGAAAACAGAAAACAAAAGTCAGTAGCACATCCCCCACACTTAAGACACACTGTCCCCAGTAGTGTCCAGCGAAGGATCGGTAAAAAGGAAATAATAAAATTTAAAAGGTGAAATTATGTCTGTCAGGTTACCTCTGTCGCTCAGGCATCGATCGTTGCACTAAGTGCATCGACCGTTACTTGGCGATTTTCGTGTATGGTCGATCGTTGCTCAGGACCGCAACGATCGCTGCAATGCGATTCCTTTCGTGTTGTGACGATCGACACAGAAGTGCGTCGATCGTTGCACTGCGATTTTGTCCGAGACCTGCAAATATAAACTCACCAGAAACAAAAAACAAACGTAAAATCCTAACAAAAACACCAAAAATTAAGTAGAAAAACACCAGTACCTAATGGTGGGTTGCCTCCCACCCAGCGCTTGTTTAAGGTCAATAGCTTGACCTATCAGAAAGAGATTGGACTCATGGCGGTTTCAACAGAGACTTTGAGTGTCTCTGTGAATGTCTCCTCATCCAAGGTGGCGTATAAGCATTCAGATCATGAGATCTTCCAAGGAATGAGTAATCAGAATCAGGGCGGGAGCGAAGCTTGGGCGGTCTACTGCATTTTCCCGCATTCAAAATAATGTGGTCAGAAGGTTTAAGCTTAGGTGATTTTGTTGGGAATGTCCTGAAATCTGTTGTACATGCTCTAAGTGAAAGTCGTATAGTCGAGATGAGACAATCACATAACACTAGGTAGTCATAACGCTTTGCTAGAAGCCACTTATGATCAATGAGTTGAGAACTCATTGCTAGTGTTATATGATCCTACAGGGTCACACACCTAAGCAAACTGGGCGTTAAAGACGAGGTTGATCATTAATGTAATGATCCAGTAAATGCATATGTGATATGCATTCGATATCAATGTTCTGGGGAGTGTCGATCGTTGCAGTTAATGCATCGATCGATGCACTCGCGGATTAATCAGATTAATTCGGTTTAATCGTTGGTTAATTCCGTTGTGGTTTAAGCCGACATATATAAGATATATGGTCGACTTAAACTCGTCCCTAACCTAATTCACAGCCACCAGAACACAGAAACAAACCTCTCTAGAGATTAGATCTCTGTAAGGCACTAGCATCCCTGCGGTCCAGTTTGTGTGCGTGTGGATACCAGTAGAGGCGCATCACTTGAGGCGCTTCGTGATCTCGATTATCTGCAAACCTTCCGCTGCTAATCATCAGGTAAATCTGAGATCCCAATAGATTCAATTACATGAACCTTAGATCCTAGGCTAGGAATTCAGACTAGGGTTGCTAATCCTGATTAGAACTGCTAGAAATCCCTTCAGTGGTATCAGAGCTTTAGGGTTCCATTGAATCTGTAGCATGATGATTAGATTAGTTGAATCTGGATCTTTGTATAATTGATACAAGCATGCTGAAATTCGTTTTCCTGAAAACCTAGTTTAGGGTTCTGATCGAAAACGTTTAAGGGTTTTCTCGCATGGTGTCGATCGATGCCAATCCGGCATCGATCGATGCAGGGCGAAAACCCAAATAAAATTTAGGGTTTTTCGCATGGGGTCGATCGATGCCAATCCGACATCGATCGATGCAGGGCGAAAAACCCGAATAAACCTTAGTTTTCGCCTAGTGTCGATCGACACAAGCGTTGCATCGATCGACACAGCCTCGCGAGATTGTTGGATCGGTTCAATTGGATTGGACCGGTTATCGAGCTTGGTTAATAATGGTTGAACACTGTGAATGGTTTAAATGCGATTGGTTTGATTAGGTTGGCATCGACCGATGCTAATGTAGCATCGATCGACGCTGACCGGTATTCAAAACCGGATCAATTGGATTGATCGGTCATCGCGGATTAATTATAAGAATTAAAACATAGTAAAACTGAAAGTTTTAAATGGTTCCGTTCTTCAACCAAATATCAAGTGTACTTGATGTCTTTCCAATCTTGTCAACTGTCAAGACCCATTTAGTTGTGTGATAGACTTGCAGTGCAAGATGTCCACAATTTCATGAGTAAGGCAGAGGTAATCATGTTGGTGGACTTGCAGTGAAAGACATCGACAATTACGTGACTGAAGAGATTGGTTTACTTGACTGGGCCATCAAAATCGTTTTGGGCTCAGAGACATCAGGTGGATTGGACATAAGATGTCGATCCACAACCAAGAGTTATATTGGATATAACTAGCAAGGTTGTTGCTTACCTAGATAGCTAAAGTTGAGTGATAGCCAGTGGCTCACTTGAATTTAGTAAAATATGGGTCTTGGATCATTATATCCATCTGAGGAAGCATTGATTGAATATAATGCGAGTTTTCTTAAAAGTTAAGATTTCTCATTTCTTGAACATCATAACTAAACCTTTTTCTTTTCTATGTTCTCAGCTATGACTACTACTCATAATAATTCTTTCTCCCTGCGATCCGTCCTTGAGAAGGACAAGTTAAATGGATCGAATTTTCTCGAATGGTATCGGAACTTGAGAATTGTTCTCAAGCAGGAGAAGCGGGACTATGTCCTTGAAAATGTTCTCCCTGAAAAACCGAGAGCCAATGCTCCACATGCAGAAAGGAATGCTTGGGATAAGCATTCAAATGATGTGGTCGATGTGAATTGTCTCATGTTGGCTACCATGAACTCGGATTTGCAGAAGCAATACGAGAACGTGGAGTCGCCCGTGGAGATGATCACTAGCCTGAAAAGTATGTTTCAGGAGCAAGCACGAACTGAGAGATACCAGACGGTTAAATCTCTCATTGAATGCAAGCTACCAAAGGACAGTCCAGTCAGTCCTCATGTCATTAAGATGATGGGTTATATTGATAACCTGGGGAAGCTGGATTGTCCCATTAGCCAAGAGTTGGCTACTGACATCATTCTGCAGTCATTGCCGTCAAGTTATGATCAGTTTGTTATGAACTATAACATGAATAACTTGACAAAGACATTGACTGAGCTGCATGGGATGCTCAAGACAGCTGAGCCAAATATCAAGAAGGGCACTCCTAATGTACTTATGGTACAAGGGGGTAAGAAGTTTAAGAAACTTGGCAAAGGTAAGGGAAAGGGCAAGGCAGTCCCGGTTGAGAACCAGGACACGCCGGCGCCAGCCCCAAAGCCCAAGCCGGGCCCATCTGAGACTGATAAGTGCCATTACTGTAAAGAGCCTGGGCATTGGAAGAGAAATTGCAATAAATTCTTGGAAGAGAAGAAAAAGAAGAAGAAGACTTTTGAGACTTCATCTTCAGGTATTTATGTTATAGAAGTAAATGTTACTACTTCTGGTTCTACTTCTTGGGTATTGGATACCGGCTGTGGTGCTCATATTTGTACAAATATGCAGGGCCTAAGCAACAGTAGGAAGTTGGAAAAAGGACAAGTGGACCTGCGCGTGGGGAATGGAGCAAGAGTTGCTGCATTAGCCGTAGGAACATATAACTTGTCTTTACCTTCTGGTTTGGTTTTAAAACTTAATAATTGCTACTATGTACCTGCTATAAGCAGAAATATTATTTCTATTCCTGTTTTGGATGTAGAAGGATATCAGTTTTCAATTAAGAATAAATGTTGTTCTTTTGATTACAATGATATATTTTATGGTAGCAGCCCATTGGAGAATGGGCTTTATGTTTTAAACCAAACCGCACCAATCTATAACATTAACACCAAGAGATTCAAATCAAATGACACGAATCAGACTTTTCTTTGGCATTGTCGTTTGGGCCACATAAACGAGAAACGGATCCAAAAGCTCCATAGTGATGGGCTTCTGGGCTCATTTGATTATGAATCATGTGAGAAATGTGAATCTTGTTTACTAGGCAAAATGACTAAGGCCCCTTTCAACAAACCAAATGAAAGGGCCAGTGACTTATTGGGCCTTATACATACAGATGTATGCGGCCCAATGAGCACAAGTGCCAGAGGAAATTTTCGATACTTCATTACCTTCACTGATGATTACAGCATGTATGGATATGTCTATTTAATGAGACATAAGTCGGAATCTTTTGAAAAGTTCAAAGAGTTCCAAAATGAAGTACAGAATCAACTTGGCAAAAGTATTAAGGCTCTTCGATCAGATCGTGGAGGAGAATACTTAAGCCAAGAATTCAGTGATCATTTGAGAGATTGTGGAATTGTTTCACAACTCACTCCTCCTGGAACACCACAATGGAATGGGGTGTCCGAGAGGAGGAATCGAACTTTATTAGATATGGTTCGATCAATGATGAGTCTCTCAACTCTTCCATTATCCTTTTGGGGATACGCTCTAGAAACTTCTGCGTTTACACTTAATAGGGTTCCGTCAAAATCAGTTGCAAAGACACCACATGAGATGTGGACTGGAAATGTTCCGAGTGTGTCTTTCCTGAAGATTTGGGGTTGTGAAGCTTATGTTAAGCAATTAATTACAGATAAGCTCGAACCCAAATCAGACAAGTACTACTTCGTTGGTTATCCTAAGGAAACCAAAACATACTACTTTTACAACCAATCCGAGAACAAAGTGTTTGTTGCTCGGAACTGCGTTTTTCTTGAGAGAGAGTTTCTTTCCAAGAGAAACAGTGAGAGTAAAGTACAACTCGAAGAAGTTCGAGAATCGCAGGAAAATGCTCAACTCGTAGAGGAAGAGCAACAGTTGGATCTACAAAGAGTTGTAGAGACGGCGCCTGTGGAGCCTGAAATTCGCCGATCCGAAAGGATCCGTCACGAACCCGAGAGATATGGATTTCTCGTAACCAATTGTCATGATTTGTTGATCATTGACAATGACGAGCCAGCGAATTTTGAAGAAGCAATGATGAGCCATGACTCCGAAAAGTGGCTGAAAGCCGCTGAATCCGAAATGGGATCCATGTCACAGAACCAAGTATGGACTTTGGTTGATTTACCCGATGGTGCAAGACCCATTGAGTGTAAATGGATTTTCAAGAAGAAAATTGATGTGGATGGAAATATTCAGATATATAAAGCAAGGCTAGTGGCAAAAGGTTTCAAACAAATTCATGGTATTGACTATGAAGAAACCTATTCACCTGTCACCATGCTTAAATCCATTCGGATTCTCCTAGAAACAGCTGCTCATTATGATTATGAGATCTGGCAGATGGACGTGAAAACAGCTTTCCTTAATGGAATTCTGGAAGAGGATGTGTACATGACACAACCCGAAGGTTTCATCGATCCAAATGCAGCTAGGAAAGTATGCAAACTTCATCGATCCATTTATGGATTGAAGCAAGCATCTCGGAGTTGGAATCTTCGTTTTGATGAAGCAGTCAAAAAGTTTGATTTCATCAGAAGCGAAGAAGAACCATGTGTTTACAAGAAGACTAGTGGGAGCGCAGTTGCATTTCTCGTGTTGTATGTAGATGACATACTTCTTCTCGGAAATGACGTTCCGTTGTTACAGTCTGTTAAGACTTGGCTCGAAAGTTGTTTTTCAATGAAAGACATGGGAGAAGCCGCGTATATTCTTGGAATAAGAATCTATAGAGATAGATCAAACAAGTTGATTGGACTGTGTCAAGACACTTATATCGATAAAGTCTTACACAGGTTCAGAATGCAAGATTCCAAGAAGGGCTTCATACCAATGTCTTATGGCATAAGTCTCAGCAAGAAGCAGTGTCCTGAGACACCTGCTGAGCGAGATCGCATGAGTCGGAGTCCCTATGCCTCGGCGTTGGGATCCATAATGTATGCCATGCTCTGTACTCGTCCAGATGTTGCTTGTGCTCTAAGCATGACGAGTAGATACCAATCGGATCCAGGTGAAAGTCACTGGACAGCAGTCAAGAATATTCTGAAGTATTTGAGGAATACTAAAGATAAATTCTTGGTGTATGGAGGAAGTGGTGAGCTGGTAGTAAGTGGTTACACAGACGCAAGTTTTCAGACAGACCAAGATGATTTCCGATCGCAATCTGGTTACATCTTCTGCCTGAATGGCGGTGCAGTAAGCTGGAAGAGTTCCAAGCAGGACACTGTAGCAGATTCCACAACTGAAGCTGAGTACCTCGCTGCTTCTGAAGCGGCAAAGGAGGCTGTTTGGATCAAGAAGTTCATCACTGAACTTGGTGTGATTCCTAGCATTTCTGAGCCAGTGGCTTTGTATTGTGACAACAATGGAGCCATTGCGCAAGCTAAGGAACCTAGATCACACCAGAAATACAAACACATAGAAAGGCGATATCACCTTATCCGTGATATTGTGAATAGAGGAGATGTGAAGATCAGCAGAGTCTCTACGGATGAGAATGTTGCTGATCCACTGACCAAGCCCCTCCCAAGGCCTAAGCATGAGTTTCATACAACTGCTGTAGGCATTAGATTTCTTAAGATATGATCTGATTTCAGTGGGAGTTGTATTTGTTTTAGTTATGACATGATGTTCACAAAGACATAATAGTTATGTTATTTTAATGAAATTGTTTCAGCATTATTTAATTGTGTTGATTAAATATATATATAATGTCCCAAAGTAATTTATGACATTTTATAGGTCATCAAGTATGTGACTTGATCATGAAACCCTATAAGCAATAAATGACATAAATTATAATGGTCCCTGGTCGAGGTTGTTAACGTGGGACATTAACAACCACGTGAGACTAGTATGTGAGGTGACTGATGACCATGTTTCATGGAGTCATTAATAAGTGTATTAAAGTCAATCACATAGATATGTGTTAGAGAACACATGATCGGACTTGACCCGTTAATGAGAACTCTACAAGATGTTATATGAGTGTCATAAGAGTTTCTCATTACGACTAAAGAGAGTAGTCCTTAGACCTGAGTTCATCATGTCCTCTCTTATAAGGATTGGTTCGTCTTGACTTTGTCAAACGTCAGCCGTAACTGGTGATCATAAAGACACTGATTAGACGTATCATGAGATATAAAAGAGACATGGATGGAACAAGATGGGATTTGTACCTCCTATATAACAGGAGTTAAATATCTCTGGGCCTATCGAAGATTTGATACTGGAAATGCGTGGCCGCGCTCAAACGAGGTGATTGTCAGTCGTTTGTTTTTCATCAGTACAAATCGGGATTCGATAAACGTAATCTGGTTGAATAAGGATGACACAGTGCTTGCCTTATGCTAGATTGAGATATAGCTATAAAGGGATTAAAGGAATAGATGATTCCAGTACAAGTGGGAGATTGTTGGGAATGTCCTGAAATCTGTTGTACATGCTCTAAGTGAAAGTCGTATAGTCGAGATGAGACAATCACATAACACTAGGTAGTCATAACGCTTTGCTAGAAGCCACTTATGATCAATGAGTTGAGAACTCATTGCTAGTGTTATATGATCCTACAGGGTCACACACCTAAGCAAACTGGGCGTTAAAGACGAGGTTGATCATTAATGTAATGATCCAGTAAATGCATATGTGATATGCATTCGATATCAATGTTCTGGGGAGTGTCGATCGTTGCAGTTAATGCATCGATCGATGCACTCGCGGATTAATCAGATTAATTCGGTTTAATCGTTGGTTAATTCCGTTGTGGTTTAAGCCGACATATATAAGATATATGGTCGACTTAAACTCGTCCCTAACCTAATTCACAGCCACCAGAACACAGAAACAAACCTCTATAGAGATTAGATCTCTGTAAGGCACTAGCATCCCTGCGGTCCAGTTTGTGTGCGTGTGGATACCAGTAGAGGCGCAGCACTTTAGGCGCTTCCTGATCTCGATTATCTGCAAACCTTCCGCTGCTAATCATCAGGTAAATCTGAGATCCCAATAGATTCAATTACATGAACCTTAGATCCTAGGCTAGGAATTCAGACTAGGGTTGCTAATCATGATTAGAACTGCTAGAAATCCCTTCAGATTTGTACCTTACCTTTGATGTATATCTGATGTCTGGAGCTTTCTGCTTATGAGCAGTTGCAGGTACTGAAGATGTTAGAGCAGGTTCAAGAGGAACCGCCATCTTCTTTTCTCCACTATCAGATACTGTAGTTCCACCAATCTGAACTTCTTCTTTCAGATGACCATTAGTGGAGATCACCTTCTTTTCATGAACTCGCGAAGTTTCAACTGGTGGTGTTTTATTCACCTTCTTATCCATCACTTTTATGCAGTTAGCCACTTCTAGCTCTTGTTTGGAAGGTTTGGGAACCTTAGGATATGGCACTGGGGGCTTGTAGACTCGTTCTGGTACTGTTGCAGGTTTCTGGACATGTCTGCGTTCTGTGTCGATCGTTGCATGATGTGTGTCGATCGATGCAAGGCGATTCTGTTTCTCGAAAGAACTCGAAATTGCCGTCAGAATGGCGTGTCGATCGTCACTGAGGGGGTGTCCATCGGTGCATGTATCAGGCAGACAATAGTCATCCAGAAAATCCGAGATTATGCTCTCTTCTTCACCTAGCAACTCAATCTCATCCCTTATGTTCACAGCATTGATGTGCAGCTTCCGTTCAGCTCTCTTAGCTTCATTCTGCCTCTCTATTGCTACATCTCTTCGTTCAATTTTGATATCCAGCTCCTCCATATGCGTGCTCAAAGATTCAAACTTCTCATTCAAGTCTTCATACAAAGCATCCATCTTTGAGTTGAAGGACCTATCAATCTATTGTTGTCTCTCAAGGTACTGCTCCATCATGATTTCCATTCTGCTCTCATGAGCTGTAGGTGCAGGCGGTACTTGGTAAGAAGAAACACTACAACTCCTTGTAAAGGGTTTCTGAAAAGCAGATCCGTGACTATAGAATCCAGTTCCTTCAACGCAATGGTTAGCTTCTTGTGCATACTTTCCAAGTATAAGACTATGCAGAGAGTCAACTTGGTTCTTCAACCCAGCTATCTGTGAACTGTCAATCCCTGAGCTGAAAATATCATTCCGACACATCGTCCTGATGATCTCTTAGTGTTCTTGGTGATTCAGCGAAGTGTGTCGATCGATGCAAGAAGGGCGTCGATCGATGCAATGCGAAATCAGAGAAAACAGAAAAATAAATCAGCAAAAATAAAAAAAATAAAAACAAAAACGAAAAGAAAAAGAAAAATCCTAGTAAAACCCTAGGCTCGAAGCTATCGAAGACTCAAAGAGTCCCCGGCAACGGCGCCAAAAACTTGATAGGTTCAGAATTTTAATCCCTATACTAAACTGCAAGTGCACAGCAATATCAATGTAGTATATAGGGTATCGAAATCCACAGAGACTCCGGTATTCAATAGCTCAAGAACAGGAATTTAACTAGGAAGAAAGCAATGTAATTGAATTAAAAGAGGTGCGAGAAAGTAAATCAGTAGCAGAGATTAACGGTTGTGAAAGCAAGTAATTAAGAGCGCTAAGTCTAGGGCGTTCTCAGGAAATCAGACAAGCAGACAGTTCATTCAGCAAGGATCTAATTAAGCACAGTTCTAGAACTCAAAACACATATATAGAATTAACCAAATTCCTTTGTGATAATTCTCTAAGTCTAAGTGCAGCAAACCAAACTTTCGTTTGCGAGAACTAACAGATTAAACTAGCATTAATCCCAAGTTTGATATGTTCACAATTATCCTAAACCAAACTTCCGTTTGCGCAAAGTTTAATTGCCCAATTTAATTAGTTCAGATTCCTAAACCCCACTTCCGTGACGTATTTAGCAACCTAAGATCTAGATTCTAATTGATCAGGTTAGAACTAGCTTTAAGCACAATTAAATTGAAGAACAGATATAGTTTGAATCCTTAACTGAAATTGAACAAGTCTAGCAAGTCATGAAATCCTATGTGAGAAACCCTAAACCTAACAAGGAATCTACTCAGACATAGATAATGAAAACATAATCATATGATGAATAAATTGCATAAAAGATAAAAGATTAAAGGGGTTCGAAATCTTCTCCAAATACAGATGATGTAACAGGTTCAGATCAGCCCCAAAAGCTCTAAAAATCCTCTGCTCTTAATTATGAAAGCGTCATGTAAAGCGTATCTAAAAACTCTATTATATAGGTCTAATCTCGGCCAGGGGCTTCTTTGTAAATATCAAGAACTTCTGGATCAAAGTGCAATATCTTGATTCTTCTAAACCGCCGAGTTTTGGCCCATCTCGCTGGTGCATCGACCGATGCTAGGTATGCAACGATCGACACCTTTCTCTGTTTCGGACAGTGAACTCTATCTCTCGGCCAATCACTCCAAAAATCTCCAAAATGCTCCATTATCTCCAATTCAGCTCCAAACCTGATTACACCTGTAAAAGACTCTAAAAGAACACAAAATACACTAAAAACACAACTATATCATGGCATAAAACTAGTAAAAACCATGATATATCAGGAAGTGAGAACCTGGTCAGTTCACGTACCTTTGGTAGTGGTTCTGGCAGGTGCGAACCTATGGAGTGACGTCCGTAGGGTGTAGTCCGGAGAACACGGGGTGGTCGCGTCCTAGGGCCGGATTGCACGGAAGCTTGGGTTGCCGGGGGTAACCGGAGTCACTGCGTATCGATGGGCTGAGAACAGTGTCCTGGATCGTGAGACTTTGTGTTAACATCTGGGAGTCGCGGGGGTTTGTTACCATGTCGGTAACGGTAGAAACCCGTGGAAGTTACCAAGAAGCGTAAGGGCCTAGTGGTGTGTTGATGATGATAGTGTTGCGCGATAGATAGATCGAGTTTCGATCGAGAGCATGTGCCGCAGTGCTTTCGATTCCCTTCGTTATTGTGTTATGTTATTATTGGATTGCTTGTGTGTTGTGGAGCTCGTCACGTCTTGGTAGCACGTGACCAGCTGTTGATACTTGATTGTTATTTTGGTTTTGGGCGGGAGATTGTAGATGCTAGATAGCATAGAAGCCGTAGTGGGGAGCCGTCTCACTGGGTAATCTTAGATTGCTCATTAGACTCTTGTTGTGTTTTTCAGGTTGGCGTAGCTCGGCGGACGCATAGGACACTCGGAGTAGTCTCGGGTTGGCATTGGGCATCGATTGATTAGACGTTTTGGACTTTACTTTTGGTTTCAGATTTTATGGGCCCAGTTAAATGATTTGTATTGGATCATATTTGATTATGAATGAGATTGGTATTTTCCAAGTAATAAAAACGGAATGTTTCCCTGATATATGGTTTCGTCCGAACCAAACACAACTCGTGGAAGCGGTACGGGTTGAAAAGCTTCGTATAGTGGAAACGAGGAAAACGGAGTCAAGGGTGGTTTGGTTCGAGCCTTTGTCTCAAACCGGACCGTCTCTGGCTTTCGTATTGTGACAAACTCTTCTCGTATGACTGCTCGGGTTCGATCGGTCATGTTCTTGTTTGATTGTTGGCCGGTCAGCTCGTCGGTCAGCGGTAAACGGGAAGGGGGCGTTACAAAAGGTGGTATCAGAGCATGGTTCGTCATGGGTTCGAAAATTCCGATTTTTCAAAGTTTTCAACGTTTTATCGAGTCAAATGTGTCGCCAATGCAACCATTAGGAATCCGAGTCGCGTTCGTCAATCCGGGGAAATGGGTATTTTATTAAGATTGTGCTAATCATTTTGTGTTTTGTTGCAGTCACGCAGCAGAGTTGTCCTAGGGGGATTGGTGTGTGTGTGGTTTGCGCCGACAAGATATGGGACATTAGTATGGATGATCATAAGTCCGGTGGATCTACTCAGCTAGTTGAGGTCCGTACTCCCAGCATGCGGAATGTTCCCATAACTTGCAGCCTACTCTGGAGTATGTGATTACCGGTTCCGAGCCCGTCATCGTTCCACCCATTCCATAGCCGCCTTATGATACGATTACATCCGGAGTACCACCGTCAGTTACGCGCACCGTCGACATTCATCCCCGATGACATGGCGATCAAGTACATCCTCGGGATATGGGAGCTATCACCGCCTGCTATTCGACCACCAGTTCGACGCATTGGACCCTTCGTTCCTTGCCTGCGGTGACACGTGTCTTTCATTTCCATTCGGTGTCCGTAGTTTGGTCGAGCATATCAGTCACCGCCGCAGTGACACCGATTCTGACATATCACATTAGCGGCCGAGATGAACATTGTGCTCCTTTCCGTCACGACCGAGACCGCATCGCTCCGCCACCCCCACCACACTCATTCTATCCTCCTGGCACACCTGTCGGCTAGGATCCACATGAGTTACCGCTCATGGTGGAAATGGTAGGAAGTAGATTAGGCCCGGGTAAGTAAGGGCTCTAACTCACTTTTTGATGTGTGTGTATATCGGCTTGCGTTCGTCTCTAACGATTCAGTTATGTGTAGCGGTGTTTCGTTTGGGACGGATAAGTAACCGCGAGAATGTAGACTTCGACGGACCTACGTATTTGAAACTCTATGTGGTGAATAGATGTTTTATTTGCGGAATGGATGTGGAGTATTCGGTATTCGTCGTTTAAGTAACGAAGTAATCTTATTGCATATGTCGGGATAGTAAATGCAATACGGTTATAACGTGAAAGCAAATGATGATCCGAGGAGACGGTTACTACGAACCTAAGAGACGACCGTATTTGCCGATTTGCTTGATTGATTGATTGTCCTGCTAGGGTGTTAGAATGTTGAATTGATTGGTGCATTGATTTCTCGCTAGGTTGGTAGTCGATGATTTTGAATCATTGCATTGATTTGATCGTTAAGATATTTGTCTGGTGGTAACACGGAATTATACGATATTGTTTATTAGCCACGTGTGACCGTTGGGTCCGTGACTAAATACCAATATCTCTATAAGGAAGCGATATCAGGAGTATGTTAGAAAGGTCTAACCGTGTTGGTGTTGTTGAGGTTGTTAATGTAGGACGTGATGGACGATTTGACGAGGACACGAGACCGAACCCGAACCCGAGAGACGAGACGTGATCTCAAGAAGAAGTTTGACCCGAGCCTCGAAGAAATTCAGTGTGGATTCAGAAATGAGTTTGGGTATCATTGAAAGAAGAAATAAAGTTGGATGAGTTTAATGAGTTAGAAAAGAGATTCAGAAGCATCAAAGTTAGTGGGGGAGTCCGTTCAAGGATATCAGTGGGAAGAAAAGTGTGGAAGTCAGTGAAGTGTGGAGATTCGTAATCAAGGAATTTCGAGGCATACATGAGTATGGCGGTTTCATTAGAAGGAGGATCATCAATCCTATCAGAACATGATGGGAAGCGATAAGTAGTAAAGGCGGAACAAGTACCGGGGATGGAGAACGAGTCAGTGTCGCGTGATCGGGGAAGTTGACTCAGAGTGGGGAAGTCATCAATTGGCGCATGTGGATTCAAAAGTCATCAGCTGGTGCAAAGTCTTTGAAAGAATCAGAATGGAGCAGTCAGACGGAACCAATGGTCTGAAATCAGAAATGAGTCGGAAGTCCAATGGAGATGGAGAACCAGGAAGCGATCAGGAATCAAGCACTTCGGTGTTGGGAATTCAAAGCGACGGCATAATGGGGTTGCGCAAGCTTGCGTAGAAGGAAGTCATTTGGGCATCGGAAGTATGAGTTAGGAAACCAGAGATATAATCAATGAATTAATCAGATGGAGAAGCCGGGATTGATTGAGAGTCAAGCCATTTCGCGTGGGAAGTTCAAAGATGTCAATGTGATGAGAATGGGCACAAAACCATGATTCAAGAATCAGTGGAAGCATCGGGAGTGTAACTACAAATTTAAGAGTTCAAGCAGTATCGTGTGGCGAAGAAGAAAACAAGACTCATAATGAAGTCGGGCAGTCAAGAGAAATGATTATGTCATCAGAAAGAAGTTCGGTGTAGCGACGTTTGTGCAAACCAGTGGGTTGAAAGTCAGTAGGCATCGGAAGAGCGGGGTTACCATGAGATCAGAGCGTAAGAAGCAAAGCAGTGTAGCGACGTTTGTGCAAACTAGTGGGTTGAAAGTCAGTAGGCATCGGAAGAGCGGGGTTACCATGAGATCAGAGCGTAAGAAGCAAAGCAGAGTTGGATTGGAATAAAAAACCGAGTGAAGCAGTTCAACCACGATCGTTGGTATTGAGAATCAAGATCGGAGTCTGTAAAGCGAGAAGATGTGAAACCAAAAACGATCGGTGAGTTAGGTTTTTGGTATGAGAAGTTCGAGATGTCAGTATAATAAAGGCGTGAGCAATATGGGGTTTCAGAAGACAGTACGCATCGAGAGTATAGTTCAGTCAATTCAGCGTTCGGGTGTGGAGCAGACATATCGGTTTCAGAAGTGGTAACTTATGGGGTTCAGTCCCGATTCGAAGTTAGTAAGTAACGGAGAATTCGGGGACCGAATTCCTGTAAGTGGGGAAGAATGTAATACCCTGTATCAAGAAATGGTCAACGGGCAGCGGAAATGTCAACGGAGGGCATTTTCGTAAATTTGTGAAGTTAAGGGGTATTTTGGTAATTTCACCAAAATATGAGCCGAAAGCAAAGACGGGCAAAGTGTTATTCTTTTTAAAGAAAGAAAACATTTAGAAGTTCAAGAATGGTGGAAACGGACCGTAGATGAGTTTTTCGGGTTATTGGGAATGGAAACCGATAAAACCGACAAAACTTGTAAAATTCATAACAGGAGCTACGGGTGTCCGTTTGAGGTGATTCGAATTTCTAAATTCATCTAAGAGAATCTAGAATCTAAAGATGAGACTTGGTGGATTTATAGAAGCGTCTAAAGGGTTTTGAAAATATTAAACATTAAACCGGTTTTTCCGAGAAACCGATACAATGTTCGGGCAAGCGAGAGGACCTTCTAAACTCCACCAAAAATTATGAAATTTGGACCACAGCTTCATGAGAAGATGTAGAAGCCATGGTTACAAGGATTCAGCAAGATTCAGTGCCTAGATTAAGTTATAGATTTTAGATCATTAATGGGTGATTAATGACTAAAATTCCAAAATAAATTCAAGAGAGCTTGGGCTTGGTTTGGGATGATTGGAGCTGATATCTGAAGACATTATGGACCTAATCCAAGCCCAGTTACAAGCTGAGCCACGAAATGAAGCAAGAAGAGGCAAAAGGAGGCCTTGTGGGTAAGATACATTGAATCTACAAAGCATTTTGTGGACCAAGCTCAATGGGCTTTTTCTTGGACTTCATGAGGATAAGAAAGAGGATAAGAAGGAGGGTTTTTGGCCAACAGCTGGCCTAGGGTCGTGGCATAAGAGGAGAGTGGAGAGGAGACAAGTGGAAGGTGGAGATTAACTCCCTTTGGCTATAAAAAGGACCTCTCCCCCTCCCATTTTCTTCACAACAAAAACTCACAAGAGAAAATAAGAGGGAGAAGAGAGAAAGAAGAGAGAAGGAAGAGAAGAAGAAGAGAGGAGGAGGCGCAAAGGAGAAGGAGGAGAAGGAGAAGAGGAAGCCGGAGAAGAAGAAGAAGAAGAAGGAGGAGGAGGAGGAAGAAGAAGAAGACCGGAGGAAGAGGAAGAGAGAGAGAAAGAGGAGAGAGAAAGTAGAGAGAGAAAGAAGAAAGAGAAAGTAGAGAGAGAAAGAAGAGAGAGAAATGTGAAGGAGAGAGAGAACCAGAAGAGAGAGAACCGGAGGAAAGAGAAAGAGAACCGGAAGAGAGAGAGAGAGAAGGGATTAGTTCGGAGACTCGGTCGGAATCACGAAGGTCAACGGTATGGTCAAGTGCGGGTCAAGGTCGGGTCAAAGAGACGGAGGTTCGGGGAAGGTTAGGGTTAGCGTCGGGTTCGTGCCGGGTCTCGTTGTACCGCTAGTCCATCAATCCGTCCATCCGTCATCATAAGAGCAATGTGAGTCGGCTCGCAACACCGTAGTTGCATATAGATCGGAAATGGGAAACCGTAGAGCTAGGGTTTGCATACCCGAATATGAAATGATTGTGTTTGAGAACCGACTTGACTAATTAACGGTAAACCGGTTAGGGTTAAGACGCATGTTAGGGTTGTGAGAATTAAATGGACTAAACCGGTTGTGTGCTGCTAGGTTGATAGAACCGTTGATTGTTGCATGCATATAGCCGTGGCATGATAGGGCCGTATATGCATATATATGTATGTAAAGGATGATATCGAACGAATCTAAGTACGGGAGTTAAGACGGTGTTAAAAGATGGAATTAAACTTAAAGAACGTATAGCCTATAGAGTGGTACCCTGTTGGGGTTTAATGGTAAGGGAATGAATGGAATAAATAAATGGTGAGACGTCGGGGAGTTTAGTAAGCTACTAGCTCTGAACCGACGGATCGGGGAGTTGATAAAAGATACCTAGGAAAGGTTAAGAAAAGAAATGTGTTGAGATGTGAACCGTCTACGAGTTAGCAATCCGCTAATCCAAGGTAGCGGAAGATAATGAGATGAGATATGTGTGAAGTGTATGATGAGCCTTCTACGGGTTAGCAATCCGCTAATCCAAGGTAGCGGACTTGAATCGGTTAAAAGACATTAGAAACCCGTAATAGGCCTGATTGTGTGGTGATACTGTTATTGTGTGGTTGTGTGGTTGTTGCTGTGTGTTCTTGTGCAGGCCTATTAGATTGTCTCGGTGTTGGGCCGAGCAATCCGTGTGGATACTTAACCTGGTCATGCGACCGGTTAAGTCGTGGTTGCTGACTTGGGGTGGTGCCCAGTCAGAGCGGTGGTGTTTGTGTGTGTGCGTGTGTAGACTTGCGGGACGTGGTGTTGAGATTGTTGTTGAGTAATGATTGAGTATGACTGCTAGAGTCCGAGTGAGTCTGCGTGTTTACTTTTCTGCACTAGGACTCTAGGGTGCGTTAGATCCCGCAAGTCTAGGTGTTTGTATACGTTCTGGTACTTCCGACCCGATTGGATCCTCGGGAAGTGAGAACCTGGTCAGTTCACGTACCTTTGGTAGTGGTTCTGGCAGGTGCGAACCTATGGAGTGACGTCCGTAGGGTGTAGTCCGGAGAACACGGGGTCGCGTCCTAGGGCCGGATTGCACGGAAGCTCGGGTTGCCGGGGGTAACCGGAGTCACTGCGTATCGATGGGCTGAGAACAGTGTCCTGGATCGTGAGACTTTGTGTTAACATCTGGGAGTCGCGGGGGTTTGTTACCATGTCGGTAACGGTAGAAACCCGTGGAAGTTACCAAGAAGCGTAAGGGCCCAGTGGTGTGTTGATGATGATAGTGTTGCGCGATAGATAGATCGAGTTTCGATCGAGAGCATGTGCCGCAGTGCTTTCGATTCCCTTCGTTATTGTGTTATGTTATTATTGGATTGCTTGTGTGTTGTGGAGCTCGTCACGTCTTGGTAGCACGTGACCAGCTGTTGATACTTGATTGTT
Source organism: Orychophragmus violaceus (assembly GCA_030180135.1). Taxonomy (NCBI): domain Eukaryota; kingdom Viridiplantae; phylum Streptophyta; class Magnoliopsida; order Brassicales; family Brassicaceae; genus Orychophragmus; species Orychophragmus violaceus. The sequence continues at coordinate 84,521,090 of CM058230.1, read as the reverse complement.
ATTTTGGTTTTGGGCGGGAGATTGTAGATGCTAGATAGCATAGAAGCCGTAGTGGGGAGCCGTCTCACTGGGTAATCTTAGATTGCTCATTAGACTCTTGTTGTGTTTTTCAGGTTGGCGTAGCTCGGCGGACGCATAGGACACTCGGAGTAGTCTCGGGTTGGCATTGGGCATCGATTGATTAGACGTTTTGGACTTTACTTTTGGTTTCGGATTTTATGGGCCCAGTTAAATGATTTGTATTGGATCATATTTGATTATGAATGAGATTGGTATTTTCCAAGTAATAAAAACGGAATGTTTCCCTGATATATGGTTTCGTCCGAACCAAACACAACTCGTGGAAGCGGTACGGGTTGAAAAGCTTCGTATCGTGGAAACGAGGAAAACGGAGTCAAGGGTGGTTTGGTTCGAGCCTTTGTCTCAAACCGGACCGTCTCTGGCTTTCGTATTGTGACAAACTCTTCTCGTATGACTGCTCGGGTTCGATCGGTCATGTTCTTGTTTGATTGTTGGCCGGTCAGCTCGTCGGTCAGCGGTAAACGGGAAGGGGGCGTTACACCCAAACCCAGACTGAACCAGGCCCAACTTACATAACTGTCCCAATTATCCTAAACCAGACCCTAACCGAAACTAAACCGAGCGAAATTGAATTGAACCAGAAAATTAAAGGAAACCGGACTTACCAGAAATTAAAAGATGAAAGAGGAATTAAACCGGACCGGTCAACCCAAACCAAACCGGTCAACGCCAACCGGTCAACGCCTTACCCGGTCAACCCAGACCGGTCAACCGAGTCAACTCGGTCACCGGCGAGTTAACTCGGCGGCGGTCCAGTGACTCCGGCGGTGGAGCTCCGACGACTGTCGGTTCTCCGGTCACGAGCTCTGCTCGAATTTTTGGAATGGTGTGAGAAATGAGAAGCCCCTCTCCTCCTTTTATAGGGAAAAAAGCTAGGGCTTCCCTCCTTAATGAGTTGGGCTTTGGGCTTAAATTAGAAAAGGAACTCATTATTGAGGGAATAATAGAAAAAGAAGGTGGATTTGGGCTAGGCTTTTGGGCTTTCTCCTTGCTTCCTAAGGATTTTTAATCCTATCGGGCCATGGCCCTTACAATTCTCCCCCCCCTTGAAAAGAATTCATCCCGAATTCCGAGGCGGGAGTTCTCCACAACAACTCTTTACCATCCACACCTCGCGGACTTCGATGAACCAAATCTGACTTGTTGCTTGCTTGCTTGAAAAGAACTTGTCCTTGAATCCTGAAGACTGCTTCTCCCCCCCTTATTTCTAACCATGCTCTGAAATGTCCTTCTCCTTGGTACCAATCCAACAGTAGCTCCCTCAATGCAACGCAAACGCCTTATGCTTCCGCCCATGTCCATTAGGGTCGGTCTCCAATGTTTAGAAACAACACTCATCCCTCGAGTGGTTCTAAGTCTTGAGTTCGATGTTCCGCTTCCAATCTCATTCTCCTCAACGGTTTCCATTACCGTGCCACAGTACATCATCCACTTCCAAATGGATTCTCTATGACGGTTTTCCATTACCGTGCACTATGGCGTTGACTGTCGCCCAAGCAGACATCCTTGCTAACCTCTGTGACCGATGTAGCTAACCATGTCCATTATGGCTACCTGGCTGGTGGGGAACGACCCACTTAACTCCTGATATGTTCCAATGCCACGCTTCCGCTGCGCACTCTGATCCCAATCTGATTCCCAATCTGAATTCCAGCTCAAGATTTCCTACCTTGCGATCCAGGTGTAGTGCTTTCCAAACTCCATCCCTTGGGATTCCTTCCCCATTAGACTTGCGCTCCTTTGCTATTCCTTGCAGCTTCTTGCCAATCCTCCATAGTGTTTTCCTAACACTCTCCCATGGGATTTCCATTTACAATGACTGGCTTTGTCCACTTGAGCTTGCAATTTCAGAAGCCCGGCTTACCAGGCAATTCCAAATGCCACACGCCTATTCCCAAAACGCTTCTGCGATCTTCTTTCCATCTTGAAGAACTTCATTAGCTGCTCCAGTAATCCACAAAGAACTCCAGGGCAGACCGTTTCCCTTCCGGTCTTACCGTTGATTCTCGAGCATGTCGTACCACGAAGATCTTCTCCAGCTTCCAGCTTTGTCAATCTTCAACGAGCCCCATAACTCATTGAAGTTGATGTCACAAACCGATTCCAAGATTCCCTACTTAGAACAGATTTGGATAGTCTCCTGCTGCTCCTTGTGATCCCAGCAACTCAAGCAACTCTTATCGCTTAATCCAGTCGGAACACCGCCAATTCCAAATGTCCTCCTTGCAATCCGGTCTTTCCATCGACCTCTTGCAGCTCCTGTAAAACTCCTTGTAGTACTCCTTGCAGCTACTCCAACGCCTCTTGCAACTCTTCTAGCGCTTCCTGTAACTCTTGCAACTCTCTGCTACACTCCCGCAGTAGTCTCTCCGGTGAATGTCTCTACATCTTGATCACCCTCACACGTTTGGTTGAACAACGCTCGAACAGACGATGACCCCCAACACACCTCATTAGTACCTACTGCCCTGTAGGCGCACACCACAACATATACCCCAACACACATCTCAACGGCACACATCACGACATACATCTCGGCGCACATCTTAAGGGCAGTAGCACCACTAAGGTTTGATGACACTGACTCCAACCTGCACAGAGAAATTCTAACTAGACTAGGACCGACGTGAAGAACAATCTATGATATACATGGTGCTTGAAAAGGCTTTTCGCAAAGTAACCATTTTATAAAATTTTCGCAAACGCTTTTGAAAAAGATTGAAAACAAGGTTTTGGAAAACAACGAAAGCTGATCTCCCAGGATAGGACTGGGAGATCTTAACCTAGGCTCTGATACCAAATTGTAACACCCGTCTCCCGGCGAACCGGAGACGCGACATTAGGACGCCCGTTGAACCGGATTCGGTCCAACCGGGACGCCAACTCAACTTGTCCCAGGTCCCAGGCGCCTCCTTCTTATTGAAATCCACCAATAACGTCACTCGATCAGTCAATCCTGCATCCGGACCTGCGGGGAAAAAGAATGGAGAAGGGAAGAGGCATGAGTAATTGTTTCAAACACAATCACCCAGTGAGGTTGGACTTAAGGAGTCCGCGATCCCGCTTACACTACACAACTACGAATCACAAGTCCTAAGCTAATAACACCTTACAAATGATAGGTCAAGAATTAATCCCTATACTAAACTACAAGTGCACAGCAATATCAATGTAGTATATACGGTATCGAAATCCACAGAGACTCCGGTGTTCAATAGCTCAAGAACAGGAATTTAACTAGGAAGAAAGCAATGTAATTGAATTAAAAGCAATGCAAGAAAGTAAGCAGATAGCAAAGATTGTTGGTTGTGAAAGCAAGTTATTAAGAGCGCTAGGTCTAGGGCGTTCTCAGGAAATCAGACAAGCAGACAGTTCATTCAGCAAGGATATAATTAAGCACAGTTCTAGAACTCAAAACACAGATATAGAATTAACCAAATTCCTTTGCGATAATTCTCTAAGTCTAAGTGCAGCAAACCAAACTTTCGTTTGCGAGAACTAACAGATTAAACTAGCATTAATTCCAAGTTTGATATGTTCACAATTATCCTAAACCAAACTTTCGTTTGCGAGAAGTTTAATTGCCCAATTTAATTAGTTCAGATTCCTAAACCCCACTTCCGTGACGTATTTAGCAACCTAAGATCTAGATTCTAATTGATCAGGTTAGAACTAGCTTTAAGCACAATTAAATTGAAGAACATATATAGTTTGAATCCTTAACTGAAATTGAACAAGTCTAGCAGGTCATGAAATCCTATGTGAGAAACCCTAAACCTAACAAGGAATCTACTCAGACATGATTGATGAAAACATAATCATAGAAATAATAGATTGCATAAAAGATAAAAGATTAAAGGGGTTCGAAATCTTCTCCAAATACAGATGATGTAACAGGTTCAGATCAGCCCCAAAAACTCTAAAAATCCTCTGCTCTTAATTATGAAAGCGTATCTAATAAAAACAGCTAAAACTTAATTATATAGGTATAATCTCGGCCAGGGGCTTCTTTGTAAATATCAGGAACTTCTGGATCAAAGTGCAATATCTTGATTCTTCTAAACCGCCGAGTTTTGGCCCATCTCGCTGGTGCAACGACCGTTGCAGGTGTGCAACGATCGACACCTTTCTCTGTTTTGGACAGTGAACTCTATCTCTCGGCCAATCACTCCAAAAATCTCCAAAATGCTCCATTATCTCCAATTCAGCTCCAAACCTGATTATACCTGTAAAAGACTCTAAAAGAACACAAAAGACACTAAAAACACAACTATATCATGGCATAAAACCGGTAAAAACAATGATATATCAACTCCCCCACACTTAGCCTTTGCTTGCCCTCAAGCAAAACATAGAACTAAAGCTTGGTGAAGAGGTTTGAAAACTTTCAGAAACTCATTTCATCCTAGAAGCTACAATACTCATATTCCCCTTAGTAAACCACTGAAAGAATCAATCACAAGATATCAAGACCAACATGTACTTCCCCCACACTTAGCAATTGTCCTAGGTAAACTCCACAATCACATTCAAGCATTCAAATTCTCCCTACTGACTTCTGCAAGTATTTAAGTGCGGTCTCACCTAAGGAGTATCGATCAAAGGGCACATGGATGCTTACCTTATCAGCTCTAGACCACCATACTATCTTTCTCTAGTCCCTTTCTTCTCTTTCCCTTCTTTAACAACTGATTTTTCCCCATTGGGTATCATTTTATTTTTTTTATCAGTGTTCTTCCCGTTATGGGGTGTACTTTGGACACATTCCATGGATCACATGAGAGAAAATAGTGTTTGCTACCATTCCCATGACCACTTCAGAGTTACCAACTCATCCTCAGTTTATTATCTTTTTTTTTTACTTTATAGAAGGGGAGAAGGGAACTAAATAGGATAGGTTGACAGGCTGTGTCAGAACTAACAAGGGAATCCGACACAGAGTATACCAAGCCCTTAGGTGAGAAATCTAAGTCAGTATTAAGTTGAAGTCAGTAAAAGGATCCTCTGATACCTGAAGTGATGTGGGTGTTCCCAGTAGGTTGATCTGTGATGGGGTTTTCTAATAGTCAGAGATAGATCCTGCAACTTCATCCCAATGGTTACTTAAGTTCCTGCAAGTCTTGTAAATCTTCTCAGAAAATCATAGTTTCTTACTTAAACAATTTTGACTCAATAAAACAAATTTTTTTGAAAAACGGACTGACTCTTAAGAAAACAGAAAACAAAAGTCAGTAGCACCTCCCCCACACTTAAGACACACTGTCCCCAGTAGTTTCCAGCGAAGGATCGGTAAAAAGAAAATAAAAATTGAAAAGATGAAATTATGTCTGTCGGGTTACCTCTGTCTCTCAGGCATCGATCGTTGCACTAAGTGCATCGACCGTTACTTGGCGATTTTCGTGTATGGCCGATCGTTGCTCAGGACCGCAACGATCGCTGCAATGCGATTCCTTTCGTGTTGTGACGATCGACACAGAAGTGAGTCGATCGTTGCACTGCGATTTTGTCCGAGATCTGCAAACATAACTGCACCAAAAACAAAAACAAACGTAAAATCCTAACAAAAACACCAAAAATTAAGTAGAAAAACACCAGTACCTAATGGTGGGTTGCCTCCCACCCAGCGCTTGTTTAAGGTCAATAGCTTGACCTATCAGAAAGAGATCGGACTCATGGCGGTTTCAACAGAGACTTTGAGTGTCTCTGTGAATGTTTCCTCATCCAAGGTGGCGTATAAGCATTCAGATCATGAGATCTTCCAAGGAATGAGTAATCAGAATCAGGGCGGGAGCGAAGCTTGGGCGGTCTACTGCGTTGTCATGCATTCAAAATAATGTGGTCAGAAGGTTTAAGCTTAGGTGATTTGTACCTTATGTCTGGAGCTTTCTGCTTATGAGCAGTTGCAGGTACTGAAGATGTTAGAGCAGGTTCAAGAGGAACCGCCATCTTCTTTTCTCCACTATCAGATACTGTAGTTCCACCAATCTGAACTTCTTCTTTTAGATGACCATCAGTGGAGATCATCTTCTTTGCATGAACTCGCGAAGTTTCAACTGGTGGTGTTTTATTCACCTTCTTATCCATCACTTTTATGCAGTTAGCCACTTCTAGATCTTGTTTGGAGGGTTTAGGAACCTTAGGATATGGCACTGGGGGCTCGTAGACTCGTTCTGGTACTGTTGCAGTTTTCTGGTCATGTCTGCGTTCTGTGTCGATCGTTGCATGATGTGTGTCGATCGATGCAAGGCGATTCTGTTTCTCGAAAGAACTCGAAATTGCCGTCAGAATGGCGTGTCGATCGTCACTGAGGGGGTGTCGATCGGTGCATGTTTCAGGCAGACAATATTCATCCAGAAAATCCGAGATTATGCTCTCTTCTTCACCTAGCAACTCAATCTCATCCCTTATGTTCACAGCATTGATGTGCAGCTTCCGTTCAGCTCTCTTAGCTTCATTATGCCTCTCTATTGCTACATCTCTTCGTTCAATTTTGATATCCAGCTCCTCCATATGCGTGCTCAAAGATTCAAACTTCTCATTCAAGTCTTCATACAAAGCATCCATCTTTGAGTTGAAGGACCTATCAATCTGTTGTTGTCTCTCAAGGTACTGCTCCATCATGGTTTCCATTCTGCTCTCATGAGCTGTAGGTGCAGGTGGCACTTGGCAAGAAGAAACACTACAACTCCTTGTAAAGGGTTCTGAAAAGCAGATCCGTGACTATAGAATCCAGTTCCTTCAATGCAATGGTTAGCTTCTTGTGCATACTTTCCAAGTAGAAGACTATGCAGAGAGTCAACTTGGTTCTTCAACCCAGCTATCTGTGAACTGTCAATCCCTGAGCTGAAAATATCATTCCGACACATCGTCCTGATGATCTCTTAGTGTTCTTGGTGATTCAGCGAAGTGTGTCGATCGATGCAAGAAGGGCGTCGATCGATGCAATGCGAAATCAGAGAAAACAGAAAAATAAATCAGCAAAAATAAAAAAATAAAAACAAAAACGAAAAGAAAAAGAAAAATCCTAGTAAAACCCTAGGCTCGAAGCTATCGAAGACTCAAAGAGTCCCCGGCAACGGCGCCAAAAACTTGATAGGTCAAGAATTAATCCCTATACTAAACTACAAGTGCACAGCAATATCAATGTAGTATATAGGGTATCGAAATCCACAGAGACTCCGGTGTTCAATAGCTCAAGAACAGGAATTTAACTAGGAAGAAAGCAATGTAATTGAATTAAAAGCAATGCACGAAAGTAAGCAGATAGCAAAGATTGTTGGTTGTGAAAGCAAGTTATTAAGAGCGCTAGGTCTAGGGCGTTCTCAGGAAATCAGACAAGCAGACAGTTCATTCAGCAAGGATCTAATTAAGCACAGTTCTAGAACTCAAAACACAGATATAGAATTAACCAAATTCCTTTGCGATAATTCTCTAAGTCTAAGTGCAGCAAACCAAACTTTCGTTTGCGAGAACTAACAGATTAAACTAGCATTAATTCCAAGTTTGATATGTTCACAATTATCCTAAACCAAACTTTCGTTTGCGAGAAGTTTAATTGCCCAATTTAATTAGTTCAGATTCCTAAACCCCACTTCCGTGACGTATTTAGCAACCTAAGATCTAGATTCTAATTGATCAGGTTAGAACTAGCTTTAAGCACAATTAAATTGAAGAACAGATATAGTTTGAATCCTTAACTGAAATTGAACAAGTCTAGCAGGTCATGAAATCCTATGTGAGAAACCCTAAACCTAACAAGGAATCTACTCAGACATGATTGATGAAAACATAATCATAGAAATAATAGATTGTATAAAAGATAAAAGATTAAAGGGGTTCGAAATCTTCTCCAAATACAGATGATGTAACAGGTTCAGATCAGCCCCAAAAACTCTAAAAATCCTCTGCTCTTAATTATGAAAGCGTATCTAATAAAAACAGCTAAAACTTAATTATATAGGTATAATCTCGGCCAGGGGCTTCTTTGTAAATATCAGGAACTTCTGGATCAAAGTGCAATATCTTGATTCTTCTAAACCGCCGAGTTTTGGCCCATCTCGCTGGTGCAACGACCGTTGCAGGTGTGCAACGATCGACACCTTTCTCTGTTTCGGACAGTGAACTCTATCTCTCGGCCAATCACTCCAAAAATCTCCAAAATGCTCCATTATCTCCAATTCAGCTCCAAACCTGATTATACCTGTAAAAGACTCTAAAAGAACATAAAAGACACTAAAAACACAACTATATCATGGCATAAAACCGGTAAAAACCATGATATATCAACAAACAGGCCCGAAGGCTTCACCACGCAATCTACATCCACTCGTGCATACGAGCTCCAAGCTCACACTCATGAACACCTACGGCTCCAAGCCCCACACACTGCGTCCAACGCACGGTATGTCCAACGTACCACCACACGGGAGGGCTCGCCAACACCCTCCTCCGACGATCAAGGACGTCCAACGCCCTACACGCAAAGCCCTAGCACAATTCTACCACGCATATCCATCACACACAATCAACGTTTTCGGTTTAAGCGATATCCTAGTGGTTCTACGTTCTTTCAATCAATCACATAGTGCACATTACTATCCCTACTCTACCTAGGAAAGACGTTATTAACAAAGGACTATCGTCCGGAATTGAAATAGAGCAAGGGAGATCACAACCGGTCCTCACCTTAGCCAAAGAAAAGGGCAAAAAGGTAATTTAGAAGCTTCCTCAGCCCGGACGGACATCAGATCTGGAAAGAGGACTAGAAATTAAGTGAGATAGGCTTTCGTTTCGTTCGAATCGGGTTTAGGACGGTCAAGTTATGGCCCAACGAAGTTTGGTTGACTAAAAGTCAACGGTCGGGTCAAAGTCAACCGGTTGACCCGGTCAACCCAGACCCAGACCCAAACCCAGACTGAACCAGGCCCAACTTCCATAACCGGCCCAATTATCCTAAACCAGACCCTAACCGAAACTAAACCGAGCGAAATCGAATTGAACCAGAAAATTAAAGGAAACCGGACTTACCATAAATTAGAAGATGAAAGAGGAATTAAACCGGACCGGTCAACCCAAACCAAACCGGTCAACGCCAACCGGTCAACGCCTTACCCGGTCAACCCAGACCGGTCAACCGAGTCAACTCGGTCACCGGCGAGTCAACTCGGCGGCGGTCCAGCGACTCCAGCGGTGGAGCTCCGACGACTGTCGGTTCTCCGGTCACGAGCTCTGCTCGAATTTTTGGAATGGTGTGAGAAATGAGGAGCCCATCTCCTCCTTTTATAGGGAAAAGAGCTAGGGCTTCCCTCCTTAATGAGTTGGGCTTTGGGCTTAAATTAGAAAAGGAACTCATTAATGAAGGAATAATAGAAAAAGAAGGTGGATTTGGGCTAGGCTTTTGGGCTTTCTCCTTGCTTCCTAAGGATTTTTAATCCTATCGGGCCAGGGCCCTTACAAGTCTTCTGACCATTCGTGTAGGAGATGGTAGCTTGACAGATCAGGACCATCTATTGGGAAGTCCACATAGGCCTCCATCTTGTTCTTCATAAACCGGCTATAGGAAAACCTCTTCAGATGAATAACCAATATCTCTGGCAACCTCCAGAGATCCAACTTTTTAATGGCTTGCCGGTGTTCTTTGCAGCCAGAACAATACCTAAAACGTTTTTTACTCATGTCAGCTACCAAATATCAAAGTAACCCATTGAATAAGTAAAAGCGCAAGCCAAGAAGAGATTGACAAAAAGTCAAGGTAACTCCAAAAGAATCATGAAAGCTCTTTACCGGCATCCCTCTCTATCGCCATTGATGATTTTGTCTATGTTGCTGCTCCTAAAGCCTCCTCACTGGACTTCTCTCGTTCCTGCGATAAATACCCCCATAAATAGCAGAAACGGATGAAAGAAACGCAGAGATCAATATGAGTGAAGAAGGAAAAACCACAACAGCTAAACTAAATCTGGGGGAAAATAATAATTTGAAGAGAGATTATGAACCTGAAATTTGCTGGTGATTTGATGAGCTTGCACAATAGAGGAAACAAACGGAAAGGAATATCAATGGAGATTTATAGACAGTGCCGGTTCAACATAGATGTATGCCCTAAGGTTTTAAAATTTATTTTATATACCTTAACAGAAAATATATATTTAAAAATGCCCCTTTTAAATAATATGAAAAATATATTTGAAAATGCCCTTCTAATTTTTTTATTAATATATACTAACAGAAAAATATATAAAAATGCCCTTTTTAGTCGGATGCCCTAATCCAACGCTTACTGGCTTATACTCGAGGCCGGCTCTGTTTACAGATTTAATCTTTCTCGTCTCGTTGAAAGGAAACTGAGAAGATAAAAGTTGAGAAACTACGAATCTAAAATAGGAATCGATAATAATAGAGAAGGAATCTAAGATCAGATTATCAGAAGCAACAGAGCCCATGCTTTTCTCCGTTGGAGAAGAATAAGAAGAAGACGGCGAAGAGAATCCAGAGAACGACGGAGATGAAGCGAAAGCCTCCGAACAGTTCTTAGAAAGGTAAACCAGTCATCACCACCAATCCATAACCTCCACCGCCTCCTCCTCCGTATCCACCTCAACCTCCTTCGTATCCATCGCCACCTCCACTGCGGGACCCACCTCCACCACGACGACCTCCTCCACTGCCGCTTCCTCTGGACTGAGCCTCGTTAACGGTGATGTTAGGCCATCGAGCTCTTTTCTGTTCATCTATTCAATAGCCTCTTTCATCGATTTCTCATCCTTGAAAGTGACGAATCCGAATCCCCTTGATCTTCAGGTCTAGCTATTGTTAGTGATTTGCCAAAACATACAATATAAAAACGAAATCTGATGACAGGGCCGGCCCGTTACTATTGGACACCTAAAGCCTATATGTGTAAACCACTAGACTACGATGAATATTTTGTTATATGATGCCTCTAAATACATAATATATTTTTGGTGCCTAAAGCGTGAGCTTTACCAGCTGTAGCTTCGGGCCAGACCTGTCTGGTGATGATGTTGTGTTATGAGGAAGAGAAATTAAAGAGATCTATCTGCAGAAGGGCAAAGATTTAAGAGGGGAGGTGAAAGAACTAAACGCTCACTCGAGTATATGTGAAAAGGTGATAGCTCAATTTAATTGGGTGAATATCTTTTTGATATTTGGATGATAGCTAAAAAATCTTTCCCTTATATAATAAAAACGTAACTTGCCATATGTCATTGTTTTGTAGTTTTTTTGGGTCCTATGTGTCCACTCTCTCGTACCTCAATTACCTCTCATTATATATTAGAATTAGGGGTTATTCCACGCTACGCGCGGATTGTTTATTCAAATTTGTTATAATTCTATTGATTTGGATTATGTGTTAGCCCGTTTTTGATATAATATCATATATAATTTCTTATTGTTGTTTTATTTCCAGATTGTTTTAAAACTTTTATTATTTGACATATTTGTTTTCTTTTTATTCTTATTTTTTTTGTAAATATAGTTGATAAATTTGTGGAGAGAGTGTTGTTCAAAAAAAAAAGAGATTTGTGGAGAGAGTAGGTGGTTTTGAAGTAAATATGGTTCTTTTATGAATCCAAAGTGTATCATATATGGCTGTATAAAAAACAGAATCACAACTTAAACAGTAAATTAGAAAGACGTCTCGAGTGTAATTTATATGCTTCTTGTTTTTCAAATGTTGTTGTCCGTTTATTTGGGTTTGTCTGATCAAATATTTTATTTAAAAGTGCAATATTGTTTTTGATTTTTTTGATAACATCTGTGAATTTGTGGAAGGATAACTTTGTTGCTAGTGTTGGAGGAAGTAGTTATTTTCTTGTATTTTATTTTTAATCTGTTAAAAAAAATATGTCATAGATGGTTGTATAAATTTTTTTTATGTATATACTTATATATATATATATATTGGGTTTGATGCTTGTGATCAAGATTACCGAGTGCTTTCAATCAAATTCTTTGTCAATATTTTTCAAAAGTTATATGTTTGTTCATTCTATATAGAGAGTTTCAATTGTGCACTTGATATGGTTATTGTTATGTTTAATGCACAGTTTATCAATTGTAATTTATTTTTGTTGTGTACTTGTTTAGTTGTAAGCTAATATAATCTTTTTATTACAATGAGTTTTTGAAATTTATTCCTTGTATAATGCATATATTGTCGATGATATAGTGTCAAATTTTGTTAATATACAGTTTGTGAGTAGTTATTTAAAAAATTTCAATTTTAAATATTAGAATGTTACTTGATAGCTCTGTTTTGGTATCGTGTGGACGTAGTAGTTGGTCGTAATTTTGTATTCATGATTTTTTTAGTAATATATTAGATGAGTTATCTTCGAACGGGAATTTTGTTGTTCATCTTGTTATTTGAATGACATATCAATGGTTATGAGCTTCTATTATTTGTTTTTGGATTTACAATGAAGTTTGAAACTTCATATATTTGCGTTTCTTCTAATTTATTCATGTGTTGTGATATATAAGACGAATGCATTTGCTTTCTATCATTTAACCTTATTTGTAAATTTAATTTTCGTTAATAGATAAGCTAGATAATATTATTGTCTTTTAAAATGGTGTGTATACCTTTTGAATTAGGACCATTTGCAACTTTTCTTCTTTGTTTGTGTAATTTTGTATTTTCTACATACGATCGATTCATACGGTTATTGTCAATTTTGAATTACTCATTGTAAGGTTTTACTATATCTTTTGGTTGTGGTAGCATCATCATCCCTAGTCACAAATGTGTTCATTAGTTAGGACAATTGTTTGTCATTTTTTTCAAAAATAAAATGATACACATTTGCTTTCTCTATAGTGTTGTGTATATACATGGGTAAATTGGTGTATGGAAAAAAAAAAATTGGTGTATGGCTATTTTGCTGATTCGTGTCGCGTGTAGTAGCTGGTAAATGTTTTTGTTGAGCTTGATGCATTTGTTTTTTCTTCTTCTTAGGTTTGTGGATGTCCGAGCTTTTTATGTTTGGAATTTTATCTTGGTACTCTGCTTTTTTGCTGATTTGCTGATTTTTTTTTATGGTATGTAATGGTTTTTTTGTGAGTGATTGATGCTTGATAATTAATGTAATTGTGTAGGGTTGGTTTTTGTGTGTATTGGTTAGTTTTTTTAATTGTTTTTTATTTTTCTTAAATTGTCTTCTTCATTCTTTGTAATGTATTTATACTGATATTAAATTGTTTATTTCATTTCCTTTTTTTTTTACCTATATCTTAAGTTTTATTATTTATTTTTCATTTTTTACCAAGATCTTTTTAGACTATTTTTCATGAGAATGTTTGTATTGTAGTCATGTTGACGAAGATATCTCCGCCTCTCCTAAGGCCATGAAGTCATGGAGTTGTTCAAACTGTCATCTCCTCTGTTTTTAGATTTTAAATATAGTTATTCTACATGGTAAACATAGAGTTATTCTACAAGTTATTCTACGTAGAGTTATTCTACAAGTTAATATTTAGTAAAGTTATTCCGAGTTATTTTAGAGTATAGTAAACTATCAATCAATACTATTAAAACATAAGCAAAATAAGAGAATTCCATTAATTTTTTATGTAACTACAATCCGTGCCACTAATTTCTTTTGTTATATTACAAATTTATTAAAGGCAAAAATGTATTAAATATTTTAATCAATTCTTGTAGTGCATTCTAACAAACTATACACACGAATGCATTTGATTATTTCAGATTTTTAATAATTATTTTCCAAATAACATTTATAACTAGAATATCTTTCATTTAAACATAAAATCTATTAAAAATATAATTTATACCATTCAATATGTTAAATTAAATAATAAATTTCCAAACAACTTGATCTCATAATATAAATATAGTTAAAAAATGAGCAAGTCTTAACTAATCTAACAATAATAAATATATAAAATATTCAAATTTCATATAATTCCATCTAATTAATTTATTTTTATTTGCCTAAATTTATGAATGAATTAAACCATAACCCCCAAATTGCACCGTCATACCCTGGAGATGTCAGAAACGACATGCGAAGATCGCCGATCTAGATACACAGAAAAGCAATATAGTTAGTGCCCACACTTACATGACCTAACTATCTTAATCATAACAGCCCCAACATAACCGGAATGCCCAACACAAACGGCATCGCGGCTCGCGGTGGTAACCACTGGAAGATGCGCCGGGAGGGTGTTGTGGGTGAGCATCTCTGGACGGCGCTCCAACTCGCTGCGGCTCTGCCGTCGGACACAAACGGGCGTTCGGTGTGGCTCACGGTAACAAGCTGATGCTTGATGATCCGAAGCACCACATATCTGGCGGCGCAACTGGCTCGGTCGGCGGTGTACCTGGTGATGTAATTGACTCAAACTGTGGATCCGATCCTGACATCGACATCGGCTCAATCCCCTGATAAATGGCTCCATCGCTGAGAGTGGCTCGGTGAAACCTGGTGATGATCATGCCGACCTATCAATTGGTGTACGAGGCGATCCTTGCTGTGGATCGGGCTGATGGTGTGGTCCAATCTGCTGCTCCAGAACGTCCTTAAGTATCGCCATCTGCCCATCAATGTGCTGCTCCCAATACAAATGCTGCTCTGGATCTATCGGCTCCATATCCATATCGACTGTTGCATGTAACGGGTCCACCATAAAGTCCTCTCCACTGAGCGGAACGAAATACGACTCGTGTAGGCTAGAGGATAACGACACATCATGCGTCTCGAGCATCAGTGGCTTAATCACTGGTGGTACCATAGGCGCCTCCAACTGCGTCGTCCTGTAGAGCTGGAGATAATGGATCAGACAACGGCCTCCAATCTACAACGGCTGCTCTCGCTCCCTGTTGCACTCGCGAAAAAACCAGTGGTCGATTAGATATCCGGGAACCCTGTGACTGTCCAGACTGTGCCCTCAAACTCTCCTGGCGCTGCTCTAATTGAGCTCGATACTCTGCCGCTATCGTCTGACGATGACTCATACTCCTCGCTGAAATCTCCCACACTATGCACACACCCACACACAATCCGTCCAGGGACACACTGCTGCTGACTGCAATCAAAAACACAATAACTATTAGTACAAATAATATGAATTCATATCTCATCCCAACCCCGGATTTACAGACGCGGCTCGGTTTCCTAATGGATGCTTGGGTAAGACACAATTTTGACTCGATAATACACGTAAAACACTCAGAAATGAACAGCTTCGAAACCCATGCAGAACCATGCTCTGATACCACCTTTCTGTAACGCTCCTTTCCCATTGTCCGCAGACCGTCGAGCTGATCGGCCAACAATCAAACAAGAACATGACCGTTCGAACCCAAGCAAGTCAAATAGGAAAGGTTCGCTACAAGACAAAGCCAGAGACAGATCAGTTTGAGACAAAGGCTCGCACTAACCCGTCCTTGGCTCCGCTATCCTCACTTCCGTAGTACAAGTTGTACACCTTGTACCACTTCCGTGAGTTGTGTCGGTTCGGAATAAACACAATATCAGGAAAGCATATTCATTTCTGAGTAATCAAACGTTCAACACAGCGTTTAATAATCGTTTTTACAAACATTTGCCAATCATCAAGAACAACACACAAATCGCAATGCAAAATTAGCGCTAAAGCCGAACCGAAAGAAAACCCAAATCATCGAATCAAAATCCCGCAACAAGAAATCCCAAAACTACACCGAGGACCTCCCGCGTCTGTCGCTGCTAAACCTGAAAAACACAAAAGAGTCTAATGAGTGATTTAAGACACACAACGACCCGGCTCTCCACTACGGCTGCTAATATATCTATCAACTATAGATTCCCTCCCGAAAACCCTAAAATAACAAACAACCATAACAAATAGCCGATCAGGCACTACCATGTTGTGTCGAGCCCACACACAAGCATTTGCCAAAAGAAAGAGAAGGCGATTAGAGGAAATCGGGAGCACTGCGGCACATGCTCTCGATTGAGACTTGATATATCTATCGCGCAGTACCAACCACACCAACACAACACTGGGCCCTTACTGTTGGGATAGTGTCCTGAAATCACACTTGTACTCACTCCTGATGATAGTTGTGTGTCGAGATCAGACATTCGTATAATACTGGGCGGTTGCAATGTTTTGCTAGAAGCCTCTTGAAGTCTGTAAGTTGTAGACTTACTACCAGTATTATATGATCCTATAGGGTCACACACCTAAGCAAACTGGAAGCTACGACATGGGAATGATCATTATGGTAATGATCATATTAATGTGCATTGGATGCACATTATAATCGATATAATGGTGTTGTGTCGATCGACACAGCTTGTGTGTCGGTCGACACAGTTCAGAATTTCCGAAAGAGCTTTTCGGGTTGGGACTTAATTAAGTCTGGCCCGTTAAGCATGTTTAGGTCGAATAAAACTTGAGAGTTTCGACCTAAACAAAGAGCCGTCCACTTTTCTTGACAGAAACAGTAGACACACCAGAGAGATTCGAATCCCGTTGATCCGGCACTAGCATCCCGTTTCCAGCGAGCGTGCATGTGTATCTGGTAGAGGCAAGGCATCTGCGTTGCTCCACTGATCTCGTTCACCATTCTCATTCCGCTGCCAGTTCAAAGGTAAGAACGAGGTTGGTTTTCATTCAATATATCAAACCCTAGATCCTAGGGGATCCAACAGTGGTATCAGAGCGTTGTTAGGGTTTAGCTATTGAATCTGATGCAAATAATTTGAAACTTGGTGTTGTTGAATTGAATGTTGCATGTTGAAATCGTGTTTTCATATATTATTTTCGGTTTTGTTCCTGTTGAAAAGACGAAGAACTGTTGAAAACGCACTGTGTCGATCAACACAAAGTGTGTGTCGGTCGACACGCCGCGAAATAACGCGTAAAATTTTAGGGTTTGTCGCAGAGTGTCGATCGACACAAAGCGTGTGTCGGTCGACACAGAGCGAAAACTCGCAATAAAATTTTAGGGTTTGTCGCAAAGTGTCGATCGACACAAAGCATGTGTCGGTCGACACAAAGCAAAAATCCGCAAATAATTTTAGGGTTTCGATCTGAGATCGAGTACCCGTATTCCTGCTGTGTCGGTCGATACACTGGGTGTGTCGGTCGACACAGGCAAAGCGATTAGTTTGATCAGTTCAATTGGATTGAACTGGTTATCTCGCTCGGTTAATTTTAATTAACCAATTGGTTCTGGTTTGGTAATGTCGATCGACACACAGTGTATGACGATCGACATGGACCATTAAACCGAACCAGTTCAATTAGATTGAATCGGTTAAGTAAATTCGATCCGGTTTGACTGGTTATCGAAGACCGGTTTAAGTATGGTTGCGTCGACCGATGCCAATGGTTGGCGTCGATCGACACAACATTCGCAGATATACTGGTTGGACCACAAATTTGCATATACCAGAACAATTTAATCCTAAAAGTTCTAGATGAACCTAAAACTATTAAAACTGAATATTTTAAATAAACTAATAAATTCTTGGTTGTATATTGGATATGCATCAAGATAAAACGGTTCTTTTCCTCAACTAAATATCAAGTGATCTTGATGTCTTGCCCGATCTTATCTACTGTCAAGACTCATGTCGTTTGTTGGATATTCTTGGAGTCCTTGATATCCACTGCAACATGAGTAAGGCAGGTGGTCATTGACAGACTTGCAGTGATCGCTAGACAGAAAAAAGATTGGTTTTACTTGACTGGGCTAACGGAAGTTCTGGGCCCAGAGACATCAGAGTGGATTGGACATAGTTTGTCTTATCCACGACCAAGAGTTGTACTGAGTACAATTAGCAATGATTTGCTTACCTAGATAACTAAAGTTTGAGTAACGGCGAGTCGCCCACTCGAATTTTAGTAATCTGAGGATCTTGGCTCATTGTATTCATCTGAGGAAACATAGTTTTGAATACAATGCGAGTTTTCTTATTAGATAAGAATTCTCATTTATTGAGCATTATAACTAAAATCTACCTCTTTTGAATTACAGCTATGTCTGTCTCAAATCACATCAACACTTTCTCACTAAGATCCGTCCTTGAGAAAGACAAGTTAAATGGATCTAATTTCTTGGAATGGTATCGGAACCTGAGAATAGTTCTCAGGCAGGAGAACAAGGAATATGGCCTTACAAGAGTTCTCCCCGAGAGGCCACGTTCCAATGCTCCGCAGACAGAAAAGAATGCTTGGGATAAGCATTCATCGGATGTCAAAGATGTTAATTGTCTAATGCTGGTGACTATGAACTCTGAGCTGCAGAAGCAATATGAGAACGTATTGTCACCCATTGAGATGATTAACAGCCTGAAAGCTTTTTTTCAGGAGCAAGCTCGCACAGAGAAATACCAGACGGTTAAATCTCTCATGGATTGCAAGCTGGCTAAGGACAGTCCAGTAAGTCCTCATATCCTTAAAATGATGGGTTACATTGATAACCTGGGGAAACTGGACTGTGCCATTAGTCAGGAGCTATCCACTGACATGATTCTGCAGTCGTTGCCGTCGTGTTTTGATCAGTTCATCATGAACAACAATATGCAAAACAAGACTAATACATTGACTGAGTTGCACGGTATGCTGAAGACAGCAGAACCGAATCTCAAGAAGGCTACTCCCAGTGTCCTGATGGTACAAGGGGGTAAAAGGTTTAAGAAACCTAAGAAGGGTAAGGGTAAGGCCCAGGTTGTCCAGGCTGAAATTCAGGACAAGCCCAAGCCGAAGCCCAAATCCGGGCCTTCTCCTGAGGATAAGTGCAACTACTGCAAGCAGTTGGGGCATTGGAAGAAAGACTGCAAGAAGTTCATGGAAGATTACAAGAAGCTGAAGAAGACGTATGATGCGTCTGACTCAGGTATTTATGTTATCGAACTTAATGTTATGTCTTCTAGTTCTACTTTGTGGGTATTGGATACCGGCTGCGGTGCTCATATTTGTACTGATGTGCAGGCACTAAGAAACAGTAGGACACTGAAGAGAGGACAAGTGGAGCTACGGGTCGGGAATGGAGCTAAAGTTGATGCACTGGCCGTAGGCACCTACGAGTTGTCCTTACCGTCGGGCATGGTTTTAATTTTAAATAATTGCTACTTTGTACCTGCGATAAGCAGAAACATAATTTCAGTTTCCGTTTTGGATTTGGAAGGTTTTGATTTTGCTGTTAAGAATAAAGTTTGTTCTTTTAATCGTGATGGTACATTTTATGGTAGCGCCCCATTAGATAATGGGTTATATGTTTTAAACCAAGAAATGCCTGTCTTTAACATAAATACAAAGCGGTTTAAGTCCAATGACGAAAACCCGACTTTCTTATGGCATTGTCGTTTGGGCCATATCAATGAGAAACGCATCCAAAGGCTCCATCGAAATGGGCTTCTGGGCTCATTTGATTTTGAATCATGTGAGAAATGCGAATCTTGTTTGATAGGCAAGATGGCTAGAGCCCCTTTCAACAAACCAAATGAAAGGGCCAATGACTTATTGGGCCTTGTTCATACTGATGTATGTGGGCCGATGAGTATTGTTGCCAGAGGAAATTACAAGTACTTCATTATCTTCACTGATGATTTCAGTAGGTATGGCTATATCTATTTGATGAGACACAAGTCGGAATCCTTTGATAGATTCAAGGAATTCAAGAATGAAGTACATAATCAACTTGGCAAAAGTATCAAAGTTCTGCGATCGGATCGCGGAGGAGAATACTTGAGTCAAGAATTCAGCGACTATCTGAGCGAGTGTGGAATTATTTCACAACTCACTCCTCCTGGTACACCCCAATGGAATGGAGTGTCGGAGACGAGGAATCGAACCTTATTGGATATGGTTCGGTCTATGATGAGTCATTCAAATCTTCCATTATCCTTTTGGGGATACGCTCTAGAAACGTCTGCGTTTACACTAAATAGGGTACCATCTAAATCAGTGGAAAAGACACCACATGAACTGTGGACTGGGAATGTTCCTAGTCTGTCTTTCCTGAGGATTTGGGGTTGTGAAGCTTATGTCAAACGTTTAATCTCTGACAAGCTTGCACCCAAATCAGATAAATGCTACTTCGTTGGTTATCCTTGGGAAACCAAGGCATACTACTTTTACAACCAATCTGAGAACAAAGTATTTGTTGCTCGGGACTGTTCTTTTCTTGAGAGGGAGTTTCTCTCTAAGAAAAACAGTGGGAGTAAAGTACATCTTGAAGAAGTTCAAGATGCACAGGAGGCTACTCAACCTGCTGAGGAAGAGCAGCAGCTGGATCCACAGAGTTCTGTGGAACCGGCGCCTGTGGAGCCTGAAGTTCGCAGATCCGGAAGGATCCGTCACGAACCCGAGAGATACTATGGATTTCTCGTGACCAATTCAAATGATCTGATGATCATTGATAGTGACGAACCAGCGACCTTCGCGGAAGAAATGATGGACCCAGACTCCGAAAAGTGGCTTGGAGCCTCTAAATCCGAAATGGGATCCATGTCAGAAAACCAAGTATGGACCTTGGTTGATTTACCTAATGGTGCAAAAGCCATTGAGTGTAAATGGATCTTCAAGAAGAAGATTGACGTGGATGGCAATGTACAAATTTACAAAGCGAGGTTGGTGGCTAAAGGTTTCAAGCAAATTCATGGTATTGACTATGATGAAACCTATTCCCCAGTCGCAATGCTTAAATACATTCGGATTCTTCTAGCGATTGCTGCTCATTGTGACTATGAGATTTGGCAAATGGATGTCGAAACCGCATTCCTGAATGGTATTCTGGAAGAGGATGTGTATATGACACAGCCTGAAGGTTTTGTCGATCCTGAGAACGCTGGGAAGGTATGCAAGCTTCATAAATCCATTTATGGATTGAAGCAAGCATCAAGGAGTTGGAATCTTCGTTTTGATGAAGCAGTAAAACAATTTGGTTTCATCAAGAACGAAGAAGAACCATGTGTTTACAAGAAGACTAGTGGGAGCAAAATTGCGTTTCTTGTACTGTATGTCGATGACATACTCCTCCTCGGTAATGACGTTCCGTTGCTTCAGTCTGTTAAGACTTGGCTCGGAAGTTGTTTTTCCATGAAAGACATGGGAGAAGCCGCGTATATTATTGGAATCAGAATCTACAAAGATAGAGTGAACAGGCTGATTGGATTGTGCCAGGACACTTATATTGATAAGGTACTGCACAGATTCAGGATGCATGATTCCAAGAATGGCTTCATACCGATGTCTCATGGCACTAATCTCAGCAAGAAGCAGTGTCCGGCGACACCTGCTGAGCGAGAATGCATGAATAGGATTCCTTATGCTTCTGCAATAGGATCTATTATATATGCCATGCTCTGCACTCGTCCAGATGTAGCTTACGCATTAAGCATGACGAGTAGATACCAATCTGATCCAGGTGAAGTTCACTGGACAGCTGTCAAAAATATTCTCAAGTATTTGAGACATACTAAGGATAAATTCCTGGTGTATGGAGGAAGTGAAGAACTTGTGGTGAATGGATTCACCGATGCGAGTTTTCAGACGGACAGAGACGATTTCCGATCACAATCTGGATATGTCTTCTGTCTAAATGGCGGTGCAGTGAGCTGGAAGAGCTCTAAGCAGAATACCGTAGCTGATTCCACAACGGAAGCTGAATATGTTGCTGCTTCAGAAGCGGCAAAGGAAGCTGTTTGGATTAAGAAGTTCATGACTGAGCTTGGTGTGGTTCCTAGTATCTTGGAGCCAGTGGCTTTATTTTGTGACAACAATGGAGCCATTTCTCAGGCGAAAGAACCCAGGTCACACCAGAAGTCCAAACACGTTGAAAGGAGATATCACCTGATTCGTGATATCGTCAATAGAGGTGATGTGAAGATCAGCCGAGTTCCGACAGACGAGAATGTCGCTGATCCTCTGACCAAGTCACTCCCAAGGCCTAAGCATGAGAGTCATATGACTGCTGTAGGCATTAGAGATCTAAAGATGTAATCTTGATTCTAGTGGGAGTTTTAGTTTTAGTTATAATAAGATGCTCTTGTAAACATTTTTTTGAAAATGTTTAATGAAATTTGATTTCAGCATTATTTATTGTGATCTAAATAATGGTCCCAAAATAAGTTATGACATATTATAGGTCATCAAGTTGAGGACTTGATCATGAAACCCTGTAAGTTACATATGACATAAATTATGTTTAGTCCCTGGTCAAGGTTGTCAAAGTGGGACACTGACAACCGTGAAAGACTAGATTGTGAGGTGACTGATGGCTAAGTTTCATGGAGCCAATGATATGATTATCGCAGTCAGTCACATAGATATATGTTAGTGAACATATGATCGGACATGACCCGCTAATGAGAAGTCTACAAGATAGTTATATATGTGTCATAAGAGGTTCTCATTACGAATATATAGTATAGTCCTTAGACATGAGTTCATCATGCTTTCTTGCATATGAATTGGTACACTTTGACTTTGTCAAACGTCGACCCGTAACTGGCGACTATAACGGCACTGTTCAAGTATATCATGAGGTGTGCGTTGAAACAGGGATGGAACAAGATGAGATTTGTCCCTCCTGTATAACAGGAGATAAATATCTCAGGGCCTATCGAAGATTAAATACTGAGAGAATGTGTGGCCGCACTCAAACGAACTGTAGTTCAATTGTTTGTAATGTTTCAGTATGAGATCAGGAGTTCGATAAACACGATGTTGGCTTGATAAGGATGACACCAATCTTGCCTTATGCCTAATCGAGATATAGAGACAAAAGGATTATAGGAATAGATTATTCCAGTACAAGTGGGAGATTGTTGGGATAGTGTCCTGAAATCACACTTGTACTCACTCCTGATGATAGTTGTGTGTCGAGATCAAACATTCGTATAATACTGGGCGGTTGCAATGTTTTTCTAGAAGCCTCTTGCAGTCTGTAAGTTGTAGACTTACTACCAAAATTATATGATCCTATAGGGTCACACACCTAAGCAAACTGGAAGCTACGACATGGGAATGATCATTATGGTAATGATCATATTAATGTGCATTGGATGCACATTATAATCGATATAATGGTGTTGTGTCGATCGACACAGCTTGTGTGTCGGTCGACACAGTTCAGAATTTCCGAAAGAGCTTTTAGGGTTGGGACTTAATTAAGTCTGGCCCGTTAAGCATGTTTAGGTCGAATAAAACTTGAGAGTTTCGACCTAAACAAAGAGCCGTCCACTTTTCTTGACAGAAACAGTAGACACACCAGAGAGATTCGAATCCCGTTGATCCGACACTAGCATTCCGTTTCCAGCGAGCGTGCGCGTGTATCTGGTAGAGGCAAGGCATCTGCGTTGCTCCACTGATCTCGTTCACCATTCTCATTCCGCTGCCAGTTCAATGGTAAGAACGAGGTTGGTTTTCATTCAATATATCAAACCCTAGATCCTAGGGGATCCAACACTTACGATCTCGGTAACTTCAACGGGTTTCCACCGTTACCGATATGGTAACTAACCCACGACTCCTAGACGTAGACATGAAATCTAACGACTAGGACACCGTTCTCTGTCCATCGATACGCGGTGACTCAAGTTACCCCAGGCAACCCAAGTTTCCATGCAGTCCGGCCCTAGTACGCGACCCCGTATTCTCCGGACTACACACCTAGCGGCGTCACTCAGTAGGTTAACACCATAACCGGAATCACCAAGATTCGATTAGGCAACTACCCGAGGATCCCATCGGGTCGGAAGTACCAGAACGTATCCAAACACCTAGACTTGCGGGATCTAACGCACCCTAGAGTCCTAGTGCAGAAATGTGAACACACAGACTCGCTTGGACTCTAACAATCAATCTCAATCAATAATCAACAACCAACTCAACACCGTATCCCGCAAGTCTACTCACACACCCACACCACCGCCCTGACTCAGCACCGTATCGAGTCAGAAGCTACGACTTAACCGGTCCCGTGACCAAGTTAAGTATCCACACAGATCGTTCGGCCCAACACCGAAACGATCTAACAGGCCTGCACAGAAAGCTCAACAACAACCATACAACAACACAATCACACAATCACCACACAATCATACCTATTAGGGTTTCTAAAGTCTTTTAACCAATTCATATCCGCTACCTTAGATTAGCGGATTGCTAATCCTTAGACTGCTCACCAATCACATCACTTTCCCTTTTCTTATCCTTTCCTAAGTATCTTTTATTAAATCTCCGATCCGTCGGTTTAGAGTTAGTAGATTACTAAACTCCCCGACGTCTCATCTTTCATTAACTTAATACATTTCTGAAAAGAAAAAGAAAAACATTTTTCTGGTTTGACCTAAATTTCTGAAAAAAAGAAATATGTTTATTTGAAAGAAAAAAAATAATTATGCGCATCCAGGGAATCAAACCCTGGTCAGTACCGTGGGAGGGTACTATGATACCACTACACCAGATGCGCTTGTTTGATGACTTAGCAATGTTAATAGTTATTTAAAAGCTTTATATCAAATCTCTGTCTGTCCAGTCAAAGACCTTGCGCGTTTCAGATTGGCATAATCAACCCCAATCGCGACGACTCCCCCCCCCCACACACCGATCTTCGTCTTCTGAAACCCTAATTGGATCGGTAGGCCATGGAAAAAACCATCAGCATAGGCAGCGCCTCTATAACCTCCACCGTAAGCAGGTCGACTTCCATGGATAAGATCGATCAGGCGGCGAGCTGGGTCAGCACCACCGTCATCTCCGCTTTCTTCGCCTCCCTAGAGCGCTGCGCCTGTGTCAATCTCTCCACCTCCCATGACAATGAAGACGAAGACGGCGAGAAATCCTACCACCGTCCACTTGCTCTCTCTGCCGCGCCTCAATCAAACGACACCGTTTAGTTCCGTTTGTGACCTCTCTGGTAATTAAATCCTATACTGTTTTTGATTCTTCGGCTAGGCTAATCGATGGTGTGGATTTCGCAGCTCTATGGTTTGAAAATATGTCTGCATTATGTATTATGGTAATGGAAATTTCAGGCCTTTTGAATTGTAATTTGTAAATGCCAGACATTGAATTTGTATTTTTAATTTTCTTTTGTTATGATTCTCGAATGCTTATCTATACCTGATCTTACTTGGGTTTGAACTTTGAATGAATACATTTTGAATGTAAGCAAATGCAGTGAAGATCATACTTTTGAAGTTTCTTTTGTGATCAGTTTCTGGATTTGCCCTTTCATTTTCTATCTTTTTGCAACTCAGTGTCACGTTTCATTTGTTTAGTAGAACCAATGATCAGAGATCTAACGAAATGAACCCTATTATTGATAGTGACTCTGCTTAGCACTAGTCTGGCATTTGGTGTGAAAATGTCTGTGTTTAATTTGAATTACTAAATTTTGTTTGCTTAGCTCAATTCCCAAGGATTCTTCCATATAGAGACAATATTTGTTTAAACATCTTTGTCATGTAATAAAAATGGGTAGATTGTCTTTTCTTCGAGTTTCTTGAATATAGATTTTTGAAAGTGGATTCACACCCAAAAAAGCAATATGTTGAATCAACATTGACTCAACATTTGGCGTTTATGTGTTTGGGTGTGTATAATTTCATTTTAGGGTTTATGGAATCAAAGGTATAAAGTTATACTTTTATGTCAAAATGCATCTTAGAATGACAATGTTGTTGCAATGTTACATCATTTATGTTATATCAGGGAAGGTTTAATCTGTGGACGATTTGGCATGCTTCTTCTAATTAAGAAAAGAAGAGTAACGCCTTTATGATGTGTAAGCTTTAACAATAAGCTAGATCTTTAATTCTTAGGCGTGTCCCCTTACTTATTTTTTTTTTTTTGGTCAAGTCCCCTTACTTCTTAAAACATTGAGTTTTGAAATTTTTTTTTTGCTACTTTACGAAAGTGACAGATCTTTTTTGGTTATCTTTCGAAATTTACGAGAGAGTTCAAGATTACAAGTGGCAAAAAACACAGTTTCGGTAAACAAAGCCAGTGGACAAACAAATAACAAATACACAAAAAAGCAAGAGAAACAAGCAAAAGCGTCTTTAACCGAATTAAATTACGCATAAGCGAGACGAAGCTACATGAAACGACCGAAGATCTATTCGATGTACACTGTGAAACACCGATAAAGAGATCTTCTCATCGAGAGCTACATCCAACCTTTTAAACTTCGACTTTATAATCCAACAAAAATAAATACTGGATTTTAATCTAGCAAGAAGATCCTCCAATCCAGAAACGAAAGTGACGTTCTATCTTGATATTTGCTGATAAGTTTGTAACTTCGTATTGTAATTGTCCTTTCTTTGGAAACTAGTGCTTTTTATAAGAAAGATCCTAAATCAACAAAAGCTTATGAAAAAAAAATCTAATCGTTCTCCTACTAAGACAACCATTCACACTAATCCACCTGAGTCAGCGCCAGAGGGTCTAGTGCAATGTTTTAAAACACGGACCGAACCAACGGTTAGACTCAATTCAACCACAAACCGGATGATCAGCCAAGTTGGGTTAATGAAAAACCTAAAAAATAATTGAATCGATTAAAAATCTATATCAAACCGGTCAAAACCCAAAATATCAAATCAGTTGACCCGGATTTAACCATTACACATCAAAATTATCAAAAAATTATCTATTTTAGAGATTTTTTTTCTATTTTCAATTTCTAATAACCGATATTATAGTTTTCTTTTAACAATTTGGATCTTTAGATTTATACTATTTTATAGTTATATTTTAGTTTTACAATTTCTTTACAAACTAGAAACCAGAAATCAAACTTAGATTGGTTTTCTCATAAGTTTATATTGATTGGTATGAAAAAATTGACACAACATTTTAAAAAATGATAAGCCAATAATTTTTATAAGATATTAAGAATCATAACTGATTTTAAATAGTCCCATAAAATCACAAAAACAAAACTTTAACTTATTAGTTTGAATAAAATATTGATAATTTGTTTTTAAAACATTTTTATGATTATTTGTGTATTTATTACAAAAGTTATATATATTTATTTGGACAACTTATATTCGAAGATTTTTTTTATAAATAGAGAAACGATTACACTAATATTTTGTTTGAAAATATCATCGAATCCGATTATACCATATTGACTTCCGATTCAAAAAATTTCTCAGTCTGATTGCCGGTCCGGTTTTAAAAATATTGGTGTAGTGGTATATACGTCCAAATTGGACTCCTCTTTCCTTTGTCGTATACGTATTAAGGTTTCTCAAAACCACAAGCTTTGAAAGATGACATGTGTCATCTATCAATTTATATTTGTCTTTATTTTTCTATCTCCATTTTATTGATTGTTATTTATTTAAAACAAAAATGATGGTTAAATATGAATGTATAATCTAAAATAACCAAATAAAAATAATATTTTAATTTTCAGTTACAAACTTTATCGCTAATATCAAATAAAATAGTTACACTACAACACAATTTATTTTATTATAAAAATGATATGTTACTTCAAACAATTTCTAATGTATAAAATATATGTTTATTTGATGGAAAAATATTTGTTTCTAAATTTTAATGTTAAATATATAATAAAGTAAGGTTTCTCAAAACCACAAGCTTTGAGAGGATGAAATGTGTCTTATATGAATTTACACTTGCTTTTATTTTTCTCTCTATTTTATTTGTTGTTATTTATTTAAAACAAAAACAATGATTGTTAAATATGAATGTATAATTTAAAATAACCAAAATAAACTAATATTTTAGTTTTCTGTTACAAAATTTATCACTAATATCAAATAAAATAGTTACAGTACAACACAAGTAATATTGTTTATCAAAAAGTTATATGATAATTTAAACAGTTTTCAATGTATAAAAAATATGTTTATTTGATGGAAAAGATATGTGTTTCTAAATTTTAATGTTAAAAGTTTATATAATAAAGTAAGGTTCTCCTTAACACAAGTCATAAGAGATTGTCATGTGTCACTTAAATTTTTATTTTTATTTTAATCACTAACAATTACTGAATTAATTTATCTCATACTCATTAATTAATTTTAAATTCATAAATATTTTTAAGATAGTATATTACATTTTGATTATAACTAAAATGAGATGTCAATGAAAATAAAATGTAAACATATTATCTAATAGAAATGGAGTTAATTTTATTATTAATTTTGGACATATTGTTATATAAGGATTGTAATCTAGAAAGTGAGAATTACATTGTTTATGTAATTCTCCTAAACACAAGTCATGAAAGATTGTCATGTGTCACCCAAATTTTAAATTTTAAATTTTATTTTAATCTCTAACACCTAATGTACTCAGTTATTTCTTACATATTAACCAATTTTACATTGATAAATATTTTTCGAGATAGTATAGTACATTTTTACCATCATTAAGAAGAGAATTCAATGAAAATACAGTCTAAACATATTATCTAATATAATATAGTGAAAGTTTTCCAGAATATTTTTCTTATCCTACATAGTAATATTTTCTGTTTTCTGCCATATATTTCACGTAATTTTAATTATTTTCTCTATCCTATTTTCCAAATAATAAAAAATTGAAATTGTTTCTTATTATTACTTTTAGACATATAGTTAGATAATGATTATTATATAAAATAAAATACGTTTCTATTTTTAAAAAAGATAAATAATTAAAATATTAACTTGTAAGTTTAATACAATTCAGATAACTAAAGTTAAATTTGTTTAAAAAATCATAAAATATATAACTAAATCATTTAAAATGCTAAAACTAAGAATATTATATTTTATTTTATTTTAATAAATTAATTCTCGTAGTAAAAATATATATGTATTTACAAAATAGCATAACAATTTAATTATTTTAACTATAAATGATCAATTAAAATTATTTACTATATATTTACATAAAAATGCTTTATTTTTACTTATATTAATTTCTAATCCAAGTTTAATACAATTCATATAACTAAAGTTAATTTGCTTTGAAAATCATAAAACATATAACTGAATATTTTAAAATGTTAAAATAAGAGTATTGTATTTTGATTTTAGTAAATTAATTCTCTTAGTAAAAAATATATATGCATTTACAAAATAGCAAAACAATTTAATTATTTTAACTCTAAATAATCTATTAAAAATATGTACTATATATTTACTTAAAAAATGCTTTATTTTTACTTATATCAATGGGATTAATCCACACAACGCGATGGATGAGGTTAAATTAATTACCAAAACTTCGACTAGATTCAGTTTATGTTACAGTCTCTCTTGATTAGTTTCATAATAATTTAATGCAGGCATCCTCTTATTTTCACAACGATGGCTACAACATCAATTGTTCATGTTGATCTAATTGTCTTTCTTCTCAAGGTTTCTCTTACTTTCTTGATCATACTCTATATCAGTTATGGTTCAAGATTGTAACAATAATATACTCTATTGTTCATGTAGATGGAACTCGATATAGCGTTCATGATGGAGATTACTGGGGATAAAAACGGTTCAGAGCGTTTCGTGAAAGCGTTAGAAGCGAGAGAGAAAGCGTTTGAAACCGTGTTTTGGAACGAGAAAGAAGGGTAGTGGCTAGATTACTGGCTTTCCTCCAATGGGGATGTAACACTACAAGAAAACATCAAATTTGCCACTTTATTTTGCCACTTTGCGATTAGTGACAAAATTTTGTAACCAATTAGTGACATTTGTGCGACTAACTAAGCCACTAAATTTTAAGCGTGGCATATTTACGACTAAGCCACCACTAAATTACATTGTTGCATTTTAGTCATATAATTGTCACTTTTTTGTTACTCTTTAACAACTAATCATTTTAGTCACAAATAAATGGCAAATAAAGTCACACATTTGTGACTAAAACTGTAAAATGCAAATAGTAGTGGTATTGTAGTGGCAAAATAGCGATTAAGTATCTAGTGGCAAAAAAAAACGCTATTTTGTCACTAATTTGCAGTGTTCTAAAAATCGGTCTAGGCGGGGCCTAGACGCTAGGCGGTCTTTGACCGTGGCGATTTCCTCCTAGGCGTTCGAATTAGGTGTTTATGTTATTAAGCGGATTTAGGCGGATCTAGGCGGTCCTAGGCGGGTCTAGGCGGGTCTAGGCGGTCCTAGGCGGCTACACACAATCTTTAACCAATTATCATTTGATTTTTAATTTTCATGTTTGTTTCGGTATAATTTTAAAATTTTATTACATATAACTAAATTTATAAGTTCTTACTTCATAAATTAATGGTTATCAATAAAAAAAATATTGTAAATTTAACAGATTTGATAGTAAATGTCGTGTGCTGATAAATTTAGCTAATATTCTTTTTGTTATTTCGATGTACTTTGTGTTTTAATCTATTTTTTAGACTAAGAATATTTGAATTATATAACATATATTATATAATATATCTAATATATATTTTTTTCTTTTATAAATTCATATACCGCCTAGGCGCCGACTAGGCCCCGACTAGGCGTTCTAGGCGCTAGGCGGTGGGTCACAAAAGGTTTGTATGTATGGAATCGAGAATCTAAATTCCTAATCCCCAAACCCAAAAAATTCAACCCTAATTCCTAAACCCTAAACCCTAAACCCAAAACCTACCCTAAACCTAAAAACTAAACCCTAAATCCAAACCCCTAAACCTAAAAACTAATCCCTAAACCCTAAGCCATAAATCCAAAAACTAAACCCTAATTCTTACATTCTAAACCCTTAACCCAAAAATTAAATCCTAAATCTTAAACCCTAAACTAAAAAAACTAAACCCTAATCCCCATAAACCTAAAAACTAAACTCTAATTAAAGATATTGTAGTTGATCGTTTGACTAATACAATAAACCAATAGAAATATAGATTTTGATATTCGAGATTCTGAAATGCTAGATAAATTTCAGTGTAGTGTAATTTATCAGATGATGATAATAATATTTTTAGTAATATTTAATTATGTTTTATAAAATAAAATGTGTTTAATTTATATGTTTTGAACAAGCTTTTGGATAATTATGTTTTAGTTAGGTGTAAAATATTTTGGCTCTAACTCCCACCTCCCCCCCCCCCCCCCCCCCCCCCCCTCCCCCCGCCCCCAAAAAATTCGTTTTGGCGAAAATGTTTTTGGCTCTAACTTTTCCCCCCAATCGTTATTATTTTAATTTTTTAATTATTTTTTTCCTAACCTCGAGTGTATCGAAATCTCTTTTTTTTTGTTTGGGGTCAAAATCTCTTCTATCCTCGAATCCTAACCCGAAATCTCTCTCCTTCTATCTTTGAGCTGAAAATACAAAATTCTCTCTTGAAAATCATTCAAACTCTCACGACTTTTCCAAGCTTCAAGGTTGCATGATGGCCGGCGTCGGTAGATCTACGGCGGGACGGTTAGAAAAATCGGAACACGCGTGACTCAACCAGTGTCGGGAGGGTTTAAAAATTCGCATTCTTCACCGTCAGTGGTTCAAGCTCTCCTGAAGCAGTACAGATTCCCTCCACGGCAACCAAGTCCAGACCCTTCACCACCGCGTAATAAGCCTCAGTCGCCACCGACTCTAAACCCTCCGCAGCCACCACGTCCGAACCCACCACCGCCACATCATACAAACCCTCCACCACCACGCCGTGAAAACCCTCCACTACCACGCCGTGAAGACCGGCCACCCAGACGGACCTTGAAGAGCCACCGCGTCCAAACCCTAAACAACCACTGTCTGGTTACGACAATGAGGCGGAGGATGACGATGCCGCTTCATGTGTATGATGATGAGGAAGATGCTCAGGCCAATTATTATGAAGCTTCTGAAGTTCCATCTCCACCGCCGCTTAGCTATGAAGAAGAGCAGATAGTTCTGAAAGCTCTACTTGACTCACAGGGTCGGGAAGATTATCTCACAA
The DNA here is from genome assembly GCA_030180135.1 of Orychophragmus violaceus. Lineage (NCBI taxonomy): Eukaryota > Viridiplantae > Streptophyta > Magnoliopsida > Brassicales > Brassicaceae > Orychophragmus > Orychophragmus violaceus. The sequence continues at coordinate 84,489,103 of CM058230.1, read as the reverse complement.
CCTTCTCTATCACACCGAAGGGGAAAACAACTTAGTAATCTCTGTCTCTGTCTCCTGTTATTAACAGAATTTTAGAAAACAACTTGGAATATAATATAAGTCATTATTTGATCTGTCTCCTGCTATGGTGTATGAATGGAATGTATTTATTTCATTTTATGAATCGGTTGAATGTCAGGAGATCTCAAAAACAACCAGTTTGGACCAAAGATACTTTGTGGAAACAATTGACTGCTGAATGGAACACGGAACCAGCACAGAAGAAGAGTAAAAGAGCATCAAACTCTCGGAATTCCCCTCGTAGCGGTCTTGAACCACACAAGCACGTGTCTGGCCAAAATTCAGCCATACAAGTTGAAGATGAAATGGTAAGTTGAACTTGTAACTAGTTATTATTGTAATTTGTGACTTATAATTCTGTTAACTAGGCAACGTGTCTGCTAGATTGTGAAGTCGAGAAGGAGCTTTCTGAAACTCCCAATGGTCCTTCCCCTCCTCCAGAGCTTAGCCTAGAAGAGTCCAATGCTTTATTCCTAAAGGTAAGACTCTTAATATGTTGAATCTTTTGAAAATCTGTCATTGGTTTTGACTCTTATCTTTTTTTTTTTTTTTTTTTTTTTTTTTTTTTTGACATCAAAAGCTCCAATTTATTAAGAATTCGGTGTTCGACTTTCCTCAAGAGAAAACCAATCGGGAACCGATGAACTTACATGGGAAAATAAAAGGCCACGTGCTCTAGCTTTTTTAGCAAGACTATCAGCACGGGTATTAAACTTTCTACTAACATACTTAATACAAAAACTAGGAAAGAAAATCTTAAGAGCACGGAAGTCTTCCAATTCCGACGAGAAAGAGGGCCACTCCATTGGATTCTCGAGCATACTAATGAGTTCCACACAATCCGAGAAAAAGCAAGCGATAGTCAGCTGAAGTTTCTGAAGACACTGCATAGCCCAGAGGAGGGCTTCGAGCTCGGCATGAAGGGAAGGAAGACTTCTTCTGGATCCCTTAAGACCCAAATGCACAATCTCAAGTCCTTGCTGGACGATCCACCCTTGTCCGCTTATCGAATCCGATTCAACCCAAGAACCATCAATGAAGCATGAGAGACATACTCGTGAAAGGGTAATAGATGAGGAAATCCTTTGCGAGGAATTTGTGAGAAGATTCTCATCTTCCTCCGTATTAGCCTTTCGCCATGCTTCTTCTTCAAGTATAGCTTTCTCTAGAGTCAGTCTAGGATCTTCATTAAAATTCTCAAATACTTTCCTATTGCGAGCCTTCCAAATAAACCACATAAGCCATGGAAAGAAGCTTATGGAATCCTCAGAATCCATCATCTCTTTCGCTCTCCAAAAGAGGAAGTCCATATTAGTAAACACTGAAGAGGATGGAAAGATATGAGCGGCAGATGGAATAGGCGAAAGTGCCCACGCTTGACGAGCTGGGGGGCATTCAAAGATAGCATGGTTAATAGTCTCTTTCTCTGCACCACATCTGGGGCAAGTGGAATCTCTGCCAATATGGCGATATGTAAGAGAGAAACAAGTGGGTAAGAAACCCGACAAGCATTGCCACACGAAATGTTGAATTTTCCGAGTGGTTTTTAACTTCCAAACTTGCGCCGTAAGTACCGTAGTACTTGGTCCCTGAGAAGGGGGTTCGCAAGCCGGGCGAGAGAGAGCTCTCGCGGCCCAATAACCGGTTTTTACGGTGTAGTTTCCGGATTTGGTATAGGTCCAACAATAACTATCTCTCGAGACTAACTTGCTCGGATGTAAGCCCAAAATGAGGGAGATGTCTTCTGGTGGAAAGAGCTCTCGAAGACGGTCTACTTTCCATTGTTTTGTTTCAAAATTAATAAGTGAATTCACATATAAATGTGGATCAGTCTCATTATTGATACTTCTCGGTGCACGAGCCGGACAGTCGGGAATCCAAGGTTCACTCCAAACTCTAGTGCCGAATCCCGATCCTATAGTCTTCCTTAAACCTGATACCAGTAAGGGTTTAGCTGCCATCAAACTTCTCCAACCGTAAGAGGGTCTATTTGAGACTTGTATCTCTAAAGGGCTTGAGTACTTGAAATATCGCCCTTTTAGGATTCTACTCAGAAGTGAGTCTGGAAATTTGAGAATTCTCCAAAGTTGTTTCGCAAGAAGAGCTAGATTTTGTTCTTCCAATGCTCGGAATCCTAGGCCTCCTTCAGAGGTTGGGCAACATAGTTTATCCCATGCCACCCAATGGATACCCTTACTATTAGCATTGGAGCTCCACCAATAATTGGAAATTACACTCCTTAGTTTGGAACATACCGATTTCGGTAGAAGATAACACGACATCACATAATTCGGAACCGCTTGGGCTTGTGATTTAATAAGAACTTCTTTGCCTCCCCGAGACAAGAATTTTGAGGACCAAGTACTAGCCCGGTTTTGCACTCTATCTCTAACAAAGGCAAAGGTTTGCGCCTTCGAGCCATTGATCTGCTCTGGTAAACCGAGATATGAACCCATCCCTCCTTCTTGAGAAATACCGATGATTCTTTTGATTTCACCTTTCCTTTCGTGAGGGACATCATTACCGAACATGATTGAAGACTTAGAGAAGTTAATTTGCTGTCCAGAAGCTTCTCCGTATGTTCTAATGATGTCTATAAGCTCCTTACTCTCTTGTATTTCCGCTCTACAGAAGAATAGACTATCATCAGCAAAGAGAAGATGTGACGTCGGAGGGCTGGCTCTAGCTACCCGAAGTCCCTGGATCCTCCCATTCATCTCCGCTTTTCGGATAAGAGAAATAAGGCCTTCGGTGCATAAGACAAAGAGGAATGGGGAAATAGGGTCGCCTTGGCGTATATCACGGGATGGTCTAATATGTCCACTAGGCACTCCATTGAGGAGGATGCGGTATGAGACTGTAGTCACACAATACATAATCCAACCAATCCATTTTGGGTCAAAACCCAAATGTCTCATAATAGAGGAGAGGTATGACCATTCGACTCTATCATAAGCCTTACTCATGTCGGTTTTAATGGCCATGAATTTTTTACGACATGAGGGATTAGATCGGAGTGCATGAAAATTCTCTTGTGCTATAAGGATATTATCTGTAATTAGTCTCCCTGCTACAAAGGCAGATTGGGTCTCGGAAATTAATTCCGGAAGGATCTTCTTTAATCTCAAGCTCAAGATCTTTGATATGATTTTATAGCTCACATTGCAGAGGCTGATTGGACGAAAACCTGTCATTTCCCTAGGTTTATCTCCTTTCGGGATCAAGCAGATATTTGTCTCATTCAATCTTGGATCAAAAGATCCATTCGAGAAGAAATCCATAATAGACTGAGTTAGTTCTGGACCCACCACATCCCAGAACTTTTGGTAGAATAATGCCGTCATTCCATCTGGACCAGGAGTCTTACTAGGATTTAATGAGAATAATGCCTTTCTAATTTCTTCACTCGATGGATTCCGAGTTAACTCGGCATTCATAATAGGAGTGACAATCTCAGGAATGTCCTGGAATAGAGGGTTCGGATCGCCAACAGAAGAAGATGTGAAGAGAGCATCGAAATATCCTACTGCAACTCTCTCAATTCCTTCCTCATCGTCTACCCAACATCCATTAGAGTCTAACAGTCCTAGAATTCTATTTCTTGCTCTCCTTTGTTTTGTGATGGCTTGGAAAAATTTGGTGAAGTTATCTCCGAACCGAAGCCAAGTCGTCCTACTTTTCTGTTCCCAAAAGGCTTCTTCCTCCTTATAGGCTGCCAATAGCTCACCTTTCAATACAAGAATTTCCTCCGTAGAGATAGTCTCATCGGTATGTGCAAGATCAATCTTATCTTGTAATTCTTTAATAAGAATTTCAGAATTTGTTTGAGTACTTTTCTTCCACACCGAGATCGATTTTCGGTAGTTTTGAATGCAGCCTGAAAGGGATTTTTGGCCTCTAGGAAGCGCAGTTCTCCAACCGTCTGTAATGGCTTCCTTTAGTCCCGGTTTACCTATCCAACGCTTATCAAATAAGAAGCCGCGTCTCTTCTTCTCGGGCTTATTTAGGATAGAGGCAAGGAGGGGCCTGTGGTCCGAACCCCACATCTTAAGATACTCCACATTAGTATGGGAAAAGATATTATGCCATTCTTCATTGCCTAAAGCCCTATCTAACCGGCATTTCACTAAGCCTTTCCTTCTCCGACCAATCCATGATAGGGGATCACCTTGATACGGGAATTCAAGAAAACCACAACACTCTATCATGGCTCTAAAGGGGAGAAATGAGGCTTCTGATCTCTTCTTACCACCACTCTTCTCATGGTTCCCTATAATTTCGTTAAAGTCTCCTATAATAAACCATGGTCCTGTACGGGAAATACCTATACGAGTAAGTCTTTCCCAAACATATCCTCGATATTTTACTACCGGATCACCATAAATAAAGGTCATAAAGACCCGGTTCCCATCAATAATAGTCTCAATATCAATCAAACGATTATCGAGACATAATATCTTAACCGGGAAATCTTTAGAATGAAAAAGAGCAAGACCTCCACTATAACCTCTCGGATTCACAGTGTGGAGGTTATCAAACCCTAAAGATACTTGCAAATTTTGCAGAAAAGGATGATCGTTCTTAGTTTCGGATAAAAACATAAAACCTGGAGAATACATTTTACACATCTCCTCCAGTCGGCGGGTGGTAGATTCCGCTCCCGCCCCTTGACAGTTCCAAGCAATGGTCCTCATATGCGAGGACTGGGTGGGTTCTGGGACCCCACCAGACCTATGAAGACAATTAAATGTTTAGAAACTTTAGAAACACGAAACTTGTCAGAACGAATCGCCTCAATACGAGGGAAGTCAAGAAGGACCCGAAAAATTAATTCGGAAGAAAAAATCGGAAACTTCTTCAAAAGCGCTTGAGAATCCTTACATAAGATCAGAGCTTCTACAGCTCTATTGATAATACAAACGGCTAACTCGGTGGATAAACTAGAGATCAAAGTGCTTAGAGAAATCACGCTACATATCTTCAATAATCTCTCCGAAAAGGAGAAAAGTAGTGAGAGTGATCTCTCCATTAAAAAAAGGATTGGTCTCTCCATAAAGGAGGAAATTAATATACTCAATAATCCGAATGTAGTTAAGAAACTCATTGGGAAGCCAAATATCTCCCAGTCCAAAAGTTTCTGATATAAATTGATGAATGCGTTAAGATTTCCCCAGTTGGTTGGGAGTTCTTGGATTTGGCACACACTGTTAAACCGGTCAAAGACGATGAGTACGATGAGATTGCTTGATGGGCTCCAGATAGTCGAAAGTACTTGGAATTGGCTCATGGAAGAACCATCTCGGCTTGAGCCCATTAAGGGACTGTGCCGGAAAACTAAAATCCCCGATTCCAAAAGCTCCGGTGAAGCTTCAGATCCAGTGATGATAGTAACAAGACTAGGCCTTAAGCGCCTGGAAATTGAGGCAAAACCCAAACAAAGATAAACATGAGTCAGTCCCACTCCTGTAGCACGACGGGGAAGGATACGGTAGAGCTCGGAGGAGGAGGTGGTTGAGTCTATGGGGAGACGGAATGGAGTGGTCGGTGGAGTGAAACCTTGAGATATTGTGGCGGAGGCGGGAGATTCCGCGAGAAATCCCGACCCAGGAGATGTGGACATTGTTCTTCGGGAGTGACCCGAGAGGAAGGATGAGATGGCAGAGTACCGTAGGCAAGCCAAGACTCTCACTGGTGGAGATGCTTCAGTCAGCGGTGGAGTTACGGTCGAGAAACACACCAGACCACATAAGTAAGTTGATAGAGAAGTAGAGACGCCATATCTGCAACTCAAAAGGCTCGCCAGTGAGAATGGATTTGCGAACGCCGGAAGAAGAGGATAGAGCAACGGATGGTACGGAACGGCGGATGCCAAGGGAGGAGAAGGTAGATCTGGTGGATCCGGAACCTCCAGCAGCCTCCGCATATGAGGTGAGGTCATCGGAGAGATCCGCGAGCAACGGTGGAGGGGTGGGAGATGCGGATCTGGTTTTCTTGTCACCAGTGGAATAAGAGCACAACAGGTAAAGAACTCGCCGACTACCATGATTGAACGCAGCTGTGGGTTCGGGAGGTTGAGTAGGAGAATAAGCCTTAAAGAGAGTTCTCGTCGGGGACGCAACACCGACGGAAGTTGAGGATTAGGAAACAAAGGCAGCTCTGATGGCAGGAAAAGCTTCCGCAGAGTATGAGAGTAGAGCTCGGCTTGAATCACCGGAGATGGTGGAACATGGAGATTCTCAGATGTTTCAAACACCCGAATACAGGGGAAGAGGTTTTCAAAGAGGAACAAAAAGTTGGATCGTCGCTTCATGGAAATCTTCCGGAGCAGCAAGCGAAGGCTTGAACGAGAACTTTCCATTAATTACATTTTACTTAATTGAACAGACAATCTCTCTGTTTTGACTCTTATCAAGCTTAACTAGTAATAAAGTGTTTAGCTTGACTAGTAATAAAGTGTTAAGCTCAAATCAAACAAAAACAATTAAGGTCAGAACAAATAATCAAGCTCATACTACAAATCATCAACTGGTTATATAAGCAAGTGTTTTGACTCTTATCAAGCTTAACACTTGCTTATATAACCAGTTGATGATTTGTAGTATGAGCTTGATTATTTGTTCTGACCTTAATTGTTTTTGTTTGATTTGAGCTTAACACTTTATTACTAGTCAAGCTAAACACTTTTTACTAGTATTGTTTGTTTTTCTGATTTGATTCATAGACTGAGCTTGATTCTTTGTTCTGAGATTAATCCTATATTTTCTAACTTCATTTTCAGGGCGTGAGGGGATGTAATTTTGGTCTTGGTAGTCTTGAAGAAACTCATGTCAATGGAAAGCGAAAAGTATTGCCGGGTAGTGCATCATCTTCTTTTGCGGCAATTTAAAGCTGCTCAACGTCAGATTCAAGAACTAACTGCTGACAGTGTCCTCCGTGAGATGGATCAATCTCCCCGAGATGCCGAGTCAGCACGAGTTATCCCAGCAGCAAAAGAAACTCGATTACTTGGGGGGGGGGGGGGGGGGGGAGATCGCAAGTTACTTGCGTTAGAAAGATCCAAGTTTTCTTGTGTATTTGAGTTACATCCTCAGACTGCCGAAGCTTCTTTCGACAGTGACCAACACTCTGGAACCAAGTAGGACAATCTCTTCAGTCCATTAGCAGGTTAACACATACTCTTTAACTCCTACGTTCTCGTAATTGGAAAACTTGTTCCACATAAGTTCTCGGGCAATGTATCTGTTTAGCTCTAATTAAGTTGTAGTGTAAGTTATAGGACATGCTTCACGTACCACTTTCCCTTTCATGCATGTGTTAAATGAATGTTGTCATGTAATTAAGTCAAAAATGTAAGTCCAATGTTTTTTTTCAATGGCTTTTTTTGTAAACAATTCTAATATCTATGTTATTTTTTGTTTAAGTACTTACTTTGAACTTGAAATTCCAAAGCTTTGTATTACATTCTGAAAATTATAAATCAAATCAACAAAAACTATTTTTGCTGATAATAATCTCAAATTAGTTGCAAAATAAAGAAAGTTATGCATATCAATTTAGCCTAAAATTAGTAGCAATTTGCAGTCTCATTATAGTAGCAAAATAATACAAATGTAAAGTCTCATTCTAGTGGCAAAATTTGCTATTAAAATGCAACTACAATTTTGCCACTAAAATGTAACTAAATATTTGCCACTACTTTGCTACCTATACAAAGCCTAGTTATAACGTTGTAACAACGACGCAAAAACGTAGCTATAATGTCGCAATAACGTGGCAAATGAATCGTAACCTAGTGGCAAATAGGTAGCTCTTTTACAACTATTTTATTGATGGTGAAACAGTCGCAAATTTGCGACTCATGAGCAACGACGTGAATTTGCGACGCATGCTTTTTTCACGACCGTTACAGTAGCAAATGAGTTTCAAAATCTAGATTTGCCACTAACTTGCCACTAATGTCGTAGTAACAAAACTAATGTTTTCTTGTAGTGTAAGTTACTGAATCTTTTGTTACATTTTCGAGTTTCTGATGGTTTTCAAACATTGCGAGCTCGTTTGTGTTTTCAGGAACCTGAGACATGGAAAGCTGAGAACCCGAACAACAATGTTTTTGCATCTAATTTTGCTCCAATATGGATTCATTCCTTCCATTCAGGTAAAACTATGTCTACCTGTTTATATATGCACACATGTTTGTACATGAATGTTTTATCTTGTACATGTAGATGAAAATCTTGTCAAGAAAGTAGTGAAGGCTCTTGAAAACTCAGGGCTCATTGCTCCTGCTAGGATCTTAACCTCTTTGACAAACTCAGGACAACAACAGTGGTATGTGAAACTTTTGGTTCAAGTAATTCACTTTGCATCTTTAAACTACTTGAATGCTGAGATTTGGTTGCAATGTATAACAGGGATTGGCCGAATGGATGGGCTCCGCAACAAGATATGATTGTTACAAGGTTCACGAGATCGGGTATTAAGGAAGCGAAAGAGATAGCAGAGGAGATTGAAAGGAGATGGATCAGAAGCAGCTTATCATGTTTACAAGACAAGTGGGAAGATTCATGAGAAGCTCGATGTTTCAGAGTTTGGTAAATATGGTGGTGGAGGAGATTATATAAAGTTTTTTCTTCAACTTCTTTTAGTTAGTGTGCTTTCAGGGGAGGATTTTTTCAACTTTGTTGACATTTTTTTGATGTTGCAAAAATTTACTGACAGGTTTTGGGTGGTCAAACGGAGTTATATTGGCATTCTTGGAGGAGTTTGGATGGCCCTCTAATCTCAGCATTGAACTCTAGATTTTCTACTTTTTAGAAAACATTAAATAAGGAATTATACCAACTTTTATTTTACCAAAATTTAATAATAGTGGTAAATCTGATCGTAGCCAAGCCAATGGCGGAACTAGCTACTTAGCAAGTGTGGCATTTGACCCATGTGAATTTCTAGCTAACAAAGAAATGTATATGTATTTTGAATAAAATATGGTGAAATATATATAGAAAATAGTTTGTTGACCCCTATAAAATATATATGTTATCAAATTGACCTCCTTAACATGTTTTGCTGCATCCGCCACTGATAGTAGTTTCTTTATTTATGGATCTTTTGGGGTTTCTATCAGAATATTTTTTTCTGAAAAAATCTCAAGCTGGTGACATATCTATTACCAAACATCATTACTAACTTATGGTCGATTTCAATTTGGTTATATAATTTTAAATCGAAGAACTAAGTAAAATATTACACGAATTGGAGAGCTATGACATTCAATACAATATAATCAAAAGATTCAAAATAAACATACAATTGAATGTTTGCGTCGAATAGTGTAGACTAAACCGATTTATTTTTTATATGAACAACAATTTACTGTAGATTAAATTTACTTCTTCATAAAATTGGTCCATGATTGGTTCAAAGAAATCAGTTTGCATACTGCTTAGTTTGTTCAATCTATTACACAACTTATGGCAAAAAATATGTACTATACAGAATAGATGAATGGTATGAATTAGCCAAAATTTTATGTATAATAAGCATCTAGGAGTACATGGGAAACCTGGTGGCTTCAGTTGGTTAACAGGTGGGAATAAGATGACAAAATGCTTTGTTTTCAATTAATCTTTATTTAAAAGTGAATTAACCCATTCGTAATATATTATCTGCCTAAACCACTTGGATAGATTCTTTGAATGATGGACAAACTAACTTTTCTTTTGGTATCCTTGAAAAGCAAAATATATCAAATTTATTTCCTCCAATGTCACAATTTGATATTCAAAATAAAAACCCGATAACAGATATATTCACATTTTAGTCATTTTCAGCCTCTTTTTATGTCATGTTCTTATTACAAATTGCATATATTCATGTTAATTTCTTGAACTTTTTTGCATTTAAAATTTAGATATATTTAGAGTTAGGCTTTGCAATTTTAGTGTTTTTGAAAGTGTTTTATCTTATATTGTGTAGGATCTTGGATGTTTACAAGGGAAATTGCAAGGAGTTGAAATTGGAATGAGTTTTATGATTTAAAGAAAACAAAGAAGCAAAGTCAACAATGGTGTGCTGATTGTAAGCAAGAGTCAACCATGGTGGGATTCTAACAACAAATCATCACTTGAACAAAGCTTTCACAACAAGACCTCACGTGGACCAAGCCCACTATCAACAAAACAAAAGCCCAGGCCTGATCACGTAGACGACCCTTCCCCGTGCGTTAAAATTCAGTGACGCACATGCTTCCATCATGTTGACTATATCGGCTTACTACACCCGATATAGTACATGCAGACTTGGGCCAGAGATTTTATCGGGTTAGCTCCATCGACGTAACGAAGCCGATATGTCTCATGCTTTTCCATCGGCCAAGTCATATCGACATGATGTGACCGATATGATTCCACGATCACTTGATGAATTTTGGACAGAGGTTTTATCGATGTAGAGCCATCGGTTTGATTCAATCGATAGAGCCCATTTTTGAACCAATTTATTACGAAAATGCCACTGAGGGCTGAGACCTATAAACATGTATTTAGACTTATTTTGAGGGATCTATCTTCTTCCTTGTATTTTCTTTCACCCCTTTTAATCTAAAATATTTTGTAAATTTTTATTTTATGTCTTAGTCAAATATTGTTATCTCTTTAATTTATTTTTTCTAATTATGATTTCCATTATTTTCCTATGGATTTTGATGAGATGAATATGATTAGTGAGTACTTTTTGGGTTTTGAGATGAGGTAGAATAAGATTTGATTAGAGATGATCTAAGGGTGTTTAGTGCTTAATTTTTATTAATCATTTTCTATTAAGTTGTTCTCTATGCTATGTTGCAAGAAATTATTGAATCTAGACATTATACTTTTCCTTGCCCACAAGTTGTTTGATGAAATGCTTGTTAGAACCTAATTAGATATTTTGCATGCTTAGCCAATGAAAATTGATGTCTAAGGTGTTTAATAGTCAAATGAATTTGTCTTTCATGCTTAATTGATTCTTGATCACAATTGATAGATTGTTCTTGATTAGGAATTGATTAAAGTGATCTTTGCTTAGAGATATAACTGATCTAATGTTTTGAATTCTAGACTAGTATTAAAGCTTGCTTGAATGGTTAAATGGTTGATAATGAATGCATGCTATCTTGGATTTGATATTGAAAAATGGATTAATTCTTGATTAGCATAGAGTTAGTTGTATGAGAATACGTTAGGGAGGCAGCGATTCTCTCTTGGTACCCGATTCAGAACGATATTTGAAGGAGAAGAATCTCCTGAGAGGATGTAAGATTCCTTTTTTCTTTGCTTCTGATCATTAATTCAGTGATCTTGATTCTGAATTGTTGAGTTTCTTCAGATTTACGGGTACTATTTTGGGAATTGGAGATCTATCTTCACAATGGAAAGCTTCTAAATGGAGATCATTGCAGGTTCAGTTGCTCCATAACCACCATACTTCAAGTTTTGTGGTTAATTTGTACCCCTTCTTAAGTTCTACTTTAAAAACAAGAACAAATCAACTTTAGAATTGATTGGTTTAGCTAAATTTGTTGTTTTGGTATCCAGTAAAATTCAGATCATGATAAGTTATTTTTTAACAATGTCCTCTAAAGAAACAAAGAATTATAATCGGATTTATGTCATTCTATTTGGCTATAAATTTATCTTGACCAACAACCAGCAACTAACCCCAAAATATAACCAGACACCATGGAACGAATTCAACTTTGTGAAAGATGAAGCTGATGGTTAAGCTGCTTCAAAGGACGGGGGAGCTATATGCGTCAAAGGACCGGAAATCTATAGCTCCTTTGACGCATATAGCCAAATCCAATGCTGTATTCATAAAAAGTTAGTTTTTTTTTTAAAGTTAGTTATACAGAGTTAGGGTTTATTGATTTAAAATACTTAGTGTTACATCTAAATACCTATAATAATAATCCTATACTAAACGATTTATTGATCACAAAACATGAAAAGATGAAGATAAGGACATACCTTACGCCATTGACAGCCATGTCATTGCCACAACCACACCCCATGGAGGGTATGGTGGCATGGAGGTATCCGCTATGCGCCATAGGTGCCATGGCGGGCCTATTTAAGACACAGTACATGAAAGTGAGAGACTCGAACTTCTTACTCTACGTTTAATATACAAGCAAAAAGGATAGCTAAATAATGATGGTCTTGAGATCCATCATTGACACGTTTTTTAAGGCTTTGTACCATTCTATTTCGATGTAATATGTGACCATTACAAAAATTTACAACATGTTGGATGGTGAAGCGAAACAGACATCACTTCGTAAGCTATTTGACCGAATGGTTCAAGAGGGCTATGTGGAAGAATCTAGCAAATGCATTCCAGGTTTGTTGTCTCAGTTCAGACCCTTCTCTTTTAAGTTTTGTTGGTCATAAGGCTACTTCAATGATGAAATGTGTATATACAGGGGAGCGAGTAATTAACTCAATTCTAACCGAAAAGAAGCTAAATGAAGTCAGAAAGTTCTTGGCACAAATGATGATATGGTAATTCTTCAAGACTTTTGAATAAATCCTTGGAAGGGTTTTCTACTGTGAATGGTTTTACATGATATCGATGTTGACGAAACTGTAAACAAGACCAACGGCCAAGATGCCCAACATATGTTATAGCTACTGTTTTCTAAATGTTGGATATGTTATATCGCTAAAAGCCTAAAAATCATTTTATAATGTTCGAACAGATAAAAGAATAATTGAAGCAGTAGCCGAATTTTTAATTAACTATTTACTCAATTTGCTTACCGTACTTTTGGATATTAAAGACAACAAATATGAGTCCTAATAGTCTTTTTTTTTTGGGTTTTGTTCTACAGAGTCGTAATAAGTCTAAATTGAATCAAAAACAATAAGACCGACTATCTATATGGAAGAGCATGCATATTTTTTAAATCACATCTTCATCATGGAAGAGCATGCATATTTTTTAAATCATATCTTCATCATCGAGTACCAGAAGCACTCAATCATCCTGATGACAAACTTGAATATATATACCTTTTCATTAAATAAGTATGTTGTTGTTCATTTACATTTTCAACCAAATATGCTATATTTTTAAATCAGTTAATACAAAACTAAAACAAAATATAATTAAAAAAAAAATTTGAATATACAAATCTCTAGTTATATCGAAAGTACAAAGTTAAAGTCATCCAAGACTACATGCAAATTATTACACAAGCAACTATGTACGCCATATATTAAAGACGGCATAAAAAATGAAATTCACGACGCGTTCTGGTCGAGAACGTCTTACTAGCTAACGAATAAACATATCCATAGTATTTTTTTCAAATACCATCTTGATCTAATACGATTCTCATGCCTTCTTTTATCTTGAGGCGGTTCCTTAATCATATTAGTAAAACTCATTACACCTGGTACTAATCCTGATAATATGCTTATCTGATACTAATTAGTCATGTAAATATCATAGACCTTAACCTCCGATATAATAAGTTACGATTATCTTCCCATAAGAACCATCATTCCCAGTTCTTCTTCTTATCTTCCCTATAAAAATATGATCATCTTCTTTTATATGTCGGTACCTGAAAGCTATGAAAGGTAGATCTGCCGTTTGGATAAATTTACGGGATGCCTCCGTAATATGGTCCAGCCACGGCGGTTTTGGTTGTTTTTCTGTTATAAAAATCTGTGCTTCTCCGGTTAATTTATTCGGAAAAAGAAATCTACCGTACCTGAAAGGGAACAGAAAAACACTGGCTAGAAGAGATTTGGAGAAATAATGCCTCAATGCCAGAACAAAACACTCCTATAAAGAGAGACAAACGACGCCCAATAATCGAGACGAGATCCATTTTTTCTTTTTGATTGAGACTGCCATGGACCACGAAGAGAGAACAGTCATTAACAACACCACCAGCAAGCAATCATTGTGACTTGAAGACCCACCCCATTGGTAATGGTTAGACTCATCCTCTTTTATCAAAAGAGTTTTGATTGAAATTTGGTAATAGATAAAAGAAGATAAAAACAAGAGAACTGATCTATATTCAGATCTCTTCATTTTATTACCATTATTTCTAGCCTTAATTCGTCCCTATGTTCCAGCGTTCTCACAATTAGTTAACGCAAGATAAAGAAAATAAAATAAAATTAAGTGTACAAATCGTATAATAATTTAACAGATGAACATAAAAATATAAAATTAGTGAGCTTATCACCAAATTCAATAAAATACAAATCATATAAAAAATGCTGAAGTTTGACCAATAATTATGTTTGATTTTTGACATTCTGTTAATAATTTAATGAATTTTTTATTTTTTTATTTTATTTTTCAATTGTAATATGATTTTTAACTTGTAAGAGAAATAAAACAACGATGTTAAGAGATTTGAACTTAAAACTATTGCATTATTTATTCACCGTTTAAGTCTGTAATGGAGTTGAAAGACGTCTCTTCTCTGCATGCGACGATTTCTAAGCGATTCTGTAACTGCTTTTTCTTCTTCAATCTCCGCCGGCCAGCGTCGATTCCGGCATCGGCCATACCCCTTTTATACTTTTTCTTTGCAATTTAGATTATCTAATTAATAATCAAAGCCACTTCCTTTGCAATTTTATTGATTGCTTCAGAGATCCAACAATATCTTAAATCTTTGGAGGCTTTGATTTTTGCTCTTCCTTTTTGTCTTTTTACAGAAATAGGAAGAGACTATAGTGGTTGGATTTGTCGGTAACCGCAGACTCGTTCAAAAGACCATCCTCACATTCCTAGGATCCAAGTAATCAATAATCACTTTCACCCTAACTAATTACCTTTCTATTTAAACTCTCTCTCTACTAATTACTCTTCTATTCTTTTTCTTTCGTCTCTATACATATTTTGTATTAAAAAAAAGAAAAATACATTTCCTTGTATTTTATTTTATTTTTGTGGGTATTAAAGAAAACACAAAACAAGAATGACATTCAATGCGCCTCTTTCAGCGGTATTAAGCTTTTGTCTGCCTTAAAATATACTTATGGTTTACTGTCAATGTAAACTTTCAGTTTTTCTGGTCTTTAAATAAATTTTAGAAAATAATTTTGATAATTTAAATCTTTTAAAAAGTTTTACCGATGAACATTAAATAGTTTTATGTTAAAAAATTCTAGTAACGCCAAGATATGGCAACTCAAATAGTTTCTTCTTTGACATTTAATATCATCTATATATATAAATCATATTTATACCACATCTTGATCGGGCTGATGAGGAGAACAAAGGACGATCAACGGAAAATAATAATCAACAGAAAATGGATTACAACGATTGTTTACCGATTACGGCCTCTAGAGAGGCCAAGTGGTATTACGCCGCCTTCCACAATGTCACGGCCATGGTCGGCGCCAGAGTTTTTGGTCTATTTTTTGCCATGTCACAACTTGGATGGTAATTTTTTTTGTTAGTCTTCTTTACAAAATAAAAGTTGTAATTGACGATTAATTAACAACTATTAAAACAGGGATCTGAACTTGTTGCAATTATGTTATCATGGGAAATAACGTTCTACTCGTTGTGGCAAATGGTGCAGTTGCACGAAAGCGTACCCGGGAAACGGTTTGACCGTTACCGAGAGCTAGGCCAAGAAGCGTTCAGACCAAGATTAGGTTACTGGATCATCTTGCCGCAATAACTTCTTGTTCAGATCGCTTCCGACATAGTCTACAACGTGACCGGAGGCAAATCCCTTAAGAAATGCATCGAGCTTCTTTTCCCTCAACTTCATCATATCAAGTCAGACTTATTACATCCTCGGATTCGCTGCGCTCCAAGTTGTCCTCTCTCAGTCTCCTGATTTCAACTCTATCAAGTGTAGAACCAAAATTTAGTACACTACAATAAAAACGATTTAATCACGAATAAAACATAAGCGTTAATGAAACGATTTAACAGAAGGAGTAGAAATCAGAATATATGGATGTGAGATTTGATCTCTTTCCTTAACTCAAAGAATCACCCGTAGTGTGACATATTAAATCAAGATCCATGAGTCCCAGGATACAACCATAGGAAACCGTATCACTACACTCAATATCGGTTCTGTCGAACATATGAACTACAATACTCTCGAGATTAGACACTAACCTAATTTAAGGAACTTCTTTTGAGTTTTTCTCTGTGTGTATTTCGAATCGGATGCTCTACTAGAGAGGCTTAGGGGTCATATATATAGGATTAGAGAGGAGGCTAGGTTTAAGAAATAAACCTTGTGCAACAAGTCCGCAAACTTGTTCACCAAGCTTTTCCGATTTGAGCCGCACACCAACTTGGGCTGTAAGTTTTATTGACGTAATTAATTACAAAAATTAAATCTCGGTTAAGAGAGATTAACTAAGCCCAATAACTCACTCGCTCTTATAGAGCCCAAGAGCCCATGCACCTCCCCCACCTTCACCTTCCTGAGCACTACCAACACCGGTGGCTGATATATCATGGTTTTTACCCATTTTATGCCATGATATAGATGTGTTTTTAGTGTCTTTTGTGTTCTTTTTAGTATGTTTACAGGTCTAGACACGTTTGGAGCGGAATTGGAGTTATTGGAGCATTTTAGAGATTTAACCCGAGAGATGGACTTCACTGCCGAATTCACAGATCTGTGTCGATCGACACAACATGTGCATCGATCGACACAAGGTCGACGCAGACAAAAACTCGGCGTTTAAAGAAGAGTTTGGATATTGCAACTTTGCCCAGAAGTTCTTCATAATTACAAAGAAGCCCAACCGACTTTAGACCATTATATAAGAGTTTTTAAGCCATTGTTTAGGCTACATACGCTTTACTTTAGTTTTATTTTATTTCAGAGAGCCTTAGGGGCTGATCTTGTTCTCGAAAGAGACTTGATTTCGAACCCCTGTTGATTATTCTGTTTTATGATATTTGGTTTTCTACTTATGATATCTTCTGTTTCGATGAATATGTCTGAGTAGATTACCTGTTAAGTTTAGGGTTTCTCACATAGGATTTCATGACTTGCTAGACTTGTTTAATTCAGTTAAGGATTCATAACTATATCTGTTCTTCAATCTGATTGTGCTTAAAGCTAGTTCTAACCTGATCAATTAGAATCTAGATCTTAGGTTGCTAAATACGACACGGAAGTGTGGTTTAGGAATCTGAACTATTTAGGTTGAGCAATTAAACTTCTCGCAAACGAAAGATTGGTTTAGGGTAATTGTGAACATATCAAACTTGGAATTAATGCTGGTTTAATCTGTTAGTTCTCGCAAACGAAAGTTTGGTTTGCTGCACTTAGACTTAGAGAATTCTCGCAAAGAAATTTGGTTAATTCTATATCTGTGTTTGAGTTCTAGAAACAGTTTCTGATTGGATCTCGACTGATTGATTGCTTGTGTTCCTGATTTCCTGAGAACTCCCTAGACTTAACGCTTCGCTTCTTTGCTCACAAACTCGCTACTTATTTACTTTTCTGATCTGCTTTTAGTTTAATCACCTTTGCTTTCTCCTAGTTTAATCTTTTCTGTTCTTATCTATCGTTGACCGGAGTCCCTGTGGATTCGATACCCTACGTACTACAACTACATCACTGTGCACTTGCAGTTAGAATAGGGTTAAAACTACACCTATCAAGTTTTTGGCGCCGTTGCCGGGGACTCTTTTGAGTCCTCGATAGATTTGAACTTAGGGTTTAGACTAGGTTTTTCGTTTTTATTTTTTGCTACTAATTTTTTTTTTTTTTTTCTGTTCTTGCGTTTCAGGTACGCCTGTAATCGCACTGCATCGATCGACACGGTCCTGTGTGTCGATCATCACAGCATCGCGCTTGCATCGATCGACGCTTCCACTGCATCGATTGACACATATCGTAAGAAAGATGTATGATTTCTTTAGTCCAGGGATTGATAATTCACAGATAGCTGGGTTGAAGAGTAAAGTTGACTATCTGCATAGTCTTCTACTTGGAAAGTATGCGCAAGAAGCTGTCAACTGCGTTGAAGGGAATGAATTCTACACTCAGGAATCAGCTTTTCAGGGAAACTGATTTACTCTGCATTACTTCCGGAAGTTTGAGTAGTAGAGACTATCAGCCATCACTATCAAAGCATGTTGACGCTTCATTGTGACCCACTGCACCAGAGGAGAATAATCAGATTTGTAGATATCTTTCTCGCAGACTCTACATATTTTCAACATTTCATAAGTTCATAACCAAACAGAAACAATCCACAACTCAGGGATTAAGTTAAAGAGTATTTTACATGTGCACCCTTTTCAAAATCATGCCTTGGGATTTCAAGTAACATGTGATCCATGTGTCTGCCGGTCCAATGAGGACCGCAAGCTCAAAACTTGAGAAAGAGAGAAGCCAATCACCATCTTTGCCGCAACCATCTATGCCACCACCACCTCTCCTGCCGCCGACACCTCCTCTTCCACCGCGATCACCTCCTCGATATCCACCACCGTCTGAATCGATTCATTTTTTTACAGATGGGAAAGAAGCTAAAAGTTTAAACAATCATCAGGACAAATCCGTCAGATCTAGAACAATCAAAATCACATACCTCGGTTTCCTCTACCGCTTCAACCAATCCTTTGCTGTGTCGGCGTTGTCCAAGGCTCATGAGTCTGTGTCTCCCCCGACACTATCTCATGCATCTGCCGCCACCGTTTTCCTTCGTCCTCTGTCGGTCGCTGCTTCAGATCGACCTTGATGACTTGATTTAAAGCTTGAGGTGAGAACATGAATTACGAGGAAGGCCTATAGCCAGTCGTTTATAAGAAAAGAGATCAATCGTGTTGAGATGGATTAAGTAGTAAATGTTTTACTTTTAATTACTGCATTCTTACCGTAAATGATTGCTCGCTTGGTGTCTATGAAGAGTGATTCCACCTTGGTGTCTATGAAGAGTGATTCCACACCCATAAGGATATTTCTATTTTTGAAGTTGTGAGCCTCCCAAAAGTGGATGTGTCTCACGAGCATGGTTTCTTTGAAGAAATCTCCTTCCAGATCATCGAATGTCTGTGCACAAGCGAGTGTAGGTGGTGGTGCCATGTTTTTGTGGTATGAAATTTGTTTGCGAGGGATATAGTGGTGTTCGTGAGTAGTGAAGAGAGGATTTTTATGGCCACATCCTGGTGAAGAAGCTGGGTAGACTAATCACCGTAAGAGAAGCTAAGAATATAAATTAAAATAGTGTGAAGGAGACATAATCTCATATGCCCCTATATCTCCATCAACAATCTGAAATGTCCCTGTTATATTTTTAATGTCGAAATGACAATTTTACCCTTAACGAGTGGTTGTAAGGGTTAAATATAATTAAATCGGATAGTGGTTGTTGAAAAAAACGGTATCTCAGTGGTGGGAGCTTCACACGCGTACATGTGTGCGATGCGCGCCCAGGATTCGAATCCCTTGGGTGTGGTAATACCTGGTAATACCGGTATTACCAACTTGGTATTACCGGGTAATACCTGATAATATCGAGTAATACCCGGTAATACTGGTAGTACTGGTAATACCAGTAATACCAGTACTACTATAAATAGAGGTAATACCGAGTAATACCGGGTAGTACCGGGTAATACTAGTAATAATGGGACAATTAGGGTGGGGATCGAGATCAAGTACATAAAAGCAGTGAATTTTCATTTCAGAAAAGTTAAAGGGTATTTTCGTCCTTTCATTAAAGGGAAGGGTATTACACATTAGTGGGGGATATAGTGGATTAGTTTTTGAGAGATAGAGGCATACGAGACATTGTTTCTAATGTGAAGAGCTAAGTGGTGGCTTTTATGTAAAGGCTGAGGGGAATTAAAGTTAATCGATTGTGGGAGGTGTTAAAGCTGAAACGGTAGTGGATGCAGGAGACGAAGAGTGAATGAGCAGGTATTAAAGATGGGATGGTAGTGGCTCAGGCGAGAAGAAAGAAGAAGGTGAACCGAATTTGTTGTTTTTGCTAGGGTTGATTGCTTAACACAAACTGATAGTCCCTATGTTTCATTTTATTTGATGTTTTAGAAGATTTTTTTATTCTATTAGATTTGATATTTTCATATTTCTAGACAAAATTTAACTTTATTAAAAATTGTCTGACCAATTGCATTTTATAGGTTTATTTATAATTGATTAGATTGTTTTTAGTTTATATATTTAATAATTATTTATAATAAAAGTAGGATGAATTGCACTGAGTATATCTTTTTATCTTTTTCATTGCAATCTTGTATCTTTCCAAATCTTTGTGCAATTTTGTATTTTTTTGTAGGTTCCGCCAGTAAAAAGACAATTTTGTCCTTCATAAATAGAGAAAAGGAAAGAAAATGAGCGTGGATGGATATGTCCATTCTTTATTATTATTATTTTTTCTTTTATTTCACCCTCATCATTCTCTTTCTTACTTTTCTTTTTATTTCACCCCATATTTTTTGAACGGTGGATATGATGAATTGAGTGTGGTTTCCTGATATAAAGACGGTCGGAATGGAGTTAGAACATGTCGATCTATCGGAATCAGTGTTCTAAAATGCCGTCTATACGGCCATATATACACTGTATATACGCTGTTCGGTGATACATTGTACTGTTTTTAGTATACGGTAGAATAATACGGTTTTGAATTATACGGCCGTTTATACGGGCGTTTATACGGTCACCGTATAAACAGTATTCTGTTTTTTTTAAATTAAATAATTTGAGTAAAAATAGAAATATATATATTTTTTAAAACCCTAAGTGAATTTCTCTCATCGACATTAAACTACTAGGCTTAGCCGCTTACGATTCCTTTCTCTCTGCGCTTAATCTCTGATATTCCAAACTATCAATTCATCTCATACTCAAGCCATCACTGTCTTCCTCTCTATCGTTAGTTCCCTTTTGTTTTGAACAATTTTTCTCTTCACCATACTCTCATGTTGCTATGTTATTTATGATCATCTAAATAAACTCTCGTGTTGCTCTGTTTTATATTTTGTTTAATTATCAACTTATCATCTAACGTTAGTTTCCTTTTGCAATGTTGATTGAGGTTTGCTTTGTCAATATAAACAAGTAGTTTTAAATTCGGTTAGTTGAACTTTTCAGATCATATTTTTGTTTGTGGGATACTGTAAAAAACGTTTATGATCACGTTTCGTTATTGCAAGTAGAAGAAAGATACTAGCTGTAATGGTTTTGTCCTTCTGTGAAAAATTGTTAAATTAATATTTTCATACCAATACGTTTACTAACTCACATGTTACTCTGTTTTTGTTTTCAATTCTCTTGATTTTTTTCCAGGAATCGTTCACTCCCATGGATACTAATATGAATATGACTTCTGCTGGAACATCAGATTCAACAGTTTTGAAGAGAAACTCAAAAGTTGTTGCTTGGGAATATGGAATGCTCGTTGATCCAAAGAACATAGACGAAGTCAAATGCATATTGTGGTGGAAAAACTTTTCAGGGGGTGCTTATAGGATCAAAGAACACATTGCTAATATCCCTGTAAATGTTTCTGCTTGTCCAAAATCATCAAAGGATGACAAAGAAAAATGCAAGAATGCTATTGAGGAAGCAAAGAAAAAGAAGAAGAAAAAGGTAGTCCTAGATGATGAGTTACGACAGTCAGTTAATGTTCATGGCAGTGGAGATTTGGAAGATGAGATTGATATTGAAGAAATCAGATCAAGTAAGATTCCTAGGACATTTGGTCCAATGGACAGATTTGCAAAAGCCATCAATCCAGAATCTAGACCTCATCCAACTAGACAAAAAAATATCAGTGGTGCTATTTGGAAAGAGAAACTTCACAAGGTTCAACAATATATTGCTAGATGGCTGTATGCATCTGGTATTCCTTTCAACGCTATAGCAAACGATGAGTTTACATTGATGGTTGAAGCTATATGGATATTTGGTCCAAGAGTTATTCCACCAAGCCAATACCAACTTAGAGAGCCTTTACTAAAAGAAGAAGTTGAAAGGATTAATGGTCTTCTGAAACCTCAAGAAGAAGAATGGAAGAAAAATGGATGCACCATAATGACGGGTGCTTGGACAGATCAGAAGAGAAGAAGTATCATGAATTTGTGCATTAATTCAAAAGGAGGTACTATGTTCCGCTCATCTAAGGAGTGTTCAGATGAAGCTCATATAGGTGGATATATTTTTGAGTATGTCAATGGATGCATTAAGGATATTGGGGAGGAGAATGTTGTTCAAGTGGTAACAAATAATGCCACTAACAATATGGCTGCAGCAAAGATGTTGAAAGAGATCAAACCTAGTATCTTTTGGACATCATGTGCTACTCACTCCATCAATTTGATGCTTGAAAGCCTTTCGAGACTTCCAAAGTTCAAAAGCACAATTCAAATGGCGAAACAATTCACAATCTTCATATATGCTCATCATAAGACATTGACATTGATGAGTCATTCACAAAAAAGAGAGACATTGTCAGACCAGGAGTTACTAGATTTGCATCATCATTTCTTACATTGCAAAGTCTCTTAGAGAAGAGAGACAAGCTGACAGCCATGTTTTCTAGTAGTGAGTGGAGAAAATGCAAATGGTCGAAGCATTCGAAGGGATTAACGGCATTTTCTACTGTGATGAGTGTTAAGTTTTGAAATGGAGTGATAATGTGTTTGAAAGTGTTTGGACCATTGGTTAAGGTACTGCGACTTGTTGATGGAGACATAAAGCCTACAATGGGATTTTTGCATGGAGAGATTATAGAAGCCAAGAAAGAGATAAGTGTTGGATTGAAACATGTGGAGAAAAATGTCCAGCCAATAATGGAGATCATTGATGAAAAGATTAGGGGTCGGCTTGACAATCCTTTGCATTTGACGGGTTATCTCTTAAACCCATATTATTTCTACCAAGATTCAAGCAAGTCAACAGACAGTGACATTAAAAATGCTCTTTTTAAGTGATTGGAAGCTTTTTTTCCAAATGATCTTAGCACCCAATGTCATGTCATCAATTCTGAAATGGCAATTTACCAAAACAAAGAAGGTAATTTTGGAAAACCTTGGGCCATCTTAGGTTTCAAGAAGGATGATTATGATCCACGTAAATTTTTTCACTTCTTTAAAACTTTGTTATTCACTTATCATAGTTTATATCTATTTGCTATGATATAACTTCTTCAATAGATCACCAGACTAGTTTGTCATTTTTTAGTCAACAGATCCATGTCAATAAATCACAACCATGAAATTTTTTAGTAATATAAATGCTTGTGTGTTTTTAAAACAAAAAGGAAACACAAATATGAGTCATGTTGAAATCGTTTGAGTTTTAATTATTATTAATGATTTTTCTCATCTATGTTGCTTTAACATTTACAGTTTATTGGTGGGAAACATATGGAAATGAGGTTTCTAATCTAGCAAAAATGGCTAGGAGAATTTTATCATTGACTACAAGCTCATCTGGATGTGAGCGAAATTGGAGTACATTTGAGGGGGTTAGACTTTACTAAATCTATAAAGATTTTTTCTAGGTTCTCTTATCTTATACACATAGTTTATATCATCTATATTTGTAATTTATTTATTTGTAGGTACATACAAAGAAGCGAAACCGACTTGACGTTAGTAGAATGAATAGTCTTGTCTATGTTCAATTCAATGCAAAATTGATGAGCCAAAAGAAAAAAACGAAAGCAGAAGAATATTGATATATTGCTTGCGGATCATGCTACCAATTGTCAATCATGGATTGTTGATGGCATTTCTGATGATGGAGAAAACTCTGGATCACAAGGTGATATTGGTGGAGAAGAATCATTGAGAGAAACTTCTCATATGGATGAAGTTAGAGAGCTACATGAAGAAGAATTTATGTCTGATGATGAAGAATTTATTGATATTGATTGTGAGTCTGATGATGATTTAGTAACTAATGGTGACTTAACTCTACAAGTAGATGGAGATGACGATTGTGAGGATTAGTGTTAGAGATTTATTTTGCTGTTTAAATATTTTTGGTGAGAGTTGTGAACTCTTTAACATTGTTGGAATCATTCTTTATTTTTGTTTTGGTGCGAGAGTTGTGAACTCTATTTGAGAGTTGTTTTCTTTAGCATTGTTTTCTAAATGAAGTTTTGTTTTCTATTTGACGTTTTGATTTTAGTTTCTTCAAAGTAACTTACGTACGGTAAGATACGTTTTAGTGTTGAATTTGTATGGCATACATTTCATTCATTATATTTGTTTTTTTTTTTGGGTCCTCATTCATTATATTTGTTATATATATATATATTATAAATAATAAAATATTAATATACAAATATATCTACTGTATATACCCCGCGTATACATCCATATATACGTCCAGACGCTATACAGTGGTTGACCGTCCGGCTAGCGTATAACGTATTTTAGAACATTGGTTTTAATGGTTAGACTCTATCTTTAATAAAAAACAAATTGGGTATACTCATGAACTATGACTGTTTATAAACATTTAAAATTAATTCATGCAATAATATTTGAAAATACATATATTTGGAGATAAAGATGATTCACATAGATAAATAATTCTTAAATGTATATGATATTTGCTTGCTAATAACAAGACTACAATATTTACCTTAAATTCTAAAAGCGTATATTTTGTTTTAGCAAAAGATATGCTATATAGTTTGTATTTTAGTTTGATTGTTATATTTAACATTATTATAAAAATTGAATTTCACAAAGAATTATAGTTCTACAAATCTTGGTTTTACAAGTTTTCCAAAGTTACACAACAAATGATAACAAATGTAAATTGAAGAAATAAAAATACAACTAAATTCCTTCTTGGCTCACATCAGCTTGGCTTTCATTACTGCAATTAAACCAGCTCTCTAAATTCTTTCTTGCCTTTCTCTTGCTCCTTCTCCGTCTATGCTCCCCAACTGACGGATATCTTGTTTCTTGGACTCTTCCCTTTCTTTTCACATAGTTTGGAGGAAAAGCGTACAACTTTTCTATCTCTTTCAGAATAATCCACTCTGACATATGCGGAACTGGAAAAATTGTCCTCGTATAAGCCAATGCCCATAATTCTATCATGTAGTAACGTGAACACAGACCATACAAATCCTTCAATTCCGTTGGCCTAATGTCTTGCTTCAAGAATTTAGTGGTAGCAGATATTGCGTGGACACATAGGTACCTGTCAATATCAAAGAGTCTGCAGCTGCATTTGTTATGTCTCAAATCCACCACATAAGTAATTCCGTCATCTCCAACAACACCGTATTCAAGCTCGAATGCATTAAGCTCAAATGTCGTGAGTTTGGCCGCTTTCACAATTCTAGCGTGCAACGCAAGTTCCACTTCCGGCACCAATTTTTGCGCGCTCGATCCAGAAACGGAATCTTTCCTATGACTGTTAAACCACTCTGCAAATTTTCCAATAAGAGCATCGATCATAGGTAGTAGATGATACCTTCTGGCCTTCTTAAAAACTGCATTCATAGACTCCACACAATGAGAGGTGTCTATGTTGTACCTTGCACCGGGAGAATAACACCTTGCCCATTTCTTCACTTCTACACTTTTGTCAAGATATTCAGCTGCTTGAGGATATCTGTTCCTAAAATCGCCATATTGTCTTAGGAAATCAGCCTCAAAGTATATCCGAGCAATTTCCCAAATTTTTTTTCCAACTTCTTCCTTGTTCTCGTAGGAAACTGCTCCTCTCACATTCTGTGACAGGTGGTAGATGCAATAACCATGATCCGAGAGAGGGTACACTAGAGATATTGCCTTGATGAGACTTGCATTTCTGTCGCTAATAAAAACTAACTCACGACTATCCGGTATAACGGTTTTCAGCGTATTGAAGAACCACATCCAACTTTCTTCCTTTTCACCATCAACTAGAGCAAAAGCAATGGGATAGTGCTGATGATTCAGATCATGCACTGTGGCGAATATTAAACAACCTCCATATACATTCTTAATGAAAGTTGCGTCAACGATGACCACTTTCCTCATGGCGACAAACACTTCGATGGAAGCTCCCAAAGCCACAAATAGATACCTGAACCTTCTTTGTTCATCCAACACCAAATCGGTTTTTGTTCCATGATTCACCTTCTCCAACATATGCAAATAAGAAGGCAACATCTTGAAACCATCAACTGGACTACCACGGATATCAGAAACAACAAGGTTTTTCCCTCTAAAAGCCGTAAAATACGACACTTCCACACCGGCTCTTATTTGGACATGCTGCACAATAGTTTTAGGACATGGAGTATCGAAGTTACCCGGATAGTCTTCGTTTAAGATGCTTGCAACTAACTGTGGTGTACCTTTCCTCTTGTTGCTTACTCCACTAGAACTTGTCCGAGAGCATGAATGCATCTTCGTGTATGTTCTAACCGATAACATTGTTGAATTCTTAATCTTTACAGCTCTCAACTGCCATTTACAACCTTGCTTCGCTTCACGGCGTTTTACCACGTATCGACTCTTATCTGAATTGCCTATTAAGATCCCAAAACAGTTCAGATTTGCGGCTTTATCAACCAAATACTGCACATCTTCTTTACATTTAAATTCCTGACCTATTTCAAAACCCAAGCCATCTTCCCATTCATCTAAACGCCTTGTCTCTTCCACAACCCGGGGAAGCTCAACTGATTCAACCATATCCAAATCATGCATATTATTATGTTGTACAATATCACCATCGCCAATAGCAACATTCTCCAACGGCTCAATCGGCTCAGTTGGCTCAATGGGCTCAATACGCTCAATAGGCTCAATAGGTTGTTCTGTTGATTCCTTGCCAGTAACATGAGTAGCATCACCAGCATTAATTACCCCTATATTATCCTGGGCACTAGAAATAAGCTCACCATAACTCCCACCATCTCGTTTCCTCTTCTCTACTCTTGAAAGTTGCTCGGTGATCAGAAATATTTCCAAATCTGTTACAACCTCTACATGCAAAACACTTCTTCGTTGCTCTCTATCCAAAGAGGTTAGATACACGTAAACATCCTCGTCATCAAAAATATACGACTGCCTTTGAGATTTCACTACCAATGGAATATAACTCAAATTCAGCCTCTTTGTAGAATCATCTATTGAAATCTTTCTGCGCATCCTATCCATTAGCAACGAATACATTATCTCCTCCATAGATGATGTCTTAAACGATATACCATACAACCGAGCTTCTCTAGGAATCCATTCATAGTCATCTCCGATCTTTGAATAATGTCCTTCATAATCAAAATGTATGTTTATGAAAGGAGAACCCATCCTCTTCTGAAAATGACATAAAAATATGCATTAGATTACAGCAGTAATACCAAGTTATACCAATTCTACCACAGTAGTTTTACTCAGTTTTACTAAGTTGTACCAGTTCCACCAAGTAGTTTTACTAAGTTGTACCAGTTCTACCACAGTAGTTTTACTAAGTTGTACAAAGTTGTACTAGTTCCACCATAGTAGTTTTACCAAGTTGTACCGATTCTTACGAATCTATTATTACCAAGTTTTACTAAGTTGAGCAACTTTATCAGACCCAAAATATCCCCAAATTGCCAAATCGCCAAATGCGATAACAACAATAGGATTCAGTACGATTAAACCACAAATTTTGATTAATTATCGATTCAGTTGTCTAATTCACCAAAAAAAACACGGATACAAACAAAATGTTCTTAATCCAGAAATTAAAATCGACCTCCAATCGAGCTCAAGCAAAAAAAGAGAAAAAATATAGAAACGAACGACAAGAAAAGGGAGGAACTTACCTGGGATGATCGGAATCCCGAATAGAAGTGGCTGGGATGGTATAATTGGGATAGATTTGAGGAAATCGAATTCAAATAGCTGCAAAACCCAGCTGAAAATCGACCAAATCGAACAGAAGAGAGAGAGCGGGATCGTCGAGATGGAGGAGAGAGAAGCTCTTCTCTGATTGGTTGATTATTTGGTTTATTTTAGATTTGTTTAATTTGTTCATTAAGGGTAGAATAGGAATAACATTAAAAGTGAGGAGTAGGGGAGTATGGTAGATTAGGCAAGAGTATGTGAGAAATTGACTTTGAGTCAACGAGCTTTTGAGAATTTGACCCAAGAGAAAGACGACGATTGGATTCCGCCACGTGATTTTGGGTTAGACTTGTTTGGGGTCAGTGAGTTGAAGATATGACTGGCCTTAAATTATCAATTGAGATTATGATTTATTAGAGACCCATATTTGCTGTGACTTGATGGGCCACCCAGAAATGGATTTTGAAAGCCCATTTAAATATATACCAAGATGCTGACGTGGTGCAACCAAAGGAGAGAAGATCCTCCTATTATATATAAAATTTAATTTTAGCCTACCGTTTTTTCATTTTTAGTTTTATTATATTTTGATTATACCGAGTAGAAAGTAAAACACACAAAGTTTGTTAAATGGGTTCGATTTTGCCTACTCCCCCAATTTCGAATTCACTTGAATAGAAAATAATCCCACAAATTACAAACATATAGATCAAAACCCTATTGAACTAACGCTCTATTCAATACAAGAATTTTTCAGGATAAAACACATGAGCTAAAGTCCCCCTAGAGTATAGACTTTTTCCAAAATACAAAAGCACTCTTGAGTTTTTATTCTCTCAACTCTTGTATCTTCATAAGGCCACGCCTCTCCTCTTTGTATATGCTAAAATTCCTCCTTAAGTTTACCTAAATAAAGATATAGCAAATATCCTTTTTGTTAAGATATTTCTTATTCCACCTTTTTGTAACTTTTCCTTTTTTCTTGAAACTTATTCAAAGAATAAGTAAACAATCTTCACTCCAAGATCTTCATCCAGCTCATCACACAAACCATAAACCGAATCACATCATAAAGATTCATTCATATCTCATCAATTAAACATATCAACATCCTGAGTCACGTCTTGTACTACCACTTGTACTACGTCGTAACTGACACATCAAATACCTCTTCAATCTCCCCCTTTTTGACTATGTATGTGATCTCAACAACCCTAGCATCAAAGGCTTCGTTACCATCAACATCCAACATCATCAAAACTAGCAACACCAATCTCCCCTTACTTGAGTCACATCATGGTAAAAAACTAACACATTAACCGTCCTCCTCCATATTGAGGATGAAATCCTACTGTACCATCTCTGAAGTGATTAACTTTCTTTCTCCAAATCTTCATGGGCCTTGTCCCTCCATAATTAGCCATTTGATCATGTCCTTTACCTTCACAATGATAACATATTGGACAATGAAATCTCACTTCATAAGCTTGCTCCATTCGTTTTTTCTCCGTCAATAACTTGAAGCATCTTGGCCTAATATGCCCAACAACTCCACAATGATGACAAACATGACGCCAAATTCGTTTAGGTACACTCTTCACTTCTGGGATTTTCCTTGTTACAGTCGCTGTAAAAGCTCTTGTACCAGATCTCGTACCAGCTCTCGTACCAATCTTCGTACCAGTTGCAGATTTCATAAGTTACAGTCTATGTAGCAGATGTCGATGCAACATCCATTTTTCCACCAGACACAGAAACACAGTCAGCTTTTGAAGATTCTCCATTGAATCCAAGATCACATCGATCACTTTTGCCAATGGTGAGAAGATGATCCAACTTCTTTGTGCCATTATTCAGCATCCTCACACCTTTTTGAGTCTCTTCAAGTTGAGATCTGGCTTGCTGTGCTTCTTCTTCTTTCTCTGTTGCATACTTTCGTACTTCAGCAACTTCAACTTCTAGCTTAACTTCTCCTTAGTCAATGATGCATTCTCCTCAACCATCTTACACCAATGCTCATACAAGGCTTTGTAGTTTTCAGCGAAATCATGATCATCACTTACGGGATCATCATCACTTTCATCCTTGTCACTTCCAATTGCACACCCTGTTGCAGATGCTGATGCAGGTTCCGTCGCAGACGCTGATGCAGATCCTATTGCAGAATGCGTAGCACAACTAGACTCAAAGGTTGTGAATGCCACACAGTTCTTTATTTCTTCACCATCATCTGAATCACTTCCAGAATCATCCTTGACGTTCTTCTTCTTCTTGTTATGCTGTGAATTTGCACAATCACCGCTAAAGTGACCAAATCCATGACATTCATAACATTGTATCTTTGATGATGGAATATCTGACTTCTCCCTTTTCTATTTCTTATCTTCCTTCATCTTCAGATACTTAGAAAATTGTCTTGACAGCATTGCCATAGGATCTTCAGAAGATGAAACCTGTAGAGCAACTCCAACATCAACATCCTTCTTTTGAGCTAGTTCCTCATACACTTTATTCAACTCAAAAGCTTGAAGTATCCAAACAAACTCATCAAACGCCATCTCATCCAGATTATGAGCTTCTTCAACAGCAGATTTTGACTCAAACTTTGATGGAAGAGATCTCTTCAGCTTCTTCACAAGCTTCTTGTCCTTGTAGTGTTTACCAAGAGCGAATGACTCATTAGATATGTGAAGGAATTTCTAGGCGGT
This sequence comes from Orychophragmus violaceus, assembly GCA_030180135.1. Classification (NCBI taxonomy): domain Eukaryota; kingdom Viridiplantae; phylum Streptophyta; class Magnoliopsida; order Brassicales; family Brassicaceae; genus Orychophragmus; species Orychophragmus violaceus. The sequence continues at coordinate 84,458,510 of CM058230.1, read as the reverse complement.
TTCTAATCATATTAGTCGACCCTAGGTATAAATTCCAAGCCAAGAATCTAGGATTCATGCTTAGAGTTGAATCTACATTCTCAGATCTCGAATATACCTGGAAGTTATGCAGCGGAAGATGATTAGGTGTTCGAGATCGATTAGCGCCTTAAATGCTGCACCTCTACTAGTATCCACACGCACACAAACTGGAATCCGCCGGGATGCTAGTGCCGGGAGATCGGATCTCCTTTTGTGATTCACGTGTTTGTTTCTGAGTTTTAGGTTCTTTGTTACGACTGACGGCTCTTTATTCGTGTCTCATATATCTCGTATATATATGCACGAGTAAAACCTAATTAAGTCAATCGATCAACTATTGTGTCGATCGACACATGTATGCAACGATCGACACACACCGGTTAGACTCTTGTGTCGATCGACACTACTTTAGCGTCGGTCGACACACTCTCAAAACATGCATATAAATGTGTATCAAATACACATTTATTGATCACTACATTAATGATCATTTCCTCATGAAGTACATCCAGTTTTCTTTGGTGTGTGACCCTGTAGGTTCATATAATACTAGTAATGAGTTCACAACTCACATATCACAAGTGGTTTCTAGCAAAACATTATGACCATCTAGTATTGTATGAATGTCTAATCTCGACAACACAACTATCTCTAGAGTGATCACAAGTGTGATTTCAGGACATTCCCAACAATCTCCCACATGTACTGGAATCATCTATTCCCATAATCCCTTCGTCTCTATATCTCGATCTGGCATAAGGCAAGATCTGTGTCATCCTTATTAAGCCAAAATCATGTTCATCGAACTCCGATTTACACCGACAAGACAAACGACTGATAATCACCTTGTTTGAGTGTGGCCACACATTTCTCAGTATCAAATCTTCGATGGGCCCTTAGATATTTATCTCCTGTTATATAGGAGGGACAAATCCCATCTTGTTCCATCCCTGTTTCTTCACACACTTCATGATACGCCCAATCAATGCCTTTATAATCACCAGTTATAGCTGACGTTTGACAAAGTTAAAGCGGACCAATTCACATGTAAGAAAACATGATGAACTCAGGTCTAAGGACTATACACTATAGTCGTAATGAAAACTCTCATGACACTTATATAAATATCCTGTAGAGTTTTCATTAGCGGGTCATGTCCGATCCTGTGTTCTCCAACACATATCTATGTGATTGACTTTAATGCTCTTATTAATGACTCCATGAAACTTAGTCATCAGTCACCTCACATACTAGTCTCATGCGGTTGTTAATGTCCCACTTTAACAACCTTGACCAGGGATGAACATAATTTATGTCATTTATCACTTATAGGGTTTCATGATCAAGTCACATACTTGATGACCTATAAAATGTCATAAATTACTTTGGAACTATTATTTAATAACATAATTAAATAATACTGATGTCAGATTTCACTAACATAATCAAATTATGTTTATATGAACATCATAACTAAAATTAACAACAACAACTCCCACTAAAATTAAGATCACATCTTAAGACATCTAATGCCTTTAGCAGTAGTCTGACCCTCATTCGCTCTCGCTCAGCGTGTGTCGAAGGACACTGCGTCTTGCTAAGAGTAATGCCAAGTGTCATTGGCATGAAGCCCTTCTTGGAATCATGCATACTGGACCTGTGTAAGACCTTATCACCATAAGTGTCTTGACACAACCCAATTAGCTTGTCTAATCTATCTCTATAGATTCTTATTCCAAGAATGTATACGGTTTCTCCCATATTTTTCATCGAAAAACAACTTTCGAGTCAAGTATTAACAGACTGAAACAATGGAACTTCATTTCCGAGAAGCAGTATGTTATCAACATACAATACTAGAAATGCAACCACGCTCCCACTAGTCATCTTGTAAATACACGGTTCCTTTTCGTTCCTGATGAAGTCAAACCTTTTGACTGCTTCATCAAAACGAAGATTCCAACTCCGAGATGCTTACATCAATCCATAAATGGATCGATGAAGCTTGCATATCCTCCTAGCAGCATTAGGATCAATGAAAACATTCCGGTTATGTCATGTACACATCCTTTTCAGAATTCCATTAAGGAAAACCGTTTTCACATCCATCTGCCCGTCCTCATAATCATAATGAGCGGCGTTTGTTAGGAGAATCCGAATGGACTCAAGCACAGCGACTGGGAAATAGGTTTCTTCATAGTCAATACCATGAATTTACTTGAAACATTTTGCCACCAACCTAGCTTTTATATCTGAATATTACCATTTTCGGAGTCAGGACTCATCATTGTTTCTTCAAAATTCGCAGGCCCGTCAATTTCAATGATCAACAGATCATGGCAATTGGTCACGAGAAATCCACATTTCTCGGGTTCGTGACGGATCCTTTCGGATCTGCGAGCTTCATGTTTATGTAAAAGTCGTGCATATATCTTATATATATAGACTTTTATCACGACCTAAATAACCAAGGTTTAAACCGTTGTTAATTAAGTCATGAACCAAAATCGCTATTTTGGTCCGCGATCTGCGTCGATCGATACACCATTGTGTCGATCGACACTTCCTCAGAAACTCACCATTTGAATGTATATTGAATATACATTTATTAGATCCTTTGCAAACTTCAGGCACCACAGGTGTAGGTTCTACAACTCTTTGTAGATCCAACTGCTGCTCTTCCTCATCAGGTTGAGCAGTCTCCTGTGTTTTTTTCTGAATTTCTTCGATTTGTACTTTACTCCCACTGTTCCTTTTGGAAAGAAAATCTTTCTCAAGAAAACATAGTTCCGAGCAACAAACAATTTGTTCTCGGAACGGTTGTTAAAGTAACATGTCTTGGTCTCGTTAAGATAACCAATGAAGTAACACTTATCAGATTTGGGTGTGAGCTTATCAGAGATTAAACGTTTTATGTAAGCCTCACAACCCCAAATCTTCATGAAAGACAAATTAGGAACATTTCCAGTCCACATCTCATGTGGTGTCCTTTTAACTGATTTTGATGGAACCCTATTTAGTGTAAACGCAAACGTTTCTAGAGCGTATTCCTAGAAGGATAATGGAAGATCTAAGTGACTCATCATTAATCGAACCTTATCTAATAAAGTCCGATTCAGGAGGAGTGAGTTGTGAAACAATTCCACAATCTCTCAGATGATCACTAAATTCTTGACTTCAGTATTCACCTCCATGATCTCATCGTAGAGCTTTAATACTTTTGCCAAGTTGATTTTGTACTTCATTCTGGAACTCTTTGAACTTTTCATAAGATTCCGACTTATGTTTCATTAATTAGACATAACCTTACATACTGAAAATATCAGTAAAGGTAATGAAGTACTGAAAATTTCCTCTAACATAAGTGCTTATCGGGCCATACACATCCGTATGTATAAAGCCCAATAAGCCTCTGGCCCTTTTATTTTGTTCGTTCGCAACCTGTGTCGATAGATACACATCTTGTGTCGATCGACACTACCTTTGTTGAAAGGGGCCTTTGTCGTTTTACCCAATAAACAAGATTCACATTTCTCACATGATTCATAATCAAATGAGCCCAAAAGTCCATCACTATGGAGCTTCTGAATCCGTTCTCATTTATGTGGTCCAAACGACAATGCCAGAGAAAAGCTTGATTCATATCATTTGATTTGAATCTCTTGGTACTAATGTTATAGTTAGGCACGTTTTGGTTTAGAACATAAGGTCCATTCTCTAATGGACTGCTACTATAAAACATATCATTGTAATCAAATGAATAACACTTATTCTTAATTTGAAAACTGATATCCTTCCATATCCAAACAAGGAATAGAAATAATATTTCTGCTTATAGCAGGTACATAGTAGCAATTATTAGGTTCTAAAACCATGCCATAAGGCAAAGACAAATAAAATATTCCTACAGCTAATGCAGCAACTCTTGCTCCATTTCCACCCGCAGGTCCACTTGTCCTTCCTCCATAGTCCTACTGTTGCTTAGACCCTGCATATTTTCACAAAATATGAGCACTACAGCTGGTATCCAATACCCAATAAGTAGAACCATAAGAAGTAATATTTACTTCTATAACATAAATACATGAAGAAGAAGTCTCGTACGTCTTCTTCAGCTTCTCATAATCTTCCAGGAATTTCTTGCAATTTCTTTTCAAATGGCCATAACCATTACAATAATGGCACTTATCATCTTTAGAAGGACCAGGTTTAACCTTAGGAGCATGGCTAGACTCGCTTTGATTCACAATCGAGCTCATCTTGCCATCACCTTTGGTCTTACCAAGTTTCTTAAACTTCTTACCCTTTTGTACCATAAGGACATTTGGGGTGTCCTTCTTGATGTTAGGTTCAGCAGTTTTGAGCATCCCATGCAACTCAATCAAAGTCTTTGTCAAGTTGTTCATATTATAGTTCATAACAAACTGATCATAGCTTGACGGCAGCGACTGCAGAATGATGTCAGTAGCCAACTCTTGGCTAATGGGACAATCCAGTTTACCCAGGTTATCAATATAACCCATCATCTTAATGACATGAGGACTAACTGGTTCGTCCTTTGGTAGCTTGCACTCAATCAGAGACTTAACCGTCTAGTATCTCTGAGTTCGTGCTTGCTCCTGAAACATACTTTTCAGGCCATTGATCATCTCTATTGGCGACTCCACGTACTCATATTGCTTCTGCAAGTCCGAGTTCATGGTAGCCAACATGAGCAGCACACATCGACCACATCATTAGAATGCTTATCCCAAGCATCCTTATCTGACTGCCAGGCATTTGCTCGGTACTTTTTGGGGAGAACTTTCTCAAGGACATAGTCCTTTTTCTCCTGTTTGAGAACAATTCTCAAGTTCCGATACCATTCAAGAAAGTTGGATCCATTTAACTTGTCCTTCTTAAGGACGGATCGCAGGGAGAAATTGTTATGATGGTTTGTGCTAGACATAGCTGAAAACAAGAGAGGTTTAGTTATGATGTTCAAGAAATGAGAAATCTTAATTATTAAGAAGACTCACATCATATTCAAACAATGTTTCCTCAAATGAATATAATGATCCACGACCCATACTTCACTAAACTTGAGTGAGCCACTGGCTATCGCCCAAATTTTAGCTATCTAGGTAAGCAACTCTTTGCTCCAATATAACTCTTGGTTGTGGATCTACATCTCATGTTAGATCCACCTGATGTCTCTGAGCCCAAAACGATTTTGATGGCACAGTCAAGTAAACCAGTCCCTTAAGTCATGTAATTGTTGATGTCTTGCACTGCAAGTCCATCAACACGATTACCTCCTGTCTTACTTATGTAATTGTGGACATCTTGCACTGCAAGTCTATCGCACAATGAAATAAGTCTTGACAGTTGACAAGATTGGAAAGACATCTAAATATACTTGATATTTAGTTGAGGAACGTAACTTTTGGTCTAATGCATATCATATATGCATCCAATAAGGCTTATAACTTATAAGACAACTAATCTAATTATGCTTTAATAATTCTAAGAAGTGGGTTTAATTCTGGTTTGGTTCTGTAACTGCAGGTTCAATAACCGAACAATTTAATTCTTTGTCGATCGACACTACACTAGTATCGATCGATGCAACATACCAGAACCAATTTGCGATAACCGATCAATCCCATTGAACCGGTTTTGATAATCGGTTAGCATCGATCGACACAACACTTGCGTCGATCGACATCAACCCAATTCAATCAAACCAAAATTAACCCGTCAAACCGGTTTAAGACAATTGCGATAACCGATCCAATCCAATTGAATCGGCTTTGATAACCGGTCATCATTGATCGATGCTACATTAGCATCGATCATCACCAACCAAATCAAACCAATCACAATCAACCGGTCTAACCAGCTCAACCAATCGCAATAACCAATTCAATCCATGAACTAGTCGTGTCTCTTTGTGTCGATCGATGCAACACTTTGTGTCGATCGACACAATGCATTTTTCGGTCTGTGTCGATCGATGCAACACTTTGAAACGATCGACACAATGCGATTTTCTGGTCGACGCTGGGCGATAACTCAGAAAGTGATTCAACTAGAATCCTTAGGCTCTGATACCACTGAAGGAATTTCTAGGCGGTTTCTAACCATATTAGTCGACCCTAGGTATAAATTCCAAGCCTAGGATCTAGGATTCATGCTTAGAGTTGAATCTACATTCTCAGATCTCGAATATACCTGGAAGTTATGCAGCGGAAGATGATTAGGTGTTCGAGATCGATTAGCGCCTCAAATGCTGCGCCTCTACTAGTATCCACACGCACACAAACTGGAATCCGCCGGGATGCTAGTGCCGGGAGATCGGATCTCCTTTTGGGATTCACGTGTTTGTTTCTAAGTTTTAGGTTCTTTGTTACGACAGACGGCTCTTTATTCGTGTCTCATATATCTCGTATATATATATATATATGCATGAGTAAAACCTAATTAAGTCAATCGATCAAGTATTGTGTCGATCGACACATGTATGCAACGATCGACACACACCGATTAGACTCTTGTGTCGATCGACACTACTTTAGCGTCGGTCGACACACTCTCAAAACACGCATATAAATGTGTATCAAATACACATTTATTGATCACTACATTAATGATCATTCCCTCATGAAGTACATCTAGTTTGCTTAGGTGTGTGACCCTGTAGGTTAATATAATACTAGTAATGAGTTCACAACTCACATATCACAAGTGTTTTCTAGCAAAACATTATGACCATCTAGTATTGTATGAATGTCTAATCTCGACAACACAACTATCTCTAGAGTGATTACAAGTGTGATTTCAGGAAATTCCCAACAATATGTCACACAACTTAGCACTAAATTGAGCCACGGTTTCTCCTTCATCCATCCTTAGATTCTAAAATTTAGATGCTAACATATCCAGCTTAGTCCTCTTGACACTTGTGATACCTTCAAACATGTTCTCCAATGTTTTCCATGCCTTTTGAGCTGACACACATTGAGAAATCAACTTGAAGTAACTTGCATCAATTGCATTATAAATTGTAGTCTTGGTCTTATAATTGCAACTTGATGCCTTCTTCTCTTCAGCATTCCATTGATCTCTAGGCTTAAGAACTTCAACGCCCTTATTATTCATCACAGGGGGATTCCAACCAATCTCAATCGAATTCCAACACTCCTCATCAAGGCCACTAATGAAAGCTTTCACCGTACCTTCCAATATCCATAATTTGAAGAGTCAAGCCGTGGTGGTCTTGTCATAGACGTTCCTTCTTGATGAGACTCCATAAAATCTGATTCAAAACTCTGTGTTACTTCCTGAGCTACCTTCTGATCCTCCTCACCTTAGATCTGCTCGAAACAAGACTAAGCTCTATCAAGCACCCGCTATGATACCAATTGAAAGTGCAGGTGAGGCAATATGAAGAGTAGAAAGTAAGACACACAAAGTTTGTTAACGGGGTTCGATTTTTTCTACTCCCCCAATTTCAAATTCACATGAATAGAAAGTAATCCCACAAATTACAAATGTATAGATCAAAACACTATTGAACTAACGCTCTATTCAATACAAGAATTCTTCAGGATCAAACACATGAGCTAAACTCCCCTTAGAGCCTAGACTTTTCCCAAAATACAAAAGCCCTCTTGAGTTTTTATTCTCTCAACTCTTGCATCTTCATAAGGCCATGCCTCTCCTCTTTATATAGGCTAAACTTGCTCCTTAAGTTTACCTAAATAAAGATATAGCAAATATCCTTTTTGTTAAGATATTTTCTATTCCACCTTTTTGTAACTTTTCCTTTTTTCTTGAAACTTATTCAAAGAATAAGTAAACAACTCCAAGCTGCAATCTTCACTCCAAGATCTTCATCCAACTCAGCACACAACTTAGGTCTGGGCAAAAAACCTGGAACCGAAATACCGAACCAAACCCGAACTGAAAAGAGGAACCGAACCCGAACCCGAATCGACAAAATACCCGAATGGGTCCTAAACCTCTGTACCCGAAGAACCGTAACCGAACCCGATCCGAACCGAGAACCGAATGGGTACCCGAAATATCTGAACTACAATTATATATCCAAAATATTAGTTATATTAGACTTAATATAACAGAATTATACAAAATTGTAATTACAAACCTAGATATATTGGTTAGTTTTAAACCAAAATAGCTAAAATACCCAAAATAAACGAAATATACAATTTTTTTGCTATATTTATCTAAATTTAACAATTTTTTTTTCCTTCAAATTAACCAATTTTTATTTTTTGTTTTTGCTTTTTCGGGTCCCTGGACCGAACTGAACCCGAATGGAACCGAACCGAACCCGAACCGAAATTATAAAATATCCGAATAGGTCTTATATGCCTAGACCCGAAAAACCGAAAGACCCGAACCGAATCCGAATGGGTACCCGAACGCCCAGGCCTAACGCAACCCATAAACCGAATCACATCATAAAGATTCGTTTATATCTCATCAATTAAACATATCAACATCATGAGTCACGTCTTGTACTACCACTTGTACTACGCCATGACTGACACATCAAATACCTCTTCAGAGCAGCCGGATTAACCAGACACTAAAGACTCATACTATTGCAAAAGAAACTAAGCCCAAAAAGATGGGAGACCAATACTAATGATTTAAGGGAAACTGAAGTCGGCAAGACTAAGTCCTTCGAAAACAAGTCTCTTTAAACCAAGAAACAACAGATATAAACTTTGTGTATAGCAGATGAGAGTAAAAGAAAGCAAACGCGGATTCACTACCAACCTTAGACAGCAACGAAAACCACCAAAAATAGAAGAAACCCCGGGAAAAGGCAAACCGCTAAAATAAAACCTAACACTACGATTATAAGACAAAATGACATAGAATGCGAATCTAACTCCTTCCACCTAATCAAAATCCTAACAAATCCAAACCAAAATCTATGCATTCCCACAAAGGGTAAGCCTTCCTAGACCTGATAAATGAAACGACTGTAGGATAAGACTAATTATTGAGAAACTCAAAAGACGGCATAAGTAGCATACAGAACAAAAACTCCACGAAACCAAAGATAACACTAATCGAAGCAAAACTAAACCCAAACATATGACCAAGACCACTAAATCTGCATCCAAGAGTGATAAACCGATGCACTAGAACAAAGGGAGAACAAATCTTCACAATAAAGCTCACATCCACCAGATTAAAGGAAGCTCCCCATGAGGATAAGGCCAAAGAACCGATATGGATCGTTCTGGAGAAACCCAGACGCCAACAATGCACACACAAGAAGCCGAAGAACGCAGAGAAACCAAACCAACACTGGCTAAACCAGAAAACCCATATCCAAGTCTCGCGGACCACAAACTACACACACCCCACCGGACATGATATGAACCCTTCACCGTCGAGGATTGGAGCAGAAAACCCGCCAAAGGAAGGACATCCGACCAATGGAGACAAAACCGTCACCCAACTCCACCAGTCACCGTATGCTAACACCGTAAAGCGCCATACAAAAGTAACCAACCGAACCCCGAAGACCAGAGCCAAAATAAGACAGAGAGAATGGCAGTGAAGACTCTAGCAGAGGAAAGAGAAAGAGGCCCGAACCAGGAGAACCGCTACAACACCGAAATGCTCCGAAAGCTCCCAAAACACCGACTGAATGGAGCCACAACGCGACACTACACCAGATCGGCAATAGCCAGAGGCAGAAACACGGTGATAAGTGAAAGTGCAGGTGAGGCAGAATAAAAAGCAGAAAGTAAGACACACAAAGTTTGTTAACTGGGTTCGGTTTTTCCTACTCCCCGGGACCTCGTTCAGACTTCGAATTCACTTGAATAGAAAGTAATCCCACCAATTACGGACGAATAGAACAAACCCTATTGATCTATCGCTATACCCAATACAAGAATTCTTCAGGATCAAACACCTGAGATTCTTCAGGATCAAACACCTGAGCTGAGCTAAGAACCTAGACTTTTCCCAAAGATACAAAAGCCCTCTTGAGTTTTTATTCTCTCAGCTCTTGCATCATCATAAGGCCACGCCTCTCCTCTTTATATAGGCTAAACTTGCTCCTCAAGTTTACCTAAATAAAGATATAGCAAATATCCTTTTTGTTTTGATATTTCCTATTTCACCTTTATGTAACTTTTCCTTTTTTCTTGAAACTTATTCAAAGAATAAGTAAACAACTCCAAGCTGCAATCTTCACTCCAAGATCTTCATCCAGCTCAGCACACAACCAATAAACCGAATCACATCATAAAGATTCGTTTATATCTCAATAATCAAACATACTCACGTCCTGAGTCACGTCTTGTACTACCACTTGTACTACGCCGTGACTGACACATCAAATACCTATTCAATCTCCCCCTTTTTGACTATGTATGTGATCTCAACAACCCTAGCATCAAAGGCTTCGTCACTAGAAACATCATCAAAACTAGCAACACCAATCTCCTCCTACTTGAGTCACATCATGGTCAAAAACTAACACATGAACCGTCATCCTCCATATTGAGGATGAAATCCTACTGCACCATCTCCGAAGTGATTAACTTTCTTCCTCCAAATCTTCACGGGCCTTGTCCCTCCATAATTATCCCTTTGAACATGTCCTTTACCTTCACAATGATAACATATTGGACCATGAAATCTCACTTCATAAGATTTCTCCATTCGTTTCTTCTTCTTCAATAACTTGAAGCATCTTGGCCTAATATGCCTAACAACTCCACAATGGTGACAAACATGACGCACAAATTTGTTTAGGTGCGCTCTTCACTTCTGGAATTTTCCTTGTTGCAGTCGCTGTAGCGGTTCTTGTACCAGCTCTCGTACCAGTCGACGTACCAGTTGCAGACTTCATAACAGTTACAGTCTTTGTAGAAGCTGTTGATGCAACATCCATCTTTCCACCAGAAAAAAAAACACTATCAACTTTTGAAGATTCTCCATTGAATCCAAGACCATATCGATCACTTTTGCCAATGGTGAGAAGATGATCCAACTTCTTTGCGCCATTATTCAGCATCCTCACACCTTTTTGAGTCTCTTCAAGTTGAGCTCTGGCTTGCTGTGCTTCTTCTTCTTTCTCTGTTGCATACTTTCGTACTTCAGCAACTTCAACTTCTAGCTTAACTTTCTCCTTAGTCAATGATGCATTCTCCTCAACCATCTTACACCAATGCTCATACAAGGCTTTGTAGTTCTCAGCAAAATCATCATCATCACTTACAGGATCATCATCACTTTCATCCTTGTCACTATCAGTTGCACACCCTGTTGCAGACGCTGACGCAGATCCTGTTGCAGACTTCGTAGCAGAACTAGACTCAAAGGTTGTGAATGCCACAAAACTCTTTATTCCTCCATAATCATCATCTGAATTCTCAAATTTAGATGCTAACATATCCATCTTAGTCCTCTGGACACTTGTGGTACCTTCAAACATGTTCTCCAATGTTTTCCATGCCTTTTGAGCTGACACACATTGAGAAATCAACTCGAAATAACTTGCATCAATTGCATTATAAATCGCAGTCTTGGACTTAGAATCGCAACTTGATGCCCTCTTCTCTTCAGCATTCCATTGATCTCTAGGCTTAATAACTTCAACTCCTTTATCATTAACCATCATAGGGGGGTTCCAACCAAACTCAATCAAATTCCAACAATCCTCATCAAGACCACTAATGAAAGCTTGCATACGAACCTTCCAATGTCCATAATTTGAAGAATCAAGCCATGGTGGTCTGGTCATAGACGTTCCTTCTTTGTGAGACTCCATCGAACCAAACTCTGTGCTACTTCCTGAGCTACCTTCTGATCCTCACCTTAGATCTGCTCGAAACAAGACTGAATCTCTATCAAGCACCCGCTTTGATACCAATTGAAAGTGCAGGTGAGGCAGAATAAAAAGCAGAAAGAAAGACACACAAAGTTTGTTAACGGGGTTCGGTTTTTCCTACTCCCCGGGACCTCGTCCAGACTCCTATTGATCTATCGCTCTACCCAATACAAGAATTCTTCAGGATCAAACACCTGAGCTAAGCTCCCCCTAGAACCTAGACTTTTCCCAAAGATACAAAAGCCCTCTTGAGTTTTTATTCTCTCAGCTCTTGCATCCTCATAAGGCCACGCCTCTCCTTTTTATATAGGCTAAACTTGCTCCTCAAGTTTACCTAAATAAAGATATAGCAAATATCCTTTTTGTTTTGATATTTCCTATTTCACCTTTATGTAACTTTTCCTTTTTTCTCTAACCTTATTCAAAGAAAAAGTAAACAACTCCAAGCTGCAATCTTCACTCCAAGATCTTCATCCAGTTCAGCACACAACCAATAAACCGAATCACATCATAAAGATTCGTTTATATCTCAATAATCAAATATACTCACGTCCTGAGTCACGTCTTGTACTACCACTTATACTACGCCGTGACTGACACATCAAATACCTCTTCAATAAGGACCACCAAGACACTAACAAAACCCGACCCTGAAAAATTGCTAAGCCGAGCAAAAACCACCTCGCTGAAAAAGAAAAAGAAGAAAGGTATGAAGGAGGGACGGCGCCGGTGCTGCGGAAGCCACCACGCGCCGTCGAAACCGAGATCTGGAAAAAGGGGGTCGGCGACTACATGAGGGAGAGAAATAAAATATGGGGAACCTGGGGCATCTCCGATTATACCTTCTTCATTGCATAAAATTAGTTAAAATTTATAATTAAATATTTCAAAGACAAGTATACCAATTCAATTTTGTATATTAGCTAGTTCTACATATTAACAATATCGAACAAGAGTTTCACTTTTTTGTTTTTTGTTTTTTAATTTGGCAATGAGTTTCACATTTCAATCACTTTCCACAGCCTGAATTGACTCCGCTGTTCTAATTTAACCCAAAAAAAAGGAAAAACTTAACTCCATTGTTAGAAAGTGTTTTTGGGTAATCCCCAACGAGGTTATTTTTGTGATTAGCAGTGATGCATGGGGGTGTGATATTGAAAGGCTTCCGTTTAAGTAAGGTAGCAGCTCGGTGAATGGTTAAATCAGAAATTATCGTCGTGGAGATGATGTTATTTTATTAAGTGGTACATGGACATAAAACGTGTAAGGTCAGGGTTATAAACCACGTTTTTCTTTCCTTAAATCGCGTCTGTCATAAGTTCGATAAACACATGTTATTATCCTTGAAGGATTAAAAACGTTATGGTCGACCTCTCGGAGTCGATACGATGATAGGCTAAAATAGACCTTATAATTCAATCGGACCGAATTGTCAGTAAACAAAGCTAACGAAAATGTTGAACCCGCCACCAACCGAAACTACAATTATAGTAATTATAAAGTTTCAAAAAAAAAGCGTTATTTGTAGGTGGCTGTATAGCAAGACATGCCTTTATAAGAAGCATATGAAACATAAGCTTCCAACTCCACAATTTGTTTTTGATAGGATATTAATATAATCTATACTATTAAAACAGAAGTACAAAACAATAATTATCCGTTAATTTTTATTTATTTACCAACAATGCCACTTTTTAACCTTATTTTTGCTTTTCATTAAGGACAGTACTGTCTTTACAAATAATACATGCACGCGTTCGAATGGGCCAAATTAACTAGGGTCTGCTAACCAATCTTAACCGCCGTTCGTACCACAAAAATGAAACTAACTATTTACCAAATTAACATTAAACCTAACCTAACCGGTCGCATCCCACTTCAACCTATCTAATTATTGTACCAAATTTTTTCATCATTTTAAATCATCGTTTACATGAAAAAGGGTTAGTTTCATGTATACTAATCTGCATATTCAACCACAACACACCTATTCGATTGAAACTTACGTAATGACCATTAATTTCACACCTAAACCAAATTTTAGCCTATTCATTCTTACTTGATACATCAAAAGCAATACACCAAATCACCAAAAGAATTCGCCAGTGCTATAAATAACTCAGATTACAGCTCCGTAAGCATTTGACATTGATTAAAACATGAATCTTAAGCTACCTTTTGACATGACTTAGGGTTGATCCTTGCAGGTTAGTAGTTGTATCTTATCAGTATGGTGGATCTGCAACGCACAATAAGGTAAGCCTTTTTTCTCTTTATCCAAGTCCTTTTTGTGATTACCTGAAGTAGTAGTTTGTCAATAATAAAAGATGATACATATGAAAACAAAATACACAACTATTTTATGGTCAAGGCACACACCCCACATTAGTAAAGATATCAGAACTTTTGCTCCAGAAAAATAACCCTCAATAAGGGCCGCTGATAATCGCATTGAGCATGTTCCCGAGAGACCCTGAATTGTTGCTACATGTTGATTCATAGCCAACAAACATGAATTAGTTCAGAAACTGAAATCTTTACTGCAGTCAAAGCTCATAAAAAGGAACACCAGGAGTAAACATGAACAAAAGATCCATGCATACTTTTTGTTCCTTAACAACAGGATGACCAGCTCCAAATAGCAGCCAATCCCTCGACTGGGAGATATTGCAGTTTTTCATCCACATGACATTTAGTATTCTGATGATCTTATTGCTTCTAGGCATTTTCCAAGTGAATTAAGTTACCTCTTTATTGTCTCCTCTCTCTCTAACATCATGTTCTCCGCCTATAAAGAAAAAACAAGGAGATTAACTATCACTTAATTTGTCGAAAATCATCAATCTGACAAAACTAAGAAAGAAAGAAAGAAGTCATGCTTATGAATCAGAATATGAATAATGAGATAACTATAGCGAAAAATGCTAAAGCTTTCAACCTTTTAGTAAAACAGAGATTCTTTAACAACATTAAGCCCATAAGGCTTGAGTTCCTCAGTTCGATAAGCAAACATAATATACAAACAACTATCTATTCGATAATGGCACTGATAATTGAGAAAAAATATAAAATAGAGGCCATCAGATTTTTGCTAAGAGAGAGAATTAAAACACCTCCCATTTCTTTCTTCCAATTGTTGATTTCATTAATAGCTTTCTCTTTAAGTTCAGACTTATGTTGTTCAAACACAAAGAGTTTATGTAGCTAAAACACAAAGCAGAATCAATACATAAATCTTACAATTACCTGCTCACATCTTTCGCCAATGGATTCCTAGAAACGGCTCAGTTAAGAACAACAGTTTCGTCTTTGTAAATGGAGCATCTTCCTTTTAACCAGGAAAATAATGTACTTCACATCAGAATCTCTAAAAGTTACATGAAACTAGCATAGATCAGCTCCAGTTTATAATAATTGTTATGTAAAAAAGTCAACTTTGACGACCAATCTCTTACTTTTAAAGTACGACATTGTTATTGTTGCTGGAAGCACGATGTACATCTCCATCATTCCCTGGACCATCCTCCCAAATGGATCTTCTTCAGTAAAAATGGACAAAAAACACAGAGAGAAAACATAAGCTTATGCAAATTTCAAATGATAAACAAACTTATGATGATAATCATGAAAGAAGGAGGTTGTACAAGAATATGTCATCCATGTTCGATTCTTCGAAATCGTAAAGTGAAGAAGCTTATACAAAGTAGAGGCTTTGCGAAGTTTTTGAGGACAGCATCGTTTTGCTTTTAATTGAAATCTGAAGCGATGACTGCTGGGGATTCAGGTAGATTGAGCAGTGATTCCAGATAAACATCAATTATTAGAAATAGCCCTAAATCTTTTCCTTTGTTTGACATTAAAAGATTTCTTGTCTTATTGGTTTTTTTTGGGGGTCCAATTTCTTTTATGTTGTCGTGTTGTGGATGCTCTCGTAATGTTGGTTATTGGGCTAATAAATTACAAAATATGGGCTGGTTTAGTTTTAGTTACATTTCTTAAGTCCTTTTGTTTTTACTCTTAAGAACTTTTTTGATTATGGCCCATACAATTATATATAAGTGAATTTTTGTATCTGATCAAAATGAAAAAATAATAATTAAAAAGATCTTTTGTATTTTCATATTTTTTATATTAAACTTAAAATATAAAATTTAGATTTTCTGAATTTTGTATTAAAATAAAAAGTTACAAACTAGGCTAAACATAATTAAATAGATTTGTGTTATTTCTAACGGGTTTAAACGGACGAGTCTATATAGATCCTAAATAAAAATAAGTCAAAATACAATTAGATCAAAATATATTTAACTCAATATAGTTAGAAAATAATTAACTCTGTAAACTCGAAAATCAGAAAAAATCTCTATTATAAAATCAATAATAGAATTAAAATAAATAATACTATAAAACCAATAAAACAATATCGAGAAATACTAAGAAAAACAAATAAAAAATCTATCAAAATAATATCCCGCACTCAGCACGGGTCAAAAGCTAGTTAAAATGAAAAAAGCTTTACAAATAGTTAAGCTAAGATATTTTTCCTTACCAAAAAAAAAGATTAAAAAGGTAAGGAAAGCCAAGCTACCAACTAGATAACTACATGGAATAGTTATCTAATCCAAAGCGCCATTAGCATACTAAATCGACGCTTATGCCTTCTAGAATTGATGATGTTACAAATGTCTCCGTTAATGAGGTTGAAAATCGTCAGAGAAGGAATCAATTGCGCATTGTGGCACACGTTGTTCTGTTGCTTCCATATGTGATAAACGACTGAATGGACTGTTATCTTTCGCATGATCGTTGGTGCTGAAGGAGAGTTATGGCTTGTCCAAGAAAGAAACTCTGCCCACATTCTCAGAGAATGCTGTGAAGGAGAGAGCCTTGAAAAAACACGGTTGCAGAGGAAAAAACACAGTTAAATAACAAGTGATCACGGGTTTCATTCTTGCTATTACACAAGCAGCAGAGAGAAGAAACGCTCATACCCCAAGATGCAAGTGACACATGCGTGGGGAGTCTATCATAATTTTCTATCCAGAAGTTGAAAAACTGCTTCAGAACACAACATTTAAACCATATAATCGAATGCCACACTTTAACTGGTGCCCTCGGCCTTGTGACTTCCCAAATTTTTGAGGCTGAGTATGTTCACGAACGAGTTCCATTTCTAACCAAGAAACACTGATAACAATTGGTAGAACTTGACGATAGAGGGAGAGTTGTAAGGTGATCATGCAATGCTAACTGATCTTCCGACAGAGAAGGGAGAGACCATTCGGCTCTACCACACGCATCAGAAGCTTTTTCACCTAAGAAGATTCTCAAATTTCTAGTACCAGATGGTCCAATAAATCGAATCAGATCAATGAAGGGAGTCCACAGATCATACCAAAAAACTAGTGCGATCACCCTTCCCCATGAAGCGTGTGATGAAAACTTCTGCTAAAGGTTTGAGAGCAATAAAATAACGCCACTTCCATGAGTCAGTAGCAGATATCCCAAGCTCCTAGAAACTGCGATTGATTTGGTGGTGATGTATGTGCCATTGAGCCCACAGAGAAGTACTATCCGAGAGTAAAATCAAGATGAAACACAAGCAAATAGTTTTATTCCACGCTTCAAACCGAAGCAGCCCATGACCTCCCTCCTTCTTTGGTAAACAGACTGTGGACCATGCGATCTATGCTCCACTGCCTGATTCGATATTGCCATACCAAAGAAAGCGCATGCAGAGAGATTTTAATTTTCTTTATGCACCCTTTTGGAATTGAGAAGGTTGATATACAAAAAGTAACAGTTCCAAAGATTATGGAGACAAACGAAAGAGATTCTACAACCCAACTTCTGAACCGAGACTTAACCTTATCAATCAAGTAATCGTATTCACTGATCTTAAATTTTCTCGACATAAGCGACAATTCCAAATAGCGAATAGGGAGAGAACCATTTGTGAAACCATACCTTTGAATGGTTTCAGATTTAATATGCTTCTGAACCGCTAGTAATAACTTAGTTTTACTTTGGTTCATATGAAGACCAGACCAAGAAGAAAAATCGTCCAAAGCCTTGGTTATACCATGCAGAGATGATGTGCCTCCATCAAAGAAAACCATCACGTCATCTACAAACATTAAGTGCGAGATGTTGAGGTCATATATGTTCGGGTGATAATCGAATCTGGATTTAAGCAGCCTTGAGAAGACCTCCAACCCCAAAACGATGAGATACGGAGACATTGGATCCCCCTGTCTTAAACTATGCGTACTACTGAAAAAAATAACACATGCTTCCATTAATTGAGACTGAAAAGCCCGGAGTAGTTATGTATTCACCAATCCAATTCACAAATTCTACCGGCATGTCCAATGCTTTTAAGGCATAAAGTATAAAGTCCCACCTGAGTATCAAAAGCCTTTCGCAAGTCCACTTTCAGCATACCTCGAGGCTCAATGTTCCGCTTGTTGTACCAGTAGACGAATTTCGTCACAAGGAGCACGTTCTCAGCCAACAACCGCCAATAATAAACACCGATTAAGAAGAGGAGATAACATGATTCAGAGATTGTTGCAGCTTCCCCGTCAACAGCTTTGAGATTACTTTATAAACCGTATTGAACAGAGATATTGGTTGAAAGTCCGTCGTTAAGGTTGCATTGCTATTTTTTGGGATTATGACAGTCGTGGTGCAGTTTGGTTGCTTAAGGAGCTTCCCAGAGTGGAAAAACTCCTCCACAGCCTCTGTAACCATAGCTCCGACAAAACTACAACAACCAGTAAAAAAACTCGGTTGAGTACCTATTCAAACCAATTTATTTGTTTCTAGGCAAGGAGAAGAAATCATCCTTTATTTATGTTTTCGTGAACATCTTTGCTAGTCCTCCTTCTGATCAATTGAGCATCTATACGGAATAAGTAAGTTCAAATCCTTCTGAATCAACTGCATCAGCCCTTCCTCTTTCCCTAGAAGGTTTGAGAAGTAGTTTATGCAGTGATCCACAATACCAACCTGGGTTTCAATGCGCGAGCCATCCAGAGAAATCAGAAAGTGAATATGGTTGATGGTGCATCTTGTTGTAGTCATTCGGTGGAAATAAGCTGTATTTATGTCCCCAAGTAAAAGCCAAGTAACACAGGATCTCTGACTGAAAAATCGTCCATTTCCGCTCAGCCTCAAGCTCCTTCTTAGCATTTGCCGTGGAAGGCATTGCCAGAGTTTTTCGTTGCCTGGATAAGAGAATGTCATGAGCTTCAATCACTCTTTCCTCCAGGTCAAAGTAATGGATTTACTAAGCTTTGATGGATCGCTTAAGCAGCTTTAACTTGCGAGAGAGGCGGAACATAGCAGAGCTTATCACATTGAAATAAAAACACTGAAAGCAAACCAAATCCAAAAAGTCCTGATTCTGGAGTAGCTAGAGTGATCAGAGAAGTACGGCTCCCCGAAAGTTGTAAAAGAAGAAGTAAAAGAAGATGACCACGCTTTGTTCACCAACATACGGCCAAACATCTTTGCAACTGGTCTCTCCTTGTATTTATTCCAGCAAGTAAATGAATTACCCCTGAAGTTAAGACCATTCAAATCAGAATCCAACAGAAAATTCTTGAAGATGCTTATACCTCAACATTCAAAGTTTGTGGACAAGAGTGTTCCAACGGTTTCAAAGTTTGGTTAAAGTCACCAAGAACCAACCACACTTTGTTAGCAATAATGTGTGAAGAATCAATATTTTTGAGCTCCATCCAGAGTCCCTCTATTTGATCATCCTCATTTGCAGCATAAACTAAGGATACAATGATTGATTCGGAAACATTCGATAATAATACTTCAAAAGTGATAATTTTCCTAAACTTGGCAATAACTACTACGTTAACACTTGGATGAGAAAGAACTCAAATCCTTCCTAGATCCGATAACTCATAATTATCTATAAGAGACAGCTGCGTAATAACACAATTACAAGCTTAAAACTCTTCAGCTTCTTTACATGGGTCTCTATTATCCCGCCAAAAATTGGATTATTTATCCTAAACCATTTCTTAAATACGCTATGGTGGCTAATTTTATTAAAGCCCCGAACATTCCAACAAAAGAAGGTCTCTACACATAAAAATTATGGGGTTTGTGGGACATATGCAATGTATTCCCTTCCTCTTTTTTCGATAAAACATTCTCAAACCATCACAATCAACAGGCGCAGGATGGTCATGTTCTGAATCCGTAGATTCAATATCTGAAGAGTCAACATCAACTTCTGAAACTGTTTGGTTACATGTAGCTAAACCTGTAGCCAAAACGTTGTATTCATTTTTTCTTGTCTCCCCTGACTTTCCTAGGGATTCATTGTAAATTACCAAATTGGAAGAAGATTTATGTGCTTAAACTTTCTTCTCAACATGTATATAAGCTTTTTTATTTGCCTTAGAGCGCCTCATTATGGATTTATGAGTTGCACTTTGTACATTATGCCTCTTTATGGATTTTTTAGTTGCACATTGTATGGGATCCTTTTTAAATCGCTTCAAGATATGCCCCACTTCCTTTCAGAAAGTGCAAATAGGAGGCATCTATGGACTTGACCCAAGGACACAACTAATCAAACCCATCTCGAGTTTCAAATTGACTACTTTCGGTAGTGGTTGTCTTGGATCGATTAGTGTGAACACTTTGGCAACTTCAAGGTTGGTCTTATTTGTCATTGATGGATGCAAACATTTTGGTTCACCCACCAGACTAGCTATACGCTCTAAAGCCTCGTCATTGAAGAACTGGAAGGGTATGTGTCTCAGCTCGAGCCAAATTTGAGTCATAGATAGCTCCAGTATAACCGGTAATACCCCATGTTCCCAATCAGCTACAAATATGGTCTGGCCATTTATTTTCCAAAGCCTTTGGTTGAGGACCCGGTGTCACGAGTGAGCATTAGGAATTCGAAAGAGAAAGAATTTCCTTCAATTTTCGAGACAGTATCCATATATTGTCGGCTCCATATTCCACTAACATTATTATGGATTATACCCTGAGGCGGTGGATCGATGTAAAATTGTCCTAGAATAAAGCACTCCCAAGATTTCTTATTCCTTTTAATGATAGAATTCAGAATCTTAATGCAAGCCTCGCCAGACGGTAAGGTGAAGCCCATACCCTTCCTTTTCAACTTGGTCGTTGAGCCTTTGAATAACCCTGACCAAGAATCATAGGTAACTGACTTTTCGCTTTTTGGGTTGACTGAGGGATAGAGATCTTGTCATGGGCTTTACTTAGAGGCCTTGTTCTAAAAATCGGCCGGTGTGCCGTTTAACCGGCCGTATAGTCGCTCCACGGTGGTGAGCCGAGGCGACTTTGACTAATTCGGGCAAATTAATCGGTTGTTCATAAATTGACATGTTCCTTGGCTAAATAAGCTAAATCGACCTGGATTTGAAGCAAAGTTGGATGTTGGGGTAATAGATCTACTTTATTAGGGTGAAAAACAGAAGAAAATTATGCGAAAATGATGTAATCTCAAAAAAATGAAAAACGGCAGAGGATCTGGTTTTTTGTCGTGAAAGAAGAGGAACAAGACGAGGGCAAACTGGTAATTTAAGTTTCACTAAAGAGAAAATGAAAAATATTGTTATTTAGTTTGCATATCTAATATATATATATATATATACATGTCGATAAAAATACCGAAAACTAGTCCTTGATTAATCCCCGAATAATTCCCGATTTTTTCGTTAGGCGCTAGGTCCAGCTCGACTGCCAGACTAACGCCTAATGATTTTTCGAACTGAGGTTAGAGGGTTAACCCTAACCCTCTACAAAAGTTTATAACCCTAGCACTTTAATTTATAATATGCTAAAAAGGGTCGGGTAGTAATTAACCCTTAAGGTTAATGGGTTAAGTTAACCTCCTTACGTCTCTTATATAAAATCTAAAAAAAAATTATATTTTTCCAAAAAATGGAAAAAAAATTCTTGAAAATGCAAACATCAAGTTTTTCTATAAAAATGAAAATATCAATATTTCGCTAAAAATCATTTTTTCGTCAAAACCGCAAAATTAGGCTTTTCTACCAAAACTGTAAAATCTCATTTTCTGCCAAAACTGTACACATGTTGGTTTCTTGTCAAAACCAAAAAAAAAAAATTTCCCGCCAAACTCGCAAAATCAAGGTTTTTTACAAAAACAAAAAAAAAATCTGTTTTTCCGTCAAAACCATGAAATTATGTTTTCTAGCCAAAATCACAAATCAGGGTTTTCCACCAAAACCTTAAAATCAAGCTTCAGATAAAACCGAAAAATCAGTTTTTCCTAGCTAAAACTGTAAAACAGGTTTTTCCTCCAAAACCGTAAAATCAGGTTTTTCGTCCAAACCGCAAAGTTAAGTTTTTCCGCAAAAAACCATAAAATCGAGTTTATCCGCCAAAACTGAAACTCAGATTTTTCGCCAAAACCACAAAATCGAACTTTTCTGCAAAAACTGCAAAAGTTATATTTCCCGCTAAAACCACTAATCATTTTTTCTCGCCAAAACGGTAAAATAAGTTTCCCATCAAAATCTTAAAATCACGTTTCCTCCAAAACCGTAAAATCTTGATTTTTCCCAAAACTGTAAAATCACTTTTTTTTTCTTCCAAAAATGCAAAATAATCTTCATAATATTTTAGTAAAATATAACTTAATTTTATGTGATTATGTAATAATATTATTAAAAATAAAAATAAAGTATGGTTGAGAAAGAGTATATAATAAACAAATTTCATTTACATAAATTTAAAATTAAATTAAATTAAATATTAAATAATTTATTTGTTTTGAAGAAAAAAACTTAAAATGATTAAGTTAATTTTTGGGCAAACCGTGGTTTTGAAAAAATTACCGGGGTAAAATAGTGTTAGGGATATAATAATACTGGGATGGATTCAAACCCTAGATTTAACATCCCTACCAAGGGACGAGTTATCACAGAAGAAACTTTTAGTGTCGAGCTCACTGTAGCAATAAGGGCTACTTATTGAGCCATGGAAACTTTTGGAACGGCTGTGGGAGCAGTTTCCATAATAGTAGGGGATGAATTTGTTTCAATTGTAGACGAACTCAAATCCAAACTATTCCGTCAAAGGCAGAGGTCAACCAGTCTCGAGTTATCTTGGGTTAGAAGTCGAAGATGTCGCTATAGACAGAGATGGATCATGGGAAACATCTCCGCCATCACTAGAAGGAGGTGTTTTCGAGGGAAGCGGAGCGGATTTTGATGGTGAAGAAAAGGAGGAGTTATGATGATGTTGGTGGAGATTTTTTTAGGCTTTTTATGCTCAGTGAGAAAGGGCGGGCATGAGGTCGAAGTTTGAAGATCCGACACCGTTGATTCCAGCGGAAGTCAAAAAAGAATCCCACCTTAAACGATTTCCTGAGTCATCCTAAGAAAAAGAAAAAAAAATGACTGTTTTCTTTACAACCCCCAAAATTTTGAATAAATAGATTATTTTTAAGTGGATTATAGTCTACAAAATGTTAGAACATATTACAAGTTCAATATAATAAATCATCAAAATTACATACTTATTATTCGTTCTATAAATACGATCGCATACTTTTGATCATTTTATACTTTTTTATTCGTCGCACTTGTATGGGAAGCTCTGCAACATCTCAGTCTTGGCGGCGAGGATCACACCTCTCAACCCATTTCTGATGCTGCCAGGAAGGACCGGTTTGCTAATAATCGGCTAAGTCTTATTGCTATGCCTTTAAACCCGCTGATATATCATGGTTTTCTAGGTTTTTAACCATAATATAAGTGTATATATTGAGTCTTTAACCTTGTATTTCGAGTCTATCTAGTCTTTTATAGGTTAACATACGATTGGAGCAAAGCTAGGAGTTTTGGAACATTTCTGGAGCATTCTGCAAGAAGCTGAAGTTGGAGCCGTAACCAGACCTTAATGTCGACCGACATCACCTTTAGTGTCGTTCGACACTGAAAACCAATGAGACTATTGCGCGAGTAAAGAACATCTTTTGAAGAATTGCAAGAAAGTCTAGTAGTTTCATTATTTCTAATTTAGCCCCAAACGTGTTTTGACTATTAATTAGGTTTTTGAGAGTTGTTTCTCTTATCTTTTGTTCTTGCTTTTGGCTTTTGGAGACTTGAGGAGATTATTGCTATTGGGGCTGATCTGCTACTTTGTAACCTTTGAGAGAAGGATTTCGAATCCCGTTATCTATATCTATTCAGTCTTTTGGTTTTCTATTCAATATGTGCTATCTGATAGATTTCATGTCTGAGTAGTAACCTTTGTTAGATTTAGGAATTCTTATAGGTTTCTCATGCCTTGTTAGATTTCTGAATAACTAGGATTCCAAAGTTATCTGTTCATCATCTAAGTTGAGATTAAAACTGAATTTTGGATTGATCACCTAGGGTTTAGATCTTAGATTAACAATTTGGCACGAGAGTGTGAATTATAATCTGACAGAACTTAGTGTGAGAAATTTGACTAGATACAAAGAGATTTGATTTAGGAGAATTGTGAACTAAAGAACTTGCTATTAATGCTTGTCTAGAACTCTAAGATTGCAAAGTGATTTGAATCGTCAGGTTGCTAGACATAGAGAATAATTGCAGCGAGAGTTGAGTTATTTGACATTTGTGATTCTAGTTCTTGAACATGTGCTTTATCTGAATCTTGATTAGTTAAGTGTCTGGCATTTCATGATTTCCTCGAAACATCCTAAGTCTAGCGCGTTTCTCCCATCGAAAACACACTTTTAAATACTTGCATATTTACTGCTTTCATCTGTTTTGCTTAGCTTAATTCAACTACATATAATATATCACGTTAAAATTGAGTCTTTGTGGATTTTATACCCTTGATATTACATCGTTTGACACTGTACACTTGCAGTTAAAAAATAGGGATTAAGATTTGACCTATCAAGTTTTTGCTGCCGTTGCCGCTTCGCCGATAGATTTTGTATTAGAATTTAGACTAAGTGTTTTATTTTCTTTGTTACTTACATATCTTGTCTCGTTTGTCTTTGTTGCTGCAGGAAACCGCGAACATGAATATTCAGTGTTGACCGACATTAACAAGCGTCGATTGACACTCTTCTCGGGAATCAGGTTTGATTTCAGTGTATGCATAGTCGTCACACCAGAAGCAACCCAGACAAGGATCTTTTGAATCTTAGGAATAAAGATCTTGTTAGACTTGAGAGACGAACCAGAAAGCTCAGAAGCCAGTTAAGATGATGAATCAAAATGTTGTTGTGTTAATTCAGGATGAAACTGGTGTTTTGAGAGATTTACAGAACAATCCGTACAACAATCATGGCCATATGATTGATGCTGATGGGATTGTTATTGAGCAGCCTCAACGTGAGCGACAAGTTTTCAATCATGGAGGTAATGGACAGGGTGGAGAATCGGAAGGAGCTAATCCATAGCCTAATCTGCAGCCTAACCCACAACATAATCTGCAGCCTAACGCACAACCTAATGCGCCAGTTGGGAGGACTCTTGCTGACTACAACAGGCTGATGAGTTCTATGCTAACAGGTCTGCGATTATACCTCCTCCCATAACACAGAATGACTTTGAGCTGAAGACTTCTTACTATACGCTTGTGGGGCAGCACCTCTTTCATGGACACCCACATGAGCAACCGATGGATCATATAGAGAACTTTGAGTTTTGGTTAGTGGAATGAAGCATAATGGAGTGATCTATGACTTCTTACACTTTAAGATTTTCCCGCACTCTCTTGGAGGAGAAGCTGCAAATTGGTTGAAGCAGATTCCACCTGAGACTCTGACTACTTGGAATGCAGTTAAAAGGAAGTTCCTGAGACACTTCTATGATGATGCTCGATCTGATCAGATTAGAGAGGAGCTCTTGACATTCAAGCAGGGACCTACAGAGCCTCTTAAATCCGCTTCGGTGAGGTTTAAGATGTACCAGAGAGACTGCCCTCATCATGGTTTCTCTGATGTTCAGCTGCTGGGCATTTTCTTTAGAGGTGTTGATCTGTGGTACCAGATGGCTTTGGAAGCTGCTAGAAATGGTAACCTTAATACCAAATCTCCAGAGCAGGCTAAGGAGTTGATTGAGAACTTGGTGCATAGCAATAGCACCAATAATGCTGATTTGGATAGGAATAAATCTGGTGGAAAAGCTGATAGTTCGCATATAGTTGAGATGAAGAACAAGATTGACTCTCTTCACAGCCTATTGATTGAGAAGAAGAATGTCCACTTTTCTCAAGATGTTGAGGTATTTGAGGTTGAGGAGTGTTGTGAGGAAGAGTATGTGAACTACATAGTTGGGTCTAGATTTCAGAGAAACATGTTTGGGAATCAACAAGGTAATAGATTCTACACTGGTAGTGGTCAGAAGAGCGCCTTCACAAGAAATCAAAAATCTTCTGGGTTTGGTCAGACACCTGATTTTCAGAAGCCTTTCCAGCAGAAAAACTCCTATCAAAGGACTTATGGAGCTTCTTCTTACCAGACACCTCCTGCACCTTCACAAGGGAGTAGATTGGAAGCTATGATGGAACAACTACTTGAGGGAAAGACAAAGACTACAGTGGACTTCAACAAGAAGATAGATGCACTTTACACTGATCTGAATGGGAAGTTTGAGTCTTTGAGAACACATGTGAAACAGTTGGATACTCATTGTTCAGACTGTTGGAGCTGTTAAGAGGCAAGATGGATTCCTTCCTGGAATGACATATACCAATCCTAAGCATAATTGTAGTGCCATAACATTAAGGAGTGGGAAAGAGCTGCAAACTGTCCCCAAAAAGCAGTTGAGTGCTAAGGAACTCGTGGAGTTAGAAGAATTGGAAGAAGAAGAGGCTGAGGTCAAGAGATTAGTATCGGCGACATTAACCCTCAGTTTCGACCGACACCGATTTCTTCGAATCCTCGTGACGAACTAAATTGACCAGGGTCGATTATGAGGCTGACATAAAAGGGAAATCTATCAACATCGATCGACATCAACCCATCATCAACATCCACCCCGTAAAGAGTCTGATGTTGAGTTCACAACCCCAACTGTTGGTGGGAAGATCTATAAACCCAAGTCACCCTTCACAAGGAACACGGAGAAGTGACAATTCGAGAGATATGAAGCTAGATACAAAGCTTTGTTGAGCAAGCTCACTCTTCCAGTTCCATTGATGGATGCTATTAAGACCACTCCAGTGGTGAAGAGATGTTTCAAGCAGATGCTGACCTCTAATATGGGTGATGAGGAGTCGGTGATGAGGAGCCTGTGATGATGATCAATGAAGTGTGTAGTGCTGTCATACAGAACATAATCCCGCAGAATTTGAAAGATCCAAGAAGCTTTGTCTTGGACTGCACCATCTTCAAAGATAGGTTTGAGAGTTCGTTGTGTGATCTGGGATCTAGCGTCAATTTGATGCAATATTCAGTTGCTAAGCAGATGAGGATGACAGACTTTACAGCTACTAGGTGTTGGTGCTGGATTTCCCTCTAGAAAATCTGGCCCATTAACAAATAAGACAAAGGCTCATACTTATGAGCCCGTTCCAGAATCAAAGATAAAGAGACGAGCCGATTCATTTGTTGGGCCCAAGCGAATGACACTTTGACAAGGCCCAAGCGATGCCGAAGTGAGAGGCGATCGAGCTCGAGCTCGGCAGGAGACGACATGGAGATAGAGCAACTCGGTCTTCGTCGGTTCAACTGATCCAGGTAAATCTCAGAGATCGTTATGAAGGCGAGGCCGAAATATCAGAACAAGAAGATCAAAGTCGAGACTATTTAAAGGAGAAGTGGCGATTCATTCAAGACAGTCCAACCCTAATTCAGAACACTTCGACTAGATAACTCGATCATTATACTTTGTACTCTCTTTTCGATTGTGTTTGTTCTATCTCGACGATCAATCTCAATAAAGTCTTTGATTCATAGGAAACTATACAATTTCTATATCCTAAAGTCCAAATCCACGAATACAAATTCTCACTGTGAATCCCGGATCTCACATTTGGCGCCGACTGTGGGGACTATCTATAGTTTTTCATGTCTTAAGAATCAGATCTTAAATCCGATAGATCGAGATGAATCCCGACCAATCTGGCTCTCCCAGCGCCACACCACCAGTTGACCACCCTCAAACGGTCGACAACGTTCCTCAGAACACCACCGGGGTAAGAATCACGGGTCAGACCGATGGCGTGTTGACGAGCTCTGCCTCAGTCTCCATGACATCGGCACCAACCGGCCCAGTCGCTCAAATAGCTGCGAAAAGCCAGACTCCGACAAATGTTTTGTCAGGAACTAATGATCCGAGCAGAAACTGGGTGTGGATGAGGAATGATTCCATTTCCGCCCCCGTCACAGGAGGTGGATCTGGAACAACTAGACCCAATTCGCCACTGCCCTCTGCTCCACAGCGACAAAGCCCAGATGATCTCGCTGAAATCCGTTCGATGTTAAGCATGTTGGTAAACCGAACGAGAAACAACGAGGCAAGCGCACGGGCCCAAGAGATTGCGAACCGCTCTCTGGCCGCGCAGCTCGATGAACAGGAAAGGCGCATTAACGCCCATCTTGAAGAGCTCGCTAGCCAAAACCAGGGGGTAGATCAACATACGATCCACGAACCCCCCATAAGTCCCCCACCATGTTTACGCTTGGACTTCTCCCAGGTGGTAACTCCACCGGGAACGTCGGGGAATTTCGCCAGTACGTCGAATAGCGGCTTTCACCCTATAATGACGCCCATCGCGACTCCGACCCCATTCGGTTCGAATTTGATGGTCACAGATCCAACCGGTTTGGGAAGTCGACCGTTACCCGGGCCACCACCTTTCCCGAGTAGTTCGAATATCCGGCCGAGGCAACTAGGAGGCTCCGCTTTCGCCTCGAGCTCGGGACATCCTAACGGATCAAATACGGTACAGTTCCGAACGCCGCAGGTCGACCAGACGGGATCGTTTCTAGCAATCGATCTTCTCGACCCCGGGTTCCCTGGACAAACGTCCAATCTAGCACAAGCCCAGTTCGCGCCTACGACAGGCGACGAACACGATATGCTTAGACAGTACATCGAACAGGCTAAGGCTCAGTTGAACAGTCTAAGCTCGAAAGTTCACATGGCAACAAGCGCGGCACCCGACATCGATTGAGTGATCGAAGAAACGCGACAAACGCCGTTCACAGACCGGATCGCCTTCAAAGGATCCGAGAAATCAAGAAAACTAAATTTCCGGAATTCTCTGGGAAGTCAGACCCGAAAGCCCATATCAGGGCATTCCGACTAGCAATGGCAAGGGTATACCTTACCGACGAGGAGAGAGAGCCGGCTTTCTGCAGGCTCTTCGCCAAAAACCTATCGGGCTCTGCCTTAAAATGGTTTGCCGGACTGGAAGAAAGGTCCATCGACAACTTCACCCAGTTCATGACGGCTTTTCTCAAACAATACTCCGTCTTTATCGAGGAAAACACTATTGAGGCAGCTCTATTTTGCGTCTCTCAAAAACCCGACGAGCCGCTTCGCTCGTACATCAACCGATTTAAGGAAATAAAATCCAAAATCGCAAACCCACGAGACGAAGTAGCTATAGAAGCACTGCGACGTGGACTATGGTATTCAACCATATTCCGCGAGGAAATAATAGTCCGCGAACCTCAAACACTTGATGACGCCCTACATCGCGCATCGGTTTTCGCTCGCCTCGAGGACGAAACCACGTCCCTCAGAGAAAAGCATCGAAAAGAAAAGAACCTGTTGGGCTCGCAGAACTCGAACTCAAAAAAAGATTCTCGTAAATCAGGATACATCAATGCGGTCGAGAGCCCGAAGAGCTCGAAGGAATTCGAGTTCGACAAGGAAAAAATCTGTGAATTTCACAACAAAAGAGGACACTCGACTGAAGATTGCTATACTCGAGCTAAAGCCGAGGCCCAAAAGCGAGAGTCCGAAAGCAAACAAGACCCCGAAGTCGAGGAGGAAACTCCATCCGACAAAAAGGAAAGTAAACAGACCAAAGAGTTGAACACCAAAAAGCCTTCTCACAACAAACGAGAACGGTCAAAGGAGCCAGAATCTCCCGAAACACTCCCTCAGGGGTCGTGAAAGCGAGTCGAGTTTATTATCGGCGAGCTCAGCCTGAGCGGCACCCCGGAAGGTTCGGCGTTATCTCCACCACCGGCTCCCGTTAAGAGTTTACACTCACGAATCAATCTCCCGCGTCTCTACAGGGGGGGGGGGGTGTACAGGCTATACCCCCTAAACGAATCGACTTCATCTTCGGTGGCTCCAAGCTTTGCCGAGACTCGGTCAATTCAGTCAAAGCTCTTCAAAGAAGAGTCGAAACCAACAAAGGGGGGAAAATCCTAATGATAGGTCCAAACCACGAGATCACCTTCCACGAGAGTGAGACAAGCAATCTCGACAAAGCACACGACGACGCTCTCCTCGTTTGTCTAGTAGTGGGAGATGTCGAACTCTTGAGAATAATGATCGACACAGGAAGTTCGGTGGATGTCCTCTTTTACGACGCATTCAAAAAGATGGACTTCAATGACTCCGAGATCGTGGAAGAAAAGACACCACTAGTAGGGTTCGCTGGCGAAACAACGTACTCGATGGGCTCTGTCTTCGCCCCAGTGATAGCTGGAGGAGTCCGAAGAATGACAGAGTTCGTCGTAGTGGATCGGCCAGCTCCCTATAACGTAATTCTAGGTCGACCATGGATATACGACATGAAAGCGGTACCATCGACCTACCATCAATGCGTAAAATTCCTAACTCCCAAAGGAGTAAAAACCGTGTACGGAAGTCAAAAGATTTCCCGACATTGCTACATGAATGGATACAAGCAAATCGATAAATCTCCCGCGTAGCAATTACAGAAAGAGGACGAGCTCGCAACAATGCAAACCAAATGGTCGAACGACCCGAGTCAAATAGGACCTCCAAAGGACCTCACGACCCAAGTTTGCATAGACGATGCTCATCCCGAAAGACTCGTTGGCATTGGAATCGACCTATCAGAGCCAGTCAAAAATGAACTGGTCTCTTTCCTTAAACAGAACGTCGACTCCTTTGCCTGGTCTTCAGCAGACATGAGAGGGATCAACATCGACGTCACCAGCCACGAGCTGAATGTCGACCCAACCTACAAACCGGTAAGACAGAAACGTCGAAAACTAGGTCCGGAACGAGCTCAAGCAGTCAATGACGAGGTCAATCGATTATTAAAAATCGGATCGATCAGAGAGGTCAAATACCCCGATTGGCTTGCGAACCCTGTAGTGGTTAAGAAAAAGAACGGGAAGTGGAGAGTCTGTGTAGATTTCACGGATCTCAACAAAGCATGTCCGAAGGACAGCTTCCCACTCCCACACATCGACCGGCTGGTCGAAGCCACCGCCGGACATCAGCTACTATCCTTCATGGACGCTTTCTCGGGGTACAATCAAATATTAATGAACCCCAAGGACCAAGAAAAGACTTCGTTCATAACTGATCGAGGCACGTACTTCTACAAAGTCATGCCCTTTGGACTAAAAAACGCAGGAGAAACTTACCAACGCCTTGTCAACAAGAAGTTTTCGGGACTCCTAGGTAAAACTATGGAAGTCTACATCGACGATATGCTGGTCAAATCTTCCAGATATGAGGATAACATCCCCCAACTAAAATAATGTTTTTATCATTCTCAATAAATACGGGATGAAACTCAACCCAGCAAAGTGTACCTTCGGCGTCCCCTCAGGAGAATTCCTTGGTTACCTAGTGACCGAAAGAGGGATCGAAACGAATCCCAAACAGATCGAAACGTTTATAGAGATGAAATCTCCCAGAACAACGCGAGAAGTCCAGCGCCTAACTGGCAAAATAGCTGCTCTGAACCGTTTTATCTCGAGGTCGGCTGATAAATGTCTGCCCTTCTATCACTTGCTCAAAGCGAACAAGAAATTCCTCTGGGATGAAAAGTGTGAAGAAGCGTTCGCCCAGCTTAAAGCTTACTTAAGCGAACCACCTATACTGGCGAAACCAGTAAAAGGGGAACCCCTCTACCTCTACCTAGCTATTTCCACGGCAGCAGTAAGTGGAGTCCTGGTTTGCGAAGAACAAAACGAACAGCAGCCGGTGTATTACATCAATAAGACCTTAATTGATGCTGAAACCAGGTATCCCGCCGGTGTATTACATACTTTCAATCGCACTCGATCAAAGTGATGAACTCTCAGCCACTGAGAACCATCCTTCACAGTCCAAGCCAGTATGGTCGACTGGTCAAATGGGCTATCGAACTTAGCGAGTATGACATAGAATATAAAGCTCGGACGTGCCTAAAAGCACAAGTACTGGCAGATTTCATAATAGAGCTCCCTCCGACCGTCGTACTTGACCCGACCCCTGCCAAAAAATGGAAACTCTACGTTGATGGAGCTTCCTCGAGGCAAGGATCTGGAGTCGGAGTAAAACTGGTCTCCCCCACCGGCGAAGTATTGGAACAGTCTGGGCTTCGCCGCATCAAATAACGAAGCCGAATATGAAGCATTAATAGCCGGGCTCAGACTAGCAATAGCAAAAGGAGCCCGAGAAGTAGACGCCTTCAGCGATTCCCAATTGGTCACGAGCCAATACCATGGCGACTACGAGGCCAAGGACGAACGCATGGAAGCATACCTACAGGTAGTCCATACGCTTGCCAAACAGATCGAATTCTTTGATCTAATACGAATCCCGCGGGGGGAAAACACCGCAGCCGATGCCCTAGCTGCATTAGCATCAACATCAGATCCAAACCTCAAAAGGATCATACCAGTCGAGGGGATCGAGAAACTAAGCATCGACATAGCCCTAAAAGCTCTGTCCTTGAAAGAGGACGAGCCTGCCATAAAGGACGATGTCGAGTACAAGGAATGTCCCAAGGACAACAGTCGTGATATCATCGAGATTGATGATGATCCTGATCCGAGAAATGTCGTGTACGTCCCTGATGGACCAATCCAAGCCGCATCCACCAGTCAAGGACCCGAGCCTAATAATGACGAAGATTGGAGAACTCCGATCATTCGTTACATTACAAATGGCAAAGTACCCGACGAAAAATGAGAGGCACGGAAGCTCAAAGCACAAAGTGCAAGGTACTGCATCACACAAGGAAAGCTCTTTAAGAGGAGCCTCTCCGGACCTTACCACAAATGCCTTGATAAAAAGCAAGCCCTAGCCGTGGTCACACAGGCCCACGATGGATCCTGCGGAAGCCATTCCGGAGGACGAGCCTTGGCCGTACGAATCAAAAGGCAAGGCTACTTTTGGCCAACGATGGTCACCGAATGCGAGTCCTTCTCCAACAAATGCGACAAGTGCCAAAAGCATGCCCCGATTATCCACCAAGCATCGGAGAAACTCTCCTCTATCTCATCGCCATACCCTTTCATGCGATGGGAAATGGACATCATGGGGCCCCTAGTCGCATCCGGCAAAAAGAAAGAAACACACTTATTGGTAATGACAGACTACTTCACCAAATGGATTGAAGCAGAGTCGTACCAAAAGGTCAAAGTCGTTCACGTTAAGGAGTTCTTCTAGCGAAACATCGTTTTTCGGCACGGATTACCCCACGAGATCGTCACTGATAACGGACCTCAGTTCATATCAAACGCGTTCAAAGAGTTCTATAGAACTTGGAACATAAAGCTGACTTACTCAAAGCCACGCTATCCCTAAGGGAATGGGCTGGCGGAAGCGGCTAACAAGGCAATCATGAACAGCCTCAAGAAAAAACTCAATGAGTGCAAAACGAGCTGGAGCGAAGAGCTCCCAGCCGTACTCTGGGCCTACCGGACTACCCCCCGCAAATCCACCGGCGAGACTCCTTTCTCGCTGGCTTACGGGATCGAGGCGGTAGTATCAGCCAAAATCCTCGTGTCAAGCATCCTCAAAGAAGAATGCCCACGACAATAGGAACTCAATAACAAGATGATAACTGACGAACTCGACCTCGTCGATGAAAGGAGGAACCTCGTACTAGCTCGAATCCAGAACTACCAACAAGCCGCAGCTCGTTACTACGATTCCAAGATCAAAACTCGAAGGTTTCAAGTAGGCGAGCTCGTCTTACGGAAAGTGTTCGACCATAAAAAGGAAGAACACGCTGGAAAGTTAGGAGCAAAGTGGGAAGGTCTTTACCGGGTCACCGACGTTGTAAAGGACGGGGTCTACCGACTCAAGTCGGTGGAAACCCAGAAACCTGAAATACGACCTTGGAACATCATCAACCTCAAAAATTACTTCCACTAAGAGTACGACAACATAATCGAACTACGAAATGGCTTGATCCCATTAAAAGGGTACGTATGCAGCTCGACTCCGAGCGCAGCCACCCCCCCCCCCCCAAACACAAAGCTCTTACCGAGCTCGATAACTTCAAATGAAGTCCTGCCAACTTATCTATGTGAAATCAAAATAAGTCTTTCAATCAATGTCTCTTTCTGTCGTAAAAGTCAGAGTCATTGCCAAATGCTTCGCCGTTTACATTCTACAAAGTGATATGAAATTATCTCTTCAGAAACAAACGATATTAAGTTATCCTTTCCGAGCAACCTGAAATGGCCTATCCTTATCCCTTTAAACCTAAGCGACCCGAAACGGTCTCCCCCAAATCGAGCGAACTGAAATGATCGCCCCAAAATTGATCGACCAGAAATGATCGTCCCAAAGTAAACGACATGAAATGGTCCCTTCTAAGTAAAGTGATATGAAATTATCCCTCCAGAAATCAAGTGATATGAAATTATCCCTTCCAAACGACCTGAAACGGTCCCTTCTAATATAAGTGATATGAAATTATCTCTTCATACAAGCGACCTGAAACGGTCCCTTCCAACCAGAACGAATTGAAATAGTCGTCCCAAAATAAGCGACCAGAAACGGTCCCTTCAAATTGAACGAACTGAAATGGTCGTCCCACAATAAGCGACCTGAAACGGTCCCGTCAAACCAGAAGGATCCGAAATTATCGTCCCATAATAAGCGACCTGAAACGGTCCCGTCAAACCAGAACGCCTACCGCCTATTAACCTCGACTCGTCGAAATTAATGGGCTGGGGGCTATTGTTGGTGGGATTTCCCTCTAGGAAATCCGGCCCATTAACAAATAAGACAAAGGCCCATACTTATGAGACCGTTCCAGAATCAAAGATAAAGAGACGAGCCGATTCATATGTTGGGCCCAAGCGAATGACACTTTGACAAGGCCCAAGCGATGCCGAAGTGAGAGGCGATCGAGCTCGAGCTCAGCAGGAGACGACGTGGAGATAGAGCAACTCGGTCTTCGTCGGTTCAACTGATTCACGTAAATCTCGGAGATCGTTATGAAGGCGAGGCCGAAATATCGGAACAAGAAGATCAAAGTCGAGACTATTTAAAGGAGAAGTGGCGATTCATTTAAGACATTCCAACCCTAGTTCAGAACACTTCGACTAGATAGCTCGATCATCATACTTTGTACTCTCTTTTCAATTGTGTTTTTTCTATCTCGACGATCAATCTCAATAAAGTCTTTGATTCATAGGAAACTATACCATTTCTATATCCTAAAGTCCAAATCCACGAATATAAATTCTCAGTGTGAATCCCGGATCTCACACTAGGATATCCCTGATTCTAGTTGATCGTTCTATCAAGATTCCCGAGGGTCTGTTGCAGGATGTACCAGTGAAGATTGGTGGATGTGTAATTCCTACAGATTTTGTAGTCCTGTAGTACAATGAAGAGCCTAAAGATCGTCTTATCTTGGGCTGACTATTCTTGGCTACAACTGGTGCTATCATTGATGTAAAGCAAGGAAAGATTGAGCTGAATGTGGGTGATTTGGTGATAAAATTCGATATGGATAAGCCGATGAAACACCCTACGATCGATGGACAGACTTTCTATGTTGACACATTGGAGAATTTAGCTGTTGAATTCTTCAACCAGATACATCATGTTGATCCGTTGGAGCGCGCTTTGATTGGTACTGAGCATGGTTATGAGATTCAAGATGGCACTACTGCTGGGTATGCCAGACTGCTGGACGCTAGTGAATATGTGATGCAATTGGTAACTCAGAAGGATCTGGTTGGCACTTCACAGAAAGCTGCAACACTTGGAGATTAGAGTGAGTAAAAAGCTCCAAAGATTGAGCTGAAACAACTATCTGCATGCCTCAAATGTGTATTTCTTGGCCAGAATTCTACTTATCATGTTATTGTTAATGCTTATTTAAATAACGCATAACTCACCCTTTTTCTAAGTAAGATGTGCAAGTATCGCAAAGCTCTTGGCTATTCTCTTGATGATATTTCACGTATCTCTCCAGACTTGGGAATGCATAGGATACATCTTGAGGATGAGAGTATGTCATCAATTGAGAATCAGAGGCGTTTGAATCCTAACCTGAAAGAGGTTGCTAAGAAAGAGATCATAAAGCTGCTACATGCTAGGATCATCTATCCTATCTCAGAAAGTGATTAGGTCAGTCCAGTTCATGTGGTTCCTAAGAAAGGAGGAGTCAAAGTGGTGAAGAACGACAACGATGAGTTGATTCCTACACAGACGATCACTGGTCACATGATGTGTATTGACTACAGGATGTTAAATACAACTACCAGAAAGGACCACTTTCCGCTACCTTTCATTGATCAGATGCTGGAAATGTTAGCAAATCATCCATACTACTGCTTCTTGGATGGTTATTCTAGTTTCTTTCAGATCCATATTCACTCAGAGGATTAGGAGAAGACCACTTTTACCTGTCCCTATGGTACTTTTGCATATCGCAGAATGCCATTCGGATTGTGACATGATTGAGGACTTTGTGGATGTCTTTATGGATGATTTTTTGTCTACGGATCTTCTTACCACAGTTGTCTGGATAATCTGTGTAAGGTGCTGGCTAGATGTGAGGAAAAGCACATGGTTCTGAACTGGAAGAAGTGTCATTTTATGGTCAAAGATGACATTGTACTTGGATACAAAGTATCTGAGGCAGGGATTAAGGTTGATCGATCTAAGATCGAGGTGATAACAGGGCTGCAGGCGCCATAATTAGTCAAAGGAGTGAGGAGTTTTCTTGGACATGTTGGCTTTTACAGGAGATTTATCAAGGATTTCAGCAAGATAGGTAGACCACTCACTGCACTTCTCTGCAAAAATGTCCAGTTTGAGTTTACAGATGAGTGTCATTCTGCATTCGAGGAGCTAAAACAGGCTTTGATTTCTGCTCCAATTGTGCAACCTCCGGACTGGAATTTACCTTTCGAGGTTATGTGTGATGCTAGTGACTACGCAGTACGAGATGTACTTGGTCAAAGGAAGGATAAGAAGCTTCAGGCTGTAACTGGATTACATTTTTTGGTAATGGAATGATGTAGAATGGCTCATTCCATAAAAGATTTACCATTTGCCTTAAATTTTTTTTTTTTTGGAATGGAATGGAATGGAATGTTCATCCCATCAATTCCACATGAAAATTCAAAGAAAAACATTCCTCTGCAATTTTGAAGAGGAATGAATGGAATGAATTTATTCCATTTTTCTCTAGATTCCATTCATCTTATCCCATTCAGTTATTCCAATAATTCCATTATATGTAATCCATTACTATCTACTATGCAAGTAGAACTCTTGATGATGCGCAAATGAACTATGCAACAACTGAGAAGGAGTTGATAGCAGTTGTCTTTACCTTTGAGAAGTTTCGTCTGTATCTGATTGGATCTAAAGTGGTTGTGCACACATACCATTCTGCACTTAAATATTTGATGCAGAAGAAGGACGCTAAGCCAATGTTGCTTCTGCTACTTCAGGAGTTCGATATCAAAGTGAGAGACAATAAAGGAGTGGAAAACAGTGTGGCTGATCATCTCTCCCAGATTAGGATCGATTATGACGTTCCTATAGATGATTTTTTTACCAGAAGAGAACATATACATGGTTCAGACTGGGTTTCAGACGGAATATGCATGACTTCTGCAATCTTCACGAGTTACAAGACAAGTGTCGATCGACGTTCCCCAAGTGTCGGTCGACACCAAACTCAAAAAGGCGAATGGAAATCGACCCAGACCGACATCGAGTGGTCGATTGGAACCAATGTCGATCGACATTACTACTGATGTCGGTTGATAGGGGTCTAGTTTTATCATATTCTACTGCAAGTGCACAGTTATGCAATCGTAGTATATAGGGTATCGAATCCACAGAGACTCCGGTTTCGATAGATTAAGAACTGTAGAGATTTAAACTAAGAAGAAAGCAATCTGAAGTAAACTAAATAGCAGTCCGAGAAAGTAAACAAGTAGCAAGATTATCGGTGGTGAAAGCAGTTAATTAAAGGCGCTAAGTCTAGGGCGTTCTCAGGAAATCAGACAAGCAGACAAATCAATCAGTCAGGATCTAATTAAGCACAGTTCTAGAACTCAAATCACGGATATAGAATTAACCAAATTCCTTTGCGAGAATTCTCTAAGTCTAAGTGCAGCAATCCAAATTCCTTTGCAATTACTAACAGTTTAAACCAGCATTAATTTCAAGTTTGATATGTTCACAATTAAACTAAACCAAATTCCTTTGCGAATAATTTAATTGCTCAACCTAAATAGTTCAGATTCTAAACCACATTTTCGTGTCGTATTTAGCAACCTAAGATCTAGATTCTAATTGATCAGGTTAGAACTAGCATTAAACACAATTTAGATCGAAGAACATTCTATTCATGTGAATCCTTAACTGATTTAAACAAGTCTAGCAAGTCATGAAATCTTTAATGAGAAACCCTAAACGTAACTATGAATCTACTCAGACATGGAAGATGTAAACATAATCAATGAATTAATAGATTGCATAAAAAAGATTAAATAAATAAAGGGGTTTGAAATCTTCTCCAAAATAAAGTGAAGTACATGATCATATCAGTCCCAAAAGCTCTAAAAACTCTCTGCTCTAAATTATGAAAGCGTATGTAAATAAAACACCAAAATCCTAATTATATAGGCTTAATCTCGGCTGGGGCTTCTTTGTAAATACTGGAAACTTCTAGACCAAAGTGTAATATCTTCATTCTTCATTAAACCGCCAATTCGGCCCATCTCGCTAGTGTGTCGATCGATGCAGTCCTGTTTTCTGGACAGTGAGCTCAATCTCTCGGCCAAACACTCCAAAAATCCCCAAAATGCTCCAATATCTCCAATTCTGCTCCAAACCTGATTATACCTGTAATAGACTCTAAAAGAACACAAAAAGACTCTAAAACATACTTATATCATGGCATAAAACCGGTAAAAACCATGATATATCAACTCCCCCACACTTAGCCTTTGCTTGCCCTCAAGCAAAACAGAGAACTAAAACATGGTGAAGAGGTTTGAAAACTCTTCAGAAACTCTTTTCATCCTAGAAGCAGCAACACTCAGATTCCCCTTAGTAAACCACATGAAAGAATCAACCTGCAGACATCAAGACCAACATATACTTCCCCCACACTTAGCAACTGTCCTAAGTAAACTCCACAATAAAATTCACGCATTCAAATTCACCCTACCGACTTCTGCAAGTATTTAAGTGCGGTCTCACCTAAGGAATATCGATCAAAGGCACATGGACTCTTACCTTGCCAGCTCTAGACCACCATACTATCTTTCTCTAGTCCCTTTCTTCTCTTTTCCCTTCCTTAACAACTGATTTTTTCCCATTGGGTATCATTTTTTTTATCAGTGTTCTTCTCGTTTTGGGGTGTACTTTGGACACATTCCATGGATGCACAGGAGGTAATAGTTGTAGATACCACTCCCAGAGACCACTTCGGAGTTACTAACTCATCCTCATTTTATTACTCTCTTTTTTTTTACTTTATGGAAGGGGAGAAGGGAACCAAATAGGACAGGTTTACAGGCTGTGTCAGAACTAACAAAGGAATCCGACACAAAGTATTCCAAGCCCTTAGGTGAGAAATCTAAGTCAGTATTAAGTTTGAAGTCAGTAAAAGGATCCTCTGATACCTGAAGCGATGTGGGTGTTCTCAGTAGGCTGATTTGTGTCTGGGTTTTCTAATAGTCAGAGATAATCTGCAACTTCATCCCAATGGTTACTTAAGTTCCTGCAAGTGCTGCCAATCTTCTCAAAAATTCATTGTTTCTTACTTAAACAACTTTGACTCAATAAAACAAATTTTAAAAAATTTAACTGACTCTAAGAAAACAGAAAGAAAGAAGTTAGTAGCACCTCCCCCAAACTTAAGACACATTGTCCCAGTAGTGTCAAGCGAAGGATTGGTAAAAAGAAATAAAAATTTGTTTAAGGATTGGTTGAGTTATGTCGGATTTTTTTTACCTATGTCGCTCAGGCATCGATCGTTGCACTGGGTGCATCGACCGTTGATGTGCGACTTTTCGTCGTGGGTCGATCGTTGCTCAGGACCGCAACGATCGCTGCAATGCGATTTCTTTCGTGTTGTGACGATCAACACAGTGGTGTGTCGATCGACGCACTGCGATTTGTCCGAGACCTGCAAACAAAAACTCACCAAAACCAGAAACAAAACGTAAAATCATATAAAAACACTAAAATTAAAATGCAAAAACGAAAACAGTGGGTTGCCTCCCACTCAGCGCTTGTTTAACGTCAATAGCTTGACGCTTCAGCTGATTTAGGTAGAGGGTGCATCATCCAGAGGCAGAATCTGACCTTCTGGAATCTCGGCCTTAGCCCAATAATGTTTCACCCTCTGTCTATTCATAGTGAATTCATTACCTTCCTTGCCGGTTAGAACGACAGCTCCATATGGACGCACCTCTTTGATTGTGAAAGGACCAGACCACCTTGATTTCAGCTTACCTGGAAACAAATGCAAACGAGAGTTATACAAAAGTACCTGATCATTAGGCTCAAACTGTCTGGAGACAATCTTCTTGTCATGATATGCCTTAGTCCTCTCCTTGTACAGCTTTGAGTTCTCATAGGCAAAATGTCTAATCTCATCCAACTCATTAAGTTGCACTAATCTCCTTTCTGCAGCAGATTTAAGATCAAAGTTCATCTGTTTTACAGCCCATGTTGCTTTGTGCTCAAGCTCTACTGGCATATGACATGCTTTTCCATATAGCAGATGGAATGGAGTGGTCCCAAGTGGTGTCTTGAATGCTGTCCTGTAAGCCCATAATGCATCATCCAGCTTTGCTGCCCAATCTTTCCTTGTCTTTCTAACTGTCTTCTCAAGGATCTCCTTAATCTGCCTGTTAGAAACCTCGACTTGTCCACTAGTCTGAGGATGATAAGGAGTAGCGACCCGGTGATGAACTCCATGCTTCTTCAGCAGCTTCTCGAAGACCTTATTGATAAAATGAGATCCTCTATCACTAATCACTATACGAGGTACTCCAAATCTGGGGAATATGATGGTCTTAAACAGCTTAATGAACACCGAAGAATCATTGGTTGGACTAGCTATTGCTTCTATCCACTTAGACACATAGTCCACAACAACCAAGATGAACTTATTCCCATAGGATGAGGGAAAAGGACCCATGAAATCTATGCCCCAGCAATCGAAAACCTCAACTTCCAGAATGAAATTCTGAGGCATCTCATGCTTCTTGCTGAATTTCCCTCTCCTCTGACAGGCATCACACTGAGAGATGAAAGAATGAGTGTCTCTAAACATCGTAGGCCACCAGAAACCTGCTTGCAGAACCTTAGACACAGTCTTGAATGTTGCAAAATGTCCCAGCATAATATGATCCATGACAGTGGAAGAGGATGTCTAGAACTTCTGATTCAGCAATGCATCTCCTGTAAAGACCATCTGAACAGTGCTTATAGAGATAAGGCTCATCCCAGTAGTATATTCTAAGCTCCCTAAAGAACTTTTTCTTTGCATAACCCTTTAAATCATCTGGTTCAGTCTCAGCAGCAAGGTAATTAGCTATTTCTGCATACCAGGGTCGATCAGTGGTTGCTACAGCAGCAATCTCGAAGTCATAGTTCCCAATTCTGATCCTTAAAGTTTATGGGTTCGTATCAAGTATGCATCGACCGTTGCGTGTGTATGCGTCGACCGTTGCTTCCCCGATACTTGTATCGACCGTTGCCAATGTGGCATCGATCGACACTGTGCGATTATCCCGACAGTTCTGCAACTCTCTGCCCAAATCCGTATGAAAAAGTGTACTAACCATATTGACGTTTTCCTCAACCAGCATCCTTGAAAGATGATCAGCAACTCCATTCTCAACTCCCTTCTTTTCCTTCACTTCAATGTCAAACTCCTGAAGCAACAGAATCCATCTCAACAATCTTGGCTTAACATCCTTCTTCTGCATCAGATACTTCAGGGCTGAATGATCAGTATGAACAATCACCTTGGAGCCAACTAGATAGGGGCGGAATTTCTCAAATGCAAAGACAACAGCCAACAGCTCTTTCTCCGTGGTTGCATAGTTTCTCTGCGCATCATCTAGTGTCCTACTAGCATAATAGATAGCATGAAGCTTTTTGTCCTTCTTCTGTCCCAGAACAGCTCCTACAGCAAAATCACTTGCATCACACATAACCTCAAAAGGTAGATCCCAATCTAGTGGCTGAACTATTGGAGCGCTCACTAATGCCTGCTTGATTTGTTCAAATGCAGTCTGACAGTCTGCATTGAACTCAAATTTGGTATCCTTACACAGCAAAGCAGTTAGTGGCCAAGCAATCTTACTGAAGTCTTTGATGAACCGTCTATAGAAGCCAGCATGTTCAAGAAAGCTTCTTATAGACTTAACAGAATCAGGCGCTTGAAGATTGGTCATTACCTCAATCTTAGCGCGGTCCACTTCGATCCCATCTTCAGATACTTTATGTCCAAGAACAATACCATCTCTGACCATGAAGTGGCATTTTCCCAGTTAAGGACCAAGTGCTTCTCTTCGCATCTAGTCAGCACCTTGCACAGATGATCTAAACATCCATTATAAGATGATCCATAGACTGAGAAGTCATCCATGAATACCTCCATAAAGTCCTCAATCATATCAGTGAATATGGACATCATGCATCTCTGGAAGGTGGCAGGAGCATTACAGAGTCCAAAAGGCATCCTACGGTAAGCGAATGTGCCATACGGACAAGTGAAAGTGGTATTTCCCTGATCTTCTGGGTGGATAGGAATCTGAAAGAAACCTGAGTATCGAGGAAGCATTAGTAAGGATGGTTAGCTAACCTCTCTAGCATCTGATCAATAAAAGGCAAAGGAAAGTGATCCTTTCTGGTTGCAGCATTCAGCTTCCTGTAATCTATGCACATCATGTGTCCCGTTACAGTCCTAGTAGGGATCAGCTCATTCTTCACAACTGTAACTCCGCCTTTCTTAGGCACTACATGGACTGGACTCAACCAATCACTGTCTGAAATAAGATAGATAATCCCAGCATCAAGGAGTTTCATAATCTCCTTCTTAACCACTTCATGTAGATTAGGATTAAGCCTTCTCTGATGCTCAACAGATGTCTTAGACTCATCCTCAAGATGTATCCGATGCATGCACAGCTCCGGTGAGATACCTTAAATGTCATCAAGAGAATAGCCAAGAGCTTTGTGATGCTTGCGCAGCTTGCTTAGCAGTAAAGTGAGCTCTGCGTTGTTCAAACTAGCATTAACAATCACTGGATAAGTTGAATTCGGTCCAAGAAATGCGTACCTTAGCCCGGATGGAAGTTGTTTCAACTCTATATTCGGAGCTTTTTCCTCGGCCCAATCTCTGTCGACTTGCAACGACCGATGCTTAGTTGGTGTCGATCGTTGCATCGTCGCGTCAGACACTCCCACCTGCATCACCACTTCAACCGAATCCATCAGTCTTGCATAGCACATCGCGGGTTCGTCCTGCAGGTACTCTAGCTCCATTATAGAGCTCAGTAAAGCTCTTTTTAGTGCATCTTCAGCATGTGACTTTTGAAAGTACTCTACAGCCAAATCACCTAGTGTGTCAATATAGAAGGTCTGTCCGTCGATGGTTGGTCTCTTTACCAGCTTGTCCATATCAAAACTCATCTTCAGATCACCCACATTCAGAATTATTCTACCTCCTTGACAGTCAATCATCGCGCCAGCTGTAGCTAAGAAAGGCATGCCCAAAATCAGTAGATCCTTTGGTTCCTCTCCATACTGCAGAACCACAAAATCAGTAGGAATCACACATTGGCCAATCATTATAGGCACATCCTCCAATAATCCTTCGGGAATCCTGATTGTTCTGTCTGCCAGAACCAGTGATATCCTAGTGGGTATAAAGTCAGTCATCCCGAGCCTCTTAGCAACTGAGAAAGGCATAAGATTCACACTGGAACCAAGATCACATAGAGACCTTTCAAATCTCTCCCTGTAGATAGCACAATCTAATACAAAGCTTCCTGGATCTTTCAACTTCTCAGGAATTCTGGCATGAATCAATGCACTACACACCTCATTGATCATCATTACACTCTCCTCATCAGACCACTTTCCAGCAATCAAATCTTTAAGACATCTCTTCATCACAGGAGAGGTTTCCATGGAGTCAATCAAAGGCACTTCAACTTTCACTTTTTTAATGAACTCCTTGCACTCAGCGTACTGCTTATCGTTCTTAGCTTTTCTGGGATTCTTGGGATAAGGTACCTTAGGCTTGTAAACCCTCTCGGTCGACTGTTTCAGTTTCTCTGGTTTTGAACTCTCTGCAGTCGCCTTGCATCGACCGTCACTGGCGTTGTGTCGATCGTTGCTGGGTGAATTTGTTACGACAGTTTCTTCGTTATCACTTTGAATCGATCGTTGCTTGGTGGCGTCGATCGATGCATTACGAATGTCACGGATCCCATCTTCCAATTCTTTAATTTCCAC
Organism: Orychophragmus violaceus; assembly: GCA_030180135.1. Lineage (NCBI taxonomy): Eukaryota > Viridiplantae > Streptophyta > Magnoliopsida > Brassicales > Brassicaceae > Orychophragmus > Orychophragmus violaceus. The sequence goes on along the minus strand of CM058230.1, from coordinate 84,413,723 downwards.
GAGTTCTTCAACACTCAACTGCCTTTTCTGGCCAGGTAACAATTCCTTACCACTTGTCAATGTCACTGCATTGCATTGGTACTTGGGATTAGCATCATTTCGCCCTGGGAGATATCCATCTTCCCTTTGAGCATATCCAACAGTTCTTGCAACCTTAGCATCAAGCTCCTTCATATGTGCGCTCAGGTATTCAAATTTCCCATTCAGATCCTCATAGACTCTACCTATCTTCTTGTCGAAGTCTGCAGCACTCTTAGTCTGACTCTCTAGCAGCTGTTTCATCATTGCCTCCATCTTACTCTCATGGGCAGTGGCTGCAGGAGGAGTCTGATAAGAAGAAGATCCATAGGTTCTCTGAGTACCTTGTCCAAAAGTTTTCTGAAAACCACTAGTCTGTCCAACGCTAGAGGAGTTCTGATTGCCTGTGAAGGCACTCCTTTGTCCTCCATTGAAAAACATGTTTCCCTGCTGATTACCAAATCTGTTACCTTGGAAACCAGATCTTCCAACGTAATTCACATCTTCTTCCTGAGTGTCCTCCTCAGTCTGAATTACCTCTACATCTTGGGCAAAGTGTACAGCTTTCTTACCAGCTAGGAGATTACAAACTGTGTCCAGCTTAGATCTAATATCAGCAATCTCCGAATTCTCTACACTTCCACCAGATTTCTTCCTCCTCTCATCCATAGTCTTGCAACTGTTGCTGCTCACTAAGTTCTCAATCAACTGTTTAGCTTGTGCAGGAGTCCTGGTGTTGAAATTTGCATTACTGGAGTTATCCAGCGCAGACTGATATGGAAGATCTATGCCTCTGAAGAAGATACCTAGCAATGTGACCTCAGTGAATCCATGGTGTGGGCAGTCACGCTGGTACTTCTTGAATCTCATCCAGGCAGCTTTAAGAGGCTCCATAGGGCCTTGGGAAAATGTCAGAATGTCCTGTCTGGACTGATCAGAACGAGCATCATCATAGAAGTGTCTCAGAAACTCACTCTTTAGGGCACTCCAAGTAGTAAACGGCCCAGGTTGCAGTTGCTTAATCCATGCAACAGCGTCTCCAGCGAGACTGTGCAGAAAGAGCTTAAGAAACAGATAATCCTGGCAAACTCCATCATACTTCATGCCAGTGATTATATTCTCAAACTGATCAATGTGATCCATAGGCTGCTCTGTTGGGTAACCATGGAAGGCATTCTGTCTCATCAGCGAGTAGTAGATGGTTTTGATCTCAAAATCATTCCTCTCAAAACCAGGAATCACTAAAGCTGACCGGTTTGCATGAAACTCATCCGGTCTGTTGTAGTCAGCTAAAGTCCTCTCATGGACAACCATCTGTCTACCTTGGTTCTGTCCCTGACCTTGCGCCAGCGGCTGTGGCTCAGGTTCCTCAACCTCAGGGATCACTCGTCCCTTAGCGTCAATCCGATGCCCAACAGCATTGTACGGATTGTTATCTCGGTCCCTCAGGGTACCTTGAGCATCAGGCATTATGATTACCTTCTATACCACCACCCTTGCTCTTCTTTCTCTTCTGTTAGTCCTCTCTAGAAGTCCAAGTTTTTCAAGTCCGAGATTAACGAGGTTCAAGTTCTGATTACTTCTAGTTTCACGCGTCTGCATAAACTATTTGTAATCGTCAAGCAACGATCGATGCTATCAGTGCAACGATCGATTCAATCTCAGAATCGCCTAGTGACGATCGACACAAAGGTGCAACGATCGACGCTATGCGAAATCGGTACCTGCGACTAAGAGAAAACAGAGAAAATTAGTAACTAAAACAAAAAACAAAAACAAATAAAAATCCTAGGAAAAACCCTAAGTTCGATCTTACCGAAGACTCTAAGAGTCCCCGGCAACGGCGCCAAAAACTTGATAGGGGTCTAGTTTTATCCTATTCTACTGCAAGTGCACAGTTTTCAATCGTAGTATATAGGGTATCGAATCCACATAGACTCCGGTTTCGATAGATTAAGAACTGTAGAGATTTAAACTAAGAAGAAAGCAATCTGAAGTAAACTAAATAGCAGTGCGAGAAAGTAAACAAGTAGCAAGATTATCGGTGGTGAAAGCAGTTAATTAAAGGCGCTAAGTCTACGACGTTCTCAGGAAATCAGACAAGCAGACAAATCAATCAGTCAGGATCTAATTAAGCACAGTTCTAGAACTCAAATCACGGATATAAAATTAACCAAATTCCTTTGCGAGAATTCTCTAAGTCTAAGTGCAGCAATCCAAATTCCTTTGCAATTACTAACATATTAAACCAGCATTAATTTCAAGTTCGATATGTTCACAATTAAACTAAACCAAATTCCTTTGCGAATAATTTAATTGCTCAACCTAAATAGTTCAGATTCTAAACCACACTTTCGTGTCGTATTTAGCAACCTAAGATCTAGATTCTAATTGATCAGGTTAGAACTAGCATTAAACACAATTTAGATCGAAGAACATTCTATTCATGTGAATCCTTAACTGATTTAAACAAGTCTAGCAAGTCATGAAATCTTTAATGAGAAACCCTAAACCTAACTTTGAATCTACTCAGACATGGAAGATGTAAACATAATCAATGAATTAATAGATTGCATAAAAGAGATTAAATAAATAAAGGGGTTCGAAATCTTCTCCAAAATAAAGTGAAGTACAAGATCAGATCAGCCTCAAAAGCTCTAAAAACTCTCTGCTCTAAATTATGAAAGCGTATGTAAATAAAACACCAAAATCCTAATTATATAGGCTTAATCTCGGCTGGGGCTTCTTTGTAAATACTGGAAACTTCTAGGCCAAAGTGTAATATCTTCATTCTTCAATAAACCGCCAATTCGGCCCATCTCGCTAGTGTGTCGATCGATGCACAATGGTGTGTCGATCAATGCAGTCCTGTTTTCTGCACAGTGAGCTCAATCTCTCGGCCAAACACTCCAAAAATCCCCAAAATGCTCCAATATCTCCAATTCTGCTCCAAACCTGATTATATTTGTAATAGACTCTAAAAGAACACAGAAAGACTCTAAAACATACTTATATCATGGCATAAAACTGGTAAAAAACCATGATATATCATCGGTCGACATCAAACGCGGACGAGCGAAGGTGTTTCAGATGATCAAGTTGACATGTTTATAGCTGCAGTTACCCAAGGTTCTCTCTCATAGACCTTGGTTCGCCGATATAGATAATTACCTTTCTGCAGAGGATGGGCCTGAAGTCTTTAAAGGCTATGCGAAGAAGAAGTTTCTTCGAGAAATCAGGCGCTACTATTGGGTTGAGCCCTACTTGTACAAGCACTGCTCTGATGGTATCTACAGACGTTACATCACCCAGTCTAAAGTTGAGAATGTGATGTATCACTGCCATGGTTCTGAGTATGCTGGACACCTTGCTACTTTCAAGACAGTGTCTAAGGTTCTTCAATCAGGCTTCTGGTGGCTTACAATGTTTAAGGATGTTCAGTTGTTTGTCTCGCAGTGTGATGTATGTAAGAGGAGTGAGAAGATTAGCAGAAGGCACGAAATGCCACAGAATTTCATATTGTAGGTTGAAGTCTTTGACTGCTAGGGCATCGATTTCATGGGACCATTCCCATCCTCCTATGGGAATAAGTATATCTTGGTTGCTGTGGATTATGTATCTAAGTGGGTTGAAGCGATTGCTAGTCCGGCCAACTACTCTTCAGTAGTTCTTAAGATGTTTAAGACTATCATCTTCCCAAGATTTGGAGTGCCTAGGATTGTGATAAGTGATGGTAGTTCTCACTTTATCAACAAGGTATCCGAGAAGTTTCTTAAGAAGCATGGTGTTAATCATTGTGTGGCTACTCCATATCACCCTCAGACTAGTGGGCATGTTGAGATTTCAAACCCATATATCATGAGATTCTGGAGAAGATAGTGGGAAAGGCTAGGAAGGTTTGGTCTGATAAGATGGATGATGCGTTATGGACCTACAGGACTGCGTTCAAGACGCCACTTGGGACTACACCGTTTCATCTCCTCTATGGAAAATCTTGTCACCTTCCAGTTTAGCTTAAGCACAAGGCTAGATGGGATGTCAAACAGATGAACTTCGATCTCAAACCTGCAGCAGAGAGGCGCTTGATACAGATGAATGAGTTGGATGAGATTCTCCACCACGCCTATGAGAACTCAAGGCTGTACAAGGAGCGTACAAAGTCATATCATGATAAGAAGATCATCTCACGCCACTTCGAACCGAATGGCAGGTACTTCTGTATAACTCACGTTTACAATTGTTTTCTAGAAAGTTGAGTTCTCGTTGGTCATGTCCCTTTACCATCAAGGAGGTTAGACCACACGGAGTTGTTATCTTGGTGAATTCCAAAGGCGAGGAGTTCACGGTGAACGGGCAAAGGGTGAAACACTATTGGGAAAAAGCTAAGATTCCAGAGGGCGACATTGTTCATCTGGATGATCCACCCACTGCTTAGTCGCAGTTTAGTCAAGCTAATGACGTAAAACGAGAGCTGAGTGGGAGGCAACCCACTGGTAAGTCGTAAATATTAGGAATTTTTTGTTTTGCTTTTTAATCTTTGGATTTTTGGTGTTTCGTGTTAGGTTCTGTGGAACCCGTAGCACTCTGGATTGAGTACGAGGATTTTGAGCACGTACGAAAATCGACCAGGGTCGATTATTTTGCTCGATTGTGGACGTAGACTTAACGTCAACCGACATTAATCACTAGTGTCGGTCGACGTCGATAATCTTGAGGTAAGTACTCTTAAAAACTCGCGACCCCGACGTCATCTTCCCCATTCTTTCCTCTCGCGATTTACTCTCCAAAAATCTCCATCTCTCATGATTCTTAACCGTTTTGAGTGATTTCAAGTGCTATTCCACACGATTTTCACTCCTCTGCCAATTCTTAATCTATGTTTCATCGATCTGCAAAGGTATGACTCTCAATTGCCCTATTTCTATTTCGGCCCTAAGGTGAAAAGTTGCGATTTTGCCTCGATTACCTTGTTTATATGGTTGATTCTTGCCTATTTACTTTGTGATATAGGAATTATAGGGCCCCATACAAATTTCGTGATTAATTAGAGAGTTCCGAAAAAAATTTGATTTGATGACGAACTCGCTCATTCATTAATTCTGTTGATATCTACAATGAAATTGGGATGTAATATGGTTGCAGTGTTGTGGATCATTGTGTAGACTCAATTTTATGATATCTTGACTTTGAAAATTTTAAACTCTTGAGTCTCATTCTTAAGTTGTTTGTTTTGTCTTACAGATGGCATCATGAAATCAACCTAAGCGAGCGAGGAAGGCTGCTGAAGCTTCTGCCTCTGGTTGCTCAGCACAACGGGAAGACACTACTGCTCCCAACCCGCAGACACGCCCACCTTGGCCAAGGCGTGAGAAGCTGAAAATCCCATACAACCGGGTTTGGGAGCATTATCCTGATGTGGAATATACGAAGGTTACATGCACTCACAAGTCAATCTCAGAGCAATGGGATGATTATGACTCTTTTTGTACTACAAAGATTGGTGTAGCGTCAAGATCATTCCCACCAGATTTTCTTGCCAGACTTCTATGTTGAAGCTGAAGATTTAATCGGATGTTCTCAACATCCTGAGGACTATTGGTTTTGACACCATTTGTACCAAGCAGTATGATTTGCATGAGGAGCTTGTCAGGTAGTTTATGGCGACAGTCCGAGTGTATTACACTAATGAGGTGGTCCAAAAAGCTACTGAGGGGACACTGAATTTCATGGCCAAGGGACTGCGGTACATGATCACTATCCCTGAGCTTTGTGACATATACGGGTTTGACAGGACTCGAGACCGAGTGGGTCTTCTAGAGCAGTGGCGGGATGCATATGTTTTTGTCACATTTTGGTAATGGGATATACAACTCCCAGACTACCAGACAGTCCGCAGTCATGCACCCTATCTTGAGGTACATTGTACGCCTGTTCGATAACACTATCTTATGCAAGATGGAGCCTAGGATGATGCGGATATCTGAGCTGTTACTGCTGTATTTTGGGATCGGTCATATCATTGGCATTGAGGAGTATCAGGATGCTCACTTGACAGCAGATGTGAACATAGAAGCTGTTTTTGTACACCACTTGTAGGAGCTGAAGACTAAACCATTCACAGGAAAGGGAATGAAGAAGGAGTCTATTGGGAGTCTTTTGACTCCTATCTTTGACCATTTTGGGATTGACATGAGCCAGATCAAGATCTGCACATTGAGTTCCACTATGGACATTGCACATTTGAGGAGCACTCATTGGCTCAAGGGCGATAGCGAGAGGGGCGAGTTGATTTGGCACTTGGATGATTCATCTGGTGTAGCGTGTCTGATTATTTTTCCTGACACTAGGCTCATAAGGATTACTGACGACCCACTTATGCTGAGATTTTAGCCTTTTGAGGAGATTTGTCGAGCTGGTCCGCGTCGCTCCACTATATTTAGAGGCATATCTTATGGCGCTGCTCCTTCTACTGCTGAGCATGACGCATTTTCTGCTGCTGATGATGAGACTTATGGTTTTCCGGATCCTCATATGCCACCGGAAGACATGCCACCTAGAGACTAGCAAAAGTGGATGAACGCTACAATGAAAGAGATGTGGAAGGGTATTTTTGGCTGCTCCTGTCGTCGCGCACAACGTGTCTCTCACCCACTGCGACATCATCGCCAGCCCACACCACCTGCACCTTACACTCCCTGAGGATGATGAGATGGAGGATGCTGATTCTGAGGAGATGGTTGACGAGGACTCTCAGGAATTCTAGATCTTGCATTGCTGCTGGTTCTATAACTTTTTCTTTTCTTTTTCTTTTTCTTTTTCTTTTTCTTTTGTGTCTTGGATCATTTTTATGTATTTATTTGAGTCAGTCTGTTACTCCAATCAGTTTGGAACTTGGATGTTTGAGTTTATGCATTGAGTTGTTGCTTTTGACATGATTTTTGAGTGATCAAACGCAGCTAACGAGTGAGATTTTGAGTGCTAAATCATCTAACCCGACCATGACACTTGAAATTGTCCTTGCGTATGATCCTTCGGATTTAGTGTCGATCAACATTGACATTAGTGTCTGTCGACACTAATCGTGTTCAGGTACGAGATTTTGACTCAACATTCTGATTGTTCCAAATTGATTCCAACCAAACCCAAGATGCGATTGCACTGAGGCCAGTGCAGTTTAAATGTGCGGGAGATGGTTACTAACGATGTGTTTTCTTTTCATAGTGTCAGTCCATCGTTTTTGAACTTGTTTTATTGACTCAAAATTAGTTGGAAACAAAGATTTTTCGAGGAAAATTTCAATTTCACAGGATCCTAAGTTACCATTGGGCAGATCTTCAGTAGCTATATGACTGTTAGAAAACCACACACGGATCAACCTACCAAGGACACCCACATCATGTCAGGTATTCAGAGGATCCATCACTAACTTTGCCATTAATATTGACTTAATTTTCTTACCCATGGGCTTGGTATACATTAGATCAGGCTCCTCTGTAAGTACTGAAAGGTCTGTAAATATGTATGAGTATGGTTCCCTTCTCCCTTCCCTTCAAGCAAAAAAAAGGTAATAAACTGCGGATAAGCTAGTAGCTTCGAAGTGATCGAGGGAGTGGTAGTTACCCTTATTACCTCATGTGCATTCATTGAATGTGTCCAAAGTAATACCCCAATGAGGGAAGGGCAGCTGATAAAAAAAAGTGATACCCAGTGGTGAGAAATTAGCTGCTGAAGTGAGAAAATGGAGAAGAAAAGAACCTGAAGTTGACAGTCTGCAATTAGGGGACTGCTGAGTAATAGTCTATGTGCCCTTTAATCGATACCCACTCGGTAAGATCACACTTAATTGCTTACATAAGTTAGTATAGTGAATTTTGATTTCTTGACTTGATTGTGGAGTTTACTTTGGACAGTTGCTAAGTGTGGGGGAAGTACATTGTGGTCTTGATCTCTGCAAGAATGTTTTCATGTGGATTACTAAGTGGATGTTAATGTGATGTTCCTATAACGAAATGAGTTTCCGTGTTTTCAAACCTCTTCTTCATATTTTGGTTTTTTGTTTGCTTGAGAGAAAGCAATAGCTAAGTGTGGGGGAGTTGATATATCATGGATTTTAACCATGATATAAGTGTATATATTGAGTCTTTAACCTTGTATTTCGAGTCTATCGAGTCTTTTTCATGTTAGCATATGAATGGAGCAAAGCTAGGAGTTTTGGGACATTTTTGAAGCATTGTGCAAGAAGCTGAAGATGGAGCCGTAACCAGACCTTGATGCCGACCGACATCACCTTTAGTGTCGGTCAACACGGAAGCCCAATGAGACTATTGCGCGAGTAAAGAACATGTTTTGAAGAATTTCAAGAAAGTCCAGAAATTTCACTATTTCTAATTTATCCCCAAACGTGTTTAGACTATTAATTAGGTTTTTGAGAGATGTTTCTCTTATCTTTTGTTCTTGCTTTTGGCTTTTGGAGACTTGAGGAGATTATTTCTATTGGGGCTGATCTACTACCCTGTAACCTTTGAGAGAAGGATCTCGAACCCCGTTATCTATATCTATTCAGTCTTTTGGTTTTCTATTCAATATGTGTTGTCTGTTTGATATCATGTCTGAGTAGTAACATTTGCTAGATTTAGGAATTTTTATAGGGTTTTCATGCCTTGTTAGATCTCTAAATAATTAGGATTCTAAAACTATTTGTTCATCACCTAATTTGAGATTAAAACTGAATTCTTGATTGATCACTTAGGGTTTAGATCTTAGATTAACAATTTGGCACGAGAGTGTGAATTATAATCTAACAGAACTTAATGTGAGCAATTTGACTAGATACAAAGAGATTTGGTTTAGGAGAATTGTGAACTAAAGAACTTGCTATTATTGCTTGTCGAGAACTCTAAGATTGCGAAGAGATTTGAATCATTATGTTGCTAGACATAGTGAATAATTGCAGCGAGAGTTGAGTTATTTGACATTTGTGATTCTAGTTCTTGAACATGTGCTTAATCTGAATCTTGAATAGTTAAGTGTCTAGCATTTCATGATTTCCTCAGAACATCCTAAGTCTAGCGCTTTTCTCCCATCAAAAACACACTTTTAATTACTGGCATATTTACTGCTTTCATCTGTCTTGCTTAGCTTAATTCGACTACATATAATCTATCGCGTGAAACTTGAGTCTCTATGGATTAGATACCCTTGATATTACATCGTTCGACACTGTACACTTGCAGTTAGAAAATAGGTATTAATATTTGATCTATCACTCGCCACACCAAAAGCCGATTGACCTCAAAATCCTTCTACCTAAGGATTGGAAGCTCAAAGATAAGATATATAGCCGCATCAATAATGATGGTACTGTCAAATTTTACTTTAAATCTGAACATCACCTCATGAATGTTCTTGAGCATGGTCCATGGCAATGTAATCAGTGGTTAGTTTCCCTTGATCACTGGACTCGTCGATATGATGCAGATTTTCTCACCCCCATCTCTTTCTGGGTAAAAATTCTTCATATTCTTGAGGATTCTTGGTTTATCCCTCTTATCCATGAAGTTGGAGAGCCTCTAGGATAAATTGGTGATGTGAGGATTAAAGAGACGACTGCTGATACTGAAAGTGAAGTCTGGATTCATGTTATCAAACAAGTCTATGATAGGCTCATATTCGTCCGCTATATCGACTTTGAACATGGCCAATCTACTATGGTTTATTTTATATATAAGAAGCCCAGAAAGTTCTGCTTTAGATGTGGAGCTTTAACGCATAGTGACAATGTATGTGACTATGAAGGAGAGGTTTAACCTCAAGAACCTATTGCACAGCATCACTCCGATGCGTCGACGCTTGGCCCATTTGTGCCTTTACCTCATCGCTCGTCTGAAGCAGGACCTTACACCTATCATCCTGACCCTCATCTTGAAGTCCAGATGGAATAATCTCATCACCTTGTGTTACCCTATCTCGATCCACATCCTTCTATACCCCCGGTACCACAATTTAATCCATCACCATCAGCAGCTCACCGAGTGGATGTCAATGCGGATTCAGGCAGGGATGATACCTTGGGCGAAAAGTGGCATCTATTGTCAATATGGAGATGTCGGATCCTAATTTGCAGACTAGTTCCGTTGTAAATGTTTTTCCCTCTCTTGTTCACTCCACACAAGATCCAATTAATTCTCTTTACTTCCCCATGAACTTGGCTCTCCCTCTCATCCTCCATCTATTCGCGGCACCAAGCGCATGGCTCTTAAAATTGACACCGATGAAGAAGTCTCCACAACTCGTCCGAAAAAGGGCAAAGCTATGAGTAAAAATATTGATCCATGGGAGGTGGCAACCCCGAAGACTCCATCGCCCCCATGAGAACCATGCATTGGAATTGTCGTGGAAGGAGAGACTCTTTGAAAATTCCATATCTTCACGATATCAAATGTAAGTGTAAGGTTGATATCATGTTCCTCAAAGAAACTAAAAATAAGGATAATTTTTTATAGTCTATCGGCAATGATCTCGGCTTTCCTCACCATTCTCTCATCTCTACGGTTGGGTTAAGTGGAGGACTGGCTATGTTCTGGCGAGACACCGTGAAGTGCATTTTTTATGTAAACTGACACTTTACTACTCTGACCTTTGTATTACGGATGGAACAAATACTTTTTGCCTCACTTATATCTATGGTCATCCCTTTTATCAACCAAGGAAACAACTCTGGCATCGTATAATCAGTCTAGTACAAGGAGATTTCTATCGTGCTCAACCTCAACTTATATTAGGTGATCTCAATGATATCAAGGCCAATTCATAGAAGCTCGGTGGTGCAACCTATTTAGAGGGGCGTTTCTCAACTTTTCTTCGAATGGTCATTGTGTGTGGATTACATGATATAAAGACTTATGGTGGGTTATATACATGGCTTGGTAATCGAGCAAATGGTCTTGTTCAATGCAAACTTGATCCTGCTATGGCTAATGTAGAATGGTTGGGCCTCTATCCTCAAGCATGGGTTCAACTTATACTGTGGCATGGTTCGGACCATCGACCCTTATTACTTTAGACTACTCATAAAATCTGGAGAGCCATCAAGCAATTTAAGTATGATAATCGGTAGCGTTTCAACTCAGATGTTCACATCCTTACTCGACAAACTTGGAATGACAGTGTTCTCAACTATCTCCACACCAATTCCATGAAGTCTTGAAGCTATGTCGCCACTCATTATCCAAATGGAACTCTGAGCACCATCATAATTCTGAGAAGAAAATTCGTTCACTGATGGCAACACTCCAAAATATGTATGCTTCCTCTCTTTTAAACTGGTCTCATATTTCTGTTATCAAACAACAATTGTATTTTGAATATCGAATGGAAGAAGAGTTTTGGACAAGAAAGAGTCAAATTCTCAATTTGCAGGCTGGTGATAAGAATACTCATTTTTTTCATGCTAAAACTAAGCAACGCATAAGCCATAACCGCATTACCTCCATTCAAGACTCTTTTAGCACAATGCACACTTCTGACCAAGCCATTCAAACATTGATTATTTCACTAAATTATACTCTTCTTCTAATTGTAGTGCTCATTTGGATTCATTCATGCAACATGTTCCAGCTCGGATGACCCCATAGATGAATAGTATGATCACTGCACCTATATCTGAAGATGAAATTTACCAAGCCTTAACCAAAATAAATGTTGATAAAGACCCTGGTCCAGATGGCCTCAAAGATGGTTTCTACAAATATCATTGGAGCTCAATCAAACAAGCTGTGATTGCTTTTCTTAGATTATTCTTTGAGACTAGTTACCTCGATCCTGCTATAAATCACACTCATATTTGTTTGGTTCCTAAAATAGAAGCTCCTACGGAAGTTAAAGACTTTAGACTTATCAGTCTAAGTAATATACCTTATAAACTTATATCTTAAGTCTTAGCTGAAAGGTTAAAGTCCTTTTTTGCGTAGCATAGTTGATGAATCTAAGTCTACTTTTATTCTTGGGCGGCTTATTACTGATAATGTGATCATCACACATGAGCTCATTCATTCTCTTAAAACCAAAAAGCTTTCTCAACCATACATGGCGCTCAAACTAGACATCACCAAGGCTTTTAATAAAATTGAATGGCCTTATATTTATGATATTATGAAAAAACTTGGCTTTGCAGATACTTGATGTAATCGGGTGACGACGTGCATTACGACTGTATCTTACTCCGTCCTTCTCAATGGATCACCAACTCCAACCATCTATCCGCAATGAGGCCTCCATCAAGGTGATCCTATCTCACCTTATCTTTATCTTATCTATACGGAAGGCCTATCCTCATCCCTAGAAGCTGCATCCACTCATAAATTAATTCATGGATTTAAGGCTAGCCTTTGTAGACATGTTATTTCCCATATGTTCTTTGCTAATCATTCATTAATTTTCTGTCAAGCAGATTGTTGTAAAGAATTCGAGTGAACCCTAGAAGATAGAACGTTTGCGGAATTCTTAGAGAAAAACGATATTGAGACAAATACAATTTTGTCTAGGGTTTCTATATTTCATGTGTTAATATTTACAAACCCTTAGACCCCTTTATATACTGCCCCAAAAAAACCGATACAATAGACAATAGAAAGCCCTAACGAGATCTTTTCATTCTCTCGAGACAAGGGGAAACTAAACCGCCATAGTGTACCGTCCCGTGACATTCCTTTGCTCACTGAAGAAAGGCCCATTTGCAGTACCTTGAGATTTAAGTCACCTTAGGATAACAAACTCCACCTTGACGAAAAATCTCAACAATGTCACTTTCTGACTTACCCAACATCTGAGGGATCGCCATCTTCCTCTTGTTGGGAATGTCCTGAAATCTATTGTACTTGCTCTAAGTGAAAGTCGTATAGTCGAGATGAGACAATCACATAATACTAGGTAGTCATAACGCTTTGCTAGAAGCCACTTATGATCAATGAGTTGAGAACTCATTGCTAGTGTTATATGATCCTACAGAGTCACACACCTAAGCAAACTGGGCGTTAAAGACGAGGTTGATCATTAATGTAATGATCCAGTGAATGCATATGTGATATGCATTCGATATCAATGTTCTGGGATAGCATCGATCGTTGCAGATAGTGCATCGATCGATGCACTCGCGGATTAATCAGATTAATTCGGTTTAATCGTTGGTTAATTCCGTTGTGGTTTAAGCCGACATATATAAGATATATGGTCGACCTAAACTCGTCCCTAACCTAATTCACAGCCACCAGAACACAGAAACAAACCTCTCTGGAGATTAGATCTCTGTAAGGCACTAGCATCCCTGTGGTCCAGTTTGTGTGCGTGTGGATACCAGTAGAGGCGCAGCATTTGAGGCGCTTCGTGATCTCGATTATCTGCAAATACTTCTGCTGCATATTCATCAGGTAACTTCGAGATCTGATAGATTCAATTACATGAACCTTAGATCCTAGGCTCGGAATTCAGACTAGGGTTGCTAATCCTGATTAGAACTGCTAGAAATTCCTTCAGTGGTATCAGAGCTTTAGGGTTCCATTGAATCTGTAGCATGATGATTAGATTAGTTGAATCTAGATCTTTGTATAAATGATACAAGCATGCTAAAATTCGTTTTCCTGAAAACCTAGTTTAGGGTTCTGATCGAAAACGTTTATGGGTTTTCTTGCATGGTGTCGATCGATGCCAATCCGGCATCGATCGATGCAGGGCGAAAACCCGAATAAATTTTAGGGTTTTTTGCATGGTGTCGATCGATGCCAATCCGGCATCGATCGATGCAGGGCGAAAACCCGAATAAGCCTAGTTTTCGCCTAGTGACGATCGATGCAATTGTTGCACCGATCGACACAGCCTCGCGAGATTGTTGGATCGGTTCAATTGGATTGGACCGGTTATCGAGCTTGGTTAACAATGGTCGAACACTGTGAATGGTTTAAATGCGATTGGTTTGATTAGGTTGGCATCGACCGATGCTAATGTAGCATCGATCGACGCTGACCGGTATTCAAAACCGGATCAATTGGATTGATCGGTCATCGCGGATTAATTATAAGAATTAAAACATGATAAAACTGAACGTTTTAAATGGTTCCGTTCCTCAACCAAATATCAAGTGATACTTGATGTCTTTCCAATCTTGTCAACTGTCAAGACCCATTTAGTTGTGTGATTGACTTGCAGTGCAAGATGTCCACAATTTCATGAGTAAGGCAGAGGTAATCGTGTTGATGGACTTGCAGTGCAAGACATCGACAATTACGTGACTGAAGAGATTGGTTTACTTGACTGGGCCATTAAAATCGTTTTGGGCTCAGAGACATCAGGTGGATTGGACATAAGATGTCGATCCACAACCAAGAGTTATATTGGATATAACTAGCAAGGTTGTTGCTTACCTAAATAGCTAAAGTTGAGTGATAGCCAGTGGCTCACTTGAATTTAGTAAAATATGGATCTTGGATCATTATATTCATCTGAGGAAGCATTGATTGAATATAATGCGAGTTTTCTTAAAAGTTAAGATCTCTCATTTCTTGAACATCATAACTAAACCTTTTTCTTTTCTATGTTCTCAGCTATGACTACTACTCATAATAATTCTTTCTCCCTGCGATCCGTCCTTGAGAAGGACAAGTTAAATGGATCGAATTTTCTCGAATGGTATCGGAACTTGAGAATTGTTCTCAAGCAGGAGAAGCGGGACTATGTCCTTGAAAATGTTCTCCCTGAAAAACCGAGAGCCAATGCTCCACATGCAGAAAGGAATGCTTGGGATAAGCATTCTAATGATGTGGTCGATGTGAATTGTCTAATGTTGGCTACCATGAACTCGGATTTGCAGAAGCAATACGAGAACGTGGAGTCGCCCGTGGAGATGATCACTAGCCTGAAAAGTATGTTTCAGGAGCAAGCACGAACTGAGAGATACCAGACGGTTAAATCTCTCATTGAATGCAAGCTACCAAAGGACAGTCCAGTCAGTCCTCATGTCATTAAGATGATGGGTTATATTGATAACCTGGGGAAGCTGGATTGTCCCATTAGCCAAGAGTTGGCTACTGACATCATTCTGCAGTCACTGCCATCAAGTTATGATCAGTTTGTTATGAACTATAACATGAATAACTTGACGAAGACGTTGACTGAACTGCATGGGATGCTCAAGACAGCTGAGCCTAATATCAAGAAGGGCACTCCAAATGTACTTATGGTACAAGGAGGTAAGAAGTTTAAGAAACTTGGCAAAGGCAAGGGAAAGGGCAAGGCAGTCCCGGTTGAGAACCAGGACACGCCTGCGCCATCCCAGAAGCCCAAGCCGGGCCCATCTGAGACTGATAAGTGCCATTACTGTAAAGAGCCTGGGCATTGGAAGAGAAATTGCAATAAATTCTTGGAAGAGAAGAAGAAGAAGAAGAAGAAGACTTTCGAGACTTCATCTTCAGGTATTTATGTTATAGAAGTAAATGTTACTACTTCTGGTTCTACTTCTTGGGTATTGGATACCGGCTGTGGTGCTCATATTTGTACAAATATGCAGGGCCTAAGCAACAGTAGGAAGTTGGAAAGGGGACAAGTGGACCTGCGCGTGGGGAATGGAGCAAGAGTTGCTGCATTAGCCGTAGGAACATATAACTTGTCTTTACCTTCTGGTTTGGTTTTAAAGCTTAATAATTGCTACTATGTACCTGCTATAAGCAGAAATATTATTTCCATTCCTATTTTGGATGTGGAAGGATATCAGTTTTCAATTAAGAATAAATGTTGTTCTTTTGATTACAATGATATATTTTATGGTAGCAGCCCATTAGAGAATGGGTTTTATGTTTTAAACCAAACAGCACCAATCTATAACATTAACACCAAGAGATTCAAATCAAATGACACGAATCAGACTTTTCTTTGGCATTGTCGTTTGGGCCACATAAACGAGAAACGGATCCAAAAGCTCCATAGTGATGGGCTTCTGGGCTCATTTGATTATGAATCATGTGAGAAATGTGAATCTTGTTTACTAGGCAAAATGACTAAGGCCCCTTTCAACAAACAAAATGAAAGGGCCAGTGACTTATTGGGCCTTATACATACAGATGTATGCGGCCCAATGAGCACAAGTGCCAGAGGAAATTTTCGATACTTCATTACCTTCACTGATGATTTCAGCAGGTATGGCTATGTCTATTTAATGAGACATAAGTCGGAATTTTTTGAAAAGTTCAAAGAGTTCCAAAATGAAGTACAAAATCAACTTGGCAAAAGTATTAAGGCTCTTCGATCAGATCGTGGAGGAGAATACTTAAGCCAAGAATTCAGTGATCATTTGAGAGATTGTGGAATTGTTTCACAACTCACTCCTCCTGGAACACCACAATGGAATGGCGTGTCTGAGAGGAGAAATCGGACTTTATTAGATATGGTTCGGTCAATGATGAGTCTCTCAACTCTTCCATTATCCTTTTGGGGATACGCTCTAGAAACGTCTGCGTTTACACTTAATAGGGTTCCGTCAAAATCAGTTTCAAAGACACCACATGGGATCCATGTCACAGAACCAAGTATGGACTTTGGTTGATTTACCCGATGGTGCAAGACCCATTGAGTGTAAATGGATTTTCAAGAAGAAAATTGATGTGGATGGAAATATTCAGATATATAAAGCAAGGCTAGTGGCAAAAGGTTTCAAACAAATTCATGGTATTGACTATGAAGAAACCTATTCACCTGTCGCCATGCTTAAATCCATTCGGATTCTCCTAGCAACAGCTGCTCATTATGATTATGAGATCTGGCAAATGGACGTGAAAACAGCTTTCCTTAATGGAATTCTGGAAGAGGATGTGTACATGACACAACCCGAAGGTTTCATCGATCCAAATGCAGCTAGGAAAGTATGCAAACTTCATCGATCCATTTATGGATTGAAGCAAGCATCTCGGAGTTGGAATCTTCGTTTTGATGAAGCAGTCAAAAAGTTTGATTTCATCAGAAGCGAAGAAGAACCATGTGTTTACAAGAAGACTAGTGGGAGCGCAGTTGCATTTCTCGTGTTGTATGTAGATGACATACTTCTTCTCGGAAATGACGTCCCGTTGTTACAGTCTGTTAAGACTTGGCTCGGAAGTTGTTTTTCAATGAAAGACATGGGTGAAGCCGCGTATATTCTTGGAATAAGAATCTATAGAGATAGATTAAACAAGTTAATTGGACTGTGTCAAGACACTTATATCGATAAGGTCTTACACAGGTTCAGAATTCAAGATTCCAAGAAGGGCTTCATACCAATGTCTTATGGCATAAGTCTCAGCAAGAAGCAGTGTCCTGAGACACCTGCTGAGTGAGATCGCATGAGTCGGATTCCCTATGCCTCGGCGTTAGGATCCATCATGTATGCTATGCTCTGTACTCATCCAGATGTTGCTTGTGCTTTAAGCATGACGAGTAGATACCAATCGGATCCAGGTGAAAGTCACTGGACAGCAGTCAAGAATATTCTGAAGTATTTGAGAAATACTAAGGATAAATTCTTGGTGTATGGAGGAAGTGATGAGCTGGTAGTAAGTGGTTACACAGACGCAAGTTTTCAGACAGACCAAGATGATTTCCGATCGCAATCTGGTTACATCTTCTGCCTGAATGGCGGTGCAGTAAGCTGGAAGAGTTCCAAGCAGGACACTGTAGCAGATTCCACAACTGAAGCTGAGTACCTCGCTGCTTCTGAAGCGGCAAAGGAGGCTGTTTGGATCAAGAAGTTCATCACTGAACTTGGTGTGATTCCTAGCATTTCTGAGCCAGTGGCTTTGTATTGTGACAACAATGGAGCCATTGCGCAAGCAAAGGAACCTAGATCACACCAGAAATCTAAACACATAGAAAGGCGATATCACCTTATCCGTGATATTGTGAATAGAGGAGATGTGAAGATCAGCAGAGTCCCGACGGACGAGAATGTAGCTGATCCACTGACCAAGCCCCTCCCAAGGCCTAAGCATGAGTTTCATACTACTGCTGTAGGCATTAGATTTCTCAAGATATGATCTTGATTTCAGTGGGAGTTGTATTTGTTTTTAGTTATGACATGATGTTCACAAAGACATAATAGTTATGTTATTTCAATGAAATTGTTTCAGCATTATTTAATTGTGTTAATTAAATATATATAATGTCCCAAAGTAATTTATGACATTGTATAGGCCATCAAGTATGTGACTTGATCATGAAACCCTATAAGAAACAAATGACATAAATTATAAATGGTCCCTAGTCGAGGTTGTTAAAATGGGACACTAACAACCACGTGAGACTAGTATGTGAGGTGACTGATGACTATGTTTCATGGAGTCATTTAATAAGTGTATTAAAGTCAATCACATAGATATGTGTTAGAGAACACATGATCGGATTTGACCCGTTAATGAGAACTCTACAAGATGTTATATGAGTGTCATAAGAGTTTCTCATTACGACTAAAGAGAGTAGTCCTTAGACCTGAGTTCATCATGTCCTCTCTTATATGGATTGGTTCGTCTTGACTTTGTCAAATGTCAGCCGTAACTGGTGATCATAAAGACACTGATTAGGCGTATCATGAAATATAAGAGAGACATGGATGGAACAAGATGGGATTTGTACCTCCTATATAACAGGAGTTAAATATCTCTGGGCCTATCGAAGATTTGATACTGGAAATGCGTGGCCGCGCTCAAACGAGGTGATTGTCAGTCGTTTGTTTTTATCAGTACAAATCGGGATTCGATAAACGTAATCTGGTTGAATAAGGATGACACAGTGCTTGCCTTATGCTAGATTGAGATATAGCTACAAAGGGATTAAAGGAATAGATGATTCCAGTACAAGTGGGAGATTGTTGGGAATGTCCTGAAATCTATTGTACTTGCTCTAAGTGAAAGTCGTATAGTCGAGATGAGACAATCACATAATACTAGGTAGTCATAACGCTTTGCTAGAAGCCACTTATGATCAATGAGTTGAGAACTCATTGCTAGTGTTATATGATCCTACAGGGTCACACACCTAAGCAAACTGGGCGTTAAAGACGAGGTTGATCATTAATGTAATGATCCAGTGAATGCATATGTGATATGCATTCGATATCAATGTTCTGGGATAGCATCGATCGTTGCAGATAGTGCATCGATCGATGCACTCGCGGATTAATCAGATTAATTCGGTTTAATCGTTGGTTAATTCCGTTGTGGTTTAAGCCGACATATATAAGATATATGGTCGACCTAAACTCGTCCCTAACCTAATTCACAGCCACCAGAACACAGAAACAAACCTCTCTGGAGATTAGATCTCTGTAAGGCACTAGCATCCCTGTGGTCCAGTTTGTGTGCGTGTGGATACCAGTAGAGGCGCAGCATTTGAGGCGCTTTGTGATCTCGATTATCTGCAAATACTTCCGCTGCATATTCATCAGGTAACTTCGAGATCTGATAGATTCAATTACATGAACCTTAGATCCTAGGCTCGGAATTCAGACTAGGGTTGCTAATCCTGATTAGAACTGCTAGAAATTCCTTCACCTCTAGCACCGGAAGATTTGGAGTATCTCAAAACAATGTCTGAACTTCCCCGTAGGAACCGACTTGGTCAACATGTCAGCTGCATTCTCCAACGTATACACCTTCTGCAATAAGATCTCTCCAGAAGCTGCTAACTCCCTGATTTTATGAAACCTTATAGCGATGTGTTTCGTCCTTGCATGATACACTTGATTCTTTGTCAGATATAGCGCACTCTGGCTATCACAGTGTAGCTGAACTCCACCTTGCTCAACTCCCAACTCCGCCACAAGTTCTCGCACCCAAAGTGCCTCCTTAGCTGCCTCACCCATTGCCATATACTCAGCTTCCGTGGTTGACATGGCTACAACAGACTGTAACACGGATCTCCAGCAAATTGGTCCTCCTGATAGTGTAAACACATATCCCGTAGTGGACCTTCTATTGTCTAGATCACCACCATAATCTGAATCAACAAACCCCACAACTGATGCACTCTCTTGACCGCCAAACATAATCCCACAGTTAGCAGAACCCTTCAAATACCTGAGTATCCATTTCACTGCTTCCCAATGATCTCTTCCAGGATTCGACATGTACTTACTAACTTGACTAACTGCTTGAGCCAAATCAGGCCTAGTGCAAACCATAGTATACATTAGGCAACCAACCGCACTTGCATAAGGAACTTGTGCCATATCTTTGATGTCTTCAATGGACTTAGGACACTGCTTCGCTGAGAGATTGAAGTGATTCGCCAAAGGTGTAGAAACTGTACTTGCTTCCGATATGTCAAAGCGTTCTACCACCTTCTCTATGTAGCTCTTTTGAGAAATCCATAACCTCTTAGAGCTCCTCTCTCTGCGAATCTCCATCCCAAGGATCTTCTTTGCAGCACCAAGATCCTTCATTTCAAACTCTTTTCCCAGTAGTCCTTTCAACTCAGCAATATCATTCATATCGCTCGCAGCAATAAGCATATCATCAACGTATAGCAGAAGGAATATGGGAGAATGGTCATCAAAGAACCTTGTGTAAACACAGCATTCATACTCACATCTTTGGTAGCCAATTTTCAGCATATAAGAGTCAAAACGTTTGTACCATTGTCTTGGAGCTTGCTTCAATCCGTATAAGGACTTCTTCAACTTACACACAAGCTCCTCCTCACCTGGCTTTACAAACCCCTCAGGCTGCTCCATAAAGATTTCTTCTTCCAAATTTCCATGAAGAAACGCAATCTTCACATCCATCTGTTCAAGATGATAATCTGATACCGCTACCAATGCTAACACAACTCGTATGGAAGTGTGTCTAACCACAGGTGAAAAAATCTCGTCATAATCCACCCCTTTCTTCTGTGAGTATCCTTTTGCCATCAACCTTGCCTTGAACCTTGATACTTCTTTCTCAGAGATTCCTGGTTTTACCTTGAAAACCCATTTGCATCCAACCGCCTTCTTTTCTTTAGGTAAAGGAACAAGATCCCATGTCTGATTCTTGTCAAGACTCTCGATTTCCTCTGTTGCAGCTTCCAGTCATTGCTCTTTCTCCTGGCTACTAATAGCCTCTTGAAAATTGGCTGGATCATCTGTACCAACAACCAAGGCATAGTTCACCATGTCTTCAAAACCGAATCTTACTGGTGGTTTGGAAACTCTCTTTTCTCTGTTAGGTACCAAACTTTCCTCTGCTTTCCTTTTAACACGTTTTTCCACCTCCTGCTCCTCCACAACAGGCTGCTCATCACTCTCTGCTGCTGGTCTATTTTCTATAGACTCCTCCTGAATTTCCCTAGAATCCGTGCTAGTCTCAATGGTTACATGCACTTGTTCTGACCTCGCCTGCTGCACCATATATTGCTCATCGAAAACCACATCTCGACTAAACACCCTCTTCTTATCTTCAGGATCCCACAACTTGAAGCCCTTCACACCTTTCTCAATACCCAAAAATATGCACTTCTTTGACTTAGAATCAAGCTTTGATCTTTCGTCACCCGGAATAAGCATATAAGGTGGACATCCGAAAATCTTCAAGTTTGAAAGATCAACATCTTTCCTAGACCAAATTTCTTCAGCTATCTTTCCTTCCAAGGAACTCCTTGGCGATCTATTGATGAGATAGTCCGCCATGTTTACTGCCTCTGCCCAGAACCGTTTTGAGAGCCCTGCATTCAACCTCAAACACCTAGCCTTCTCTGCAATTGAACGGTTCATCCTTTCACTGACACCGTTCTGTTGTGGTGTTTTCCGCACTGTGAAGTGCCTCTGAATACCATGCTCCTCACAAAACTTCTTGAACGCTCCATCAGTATACTCCGTGCCATTATCCGATCTCAGATACTTTACCCTTCTTCCTGTCTGGTTTTCAACTTCAGCCTTCCAAATCTTGAAATTTTCGAATACTTCAGATTTCTGCCTCATGAAGTACACCCAGACTTTCCTGGAGAAGTCATCGATGAACAAAACAAAGTATCTAGATCCTCCCAATGACTGTTCCCGAGTTGGCCCCCACACATCAGAATGGACATAGTCGAGAAGACCTTTTGTCGTGTGTTGCCCTGTCTTGAACGAAACTTTGATCTGCTTTCCCATCACACAGAATCTGCAGAATTCCATCTTGCAGCTCTTCAACCCGTCCAGCAACCCCCTCTTGTGGAGTTCATTGAGACCATTCTCACCAATATGACCCATACGCATATGCCATAAAGCTGTGGCCTCTGCTTCAGAAATGGCAGATGAGGCTTCTCCACCTACAACCACGTTCCCTATCATCCGATATACATTACCAGATGTCATCTCTCCCTTCATCACGACCATGGATCCTTTACACACCTTCAAAACGTTTTCTCCTTCATTACCTTTGAATTTGAATCCGTTTTTATGAAGTGTGCCCAAGGAAATCAGATTCTTCTTCACGCCTGGAATATGTCTTACTTCCGTCAATGTTCTGATACTACCATCATACATCCGAAACTTCACATGTCCAGTCCCAATAATACCACAGACCTTGTCGTCTGCCAACTGAACATAACCCATATTTCCAGCCCTATACGTCTCGAACCATTCCTTATTTGGAGTCATATGGAATGATGCTCCCGTATCAAGTATCCAAGAATCTGCGTGATTCCCTGAAGTGACAGCAAGCATATCATAATTGATATCTTCTGAAACATCATTTGCCTGGACTATATTTGCAAACTTTGAAGAGTCCTGCGAATCCCTGCCTCCATTCTGTTTCCTGGCTGGACAGTCTCTCTTGAAGTGACCCTTCTTTCCACAACCAAAACAGACTCCCTTAACCGCCTTTGGTTTTGATTTTCCTCTGCTACCTCCATCTGCCTGCTTCTCTGTTGACCTCCCTCGCTCCTTGTTGTAATTCACGTACAACCCGTCTCCCTCAGACTTAGTATCAACGTTACCTACACGTCGCTCATGATGAGATATAAGCGACGAAGTAAACGTATCCAGACTTATCGTGGTTTTGTTACACGTTAAGGCAGTTAACAAAGTCTCATAAGATGAGGGCAGAGAACACAGCAGAATCATGGCTTTATCCTCATCCTCAATATCCTCACCCACACGCGTCAGATCTGTGATGATTTGGTTAAACGCGTTTACATGCTGAACCAGATCTCCACCTTCAGCCATCTTAAAACGGTATAACTTCTGCTTGAGAAATAACTTAGAAGACAACGACTTCGACAGATACAACTTCTCTAACTTATCCCATATAGCCTTCGGAGTTGTAAGATCCATTACCTGATTAGTAATCTCGTCTGAAAGACACAAACGAATTGTCGAGGTCGCCCTGTCTGTCATCTCCTCCCAATCATCATCCTTGATCGCTTCTGGTTTCGTCTCTAACAACGCCTTCTTCATCCCCTGATGTGATAACATGTCCTTCACTCGAAGTTGCCATAAACCGAAGTTTCCCTTCCCATCGAAACGAGGAACGTCGAACTTATGAGAACTTCTGGTCGTCGTAACCTTGTGCTTTGATACCACTTGTTGTAAAGAATTCGAGTGAACCCTACAAGATAGAACGTTTGCGGAATTCTTAGAGAAAAATTCCTTTGCTCACTCAAGAAAGGCCCCTTTGCAGTACCTTGAGATTTAAGTCACCTTAGGATAACACAGATGCAGTGGAAGTTCACAATGTACTTAGTATACTCCAGGACTGTGCTCAAGCATCTGGTCAATATGTAAACTTCCAGAAGTCATCTCTACTCTTTGGTAAAATTGTTCCTCCCCATATCAAATCTGACATTGTTCTGCAAACACAAATCACTAAGGTTGGTGGTTTGGGGCCTTATCTTGGTCTTCCAGAAACAATAGGATGTAGTAAAGTTGAAAAATTATCATATCTGACCCAAAATATCCAAGGACGACTTGATAATTGGTATACTCAATTGTTATCACCTGCAGGAAGAAAGACCATGATCAAATTTGTGATAACAACGTTACCAACATATACTATGACTTTTTTTCTTTTGCCTAAACGATTGCTCTTACAATTGACAAGCTTTATCCGACATTTCTGGTGGTCTAGTGAGAAGCATAAACATAAAATCCTCTGGATTTCATGGACAAAGTTAACTCAGTTGAAGCAATATAGAGGGTTTGGCTTCAGAGATTTATTCAAGTTCAATATTGCTCTCTTAGCTAAACAGAGTTGGCGTCTTATTACAGAACCACATACTCTCTTAGCTCGGGTCCTTAAAGCCAAATACTATGCAAACTCCTTTTATCTAGATGCTAAGGTTCCAAGACGATCTAGTCATGCCTGGAGAAGCATAATACAAAGAAGAGGATTAATACAACAAGGTCTTAAATGGGAGGATTGAGGATGGTAATCTGGTCATACTCTATGCCGAACTTTTCATTGAATAATATCAAAT
The DNA here is from genome assembly GCA_030180135.1 of Orychophragmus violaceus. Lineage (NCBI taxonomy): Eukaryota > Viridiplantae > Streptophyta > Magnoliopsida > Brassicales > Brassicaceae > Orychophragmus > Orychophragmus violaceus. The sequence goes on along the minus strand of CM058230.1, from coordinate 84,389,261 downwards.
ATTGACAAAAAGTACTGTTTTACTATTTTTCAGATCAGAGATTTCAATAGTAAAATACTTTTCATTCTTTTAGAATCTTTGGTCAAAGGTGTTTCGTTTAAGATTATGTTCTCACACAGTTAAAACAAATAGAGAAAGAAACAAGAGAAAAAGACAAAGAAAAGAAAAGGTTGGCAGTTAAAAGAAGAGATAAGGACAAATGAAAAGTTATGAAAAAACAATGAACAACATTTAAAAAAAGACAGACAAATCTCACACCCAAGCCTCAAACCCTCATCTCAATCTTTTCTTATTAATTTTTCTCAATAAAACGACAAAAACAAAAGAGATGGTCTTTGGGTTATGTTTTGTCTTTGTTGGAGCGTGTTTGGACGTTTCCGTCTTCTCAGAATCATATTTTACCAAAACAGCTTTTTTCCTTTTCACATTATTGTTGGTTTTTTATCATTAAAAATAAAGTCGTGATTCCAATTTCCAAATCTACCTCATGTCAAGACAAAAGGCCATACAAGTGGAGTTTCCAATCTCGAATACAGACATAATATAATTCCAAAATGTATAATGACAAATGGGTTCATGAACTTCTTGTTTCATTTAACTTTTTTTTTCCTTTTTAGTTTCTCTAAATTAATATTTTTTTTGCTATAAAATTTTACATTTTATAACATGGATTAATACAATTTTTATAAATAAAAAAGCAAAAGCAAATTATTGAAATTGGCTATAAAAAAAATAATACCTAAATCAAAGCCCAAATAAAAGAAGCTATCATAAGATAAAACATAAACTTAAGAACCAGAATGTTAATCAGAACTTAACCAATAACTAAGAAGCCAACAAAATCAAATCAAAATTTATAAAGCTAGATATCTGAGAAGCAAAGACCACCATGAGCTGAGAGAGAGAAAACATATAAGCATCCAGAATTGAGATTTATTAAGACCGATCCTTCGAAATTCATTATACTGCTCCACCAACATGAGTCACGAATACACCGTATGCAACCAACTGAGGAAGACGAATGAATAAACTTTTAATCATTCGACAATCGACAAAACAATGCGAGAAAAGCCGAACCTGCAATTCTTAGAGATTGGGTCGGAGAACCCTTGCACAAAGGCACAAAGGCACAAAATCAAGGTGAAAACCGATGGAACTAAGCCGTTCCAACCAATTGAAAAAAAAGTACTCTCTCAGAATAAGGAACCACAACCACACGAAGTAGACGAAAGAAAGCACATAACAACTAAAGTGTAGTCGGACAGTCAAAATAACTAACAAAAGACGCTAAAATCAGAGCCAATAACATCCGAGGTATAACCACGAGATAAATATCTGACAAAAGCAACCACAAATCGAAGCTAACCAGAACCGCTACCAAAACCAGACATTTACACTACAAAACCCAAACCGAAACCCAAAAAAACAGATCAAGTCAATTAACAGAGGTGATACAATCAGGTTTTAATCCCTAGATCTACACTGCAAGTGCACAGACGTGAACCAGTAGTATATATGGTATCGAATCCACAGAGACTCTAGATCTTGCGATAGATTGTAGAATTTCGGGTTAAGCTAGGAAACAATGAAGAAAGCAGTAAATCAGAGAGCAATAAGTAAATCAGGCGGCTTGTAAGCAATCAAACGAAGCGTCAGGTCAAGGGAGTTCTCAGGAAATCAGAAACACAGGCTAATCAATCAATCGGGATCTAATTAAGAACTGTTCTAGAACTAGAATCACATAATTATAACAGACCAACTTTCGTTGCGAATATTATCTATGTTTAACAACCTAGCAAGCCAACTTTCGTTGCGAATCCTAGAGTTCTAAACAAGCGTTAATCTCAAATTCTTTCGTTCACAATTCTCCTAAGCCAAATTTCTTTGTGAATAGTCAAATTGCTCATCTAGGTTCTTTCTAGTTAATTAACCAACTGTCGTTGCGGAAATCAACCTAACATCATAAATCTGGGTAGCTACTTCAGATCAGGCATTAAGAACAACCCTAGATGAAGAACTAACATATATGAATCCCTACAGATTGATCAACCTATAATTCCATGAAATCCCTAATGAGAATCCCAAAACCTAACATGTAAACTACTCAGACATGATCATTGAAACAGAAGACATCATGAATAGAAAACCAAATATCATATAATAAAATAAAGAACTGGGGTTCAAAATCTCTTCTCTCTCGAGTACAAGATCAGCCTCTAACTCTCTCAAAGTAAAATAATGCGTAAATATGAAAGCGTATCTAAAACAAAACACCAAAAACCTAATTATAAAGCCTTAATTACGCTTGGGGTCTTTTCGCAAATACTGGAACTTTCTGGGGCAAAACTGCAATTTTTCAAAGTCTTCATTAATGTGCTGGCGCAGGGCTGCAACGATCGATGCCAATGATACAGTGATCGATGCATCGGTCGATCAGACTTGGTGAAATCACTCCTCACGGCTTTTGCTCCAAAACTTGCCCAAAATGCTCCAATATCTCCAGTAATCCTCCAAACGTGCATGTACCTAATAAACACATGTAATGAATCTAAAGACACGATAAAAGACTCTAAAACATACTTATATCATGACTTAAAACAGGTAAAAACCATGATATATCAACTCCCCTACACTTAGCTTTTGCTTGCCCTCAAGCAAACAAAAGACCAAGATCATGAGAAGAAGTTTGAAAACTTCAGAAACTCGTTTCATCGTAGGAGCACCACACTCAGATTCGCCTTAGTAAGCCACATGAAAATGAACCTGCAGACATCAAGACCAACATATACTTCCCCCACACTTAGCAACTATCCTGAGTAAACTCCACAATCACATTCAAAGCATCCAAATTCACCATATTGACTTCTATAAGCTATTAAGTGCGGTCTCACATATGGGGTATCGATCAAAGAACACATGGACTCTTACTCTGTTAGCTCATGACCACTCAACTGTTGCTTATGGTCCCTTTCTTCTCTTTTCCCTTCCTTAGCACTGATTTTTCCCCACTGGGTATCATTTTATTTTTTCTATCAGTGCTCTTCCCTTATTAGGGTGTACTTTGGACATGTTTCCATGGATGCAAAGAAGGTAATAGGGGTCTCTACCACTCCCGTGACCACTTCGAAGCTACTAGCTTATCCTCAGTTTATCACTTCTTTTTTTTACTTTCAAGGTTGGGGAGAAGGGAACCATAATCAGACAGGCTTACAAGCTGTGCCAGAACCAACAGAGGAATCCGATCCAAAGTATACCAAGCCCATATGAGAGAAAATTAAGTCAAATTAAAGGTGAAGTCAAGTAATGGATTCTCTGAATACCTGAAGTGATATGGGTGTCCTCAATAGGCTGGTCTGTGTTGGGTTTTCTAATAGTCATAGATTATCTGCAAATCATCCAATGGTCACTTAAGTTCTTGCAAGTGTGGTAATCTCCTCAAAAAGTCCTTGTTTCCTACTCATTTTGACTCAATAAAACAAATTTGGACTGACTCTAAGAAAACAAAAGCGTGCGTCAGTAGCTACCTCCCCCACACTTAAAACACACTGTCCCTAGTGGTCTCAAGCTTTGGCTCGGTGAGAGAAGAAATCGGAATGAAAACAAACCGAAAAGGGCTCAGAACACTTACATGTCGTCGACCTGCGTCGATCGATGCCACTAGTGGTGTCGATCGATGCAAGACGATTATGCCCGCGGTTATGTAAATAACCAGTGTCTGAACCGCAATTGAATCGGCAAACCGTAAATCGCAACTGTGTCGACCAATGCACAATGTGTGTCGATCGATGCAATGCGATTCTGCTTATTTCTCACGCCTTTGAACACACAAAAAGAGAAAATCAAAATCAAAAACACAAAATCAAAACGAAAAATAACTAGAAAAACGAACCTACTTGTGGGTTGCCTCCCACTCAGCGCTTGTTTAAACTCAATAGCTTGACTATGGATAGGAGATCTATAACGCCCCTTTCCCATTTTCCGCTGACCGTCGAGCTGACCGGTCAACAATCAAACAAGAACATGACCGATCGAACCCGAGCGAGTCAAACGAGAAAAGTTCGTCACAAGACGAAGCCAAAGATAGTTCGGTTTGAGACAAAGGCTCATACCAATCTGTCTTCAACTCCGCTATCCTCATATCCATAGTGCAAGCAGTACTACTTGCACTACTTCAATGAGTTGTGTCGGTTCAGACGAAAACCTCATATCAGGGAAACAATTTCATTTTTAAGTAATCAAACGGTGAATACAACGTTTAACGGGTTTTACAAACAATCATCGATATAAACACACAAACAATCAAAAATAAACACGAACTAGCGCAGCTGCCGAACCGAAATAAAACACCCAAAACCGGAATCAAATCTCGTCACAAGCAACCTGAAACCACATCGAGGACCTCCCGCATCCGTCGCTTGATACATCATGGTTTTTACCCATTTTATGCCATGATATAAGTGTGTTTTTAGTGTCTTTTGTGTTATTTTAGAGTCTTTTACAGGTTTAATCAGGTTTGGAGCTAATTGGAGATATTTGGAGTATTTTGGGACTTTTGGAGCATTTTGGCCGAGAGATTAACTCACTGCCCGATTTGATGATCATGCATCGATCGACACCAAAGATGTGTCGATCGATACACTAGCGAGATGGGCCGTACGCGGCAGTTTGATCAAGTTATGAAGATTTGCAGAGAAGCCCAGAATAGTTCCAGTATTTACACAGAAGCCCCAGCCGAGATTATGCCTATATATTTATAGTTTTGGCTTTTATTTTAGAGACGCTTTCATACTTAGAGCTAAGAGATTTTTAGAGCTTTTGGGGCTGATCTAATCATGTACTTCATCTGTTTTTGGAGAAGATTTCGAACCCCTTTACCTATTTTATTTCTTATATGCAATATATTATTTCTATGATTTCTGTTTCATTAATCATGTCTGAGTAGATTCATAGTTAAGTTTAGGGTTTCTCATTAGGGATTTCATGACTTGCTAGACTTGTTAAATTCAGTTAAGGATTCACATGCTTAGAATGTTCTTCAAACTAAATTGTGCTTAAAGCTAGTTCTAACCTGATCAATTAGAATCTAGATCTTAGGTTGCTAAATACGACACCAGAGTGTGGTTTAGAATCTGAACTATTTAGGTTGAGCAATTAAATTATTCGCAAAGAGATTTGGCTTAGTTTAATTGTGAACATATCGAACTTAAAATTAATGATGGTTTAATCTGTTAGTAATTGCAAAGAGATTTGGATTACTGCACTTAGACTTAGAGGATTTTCGCAAAGAGATTTGGTTAATTCTATTTCCGTGATTTGAGTTCTAGATCTTAGTTTAATTTGATCCTGACTGATTAACTTGTCTGCTTGTGTGATTTCCTGAGAATTCCCTAGACTTAGCGCTTTTAGTTTATTGCTTTCACAACCAATCTTGCTACTGATTTATTTTACTGCCTTGCTTTTAATTAATTCACTACCTGCTTTATTTCTAGTATTAATCTCTACTGTTCTGATCTATCGAGACCAATGTCCCTGTGGATTCCCTATATACTACATTGATATTGTTGTGCACTTGCAGTTAGTATAGGGAATAAAACCTGACCTATGAAGTTTTTGGCGCCATTGCCGGGGACTCTTAGAGTCTTCGATAGGACCGAACTTAGGGTTTTTACTAGGAATTTTTCTTTTTTGTTTTTGTTTTTCGTTTTTTTTATTTTATTTTACTGATTTTTCTCTCTGTTTTCTCTCTGTCGCAGGTACCGATTTCGCCTTGAATCGATCGTTGCACCTCTTGTGTCGGTCGATCCTAAGCGATTTGAGATTGAATCGATCGTTGCACTGTTAGCATCGATCGTTGCTTGACGATTACAGACAGTTTATGCAGAAGCGTGAAACTCGAAGTAATCAGAACTTAAGCCTAATCAATCTCGATCTTGAAGAACTTGAACGTTTAGAGAGGACTAACAGAAGAGAAAGAAGAGAAAGAATGGTAGTTCAGAGGCTGATTCTAGAACGTGATGCTCAAGGTACTCTAAGGGACCAAGATAACAACCCATACAATGCTGCTTTTCAAAGGGTTGATGCTGAAGGGAATGTCATCCCTGATCCTCCTGAGCCACCGCAACAGGAGCAGAACCGAGCGGCCAGATAGGCCCAAGGTAGAGAGATGATTGTTCATGAGAGGACCTTAGCTGACTACAACAGACCGGATGAGTTTCATGCAAACCGGTCAGCTTTGGTGATTCCTGGCTTTGAGAGGAATGATTTTGAGATCAAGACTATCTACTACTCACTGATGAGACAGAATGCATTCCATGGTTACCCATCAGAGCAGCCTATGGATCACATTGATCAGTTTGAGGACATAGTCACTGGCATGAAGTATGATGGAGTTTGCCAGGACTATCTGTTCCTTAAGCTCTTCCGCACTGTAACGCCCCTTTCCCGTTCTCCGCTGACCACCGAGCTGACCGGCCAACAATCAAACAAGAACATGACCGATCGAACCCGAGTAAGTCGAACAGGAAAAGTTCGCCACAGGACGAAGCCAAAGACGGATCGATTTGAGACAAAAGGCTCGCACCAACCTGTCTCCGACTCCGCTGTCCTCATATCCGTAGCGCAAGCAGTACTACCTGCACTACTTCAACGAGTTGTGTCGGTTCGGACCAAAACCTCATATCAGGGAAACAATTTTCATTTTTAAGTAATCAAACGTTGAACACAACGTTTAACGAGTTTTTACAATCAATCATCTTTATACATATATAAACAACCAAATTACAAAAATAGCGCAGCTGCCGAACCGAATAAAACATCCCAAAATCATCGAATCAAAACTCCGCCACAAGCCATCCCGACACTACACCGAGGACCTCCCGCGTCCGTCGCTGCTATACCTGAAAACACCAACAGAGTCTAATGATCGATCTAAGATCACCCAGTGAATCGCCTCCCCTCTAGGGCTTCTAATCTATCTATCATCTCTAGATTCCCGCCCGAACCCAAAATGACAATTAATCAACAAAACAGCCGATCACGCTCTACCACGTCGTGTCGAGCCCACACACAATCAATCGCCAAAAGAAAGAGAAGGCGTTAGAGGAAATCGGGAGCACTGCGGCACATGTCCCCGATTGAGACTCAATCTATCTACCGCGCACTACCAACAACACCAAAATACACACACGGGGCCCCTACGAACTTGGTAACTTCCCCGGGTTCTCACCGTTACCAATATGGCAACTAACCCACGTGACTCCCAGCCGCCCACACAACGACTAGGACACCGTTCTCTGTCCATCGATACGCGGTGACTCCGGTTACCCCCGGCAACCCAAGCTTCCATGCAATCCGGCCCTAGGACGCGACCCCGTATTCTCCGGACTACACCCTATAGACGTCACTCCATAGGTTCGCACCTGCCAGCACTAACTGAACAGGTTATCAACTCCCGAGGATCCAATCGGGATGGAAGTACCAGAACGTATTCAAACACTTAGACATACGGGATCTAACGCACCCTAGAGTCCTAGTGAAGAATTGTAAACACGCAGACTCGTTTGGACTCTAGCAATCAACCATAATCAACAACACAATCAACTCAACCCCGCATCCCGCAAGTCTACTCACACACACCACCGCTCTGACTCGATACCGCACCAAGTTAGCACCACAACTTAACCGGTCCCACGACCGCGTTAAGTATCTCCGAGGATCGCTCGGCCCAACACCGAGACGATCTAAAGGCCTGCACAAAAGGTTACCACAACCCCACAACAACCACCATCACATAATCAACAGGCTACTCGGCCCAATACCAAAGTAGACTTACACAAACACCCACACAGGCCTATTAGGGTTTCTACCATCTTTTAATCAATTCACACCCGCTACCTTGGGTTAACCGCTTGTTAACCCGTAGACGGTTCAACACTCATAACACTTCTCATTTCTCAACCATTCCCAAACACCTTTTAATAACTCCTCGATCCGTCGGTTTAGAGCTAGAAGCTTACTAAACTCCCCGACGTCTCATCATTCATTATTTAATCCATTTACCCTCGGGAAACCCCGATACCGTTCATACTCTATACGTTCGTTCCGGTTCAACTCCGTATTTTAACTGTCTTAATTCCCGTATATATGTTCATTCAATCTCCATTCTTTACTTACTTATATATGCATATATAGTCCTACTCATGCCACGACTATATGAATGCATCACACAACAGCGCTATCAACCTAGTGGCACACAATCAGGTTTAATCCGTTTAAGCCTATCATGCTTCTTTAACCCTACCCGGTTTACCGTTAATTCAACCATTCCGCCAATCAATTCAATTCACATTCTCGGGTATGCATTCTTATCACTACGGTTTCCCATTTATCGTCTATATGCTTCTATGGTGTTTGAGCCGACTCACAGTGATTTGACGGAACGAATGGCACGGATGCGGATACGGATTCCCGAGACCCCGAACTAAACCCGAATCTTCTCCGAATACCCGAACACGAACTCCCGAACACTCCGAACAACCGTCACACGAACCGCACACAAGAACCAGTCGGAGTCAACGCGTTGACCGGCGTTGACCGCGACGTTGACCGGCGTTGACCAAGGCTGACCGTTGACCGTTGACCGTTGCCCCCAACTGAACCGGTTGACCACCTTGAACCACCAACTGAACCAAACCAACTCCAAACCAACCGGTTTAGTTAAACCGGTTAGGCCAAACCGTTGACCGGCGTTGACCGAAGCTTAACCGGTTTGACTAGACCGGTTCACCCACAAAACCAAGGCCAAACCAACTCCCATGCCTTGCAGAAACACCTTTGAAGAAGCGCTTGAAGATTGGCCGGCGAAAGGAGCTTCTCCGGCGACAACTCCGGCGTTGACCGCGGCGGCTCCGGCGTTGACCGCGGCGGCGATGGCTTTTCCGGAAACTTCCGACGGCGAACTTCACACCAAACTGCTCCTTATGAGGAGATCTATCCACCCATGGCCTTAAATTACCAAGTTTTGTTGAAGAGAGAGAGAGTAACCCTAAAACCTTAACCGCGGCTACTTCTCTGCCGTTTTCCGGCGAGCTCCGTCGACGGCTACGACGGTGGCTGGTTGGATCTTGAAGAGGAGAAGTAGATGAAGCTACTGAGCTTTGAAGCACCGGATTTGAGCTTGTGACGAAGAAGTTATGGCTTTGCTTGTGCACCAAGTCATGAAGAACACCATAAAACCTTGAAGAACTTCTTGAAGATTCAAGAATCTGATGAAGTTTTGTTGAATGTTTCTCGAGAAAATTAGAGAGAGTTTCGACAGAGAGAGAGAGGTGAGAGGTTCAGTGCATCAAAATGAGAGAAAGGGATATGAATAGTGATCTTTTGTTGCATGTTCCCTCTTTCTCTCATGCACCAAACATAAGGATGACACCTATCCCCCAAAGGCTGTCGACCCAGGGAGCTCACACCTGTCCCAGATGATTATCTGAAGTCCACTGAGGCCCACTACACCGGCCCAAACCACAAAACCCTTCCCTTATCTTCTTTTCTTCTTTTTGCTCGGTTTGACTATTTCCCCGATAATTGTTTTCATAAATATCAAAATGTTCCCATAAATCTCCAAACCTCCATAATCTGATTCTCCTTGCTTTTAGATGAATTTAGCAATTTGAATCACCTCATTTGGAGTTTCCTAGCTCCCGTTATGATTTTCCGAAGTTTTCCCTGTTTTACTCGGTTTTCACCCGATACTCCGAAAAATACATTTCTGCTCCGTTTCTTCGAATTCTGATCTTGTAAATGTTCTTTATGACTTAAAAGAAGAACATTTGGCCCGTCTCATCTTCTATCTCGAACTTTGGCAAAATTACCATTTTGCCCCTGGGTTTGGCAAGTTTACCATTTTGCCCCTGTTGACTATTCTTTTGCCCGTTGACCATATTTTGAGATACGGGGTATCACACGCACAGTCTTGCTTGAGACGCTAGTGCATGTCTAAAGCAACTGCCACCTGGGCAGTTTGACACTTGGGCAGCCCTGAAGAGTGAGTTCCTGCGTCATTTCTATGATGATGCGCGTTCAGATCAGTCCAGACAGGACATTCTCACATTTTCCCAAGGAGCTGTGGAGCCTTTAAAAGCTGCCTGGATGAGATTTAAGCAATACCAACGTGACTGCCCACACCATAGATTTACTGAAGTTCAGTTGCTTGGTATCTTCTTCAGAGGCATAGATCTGCCATATCAGTCTGCGCTGGATAACTCCAGTAATGCAAACTTCAACACCAGGACTCCTGCACAAGCTAAGCAGTTGATTGAAAACCTAGTGAGCAGCAACAGTTGCAAAACTATGGATGATAGGAGAAAGAAATCTGGTGGAAGTGTAGAGAATACAGAGATGGCTGAATTGAGATCTAAGATGGACACAATCTGCAATCTGCTAGCTAGTAAGAAGGATGTCCACTTTGCTCAAGATGTTGAGGTAATTCAGACTGAGGAGGACACTCAGGAAGAAGATGTGAATTACATTGGAGGATCTGGTTTCCAAGGTAACAGATTTGGCAATCAGCAAGGTAACAGATTCTTCAACCAAGGACAGAAGAGTGCCTTCACAGGCAATCAGAACTCTTTTGGACAGACTGGTGGTTTTCAGAAGACCTTTGGACAAGGTACTCAGAGAACCTATGGAGCTTCATCTTATCAGACTCCTCCTGCACCTACAGCTCATGAGAGTAGAATGGAAGCTATGATGGAACAGCTAATGGAGAGTCAAACAAAGAGTATTGTGGAGAGCAATAAGAAGTTGGATGTTGTCTATGAGGACCTCAATGGGAAGTTTGAGTCTCTGAACACTCACATGAAGCAGCTGGATACTCAGGTGAACCAGATTACCAGATCTATGAAGGGCAAAGGAGTAGCAGACACTCATATTAAGGCTTGGTCTGTGTACATTAATGATGGATCTCACCTAGGTGAAAAATTTGAGCTAAGTACAGCTGAATTGGTGAAGGAAGAAGAAATCTCGGATTTTGGTGAAAATCTCTCGGGTGAAAACTGCAGTGTTGCATCGATCAACACACATCTAGTGTCGGTCGATGCAGGTCGTGAACAGACAGACTCGCCGGATGAAAATGAGATTGATGCAGATTCTGAGCTTGCCCGCCTATTCCCTGATGTGTCTGATATCACTTAGGAGGAGATTTATGCTACATCCATTAGACATTATCCCAAAGTATCTGAAGTAATTAAGCAGGAAATTGAAGAGCTTAAGAAGCTAGAGGAGATTGATGAAGAATTGGAAGAAATTCCATCTTCTGATGATCCACCTTATCATCCATGTGTGCAGAGGTATTTGAATAAGATGCTGCCTTTAGATGAAGGGCTGAGAGACTGGGTGATTATAGTTCCTCAACATATTAGTGATGTTTTGCTGACCAAGATCCCGAAGAAGCTGCCTGACCCTGGAGTCTTTGTGCTTAACTGCTCTATCTTCGAGGATAGTTTTAGACGCTCTCTTTGAGATTTAGGAGCTGATGGAAGTCTTATGCCATACTCTGTGGCAGAGAAGCTGGGTATGCTAGATTTTACTCCTACTAGGACCTCTCTTGTCCTAGCTGATCAGTCTATACGAGTTCCTGAAGGACTCCTTATGGATATCCCGGTGAGAGTTGGAAACTATTTAGTTCCAACAGACTTCCTAGTGCTGAAATATGATTGTGATCCGGATGAAGCATTACTACTTGGAAGACCATTTTTGGCTACAGCAGGAGCGGTAATTGCTGTTAGGAACAGCTTAATAGACCTCCATCTGGGAGATGAGCCGCTGCGTTATGAGATGGATAAGCTGCGAAGACCACTGATAGATGGGCAGACATTCACCATCATGGAAGCAGATGATGAGCAGCCAGATGACACTGTGATTATAGATCCTGGAGCACATTTTACACCTTCTTTTCTTGGACATGAGCATTCTGCAACAGCCTACTCGCCACCTTGGATGAGGAGACTTGGACAGAGACAGAAAAAGTCTCTGTCGAGATCTCCTGGTGCCTGAACGATCTAGTTCGTCCGGTCAAGCTAATGACCTTAAACAAGCGCTGAGTGGGAGGCAACCCACTGTTAGGTTTAGTTATTTTTCCTTTTCATTTTTTGGTGTTTTTCTTAGGATTTCACGTTTTTATTTGTTTTAAGTTTCAGATACAGAACTCGAGTCTGGAGATGTGTGACGATCGATGCACTTGTGCACCGGTCGTTTCAAGGAGATTTGACGAAGAGGGGTGATCGCATTGTGACGATCGTTGCTCACAAGCAACGGTCGTTGCAATTAGTTTAATTGCAAAATTAAGGTACGCGCTAAACCGAAAATCAATTTCGATTTGACCAGCATCGGTCGTTGCCCCTAAGCAACGATCGTTGCACCCACGACCGAGGTAAGTACCTTAAACCCTTTCTCTTCTCTTTTCTTTCTCATTTCCGATCATTCGTACACCGTGAGCTCACACCCAAAAATCGCCATTTCTCATCATTTTTCTTTGTTTCAATTGCTAATTCTTTCTATTTTACACTCTAAACCCGTGTCTTTAGCTCGTATCTCAAGAATCCAAGGTAATGTACCTCTATTTCTCAAATTTTTGGATTCAATTTTAGGGTTTTAGGGTTTGAGAATTTTGAACTGAAAATTGATGTTGCATGCGTAATTAGACCGATTTTGGGTGATAGATTATGATTTTGAACTGATTTGAGACAATGTGGCACGAATTTGAACTGATTTTGGTTGATTGTTTGCGGCGAAATTGCCTTGCAACGGTCGTTGCATTTATGCAACGGTCGTTGCTCTGCGATTTTGGGAAATGTTCGATAAATGCAATCGCCTTGCAACGATCGATGCCTTAGATGCAACGGTCGTTGCTTCGCGATTTCACAGAGAGTCTGCCGAGACTAATTGTTTAAATTTTTTGTTATGCAGATGCCTCCACGACAAACCCGCAAGAAGCAAGCAACAACATCAACAGCCACGAGAATGTACATTCCACCACCAGAGTGGTATCACAGACACTCTCAGCCACCTGAGCCATATGTTAGAGTGGGTCCAGCTGTAGCACTACCTTGGCCCCGAGCAGATATGACGGAGATTCCTACAGCCAGACAGTGGCCAGAGGACATTCACGCGTTCCTCAAGGCTGCAGACTTCATAGAGCGACCACTGCTTGACCAGTGGGATGAGCATGATTCACTTTTGTACAGTGGTTGGTGTGGGATGACCATCAAGCCAACCAAGTTCGCTGACTATTCTGCCTGCAAGATTCTAGGGATTGATAAGCAGGTACTTGCTATATGCAGAGGCATTGGTCTAGGGACAATGCCAATGCGCTCTTATGATCTCTATCCTGAGCTGGTCAGGCAGTTGTTAGCCACATGCAGAGTGATTTACACAGATCCCGATAGCAGGAGCGCTACAGGAGGTATCTTTACCTTCATGAGTTGGGGAGTCAGGTATCGGATTCCTCTACTTGATCTCTGCAGGATCTACGGGTTCAGTACTGAGCCGAGGCGCATTGTCATGCCACTTGAGTGGGATCCAAATGAGGCTCGAGCATTCTAGGAGTGTATTGGCAGTGGTCGATACAACTCCAGGACCATACCGGTGAAGATGATGAGGCATCCTGTGATGAGATATGTCACGTGTATCTTGTGTTGGAGCTTGCTATGCAAGTATGAGTCCAACAAGATGCGCAAGTATGAGATGGAGATGCTGTTTATGAGGCTGAGAGACCTGTTTGCAGAGTCTGGTGTGAGAGATCCTACTAGGGGTCTCAACTTGGGAGCTGTCTTCGCTTTGCATCTATGTGATCTACAGACGAAGCCTTTTGATGGAGTCAGTACTGAGACGGTAGGGAGCTTGCTTACTCCCATTTTTGAGTATTGCGGGATTCCACTACAGGGCACGGAGCGTGATAGAGCCCATGAGTTCCTAGACTTCAGTCATTTGCAGAGCGCTACTTGGCTCAAGGAGGGGCGCATTTAGGTTTATCGGGACCCGACCACTGGGATGTGTGGTATAGAGCTTCCTGCTGCTAGGTGGACACGGATAGATACATTGGAGGATCTGGGATTTCAGCCTCCAGAGACTGAGCAGCGTGGGATTCCTATTATGGTTCATCCGCTGGGAGAGCCTTCCACACGAGCTTCGACTTCTGCTGCCCCTGCGCCTGCGCCTGCCCCGGTCGACGATGTGGGTGACTTTCCAGAGCCTACGATGCCTTATGGTGCATATTCTGAGGCTGAGTGGAGGGAGAGATCAGATGGTATTCTACGGGTTGTGTGGAACTTCATGCATACTTGCAGCTGCAGGAGGCAGCCACAGATTCAGCAGCCCGTACCTATTCCCCGACGTCGACAGCGATCTCCTGAGGATGCCAGTGATGTTGAGAGATATGGTGGGATAGATGATAGTGAGTGAGCGTAGCTGTCATCTCTGGACTTTCGGTTATGTATTCTGACTTTTTATTTTCTTTTGCACTTTTTCTTTTGTTTTGATGCTTTGTTTGGATGATTCTACTTGATTAGATACACTTGTTGCTTCGGTTTTACTCTGTTTCTAGTGTTTTCAGCTTGCAGGTTTTGAAAATGACATAACCCGACGGACTAACCTGCTAACTTGCTGACTGATCCGATGTACGCAGTGCGTCGATCGACACACCATTGTGTCGATCGTCACAATACGAAAGAAATCGCATTGCAGCGATCGTTGCGGTCCTGAGCAACGATCGACCCACAACGAAAACCGCACAACAACGGTCGATGCACTTAGTGCAACGATCGATGCCTGACTGCGACAGAGGTAAAACCCGAGAGAACTTAACCATCCATTAACAAATTTTTATTTTCTTTCTTTTGTCAATCCTTCGCTTGACACTACTGGGGACAGTGTGTCTTAAGTGTGGGGGAGGTTCTACTAACTTCTTTCTTTTGTTTTCTTAGAGTCATTTAAAAATTTTCAAAATTTTGTTTTATTGAGTCAACATTTGTTTAACTAAGAAACAATGATTTTTTGAGAAGTTTAGTAGCACTTGCAGGAACTTAAGTAACCATCGAGATGAAGCTGCAGATGATCTCTGACTATTAGAAAACCCAGACACAGATCAACCTACTGAGAACACCCACATCACTTCAGGTATCAGAGGATCTTTTACTGACTTCAAAATTAATACTGACCTAGATTTCTCACTTAAGGGCTTGGAATACTTTGTGTCAGATTCCTTTGTTAGTTCTGACACAGCCTGTAAACCTGTCCTATTTAGTTCCCTTCTCTCCTTCCATAAAAAAAAAAGATAATAAACTGAGGATGAGTTAGTAACTCCGAAGTGGTCACGGGAGTGGTAGAGACCCCTATTATCTCATGTGCGATCCATGGAATGTGTCCAAAGTACACCCCAAAACGGGAAGAACACTGATAAAAAAAAATAAAATGATACCCAATGTGAGAAAAATCAGTTGTTAAGGAAGGGAAAAGAGGAGAAAGGGACTAGAGAAAGATAGTTTGGTGGTCTAGAGCTGATAGGGTAAGAATCCATGTGCCTTTGATCGATATTCCTTAAGTGAGACCGCACTTAAATACTTGCAGAAGTCAGTAGGGTGAATTTGAATGCGTGAATGTGATTGTGGAGTTTACTTAGGACAGTTGCTAAGTGTGGGGGAAGTATATGTTGGTCTTGATGTCTGCAGGTTGATTCTTTCATGTGGCTTTACTAAGGGGAATCTGAGTGTTACTGCTTCTAGGATGAAAAGAGTTTCTGAAGAGTTTTCAAACCTCTTCACTGCATTTTAGTTCTATGTTTTGCTTGAGGGCAAGCAAAGGCTAAGTGTGGGGGAGTTGATATATCATGGTTTTTACCCATTTTATGCCATGATATTAGTGTGTTTTTAGTGTCTTTTATATTATTTTAGAGTCTTTTATAGGTTTAATCAGGTTTGGAGATATTTGGAGTATTTTGGGACTTTTGGAGAATTTTGGCCGAGAGATTAACTCACTGCCCAATTTGATGATCATGCATCGATCGACACATCTTTGGTGTCGATCGACACACTAGCGAGATGGGCCGTACGCGGCGGTTTGATCAAGTTATGAAGATTTGTAGAGAAGCCCAGAATAGTTCCAGTATTTACACAGAAGCCCCAGCCGAGATTATGCCTATATATTTAGAGTTTTGGCTTTTATTTTAGAGACGCTTTCATACTTAGAGCTAAGAGATTTTTTGAGCTTTTGGGGCTGATCTAATCCTGTACTTCATCTGTTTTTGGAGAAGATTTCGAACCCCTTTACCTATTTTATTTCTTATATGCAGTCTATTATTTCTATGATTTCTGTTTCATTAATCATGTCTGAGTAGATTCATAGTTAAGTTTAGGGTTTCTCATTAGGGATTTCATGAATTGCTAGATTTGTTAAATTCAATTAAGGATTCACATGCTTAGAATGTTCTTCAAACTAAATTGTGCTTAAATCTAGTTCTAACCTGATCAATTAGAATCTAGATCTTAGGTTGCTAAATACGACACGAGAGTGTGGTTTAGAATCTGAACTATTTAGGTTGAGCAATTAAATTATTCGCAAAGAGATTTGGCTTAGTTTAATTGTGAACATATCGAACTTAAAATTAATGCTGGTTTAATCTGTTAGTAATTGCAAAGAGATTTGGATTACTGCACTTAGACTTAGAGGATTTTCGTAAAGAGATTTGGTTAATTCTATTTCCGTGATTTGAGTTCTAGAACTGAGTTTAATTTGATCCTGACTGATTAACTTGTCTGCTTGTCTGATTTCCTGAGAATTTCTTAGACTTAGCGCTTTTAGTTTATTGCTTTCACAACCAATCTTGCTACTGATTTATTTTACTGCCTTGCTTTTAATTAATTCACTACCTGCTTTATTTCTAGTATTAATCTCTACTGTTCTGATCTATCGAGACCAGTGTCCCTGTGGATTCGATAACCCTATATACTACATTGATATTGATGTGCACTTGCAGTTAGTATAGGGAATAAAACCTGACCTATCATCGCTGCTAACCTGAAAAACACAAAAAGAGTTTAATGAGCGATCTAAGATCACCCAGTAAATCAGCTCCCCACTAATGGCTTCTAGTCTATCTAGAACTACAGATTCTTGCCCCAAAACCTAAAATAACAATCAGCAGGAATAAACGGCCGATCACGCACTACCACGTCGTGATAAACCCAAACACACACAATCAAGCCAAGATAAGAGAGGATTAAGGGAAATCGAAGGCACTGCGGCACATGTCCTCGATTGGACTCGATCTATCTATCGCGCAGTAAAAGAGATAACAAAACAACATTGGGCCCTACGAACTCGGTAACTTCCACGGTTTTACATCGTCACATATATGGTAACTAACCCACGACTCCTAAACGTGTACACGAGGTCCCACGAATAGGACACCATTATCCGTCCATCGATAGGCGGTGACTCAGACTACCCCTAGATAGCCAGAGTTTCCATGTGATTCGGCCCTAGGACATGACCCAGTATTCTCCGAATCACACACCTACCGGGGTCACCCGATAGGTTAACACCATAACCAGAATCACCGTGATCCGTTTAGGTAAAACCCGAGGATCCAGTCGGGTCGGAAGTACCGGAACGTAAACAAAACCTAGGCTTGCGGAATCTAACACAGCCTAGAGTCCTAGTGCAGAAATGTAAACACGCAGACTCGCTGGGACTCTAGAACAGATCACGCCATCAATATCAACAATAAATATAGCAAAACCCCAACCATTCCGCAAGCCTCTACGCTACCAATCTCACCGCTCTGACTAGGTAAGAGACCTAGTCAGCACCACTAACTTACCTGGTCCCGTGACCGGAGTAAGTGTCCACAGCAACTG
The DNA here is from genome assembly GCA_030180135.1 of Orychophragmus violaceus. NCBI lineage: Eukaryota > Viridiplantae > Streptophyta > Magnoliopsida > Brassicales > Brassicaceae > Orychophragmus > Orychophragmus violaceus. The sequence continues at coordinate 84,371,355 of CM058230.1, read as the reverse complement.
CTCGGCCCAACACCGAGCAGTCTAACAAGCCTGCACACAAAGCTCACAACAGCAACATAATAAACACGCAATCACAACAATCACACAATCACAACACAAGAAGGCTTATTAGGGTTTCTAAGTCTTTTAATTGATTCTCATCCGCTACCTTGGCTTAGCGGATTGCTAACCCGTAGATGGCTTACAACTCACTCCACTTCTTTTATTTAACCCGTTCTTGATATATTTTATTAACTCCTCGATCCGCCGGTTTAGAGTTAGTAAACTTACTAACTCCCCGACGTCTCATTATTAATTGACTTTATTCATTACTCAATCCCGCTATTAAACCTAAAACCCGATCCCGTTACAATATTCTATAAGCCCGTTTAGGTTTAACTCATATTTTAACGTCGTCTTAATTCCCGTATATAGATTCATTAATTATCATTCTTATACAATATAAATGCATATACGGTCCTATTCAAACGGTCTATATGAATGCATCAATCAAATGTTACTAACAACCTAGCGGCACACAATCGATTAAACTTTTAATTCTTTAACCCTATCGTGCTTATCTGATCCTAACCGGTTTATCATTAGCGTCCAATTATTTATTAATTACTATTCATTTTAATTAACGGGTATGCATCCTAATACTACGGTTTAGTAATTCCCGGTCTAAATGAATCTACGAGTTTGTGAGCCGACTCACAGTGATGTAGTCGTGGAATGACGGTTCAATGCGACTGTGAATTCCGAGATATCTGACACGAACCCCTAAATCCCGAACCTCGAACACACCTGAAACCTCGGAATGGCCGTGAACCAAGCGTTGACTGGCGACCGTTAATCGTTGACCACGCCTTGACCGTTGACCTCCGGACCAACCTAAACCACTGAACCGATGCAGCAAACCAAACCAAATCACTCCAATTGGACCAGTTTGATGAAACCGGTCGGAGTTAAACCGTTGACCGGTTTAATTCCCCTTTGACTCCGTTTTACTCAACCCTAGCCAACTCAATTTCAGAATCAGACCACACCACTACATTCCTTAAAGAACCTGCGATGATCTGAAGGCGGAGGAGCTCACCGGCGGCGGAGCTCCGGCGTTGACCACGGTGGAGAAGGGTTGACCGGCGGCGGAGACGACTTTTCAGGAGACTTCAGACGGTGAACCACCCACCAAAATACTCAGAATTCCAAGATCTATCTTCCCATGGCTTCAAAAGTCCAAGAACCGGCGAGGAGAGAGAGGGGAGAGGAGATCTAACCGGCGGCCTTCTTCTCACGGCGGCTCCGGCGAGATTCCGGCAACGGCGACGGCAAAGGAAAGATGGCGGTTTTAGAGGAGAGTGAGAGGGATGTATAGGGCTTTGCAGAAGGTTATTTGGGTCTATGGATCAAAAGTTATTAGCTTTCTTGTGAAAGAAGAAATGAAGAACATGAAGAATGTTCTTGGTGTTCTTCAAATCTTCAAAGAGAATTCATGAGTTTCTGGGAATTCTGGAGAGAGAGGGAGTGAGAGAGGGTGTCGCCAGAGATCTAGAGAATAGGCTTGAGTGTTTGGTGAGGTTAAATGAATGTGATTAGATAGGTATTTTGCATGCATGAAGGTTCATTGAATTTCTCATGCAATGCATGAAAGAGGAGAGAGGTGACGCCATTACAGAGGCCACACCTATCCATATGAATGTTTTATTGCCCAAAAGTACTTCTTAAACTTCCTTAACCAACATCAAATCCCCCAATTACTCCAATGCTCGGTTTGACGGTTTTCAGATTTAATATTTTGGAATATCTCCGGATGATCCCATAAATCTCCAAACCTCCACTATTAGATTCTCCATGCTATTTTATGAATTTATCATTTTGAATCACTCCGTTCGGACTTACGCAGCTCCGGATATGAAGTTTTGAAGTTTCTTCGGGTTTGTCGGTTTCCATTCCCGACAAGCCGTAAAACACATATCTGCTCCGATTCTTCCAATTCTGATCTTATAAACATTCTTTATGTTAAAACATAAGAATATTTGGCCCGTCTCGACTTCTGTCTCGAACTTTGGCAAAATTACCATTTTGCCCCTCACTCGGCAAAAATGACAATTTTGCCCTCGGTTGACTTTCTGCTGCCCGTTGACCGTATTTTTGATACGGGGTATCACAAGATTGGACTTATGGGGGATTCAACAGAGACTTTGAGTGTCTCTGTGAATGTCTCTTCAGCCAAGGTGGCGTATAAGCTTTCAGATCATGAGATTTCCCAAGAAAGAGCGAAGAGAACCAGGGTGGGAGCGAAGAGAACCAGGGTGGGAGCGAAGAGAACCAGGGTGGGAGCGAAGCGAGGGTGGGATACATCGTTTACCTGCATTCACATCTTTGCGATTAGGAGGTTTGGGCTTATAGGAATCATACCTGTGCTTTGGTGGATGAGAGATATCTGGAGCTTTATGCTTAAGAGCAGTTGCAGGCTCTGGAGATGTTAGAGCAAGTTGAGAATGAACTGCCATCTTCTCTTCTCCGATAAGAATCTCTAGTTCCACTTCCACACTGAAGCTCTGTCCATCAATGGTGAATTTCTGCAGCTTATCCATCTTGAACCTCAATAGCTCATCTCCTAGGTGGAGATCAATCAGTCCGCGTCTCACATTTATCACAGCTCCAGCAGTAGCTAAGAATACTCTTCCAAGCAGTAGAGGATCGTCTGGCTCAACATTATACTTCAGCACCACAAAGCCCGTTGGAATCAAGTAGTTTCCAACTCTGATAGGTGCATCCTCAAGAACTCCCTCTGGATACCTCTTTGAACGATCAGCTATGATAAGAGAGATCCTAGTATGCTGGAAATCCATCAGTCCTAATCTCTTAGCCACAGAGTATAGCAAGAGATTCACACCAGATCCTAAATCACAAAGAGAATGCTTGAATCTGTCCTTAGAGATGGAGCAGTCTAGCACAAAGACTCCTGGATCTGGAAGCTTCTCTGAAATCTGAATCAGCTGCTTTTCCATCACTTTCATGCAATTAGCCACGTCTAGCTCCTGTTTAGACAGTTTAGGAGCCTTAAAATATGGATCAGAGGGTTCACAGACTCGTTCAGGTTTCTGGTCTTGTATGTGATGTGTGTCGACCGATGCATGATATGTGTCGATCGATGCGAAGTGTGTGTCGATCGACACAGGTCTGTTTCGAGCAGTTTTAGGAGACGTATCGGGCTTGCATCGATCGATATCAAGTGTGTGTCGATCGATGCATGTCTCAGACAGACAGAATTCTTCTAGAAAATCTGAGATTATGCTCTCTTCTTCTCCTAGCAAGTTAATCTCATCTCCCATGATCACCACATTGACATATTGCTTTTGTTCAGATTTCCCATCTCCATTTTGCCATTGCATTGCTTGAGATGTCTGTTGGACTTGAACATCTAGCTTCTTCACATGTGTGCTCAAGGATTCAAACTTCCCATTCAGATCTTCATACACAGCATCCAACTTTCTGTTGAAGTCTACGGTGATCTTAGTCTGACCTTCCAGAACCCGCTCTAACATGGTTTCCATCTTGCTCTCATGAGCACTAGCAGCAGGAGGTGTCTGATAGGAGGATGATCCATAAGTCCTCTAATAAGAATTACCTTGCTGAAAAGGTTTCTGATAACCAGCAGTCTGTCCATATCCAGAAGAGTTCTGGTTGCCTTGCTGATTTCTAAAACTGTTTCCTTGAAATCCAGAGCCACTGATGTAGTTCACATCCTCTTCCTGGTGATCTTCTTTAGCCTCAAACACTTCAACTTCCTGAGCAAAGTGGACAGCTTTCCTTCCAGTCAACAAATTGTGAACAGTGTCCAGCTTATTCCTGATATCAGCAATCTCCAGATTGTTGATCTTTCCACCAGACTCTTTCATTCTTCTATCAGCAGTCTTGGTGCTATTACTGCTCACCAAGTTATCAATCAGCGTCCTAGCCTGTTCAGGAGTCCTTGTGTTGAAATTGCCATTGCTGGCATTATCCAATGCAGACTGGTAATGGAGATCAATGCTTCTGAAGAATATGCCCAGCAGCGTCACTTCAGAGAATCCATGGTAAGGATAGTCACGTTGGTAGTTCTTAAACCTCATCCAAGCAGACTTAAGAGGCTCTCTAGGACATTGGGTGAAGGTGAGAATATCCTGTCTCGACTGTTCAGAGCGAGCATCATCATAAAAGAGCCTCAAAAATTCTCTCTTCACAGTATCCCAAGTAGTAAACTTCCCAGTTGGAAGTTGTTTCAGCCAAGCTGCAGCCTCTCCAGCGAGAGAATAGAGGAAACATTTGAGATACAGGTAGTCATAGTTTACCCCATTGTACTTCATTCTAGTGATGAAGTCTTCAAAATCATCAATATGGTCCATGGGTTGCTCATGTGGGAGACCATGGAAAGGATTCTGCCTAAGAAGAGAGTAGTAGACAGTCTTGATCTCGAAGTCATTCCTCTCAAAGCCAGGAGGTACAATTGCTGACCGGTTAGCATAGAACTCATCCGGACGGTTGTAGTCAGCAAGAGTCCTCTCAGCAACAACCATCTGCCTCTGAACTTGAGGCAGTTCAGGATCAGGGATCACACGTCCCTCAGCATCAATCCTTAGCCCATCACTATTGTACTGGTTGTTTTGTCGGTCTCTCAGAACTCACTCAGCATCAGGTCTCAAAATCAAAGGCACCTGATTAACGTTCGCCATCTTAGCTTTCTTCTGAGATTTTCTGTTCTCTCTCTCTCTAGCTTAGCAAGCTCCTCAAGTTCAAGTTTCACACGCTCTTTGTCCGTATTACTCCTTAGGTCGCGATCAGTCATAAACTGTCGGTAGTCGTCAAGCGTCGATCTATGCACAGGACCGCAACGATCGTTTCAGTTCAGGTTTCGCCTTGTGTTGACCGATGCAATAAGAGCTTCGATCGATGCAATGCGAAAACGATGTCGATCGACACACGGGACCGTGTCGATCGATGCAGAGCGATTCTAGGTGTACCTGAAACGCAAGAAAAAGAAAATCAGTAACAAAAAAAAACGAAAAAACCTAGTCTAAACCCTAAGTTCAAACCTATCGAAGACTCAAAAGAGTCCCCGGCAACGGCGCCAAAAACTTGATACAATCATGTTTTAATCCCTAGATCTACACTGCAAGTGCACAGACGTGAACCAATAGTATATAGGGTATCGAATCCACAGAGACTCTAGATCTTGCGATAGATTATAGAATTTCTAGTTAAGCTAGGAAACAATGAAGAAACCAGTAAATCAGAGAGCAATAAGTAAATCAGGCGGTTTGTATGCAATCAAACGAAGCGTCAGGTCAAGTGAGTTCTCAGGAAATCAGAAACACAGGCTAATCAATCAATCGGGATCTAATTAAGAACTGTTCTAGAACTAGAATCACATAATTATAACAGACCAACTTTCGTTGCGAATATTATCTATGTTTAGCAACCTAGCAAGCCAACTTTCGTTGCGAATCCTAGAGTTCTAAACAAGCGTTAATCTCAAATTCTTTCGTTCACAATTCTCCTAAGCCAAATTTCTTTGTGAATAGTCAAATTGCTCATCTAGGTTCTTTCTAGTTAATTAACCAACTGTCGTTGCGGAAATCAACCTAACATCATAAATCTGGGTAGCTACTTCATATCAGGCATTAAGAACAACCCTAGATGAAGAACTAACATATATGAATCCCTACAGATTGATCAACCTATAATTCCATGAAATCCCTAATGAGAATCCCTAAACCTAACAAGTAAACTACTTAGACATGATCATCGAAACAGAAGACATCATGAATAGAAAACCAAATAGCATATAATAAAATAAAGAACTGGGGTTCGATATCTCTTCTCTCTCTCGACTACAAGATCAGCCCCTAACTCTCTCAAAGTAAAATAATGCGTAAATATGAAAGCGTATCTAAAACAAAACACCAAAAACCTAATTATAAAGTCTTAATCACGCTTGGGGTCTTTTCGCAAATACTGGAACTTTCTGGGGCAAAACTGAAATTTTCCAAAATTTTCATTAATGTGCTGGCGCAGGGCTGCAACGATCGATGCCAATGATGCATCGATCGGTGCATAGGTCGATCAGACTTGGTGAAATCACTCCTCATTGATTTTGCTCCAAAACTTGCCCAAAATGCTCCAATATCTCCAATAATCGTCCAAACGTGCATGTACCTAATAAACACCTGTAATGACTCTAAAGACACGACAAAAGACTATAAAACATACTTATATCATGGCTTAAAACAGGTAAAAACTATGATATATCAAGAGGCTCTGTTACACATAACCTGACTCACCACATCCGCATGAAACACCGAGAAAGGAGCAAGACCAAACCAACACTCAAGACAGCGGCTACAGCTCGCTAGAAGCTCATTGCTAGTGGAGACAAGCGTCACCGGAAAGGTTGGAAGAAAGAATCTGAAAAGAGCCATCCGTAGACGACAAGAGAGGGGAAACGGCGGCCAAGACCCACACACGCGCAGTGAACCGCGACCAACATTTCAGGTCATAGTTTTCCTTCGCCACTGACACATTCAGATTAAATATAGATAAATACCATGCATTTTTGTTCTTCCGTAGATGCCATAGAATATATGACAATGACTTTCTCACATAAATCAACACAATAACATTCATATCCAGCTCAAGAAAATAACTCATATTTTGAAAAAAAGTTTTCGCTTAAACCAAATTCATCAGAAGGAATGTGTGTAGTTTCCCAAACTTGTCTCGCTTGAGGGCTAATGAAGATAATGTGATTCTTTGAATATGATTCTAAACCACAGTTTTGACACCTGGAATCCACTTTCATACACCAATTTTCGATTCTCTCCGCCACCAGGAGGGCTCCACTAACCACTTTCTACATGAACACTTTGATCTTCTCGGGGATGTTGAGCTTCCAAATCTCAACTTACAACAGGTTTTAAAGATGGGAGCATCCCTGCTACCGACCTTTCTTCAACGTTCAACAATTGAGAACCAAGCCAATAATCTGACTTTACCGTGTACTCCCCACACATATTATGTTCCCAATGTAGAAGTCATCCTCATTCAAACACCAGTTTAATCTTAGAAGTGATATCAATGTCACTAGAGTAGAACATATATTCAAGTTCATACATTCTCCACTCGTTGGTTTTTGGATAACTCAAATCTGAAACATGCAGCTTATATAAACTAGAATATTCTCCATAAGTGGTGGTCTGATTTTGGCATCATCCAACAAAACATAGGATCAAACATTGATTAAATTATTGTTTCTAACCAGCTTCAATCCTTTTGTTAAGATCTCTTCCAAAGATAACACTTTTCCATCCAAAATAAGGACGAGCTCCCAATCCGGCTTCAAGAAAGCCACTTTCACCAAAATATCTACTTTTTAAGAACTTGGAAAGAAACTAATCCATGTTATTATAAAATCTCCAAGTTTTCTATGCAAATAACGATTGGTTTAAGAGATGAATATTTTAAACTCCATCAAACCTAACTTTTAGGTAAGCATAACTTTTTAACTAAGCTAATGATTTTTCTGCTTTTGTTTGACATAACTCCATTAATACGATTTCATTGCACTGTTGATATTGATCAACTGAACTAACAGCTGGACTTGTGATATGATGAACCCGTGTAGGCATTACATCTTTCAAGTAGTACACCTCATATCGCACTTTACTGATCAAGGTCCTCGTATGACAGTCATGTTAAAGACACAACGTATCAGTGAAAAATGTAAAGCAATTTTTTTGATGTAGTATTTTGAAACTGAAATTAGAGAGCAATTGATATTTGGCACAAATAAAACATGTTGTAGGGTGATGCATCCATATCTATATATAACATGTCGGCGGTTTACTTGACAATCTAGATTATCTTGCTCGTACAAAACATTTTGGGGTTCACAATTCCGACAATGTGAACAAGCCCATATGAGTTGTGTATGTTGTATTTCCATTTGCAAATCCGACAAGACATGAAGCAATACTTTACGTGTTTATGAGAAGTGCAAAATCTTGTGTCATATTATGTGAGGCACTTGTGTCCAATATAATATCACCATATTTATACTTACCAGACAACCTATCGGATAACATATTTCCGCAATCATTTATCATCTGTGTAAGTGCCCTCATTCCTCATGTGTAAACTCTGGAAACATTGATGAGTTAGAGGTAGTAGTATAGGAAACATTCACCCGTGTTGCAGAATTGTGAGAACGAGACGTAGTGAAACCGCCAAAACGACGACCGCATGTGCCTCCTCTGTTCTCAACACTGTTATCTCTATTTTTAGAGCGCTCTGCCCACCAGTCAAGAAATCAACAATTTGCCAGCAGTTTGCTTATTCGTAACCAAACCGTCCGCAATGTAAGCATTGAAAAATTTAATCTTATTTTCTATGAGGTATTGGGTCGGATCATTTTGTTTTATCGAAACTATACTCTTTTTAGCGAGAGATCCCACAATGTTTTGCTGAGATTCACATTCTTTGGCTGAATTTAAACATTGCTCTTTTCGAATCACATTTGCATAAATCTTGCCGAGATCAAGTGTAAAATTGGAGGAAATAATCTCTTGGAATATTCCTCCAAAACGAGATTGATCCAAACACATGACAAATTAGTGCATCTTTTCTTCTTCTCTTTCCTTTTCAAACTCGGCAACTGCATTGTACATACATCTTGGAAGAGGCTTATACGTATCGAGTTCCTCCCACATTTTAGATAATCGGCCATAGTATTCGATTATATCTTGACCATCATGACGACATACTTCTAGTTGTTCTTTCAAATGGTGCACCCAAACTTTGCACATAAAGGGTTGGTCATCTCACTTGATCACTCGTTATAGTTCTCCCATATTAATGTCACTGACGTAATTAGAGCCCTTAGATTGTCTGAGGCATAAAGAGTGTATGGAGTTGTAGTTTTAACACCTCTTCCTTCTGAAGTCCTTCATTTCAACATAGCAGATTATTCTCCATAAACCATCTTTGCTAATTCTTACATGAATAATAGCTTCGCAAAACAACACACTAAAGACCTTCGAACTACGAAGTCTTTAGACTCAAACAAACTTGGAAAAACAATAAAAACCATAAAAAGTCTCCGAAACTTTGTAATATGATACCATGTAAATTGACAAAACGTAGAATTTGATAAAATTCATCTTATTTGAAAACTTTCACATGTACATGATATATATACAAATATAAGGATACCAGTCTTGAAGAGAACTGGAAGAGTGATTAACACAATTAGTCACTTTGTCTCTCACAAGTTACAGAATAAGTCACTTTGGCCTTTATGTGCTACTTTTCCACTATGCAATTTTTTAAATTGCCAATTTGCCCTTGTTTGTTTTTTTTTAGTTTGGTTAATGTCTAAACATAAGAGAAAGGAATTAGTTAAGACTTCTTTCATCCTGATCATTGATTTTCATAATAGATCATGTCCATTCATTCAAAACTCTAATATTTTTTTTCATTGAGATATGTTCTCTTCTTCCTCCTTTCTTCTCTCTCTCTTTCTCCCTTTTCTTCACTGAGATCTGTCCCTCTCTTCTCCTATATTTTTTTTTATCTTTTCTTCATTGAGATCTAATCGACACCACCGCATCTCGCTCACCACATAATCGCGCTCACCATTGTCTTTCTGCAGTTCTTCGTCGCGCTCACCACTGTCTCTCTGCATCTCTCCCTCGTCGCCAGATCTGTGCTCGGGTCGTTCACATCTCGAAATCTCGACCTTAACCCTAATTTTTTGTTCTTAGATCTTAAATTTTGATGCTTTTGACTTTTCTAGGTCTGATTCGTTTTTCCTTGTAGTATTTGATTCGTTTTTTCATTAAAGTTAGTCTCTTGATTCTCTTTGTGTGCACCAATTAGGGTTTATATCAAAATTCATGTTTTGATGTACATCGTTATGATGGACAACATTCTAATGGACATCGTTCTCTGTTTCTTCTTAGTTTACGTGGACGCAATTGTTGTTGTCAATTTTGTAAAAAAAAAAAAATCGCTATTCTATGGACAACTTTTTGAGTAATTTTATTGCGATATCTTAGTTTGCTTAAAATGTGGACAACGGTCGGTGGATGTATTTTGTCTTCACGTATAGTAATTGGTGTCCACTAAAACATGTCAACACAGATATAATTGAAAAGGATGAGACCAGATGTAAATTATATGTCCAATTTAGAATGTCCATGTAACGCATAACAACATTGTTGTTCCTAAAAGTCATGTAAACGAAAATGTGTGTAGGAAAATAAATGGGTGTCCATTAAATAGTTTCCACACGATGCGTATAGATGTATGTTCATCTTACGATGTCCATAAGACCTTACGTACTACTACGAGAACTTGGTACTACAAAGTTCTAATAATCATGTCCGCATAATATGAATTAAAATAGAATATTGTGAATATGCAGAACATGTCCACACAATATGCTTACCAATAACACTTCTGTCGTCCACATCTTGTTGTCTGTGACCACAATTTTTTGACGACTAATATTCACATAATACTTTCTTCATCGTGGACAACATTCCTTTTTTGTTGTCTACATATACACATTCTAGAAACTCAAAATTCTTTTTTGGGATTTATTAGATTAGCTTTCCATCGTGGACAACATTTTGTGGATATAAACTCCACCTATACTATTTTCACATAGGTTCGTGGACACACAATCATTTTCAGTCGTTTGGTCATTACGAGATTTTTTTTACCAATTGTGGACAATCATACATAGTTTTCATTATTATTTCTAATATATATATATATATATATACAACTCCTTTGGTTGTTTGTGGACACAAATTCACATTGATTTCAAGTTGTGTTCATATATAATTATTAGTGGACATTCCTACATCATAACTGATGTACAATAGTATATTGAAAATTATGTACACGATTTTATGAATAATATTTTGTAGAGACACATTTACATTTATTATGAATTTCTTCAAATGAGTTCATCCACTAATACATAGTGTACACAATTGTTTAAGTTTTGGATCTTTATGCATTAAATTGTTGAAATTATTGTACAAACTTACAACAACATCTCCAACACAACCACACAATTTACAACACAACAATTTCATCACATGCATATGATTCCATCCACTAATACATGTTTTACTAATATCACACTATAAGGTGAAATTTCACATACTCAATTACACCATTTCCGTCGTCCACACCTTGTTATCCATATACGCTTTTCCGATGACCAATATCCACTCATCCATTCATCATCTTTCAAACTATGCTCCGATATATCTCCGTTGTTAGGTCCACAATGGCAAGTCCACAATGTTATGTCCAATTGATCCCATGACTTTGTCCATCGCTACGACTTCCTCTAGCACCATTGACATGTCCACCAGTGTGTATCCACATATTTATATCCACAAAGTATTGTCCACAGACTAGTGAGAAAAATAAGTTAAATATGTAATGTGTACTATGTATAATGTCCACCAAATATATTTCTACAAATTATAGACAAATCACATGTCCATTCAAAGATGCATGCACAAACATGATAGGTCCATTATAACTTATCAACGAGACTGAATTAACAAATACAAATAGTATATATATATATATATCATATGTCCATAAAATACTTGTCCATGTGAATGGATTTAAAAAACGACAACTATACGAAACATATGTCCATTAAAAAGATGTACGCACAGACATAATTAATTAGTTTCTTGTCCACGAGAATGAAATTGGAAAATTACTAATATATATATATATCATATGTCCATTAACACTTGTCCACGAGATCTATATATATATTGAAAGAGAGACTAAGATATTATATCACATGTCCATAATTACTTGTCCACGATATCTATAGATCGGTAAATATTGACTGTTATATTACAAAATAGTTCTCCATGGACATAGAAACTAGATCTACCCATATAAGAATACACAATGTCCATTTAAAGTTGTCCACGAGAACTACACAGATTTAGTACACAGTAAACTAAAGAAGGAGAAACTATATGTTATTAGATGTCCACACGTACACACAAAAAAGTTAAGAAGAACACACAAGAACAAAGAAACACAAAATCGAAGTTAAAACTGATAGATTTAAGAAAAAATCATACTTGTCATGACATGCGTACATTTGTGACGGCATCAGTGATAAGACGACTCATCGATCTCGGCGAGGGATAGGAATGGACGACGAGGCGAGTTCTTAACCAACGATTTCTCTCGATTTACAGAGGGAGAAAGAGTGATAGAGAAAACACCGACGATGGAGAAGAGAAGCCGAGAATCCACCGTAGATCTGTTGACGACATCTTAAGGTAGGGTTAGGAACGAACGACGAGGCGAGATCTACCGACGATTTCTCTCGATTGAGGACAAAAGTTCATGATGCTTTTTCATCATATTTGGTTGACGGCTCGTGAGGCAAAGAGAAAAGAGAGAGAAACGACATTTTATTTTTTTAGGGTTGAAACTTTTAATGTTTTTGTTGTTTAAAGTGAGATTAAAGTAGTGAGTTAAAAATAAAAAGGAAAAGATGTGAAGTAAATGAAGTAAATAGAAATCACGTTTGGTTAGAAGAGAGTTAGGGGCATATTAGTATTTTCTAAAGCTGAAAGTGCCTTAATACAAGCATGTGACTTATTATGTAATACTAAAGTCACAAAGTGACTACAAGTGTAAATAACTCGAACTAGAAGACATCCCATATAGATTTGACTATATCCATACGAGATTTAGTGTTATCTTTAAGAAAATAGGAAATTAATCAAAAGCAAAAAATATTAAGGCAATATGAAATCATATTTTTGTAATACTATCACACATAATTACATGGAGTTTAAAGCAAGGTATAGCCATTGCAACACACTTTAGAACCACCTCCTTGCCTCTTGGAGACAGTAATCTAGTGAACCACCTTAAAAATATTTCTGATAAATAAGCTAGAAGCTCAAATTTGGACTTGTTAAAACAATTTGTAGGCAAATATATTTGATGTCCCCGCCTTCACTTGTAATGCCCATGAAACCTCTGATCACAATTTTTCGTTTAAGGATCAACCTTATCCTAAAAGTTATCAAAGATTTCGTATTTAATCACTTAACCAATCATTAATATGTATTGGTTAAGGGTTTGTAGATTCTGATTTAATATTAATTTCAATAAAATCACACTATTAATAATTTTAAGAAATTCACATGTCATAGACTTTTGTAATATTGACTCTAATGGATGCAGCTGTGGACAAAATAATTGGTGCAATATTCATGTAATAAGTTATGTTTGGTAGAATGGTCGATATGTGTAGCTGACTTCACCAATTATTTCTGATTTAAATGGGACAATAAAATATTTTGTGTATGAATACAAGAGAGTCAACCAAGACATTACACGAACAAAGGATGTATACTAAACTGAAATTCTCAAAATTTGATTTCAGGATGTGAAAACATCTATTTTCGAAGAAAAGTCGGCTGATCCATTGGATTTTCGGACATTCCTAAAAAATTAGTGCAATCCGTCTTCATTCGAATCAAAAATATTTATTTCTCTTAAATACCATATGGCACAAGCAGTCTCTCCATTTCTTCATGGAGTGCGAATAGGTTCCTACATCATTTTTTTAAAGCGAATATCTCATGTCCCAATTAATCCCGGTGTGGTAAATAATCTTATTTATGTGCATATTCATGTAGTAAGACTTTTTATGTCTGATTATTTTATTAAACATATACATATGCAAATCAAATAATAAAGCCTTCAAAAATTGCATGAAGATTAAATTTAGCAGGAGACAAAGCCGGCCAAAACATTAAAGACTTAACAAAGAAAAATGTATATTTTCTAAAACCAAACATCAAATAAAGCGATAAACTAAGAAAGTTGATAGAAGAACCATAAAGCATACGACCCAATATGCATTGAGGCACCGAACCACAATAAATACCACTTCAAAAGAAATGATCGGCACGAGACCTTGTATGACGAACAAGAGCACACAAACTCATTATGCTACAAAGTGAGCTAAACCAAACCCAACCGACAAAAAACCCCAACAGTACAATAAAAAGAGCGACGTGAAAGAGTCGGTCTTAAAACCGAAGTATTTCAAGAAATATTGGGGGTTCGAATCCCTCTTCAGCCGCGAAGTCATACTCCAACAAAAGGAAAGCAATTACCTACTATTAGATTGGAAAATAAACAAAAAATGGACTGCCAGAACCATATCAAAGATCCAAATCCAAAAAGTAAGATCAATCACAACATGAAACACCTTGACCTCTGAGAGAAAAAGACGCCAACCAAGACCTTTGGATCTTACACACTGACATTTGCACACCAATTCAAGCAATCTACTGAAAAGGTCATCTCTTCGCAAGAGAAGAACTGAAGATCGAAACAAATGCGACGCTTAACACCCAATTTAAAACAAAAAGTCTTTAGAGATGAAACAATATATATATGCTCCGGCATCAACAACTCAGCCGAAAGTCGAACTCCTCAACATAACATGGACAAACACTTAGCGTTGAAACCTAAAACTAGCGCGGAAATAAAACCGAGCCATAGAACATGGACATGCTATATTAGAGCAGAAAACATCAACAAAATAAGCTGGACAACATGGCTGGCCCTAAACTATATCATTGCTAATAATTCATTTCTAAACTAAAAAATAATATGACCAACATCAACAACTAGAATCACACCAAACAAAGCTCCATGATAACCACTAATACCAAACTCTAAAATCTGGAAAGATCCACTCAATGGAAAAATAAGCAAATTTGAGGAAGTAACTCGCAAATAGGAAGGAAATCCGACAAACTAATGAAACGGCTAACCCAAAAAAACCCCACACATACAAGAAACATACCCAAACCACCAAAAGATTCTCAAGATTCTGCTCAAACAGACTATAAGGTCCACCCCATGAATAATCACTTGACATGAACTTAAGACCGTGCAAAAAAATCTCCGAAAACAATTGAAAAGAACACGACAATCAAGTCTTCCAAGACCATCACCAAATCATGACAAACCTCGATCACCGGCATAAAGATTCTTGAACACATATATAACACACACCAAACAGAGGATCAATCACTATCCCTCACAAAAGCCGAACTGCTACTGGAAGAGAGAAGGAAAGATAGAGCGACAAACAACAACCCCTAATGTCCAAATTCTCCTCGACAAAGTATGATTCCGACGAGAAAACCTGAAACCAAACACATGAAGGAGTTGCAAGGCACCACCGCAACCATCAATTACTGAGCAACGGAAAAAGATTGATGAAGACCCTGGAGCAACCGACAAAGAAAGAGAAGGGAAGCTTTCAATCTTCACAAACAACCACCGCAAGTCCACACCAGAAGGCACATACATGACATGAACATATGCATAATGAGATAAAAGATGATAAGAAAGATAAATGTAAGACAATATCAACCGACAATGAGCGCGCCGACTGCAGAACAAAAAAAAAAAAATCAGATCTAAAAGATAGGACTATGAAGAAAAAAAAAGTTAGAGCGAATTCTTTTGGCCAATGATTCATGTAATAAGACTATTGACTACTATGTGAACATAATAACTATAGTTTAAAGATGAGATTGAAATTTTGACCACTTTTAATAAATTCCTTTTTTTTTAACACTCATATCATATTCATTTAGCCCAATGGGCAAGTTGTTACAAGAGGACGAAGAAGAAGAATATAAATGTACATCAAAGTATTTGGGCTAGATGGCCCAGGTACAGTGAAACCAAAACGACAAATAGATGGGATTGACACAATCGTGTCTCGAAACTTGGAGAGCCACGCGTCACTAAAAGAGAAATCCCGGCATGCATACCGTCGGACAGTTCTCCGGTCACTGGAAAATGCTTTTTCGGCTTCGACTTCATCACTCTGCCGATCTCTTCCATTTAAATCATCACTGAACCACCGTATAGAAAACCATCCACTTTCACCATCTCTTCACCAACCGATCTCTGTGCGCTTCATAGGAGATTAATCCAAGGCTGGATTAAATCGAAGGACGAGAAAATACCTGTCGAGCCCGTTCACTCGATCGGGCCATCGGACCAACGACACTAAGCGTTCGGCGTAACGGAAGAAAGGGAGAAAGAAACAAACGGCGACGCGATGAAAAGCCCCATGAAACAGATCGAGGGTTCTGACTGCAAGTCGGAAGAGACCACCGATATTAATCGGATTTATTAAAAACCAGAAGAAAAGCAAAAGTCATCGAACCATCTGCTTATGATATATGGATACAGAGAGGGTTACGATGAAGCTAAAGGCAACTAAAGCCGCAACGATTAAGCGTCCTAATTCATCACTCTTTCATCTCCTTCTGAAATATTTAGATCTGGGAAGAAGGAAAGATGAAAGAAGAGATGAGAGAAAAGTCTCTCTCTTTTTTTTTTTTTTTGACATCAAAAAAAAGAGTGATGAATTAGGACGCTTAATCGTTGCGGCTTTAGTTGCCTTTAGCTTCATCGTAACCCTCTCTGTATCCATATATCATAAGCAGATGGTTCGATGACTTTTGCTTTTCTTCTGGTTTTTAATAAATCCGATTAATATCGGTGGTCTCTTCCGACTTGCAGTCGATGACTTTTTTTGATGTCAAAAAAAAGAAAAGTCTCTCTCTAGAAGAGAGAAAAGTCAGTCTAATACCGTATTTAATAAATTCCTTAAAACAATAGAAAAAAAAGAAAAAGAGAGATTTTGATAAAAAGAAAAAGACAAAGAGAAAGAAGACAAAACCGACTATCACGCATTGTCTGGTACGTAGAGCCAAAAGGAACAATGCCTCTGTTTTAGTGTTTTTTAGTTTTAATCCTTTCCCCAAAATACAACAAATCCACACACACACTCACACGCTATACTCACCAGAGACTTCTTTGTTCTTTCTTACACATAGATTGATAGATAGAACCCAAGGAACAAAAAAACGCTTCTGACATTTTCTTATAAATTTATGTTGGTTGTTCTTTCCATTGATGCAAATTCAAGTAAATTTTTCTTCTTCTTTGGTTATTGATCATTGCTAGTTTTTGTTTCTTTCCTGTTCTTGACTCTTGCTTTCTTTTTTCTCTAACAAAATTCCGACAGTTTTCAATCAGTTGTTGTCTTTCTTCTTCTGTCTTCGAATCATTTACTAATATCTATCTGCAGGTTTTAAATTCTGTACTTTCTGTATCAAACCCTAGTTCCTCTGTTCTTTAACCATTTTTCCCCTTTTGTTAAACTGCAGATTTCTCTGGATCTTTAAAAGAATTCCGAATCGTGGGTTTGGTTGCTCTCGTTGTGAGTTTGTCAAAGTTCCAATTTTTCCTTAAAAAGGATTGAGCTTTGTTCTTGATTCTCGCTTTGGCCTTCAATGGTAGCTATGTTTCAAGAAGATAATGGAACATCCTCTGTAGCTTCATCACCACTTCAAGTCTTCTCAAATATGTCACTCACAAGACCAACTCTCCTCCCTTCTTCTTCACCGTTCCACTGTCTCAAAGATCTCAAACCAGAGGAGCGTGGTCTCTACTTGATCCACCTCTTGCTAACTTGCGCCAACCACGTGGCGTCAGGTAGTCTTCAAAACGCAAACGCAGCTCTCGAGCAGCTCTCTCACCTCGCTTCCTCTGACGGCGACACGATGCAGCGAATAGCAGCTTACTTCACCGAAGCACTCGCTAACAGAATCCTCAAGTCGTGGCCTGGTCTATACAAGGCGCTTAACGCAACTCAGACAAGAACCAATAATGTCTCCGAGGAGATTCATGTCAGGAGATTGTTCTTTGATATGTTCCCTATACTTAAAGTGTCTTACTTGCTCACTAATCGAGCTATAATCGAGGCTATGGAAGGAGAGAAGATGGTTCATGTGATTGATCTCAACGCTTCCGAGCCGGATCAATGGCTTGCTTTGATTCAAGCTTTTAATTCTAGGCCTGAAGGTCCACCGCATTTGAGAATCACTGGTGTTCATCACCAGAAGGAAGTGCTTGATCAGATGGCTCATAGACTCATTGAGGAAGCAGAGAAACTCGATATCCCGTTTCAGTTTAATCCTGTTGTGAGTAGTTTAGACAGTTTAAAGATAGAGCAGTTGCGTGTTAAGACAGGAGAGGCCTTAGCCGTCAGCTCGGTTCTTCAATTGCATAACTTCTTGGCCTCGGATGATGATTTCTTGAGAAAGAATTGTGCTTTGCGGTTTCAAAACAATCCTAACAGGATTGACTTACAGAGAGTTCTAACGATGAGCCATGGCTCTGCAGGGGAGGCACCTAGCTGTGACTCGGCCTCATCTCTGCCTCTTTCTAATTCAGGAAGGATGGATAGATTCCTCAATGCAATTTGGGGTTTGTGTCCAAAGATCATGGTGGTCACTGAGCAAGACTCAGACCACAACGGCTCCACACTAATGGAGAGACTATTAGAATCACTCTACACCTACGCAGCATTGTTTGATTGCTTGGAAACAAAAGTTCCAAGAACGTCTCAAGATAGGATCAAAGTGGAGAAGATGCTTTTCGGAGAGGAGATCAAGAACATCATAGCCTGCGAGGGATCTGAGAGAAGAGAAAGACATGAGAAGCTCGAGAAATGGAGCCAGAGGATTGACTTGGCTGGTTTTGGGAATGTTCCTCTTAGCTATTATGCGATGTTGCAGGCTAGAAGGTTGCTTCAAGGCTACGGTTTTGATGGGTATAGAATCAAAGAAGAGAGCGGGTGCGCAGTGATTTGCTGGCAAGATCGACCTTTATACTCGGTATCAGCCTGGAGATGCAGGAAGTGAAAGAAGATGAGTGATATAAACACTTGTGTGATCTCTTTTGTTTATGAGCAGGGTCCCTTTCTTTTGTTATACATAGGGACACAATCTTAGTTGTTTCGTGATTGTGACTTTCTGTTTTTTTTTTCCTATTTTGGCAGCAACTGCTTCTTATTACATCTGCATATAATGCCTTAGTATTCAGCAGTGTATATCTTTGTTGGTTTATTTTGGTTTGATCCAGATTATACCAAACCGAATTCAAATCGAGCTGAAGATAACTACCTCATGGTCGGTTTAAGTTCTTCAATCATGATCACAAAACTCACAACCGTTGCAAAGACTAATTTTGACTTTCTTTCAGTATATGATTCTGTTGTTTGTGTATATTTAGATTACAATGAGGGCACATGCACTCTCCAAAGAGTACAATTTTGAAAGTAAGTGAAACCTGGTCAACCGGAGATTTAGAAAGGCGAAATAAGAGTTGTCCACACCATGAATAGATATTTGAGATCATTTACTGTTACTCGAGTTGGAGAACTTCCACTAGGGGTGTCAAAATGGGTAAACCAACCCAAACCAATCCATATCCAAATGGATTTAGTCTTAAACAGATCATGAATTAACATAACTCATTACGTAAACGGATTGGATCAACCCATAACCTATAAATTAATGGGTTAATGGTTTTAATGAGTTGACCCAATAAAAAATTATTATAATACACATATAATAAAAAAAAAATAGAGAGCATGAACAATATATTTTTTTTTTATCACTAACATGAACAATATAAAAACTAAAAATTGAAATAGTCTTCGTGTTTGATTAAGATTCAACGACTTCAAATAAAAAATCATTGTATCAATCACAAAATCCACAAAGTTGAAATGAACAGAAGCATGAATATTATGTTTTTGTTTCTGATTAACCAAATGAACACTCAATGAACACAAGCATGATCCTCTGATGTGATCAATCTGTTTGTGAACTTCATTAGATTTTCAGAGAACAAGAGATGATTCAAAGACTTCGATTGAGTAATCAACTCTTGAAATAGCTCCAACCGCTGCTCCTAGGATGAACCCACTCTCGGTTTCTTGACCTATCAAAGCTCATGTGAATTCTCCAAGCAATGTGCCCACTGAAGAAGATAGGGAACAACTTTATTAGCTTTACATAAAACCCAAATTGCAGATTTTTTTGCAATCACGTAGTCACAAATTAAAGTGAATTACATGCATATGAGGTTCACAATAGATGAAGACACGCCAGGTTATGCTACTTATCTTAGATATCGAAGTTGTTCATGACATAATCAGAATTCAAAAAAAAAAAAGATATTCAGTGAGTTACCTAAATGTTTGTGATGGTGGGAGATGCAATTTTTCATAGGATCTGCTACGCAGATAACAAGCTTATATCTGAAAATGTTTAAAGAAAGAAATCGCTTACATACATATACATAGAGAAGTAGAAGTTCATCAATAAAACATTCCTTGGAAATGAACAATATTGTAGATAGAATGAGCATATTCAAATATAGATACACGATTTAATATAGCTTCAAGCAACTATCTATATAGATACACAAGATATACTAGTAGACTAAGGTTCTGATTGGTAATGACTGTGACTTTAGACTGTGACTGTGAACTTTTGATTGTAGAAATTTTGATTGTAAAAACTGTGACTTTTACTTTTAATAATTTTGGAAATGTGATTGTTAACAAAAACTGTAAAAACTTTAACTGTTATTGTAAATATTTTAATTGTTATTTTAAGTTTTATCTCGTTATAAAAAATATAAATACAAGTGACAGCATATTACATGTTATATCTATAATTATATTACTAATAATAAAATTTACTAATTACTAACATAAGTAATTATTACAAAATATATTTTTGTCGTCAACCGCTTTTGTAAACCAAGTCTTGCAAAATAAAAATATAATTAACAAAGATACAATAGTTTAAAATTTGGTTAATAGATAAATATTGTTAAAAAGTCTTTAGAAATATACATATTTGATTTTATAAATATGCACTATAGTATACAATGTTTTTTTATCTCAATAGAAGTATTTTGTTAATAATTTCTTTTAACAAATGAAAAAGATAATTATCAATTAACTAAAATTTGTTTTAATAAAATTAATAGCAAATGTTTATTGTTTGGAATAGAAGGAAAAAAAATAGTGAAAATAAACAAAAAGTAACGCAAGGAAAAATAAAGTTTTAAAGTGGTAAAAGTCATAAGAAGTTGGCTTTAGAAAATAAATAAAAACAATGAACAAAAACAGTTACTAGTGTTGTGAGGACTTTAAATATAGTTAACAGTAAAAAAAGCCTGATTGGATAAATACAAGCTTTAAGGACTGTCAAAATTGATAAAGTCCTCACAGTCTTAGTGTCAATCGCCGCCTAAGTGTTTAATACATAGCTTCCCCAATCTTGAAGTCACAAAGGATCATTATTATTATACTTAGCTTATAACATAATTGTTTGCCAAAAGACATATCACTGCAACATCTCATGATAATTTAAAGAGAGTCATTGACAAAATATTTGAGTAACCCACCTATGGATGCAGTAGCTTGGTGACCAATTGCATCATTTTTCTTTACATCATCCAACATAGCATCAATCTCTTCATTCTCAAATGTGAAGTACACAAGGAACTGTAAAAACAAACCATGATTACCTTTATTTCGTCAGGAAGGCGTAATTAACATCTCCACAAGGAAAGATACTAACAAGTTCTACATAAGCAATATAAGTAGTAACCTTTAGAAACATCATCACCTTTATCAATGAAATAACCTATACACATAAACCTATACCAGCCCATGAATTTAAGCAAGTTCTTCAAGATCATGAGCATGTCATCAAAAAGAAAATCATAGTTTTAGTCTTTTAGAGAAGCGCGTCTTCTAGCCAGACACTAGAGAACATCAAGAGCAGTAACCAGACAGCATCATATCAATGAGTTAACTCTATTTGATTTAGAATACAGAGCATCGAAAACTCACCGATTATGAAATCCAGTTGAATTGGAGAGAACTCGCCAGAGAATGGAACTGAAGGCGACCAAAACTACTGGAAATGATTCATGATACCATTTATCTGCATAATCCTGTTATGGGAAAAGTGGCGCCAAAGATCAAGTCTTCCATGTCATCAATTGATATATTCACTTAGGATTATCGTAATCTTTTTGGTGTTTATCGCAATCTTTCTGGTGTTATCTGTTGCGATTTCAATTCTTCTGTTTTAGTATTTAGATTGTTTCTCATCTTGAAAAACAATCATCTGAATAATCGAATTTAATTCATTCTCTCAATATCTTACTCTATTAGTTCGTTTGCTCCTACTTGTTTGAGTTTCCATTCTCTTATCAGGATTCTCTGCAGTTTGAGGTCAGAATTCGTGTTTCTCAGAACATTGATTCTTGGGTTGATTGTTAAGTGATGTTTTCTCTTATCAAAGCTATCATATCTCAATTGATTATCGGATTTGATGGTGGATACTCGAGCTCAATTGGCCTTGAAAGAGAAAGAAGCAATGATTCGTGAGATGGAAGGCGCGTTTGGGCCGCGGATTGAGGCACGGGAAGGGTCGATAACTGCGCAGATAACGACTCAGAACGAGAAGTTGGGCAAATGTATTGCGAAGATGTTCGAAGCCATCAAAGTAATTTCGACATCTGAGGAGAATAGCAGTAATCGTACGCAACAACTTTCTGGTGGTTCAAATCAGACGGATGGTGGAAGAGGTCGAGCGAATCAAGGATCGTCTTATTCGGGAGTCACTCGACTCACAAAATTAGACTTCCCCAGATTCAAAGGTGAGAAGTTCAAGGAGTGGCTTTTCAAAGTTGAGCAGTTCTTTAGTATTGACCATACACCAGAAGATTTGAAGGTAGGTACCGCGTAAATCCACTTCGATAACGTTTCGACTATTTGGCACTAAGCGCTGGTATGCGTGCAAAGTGTATATGAAGAGGAGCACATTACTCTGTTTTCAGTCGAAGCTAGCGCAAATAAAAATCGAGCTGGTACAGCAGAAATAGCTATGTTGATTGATGAATTCAGCGACGTATTCACCGAGCCTCAGGGCTTACCACCTTTCAGGAGCAACCATAACCATAAGATACCTCTCCTTGAAGGGTCAAACCCGGTGAATCAAAGACCATACCGATTTTCCGTCTATGAGAAGAATGATATATACAAGATCATCCAAGAGTTGTTGCGAGCAGGAACTATACAGGCGAGTTGTAGCCCATATGCCTCACTGGTAGTTCTGGTCAAGAAAAAAGATGGATCATGGAGGTTATGCATCGATTATAGAAGTCTTAACGCACTGACAATTAAGGATTGGTTCCCTATTCCTTTAATTGAGGAATTAATGGATGAATTAGGAGGATCATCTATTTATTCTAAGATTGACTTGAGGGCTGGTTACCACCAAGTTCAAATGGATCCTCAATACATCCATAAGACGGCCTTTCGAACACATAACGGTCACTATGAGTATCTGGTGATGCCATTTGGTCTCACTGACGCTGCAACAACATTTCAAGGCTTGATGAACTCAGTTTTCAGACCTCTGTTAAGGAAGTGTGTTCTGATTTTTTTTTTGATGATATCTTGGTTTACAGCTCAACCATGGAGGATCACGTGAACCAACTGAGATGCGTTTTCGAATTAATGCGACATAACCATTTATTCGAGAAGCAAAGTAAGTGTGAGTTTGTTACTCAAAAGGCCAAGTATCTTGGACACTATATTGAAGAAGCAGACATGTCTACAGACCCGGCGAAGGTCAGAGCGGTGAAGGAGTGGCCGGTACCTGCAACACTGAAACAATTAAGAGGTTCTTGGGCTTGGCAAGGTATTACCGCAGGTTTGTATGCCATTTTGGGACAATTTCGAGTCCTTTAACAGCATTGAACAAGAAGGATGCCTTTGTGTGGAATGATGAAGCAGCAGCAGCCTTCGAGGAGCTCAAAGAAGCTTTATGTTCAGCTCCAGTTTTGGCATTACCATTGTTTGGCATACCTCGGGTTGTTACAGCCGCTTCCTATACCAAATACTATATGCACTGACATCTCAATGGACTTTATAGACGGTTTACCACTGTCGTTTGGAAAATCAGTGATTTTGGTCGTGGTTGATCGGCTGAGTAAATCTTCACACTTTATGCCACTCGCCCACCCTTATACGGCATCGATAGTTTCTCAGACCTTTCTAGATAATGTCTTCAAGCTGCACGGATTGCCACAGTATCTTGTCAGCAATAGAGACAGTATTTTTCTGAGTGAATTTTGGACTAAGTTATTCACATTGCAAGGGGTTGCTCTTAATATGTCAAGTGCCTACTATCCTTAGTCATGGGCAGACAGAGGTAGTTAACAGATCTCTTGAGACATATTTGAGATCTATGTGCAGTAAACGTCCACACCTATGGAGTAAGTGGTTACCTCTAGCTGAGTATTGGTATAACACGGGCTACCATACATCCACGTAGACCACACCCTTTGAAGCAGTGTACGGACGCCCACCTCCACAGAACTTACCTTATTTACCAGGGGAAGCCAAGGTCGCGGTGGTTGCGAAATGCTTTCAGGACCGTGAAAGCATGCTACTTATGCTTAAGTTTCACTTACTAAGAGCACAACATCGAATGTGTCACTTTGTAGACCAGAATCGGACATATTGTGAACTGGTATACGTGATAGAGTTTATGTGAAGCTGCAGCCATATAGACAAAACTCTGTAGTAGTGAGGAGTAACCAGAATCTGGCGCCAAAGTATTATGGGCCATATACGGTACTGGATCGTTGTGGCAAGGTGGCTTATAAGCTGGAACTCTCGATCTACTCCCAAGTGCATCCAGTCTTCCATGTCTCTCAATTGAAGCTTGCAGTTGGGAATGTTGTTACTTCTGCTCATATGTTGACTGTGATCTCGGATGAAGTCAATAAAGAGCCTGAAATGGTGTTAGAAAGGAAGATGGTTAATAGGCAAGGAAGAGCAGCAACAAAGGTCTGGGTTAAATGGCCAAACGAATATGTGGATGAAGCAACATGGGAATTCTTGTTTGATTTGCAGAAGAAGTTTCCAACTTTTAAACCTTGAGGTCAAGGTTCTTCAGAGGAGGAAGATTTGTTATGGGAAAAGTGGCGCCAAAGATCAAGTCTTCCACGTCATCAATCGATATATTCACTTAGGATTATCGTAATCTTTTTTGGTGTTTATCGCAATTTTTCTGGTGTTATCTGTTGCGATTTCAATTCTTTTGTTTTAGTTTCTCATCTTGAAAAAAAATCATCTGAATAATCGAATTTAATTCATGCTCTCAATCTCTTACTCTGTTTGTTTGTTTGCTCCTACTTGTTTGAGTTTCCATTCTCTTATCCGGATTCTCTGGAGTTTGAGGTCATAATTCATGTTTCTCGGAACATTGATTCTTGGGTTGATTGTTAAGTGATGTTCTCTCTTATCAAATCCACAAATCAAACTCCCAAAATCAAAACCGAACCAGCTACAAAATCAGTAATCTTAAAAACCATGATTAGAAAAATATCTAGTGATGCAGAACTTTGACTGGATTGAGATCGAGTGTACGAGAAATAGGGTAGAGAGTATTTTTTATTGTTTGGTATGGATTTGGTTATCTATTAAACTATTTTAACCAAAACTATTTTAATCCAACTCATTAAACCATTTATCCATTTCACTCATTAATCCATTTATATCCAAATTTTTTTATCCATTAGGGTTAATGGTTTGGATTGGATTGGATTGGATTAGATTGACCTATTACCTTTTATCCATTTTGACACTCCAAGCTTCCACCATGATCTTCACTAAAGGCAGACGCAACCATTCTCCTTTTCTTTTTCTTTTTTGATAATAAAAACAAATCGCAGAGCGAAAAATGAGAACCTGAGGGGAAACATGGATATCAGCTAGAAGCAAAGATCTATCTTGAAACATACCAGGAGAGCAAAAATTCTATCCTCAACAGTATTTGTTATCGTCATACGAGTTACAGTAGCGGGTCGATTTTTTCCAATATGATGTGCTCGATCAATATTTTGATCTTCAGTAGTTGGATTCGACCAAAGATCAAGAAGAATGATATGACATGCAGAAACCATATTCATCCCAAGGTTTCCAGCTTTTAAAGATAATATCATCACTTTTACCTGTTTAAAAAACCTTTTACTGTTTAGAGAGTTTCAAGGTAAAAAGAGAGAATATATACCACTAAGAAAATTGTGCAGGACAAAATAATATCATATCGAAGTTTTGAAAGATATGCAGATGACGTACATCTGGATTGTTGCTGAATTCTTTCACAGCTTGTCTCTGCCTTAGAGACAGTTCGACAAAATCCAGCATATCATTCCAATGAGAAAGGATAATCGTTTTTATTGGCCCTCTGTTTGAAGGAGTTGAGAATATCTTGAAAATCCTGTGAAATAATTATGATTGATTATACGATCTGCACTTATTTATGTATAGTATTATCTTCTCTATATAAACATATGTAATCACAGTAGTATTTTTGTGAGAGTAAATAATAAATTTTCCCATTCTAAGCTCTCATCACATTATCAATATGGTATCATAGTAGGTTTGCTCTAAAGTTTTGATCTAGCGATCGGATTTTTTATTATTATTTTTTTCTTTTTTTCGTTAAGCCAAGTGCTTCCACTATTTAAATTCTTCATAAACCTCTAAATCTAATTCATAGAGTTTTTTCTCATTCAAGTTTATCATAGACCTCTGAAGTCTGAATTTAAGCCAAATGCTCCCGAATGTTTTCTCAGTTTTTTTTTGTTTATCTTTTCTTCTTATTATTCTTATTTGATTTTTTTAATCTTCTTATTTTCCCATAAATAAAAAATAAAAGAGTTTTCATTAGATTTTAATTCGTTTCAAAATAAAACAAAGTCTTTCTAATAGATGTTTCATTTGAATCTGATTTTCAGTTGTTTTGAAAAAAATGGGTCTTTTGTTTCTAATTCGTTTAAAAAATGCAAAAAAGGAGAAAAAGCTTCAAGGCCTCTACTTCTTCTCAATAAAAAAACCTTTGACATTTCATCACCATCCATTCCACCTGCTCACCACCACACTTTTCGTCTCCTTTCCACCAGCGGATCCTCTACCATTCAAGGCCTTCTACAATCAAATTCTATTGTCAATCTCAAACGTTAATTCTGTGTTTCTCCATCACCAGCCTGAGCTTAAGGGGGCGTGTAGAGGGATCTAGAATATCTTGAAGATCTTGTGATATAATTGTGATTGATTATACGATCTGTACTTATGAAAACTAGGTTAAGTATAGTATTCTCTTCTCTATATAAGTATATGTAACCACAATTGTATTTCTATGAGAGTAAATAATAATTCTTCTCATTCTTAACTCTCATAACATTATCAATACTAAGAGTAACTCAACGAAAACAATTTCATGCGCAAAATTTTCCCTGCATATAGGGCATACATTCTCATCCCATGTGATATATTCTGATATATACTGATAGCAGAATATATGGCCACATAAAGTGACAACAAGGTCTTCTGGTGGATCCTGTAAAAAGACAGAAGACAGAATATATGGGCTAAGTAAAAAGATGGTGAGAACCTGAAGAGACACTATTTCTAGACCTAATCATGATGCGCTTAAGTTGCATACACAACATATGGGAGATGATTCTAAACGATTGAGCAAGCTAACTCGAGTCTCCTTAGAAAGTCTTCTAACATCTTCTTATTATTGTTTTCCAACAAATTATGACTTATATCCTTTAACAATTTGGGAGTGGTCACAAGCTTGGCTGAAAGATTCAAGATATCGGATACTAAGCAATTGAGAGAGAAATGATTGTATAATTATTGTAAATGATGAATAGCTTGATAGTACAATACATACTACAATTTCATAGCAACTGAAATCTGAATTGTCAGTCTCATGGTGACTGGAAAATCACAAACTCATGTCGTCTGATATTAGAAACAATCAAGCATGAAGAAGACGATCTCTTTCTCCTTCTTATTTATATGCACATTCATCCTTCTCTTCCCAACAATCCTACGGTTCATATTAATGCTGAGTTGAGTCAACTATGCAACAACTCAGTCAACTCTACCAACGACCTTTGCCATGTCGCTTCCTTCATTCTCGTCATCAACCAACTTCTTCTTTCTCTTCCTGAAATATGCTTGATGGTATCTATCAATACCCCTCCCCTTCGAAACCAAGCTTGCCCTCAAGCTTATAATAAGGAAACTGATTCATAAACTCCTTCAAATTCATCCAAGTATCTTCACTGCTATCCTTACCCAACCACTTGACCAACAACTCAAGTTCCCCCTTTGTATTGTAACGAGTTGCTACTACGTTTTCAGTTTCCCATGATTCCAGTCTATCTTATGTTTCCACAATAGGTAATTGATTGCAAACTTCATGCTTCCCCAAAGCTTTCTTAAGTTGAGAAACATGAAAGACTGAATGAATCATAGCAGATGGTGGAAGTTCTAAACGGTAAGCAGCACGACTAATCCTTTCCAAGACTTTGTATGGTCCATAGAACTTGTCACATAGTTTCGGAAATATCCTACGTGTGATAGAATGTTGTCGATGAGATCTTAACTACAGATAAACCATATCACCTACCTCGAACTCGACGTCCATGCAATGTTTATCAGCCTAGTTTTATATAATTGGTTAATGAAGTTTTGATTCCTCAAGCATCTTATCTATGTCCAACAATGCATGTTCCAGTTCATAGTTAGTCGTAGACCCCATATCAAATG
Organism: Orychophragmus violaceus; assembly: GCA_030180135.1. NCBI lineage: Eukaryota > Viridiplantae > Streptophyta > Magnoliopsida > Brassicales > Brassicaceae > Orychophragmus > Orychophragmus violaceus. The sequence goes on along the minus strand of CM058230.1, from coordinate 84,342,695 downwards.
GTAAAAGAGCAGGTGGTTCTCATCCATAGACCACTTTGAAGGGTGAAATTTTCAAGGATTTTTGGTAAATATTTTTTCCTTATTCGATATGTGTTGATGTATAACACTTTAAGTAGATCTCCAGACAACGATTTAACAATTCTGCATGTCCGCCTGTTTGAGGGTGGTAAACAATATTGGACTTCAACTTTGTTCCAGTCAATCTAAAAACCTCAGTCCATATTGTACTGAGAAATATTCTCTCTGTCTGAAACTATACTCTTAGAAAATCCATGTAATTTCACCACTGCATTTACAAACTGATTTGCCACATCTGCTGCTGTAAACGGATGTATCATTCCCAAGAAGTGAGCATACTTGCTTAACCGGTCCATAATTACCAGAATGGCATTTATACATGATGATGTAGGAAGGCCTTCAATCAAATCCATAATGATGTCCTCACAAATCTGCATTGGTATTGGTAACAGTTAAAGAAGACAGGCTAGGGATAGAGTAGTATGCTTATGTGTTTGAAAAATAGAACATTCTGCCATGTATTGTTGTACTTGTTTCTGCATACCAGCCCAACTAAAAGATTGCTGAATCATCTTCAATTTTTTCTGAACTCCTGAATGTCCTCCAATTTTACTGTCATGACACTCCGGCAAAATCAACTGAATAAGCTTGGAATTCATCTGAATAACCAATCTCTTTTTATACCACAACTTGTCGTTGATCACTTGGTGATGCCTCAAAGGTTCCTTTGCCTCGTGTACTTGATAAATCAACTTTTGTATATCCTCATCTTTGCCAATCTCGTTGTAAAGGTCCTCCCATTAATGACCATTGGTACTATCAATGCCAATAATAAGAAAGACATCTCCATATTCCTTGATAACCCATCAGCCGCTTTATTCTCACAACCTGGTTTATAAAATATCTTAAAATCAAAATCAGTTTTGTTAACCATTTCTGATACTCCAAGTTAACCTCCTTCTGTTCTAAAAAAAACTTGAGGCTTCTCTGATCTTTGTGTGTACCTGAAATGTTTTCCTAATAAAGTAGTGTTTCCACTTCCTCATTGACATAACAATTTCCATCAACTCCCTCTCACATGCAGGTTTCAACTGTTCTCTAGCCGTTAGTGCGTGACCGAAGCATCTAATTCAATGATGGAAGGCTTAGTGAAATCTGGTAAAATCAACACTAGAGCTTTAACCATCGCCTCTTTTAGAATTTCAAAATCCCTCTATGATTCATTTGTCCAGATAAATTGATCTTTCTTTATAAGTTCGGTTAACGGTTTTGCCAACTAGCTATAATGGCTGACAAATATTCTGTAGTAACCTGTTAACCCAAAGAATCCTCTAAGTTGTTTCATGTTCTTTGGTGTTGGACAGCATTTCATGCTTCAGTTTTCTTACAATCAGTAGATACCCATGCTTCAGATATAATGTAGCCCAAATATTCAACTATAAACACTCTAAAGGAACATTTTTTCTTGTTTACAAACAACCTTTGTTCCCTCAGAACTCCCATAAATTCATTCAAATGTTGTATGTGTTTATCCAATGTCTTATTGTATACCATGACATAATTCAAGAAGACAAGTACAAACTTCCTCATAAAATTTTTGAATATCTTATTAATCAATGCTCAAAAGATAGCTGGAGCATTGGTTAAACCAAAAGGCATAACCAAAAATTCGTAGTGTCCTTCTATTGTTATAAAAGCAGTCTTTTTAATATCTTCTTCAATCATACGAATTTGATGGTAGCCAAACCTTAAATCCAACTTACTGAAAACTGTAGCCCCATGTAACTCAGCATTTGTTGCTTTGTTGAGCGCTCTATAATCCACACAAAATCGAAAATCACCATATTTTTTCTTCACCAACAGAATAAGACTAGATAATGGACTTGTACATGGTCGAATTGTACTTGCTTCCAACATATCCGAGACCATCTTCTTCATTAACAACTTTGTCGCATGAGGATAACGATAGCGTCTGACAGAAACAGTTGAAATACATTGCTTGAGGGCAATATCATGTTCTTGACCACATATCGGAGGTAGACTATTTGGTAACTCAAATATGTATGAATACTGCTCCAACACGGTTGTTAGAGCTGGATTTATTTCTAGTTCGGTTGATGTGATGATGGTAATAGTCAACAACACTTTCCTGCTTGTATCAATAATACCATAAACTGGAGACAATGATTTGAAAGACAACTTTGGAAAATGTAATGATGTATCTCCAAACAAAGTCAGCTGTTGTCCTTGATAGTCAAATGCAAGATACTTCTCTCTCCAATCAATCTGACAGTTGCTTAACGTCTCAAGCCATTGTACTCCAAGAATCATATCAACACTACCCAGTTCTAAAGAGATGAAGTCTGATGTGAAGTCAATATGACTTAATTGGAAAGTGACATGATGACATATACCTAAGGCTAACCGTCACACCATTTCCCAATAGCACATCAAGGCTGTTTTCTGCAGAAATTTTCAATTGCAGCATTTGCACAACAGGTGGAGAAAGAAAGTTGTGCGGCGCCCCACTATCAAGCATAACTATCACCTCTTTGTTCTTAATCCTCCCCCCCCCCCCAACTTTGTTGTTTTAGGAGAGGCACTGCCAAGGAAAGAGTTTAATGATAATGTATATAATTGCTGACAAATCTCCATCATGTTGTCATCAACCATATCTATTTCAGCATCAAGCATTCCATTGATTACTGCCAATACTCTTAAAGCTTTATTAGGAAATTCATGAGATCGAGACCATGGAGCTTTTCACTTGAAACACAGTTTGTCTCTACCAAGTGCCTATAACTCTGCATTTGTATACTTTTGGCGTGGTCCAACTGTCTGTTGTTGTCGATTGATATTCTCTTTTTACATAGCAATTTCTCCTTTCTGTTTATCCCACTGATTTCTATTCTAAGTAGAAGTTCCCCGTGACTTGTTCTGAACACTTTGGCGAACATAGTTTTGTCTCCCATTCCGCCCTGCATCTTCACTAACCACTTAGCATAAAGCACTATTATCCATTCTGAGTACTTCTGCTATATAGTTAGAGAGTCCTTGTGGATCTTTCATTTAGATAATTTCTTTCATTTATGGATTAATCCTAGTGTAAAATATCTTCTCCAAATGTTTATCTTCCAAATTTGATACCTTAGCTGAAAGATCTTCAAACTCTGAAACGTAATCGACGATAGAACCATTATGTTTGATTGAAAACAGTCTCATTTCTTGTTCCTCATCAATCGACTCACCAAAGCATTTAATTAGTCTGTTTTTGAAATCGATTCAGCTCTGGAATTAACTAATTATAATTATAAAACATCTAAATGAACTTAAACCAATATAAAAATGTTAAATGAACGGATTATCATATTTTTGTTATTTTTGATATATATAATAAACATAAAATCTTTATATTTGGACTATTATAAAACGAGTTAAAAATAGATTAACCAATTTTAATTATCTATACTGTTAAACAAATTTTTTCTACTAAAAGACGGGTTAAAAGATTAATCAACCATTTTCAACTAATATTTTTAATTTGATAAAAGATCAAAATGATTCAATATTTATATTATTCGAATATATAATGAGTTAGAATATTGTTGATATTTTTACAATCGCAGTTTTGGACGGGTTGTTTTATCAAACCTCAAATATTTAGACTACTATAGGATGATTTGAAAAATATATTAGTTTGTTTGGAATATAAAAAAAAAACTAAAAAAAATGTTCGCTAAAAACCAGTTAAAAAGATAAATTAAGCAGTGCAAAAATATTCAAAGAATGGACTATCATGTTTCGAATTTTATAAATTTGTAATTAAATTTATGTAAAATTATAAATTCGAGTTTATGATGTTTTATAAAAAATATTTTAAATCATAACACTACATATTAAACGTATATCAAATAGCTTTGATTGTTTTATTAAAAAAAGTATTATAAAACTATTTTAAGCAAAAACAAAAAATATTCTGAGCATTCTGGCATTAAACACATAATCATCATAATATTAAAATATTAGAAATTTGTGTTGAATAATTTAAAAAATTATTATAAAAACAAAAATATTGATTCAAAAATTATTTCTGAACAAGAAAAATATATTTGTGCTTTTTGCAAGTCAAAATCTAGTTATGTGTTCAAACAAAAAACAAAAAACAAAAGACTATTTCTCTTAAATTTCAATATGACATTTAGATTAGTAGAAAAATGCTAAAATCAACTATTAAATAACAAAAGAAAAAACCTCCATGGCTTATATATTCCTTTAAGAGCATGCATACACAAGAATTCAAATCCTCAAATGAAAGAAGAGTCTACTCCCTAAACTATTATCTCTGAGGAGAAACAAGCAAATCCAAAGTAAAAATAAAAAGGTAATTATCTAACAGTACAAAAAGATAACCTAATGTTGAGGCTGAAATCGCATGAGGTCATTGCGAAGACTTATTATTAACCGATTGTAAGACCGAAACCAAACCTGTAATCCTTTTTCCCATGATCCATCTGGTTAATTATTCAACAAAATAAAGGGTCTTTTAATACCAATCATTATCCAAAAAAACACACACACTAAAATAAGCACTTATAAGAATCATTTGCTTTATACCTCTGTGGATATAAGAAAACGAAGTCCAGGAACACACAATTGTTCTTCAAGGTAAGCAGCGACAACACCATTTGAGTCCATCTTTCCTCTTAGCCGACACTACAAAAAAAATACAAAACATCTTTTCTTGCTCTGTTTCATTCAACTCCGATGAAACAAAAAAGAAATTGAGGAAGCAAGTAGTACCTGTCGAAACATGCAGTCATAACCAACACTAGCTGTAACATCTCTTGATATAAAATTGTACATGAAATCTGCTGCCAGTGACACCTTATATATGATTGAACAAAAAAATAAAAATAATTAAGAGTGTGATGACTAATGTTGTCTACTATATAATTTAGATGAATTAAGTGGTACTAGAGAATGTTTACCTTCTTTGTAACCTTATGAACATAGTTCAAGATAGTCATACCAGTGGAAACAACTTGCCCAGAGGCAATCTGTTGATAAAATATAGAACATTTTAAAAACATACTAATAATAATAGTGAAGTTAATTAGCTTGAAGATTGAGGAACATTGTAAAAAACCTATATATCTCGATTTTTTTTTTAATACCATTGTATCAGTCTCGTATCGAGCAGCATAACCAAGACTCGATTTCCGATGGTCACCAAGCCAGACTACTTCACCACCCAAAGACAGTTTGGGTGTGACATGCTGAATATAGTTAGCTGCAAAGATGGAACCGCTTGCAATCTGTAGCCTGGTTCTGTAGTCTGACCCCTACAAAAACATGTAAACCACGCGCGATTATAAAACGAAGAAAGCAAAATTCATTAAAGTTGCATCAGAGAGTTAGATAATGAATACAGAAAAAACCTCACCTTGTAATCGCAGATGAACCCGCCGTGCCACGCATCTTCTTCATTTGTAAGCTGGCAGAGATAAGAAGACAATAATTATAAATACTATACCATAGAGAGCAGAGACATCCAAATACTTTCCGACCGGTTGGGATATAGTATATATTTATAATACCTGAGCGTTACCACTTATGGTGAAATTCTCAGTTAGATCGTACTTGGCTCTCGCATTTAGTCTACCATCAGTCATGACCCTTCCGATAAGCATCCACTGTTTGCATTGTCAATATTATTTGAAGATCACAAAGTAGAGTAGTAATATATAGTACCACAACAAACAAACAAATACCTTTGGGTCAATAAAGTTTGCACCAAATTCATAATTAGCAGTTGGAATTTTGATTATTCCAGATGGTTGATTAGGAACCTCGGTTGGTCCCATCAATACACTGTTTGAGAAACATCAATACACATGCTGAATTAGTTAAGGAAGCCTAATACACGAAAAAATCTACTTAATAATTAACCAAATCTCACTAGCTAGACCTAAACGTACCTGTGACTGAGAAAAAACTTGTGGTTCAAGAGCTTGAGATAGTCCAAACGGAAACCCTCGAACAGCTCTGGCTTTAAACACACTGCAAAATAAGAATTAGGTTACGCACCACACATTAAGCTGTAGCACGACCACTTTTATAACACAGCATTAACGAACTAGTGCAACACTTGTTTCGATTAATTAAAAGACACACCCAAGATAGGGACAGACATATTGTGTTCATCGAAAGTTGGTAACTACTGTAGGATACTTAAATTCATCCAAGGGAATTAACGAAGATATATAAAAACGAAAGAAATTAGTAAAAACTGAACTCATAGCTTCACGGTTGATTTCCTCATAGGGAAGAGGGCAAGGGAGATTTGAGTAATCCACTTTCTCCTCAGCTTTTCTCTTTTGCGCCGTCGTATTCTGTTGTGCAAAGCCCTCCATCGCTAACTTTTTGATCGATCAAGAGGAACAAATAAATCGAAAGCGAAGCTAAGAATCAGACTCAAGGGTTTATGTATTTATATTTTTATTTTATTTTATTTTATAATTGAGATGCGTGTGCGTCAAGGGTTTTTGTAATTGTGCCAAATATTGGGTTTGACCCGGATTCTCTTTTTCTGAATCGGGTCGGAACGGATCCGGTTTCGTCAGATTTGGATGTTTAGAAATTTAGAAAATAAAGCACAAATAAAATCGAATCCCTTACATATTAAACACCATTCTATTGACGAAAAAACAACCGGGTCAAAAATAAAAAGGTTTGGAATATTGTTATAAATCGTCATGAAACGTTTTGCATGATTAATTTTCGAATGTTAAATGCTACTATTTAATACTAAGAACTAATCAAACTATTTAGACTAAAATAATTTTACTTTAGAAAACGGTGGGAATTAGTTTTAAAATATGGCTAACCGGCCATAACAGTCAACAGATAGGTGTTGAAGTCAAAATAAAAATCAAGATAGAAAATTAAACTCAGACACTGTCCAATTTTGTTTATCTCAATGATCGTTCACCACTACCATCATAAATCTTTAATTGGCTCTCTTAAGTCTTCTTTATTAGCAAAAACGCATAAAATGCGTCTATATATAAGGGCATCTCCAACCTTTCCTACTGTAAAATAGGATTTGGAGTAAAATCCTTTCCAACCCCACTCCATTTTCTACTCCAAAATGAAATAATGGGTGAGATTACTCCATATTTAGAGTAACTCCATTTTATACTCCATTTTGGAGTGAAACTTTTTTATTTACAAACTAGTTTTTTTAGATATTAAATTTTTTGATTTTTAAATTTTATGAATATAATAATTATATATTATTATATAAATATATATATATATATTTTTGTAACAATTATAACTATTTTTTAAACATTATAAAATAAAAATTTATTACTTTATAATATTTTCTTGTTTATAGTATAATTATTTTATAATTTATAAAAAATTATGAAAAAAATAAAATAAATAGGGTTAATTTATTAATTTTTATAACTATAATGTACTAAAAACAAAATAGAAAAAAATCTATAAAGAATATTCCATTTATAGAGTAAAAAATGAAGTGATACATTGGAGTAAAACACTACCCTATTTTGGAATTACTCCATACATGGGAGATTGTCTAAGGAATCTGAGCTTAAAGAAAGGGAATATAACAGATGCAGCAATTAAAAACCTAAACTATTTAGAGGCTTTCTTGTGACTGACAACTCAGACAGAAGCAGGAATCATGTCCAACACTTTCATCATGAACGCAAACGTAAACGCATCTTTCTGTAGCTTCTCGAATCTGCAAGTCAGCATCAAACATGGGTCTATCACATACCAAAACCAACCCTTCCTTAGTTTGAACACAATTCTGAGACAAATAGACTTAAGTTCTTACCTCCCAGATTTTGAGAAATGACCAGCGCCAAGTTCACATTTGAACAAAAGTAAGTTGTTGTCAGTCTTCGTTTCTCTCAGTTTCGCCACAAACTTGGCAGGCTCAGAGTACATCACCCTTGGATCTGTTAGACATACACAGTCAATAACAAATCATTTGCCAAGTTGACCCCAAAAAAAAGGGTCAGGAAACAACGTATTTAGCCGAGGTAAGAAACAATTTTGATTCCAAATTGTATCTAGACAATATATTGCTTACCATTTAGCCCAGCAGTTACAAGAACATTTGGATAATTCTGCGCTGTAACCTGTTATATTGGGATAGATGCATCACCACAAAGAACATCCATATCATGTATTGTAGATAATATCAAAGAAGCAATATACTCACATTGTCAACAGGGGAATATGACTTCATATAGAAGTAAAAATTTTCCTTTCTGGGGTCACCCCACTCCTACAATGATACAAGCCAAAATAAAGGAAGCTCTTTTTTCAGATGAATAAAAAAAGATAAAACATATTAAACAAAATCAAATGATAGCTTCTTAATTCCTAAAGAAGAATATATCTATCCTTATGCTTATTCCACTTCCATATATTGACAACTCCCAGCTATAAACACATGCATATGATTTACTTTGTAAAGTAAGAAAGTGTGCTATTCAATGTAGCATTGAACAAGCATCGAACACACCTCCCATTCTGATGTTGTAAGTGGAATAGTTGGGTCCAGCATTGTTGTCAAAACATCTACAAAAGGAACACCAGCGACAACCACCTTGAACAAGTCAGGCCTCATATTAAGAACAGCCCCCATCAGCAATCCACCAGCACTTCTTCCTTCAACACACAGTTTTTCCTTTGAGCAATACTTCAGTTCTATTAAAGACTCAGCACAAGCAATAAAATCAGTGAATGTGTTTTTCTTCTTCAACAGCTTTCCGTTCTCGTACCACTGTCTCCCCATTACCCCACCTCCACGAACATGGGCAATTACATAGATAAAACCACGATCTAACAGGGATAACCTTGATGCCTTGAAATATGGATCCACAGAAATCTGTAAAAACAAGGTAATTTATAGCTTAGCACAAAATAACTAAAAGGATTAAGGATATGTGGACCATAAAAAAAGCTTCCAGTGAAACTACCTCGTATGAACCATATCCATAGAGCAGCAATGGATCAGACCCATCGAGCTTTGCAAGGTTTTTCTTATAAACAATAGACATTGGAATTTGAGTTCCATCAGATGCAGTGACCCATTTCCTTTCTATCACATAATTTGACGCATCAAAACCTCCCAATAACTGAATGAAATACAACAGGTTATCATAAAAATCAAGCGGTGACATGTTAAGATAAGGCAGCTTACGACGGGAAAAACGTAAAAGCAAAGTAACAGCCAAAAAAAAAATCACAGTGGCAACTTATTTTATTTTTCATATGCGTCTCATGCAAGTATAACTCTCTACCATTATGCATTGTAAATATTAAATCGGTAACTAGATGTGGGCGGGAGTCAGAAATAAAAAGTAGTTTACTTACTGTGTCAATCTTCTTGATAACAGAAGTGCCACTGTCCATGTCATAGTCATACACAGAAGGAGGTGTTTTCATCGAGCTGTAGCAGAACCTTAAAACACTGGACGAAAATTCAGACTCTGTTGAGTCAACTGAATAGACCGGATCAACAAAGCTAACACTACGACCAGCTTGGAGACAGTTCAGAGGCTGTCCCTCAGCGGGAAGCCTATGAACTATTATCTTTTGCAGTCCCTGTTCACGCTCAAATACTGCAAGATGATCTCGAAAGAGCTGAATTTCCTGAATCTTTACACTGTCCATATAAAAAATACAGTATAATTATTTAGCTATATGATACAAGATGGCCTTAAATTTAATTGAATAATGGCATCATAAGACTAAATTAGCAATTGAAAAAAACAAACCAGCCATGCATACAGTCTAAGCCACAGAATACAAATGAGACTAATATTAGTTGGACTTCATCTGGATTTTGGATAGGAACACTGACAATGGCAAACAGATTCTAACAAAAATGGCACCTTTCTCTATGAGGAATGAGAACTGTTGTATTAGATGTGTCATCCACTGAGCAGGCGACCAGTTCTGAGTTGTAAAATTCAACGCTCCTTCTCTGGATGAAAAAATGGTTCCCTCTATGACTGACAGATGTATCAATGCCATCTACACGAGGTGTCAGCACCCTGAGTCCATCCTGAGGCTTGGAGACATCAAGCGAAAAGACAAATCTTGTAGTTTTGCTTTCAGATGCAACAAATAAATACTTATGGCTCTCTGAGGCATGAAGATCAAGAGAAAACATATCATCCTTCTCGTGGTAAAGGCATACATCACTGGATTGTTCTGTCCCCAACTTATGTAACCATACCTGTTATAAGGAACATATTAAAATGACAACATGAAAGCCACAAAGATTGACTGCCGAACTTAGTAACAACTAAAAACCATTACATCTATGAGGTGGTATAATGTCACAATTTCGATAGAACCAGTATTTAAAGTTTAAACTAATATTAATACTTGAACAGAGTATCTTAATAGCTGCCTACGGGAAAATAAATAAACTTTCAAAGGTAAACCTTGTCAGGTCGCAGGATTTCGTCCATAGTTATGTAGACCAACGCATCATTACCAGCCCATTCAAGATAACAAGTCAGTCCTTTTAGTGGTTGTCCTAATGGTTTCAGAGCCTCAGAGTCAATGACATTTACTGTATATATTTCATCACCTTTTGTGTCTTCTGCATATGCCACCAATTTATGATCGGGACTAGCCTGAAGACAGCATTAAGAGAATGAAACAGAATTGTTAACAAATAAAAGGTTTAAAACAGAATATTCTGAGAGGATATCTATTCCTAAAAGTTCCTCCAGCCTAACCTTGAAGGAACCAATACTGTAGTAGTCATACTCTTGGGCCTTGATATTCTCATCTAATATTATATGCTCAGGAGGAGCATCTGGACCAGTGGGCATAGTATCATACACAGAAGGCTCAGCTTTGTTGTCAGTGATCAAACGCCTACAGTGCTGAGCATATTCCTTTCCTTTAAGATTCTTCTTATAATAGTAATAAGGACCCTTGCGTAGTGGTGCAGATATATCATCTTCTTTGATCCTCCCTCTTATTTCAGCAAACAGCTGATTCTCAAATTGCTTTGTCCCTGAAAATTTATTCCATCTAATTATCATAGATTCCACAGTCAATACAATCCACTAACCCTCCAAACAAGAAACCAAAAAAACCCTAATCACTAAAAACCCCACTCACCAGACATGACGGAATCAGTATACTGATTTTCTTCACGGAGGTAAGAAATCATGTCCGGATTGCAACGAGAATCGTCACGGAGCCAGTAGTAATTATCAACCCTGACATCACCGAACATCTGCATCACATGCTCCACTTTCTTCGCCACAGGAGGGGATCTCTACTCTGTCATGTCTCCAGATGCTGTTAAAGGCAATGATGCAGCTCTGGTTTCAGAGTACGAAGAGGAAGAAAAAGAACAAAACCGTAGATTAGACCGGCGACGAGGGACAAAAGAAACAAGGCAAGAGAGAGGAGCAGCGAAGTGGAGGAGACAACGATGCGGTACGAGAAAGTGAGAGCCAAGTGAAACGAGTCCACGCCTTGCTATCATTTACAGCTTTGGTGTCTGTTTAGTGAGCGCAAGACTCGCAGCGAGTTGTTAATTAGATGGTCGGTTAATTTCGGTTTAGATGCCCAATTCCGGTTACAATAAATTTCAGATTACACTCAATTCATCGCTTTTTGCTTAATTATTTGGGTCGGCTGGTTTTTTCTAAGTTGCATGGAAACTTTATCTGAGGACCGTTTCACGTTTCGGAAACGTTTTGGAAACGGAAACGCGACGAAAACGTATAAAAACCCGGAGAAAATGCGTTTTTTTAATATTGTAATTTGAAAACGCTACGGAAACAGCATATCCATTTTCGAAACACAGCGGAAACAACATATCTGTTTCCAAAAACACCGTTTTTTTTGAAACTCGATAATCTATTTAAAAATATAATTGTAAATAATTTAAAAATGTAAAAGTTTAATTGGTACTTTGCAAAAAAGACGTAACTATTAGAAATAATATGAAACACTTTATTTATATCATAATCCTTTCCTAAAAAATATAATTAGAAAATAGTAGAGAAGAAGACGATTTTACCACTTACGATGTACTTTTTCCTATTAAGGGAGATTGTTTCATAACTAAATCAAAATGATTTACTTTAAAAAAAAATCTCTATTGACTTATTCTTCGTTAATGATGATAATGTCCAATTGCTTACTTGTCATATAATTAAAACTTCGTTAGTAAATTAGTACTTCTTTAATATAATATATTGATTGTCCTTAGTGATTTAGTGCTTCTTAAACAATACATATATTCTTATTATTCTTATAAATAATATATATATGTATATATAACGTTTCCAAAACGTTTCGCTTCCTAAATTTCTTAGAAAAATCGTTTTCGCGTTTTCAGACATTTCACTTCCGCGTACTTGTTTCCGTTTCCATGTAATGTAGGTTTTTTCCCCCGATATTGCTTATGCTTATTCCCCCCCCCCCCCCCCCCAAACTGTCAAATTCCTGATTTCCCCCCCCCTCCCCAAATTATAAATCGTATCCTTAATTACATATAAACTTATTTTCTCTGCATAATTAAACCTAATTAATTATTGCGTTTAGAAATAATAAAATGCGTTTTACCTTTAATTGCATTTAACCATAAACCAGACGAAATTTAAATCAAACCAAGCTAAACCCCGACTCAATTTAACCAACCAGACATTCGCCAACATTTAACTAAACCGACCATAGATTTTACACTGAACAATTGACGATGGCTGAATAAGATTAGGTCGTCTTCTTCATACAAATCGCTTTCTTCTTCCCCAAATATCACCATAGCGATTTTTGGAGAGTAAGTTGGGTTTCGATTTCTGGAGGGAAGAACCTTAGTGATATCAATTTAGAGCGACGAAGAGATGAACACTTCCTCGTCTGCGTCATCTCGCTTAACTCATCGGAGATGGTGAACATTGCCGCAAGTCAAAAGAAGCTATTGGCTAATGTGGAAGAAGAGATGAAAAAGAAATTGTATGAAGACATACAAGTAAAGCTAAGCGAAGATTTGATGCAGGCCAGTGCAATCATCGAAGAGATGAACAAGAAGAACATGGTGAAAGTTGTGTTAATCGGTGTAGCTGTAGTAGTGTTAGTATTGATTGATGTGAAGTGTTTGTGAGTGTGGTTTGTTCTTAGTTCAGTATGTGGCTTCTATTTCTTTATGTCCATGGATATGTTCTTCAAGTTAACTCGTTTACAACAGTTTCGTTCTTCAAGTCTGTTCAGCTAGAAAATGTGTCAGATTTCGGTTCATATTAGTTATTAGCAGATGAGAGAAACTAAGATATGGCCTCTTTGTTTGAGATTGAAGAGAAACCAAACTCTGAATTTTGTTGTTTAGTTTCTACGAGACTAACAAAGAACAAACTCAGGAAGTGTAATAGCGAAGGTCTTATAGCGATTGTCATGTTAATGCATGGTTTAGCTTCGGTTGCAGAACATGCCATGCCTGTTTAAAAACCCACCGAGAAATATTAGAGAAAGACCAAGTGCAAATGTAGTTTTCCTTTGTCGAACAAAGTCTGAGTAATGCTTTACACTACAAAGACTAGAATCTTAAATGGCTTTACACTACAAAGATGAGAATCTTAAACACCATAAAGCTTTGTAGAAATTTCAATATACTTGTAATAAGACTGCAACGAGCTTAATTATAACACCATAAAACGAGCTAAATTAAAATAGAAACCAAACACATAAACTTCAGGACAAAAGTCTGCATCCAACACTCCAATTATGAGAACTTCACAAATCTTGATTCATTTGAGATGGTTGAGTAAGTGCAATCAAATCATGTCCTTGAGATGAGCTTTCCACTTGATTTACGGATTGATAAGATACTACAGCTGAACCCTGAAAAGCAGAAAAAGATTTCAAAAACAGACTACAATTGAAGCATTTACAAGAAGTTTATAGAGAGAAATCAAAACCTCAAAGTTTCTCGGCTTCTTCTTTGGATGGATCTTGCTCTACATTGTCCTCTGGTTCCTTATCTTCTTCCATGTTCTCCTCTGGTTCGTTATCTTCTTCCACATTCTCCTCTGGTCCAACAACTTCCCTAAAGCACAACAAATATTTCGGTATTTCGGATTATATTGCCCAATATTAGATTTAGCAGAGGATTTTTAAAAACTCTCTAACCTGAGAACAATGGAGCTAGCGTCTCTCTCTCTACTTCTTCTTCTAATAACGTTAAAACGTATTAATCACACCAATGTTCAGTAAACACATGCTCTGACCTCAGTGGCAAAGGATCACCTAAGACCTTCAAGCACAAAGAGTACGACGAATTGCAGAGAAAGAGAGACTTGAGAGAAAGATTGCCAAATATTCTTATTATGATTCTCATAATGTTTGTTACAACTTATATAACAACATTAAGATAACTCTCTTATTTTAAAAGATAAACACCGAAAATAAAATAAGAAACAAATCAAACTAATCTCTAGCTTGCCAGCTGGATGCTGACCAGAATCGAGTAACACCAACGCCAGTAACACCAGTTAACACCAAGTAACACCAACTCCCATTTATTGTATCAAATCTCCCCTGCTTAAGAAACCTTGACCTCAAGGTTTAAAAGAAGGATACCTCCTTGTCAGCTCAAGTAGTAGCTCCCAAGTAGCCTCTTCCTCGGACTGATTGGCCCACTGAGCCAATACCATGGTCACTGCCCGTCCTTGCCTTTGCATCATTTTACGCTCCAACACACGAGCCGGTTCTTTAACACAAACATCTTGAACAACCGAGGAAGTTGCGTTGAGGTAGTGACATTACCAATTCGCAGCTTCAGCAGAGAGATATGAAAGACGGGATGAATTTGCGAAGACGCGGGGAGTTCAAGCTTATATGCAACCTTCCCACACTTATCAAGCACTTTATAGGGACCAAAATACTTCGGAGAAAGTTTCTGGTTGGGACGCATAACCACGGATTTCTGGCGATACTGTTGAATTTTAACGTAAACGTAATCTCCTATCTCCAAGCTTCTATCCGTGCGGTGTTGATCTGCCATTAATTTCATGTGATGTTGAGCTCGAATTAAATGAAACTTCAGAACCAATATCATGTTCTCCCGTTCCTAAATTTTCTTTGCTACCACGGAGACCTTAGCTTCTCCGGGCAAATAAGGTAGATGTTGTGGTGGTGTCTGCCTGTATACGGCCTCAAAAGGAGTCATTTGGATTGAAGTGTGGAAGTTAGTGTTGTACCAGAACTTAGCAAGAGGGAGCCATTTACTCCAAAGATAAGGCCTATCACTGCACATACACCGGAGGTAAGTCTCTAGACATCTGTTTGGCCATCACTCTGTGGGTGATATGCACTAGAGAAGTTCAGAGCGACTCCTTGTAATCGAAAGAGATCTTGCCAAAAGTGCTAAGAAAAACTGCATCCCTATCACTCACAATTGACCGAGGAAGACCATGTAGCTTGAAAACGTTGTCTAAAAAAGACTGTGCAACAGATGTTGTTGAGTACGGATGCGATAGGGGCATGAAATGCGCAGACTTACTAAGTCTGTCTACTACAACGAAGATAACCGACTTACCATAAGATGGAGGTAACCCGTCAATAAAGTCCATCGAGATGTCAGACCAAAGAGTATCCGGAACTGGAAGAGGTTGCAGCAACCCAGGATATGCGGTTGTGTCATATTTGCAGCTTTGACATACATCGCAGCTTCGTATAAATGTCTGTATGTCCTTAGACATTCCCTTCCAGTAAAAGAGTCCTTTAACCCGTTGGTGTGTTGCGTCACGTCCGGAATGACCACCACTGCCAGAACAATGCAACCAGTTAAGAATTGTATTCCTCAGGTCCACACTCACTGGTACTACGATTTTACTCTTCCTCCTCAGAATATCCTGCGTCCATGAGTAGTGTTTTCTTGCTGTCGGTTTAAGTTTCAGCTCCGCTATCAATGTCTTAATCGCATCATCAGTTTCATAACAGGCTTGGATCTTCTTCAACAGATCACATTCCAAAACAGACATGGACATGTGAAGTACTTCTGATCTGTCTACTCGAGATAACGCATCTGCAACGATTTTATCATTTCCTTGACGATACTGTATCTCATAATCAAACTCAAGTAGCTTAGGAAGCCACTGTTGCTGAATTTGTGTATTAAGCCTTTGGTCTAAGAGATACTTCAAGCTTCTCTGATCCGTCTTAATAATGAAACGTCTAGACATAAAGTAATGTCTCCATTTTTGTACAGTGAACACCACCGCTAGCAATTCCTTTTCATAGATGGACAGATTGAGCTGCCTTCCCTGAAGATGGCGACTAATAAATGCTAACGGATGCCCTTCCTGCATCAGAACAGCACCAATGCCACTGCCACACGCATCTGTTTCGACCACAAACTGCTTGTCGAACTGTGGTAAAGCAAGTATTTCCCTTTTCAACTTCTCGAAGGCCTCGTTTGCTTCATCCAGCCAGCCAAAAGAGTCCTTCTTAGTGAGCGCTGTGAGCGGCCTTGCAATAGTGCCAAAATTCCGCACATCGCCTGTAGTAACCTGCTAGTCCCAAGAATCCGCGAAGCTGTTTGAGAGTCGCTGGAATAGGCCAGTCAGTTATAGCTTTGACCTTGTTAGGATTGGTCGATATGCCCTCGACTGCGATGTAATGGCCAAGGTATTCGACCTTCTTTGTTGCGAACACACACTTGCTTCTTTTCGCAAATAAGCTGTGTAACCTCATCTACCTGAAAACAGTCTTAAGATGATCAATGTGTAGCTCCAAGGTGGGGCTTTATACCAGTATATCATCGGAAAAAATGAGAACAAATTTTCGAAGAAACTGCTAAAAGACTGAATTCATTAGTCCCTGAAACGTAGTTGGCGCATTTGTGAGACCGAAAGGCATAACTAAGTATTCATAATGTCTGGTATGAGTCTTAAAGGCTGTCTTGTGAACATCCATTGCTGCCATACGAACCTGGTGATAGCCAGCCCGCAAGTCAATTTTGGAATACACAACAGACCCTCCCAACGCGTCCATGAGATCTTCTATCAATGGTATAGGGAAACGATCCTTAACCATCATGATGTTTAGCCCTCGATAGTCTACACAGAGTCTCCAAGTTCCATCCTTCTTCTTCACCAACACCACTGGAGAAGCAAAAGAACTTGAGATATCCTGAATAGTTCTTGTCTTCAACATATCCATGACGAGCTTATCAATCTCATTTTTCTGATGTACCGCATAAAGATAGGGGCGCTGATTCACTGGGTTTGAAAACTCTATCAGTGGGATCCTATGATCATGTTGAGGACGCGAAGGAGGTAAAGTCTTTGGTTCAGCGAATAGGTCCTTGAACTCTCCTAACACTTCCTCAATTTCTGGCGGTTCAGCATATGTTTGTACCTGCAATTCTGCGACACATAAACCATCTTCATCCTCCTCGGGTTTGTCCATCATGTACAACATTGACAATTGAACCTCTTCCTCACGCATCTTAATCAATTTGTTTGCCTTCACACCCCTGATCGAGCCTTCTTTAATACCATGAAGTGTTACCTTCTTGTTTTTCCATCTAAACTGCATTTCAAGTTTGTGGAAGTACCATGTAATCAGACCTACGGTTGCAAGCCATTTAACCCCCAAAACCATGTCACAATTACCCAACGGCAAGACCATTACTTCATTAGTAAAGTCAGTTTCTCCGAAGTGCCAATGGAAGTGATCTATCTTAGAAGTCAAACCGAGCTTTCTTCCGCCTGCCACCGCAACCCGCTTGATGCCTGCTGGTGTCAAGGTACAACTCAGCTTCTCTGCCATACATGGGTCGATGAAGTTATGGGTCGAGCCCGAGTCAATCAGTATAAACAACATACGCTTGCCGTGGATCCCCTTTACGTGCATTGTCCTATACCCGGTCGTGCCAGTCATTGCCTGACCTGAGATTTGAGCCACATCAGAGTCGTCTTCTTGTTCAGTCTCGACCTCAGATTTTCCTTCTTCATCCTCCTCTTCTGTTTCAATCATAAAGAGTTGAGTTTTCTTGTGAGTAAGATAGTGTCCAGGTGTGTACTTTTCATCGCATGAATAGCATAAACCCTCAGCACGCCTTTTACTCATCTCTTCTTTTGACAAGAACTTGCGAGGTTGAGCATCCCTCGGTTTGTCAACATTAGCCTGACCACCAGCATTCTGATCAGAACCTTTACGTACCAGCAACACCTCGAGGTTGTTGTTTGTTGTCTTAGCTGCAGACCACGGTTGTGTAAGGGTTTTCTTAGGATGTGCCTGTTCATATAAACGTCCAAGCATCAAGCATTGACGAATCGACTGCGGCTGGAACATCCGAACGTGCATTTGAGTATCCACTCTTAGCCCGACGAGGTAAGCACTGACCAGATATTTCTCTGACAAGTTTACCCGAGTACTAATCAACTCAAATCGATTATGGTAATCGACTATTCCATCAGTCTCTTGCAACTGTTTTAACTCAGCGATGGGATCATCTAACACTTCTTCAAAACGTTCTTGTAAAAATTCCTTATAACATGACCAATCTTTCATAGCCTCTTCCGCTAGCTCCGACTGTGCAACCGATATGTGCCATGCTGCAGCAGCTCCGTCAAAGTGTATGGAAGCAATTCTAATCTTCAACTCCTCTGGTGTATTATCGACCGAGAAGAATTGTTCGACTTTGAACAACCATTCTTTGATTTGATCACTGCCAAACCTGGGAAAGCAAAGCTTGGCAAGGCGATTGACTGCTGAGTAAACTTTTGCCTTTCCTTGTTCCTGATCCCCTTTTTGTGCCTTAGTTTTGGAAAACGTAGATGATTCCCCACGATCATCGCCTTCCGAATTCGTACCCTGGTGAATTTGTAACAATCGAATGGCTTCAAACATCTCAGCGATATTTTCCCCCAATTTTTCATTATGGGTTGCTATCTGTGTCGCGACTTGAGTCGCTACAGACCCCTTAAACGATTCCATTCGCGAGTCCATCAGCACCTCTAGCTCGCGGATCATCAATTCCTTTTCCTTCTGAGCTCGTGTTTCGGCCATGGATTCCGAGAAACGACGAAGCTCGGATACCTTTAATAACGTTTAAACGTATTAATCACACCAAACAGTAACCAAAAAACCAATGTTCAGTAAACACATGCTCTGACCTCAGTGTCAAAGGATCACCTAAGACCTTCAAGCACAAAGAGCACGACGAATTGCAGAGAAAGAGAGACTTAAGAGAAAGATTGCCAAATATTCTTATTATGATTCTCATAATGTTTGTTAAAACTTATATAACAACATTAAGATAACTCTCTTATTCTAAAAGATAAACACCGAAAATAAAATAAGAAAACGAATCAAATTAATCTCTATCTTGCCAGCTGGATGCTGACCAGAATCGAGTAACACCAACGCCAGTAATACCAGTTAACACCAAGTAACACCAACTCCCATTTCATGTATCATCTTCTCTCTCTAATTCGTCTTCTCTCTCCATTCCGCAATAATTCCTCTTCGAAATTAGTTACAGTGGGCTTCTTCTCTCTATATATGTGGCGATTTGTATGAGGAAGATGACCTAATCTTATTAAGCCATCGTCAAACGACGAAATCTGTTACAGTCGGTTTAGTTAAATGTTGGTATATGTCGGATTGGTTTAATTGTGTCGAATGTCTAGTTGGTTAAATTGAGTCGGGGTTTAGCTTGGTATGATTTAAAATTCGTCTGGTTTATCGTTATACACAATTAAAGATAAAATGCATTTTATTATTTCTAAGCGCAATAATTAATTAGGTTTAATTATGCAGAGAAAAAAAGGGGAAAAACCAGCCAAACCTAATTATTTTTAACAAAACCAAACGATTCGGAATTATGCATAACGTTCGTGGGGTATTAATATGGAACTTCAGAATGTTGGCTTGATGAACTTTTCCAGCCTGAGATAACCGAACCAAACTAAACCGGAAATAGATGGGATGATAAAATTGGTCTTACATACAGAGCAAATAAACCAAAAGGAAAAAAGCACGTATACAAACATCTAGAATCTATAGATCAAGTTAAAAAAGTGCATCAAAACCACTAAAATTGACAAAGTGACATTCACTTTCACAAGAAGATGAAGAAAACAATGGAAGTGTATAAACAGCATCAGAAGATATACCTCGAAAGAACATAAGCCAATGGCGCTAACTTCATCAGAACAATAGGAGACTAATAATATAGGATCATCGTCATTTATCACAGAAAATAAGGAACACCTGTTCTTGGCCCTCTCATTTGATTGTTCTCTTCTGTCTCCGTGAAGAACTTTACTTCCCTTTCCTGGTAATACAGCATATTTCAGTAAATCATAACCGTCAGTGAGGACTATATCAGGTCCTACAAACTTTCCAGTGACAGGACACAGAGAGTAAATCGATACTGGCAGAGAGCTTCTACTGCACCAACTAGGTTATTTCACGTAGATACAATTCACATTCTATCTCAAAAGAGCTACTTGACCAGGTTCCCATAAAAAAGAAACATATAACACGAGACCGTGGCATATAAGTAGGAAAAGAGGAAACAAATGACTCACCATGTTGTCATTGAAACTCAATATAGAAGCCACATTCCCACAGCGGTAGCAGTAGTTAGGTGCAGACCACACCTTTACACAAAAAATAAAGAGAAGAAACATCACCAAAATAGCCAGAATGAATCATAAGAAGCAACATACTTACAGTTACAAGGCCTTTATCTTGGAACATGTACTTGAGACCTTCTTGTACAAGCTGATGTGCACGACATACTAGATCAAGCTTGTTTATATGGTTAAACTGCACAAGAAGCAAAACAAAATAAAAACATTTATTTCTTCTACATATTATTCTAATTTCAACAACAATAAAAATAACCATACCTCAGTGGTAACCCTGGACCCGAAAAGCCAACCAGCTCCACGTGGACTGACAGCCCATGTTTCAATATCTTCAGGATCGCTCCACATAAGATCACAGAATGGTCCTTCATGTGGAATTTCGCAATTCCGCTCAATCAATCTTATCTAGAGGACACAATAAGATCCGAAGTGAGTGAGCGAGATTTAATCATTCATGAATAAAGCTTTCAGGGAGAAAACAAGAATACAATTAAAAATATGAAGCACTTGTTAACCTGGTCAATTGTCCGTACGTCAGGTGAAAGGCCACCATGAACACATAGAACCTACATTGACAAAGCAATAAATTTTCATATAGTATACAGCTTATGCATTCATATAATTCTACGAGAAAATACACCACAGTACAATGCGGAAGATACTGAGGAAAAGACTTACAGTGCCATCTATAATAGCTGAGAGTGTAAGATAGTCAAAAACATCCGTACAATATCTCCAAGCATTAGCATTACCATACTTCCTTTGGCACTCGTCATAGAAACCATACACCTACCAAATACAATTTAAGTGAACAACTTTATAAAAAAGTGAACCATCAGGGACACAATATACAAAACAATTGTAGCATGAAAACTAAACAAGAAAAAATTAAAAGAAAAAGCGAGCAGGAGGAAAGTAAATAAACCAACATCAACTCATAATTACTGTGGTTGTCTTCGATTATTTAATTACCAACTTCCCAATACTTGTTGTCACCATGTAAGAACTTTTGATCATGCTGTCTGCAGATACTGGAATACAAATTTAATTTGCAACAGGAGGTAAACTACTTGGCTAATCATATTGAAGATTTACCAAAAGTGTGTTCAAAATACAACAAAATATCATACAATCTTCTTCCTTGACAGTGGATGTTAAACATGATAAGGTATGGCATCGGAATAGAGATAAATCAATAAATTTTAAAAACTCATGGACGCAAAGGACCATATTACTAAGAAAAGCATGAACTTGGCAAAATTAGCTTCCAGTACTCTAGTCACACAAAACGCATCATAGTTAACATACATATCTACGTCTGGCATGGCATTGCCACATGCACAAAGTTAACTTTCAAATCCAGTTATACAATTGAGGAAGAGGAAGAAGATAATAATAATAATAATAATAATAATAATAATAATAACAATTCTACTAGAATTTGCGTGAAGAGCATTGCAATAAACAGACATCAGTCAAACAGAATAACGCATACCTGAGTTAGTTGTCTGCTTTCATGATTTCCACGCAAAAGTGTGATATGGGCTGGATATCTACACATTGAAATGCAAGAGAAAGATCGGTTATAAGCTCAATGGAGTAATAAGTATTACAGCTTAAAGAGCATTCTCAAGAGAAGTATGACACAATGAAACAGAAAGCATGATTAATGGCATATGGAAAGCATAACTTGTAGAAATTTCAAAGCATACCTTGCTTTAAGAAGCAAAAGAATAGTGAAAACTTCAAGACTGTTGTAACCTCTATCAACGAAATCTCCCTGAGAAAGCAAATGAAATCTATGTGTACATCATATTGATTGAGGTGCCATGCCCAAAAGACAAGAAGTCAATACCATAAATATGTAATTAGTCTCGGGAACGTGACCTCCGGTCTGGAAAAGCTTCATTAGATCATGAAACTGGCCATGGATATCTCCACAGACGGTGACAGGACTGTTGACAGGTTGTACATTTGATTCTTCAATGAGAATCTCTTTCACCTGTAAACAGTATAAACGTATCTTAGCAAATCATTGTCACAAAAATCAACCGTTGAGAAAAGAAGAAGGCTATAACAGTTTGCAAGCGCGGGCAGTTGTCCATCCGTTAGTGAATTAAATTTGGTTACACAAAAAAAAAAGAGAGAAAAACCCTAAATCTATAAACTAAAATGAGAAATTAAACAGTAAGGTGGAGACCAGATTCGAAGTAAAGTTCCACAAAGATAGGAAAGCAGAGCAAGTCTAAAGCCTCAATCGAGAACGAGAAGAAGGCGTACGTATTCGCAAAGAAGCTGAAGCTCGTCTTCGGAGAGATGTTGGCCTTCTTTAACCTTCGATATCCATTGATCCAAATCCATGGCGTCTTTTTATCCTCTCTATGTCTCTATGTAGAGTAGAATTTCCTCCTCTTTCGTCGATTTCAATGACGTCTTTCCACGATCTTTGGTGGAGAATTGAAGCGACGATGGATCTAGTAGAGCATTGCTCCCTCCGCTTCGTTAGGGTTACGTAAGAGGAAAGAGGCAGAAAGGGGACAGAAGAAGAAGGAACCAAAAACAATTTCGACCCAAACCCAATTTGGTCTTCCCCATCTTCAAAAAACGCGACATATTTACATTAAATATCACTAGGTCGGTATTACCACGGATTTATTGTACATACTAGTGTTTGGCCTTTTTTTATTTGGACACAATATCGGATTTTAAATCACTCGGATGTCAAATGGTTGAAGAGTCACTTTGTGTTTTTGTGTGGAGACAATAAAGTTCGAAACTTTATATACATGACTGTAGATCATATTTATATAGATGATTCTACCACCACACAAAAACCTATATTAAGATTGACAGAGATAGTAAATTGTATCCAGTCAGTAAAATACTTGCAGATTAATCTTCAATTTTCATTCATTCGTTATATTTCGATATCGTTTGTTCTTTTCATCCCGACCTTGCTATTGCTATTGTATCCTGATCTTGTTATCCAATCCAGCCGGCCCAAGTTGCTCATATTCGACCCAATAGTTGTCGAATCCCATTTAGATTTGTAATGAGTATACACCAGCACCAGGAAGACCCAATGAGTGACCTTCCTCAGCTTTAACCGGCTTAGATGTCTACATGTTTCAGCAAATGAAATGCCATTATATTTAAACCAAAACAGACTAACCCTACCATAAGAATTAGGCACTGACGTACCAAAATCAGCTCAAGGGCTCTTGTGAGACCAAGACGTAGAAGACGCTGTGTTCATGCATCAATCCAAAGGAGCATAATTAGGAATGTAATCAACGAAATTGACTTGCTTCATTCAACAAAAACATGGATAACATATCCATGTCCTCATAGTTCAATTTGCATAAAAGCATATCTGACTTTCTTATATATGCCACGAGTTTAAAAACATGTCATTGTGCATAGGATTTTTAAAAATATCTGGCTCCTATATGATGAAAACTTGTATGCTGCTGATGGGCAAACATTAAAAATGTGACAATCAACAAATTGATTATGTACCAAAAATACAAATTCTTAAGTCTGTTGTGTGATCAAAGAACTAACCTGAAAAACTTGATAAGAAAATAACACACTTCGTAAAATTGGTTAATGAAACTTGCCGCCATCCAAACATCATCTTCTTCATAAAAGTAAGCATGTTGAGGATCACCAATGGGCCCCTCTCTTCTCTAACCACTGAATATACAGAAAACACAACCAAAAAAAACTCTTTGAGCTCAAAACTAAACTAACAGTCCCTGAATTTCAGAGAAACATCAGATTTAATACGATTGAATTATGTATAATTAGAAGATGAGTTTTTGTAACTGTAATTAAATTACCCAATATGAGATTCCCATCAACCGGTTCGCCGATAAAACGTAAAGCCTCCGTACTGAGAAGTTCTAGTAGACCCGTATCTCCAATATGCAATCTAGCTGAATTCCTAACATCTTGCCGAGTCATACCCCTCTGCTTCAGTGCTTGCAGCTCTTCCAGTCCCTCCACAATCACGTCAGCAGCATATTCCAGTTTTTTCACAGGCCATCTACTACCCAAATTAGCCGCCATAGTGCTATGCCTCTTGTAGCCCTGAGACTTCTCATTCTCAACGACATATTTTCTTCATGAACAACCTGTTTGATCTTTTCTAGTGAGGCGAATCTGTTAAGGGAGGAGGAGACGCGTTAAGATTATTCGTTTGAGGAGCATGGGAGTTAATAATAAGCATAAACCGTAAGAGATCATTGAATGTCTTCAAATGCCCTTCACTCATTTCTCTGTAGTACTGGAAGACCTGTTTGATCCGTTTGCATTGTTTATGTTCTCTGAAATGAAACTAAATCTGATCAAGCTCAAGGGAACGAAGAAACTCTGTTGCATTCTCGCAATCGTTCTAGTCACACCGTAACTTCCATGACAGAACTTGTATCTTTTCTTAGACAAATCCTCAACAGTTATCACCTGCAAGAAACACAGGCATTCAATCTCCATTCAAAACCAAAACAAATACAAAAGGACAACGAATGTCCAATACCTTGCTCCGAGGTTGGTACATACTCGATCCCAAAGGTCGACCATTTCTCTTCCCCACGAATATTTGGATCCTCCTTCGAGACAATTGACGCAGATTAGATGACCAGACCCATTAGAGTGAATCAGTCCATGTAAAAGATGAGTTTGCAGATAAGAAAACATCATCTTCTGGAGGCATATTCCACTCAGTATCAATCGGAAATATAAATGATATTTTCTTTTTTTGATACAAAGTGAGTGCTCCATCCGATACAAAAAGCCCAAATACTACAATCTCGTCAAACACTACATATGATTTGATTAAACCCTAATTATGAACATCCGATATCATGTTCTGTAATCGGAAAATTGAATATGATTAGTATTAGAATATACTTTATATATTCTGATTGTAAATTTTGAATAGATTGTATAGCCAGATATTGTGGAACCGTTTGTAACAATATTGGCTTTATAGCCACGCTCGATGAATAGAATCCCTCAAGGGAAATTTGTCAACTTTCATGGTATCAGAGCTTGCTCTATCCTGAACCATTTTTCACTTCGCAATCTCTTCTTCCTTTCACCACTATATCTCGTTTCTTCTTCTTCTTCTCTATCAACATCTCTGATTTTTTCTTTTGTTCATTAATGGCGGCTGCGAATGATAATCTTGAAAGGGCTTTTGGTGTGACTAACATCAAAAACTATATCCCTATCAAGCTCAACCTCGATGACCACAACTACGATGCGTGGCGTGAACTCTTCCAAACGCACTGCCTAACGTTCGATCTAGCTGGTCATCTTGACGGAACGTTGGTTCCTGCGAATGCTAATGATGCGGTTTGGCAAAAGCGTGATGGGTTAATCAAGCTGTGGATCTACGGCACTTTGGCGGAACCGTTGTTCAAATCAACGTTCAAGGCAGGCGGTACGTCGCGTGACATCTGGCTCCGGATTGAGAATTAGTTCCGGAATAATAAGGAGGCGAGAGCCATTCGTGTGGACAACGAGCTACGCACCACCGAGATTGGGGATCAATCCATTCAGGAGTATTGTCAGAAAATCAAGTCTTTGGCCGACTTACTCGACAATCTCGATGCTCCAGTATCGGAAAGGAATCAGGTCATGTACCTGCTAAATGGCTTGAATGAGAAGTACGATAACATAATCAATGTTATCCAACACAAGGATCCCTTCCCGAATTTCGACACTGCCAAAAACATGTTGGAAATGGAAGAATCAAGACTGAAAAGGTCGCATAAGGTCACTGCTACTCACTCAGATACTCCTTCTTCGACTGCTGCCTTGACTGTGTCTGAGCCGGCTACTGGTACGACGAACACGCGTCCACAACAGTCACAGCGTTTCAACAATTACCGAGGCCGGAAAAACAACAGGGGTCGTGGTAACAGGAACCAAAATCAGTATGAGTATCGTAACAACTATCAGCCGTGGATGAACCAAGGACCATGGATGAATCAAACACCATGGTCAGCACCACCGTTTCAAGCTTGGAATGGTTATCAGCAGTGGATGTCTCCACGACCAGTGCATCAAGCTGCTCCAACGCATCACCAAGGATCGCAAGCGAACCTCATGGAACTTCAAGCGCCGACGGTCTACTCTGACGCGTACACAAGTGAGATGATGCAAGAACCGATGGGAGCCAACTGGTTCATGGATTCGGGAGCAACATCACATCTCTCAACAAACGCAGGTACGCTCCAATCTAATTCTAAGCCTACTGTCAGACACTCGGTTATCGTTGGTAACGGTTCGAGCCTTCCAGTCACTTCCATTGGTTCAGCCTCTATTCCTTCTAACTCTCGCCCTCTCTCACTCAAAAATGTTCTTGTTGCACCTCAGATTGTTAAAAATCTCATTTCTGTTCGTAAATTTACGAGAGATAACTTTTGTACTGTCGAGTTTGATCCTTTTGGCTTTTCTGTGAAGGACCTTCAAACTCGCAAAGTCCTCCTCCGCAGTGACAGCTCAGGAGACCTTTACTCAGTTCCAGCTCTTCCAAATAAGACAGCTCCCTCTTCGACAGCTCTTTTGGCTTCTTCACCTTCTTTATGGCATAAACGGCTTGCTCACATCAATAATTCGAGTTTAAAGTCTGTTCTTTCTAGTACTGATGTCTGTAATAATGATGGTTTTCCATCAATTTGTGAACCTTGTCAGCTTGGCAAACAAATAAAAATTCCTTTTCACAAATCTCAGACAGAAATAAAAGCCCCTTTTGACATTGTTCACTCGGATATTTGGTCTTCTCCAATCGCCAGTATCAGTGGCTGTAGGTACTACGTTCTTTTTCTTGATCACTTTTCTCAATTCATTTGGGTATATCCCTTACGAAGAAAATGTGATGTTCTAGCCAAATTCATTCATTTCTGTACCTACGTCCAAACACAATTCCAATCACAGGTCAAATCTTTGCAATGCGACAATGGAGGAGAGTATCGAAACAAGGAGTTTGAATCTTATTTAGACACTCATGGCATTGTGGCTCGATACTCTTGTCCTCATACGTCGCAACAAAATGGCAAATCCGAAAGGATGATTCGCACAATAAACAATGCGATCCGGTGCCTTCTATTTCAAGCAAAGCTCGCGCCTACATATTGGGTCGAAGCTATGCATTGCGCCATTCACATCTTGAATATCATCCCCTCTTCAGCCATTAATAATCGCATTCCCTTCACCATTCTCTTCAACAAAAAGCCGAGTTATGACCACCTTCGTGTCTTTGGATGTTTGTGTTTCCCTAATGTCAATCATTCCAATCTCCACAAACTGTCTGCAAGGTCAACTCCCTGTCTGTTCTTAGGATATCCCTCCCAACATCGAGGATATCGCTGTCTCGATCTGAAAACCAATCGTATTATCATATCCAGACACGTCCAGTTTGACGAATCAATCTTTCCAGCTGCCTCTCTGTCACAAAACTCGACTAGTTCATATCATTTTCTGGATGAGTTCGATGAACCGGGTCCCATTTCTAAATCAATTCTCACTTCTCCGTTCACTGTCGCGACCCAAAACACAGCTTCCTCACTTGTTCCTCGAGCTCGTATTCAGATACCAAATGCTCCACCTTCTCGTCCGATTCAGACAAGATCAAAATCGGGGATTCAAAAGCCGAAAAAGATCTTCTCTCTGTCGGCAACAACCGTTTCTCCTCTTCCTAAAAGCCATCTTCATGCTCTTTCTGACTCGAACTGGACACCAGCTATGACCAACGAACATGACGCTATGCTTAGAACTAAGACTTGGAGTCTTGTACCACGTCCTAAGGATGTGAATATTGTTCGATCTATGTGGCTCTTTAAACATAAGTTTGATGCTGATGGTAAACTAACCCGTCATAAAGCGCGTTTGGTTGCTAATGGTAAATCGCAGGAACAAGGCGTGGACTTTACAGAGACATTCTCTCCAGTGGTTAAACCAGCAACTATACGGACTGTCCTTCATCTCGCCATTTCACAATCATGGCCAATACATCAGTTGGACGTTCAAAATGCTTTCCTTCAAGGAGATTTGGAAGAGACTGTATTCATGCACCAGCCACCTGGATTCGTCAATAAGGAATTTCCTAACCATGTCTGCAAGTTACACAAAGCGATCTACGGTCTAAAGCAAGCACCACGCGCTTGGAATTCGAAATTTGCTGGTTTTCTGTCGACTTTGGGCTTCATACGCAGTCGAGCTGATGCCTCATTATTTGTGTTCAGTAAGGGCAGTGACAAGGCGTACATTCTACTTTACGTCGATGACATCGTTTTAACCACATCATCTAATGCTTTGCGAGATCGGTTAATAAAAGCTCTGAAAAGTGCCTTCCCGATGACTGATATGGGACGCTTACAACATTTCCTTGGAGTCAAGGCTACCTTCAACAAAGATGGGCTCTTCTTAAGCCAGTCTATATACGCACAGGACATCATAGACAGAGCCGGTATGTCCTCTTGTAAACCCATCTCTACTCCAGTGGACATGAAAGCAAAACTTTCAGTCAATGATGGAGAGCCGATTGAAGACCCGACAGCATATAGAAGCTTGGCTGGTGCACTCCAATACTTGACATTTACACGCCCGGATATAGCCTACGCAGTCCACCAAGTGTGCTTGTACATGCACGACCCAAGAACAATCCACTTTCAAGCCCTGAAGCGGATCATACGGTATATCAAAGGCACGGTCAGTCATGGTTTGCAGCTTCGCCGTGGCTCTTTCACCTCGCTGACATCTTATTCAGATGCAGATTGGGCTGGGTGCCCGGACTCTAGACGATCCACTTCGGGGTATGCAGTGTTCTTAGGTCCATCATTAGTCTCATGGTCATCCAAAAGACAACCGACGGTGTCGCGTTCGAGCTCTGAAGCTGAATACAAAGGCGTGGCAAATACAGTGGCAGAATTGACTTGGATACGAAATCTCTTAAAGGAACTACATATACACGTTGACAAAGGATCGGTGGTGTTCTGTGACAACATATCTTCAGTTTACTTGGCAACTAATCCCGTCAAACACCAGAGAACGAAGCACATTGAACTAGACATTCACTTCGTCAGGGAGAAAGTTGCGATTGGAGATGTGAAGGTAATACATGTTCCTTCTTCATTACAGTACGCGGATATATTCACGAAAGGCCTACCGACTACATTATTCGACGAGTTCCGATCCAGTTTAAGCATCAACGCTTTCGATGTTTCAACTGCGGGAGAGTATTAGAATATACTTTATATATTCTGATTGTAAATTTTGAATAGATTGTATAGCCAGATATTGTGGAACCGTTTGTAACAATATTGGCTTTATAGCCACGCTCGATGAATAGAATCCCTCAAGGGAAATTTGTCAACTTTCAATTAGAGCCAAAATTCTGGAGAGTAAAAAACCTATGTATTTGCAGTGATCGCTGTACGGTTCCGAGGATCGAACTACGTCTTCGTCAACTGTATAAAGCGGAATCACAGAGTTCTTCGCTTCACGGCTGAGAAACGAACACCTAACAGGAGATCGAGGGATATTCTACTCTTCAACCTCCGTGAGGTCCCGCAGGAAAACCTTGACGTTATCGCGGAAACTTCCACTCCGGTTAAGCGGAAACTCTTCGACTTCCTCTATCTATTCCAAGCTTTTCTCTTTTTTTATACAGCGAGGTATAGACATGCCACGTGGCATTCTTAGAGGAGGTATCTTTTGTCCTATGTGGACACTATGTGGACACTACCACGAGGATTTGATCGGGTGTCCTGTCGCATATCGAACCCAAAACCAGGAGGATCACGACGCATATCGGACCAAACGATCGGATATGAGAATGCAAAACCCAGTAAAACAAATCTGAAGCGAAGAGGAAAAAACTAACATCAGCATGTAAGGGATTTTTCATGTAGGTCGCCTTGGATACTTTCCTATCGAACTCAACATTGTTATCCATGGCTTCTCAAAGCTTTCATATAGCACTTCTTCAGGAGAGTAGCTGCAGCGCAACGTGCCCATCGAAGAAGTTAGGATTGTTTCTTACTTTGATTGGATCAATAATTTCTGCAGCCATCAGAACTTCGTATTTCCCAGTTGCGGCATCGTAACTGTGTTTTGTGGTGTCGCTCGAGAATACCTTTCATCCGAAAAGAAAGACATTTACTTATTTCTATATAAAAGACTCAAATAATGATATTGAGTAATCAATTAAGTATGTTACATAAAGGAGAATGACTGCCGAGATTTTCATTACTCTTATAAATAGGTTGGAGTGTTTGAAGTTATTTATTACTAGATTCTGGCCCGTGCGTTGCACGGGCATTGTATTTCTGTTCAATTAATTCAAATAACATTTTAAAATATAACTAACCAAGACACCTGTACAATATAATATTCGATTTTAAAGGAAACTTTAAAGAAGTTTTACGGAATCATATTTTGTGATTATTTTTAACGAAACACTTAAACATAAATCATACCATAAAAGAATCAACCTCACATTCGATTGACAGAAACAAAATGGAAACGTCGTACTAAAACAAAATTGATTCATTATAGTCTTAAGTTTGGAAATGCAAGCTATAGTCCATGTCGTACGTTACTATTAAATAACATACAATATCTATCTTTTGGGAGCTATGAGAATAGTCGAATAATAGACGTATAATATAATTCTTTTTACGCGGATATAGAATTCATATTAAGTGCCAGAATTGTATAGAAGTAAAACATTTATTTTTTAATATTTTTTGGATGATTAGAATATGTTTTTTAATTTGGACTATATCTTGCATTTCTAAACTTAAGACTATAATGAATCAATTTTTTAAGAATGATGTTCCCATTTTTTCTGTCAATCGAATGTGAAGTTGATTCTTTTACGGTATGATTTAGGTACGACATGGACTAATGTTTATGTATTTTTCATCACCTATTATTTGATAACGAAATACGTGTTCGAGCTGACTTAAAAAATGGTGTAAGAATACAATTATTATATTTAGTTAATGTTTTTTTTTTTGATTAAATACATAGTTACTTAGGAAGGAAGAGTCTTCTCTTCTTAATATGGTTTTGGTTGAAAATCCGTTTGAGAGAGACATACAAACTTATAGACTCAAACATCCTAATAAACTCAAAATGATTAGAGTAGAATTTTTCGTGGTTCCATTTCTTAAATTAAACGTTCATATCGGTAGTTTAGATGTCAATATCATAGAAGAGCATCGTCGATTTTTTAAAGTTAACATGTATTAACATTACATTTTTTTATATTTGTAACACTACTACCATATTTATATTTACATCTATAGTAAAAACTATAACAAACTGTGAATATATAAAATAAGCTAAAATAACATTAGAAAGAAAAAATAATAATCCATTAGGTCTAGAAACATTGTCATGTTGAACGGTCGAATACATATTCTATAAATTTATTTTTTTTCTAAAAAATTTCAAACATTTATTTAAACGCACGGATTGAGTTCTTTAACTACTTTTGAATTTTGGAGAAGTTTATAGTTCAAGAAATTTCACATAAAATAAAATGTTGAAAAACACTATGCATTATAGTTTTTTCCATTACATTATAAAGATGTGTGAAGCATATACCATATATGATTTGATTAATATCCTTATCTTTCTTTTTTCGAATAGATTAACACATCAGATCAAAATTTATATTAAGTTCAAAGAAAAACAACGGTTATTACTTGATAACATATGTGTTAGAGTTTGTTTATTTATACGGTTGAGAAAATATATTTACTATTTTTAGTTAATAGTTTTTGTTGGTTTAGATACACGGCTCGGATCAAGATGAGAAAAAGGTTTGCTAAAAATGACTTACGGATCAATATGAAAAATAAGTCTATTGAATAAAAGGACTATCGGCCACGTTCTGATGAAATTTATTATCATATGTTTTATATCATCTAAGATACTATAAATGATAAATGTTTTACCATTTGCGGATCAATAAGATCATCAGACACGTTCAAATAATATGTTTCAAATTTTAAACTAAAAACAAATGATTGTTAGAAAATAGTGTATTTTAATAAAAAGGTATATTGTGACAAAAAAATTGAAGTAAATTAATAAAAATAAAACAAAATTTGAATTTTGTTAAGAAAATCTTAACAGATGTCTTTTCTTTTGTTAATATTTTTTAAGAAGACTTTTGGCTGACTTTTGTTAAAAGATATCTTCGTGGAATGGTGACGGCTGCAGAAAATCTTATTACGTTCCTGCTTCATGCTATTGCTTATTATGTGACGCTTTGTTAAGAATCTCTGGCCAAGAACACTACCACTTGGTTCAAGACTTAATCCCAGTTTATCTAACCATTTCCATTAGCTTTCCTTTTTATTATTTTTGGCTTTACGTTCATTAAGCTTTCATGGCAATCAATGATGAATACAATAGTCCTCTTTCCGCTGATTATCCCATGATCATCAGTCGTTAGATCACCATCTTTCGGCTGAGATTGCCGTTTACTATTTAAGTCTTATATGGTTTTAGTTTTGTGTTATTGGTAAATGTAGTTGTACAATGAAAGAAATGAGGCATTTGCGAAAGCTTATCACATATGATTCTTGTTAAATTGTTGATGTTTATATTTTTTTTTTTGGGTTTTTATATTGGTTTTTATGCAGCATCTTAGAATTGTTTGGACTGAACTTGCGTTTATGGATGGTGGATTAAAGTCAACAATAAGTGCTTTGTTACATCGTTTGTCTGCATTAGCTTCATATGTACTAATTCTCTTTAATGAACGCTAACTTTTATGAGACAGACTAAAAGAGAGAAAAATAATGGTTTTTATTTCTCAATTTATTAGCCTATACAACATACTAACTCTTGTTAAGGATAGCTAAGAACTTTTGCAAGACAAAGTTTAACAGTAACTTTTAACACAAAAAAGTTTATAAGTAACTTGTTGGAAAAGCAAATGGGTTGTTAACCACGAAAACAACCCTTTTCAACAGCATTTGAGCTGATTGTAGTACTTTTATCTCTGCAATGATATCTTTTTCCTGTGAAGACTACTCTCTATCGCCCATTCTTGACCCGAAAAAAATTTAAGACCCGAAAGCAAAATATATTTGTAAGTTGTGTTAAATAAAGCTTTGAATTCAAGTTAGCCTAGTTGGATTATATAAGAGAAACTATTATTAAATTAGAATTTGTTAGAGCAATTAATTTAGAAATAACATATGCCTATGTCATTGTTGTTTGTGGACATAATTGTAGATCTGGGTATTAAGTTTTCCAAAATGTCTTAAAGTATATGTATTTAAATATGAAAAGAGGAAAAAGTTTACGTAAATATAAGTTCTTTTATCTATAAGGTATAAGAGTGTCTGTGTGTATTTACGTACAAAAAATGGGGACTCAGAACTAAATTTGTTTCTCAAGCGGTGATAGCGTAAGTGAGAGTTGGCTTCTTCTTTGGGTCGCCAAATTGACTTATGAACAGAAAGCAAGTCATACGAACTTCCCATTTCATCGCATCTCTTTCACCATTGCTGCCACTTCTTGTTTGTTTTGGGCATCCTCCCGAACTATCAATTTCCCTTCCGGTCTCAAAATCCGATCCACTTCTGCAACAACCGCCCTTAGATTGCACCTGTAAAGTATAGTAGGAAGAAACCAAAGAGTTTGTTTGTTTAGTTACCATGTTTTTGTTGTTTGAAACAGAGACTCTTTTTCTCACACAAAAGACCTTTGTTTGAGTTTGGAGAAAAGATGGTCGGCGTGAAGAAGGTCGAATGATATCGGGTAAGTACTGAAAGATGCACACCAATGCATGGTAGATACCGAAGAGTCCTCGTTCATAGATTTTTTCTAGTGTGTCTGGTGAATCTTTTGGAACCACATTCATGACCCGCACATTCAACTCTCTTAGAGCCGCTGCAAATCTGCAAATACAACCAAAACACAAACACTAAACATATGCTCTCGGTTCTAGTGAAAGAAATTCTGTTTTGTTTTGCTTTACTTACCCTCCATAAACGGTTTTTATGTCCATGACAGTTCGAACATATGGCCAGTTAATTCCTAAACCATTAAGGTATGATTTGTTCACTACGCGTTTCCAGCGCTCATAATCAACGTTGAGATCCTCTGGTGCTGCTTTACCATAAACTCCCATCTGGGAACTTGATAACCAGAATGGTGGTTTCTCTAATCTCGCTGGCCGTTGCTCGGGCCACTGATATCCACGCTTCGTTGTGTTTTCTGGTGCTGTGTGCATGCATGCTTGAAGTGGCACTTTCCTGTAAAAAACCACACCCAGGAAACATATATATAAAGCAATTTCAATGGCCAATACTCACTTCCTCACTCATAGACTTCTATTTAGCTCCAGCAGCTTTACCAACCTGATTTTATTTGTTGCCAACAGATTATCAGTTAGTTTTCGATTACAGATCTGAGATGTGAAGTTTTGGGATACTTACGGCAGCCACGGACTTGTTATTGGGGTTCGCTTCGTTAAGCTCCTGTGGGAAACCATCCCTTTAATCATTCACCAGAAGTTAATCAGCAAAAAAATATAAAAATGGGATTTGTAGAGTTTAGTGAGTTTAACAACTTTAAAACTTGATTGGTGGTAATTTTTCTCTGTACCATTAACACGAATGATCCAAGCAATGTTTCTTCTTTCCAAATCCAAGAGTTCTTGAGGAATTTCACCCTCACGGTTAAACTACAACAAAAAAAAAAAAGACAAAAGGAAAATGCATGAGACATCTTTTATATATTCACATCATGTACCATATAAGACGACTTTAAAATTCAGTAAGGTTTATGTACATATAAGACAATGCTAGAAAGTTTTGAGGTTATACCCATTTTCAGAACCTGATAAAATTTCAGCCCTAAGAAGATCTCTAGCCCTCAGATGTGTGTAACCAAAATGTTCAACAATGTAGGCACACGTACCTTTCCTACTGCCAGGACCACCTGTTCAACATATACAGGAAATACTAAGCTAAGCTCAGAAGATGTACAATAAACTAAGAGAACATCTCATGGATCATAAGGACGATGCGAGTTATTGACAAATATCTTTACAGATAGATAGGGAAAGTTAACCAAATAAGCCGCATATAAGATTACTATTAATCAGTCACGTCATTGTGTAAACATCATAAGCTAAGAAAATCACAAACCTGGCCAACCCACAGACGGAGACCCCGGATATGTTCTCTCACTTGCTCAGGGGTGAACAATTCCGTTAATGAAACACCCTTTATCTCTGGTTTTCCAGATTTTGATGAAGGTTCAACAGACTCTGCCAGACTTTCTTTCTTCAGTGGCTCAGATACTTTCTCCATTTTGCAATTCTCTTGCCGAGGTGGGGCATCAGACAAATCTTGTTTAACAGATTCAATGAAAGGTCTTTGCTTGGGAATATTTTCAGCAATTACAATTTTTGTCTCTTTAAAATCGGGTCGTGCCTGGACAGAACCTTCACAAACCTCAGCTTTCACTTCAAAATACTTTGAAGATGCACGTACATCACTATGCCTATGATCTTTTCTTTCAGAATGATGAGATGATTGTGCTTCTGTTACGGAAATAACCGAGCTTTTGCAACTTTCCATATCAACGTCGACAGGTTGAGAAGACTGCTCGACCTTCAACCGTTTCAATATCACGTTAAGAAGACCACAAGTAACGGTTTTAACAAAACAAATAAGAGACATGAACTTACCCAGGAAAAAAATATCTGTGGGTTTCTTTGCACTTCCTGGATAAAATAGACCAAAGATAAATTTCAAATGGGTTTAACAATGTATCCCTCAAGCAGAACAGACACTGTAGGTAATTGGAACACAACAATGGTTTATAATCCATCAAAGTGTCAAATCATTATCTTGTTTGCAGCATCAACAACAGATCCCATGGTATTAAGCAATTCGTTTAATTATTGCCTGTGAAGAAGAATCCAAATCATTTTCGAGAGAACACACTTCATAAAAATCTCAATAAAAGGACCTAAAGGTACAGATCTAAGTGCTTTGTACATAGAAGAACATGAAAAGCTATATCCAAAGGGAAAAAGATGTAAGCACAGATAAATACTGACGTATATAGATCAACATAAATAGAAACCAGATCCGACAGAACAAAAAGATGAGAACTCTGGATCATTTCAATCGTAAAAGTGTGCTCTTTCCCCAAATTTTATAAAAGAAAAAGAGGATTGATCAACCCTCTTTGATTCAATCTAGAAGAATCCGAAACCAATTGATTGAAGCGCCAATCTACATGATTCATCATTTTCTTTTACAGTTTCTCAGAAGAATCCAAGATAAATCGAAACCCAGAATTGGAATCAAACAGCTGAAGAACGAATCGATTATCTAATTAAGATGAAAACTTTGAACGAAATGTGAGATCGAGCATTGGTGGAAAATGATATGAACGAAAGACACGAAACCATTACACAAGTTTTTTTTAGATTCACATGAAATTTTCAGATAATAACATGAGAAACTGTGAAGGAGACATTCTAGAAAATGTTAGAAAGATCTGAGAACAAAACTAACCTGAAGAAAAACGATTGATGGGAGAGAAATGGAGAAACGAAATTGGGGAGGATCGTGAACGGTTGAGAGAAATGGAGAGAAACTTTTTCGAGAGAAAATGAGAGAGATGAAAAAATTGATGGAATAGTCATCAAAAAAATTTTTTGGAGTAGTGACCAAAAAGGTTGACACGCTGGCAAAATTCTCTGTTCTGATTGGTGGATTGCTCAATTTTTCTCTCTCATGACTTGTGCTTTATATAAATTAGATGGGTTGGAGTTTATATTTGGGCTTTTTACAAACAAATTAAGATTAGGATTAGCCGAAAGAGAAGAGAAGGTATGGGAAGTAGGCATGACACATGGCTAGTGTAGAGGCCTTATTTTTTGTCTTAGGTGGACACCTTGAAAAGTCCCAATTATCTCTCATTATATATTAGAATTTTTGGTCAATACTAAAATTTTTGGCTGAATACATTAGTTTTTTTCACAAAATTGAATAAATGTGTTTTGTCAAAAAGTTTATTAGAAGATGATAACAATTTAAGGATTGTGTGGGAAGTAGAGGTTATCTCTAACATCCATTGAAAACATGTTATTAATTAACCAAAATCAAAGTTATCAATTGGTCGATTGAGTTCCATCACAAATTATCTCCATATATATTAATGATTATATTTCTCTAGTTTCTTATGTATCTTCATGCATGGAACACACATTTTCTAGCAATCTAATCATGATTCAATAACCAGACTCGTCTGTAATGATATCAAATTACTATCAAAGTTGCATCACGTCAAAAAAATCGCACAAATATTGCATGACATGTAAAGATGTGTATATGATAAAATAAATTATATGTGTAATGGACATGTTCTTAGTTACGTGATTAGACATTGTTAGGCTCCGTGAAAAACATACTCAGTGAAATGCGACGCCAAATTTTATTTTACTTTTATTTTGAGTTAATTTGCTACATAATAAATAATAAATAAAAATAAAGGTACAAGTTAGATAATATAGTCAAAGTTTTTATCATAATTTGGTATACTAACAAATGATGTCAAGTTGGTTGCTTAATGCATTGGTTAACAACTACACAAACTTTTTTTTTATTTACTATCGTATCATCATTCAACATAAGTGATTAACCAATAATCAAATATTTTAATTATAATATAAAATTAAAAAGAACAGCACACAACGTTTTTATACATTCACAACTTTGTATACCTCTCTTTATAAGTTCACCATCTGTCACAGCTCACATAACCATTTATTACCAATTATTTTTCC
Source organism: Orychophragmus violaceus (assembly GCA_030180135.1). Taxonomy (NCBI): domain Eukaryota; kingdom Viridiplantae; phylum Streptophyta; class Magnoliopsida; order Brassicales; family Brassicaceae; genus Orychophragmus; species Orychophragmus violaceus. The sequence continues at coordinate 84,304,148 of CM058230.1, read as the reverse complement.
CACACACTCGAGCCAAACTCGGATATTGAAACGGCGCACACTTTGCTACAGTGGTCATAACGGGAGCTATATACATTCTCTTCCAGAATTACGTTGATTTTCACTCGTCGGAATTTCTTGTGAAGTCACCCTCTCAGGCGCCTAGCGACACTGGTATCCTAAATAAGATTAGACCGGCGGTTTCCTTTAATAAGATTAAATTTTGCTTTAATAAGATTAGATTTTGCTTTTAGTTGCGTTTCAGTTTTTTGTTTCCTAAATCTTGTAAGACAATTTTAATTTTCCTTTGTTAGTTTGTTTTTATTTTTATTTTATGAAATTAAATTTCAAAGCAGGAACAATATTATAATGGCAAATCCATGTTCGAAAACGCGTTCTATACGCCCACCTACTCGCGATTTTAGGTGATTCGCTCAGTTAATCGCCCTAAAAAAATCCAACTGAAAATCCTTTGATTCATTCCAAGGCTTCACTTTTCTTTTCTATTAGTCCTCACTAGTCTCCAAGTAGCTTCTTGACTAACCTTACATCCTCAATATTTTAAGAAGCTTACCAATACTTCTACATTGAAGGTAAACTTAGAAACTAATGTGTTAATTTCAAAGAAAAAAACTCATGTGATTGACACTCTTTTTTGGTGTCTGCAGCTGTATCAAACGGAAAAAATATATTCACTGAAATGAACATTTCTTCCCTCCCTAAAGCTTGTAACATCATTGAGATATGTGTATCCGCAATTGTGATTTCAGAACAACCCTTGTAAAAATTCACATTTCTAATAGAATTCTAGAACCATAATGTAATCTTATCCATAGAGTTCATATAAACAAAAACATGTATATGAAGATCATATGTTCAATCCACACTCACGGAACCAACGATTGAGTATATAAAGCATATCTTCTTTAGTGATGATAAAATGAAGATTACTACTCATAAAATAACAGTCTCATCTCATGGCGATCTTTTACAAGCTCATGGTGTTTGAAAATTTACAATTCATAAACATCATAAATTTAAATTAATAGCATATTCGATTACTTAGACTCCTTGATCTTTCCAACTGCAAATATTTCATCCCATTCCAAGGTTCACTTTTTCTTTCTACCAGTCCACGTCATTGTTCAAATCAGCTTCTTGAATAAGCTCTAAATCTTCAATACTTGAAGAAGCTTATTAATACTTCTTGTATTGAAAACAAGATTGCCTTTCATCTTAAAGAGAAGAAGCTGATGTTATAAAAACTCATAGGAAAAAATCATGAGACTGTCACTCTTTTATGGTGCATGCAATTGTATCGGATACAACAAAGAAGACAATCACTAAAATCAACATTTCTTCCATTTCAAAATCGTGTAACATCATTTAAGATATGTGTGTCTTAGACTGTGATTTCAAAACAACCCATATACAAGTTCATATTTCTTATCAAAGTCCAAAACCATCATGTGTCGTATCTATAGAGTTTGTATCAATAAAATTATATATTTGAAGGTCGCATGTTCGATCCACGCTCAATGTACCAATGACAAATTATAGAAAGCATATATTCTTTATTGATGATAGAATGCAGATTACAATTATAGGATCACAATCTCATATCAACCGGATTGGGAATCTCATGGGGATCACCTACAAGCTATGATGGTTGACGAAATTTACAATTCTCAAACCGCATAAAGAGAAACTGAGTACATAGATAATTTTAGCTCCTATTTTCCATTCCAAAACTTTACTTTTCTTTAGAAATGTCAAAATAGGTTGTGACATGTGGGTTGAGCCCAAATAGATCCGCTACGGGCGGGTTTAACACATAAGATTTTAGACCGCAGACTGCGCGTGCCAACCCACAAAATCTGGAAAAAAAAATTCAATATGCATTGGATTGGGCTATTTGAGCTTAGGTTAGCCTGCAGAAATCTCTAAATTTACCGGAGAAAACATTTACGCTCAGCTTTCTGCTGCTTTTTAGTCTTTACTATAATTGTTTTGCTTAAGAATATTAACATATCTATTGTAAAAATATATTTACTGATGTTTTTTCTTTTTTCACCACTGTATAATATTTTTTTTTCAAAATGACGAAAAATATATATTATAGATACATGTTTAATATAAAAAATAATATTTACTGAATTTGCCAGTAGGTTTGGGTGGAAATGAGAAACATGACTCTTTTTAGTCCCATGGAGCCTTCTCACTTCTCAGCAAATAAAAATATACATATGTATATGCGTGTACTTGTGTTACTTTTGTGTGTTTTGGTTTGGTGTTTGTTGCTACTTTTAATGTTGCTTTTGGATTTGGTGCTTTTCTACTAGTTCACGCCAGTCTCCAAATCAGTTTCATAGATAAGCTCTGACAGGGCTATCTCAAGGAGTCCTAAAAACTGCCTTCTTCCCTTGCGGCCTGTCACTACAAGAAAAAGAAGATATATCAGCTAGGACAGGGCTATCTCAAGGAGTCCTACCTATAAGATATCTGGGAGTTCCCCTTACAACAAAAAAGCTCACCAAGACAAACTGTGCTCCTCTGATACAGTCTATTAGATGGAAAACTTCCTCCTGGGCAGCGAAATCTCTCTCTTTTGCCGGTCGTCTCCTCCTCATCAAATCTGTTATCAATGGGATCACTCACTTCTGGTGCTCCTCGTTCATCCTGCCAAAGTCAATTATCAAACTTATCAATTCTCTTTGCAACAGTTTCTTATGGTCTGGTCAGACTGAAGGAAATTATTCTGCTCGGGTTTCTTGGGAATCAATCTCTAGACCAAAAGCAGAAGGTGGGCTAGGAATTAGGGATCTAACTGCGTGGAACTTAGCATGTGCAGCAAAACTAATATGGTTGCTCTTCTTCCGTGGAGGATCTCTTTGGGTGGGATGGGTTACAATGGAGATTTTGGGTGGCAATGTAAACAGATTTTGGACAGTTAAAGAAAAGCAGAAGCATCCTTGGCTATTAAACAAATTATTAAGGTTGCGCCCAATTGTTTACCCATGGATCAAGGTGAAGGTTGGGAATGGAATTAATACCTTGTTTTGGTCTGACAATTGGTCCATTTTTGGAAGGCTGGATGAGTATTTCTCCACTGAGATTGGTTTCCAAAGAACTATCTCCAACTCTGCTTCTCTAAGCGATCTGGTTGTTAATAGCCACTGGAATGTTCCTCCTGCACGTTCAGAAAAACAAGTCAATCTCCAGGTATTTCTCTCGACAATCATTTTTACAGACTCTGAAGATGCTTACCTTTGGGATCTTGACGCTTCAGCTTCGAACAAATTCAGAACTGGTCGTGTCTATGATCATATCCGTACTCCTGCACCATTGGTACCGTGGTCTAAGGTGATCTGGAATTCAGGCGGTGTGCCAAAACATAGTTTTCTCTCCTGGCTCTTTCTCCAAAACAGGTGTCCGACTAGAGATCGACTTATCTCCTGGGGATTTCAAGTTGATCCGCTGTGTCTTCTCTGCCAATTGCAAGGTGAAAATCGTGATCACCTTCTATTCAATTGCGACTACTCCTGGTTCATTTGGAACAATATAGCAAGAAGGTGCAACCTAATCCCATCCAGGAGCTGGAACTCTACACTTGACAATCTCCAAAATCTGAGTGGAAAGAAAAACGAGATTCGGGTAATCTTAATTGCTTGGCATGCTGTTATTTACTCAATTTGGATTGAAAGAAATCATCGGCTTCACCGACAGATTTTTAGATCATCAGATGCAGTTTTAAAACAGATCGATTCTCTCATAAAGAATAAGATTTCTACCTTCAGAGATGATCAACCGGCGAAATCATCTCAAATGATGCAATTTTGGCTCTCCTCTGAGTCATCAACTGCAGCTTCAACGCTGGCTTCGTCTGTTTCTCCAGCTTCTCCGATCAACCTTCCTGCTCTCCGACTTGCTCCACCTCGGCCGTAATCAATTTCGAGTCGCTTCCTCTCCAGTTTGATAGGATCATAATTGCCATTAAATGTCTTCGTTCTGCTTTTTCCAACTTTCTTCGTGTTGATCGAAGAATCAAATTAGTCTCAATATGGGGTTAATTGGGCTTATCTGTTTAATGGGTTTTAAAAAGGGCTCTCTTTACTTTTGGGGTTTAAAACTATCCTTGGGCTTGTAAGAATTTTTATTTCCTTTGCTTTTTTAATTTGAATATCCTTTAAAGAAAAAAAAAAAAAATAGATAAGCTCTGCATCGTAGCTTATCAAAAATATGTGCTGAACAGATCACGACAATATTCATTTAAGCAAAATGAGACTGATCAAAAATCAAGCTTTAACACCAAGTAACGTTCACCAATTTGTGTAGATGTCGACTAATACATACAATACAATAATTGTCGGGATGGTATGTGCATGAAGTCTTTTATGGGTGCATGAAGTCTTTTATGGGTGCATTGTGAAGGAAGCATTGTGAAGGAAGTAGCATTCAATTCTAACATCTAATATGGCTACCTTAGTGAGCCTCCTATTCACTCGTTTGTGGTCACTAGAGTTCCATAAAATATTTAACCGTAGAATTCTATCATTTTGTATAGTCTGGTTAGATCCGGTTTAGTACAAATCTAATTTACGCTGAATTGTTTATCGGTTTATATTGTTTAAGGAGATGTAAATAAACCAATTGTAGTACGCTTTTGTTCAATGAGAAATCATAAAACAGTTTCACAAACATCGAATTCTGTTTTCATAATAAATTTCTCAATCTTAAAAGAACAAAAGATCTACAAATCGGCCACATCTGCCTACGATCCAGTGTGCAGGGTACTCGCTTAAAAAGGTGATTGGAGATATATCTTTCGATCGTACTGCTATTTTCCTGGTGGCTTGAGAGGAAAGAGAATTTCACACGAAGAACGTCTTTGGAAGAACCCAACTTGTCAAACCTGGTACTAGAAACTTTATTGTCTCTTATTCATTTGGACTCTACGAAGTTCTTGAATTGTTGAGCAGATCAGTGATTCTTTAGTTTGCTCTCTCAATTTATTATCTTCTTTTCGGTCTGAAAGTCTCTTATTCTCTCTTATCTTAAGATGATTTTCATCTCATAATCTTTTCTCGAACATTCTTGATTAAAATCATTATTACAAATATATTTACTGATGGTTTGGATGGAAATGAGAAACATGACTCTTTTTAGTCCCATGGAGCCTTCTCACTTCTCAGCAAATAAAAACCAAAACCTCAGATAACATCAAACGTGTATGAAAAAAAAAAAAAAAAAAAAAGAGACGTGCGTCTCAAGAAAAGGAATAGACCATTAGTACCTGGTACTCCTCAACCTCCCCCACCACTTCGTCTTCACCTTCTCAGCTGAACCACCAGTTTCTTCACTCCCAAGTCTGCCTAGTATCAGTTTTGTTTCCCTTAGTCTCCCTCCATAATCTTTCTTCCATGTCTCAAACATCAATTTTAGCCTTCTTAGCTCCCTCTCCGGATTCAAGTTTGCTTCCACCTGACCAGATTTCACTTCCATCAAGAACTTTGTGTCATCACCAAACACCTGAGCTCTTTGTCCGAATTCTTCTGCTAACCGGCTTATCACGCTTAAACCCACACCTACACTTCTAGTTCTCCCATGGGTCCTGAAATCACCACTTCCTGAAAAATCACTTACATCGCTAGCGTTCACCGATGCATCCGAGTTTCTCGCTGAGTCCTCGACCTCTAAGCTTCTCTTTGCAATGGAAAGACTTGATTGCAAAGATCTCATTTGCTTTTGCCAAATTTCTTCCATGGATTTCATCTTCGTTTCATATTCAGACCACCGGTTATCGTACTGCTGGAGTCTTTGTCGGAGAATGTCGTTCTCCTTTTCTTTCTCACGAAGAGCAGCTTCGCTTTTCAGAATCCTGCGCTGAAGTTCAGCAAGTACTGATGCCTGTACTAGCACCTCGTCTGACTCATTTCTCTGCGAAAGAATCGGTTCAAGAGTCAAGCAATGTTCATTGATATCCTTTAGTCAGATGCAAGCAAATAATGGAAAATTTTGTTAGAACCTTGGTGCCATCAGATTTTAGCCAACCAATATTTCCAGCACATCTTCTAACCAGCTCGCCACGAATTGCTGCAAAGAATTGAAGATTTCAGCAATTCTTGAAACTTTTGATTTCAGCAGTCATGACATTTCACGGTTTAACCCTTTTTACCTGACTGTATCATAACAGATGCATCAACTGTGGCTTTATACCGCCTCTTAGCAATCCCTCTCTTAACATGACTTTGTATGGCAGCAGAAGCCCTATGCCTCCGTAGTAACTCTGTATATTCCTTTCTTATCTTTTCTCCACGAACAACTGAAACAAAAGGATGTATGAAGAAACCGTAGCTCAGGTTAAGCTGAAACTGTCTCCACTTTATAGAGATAACAGAGATACAAACCAAAATATTGAAATGTGAGAAGGGGCAATACATGATTGAAGAACAGTAATTCCTCTTTTAAACTCTCTTAGACGACTCCGTGCTTGGTGCCCTCTAAAACAGCTTTGGAGACGTAAAATTCCATGAAGAGTGCGGTTCCTTGTATCTTCAAGAACCCCAATCTGCAAAAGCGAAGACATTGCAACAAGAGTCTTTAGTTTGTAGCCCCTTCTAGAGAAAGTCAAGACATCAAACGACTAGCTATAGTACCTGGCCAGTTCTGAAAAACAGTTTTGTGTAGCCGACTTGATACATCTCTGGTAAGATATTGAACTGATGAAGAATTGCAACAGAAACACTTAACGGATCTTTTGCTGCAATGCTCTCCAGCAGAAGGAAACCATACCTAAAGTATGACAAGAAAAACAACATGAATGATTATTCAACATTATTGCAAAACTATGCCGCAACTGAATACTGATGGAGTGGTTACCTTAGGGCAAATTTCTGATGAGACATTCTCGTCGGAAATCCAGACCGGGAAATTCGTACCACCTCTAGGACCCCACAACATCTTAGCTGCTGTAAGACAAGCCCTTGCTCATACAACCCCGGAGACTGAACATTGTTTGGCTTTATGCAGCGAATGAAATGTGGGGTGGTGTTCCCTAGGCGTTGCATCAACTGGAAAAGTTGACCCTGACAAAAGTATCCAAGCATGGTCAGTTACCAAATGTTATAAGATGATGAGATGCTTCCTTCTAAAGTAAGCACAAGCACTTCGGATAAGAAAGGGACATCAAATGAAGCAAGCTGTATTTATAGGCAACAACCTCAACAAACTTAGATCATGTAAGATCAGAAATAGAAGCCAAAAGTGCCCTACCTTAAATTTAGTTGCTACACTCAGTCGCTGGGAATCAGCTCCACCTGCTTTGTATAAAGGACCAACAACAGGTTTTTCAGAATGGATGAGCATACTAGAAGCAAACGCTTGAGGAAGGTGGCAAGAGCAAGATGACAAAAGCTTAATAGAATCCGAATGCAGCAAATCTCGGTTCTTCTCTAGAAATCCAGTTGTCTCATATGTAACCTGAGTTGGAAAAAAAAACCAAGTAAAGATTGGAATCATGAAGAAATCACTGACGAAGAATAGGTTCCATTTCAGTTTAGATTTCTAATCCTCATAAATGAACCCACAGACCCAACAACATAGCATGCCTTATGTTCTGGCATGTCCTGTAAAATGGTGCCACTAAGTTTCTAAAGCTATTACCTCTCCAGCATAATGAGCAACAGCGAAAGTCTTCCCTCGATCTCCTCTAAAACAGGAATTAGCACTTAGGTGTTGCTTAAGCTTGTTGGCAAGTGTCAAATCTGTGCCATTTGGAAATGTGGATTCCTCATCCAGAAGAGAGAGAAGACCTAATGGTTTCTGCACACAAGTGATACTTACCTGTCTTAGAACTTGAAAGACATGCTTTGGAATAAACAATAAATATGTCTCAATACAATACAGTATATCTCAACGATTGCTATGCAGCTTGATGATCAGAAGCCATCGCCAAAATGTTTATATCATACCGAGTAGTAGATATACCGATATGTAGCATATGATGTTAATTGACTCTCGAAGAGTTTAGTTATCACATTACCTTTTCAAAGAGACTAAGACAATTTTGGTTGTCCTCAAAATCAACCCTTGTCCAGTCAATCCCATCTTGGATATATTCCTGGAAAAGCAGAAAAACATATTAAGCCCTCGATAGATCGTCTGTCACGTGAATGCTCATCTTAGATATACTACAAGAACCCATAGCAGAAAGTGTTAACTTTACCTCCTGCTCTAGTTTGAATAAATGGCGATTAAAGTGTTGCTGCAATCTCTCATTCGCATAATTTATGCAGAACTGCTCAAAACTATTCTTCTGCAACATGTGAAGTAGTTATTCAGCAAACCAAATTAACATTGGTACAAAATTATAAACAGAAGATGCATACATGAAACCATTTTCCTGTGAAATCTATGCCCTATTCTTTCTCAGCATGCAATGTGATAAGTTCAGAAATATCTATAGAGAATATATGTAGAATAGTTCCTACGCATTCGGATTCTCAGCAGATGAACTAACTTAGAGAGAGTGCCGTATCTGCTGACAACAAACGTCAAGCTTCTAACGACAGTTTCATCCTAATTTTAATCCCAGTTGATCTTAAAAAATCTTTCACTATCCCAGTTAATCCTAAGTACCCTCGGGACCTCACTATTAGGGACATAAGTCCCACATCGGTAGTTGGAAGGGATCCTTAGTAATATATAAGTGATATGGGCCACTCCACTTATCACCAATTGGTTTTAGGTTGGAAGCCCATAGAACTTAGTACTCACCAATATATCCCAAAAGGTTGCTATGGTTTTCATGATTTAGTAATGTTAACTTTGATCGGAATATCTAATGTGCAGATAGCTTCTGTAAGTTCATGCAGGAAAAAAGCAAAGAGAAGAGAGACTAAAAAGAAGCATACATTGAATGATTCAAATCCATAGATATCAAGAATGCTGATGGATCTGCCAGTTCTCCTCTTTCCCACTGCAAGAGATTTGTTTATCTGTTCAACCAGCCAGTCAAATAGACAGGAATAGATTGACTTGGCTAAAGCATCTCTTGCATCAATGGCCTGAGAGTAGAAAAGAACAACCCATTATCTTTTGAAGGATTAGTCGCCTACTGCAAGGCTTGAAGCCAAATAAATAAGAAGCATATATCATGATTGCAGAGTAGAATACAATTATGCACAAAAAGTTAAATGCTTTATAAAAGGCCTACCTGCGAAAGTGTTAGCTTCTGTACAATAGTATCATTTCCAACTCTCATATTACGCTTTGATAGAGCTAGCTTAAGGTCATTGATGTTGCACCCAATCAATTTAGCAACAGTTGACAAACCTGAAATGAAAACAAAACAAATGCAGCACTTAAGTTAGCCTTGCTTGTGCACAGATGAGCCAGCTAACTTGAAATAACCAAAACCTGTCTCCAAGAGAACGAAACAAGATCTGTAGAGGTGACATTTCGAAAACAATATACAGAAAAGCAGAATAACGTAAAAGAAGAAAGTATCAGTATTTTAAGGACCGCGGAGCATTACTCTCATCTGGCTCAGGTTCAGCGTGATTTTCATTGTCAATAATGGTGAAAGAAACATTCCCCAGCCATAATACTGCTGCAAGCATTGCAAATACACTTTCTTGGTCGTCTTTACTAACGTGAACAATATCTAAAGCTTCCTGCAACAGCAAAGAGTTTTTCAATAAAAATTCGAATTAAATGTCTGAAATATGCAGAGAAGAAAAAAACAAAGAAATTTGACTGAATGATGGAGTTTACCTTAACAGCGTGAAAACGTTCAGCGTCATCAACTCCTTTAATTGAATAGCAATTGCTCTGTCTCAAATAATGATACTCTTTTGCGCTTTTCAAATTTAGCTTCTCTGATTTAACAATGAGTGGAATAAAAAAAGTCAGATATACGATATTGTTCCACCAGTTAGTCAGTAACTATATATCTATTAATACATGAAGAGTTCTATATCACAGTAATTCCTAGAAAGTCTATACAGTGAACTAATAATTTACATTAATCATTTGACTTGCAAGGGATGCAACCAGAGACTATTTCAAGAAAAAGAACTGTTATAACTCTTTATAGGATTCAGATTCCAAATCATACCTCTAAGCGTAGGTGAAGCCCCAGCACAAAGCTGATAAAACATATGATATGACCTTTCTCCTTCCGCACATTGAACCACTCTAGACTATTAAAATGTGTTAGAGACTCAGAAATAAAAGAAAGCATGACGCGTCGAAGATAATATAGAAGAACTTACCTTTTCTAGTAAAACTGCAAAATTTGAAGAAACGGCAAAAGGGTAAGTCAGCATTTGTAAAGGAAAAATAACAAACATCGTGAAATTTTATGCTTACATGTTTGAATATTAGCTCCGGAAATCTTTCCTGTTTCACTAAAATGAATCTCTATCAGCTTCCCCTGTCAAATTTAACATCAAAGAAATATAATCAGACAAAGAAAACTTTCACAGCCAGAGTATAAGAAAAAAATTTATCCATAAGGCCTAATGGGGACTGGGGCCTTACAAAACGACTCGAATTATTGTTTCTCAATGTTTTTGCATTTCCAAATGCTTCCAAGATGGGATTAGTCTTTAGTATCTCATACTCTATCCCACTTCCACCTCCAAGAGCAGCCAAGTATTGCATTGCTATCTTTGCTGTCTCAGTTTTCCCTGCTCCACTTTCTCCACTGTATAAAAATATATCTTGTGATAAGAAAACACTTACAAAATTTCTCAGTTTTAATTTGTTGTAGCAGTTAACTTCTAAGGAGGAAATTTCCACTAACCTGATAATGATAGATTGGTTAACTTCATCTGGAAAGGAAACCGAAAAACATAAGGATGTAAACATAGATTGCGACACGTTAAAACATTAAAAAAATTAAGAAACATGATCCCACCTCGTATCATTTCACGGATTGCTGTATCTGCAATAGCATAAACATGAGGGCTCTCATTTGATCTCTTCTTGTATGCTTCAATGTTGCGATTTCCATATAAAGGAACCTCCTTGAAGGGATTCACAGCCACTAGAACAGGCCCCGCTTTCGTCTGGCACCATTATAAAAACTCAGAAAATCAATAATAAAAGCTATAACATTGTAAAGAAAACCTAAATTAGCACAAATAGCTTACATATATCATGTCTTGGTTGTACCTATACTCAAGGTTATACAACACTGCTGGCTCATTTAAGTAACTTAGTTGCATGAGATCATCTACTCCATCAAGAATATCCGGATTAGCAGGTACTAGAGTATCTGATATGACTTTTAAAACCTGTTACATCAAGTGTAGTAATAGGTTCCGATCATAAAACTTCAGATAAATAATCAACATCTACTTGAGGAAATTACAAAACAAGATCACTTACTTTTCCCTCAGGCAGTTTAATAAGAGATTCTTCTCCTGAAGTTGACAATACCTTCCCCAGTTCCCAGTTACCGTTTGGAAGTTGAACCCAAAATTGCAGTAGCTGAAAATTGAAACTTTTAAAAGAATGTTTGTTCCATCTTTACATGCAACAAATGACCAAATCAAAATCAACCTTAAGCATACCTTTTTGCGAGCGTATACACTTGTGTCGCTCCACTTGTGATCATTACGCTGAGGTAAGGGCACAATAGGATCTCCATCACCAACTGAAGACCGCTCTCCATTTGAAATGCTTTGCAGGTTATATGGTGAATCCTCATTACCACTATCCACTCCATTAACACCATTCTTTTGAAGGGGAAGAGAGAGTGGTGGTGAACCAAGAAATCTATAGTCCGCCGGCATGGATTTAAGTGACTGAACAAATGGCTTAACCTTGTGGGACATTTTTCCTGTAAGGGAGAAAGAGAGCTGTTCAGTTCAAAAGAATGAGACGAGAAAAAGAAAGTAGTTGTGGTTTCCTTAGCAAAGAAGACACAGACCAAAGTTTATATAACAGAACAAGAGAGGGGGACCATATACTAGGACATAGACTAAAGTGTTCCTTCAATCCTCTAAGATTAGGCAATGTATGAAATCCTCTAAAGTGAAATGTAGAGACTTTCTGGTTCCCTTTTCTAAATGAAGTAAAAGCAATGCAAGATCTAATGAAATTCACCAAAGATCTAAGGCTTGTTCTTTACACAGCTTACTTGGCTTAAGACTATCAAATCTTTTGATCTAAAACAAAGCAGTTTAGATTGAATCTCAATCAAATGATATAGAACCAAAGTAATGACGTTTCTTCAACATAAGACCGCTTCCATACCATAAATAAGAAAAAGTTCAAGAAGACTAACGATCGAAATTGATTCGATCTAGCTCATAGAATACCTTTTCCAAAATTAGAAAGCCCAAAAGGAGAAAACCCGCCAATCAGCAACCACTTTAATGGTGAGAGACTTCAGATTCACTAGAATTTGATTTTCCCGATGAGATCGAACTCGAACATACACACAAATTGGAGAGAACACTTCCCTGAATATAGATTTTCGTGATTCTGAAACGTAGACTCACTAAACGATGAAAAAAAGGAATGAATATTGAGGGAACAAAAATTCTCGTGGAAGTCAAAAAAAGGAGAGAGAAATATTATATTATAACACTTGACTTGGGCTTTTACAGTAACAATGGTGATTTGAGAGGAAAAAAATGAAGAATGAGAAGAAGATGCCAACTTTTTTCTCTGCTTAGTAAAACTGTTTTCTTGTAATTTTGATTTCTCTTTATTTAAGTCGTCCGACATTTTTGAATGTCTTTTCTGGTCACCATTCTGTGGTCGAAATTCCGCTTTTACCCTTGAGGTTTTCTTAACGGATGCTTGTGTTTTCCTCCTTGTTCGGAAACTCGCTAGGCGCTATACGCGCGGTCGATCCGGGCCTAGCGAGTTATCAAAAAATCGGGAGAAACTCGGGAAGTACGCGGGGCGGAATTTTTAATAATATTTTAATAATTTATATATTTTTATTTATAATATAACAAAATTAAAAGCTTTTAATAGAATTTTCAACTGATTCAACATGTAATTAGAAATATTTATATATATATTTAGGGTTTTCATAAATTTATTACTAGTATATATAACCAAGGTTATTCTTTTCTTTAGAAATTGTGTGTTGTTTTAACTTTTAAGTTAACAATCAGGAAAAAAAAATGTATTCTATTGAAGAAGACTGTATTGCTCGCAAATGGGACCCACTAAGATAAGAATTGGACTTAGCTGTCGAAATTTTCCATTTTCTCTTTACTCTCCCGAAACATCTTCTCCATTTTCTCTCTCCTTTTCTTAAAACCTCCTCTTTTCATTCTGAAAATTCTTAAATTTCTCTTTGATTTCTCTAATCATAGAATTAATTCAATTGGTCATGACTCAAGAAAAGATACAGAAACATGCTGTTTCACCACCACTGCTTGGATATCTGCAGCGGTGGAGAGGAGGATCCCGACGAAGATGACGGCGGAGATTAAAGCCACGACTTAGCTATTTAGAGATGGGATTGACCAAGGAGAGGCTGCGACGGCGTCAGATCGAGAGAAGGAGAGCGGATGGACGTAGAGAGTGACGGCGATGATGACATCACCTAGATCTAGCAGACGATATTCGGTTCGAGATTTTGTAAAACAGTAAGCTACATATGGGCTTATAAACATTTTTGGCCCAATAGGTTAAAAACTGAAATAAAAGTTTGGGCCGATTTTTTTTTTAACGCGTTTAGAAAATAAGTCGTTGACTATTTATAAAACGCGGCCGCTGAATGGAGAATATCGTTGACCGACTAATTGTGCCGATCAGAGGAAAATCGCCACGGTCACCTTACGACTAGCGATTAGGCGGCCGCCTAGGCGGCTAGGCGGCCGCGTTTTCGAACAGAGGTTTTCCTAATTATGTGATCAAAAAATTTAATGATTCATATTTTCTTCATTTAATAATTCTTAAATTTTAAATTGTTAACTAAACCGAACTACTAATTCGAATTCTTTCAAAAGATCTTCTATTATAAATGATTAAATATGTTATTGAGAACGATATGAAACTGTATTTTAATTATACTCAATATTATATCTAATTTTTACCCGTTCAAATTCAAATTCCAATAGATTATGAATTTCCACATCAAATTTAAGGGGGATTTAACTAAAACAAATAGAAGCCTGCCGAGTAAGTAACAATAAACTAATTAGAATTGGTCCATGTTTCGAGCACATCTCCCTTTCATGTAGTCAACTATATATACTAATATATTTATAACCCTGAGAATATCTTAGCTTATATTCGTTGCATTTTTACTTAATAATAAAACTTCGGCCTTATTATTCAACAAGAATAATAATTGGTAGTTAGCTAGTATGCCAAAACAACTTTTTGCTGTTGTCAAAGAACAATAAGATCATGATAAAGAGCGATGCAGACCCCCAAGTGTTTGATTTAAGTGTATTTTAGGAAACACCTTGATATGTTGAGTTTGGTTTGATCAAAATCATTTAAGGGTTAAAAAACTTCTAACAATGATTTATTGTTATATTAAAGATTATAAAATTATTATGGACAATTTTACGACTTATGAAGATGTACGGTTAAATGTTATCACACTGAATCGTTTGATATAGTTACAGTTTTACATGCACTATACTGAAGGGTTTTTGTAAGTTTTGTAAAAAAAAATTTGTCAAACATAAATTTCATTGAGTTATTTACGGTCAATGGCAAGACACTTTGTGCTATAAATGTATTTTGGGCATAGACAAAGACAAAAATACATTTAAAAAATATGTATCTCCTTCTTTCTTTCACACTAAAAATCTAAGAGACTCAAAACCTAATATATTTTCTCTTTCATCTTTCTTCAAGGACAACCCACACTCCGTCAGCCACTTTGCATTTTTCACCCTTTCAATGTCTATTTTTCTCATTTTATTAACGACCCAAGCTCCAAACATCTCTGACCAGTTTTTCCTGTCTTTGATTTGCTAAACCCAAGCTCCAAACATGTCTGGTGAGTAAAAACGAAGTTTTTTCTTTTTCTTAAATCAATTTGTTACACAAATCTGTCCTTTCCATAGATTTTTCCTTGTTATGTCATTTACACAGATTAGTCCTTGTTATGTCCTTTACACAGATCTATCCTTAAATCGATTTGTTACAATGGACAAATTTCATTTACACATATATGTCCTTGTTCTGTATTCGTGTACAGATCTTTGTTTTTCTTGTGGCGTATGTTTTCGTGTACATAATTATGTGGACACTAGTTGATTTTCATCGACGTGCATGCTTGTACATCGATCTTTAAACAATTATATGTGGATATCCGAATGTACATAGATATACTTTATGCTCAGTATTCACTCTCATTGGACATGTTCTCGTGGACACTGATTTGTGTACGCCGTTTACAATTATCAGTACTAGTTTTTGTTATAAAATACTTGTAGTTAGTGTCATTCTACATTTGTATTCAAATCTCCATGGACATGGTTTCTGTCTCCAAAAATATGTCTTTACATGTCTTCTAAGTAGTACACGTTTTTTTAACGGACACTGATTTGTGGATTGTGCTCTCATGTTATGTGTATTGTCTTTAAATACCAAATATTTTTTTAACGGGCTTTGTTAGATTAAGTTATTCACATTGCTTTAGTCATATCGAAAATTGCATGTTTATCACTGTATATGAGGCACTGATTTGTCTCTTTCATGTTCCTCACTATATATGTGGACAAAGCTTTTAGCGACACATAAGTTTACACATATGTATCTCACTGTATACATACATGTACATCACTGTATATGCACTGATTTGTCTTTTGCATGTTCCTCATTGTATTTGGTTTTGTAGATATTCAGCTTCCAAAAAAACTTACAGAAAGACTTCCAGAAATGTGCATTGTGGATAACGAATGATGGACCGACTAAATTGACATACTTTCTTTTTTTATTAGATGGACACCAACAAACTGGATAACGAATGATGAACCGACTAAATTGACATCCTCTCTTTTTTTATTAGATGGACACCAACAAACTGGACACCAAATGGTTGGCATCTCGTAGATGGACACTTATAAGAGCTTGCGTGTATGGGTATATAATTGGGGACACATGAAGCTTGGACATGAAAACGTGGACACAAGAACTTGGACATAAAGACGTTGGCAAAGATAACATATGCATTTCACTTCTTTTCATGATTTTGGTCTTTTTCACAGATATCATATCTCTTAATGATGTAATCAAATATGAATTGATATAAAACTTGACATTTTTTAATAACCACACATACATTAAAAACTTGTCCACGAGTAAATCTAATTTTGTTTGGTTAACTATACATCGTGGACACTGAATGATGGACACTAACTATATTGATATTTTTTGTTTTTTTAATTAGATGGACACCAACTAGATGGCCTAAAATGGGGTACACCTCTTAATATGTGTTCTACTTCTATGGATGTCATTCATATTACACAATTTTAGGCTTATTTATTATCCCCTTTTTGGGTTTCAATTTAACGGTTGTACTATTGCTATATACGTTGTCATTGTTTTCATGTACACCACATGTAGACGCGGTTATATGTAAATTTTTACACCAACTATGTTCACTTGTCCACGTTACCTTGTCCACATTTAATACTTCTATAAAATCTTAAAACTAGAGCAATGACTTCACATTTTCTTATTCATTGTTAAATTCATGATATTATAAATTACTATCCACGATATGATGTCCACTTATATTTGTCTACGTTTCTTATGTTTATGTTGTCCACAAGATCCATAACCCATAAAGTGTTTTTCTTTTATTCACTCTTTGATGTCCACAAGATCGAACACATACCCTAACCCAGAAAGTGTTTTTCTTCTACATCGTAAAATTCATCACCATAGCTAAATTCAACATATTTTGGTAGAGGCTTAGTGAAACAAAGCATATGATGATGAAAAGAGAGAAAAATATGAGAAAGGGCAAAACGACTGATATATCATGGTTTTTCTAGGTTTTCAACCATGATATAGTTGTATATATTGAGTCTTTAACCTTGTTTTTAGAGTCTATTGAGTCCTTTACAGGTAGGCATGCGTTTGGAGCAAAGAGCGGGATTAGAGGACGTTTCTGGTGATTTGTGCAATGAGCTGAAGATAGTGTCTCGGCCACGATGGAGTGTCGACCGACACTACCTTTGATGTTGGTCGACACCGAGCCCGAGAGATGTTAAACGCCGAGTTTAGACAAGTTTTGAAGAATTGCATAAAGACCCCGAAGTTCTCTTAATTCTAATTGAAGCCCCAAAACGTGTTTAGAGAGTTTAATAGGTTTTCAGACTCATTCTACCTTTTATCTTGTTCTTGACTTTGTTTTTGCTTGAGAGATTGAGAAGGGCTGATTCTTGCTACTTGTAACATTGAGAGAAGAATTTCGAACCATATTTCTTTATCTATTCAACTCTTTGGTTTTCTATTCATGATGTGTTGTTTGATTACTGATATGTCTGAGTAGTAACCTAGTTAGATTTAGGAATTCTCACAAAGGTTTTATGCTTGCTTGATAACTGATTGATTAGGATTCACCATCTATTGTTCATCACCTAAGTGTGCTTAATACTGAATTCTAGACTGATCACCTAGGGTTTAGATCTTAGACAAATAACAATAGCGCGAGAGTGTGAGTTATAATCTGAACAAACTTAGAGTGAGCAATTTGACTAGGTACAAAGAGATTTGGCTTAGGAGAATTGTGAACCGATAGAACCTGTTCTTAATGCTTATTTAGAACTCTAGGATTCACAACGAGAGTTGGATTGCTAGGTTGCTAGATATAGAAACAATCTCAGCGAGAGTTGGATTATTTAGCTTTGTGTTTCTAGTTCTTGAACTTGTTTTAATCTGAATCCGGTTAGTTAGCATAATTCCCGAGAACTTCCTAAGCCTGACGCCTTTCTCTATTGAATAACCTTCTTGTTTACTTGCTTTCATTTACTGCTTTCTTTGTGACCGTGAGTCCTTGTGGATTCGATACCCTAAGTACTACATTGCATAACTGTGCACTTGCAGTAGAATAAGATAAAACTTTTATAACCTATCAAGTTTTTGGCGCCGTTTCCGGGGACTCAACTGAGTTCGCCGATAGATTTTGTTTTAGAGTTGAGTCTAGATCGTTTTTATTTTCTTTGTTACTGATTTTTCTCTTGTTTGGCTTGTTTTTGTTGCGCAGGATTTTGCAAACGCATTCAGTGTCGATCGATTTCCCTTGTAGTGTCGCTCGACATTGACCTAGAGACAGGGTTTTGAGATCAGTGTATGCCAAGTCGACTCCGAAGCAACCAGAGCAAAGAACTTCTGAACCTCAGACTTGAGGAGCTTGCTAGACAAGAGAGAACGAACAGAAAGAGTCAAAGAACAAGAATGATGAACAATCGTTTGATTTTGAGACCTGATGTTGGAGGTGTTCTGAGAGACCAACAGAACAACCCGTATAACGATGAAAGGCAAAGGATTGATGCCCAAGGGAATTTGATCCCTGAACCTGCGCCTGAACATCCTGAAGGTCAGGGGCAGATGGTTGCTGTTGAGAGGACTCTTGCTGACTACAACCGTCCGAATGAGTTTTATGCTAACCGGTCAGCAATTGTTCCTCCTGCTTTTGAGAGGAATGACTTTGAGATCAAGACTGTCTACTACGCTATGCTGAGACAGAGCCCCTTCCATGGTCTCCCACATGAGCAACCCATGGACCACATTGAGGATTTTGAAGCCTTCATCACTGGGATGAAATATAATGGGGGTGAACTATGACTTTCTTTTCCTCAAGTTTTTCCCCTATTTTCTCGCGGGAGAGGCTGCACCTTGGCTGAAACAACTTCCACCTGGGAGGTTAACTACTTCAGATGCTGTGAAGAGAGAGTTCTTAAGGCACTTCTATGATGATGCTCGCTCCGATCAGTCGAGACAGGATCTTCTCACATTTACCCAAGGTCCTACAGAGTCTCTTAAGTGTGCTTGGATCAGATTCAAGATGTATCAGTGTGACTTTCCTCATCATGGATTCTCTGAAGTGACGATGCTGGGCATATTCTTTAGAGGGATTGATCTCCATTACCAATCTGCATTGGATGCTGCCAGCAATGGCAATTTCAACACAAACTCATGAACAGGCTAGAGTACTAATTGATAACTTGGTGAGCAGCAATAGTACCAAGACTGCTGATCAGAGGAGGAGAGAATCTGGTGGAAAGAAGGATAACACGCAGATTTCTGAGATTAAGAAGCAGCTGGATAGTGTTCATGACTTGTTGCCTGGTAAGAAGGTTGTCCACTTTGTTCAGGATGTTGAAGTGTTTGAAGCTGAAGAAGGATGCACTGAAGAATATGTGAACTACATCAGTGGTTGATGAGGACATCGGATCCTATAGACCCGACCCGGACGAGCAGTACGTACTAGCCTCGACAACGAGGCTGACCGAGCTATTCCCAACCCCGCGGAATGTACCTGAGGAGGTTCAGAAGGCCACTGCAAGTTATGCCAGACCAGATGATGTGATATCAGGAATTCATAATCCAACAGCATGTTTCAGGAGTGATGATCATTCCAGAACCCAATTGGAACGATCCCATTTGGAGACGGTCGACAACCGACCTCCCGGAGCCCTAACCGTATCCTGGAAGATGTCCATAGGAGAGATGATTCAAGCCAATCATGCCAGGCCTGATATTCATCATAAAGTATGCCATTTGGAAGAGTTTGGTCAGAAGGAATCAGCTTGAGTTCGAGATCAACTAGGAGGATGTCTAGAAGCTGTCCAGTTAGCCCTATCCGCGGATATAGGTGCATTCAAGAGAGGATTGCGAATGGACCAAGAGGAATCAAGCTTCACCTCAACCTGTTCTGGAAACCTGACTCATCAATTAATCTGCACGAAGTTGAATCATATCAAGACCATTTTCTATGAAGAAGTTATGCCCGCTTCAATACAAGTGATTTTCAGGGAACACTATAAATACCGACTTGCACATTTTGGAGTGCTCAGAACGAACCAGGATGAATCAAGGGAAATTGTTCTGGATTCTTGATTCATCAGGTAATGCATGAGAGTTAGAATCACACCTATATCAGCTCGGACCAAGAAGATATGCAAGATCAAATCTGAAGGTTGCTGGACCTGCCTTATTTGGAAGCTCACGGACTTAGTGGGCTTCAGACTTATATATGGCGACCAGGAGTACGAGAAACATCTCCTTGGGCATTGGTTTATACTATTTTTCCCTTAAGTGTAGTTTTTTCCTAATTGGGTTTTCCCACTAAGGTTTTTAATGAGGTAAACCAAGGCCCGCTTCAAGAGAAGGAGAATATGGCCCATCCAATCTTCTTTCTTGTTTTCTATTTTTGTAGTTTCGACCAGGCCTATTTATGGCCCTTTCTTAAGTCTTGTAACCCTATTGCTTTGTCTATTTAAAGCCACTCTTTGTTTTCAATAAACTCAAGTAAGTTTTAGCAAAAAGAAACCCTAGAGGTTGTATCGATTTCTTCGTCCTTGCGCGGCTACCCCTTGGATTCGAAATATCTTGTTGCTTTAGCTTGCTTGTTTGTGTTACTCAAGTTGCTCTTGTTCTTGTCCTAAGCCTCACACGTCCATCTAATCACCCACTGACCAGGAAGAGAGTGCCTTCGGCCAGCTTCCTCGTCCCATCAATCCGCGTCTGCTCACGTCCCGCTCATCGCTTCTCGACCACTCGACCACCCGCCTCCGATCTCATATCATATGGTAACAGAGCTTTAAATCTCCTGACCCAGCTCGGTTATCTCTTCCCCTTTGCTTAGTTTCAGTCTTGTTTGCTTTTGTTCTTCTTAGAAAAACCGAAAATAAAAAAAAAATGGTTAGGTTGCTAGTGTTTTGTTCAATCTGAATTTGAATCTGGATTTGGATTGTTAGTAGTTGCTGTTTTAATTATTGATTGAGTTGTTCTTGCTTCTGTTGTGTTACTTTTACAAACTGAAAATTCAAAAAAAAATTTTTTGCTAGAATCGATTTTAGTTGTGGTAAGAAACCTGCCAGCGATTTGTTTTTCCGATTCTCTGCACACTGATTTATCTTAGCTTTTCTTGCTGTGTGATCACCTTGCCTCTATTGTGTTGCACTCATTCGGTAAGAGGAAGTAGAACAGGAACTCGGCTGCTAGGTTGTTTCGGTTAGGGCCGGCCGCGACTAGTTTAGGGTTTTCCCCTTTGCGGATTGAATTGCGGTTTAGTTGCTTGGTTGTTGATCTGAATTAATTGCATTTTTCCTTTCCTGCTTTGGTTTAGTAATTGCTTTCGGTTTATTAGTCAAAAAAAAAAAAAAAAAAAATCGTCATTGTCTTGTTTCCTTTTTGTGCTAGCACCCAATACTGCTTTTTTGCTCATTTGTTGCATTTTTCCTTTTTTTTTACTCTCTTGAGCTTTTCCTTTATTTCTTGTTTTTCCTTTCTTCCTTGTTGCGTTTGATATTTTTGCTAAGTGTGCAGAGACAATGGACGAAGAACAGGCCCAACAAGGCGGACCGACCAAGTTCACTCAGCTCCTAGCTGCGATCCAGACGATCAGAGCTCGACTCGACCGCCTGGAGCGACCACCCGACCCATCTCGACATGGTCGAGTGAAACAAGGACGACCAGACCATGGTCACAACCCGTACCATTGTGGAAACGACCATGCTGCGAACAAAATGGATCCCGAGCCACCAGACCAATATCGGCGCCATCAATCCTCCAGACTATTACATTCAAAACCCAATAAATTTCAAAATAATTTTTGTGTCTTAGACTCACAATTAATATCTTTCTCAGGTACTGAAGACTACTTTCAGTGGGAAGAAGACCTAGAAGATTACTTTTGGGATTACAATATCCCAAGGAACGAACATGCCTCGTATGCGATCCAAACCCTGACCGGAGATGCCCATGCTTGGTGGCAGCTCGAGGAGAAGATACAGAGACAACTAAAGGAACCGTCAAGGATGTGGAAGGATCTGAAAGGGTTAGTATATGAGCAGTATGTCATAATAATACCAAAGACCCAGGGCCGTCCACGCCTTTCGGCCGCCTCGACCAAAGTCCTGATGCTCGAACCGCCTCGGCCAAAGGTTAAAGTGTCCCAACCCAAATCTTTTCCATCTGATTATAATGAATCAAAAACTGTCTTAATGCACTTGGGATTGGTCAAAAGTGTTGATCAGGATGCATGAAAGATAGAGGGTCCCATGGACCGCACAGGTCAACAGACCTGAGGCGAGACCGAGAAACCGAAGGAACCGGTCGAACGAGAAAGTGATCCGACTAAAACCAATGAAGATCACGACCCAAACCAGACTGAGAGTGTTAGTCAGAAACAAAAACATGATTTGAAACCACAACTAGATGTTGGAACCAAAGAGGCGAACCGGAAGGGAGTGCCACGCTCGCCCATTTCTCGACCACGACCCTCGACCCCCTCGACCAAGGTTCAAGTATCCCAACCCAATTCTCTTCTATCTGATTATAAAGAATCAAACACTGTTTTATTGCACTTGGAATTGGTAAAAGGTTTTGAACAGGGCGCAGAAATGAACAAGGGTCCGATGTGTTGGATCTCCTAGGATCTAGGGTTTGATATATTGAAATTTACCAACCTCGTTCTTACCTTGAACTGGCAGCGGAATGAATTGGTGAACGAGATCAGCGAGCAACACAGATGCCTTGCCTCTACCAGATACACACGCACACAAGCTGGAAACGGGATGCTAGTGCCGGATCTATGAGACTGAGAGTTTCTGGTGTTTCTTCTTTTCTGTCAGAGAAAAACTCGACGGCTAGGGTTCCAGGTCGAAACTATATCACTATATAATGACCTGGAATGACTTAAAGCGAACCATGATTAATTAGATTCGTTTTAAGTCATAAAACCGAAACTCAGTTTCGGAATCGACCCTGTGTCGATCGACACACATACCGTGTCGATCGACACACTATTCGAAACTCAATATTGATGTGTATCCAATACACATTAATACGATCATTACCATAATGATCATCCCCATATTTTAGCTTCCAGTTTGCTTAGGTGTGTGACCCTATAGGATCATATAATACTGGCAGTAAGTCTACAACTTACATATTGCAAGAGGCTTCTAGCAAAACATTTCAACCGCCCAGTATTATACGAATGTCTGATCTCGACACACAACTATCATCAGGAGTGAGTACACGTGTGATTTCAGGACACTATCCCAACAATCTCCCACTTGTACTGGAATCATCAATTCCTATAATCCTTTTGTCTCTATATCTCGATTTGGCATAAGGCAAGATTGGTGTCATCCTTATTAAGCCAACATCGTGTTTATCGAACTCCTGATCTTATATTGAACATTACAAACAACTGAACTACAGTTCGTTTGAGTGCGGCCACACATTTTTCTCAGTATTAAATCTTCGATAGGCCCTAAGATATTTATCTCCCGTTAATCAGGAGGGACAAATCTCATCTTGTTCCATCCCTACTTCAACACACACTTCATGATATACCTGAACAGTGCCGTTATAGTCGCCAGTTACGGGTCGACGTTTGACAAAGTCAAGGTGTACCAATTCATATGCGAGAAAGCATGATAAACTCAGGTCTGAGAACTATACTCTATAGTCGTAATGAGAACCTCTTATGACACAGATATAACTATCTTGTAGACTTCTCATTAGCGGGTCATGTCCGATCATATGTTCACCAACATATATCTATGTGACTGACTGCGATAATCATATCATTGGCTCCACGAAACTTAGCCAACAGTCACCTCACAATCTAGTCTCTCGCGGTTGTCATTGTCCCACTTTGACAACCTCGACTAGGGACAAAACATAATATATGTCATCTATGAATTATAGGGTTTCATGATCAAGTCCTCAACTTGATGACCTATAATATGACATAAACTTATTTTGGGACCATTATTTAGATCACAATAAATAATGCTGAAATCAAATTTCATTAAACATATCCAAAGAATGTTTACAAGAGCGTCTTATTATAACTAAAATAAAACTAAAACTCCCACTAGAATCAAGATTACATCTTAAGATCTCTAATGCCTACAGCAGTCGTATGACTCTCATGCTTAGGCCTTGGGAGTGACTTAGTCAGAGGATCAACGACATTTTCGTCCATCGAAACTCGGCTGATCTTCACATCACCTCTATTGACGATATCACGAATCAGGTGATATCTCCTATCTACGTGTTTGGACTTCTGGTGTGACCTGGGTTCTTTTGCCTGAGCAATGGCTCCGTTGTTATCACAAAACAAAGCCACTGGCTCAAAGATACTAGGAACCACACCAAGTTCAGTCATGAACTTCTTGATCCAAACAGCTTCCTTTGCTGTTCAGAAGCATCAACATATTCAGCTTCCGTCGTGGAATCAGCTACGGTATTCTGCTTAGAGCTCTTCCAGCTCACTGCACCGCCATTCAGACAGAAGACATATCCAGACTGTGATCGGAAATCGTCTCTGTCCGTCTGAAAACTCGCATCGGTGAATCCATTCACCACAAGTTCTTCACTTCCTCCATACACCAGGAATTTGTCCTTAGTATGTCTCAAATACTTGAGAATATTCTTGACAGCTGTCCAGTGAACTTCACCTGGATCAGATTGGTATCTACTCGTCATGCTTAACGCGTAAGCTACATCTGGACGAGTGCAGAGCATGGCATACATAATAGATCCTATGAAGCATAAGGAATCCTATTCATGCGCTCCCGCTCAGCATGTGTCACCGGACACTGCTTCTTGCTGAGACTAATGCCATGAGACATCGGTATGAAGCCCTTCTTGGAATCATGCATCCTGAATCTGTGCAACACCTTATCAATATAAGTGTCCTGGCACAATCCAATCAGCCTATTCACTCTATCTCTGTAGATTCTGATTCCAAGAATGTACGCGGCTTCTCCCATGTCTTTCATGGAAAAACAACTTCCGAGCCAAGTCTTAACAGACTGAAGCAACGAAACGTCATTACCGAGGAGGAGTATGTCATCGACATACAATACAAGAAACGCAATTCTGCTCCCACTAGTCTTCTTGTAAACACATGGTTCCTCTTCGTTCTTGATGAAACCAAATTGTTTTACTGCTTCATCAAAACGAAGATTCCAACTCCGTGATGCTTGCTTCAATCCATAAATGGATTTATGAAGCTTGCATACCTTACCAGCGTTCTTAGGATCAACAAAACCTTCAGGATGTGTCATATACACATCCTCTTCCAGAATACCATTCAGGAATGCGGTTTTGACATCCATCTGCCAAATCTCATAGTCATAATGAGCGGCAATTGCTAGAAGAATCCGAATGGATTTAAGCATAGCGACCGGGGAATAGGTTTCATCATAGTCAATACCATGAATTTGCTTGAAACCTTTAGCCACCAACCTCGCTTTGTAAATTTGCACATTTCCATCCACGTCAATCTTCTTCTTGAAGATCCATTTACACTCAATGGCTTTTGCACCATTAGGTAAATCGACCAAGGACCATAATTGGTTTTCTGACATGGATCCCATTTCGGATTTAGAGGCTCCAAGCCACTTTTCGGAGTCCGGGCCCATTATTGCTTCCGCGAAGGTCGCTGGTTCGTAACTATCAATGATCATCAGATCATTGGAATTGGTCACGAGAAATCCATATAGTATCTCTCGGGTTCGTGACGGATCCTTCCGGATCTGCGATCTTCAGGCTCCACAGGCGCCGGTTCCACAGAACTTTGTGGATCCAACTGCTGCTCTTCCTCAGCAGGTTGAGCAGTTTCATGTGCATCTCGAATTTCTTCAAGATGTACTTTACTCCCACTGTTTTTCTTAGAGAGAAACTCCCTCTCAAGAAAAGAACAGTCCCGAGCAACAAATACTTTGTTCTCAGATTGGTTTCAAAAGTAGTATGCATTGGTTTCCCTAGGATAACCAATGAAGTAGCATTTATCTGATTTGGGTGTGAGCTTGTCTGAGATTAAACGTTTGACATAAGCCTCACAACCCCAAATCTTCAGGAAAGACAGACTAGGGATGTTCCCAGTCCACAATTCATGTGGTGTCTTTTCCACTGATTTAGATGGCACCCTATTTAGTGTAAACGCAGACGTTTCTAGAGCGTATCCCCAAAAGGATAATGGAAGATTTGAATGACTCATCATAGACCGAACCATACCCAATAAGGTTTGATTCCTCCTCTCTGACACTCCATTCCATTGGGGTGTTCCAGGAGGAGTGAGTTGTGAAACAATTTCACACTCGCTCAGATAGTCGCTGAACTCTTGACTCAAGTATTCTCCTCCGCGATCCGACCGCAAAGCTTTAATACTTTTGCCAAGTTGGTTTTGTACTTCATTCTTGATTTCCTTGAATCTATCAAAGGATTCTGACTTGTGTCTCATCAAATAGACATAGCCATACCTACTGAAGTCATCAGTGAAGGTAATGAAATACTTGTAATTTTCTCTGGCAACAGTGCTCATCGGCCCACATACATCATTATGAACAAGGCCCAATAAGCCACTGGCCCTTTCATTTGGTTTGTTGAAAGGGGCTCTAGCCATTTTGCCCATCAAACAAGATTCGCATTTCTCACATGATTCAAAATCAAATAAGCCCAGAAGCCCATTTCGATGGAGTCTCTGAATGCGTTTCTCACTGATATGGCCCAAACGACAATGCCATAAGAAAGTCGGGTTTTCGTCATTTGACTTAAACCGCTTTGTATTTATGTTAAAGACAGGCATTTCTTGGTTTAAAACATTTAACCCATTATCTAATGGGGCGCTACCATAATACGTACCATCACGATTAAAAGAACAAACTTTATTCTTAACAGCAAAATCAAAACCTTCCAAATCCAATACGGAAACTGAAATTATGTTTCTGCTAATCGCAGGTACAAAGTAGCAATTATTCAAAGTTAAAACCATGCCCGAAGGTAAAGACAAATCGTAAGTGCCCACGGCCCGTGCAGCAACCCTAGCTCCATTCCCGACCCGTACCACCACTTGTCCTTTCTTCAGCGTTCTACTGTTTCTTAGTGCCTGCATATTAGTACAAATATGAGCACCGCAGCCGGTATCCAATACCCACGAAGTAGAACTAGAAGATATAACATTAAGTTTGATAACATAAATACCTGAGTCAGACGCATCATACGTCTTCTTCAGTTTCTTGTAATCTTCCATGAACTTCTTGCAGTCTCTCTTCCAATGCCCTAACTGCTTGCAGTAGTTGCATTTATCCTCAGAAGAAGGCCCGGATTTGGGCTTCGGCTTGGGCTTGTCCTGACTCTCAGTCTGGACAACTTGGGCATTTCCCTTATCCTTTTTAGGTTTCTTAAACCTTTTACCCCCTTGTACCATCAGTACACTGGGAGTTGCCTTCTTGAGATTCGGCTCTGCTGTCTTCAGCATGCCGTGCAACTCAATCAATGTCTTAGTCATGTTTTGCATGTTGTAGTTCATGATGAACTGATCAAAACACGACGGTAAAAACTGCAGAATCATGTCACTGGCTAGCTCCTGGCTAATGGCACAGTCCAGTTTCCCCAGGTTATCAATGTAACCCATCATTTTAAGGACATGAGGACTTACTGGACTATCCTTAGCCAGCTTGCAATCCATGAGAGATTTAACCGTCTGGTATCTCTCTGTGCGAGCTTGTTCCTGAAACAAATCTTTCAGGCTGTTAATCATCTCAATGGGTGACATCACGTTCTCATATTGCTTTTCCAGCTCAGAGTTCATAGTCACCAGCATTAGACAATTAACATCTTTGACATCAGCTGAATTCTTATCCCAAGCATTCTTTTTTGTCTGCGGGGCATTGGAGCGTGGCCTCTCGGGGAAAACTCTTTCAAGGACATATTCCTTGTTCTCCTGCCTGAGAACTATTCTCAGGTTCCGATACCATTCCAAGAAATTAGATCCATTTAACTTGTCCTTCTCAAGGACGGATCTTAGTGAGAAAGTGTTGATGTGAGTTGAGACAGACATAGCTGTAATTAAAAGAGGTAGAGGTTTTAGTTATAATGCTCAAAGAAATGAGAATTCTTATCTAATAAGAAAAACTCGCATTGTATTCAAAACTATGTTTCCTCAGATGAATACAATGAGCCAAGATCCATATTTCACCAAAATCTGAGTGGGCGACTCGCCATTACCCAAACTTTAGTTATCTAGGTAAGCAAATCATTGCTAATTGTACCCAGTACAACTCTTGGTCGCAGATGAGACAAACTATGTCTAATCCACTCTGATGTCTCTGGGCCCAGAACTTCTGATAGCCCAGTCAAGTGAAACCAATCTCTTATGTTTTGTGATCACTGACAGTCGCACTGCAAGTCTATCAATGACCACCTGCCTTACTCATGTTGCTGTGGATACCAAGGACTCCAAGGCTATCCAACAAACAAAACGAGTCTTGACAGTAGACAAGATCGGGCAAGACATCAAGATCACTTGATATTTAGTTGAGGAAAATAACTATTTGATCTTGATGTATATCCAATATACATCCAAGAAGTTATTAATTTAATTAAAACATTCAGTTTTATTAAGTTTAGGTTCATCTAGAACTTTAGGATTAAATTTGGTCTGGTATATGCAAATTTATGGTCCAACCAGTAATTCTGCGAATGGTGTGTCGATCGACGTCAACCATTGGCATCGGTCGACACAACCCAATTTAAACTGGTCTTCGATAACCGGTCAAACCGGATCGAATTTCCTTAACCGATTCAATCTAATTGAACCGGTTCGGTTTAACGGTCCATGTCGATCGTCACACAACTCTGTGTCGATCGACATTACCAAACCAGAACCAAATTAGTTAATTAAAATTAACCGAGCGAGATAACCGGTTCAATCCAATTGAACTGATCCATCTAATCGCTTTGCCTGTGTCGACCGACACAGCCAGTGTATCGATCGACACAGCAGGAATACGGGTACTCGATCTCAGATCGAAACCCTAAAATTATTTACGAGTTTTCACTCTGTGTCGACCGACACACGCTTTGTGTCGATCGACACTCTGCGACAAACCCTAAAAAATTTATGCGTTTTCGCGGCGTGTCGACCGACACAAGCTTAGTGTCGATCGACACAGTGCGATATTAACAGTTCATTGTTTTTCAACAGGAACAAAATCCGAGATTAATTCTTTGAAAACACGATTTAGCATGCATTAATCAATTCAACAAACTCAGTTTTCGAATTATAAGCATTAGATTCAATAGTCTAAACCCTAACATGCTATGATACCACTGTTGGATCTCCCAGGATCTAGGGTTTGATATATTGAAATTTACCAACCTCGTTCTTACCTTGAACTGGCAGCGGAATGAATTGGTGAACGAGATCAGTGAGCAACGCAGATGCCTTGCCTCTACCAGATACACACGCACACAAGCTGGAAACGGGATGCTAGTGCCGGATCTATGAGACTGAGAGTTTCTGGTGTTTCTGCTTTTCTGTCAGAGAAAAACTCGACGGCTAGGGTTCCAGGTCGAAACTATATCACTATATAATGATCTGGAATGACTTAAACCGAACCATGATTAATTAGATTCGTTTTAAGTCATAAAACCGAAACTCAGTTTCGGAATCGACACACTATTCGAAACTCAATATTGATGTGTATCCAATACACATTAATACGATCATTACCATAATGATCATCCCCATATTTTAGCTTCCAGTTTGCTTAGGTGTGTGACCCAATAGGATCATATAATACTGGCAGTAAGTCTACAACTTACAGATTGCAAGAGGCTTCTAGCAAAACATTGCAACCGCCCAGTATTATACGAATGTCTGATCTCGACACACAACTATCATCAGGAGTGAGTACAAGTTTGATTTCAGGACACTATCCCAACACGATGGACCGCACGAACCGGAGGCGAGAAAATAAAGGAACCGGCCGACCCAAACATTGATCCGACTAAAGCCAATGGAGAAAACGACCCAGAGAGTTTACCATGGAACCCATGACAAGACAAAGGCGTGATACTGAGTTCCCAACCCAACGGAACATGCATGGAAAGCCATTGCACCAGCCGTCCACCAATTCCTCAAGGTAAGGCAATGAACTCACGAAACCGCATGAAGGCTGACTTGATTTCTATTGGTGCAGGTTATGCAGATTCGAGGTCGAATCCTCTTCAAGAGAGAGGGTATGATGAGGACATCGGATCCTATAGATCCGACCCGGACGAGCAGTACGTACTAGCCTCGACCATGAGGCTGACCGAGCTATTCCCGACCCCGCGGAACGTACCTGAGGAGGTTCAGAAGGCCACTGCAAGTTATGCCAGACCAGATGACGTGATATCAGGAATTCATAATCCAACAACATGTATCAGGAGTGATGATCATTCCAGAACCCAATTGGAACGATCCCATTTGGAGACGGTCGATAACCGACCTCCCGAAGCCCTAACTGTATCATGGAAGATGTCCATAGGAGAGATGATTCAAGCCAATCATGTCAGGCCTCATATTCATCATAAAGTATACCAATTGGAAGAGTTTGGTTAGAAGGAATCATCTTGGGTTCGAGATCAACTAGGAGGATGTCTAGAACCTGTCCAGTTAGCCCTGTCCGCGGATATAGGTGCATTCAAGAGAGGATTGCGAATGGACCAATAGGAATCAAGCTTCACCTAAACCAGTTCTGGAAACCTAACTCATCAATTAATCTGCACGAAGTTTAATCACATAAAGACCATTTTCTATGAAGAAGTTATGCCCGCTTCAAGACAGGTGATTTTCAGGGAACGCGATAAATACCGACTTGCACATTTTGGAGTGCTCAGAACGAACCAGGATGAATCAAGGAGTAAAGGAACTTGTTCTGGATTCTTGATTCATCAGGGAATGCATGAGAGTTGGAATCACACCAATACCAGCTCGTACCAAGAAGATATGCAAGATCAAATCCGAAGGTTGCTGGACCTGCCTTATTTGGAAGCTCACGGACTTAGTGGGCTTCAGACTTATGTATGGCGACCAGGAGTACGAGCAACATCTCCTTGGGCATTGGTTTATACTCTTTTTCCCTTAAGTGTGGTTTTGTCCCAATTGGGTTTTCCCACTAAGGTTTTTAATGAGGTAAACCAAGGCCCGCTTCAAGAGAAGGAGAATATGGCCCGTCCAATCTTCTTTCTTGTTTTCTATTTTTGTAGTTTTGACCAGGCCTCTTTATGGCCCTTTCTTAAGTCTTTTAACCCTATTGCTTTGGCTATTTAAAACCACTCTTTGTTTTCAATAAACTCAAGTAAGTTTTAGCAAAAAGAAACCCTAGAGGTTGTATCGATTTCTTCGTCCTTGCGCGGCTACCCCTTGGATTCAAAATCTCTTGTTGCTTTAGCTTGCTTGTTTGTGTTACTCAAGTTGCTCGTGTTCTTGTCCTAAGCCTCACACGTCTATCTAATCACCCACTGACCAGGAAGAGAGCGCCTTCGGCTAGCTTCCTCGTCCCATCAATCCGCGTCTGCTCACGTCCCGCTCATCGCTTCTCGACCACTCGACCACCCGCCTCCGATCTCATATCAGTGGTTCTGGATTCCAAGGAAACATGTTTGGAAATCAGCAAGGTAACAAGTTCTTTAATGGTGGACAGAAGAGTGTTTTCACAAGCAACCAGAACTCTTCTGGATATGGTCAGAATGCTGGTTATTAGTAACTTTTTCAGCAAGGTAATTCTTATCAGAGGACTTATGGATCATCTTCCTATCAGACACCTTCTGCACCTACTCAAGAGAGCAAGATGGAAGCTATGCTAAAGTGGTTTGTGGATGGTCAGACAAAAACTACAGTGGACTTCAACAAGAAGATAGATGCATTGTATGAAGATCTGAATGGGAAGTTTGAGTATTTGAGTACTCACATGAAGCAGTTGGATACACAACTGAACTAAATTTCAAGCTCAATCAAGGGAAAGAATGCCATGGACACCCACATTAAGGTTTGGTCAGTTCAGATTGATGATGGGTCAAGTCAAGGAGAGATTTTTGAGATTAAGACTGCTGAACTTGTTGAGAATGCTGAAAAACCCTAGACAGAATTGTCAGTGTCGATCGATTACGACCTTGATGTCGGTCGACATCAAGAGCGTAAGGAGCCAGATTTGCCAACATCTTGTGATATTGCTGAGGAAACAAACCATGAGCCTTCTGTACCTTTCCCTAAGGTATCAATGAAGTCTCATCAAGAGCTTGATAAAGCTAGACAGCTGGAAGTGATGGATAAGAAGCTGAAGGAGGATTCGCAAGTTGACACTTCACCTTAATATCCTTATGTTCAGAGGTACTTAGAGATGATGCTACCTATGGATGAGGTACTGAAGGAATGGGTGGTAGTGCTTCCTAAGAAAATCAGTGATGTGGTGCTTAATCAAGTCCCCAAACTACCAGATACTGATATATTTGTGCTGAGTTGCTCTATCTTCGAGAATGGCTTCAAGCGTTCTTTGTGTGATCTAGGAGCTGCTGGAAATATCATGCCATACTCTGTGGCAGAGAGACTGGTGATGACGGATTTTTCACACACTAGGATCTCTCTGGTCCTAGCTGATCAATCAAGAAGGATTCCGGAAGGAGTTATTGAGGATGTCCCAGTCAGAGTTGGAAACTATCTAGTTCCAACAGACTTTGTCGTTTGGAAGTACAATAGTAAGCCGGATGAATCCTTAATACTGGGAAGACCTTTCTTATCCACAACTGGAGCAAAGATTGATGTAAGGCATGGTCTGATTGATCTCCACCTGGGAGATGAGCCTCTACACTTTGAGATGGATATGCTGCGGAAGCCGAAGATCGATGGTCAGAATTTTAGCAATGAGGATGAACAAGAAACTCAAACTAGAGAGGTTCCAGTTTCTGATCCTAGAGAAGAGAAGGTATCTCAAGATTCCACTCTAGCATCTTCAGAGCTTGCAACTGCTTCTAAGAAGAAAGCTCCAAACATCAGAACCTCACCGGAACAAAGGTACGCGTCTTCCCAACTCGATTCTACTGATTTCACTGTTGTGAATGCAGAGAAACACGCTAGTCCTAATCTCTCGTTCTTTGGACGAGCTCACGCTGACGATGCTTACTCTCCACCTTGGATAAGGAGACTTTCGCAGAGGCACTCACAGCCTCTGTCGAAACCACCGGGAGTCTAAGCTCCCATCAAAGTCAAACTAATGACTTAAAACGAGCGCTGAGTGGGAGGCAACCCACTGGTAAGTTGTAAATATTAGGATTTTGAGTTTTGCATTTTGATTTCTTTCGTTTTTGGAGGTTTTGTTTCAAGTTTCGCAGAACCCGTAGCACTGCAGCGTCAGTGTCGATCGACACCCAGCTTGATGTCGGTCGACATCGATCCGAGGGAGTTTCGAGCACGGACGATAGTCGACCGAGGTCGATTTCAGGGTCGATTTGTCCTAAACAGGTAAGATTCGACCGACATCCAGCTTGATGTCGGTTGACATCAATGAAATCGAGGTACGGATTCTTAAAAACCCGAGAGCTCTCTTCTTCTTCTTCCTCATTTCTCTCTCACCGAAAATTTTCAAAAATCGCCACAGACCCCAATTCTTAACCGTTTTCATCGATTCAAAGCTCTATTCCACTCGATTTTTCGTGGTATATCTATTTCTAGCATCCATTTCATCGATCTGCGAAGGTATGGCTCTGAATCTCCATTTTTTCAGTTTGTGTTCAACAGTAAAAAAGCTTTGATTTTTGGTTGATTTATGGATATCTAGGATGTGTTGGTAGTGTAATATGATTGATATGAGTACTGTGGATGATTTTCTATGCTCAATTTGATGAAATTATGACTTTGAAAATTTGGTGTGTTTGAACCTCATGCTTTTCGATTGCTCGTTCAATGTTTTGCAGATGAATCCTACAGACAATCCAGGGAAACGAACACGGAGAGGGACTGATACCGACACTTCAGGCTCCTCGTCGCGGCAACGCGATGCACAGAATCAGGCACCTTGGCCTAGGATGGAAGAGAAGCGGTTCAAGCTTACCTGCTTCGAGGATGATCCTTCAGTCGAAGTGAAGAAGCGAGAGTACACCCATAGGCCGATTCTGGAGCACTGGGATGATTATGACAGTCTATTCTACAACGCTTGGTGTGGCGTTAAGATGGAGCCTACAAGGTTTCCGTGCATGACCACCACGACTAAACTGAAGATACGGTCTGATGTCCTGCGAGTGATACGAACGATAGGGTTGGGTACGATCTGTACCAAGCCTTATGACCTACACGAAAAGCTGGTCCAGCAGTTCGTGGCCACAGTCCGCGTGTACTACACCAACGATGTGATGAGGAAAGCTTCAGAGGGGACATTGACCTTCATGGCTAAGGGCAGGAGGTACAGGCTCAGACTTCAGGAGTTGTGTGATATTTATGAGTTCGACAGGACGCTGATAGGAGTCTAAGTTTTAATCTTATTCTACTGCAAGTGCACAGTTAAGTTATTGTAGTATATAGGGTATCGAATCCACAGAGACTCTGGTCTCGATAGAATAAGAACCGTAGAGATTAATACTGAGAAGAAAGCAGATGTGAAGTGAATTAAAAGCAAAGCAAGGAAGTAAATCAGTAGCAAGATTGGTTGTGAAAACAGT
This sequence comes from Orychophragmus violaceus, assembly GCA_030180135.1. Lineage (NCBI taxonomy): Eukaryota > Viridiplantae > Streptophyta > Magnoliopsida > Brassicales > Brassicaceae > Orychophragmus > Orychophragmus violaceus. The sequence continues at coordinate 84,269,495 of CM058230.1, read as the reverse complement.
TAACTAAAAGCGCTAAGTCTAGGGAATTCTCAGGAAATCAGACAAGCAGACAAGTTAATCAGTCAGGATCTAATTAAACACAGTTCTAGAACTCAAATCACGGATATAGAATTAACCAAATCTCTTTGCGAGAATTCTCTAAGTCTAAGTGCAGTAATCCAAATCTCTTTGCAATTACTAACAGATTAAACCAGCATTAATTTCAAGTTCGATATGTTCACAATTAAACTAAGTCAAATCTCTTTGCGAATAATTTAATTGCTCAACCTAAATAGTTCAGATTCTAAACCACACTCTCGTGTCGTATTTAGCAACCTAAGATCTAGATTCTAATTGATCAGGTTAGAACTAGCATTAAACTCAATTTAGATCGAAGAACATTCTATTCATGTGAATCCTTAACTGAATTAAACAAGTCTAGCAAGTCATCAAATCCTTAATGAGAAACCCTAAACCTAACTATGAATCTACTCAGACATGATTAATGAAACAGAAATCATAGAAATAATAGATTGCATATAAGAAATTAAATAGATAAAGGGGTTCGAAATCTTCTCCAAAATAGATGAAGTACAGGATTAGATCAGCCCCAAAAGCTCTAAAAATCTCTTAGCTCTAAGTATGAAAGCGTATCTAAAATAAACACCAAAATCCTAAATATATAGGCATAATCTCGGCTAGGGCTTCTTCGTAAATACTGGAAACTTCTGGGCCAAAGTGCAAAGTCTTGATAACTTCATTAAACCGCCGCGTTCGGCCCATCTTGCTAGTGTGTCGATCGACACCAAAGGTGTGTCGATCGATGCATGATCATCAAATCGGACAGTGAGTTTAAACTCTCGGCCAAAACACTCCAAAAGTCCCAAAATGCTCCAATATCTCCAATTCCGCTCCAAACCTGATTAAACCTGTAAAAGACTCTAAAAGAACACAAAAGACACTAAAAACACAACTATATCATGGCATAAAACCGGTAAAAACCATGATATATCAACTCCCCCACACTTAGCCTTTGCTTGCCCTTAAGCAAAATAGAGAACTAGAATGTAGTGAAGAGGTTTGAAAACTCTTCAGAAACTCTTTTCATCCTAGAAGCAGCAACACTCAGATTCCCCTTAGTAAACCACATGAAAGAATCAACCTGCACAATCACATTCAAGCATTCAAATTCTCCCTACTGACTTCTGCAAGTATTTAAGTGCGGTCTCACCTAAGGAGTATCGATCAAAGGCACATGGATTCTTACCTTATCAGCTCTAGACCACCATACTATCTTTCTCTAGTCCCTTTCTTCTCTTTTCCCTTCCTTAGCATTCTGATTTTTCCCCATTGGGTATTTTTTTTTTTTTTTTTTATCAGTGCTCTTCCCGTTAAGGGGTGTACTTTGGACACATTCCATGGATGCACAGGATATGAGAGTTTTAGATACCATTCCCATGACCACTTTGGAGTTACTAACTCATCCTCAGTTTATTATCTTTTTTTTTAATTTTATGGAAGGGGAGAAGGGAACTAGATAGGATAGGTTTACAGGCTGTGTCAGAACTAACAAGGGAATCCAACACAAAGTATACCAAGCCCTTAGGTGAGAAAATCTAAGTCAGTATTAGGGTAAAGTCAGTAAAAGGATCCTCTGATACCTGAAGTGATGTGGGTGTCCTCAGTAGATTGATCCATGTCTGGGTTTTCTAATAGTCAGAGATAATCTGCAGCGTCATCCCAATGGTTGCTTAAGTTCCTGCAAGTGCTGCTAATCTTTTCAAAAAAATCATTGTTTCTTACTAAACAAATTTTGACTCAATAAAACAAATTTTGAAAATTTTAACTGACTCTAAGAAAACAAAAGAAAGAAGTTAGTAGAACCTCTCCCACACTTAAGACACACTGTCCCCAGTAGTGTCAAGCGAAGGATTGGCAAAAAGAAAAGAAAAATTTGGTTAAGGAATGGTTATGTTCTGTCGGGTTTTACCTCTGTCGCTCAGGCATTGATCGTTGCACTAGGTGCATCGACCGTTGCTAGGCGATTTTTCGTGTATGATCGATCGTTGCTCAGGACCGCAACGATCGCAGCAGTGCGATTTCGATTGTGTTGTGACGATCGACACAATGGTGTGTCGATCGATGCACTGCGATTCGTCCGAGACCTGCAAACAAAAACTCACCAAAACCAGAAACGTAAAATCCTACAAAAACACTAAAATTAAAATGCAAAAACGAAAACAGTGGGTTGCCTCCCACTCAGCGCTTGTTTAACGTCAATAGCTTGACGCTTCAACTGATTTAGGTAGAGGGTGCATCATCCAGAGGCAGAATCTGACCTTCAGGAATCTCGGCCTTAGCCCAATAATGTTTCACCCTCTGACCATTCACAGTGAATTCAATACCGTCCTTACCAGTTAGAACAACAGCTCCATATGGACGCACCTCTTTGATTATGAAAGGACCAGACCACCTTGATTTCAGCTTACCTGGAAACAAATGCAAACGAGAGTTATACAAAAGTACCTGATCATTAGGCTCAAACTGTCTGGAGACAATCTTCTACTCTCCTTGTACAGCTTTGAGTTCTCATAAGCAAAATGTCTAATCTCATCCAACTCATTAAGCTGTACTAATCTCCTCTTTGCAGCAGTCTTAAGATCAAAGTTCATTTGTTTTACAGCCCATGCTGCCTTGTGTTCAAGTTCTACTGGCAGATGACATGCTTTTCCATATAGCAGATGGAATGGAATGGTCCCAAGTGGTGTCTTGAATGCTGTCCTGTAAGCCCATAATGCATCATCCAACTTTGCTGCCCAATCTTTTCTTGTCTTTCCAACTGTCTTCTCAAGGATCTCCTTAATCTGTCTGTTAGAAACCTCGACTTATCCACTAGTCTGAGGGTGATAAGGAGTAGTGACTCGGTGATGAACTCCATGCTTTTTCAGCAGCTTCTCGAAGACCTTATTGATAAAATGAGATCCTCCATCACTAATCACTATACGAGGTACTCAAAATCTGGGGAATATGATGGTCTTAAACAGCTTAATGACCACCGAAGAATCATTGGTTAGACTAGCTATTGCTTCTATCCAATTGGACACATAGTCCACAACAACCAAGATGAAATTATTCCCATAGGATGAGGGAAACGGACCCATGAAATCTATGCCCCAGCAATCGAAAACCTCAACTTCCAGGATGAAATTCTGAGGCATCTCATGCTTCTTACTGATTTTCCCTCTCCTTTGACAGGCATCACATTGAGAGATGAAAGAATGAGTGTCTCTAAACATTGTAGGCCACCAGAAACCTGCTTGCAGAACCTTAGACACAGTCTTGAATGTAGCAAAATGTCCAGCATAATCTGATCCATGACAGTGGAAGAGGATGTCTGGAACTTCTGATTCGGCAATGCATCTCCTGTAGAGACCATCTGAGCAGTGCTTATAGAGATATGGCTCATCCCAGTAGTACCTTCTAAGCTCCCTAAAGAACTTTTTCTTTTCATAGCCCTTTAAATCCTTTGGTTCAGTCTCTGCAGCGAGGTAATTAGCTATATCCGCATACCAGGGTCGATCAGTAGTTGCTACAGCGGAAATCTCAAAGTCGTAATTCCCAATTCTGATCCTGAAAGACTCTCGGTTTGTATCAGGTATGCATCGATCGTTGCGCGTAAATGTATCGATCGTTGCTTCCCTGATACTTGTATCGACCGTTGCCAATGTGACATCGATCGACACAGTGCGATTGTCCCTACAGTTCTGTAACTCTCTGCCCAAATCCATCTGAAAAATTGTACCAATCATGTTGATGTTTTCCTCAGGCAAATAATCATTTATGGGTACGTCTTCCTCAACCAGCATCCTTGAAAGATGATCAGCAACTCCATTCTCAACTCCCTTCTTGTCCCTCACTTCAATGTCAAACTCCTGAAGCAACAGAATCCATCTCAACAATCTTGGCTTAGCATCCTTCTTCTGCATCAGATACTTCAGGGCTGAATGATCAGTATGAACAATCACCTTGGAGCCAACAAGATAAGGTCGGAATTTCTCAAATGCAAAGACAACAGCCAACAGCTCCTTTTCTGTGGTTGCATAGTTTCTCTGCGCATCATCTAGTGTCCTACTATCATAATAGATAGCATGAAGCTTTCTATCCTTCTTCTGCCCCAGAATAGCTCCTACAGCATAATCGCTTGCATCACACATAACCTCAAAAGGTAGATCCCAATCCGGTGGCTGTACTATTGGAGCACTCACTAATGCTTGCTTGATCTGTTCAAATGCAGTCTGACAGTCTGCATTAAACTCAAATTTGGTATCCTTACACATCAAAGCAGTTAGTGGCCTAGCAATCTTACTGAAGTCTTTGATGAAACGTCTATAGAAGCCAGCATGTCCAAGAAAGCTTCTTATAGACTTAACAGAATCAGGCGCCTGAAGGTTTGTCATTACCTCAATCTTAGCGCGGTCCACTTCGATCCCTGCTTCAGACACTTTATGTCCAAGTACAATGCCATCTCTGACCATGAAATGACACTTTTCCCAATTAAGAACTAAGTGATTCTCTTCGCATCTAGTCAGAACCTTGCGCAGATTATCTAAGCAATCATTATAAGATGATCCATAGACTGAGAAGTCATCCATGAATACCTCCATAAAGTCCTCAATCATATCAGTGAATATGGACATCATGCATCTCTGGAAGGTGGCAGGAGCATTACAGAGTCCAAAAGGCATCCTACGGTAAGCAAATGTGCCATATGGACAAGTGAAAGTGGTCTTTCCCTGATCTTCTGGGTGGATAGGAATCTGAAAGAAACCTGAGTATCCATCGAGGAAGCAATAGTAAGGATGATTAGCTAACCTCACCAGCATCTGATCAATAAAAGGCAAGGGAAAGTGATCCTTCCTGGTTGCAGCATTCAGCTTCCTGTAGTATATGCACATCCTGTGACCCGTCACAGTCCTAGTAGGGATCAGCTCATTCTTCTCATTCTTCACAACTGTAACTCCGCCCTTCTTAGGCACTACATGGACTGGACTTACCCAATCACTGTCTGAAATAGGATAGATGATCCCAGCATCAAGGAGTTTCATAATCTCCTTCTTAACTACTTCTTGCAGATTAGGATTAAGCCTTCTCTGATGCTCAACAGATGTCTTAGACTCATCCTCAAGATGTATCCGATGCATGCACAGCTCTGGTGAGATACCTGAAATGTCATCAAGAGAATAGCCAAGAGCTTTGCGATGCTTGCGCAGCTTGCTTAGCAGTAAGGTGAGTTCTACGTTGTTCAAACTAGCATTAACAATCACTGGATAAGTTGAATTTGGTCCAAGAAACGCGTACCTTAGCCCGGATAGAAGTTGTTTCAGCTCTATTTTTGGAGCCTTTTCCTCGGCCCAGTCCCTGTCGACTTGCAACGACCGATGCTTGGTTTGTGTCGATCGTTGCATCGTCGCGTCAGACACTTCCACCTTCATCGCCACTTCAACCGAATCCATCAGTCTTGCATAGCACATTGCTGGCTCGTCCTGCAGGTACTCCAGCTCCAATATAGAGCTCAGTAAGCTCTTTCTAGTGGATCTTCAGCATGTGACTTGTGAAAGTATTCTGTAGCCAAATCACCTAGTGTGTCAACATAGAAGGTCTGTCCGTCGATGGTTGGTCTCTTTGCCAGCTTGTCCATATCAAAACTCATCTTCAGATCACCCACATTCAGAACTATTCTACCTCCTTGACAGTCAATCATCGCACCAGCTGTAGCTAAGAAAGGCCTGCCTAAAATCAGTGGATCCTTTGGTTCCTCTTCATACTGCAGAACCACAAAGTCAGTAGGAATCACGCATTGGCCAATCATTATGGGAACATCCTCCAACAATCCTTCGGGAATCCAGATTGTTCTATCTGCCAAAACCAGTGATACCTAGTGGGTATAAAGTCAGTCATCCCGAGCCTCTTAGCAACTGAGAAAGGCATAAGATTTACACTGGAACCAAGATCACATAGAGACCTTTCGAATCTCTCCCTGTAGATAGCACAATCTAGTACAAAGCTTCCTGGATCTTTTAACTTCTCAGGAATTCTGCTCTGAATCACTGCACTACACACCTCATTGATCATCATTACACTCTCTTCGTCAGACCACTTCCCAGCAATCATATCCTTGAGACATCTTCTCATCACAGGAGAGGTTTCCATGGAATCAATCAAAGGCACTTCAACTTTCACCTTTTTGATGAACTCTTTACATTTGGCATACTGCCTATCGTTTTTAGCCTTTCTGGGATTCTTGGGATAAGGTACCTTAGGCTTGTAAACCCTCTCGGTCTACTGTTTCGGTTTCTCTGGTTTTGAGCTTTCTGCAGTCGCCTTGCATCGACCGTCACTGGTATTGTGTCGATCGTTGCTGGGTGACTTTGTGACGATAGTTTCTTCGTTATCGCCTTGCATCGACCGTTGCTTGGTTGCGTCGATCGATGCATTGCGAATGTCACGGATCCCATCTTCCAATTCCTCAATTTCCACGAGCTCTTCAACACTCAACTGCCTTTTCTGGCCAGGTAACAGCTCCTTACCACTTCTCAACGTCACTGCATTGCATTGGTACATGGGATTAGCATCAGTCCGTCCTGGGAGATATCCATCTTCCCTCTGAGCATATCCAGCAGTTCTTGCAACCTTAGCATCAAGCTCCTTCATATGTGCGCTCAGGTATTCAATTTTCCCATTCAGCTCCCCATAGACTGTATCTATCTTCTTGTCTAAGTCTGCATCACTCTTAATCTGACCCTCCAGCAGCTGTTTCATCATTGCCTCCATCTTACTCCCATGAGCAGTGGCTGCAGGAGGAGTCTGATAAGATGAAGATCCATAGGTTCTCTGAGTACCTTGTCCAAAAGTCTTCTGAAAACCACTTGTCTGTCCAAAACCAGCCGAGTTCTGATTGCCTGTGAAGGCACTCTTCTGTCTTCCATTGAAGAATCTGTTTCCCTGCTGATTACCAAATCTGTTACCTTTGAAACCAGATCCTCCAATGTAATTCACATCTTCTTCCTGAGTGTCTTCCTCAGTCTGAATTACCTCTACATCTTGTGCAAAGTGGACAGCCTTCTTACCAGCCAGGAGATTGCAAATTGTGTCCAGCTTAGATCTAAATTCAGCCATCTCTGAATTCTCTACACTTCCACCAGATTTCTTTCTCCTATCATCCATAGTCTTGCAACTGTTGCTGCTTACTAAGTTCTCAATCAACTGCTTAGCTTGTGCAGGAGTTCTGGTGTTGAAGTTTGCATTACTGGAGTTATCCAGCGCAGACTGATATGGCAGATTTATGCCTCTGAAGATAATACCTAGCAATGTGACCTCAGTGAATCCATGGTGTGGGCAGTCACGCTGGTACTTCCTAAATCTTATCCAAGCAATCTTAAGTGGCTCAGTAGGACCTTGGGTAAATGTCAGAATGTCCTGTCTGGACTGATCAGAACGCGCATCATCATAGAAGTGACGCAGAAACTCACTCTTCAGGGCTGCCCAAGTAGTATATTGACCAGGTGCCAGTTGCTTCAGCCATGCAGCAGCGTCCAGTTGCTTCAGCCATGTAGCAGCGTCTCCAGCGAGACTGTATGGAAAGAGCTTGAGGAACAGATAATCCTGGAAGACTCCATCATACTTCATGCCATTGATTATGTCCTCAAATGTATCAATGTGATCCATAGGCTGCTCCGTAGGATGACCATGGAAGGCATTCTGTCTCATCAGCGAGTAGTAGATGGTCTTGATCTCAAAATCATCCCTCTCAAAACCAGGAAGTACTAGAGCTGACCGGTTTGAATGAAACTCATCCGGTCTGTTGTAGTCAGCTAAGGTCCTCTCATGGACAACCATCTGTCTACCTTGGTTCTGTCCTTGCGCATGCGGCTGTGGTTGTGGTTCAGGTTCCTCAACCTCGGGGATCACGCGTCCCTCAGCATCAATCCTCTGCCCAGCAGCATTGTAAGGATTGTTTTGTTGATCCCTCAGGGTACCTTGAGCATCAGGCATAATGATTAGCTTCTGTACCACCATCCTTGCTCTTCCTTCTCTTCTGTTAGTCCTCTCTAGACGTCCAAGTTCTTCAAGTCCGAGATTAACTAAGTTCAGGTTCTGATTACTTCGAGTTACACGCGTCTGCATAAACTGTCTGTAATCGTCAAGCAACGATCGATTCAATCTCAGAATCGCCTAGTGACGATCGACACAAAGGTGCAACGATCGACGCAAAGCGAAATCGGTTCATGCGACAGAGAGAAAACAGAGAGAAATCAGTAACTTAAAATAAAAACGAAACAAAAAATAAAAAATCCTAGTAAAAACCCTAAGTTCGATCCGATCGAAGACTCTAAGAGTCCCCGGCAACGGCGCCAAAAACTTGATAGGGTCTAAGTTTTAATCCTATTCTACTGCAAGTGCACAGTTAAGTGATTGTAGTATATAGGGTATCGAATCCACAGAGACTCTGGTCTCGATAGAATAAGAACCGTAGAGATTAATACTGAGAAGAAAGCAGATGTGAAGTGAATTAAAAGCAAAGCAAGGAAATAAATCAGTAGCAAGATTGGTTGTGAAAACAGTTAACTAAAAGCGCTAAGTCTAGGGAATTCTCAGGAAATCAGACAAGCAGACAAGTTAATCAGTCAGGATCTAATTAAACACAGTTCTAGAACTCAAATCACGGATATAGAATTAACCAAATCTCTTTGCGAGAATTCTCTAAGTCTAAGTGCAGTAATCCAAATCTCTTTGCAATTACTAACAGATTAAACCAGCATTAATTTCAAGTTCGATATGTTCACAATTAAACTAAGTCAAATCTCTTTGCGAATAATTTAATTGCTCAACCTAAATAGTTCAGATTCTAAACCACACTCTCGTGTCGTATTTAGCAACCTAAGATCTAGATTCTAATTGATCAGGTTAGAACTAGCATTAAACTCAATTTAGATCAAAGAACATTCTATTCATGTGAATCCTTAACTGAATTAAACAAGTCTAGCAAGTCATCAAATCCTTAATGAGAAACCCTAAACCTAACTATGAATCTACTCAGACATGATTAATGAAACAGAAATCATAGAAATAATAGATTGCATATAAGAAATTAAATAGATAAAGGGGTTCGAAATCTTCTCCAAAATAGATGAAGTACAGGATTAGATCAGCCCCAAAAGCTCTAAAAATCTCTTAGCTCTAAGTATGAAAGCGTATCTAAAATAAACACCAAAATCCTAAATATTTAGGCATAATCTCGGCTGGGGCTTCTTCGTAAATACTGGAAACTTCTGGCCCAAAGTGCAAAGTCTTGATAACTTCATTAAACCGCCGCGTTCGGCCCATCTCGCTAGTGTGTCGATCGACACCAAAGGTGTGTCGATCGATGCATGATCATCAAATCGGACAGTGAGTTTAAACTCTCGGCCAAAACACTCCAAAAGTCCCAAAATGCTCCAATATCTCCAATTCCGCTCCAAACCTGATTAAACCTGTAAAAGACTCTAAAAGAACACAAAAGACACTAAAAACACAACTATATCATGGCATAAAACCGGTAAAAACCATGATATATCAGACGCGAGAGAGGGTTAGTTTGCATGAGCATTGGTCAGATGTGCAGCTTTTCTGGCAGCATTTTGGGACTGGGGTATATGATTCTCAGACTACTAGGCAGTCCGCTGTGAGCCATCCGGTTCTACGGTATCTAGTCAGGGTGTTCGCCAACACGATCCTGTGTAAAATAGAGCCTAGTATGATGAGGATAGATGAGCTTATGTTGCTCTATATTGGGATTGGTGGCAGCAATGATGTCGCTGAATTTGAAGATGTTCACCTGGAGCTGGACGTCAACATGGGAGCTCTCTTTGCTCACCATTTGGAGCATTTGAGAGTGATGAAGCCTTTTGCTGAAAAGGCGACAAAGACGGAGTCGATTGGGAGTCTCTTAACTCCAATTTTTGATCACTTTTAGCTGGACATGAGTCAGATGAAGATCGGTACTGCGAGGCCTACCATGAATTTCACTCATCTGAAGAGCATGCGTTGGGTTAAGGGAGATATCAAGGGAAGGCAGTTCCTGTGGAATTTCCTTGACGTACATGGCGTTGAGCGCCTCTCCCCGCTCCCATGCACCGATCTTACGAGCATCACTAACATACCTCTCTCACTCATTTTCCAGCCCAGCGTGGAGCTTTGTCGAGCTGTCCAGCGCCGATCTACTGTGCTTCGAGGCGCATCTTCTGGAGCTGCTTCTTCTGCTGCTGAGCATGGGGTTGTCCATGCTGATGATCCAGACGAGACCTATGGGTTTTCTGAGCTTACCAGACCAGCAGAGGACATGCCACCACCGCAATTCCAGAAGTGGGCAGCAATTGTACTTAAAGGAATTTGGAAGACAGTCCACAAGATGTCCAGCCAGCGATCTCAGAGTGTGCATCAACCACAGCCACGACGTCGCGCTCCTGCGCCAGCTCCTACACACATCAACTCAGAGGAAGAGGAATCAGAGGTGGCACCCGACTCTGATGAGATGGACGATGGAGACTCCCAAGAGTTCTAGTCTTGCAGCTGCTACTGGTTTTGTTTTTCTTTTTCCTTTTTGAGTCAGTTTTTATGTTTTTTTTTTGAGTCAGTTCTTCAGTAGTGTTTGCTTAGACCTATGACTATTTTGAGTTTATGCATCTTTATTGTTGCTTCTGATGTGATTTTGAGTGATCTAACGCAGCTAACAGGTGAGAAAATTGAGTGCTAACTCATGATCTTAAGCACGGACAGATTTATCATCCTGTGTATGCTCACACGAGATCGGTGTCGGTCGACACTAAGCTTAGTGTCGGTCGACATCGACCGTGTTCAGGTTCGGATTTTTAACTCAAAATCTCTATGGTTCCAATTTGATTTATACCGATCTCATGCTACAATTGCACTGGGGACAATGCAGTTTAAGTGTGGGGGAGGTGGCTACTGACGTTGTGTTTTATTTTCTTATAGTTAGTCCCATGTTTTCACTAGTTTTCAAAATTGTTTTATTGAGTCAAAATTTGTATGAAACTAAGATTTTTCGAGGAAATTTTTCGCTGGAACAGGAACTAAGTGACCATTGGACAGACTTGCAGATCCTCTATGACTATTAGGAAACCCCAAACGGATCAACTTACCAAGGACACCCATATATAACCAGGTATTCAGAGGATCCATCACTAATCTCACACTTAACCTTGACTTTAATTTCTCACTTAGAGGCTTGGTAATCTTTGGGTCGGATTCCTTTGATGTGTTTGGCAAAGCCTATAATCCTGTTCCAAAGTATGGTTTATGATTTTCCCCTCCCTTGAAAGTAAAAAAAAAAAGAGATAAAAACCGAGGATAAGCTAGTAGCTTCAAAGTGGTCACAGGAGTGGTAGAGACCCCTATTACCTCATGTGTATCCATGGAAAGATCCAAAGTTAAACCCCAATAAAAAGGGAAGAGCACTGATTAAAAAAAAAAAATGATACGCAGTGGGGAAAAATCAATGCTAAGGGAGAAATGAAAAAGAAAGAAACCAGAAACAGACAGTTTGGTGGTCGATACTCCCTCTGTGAGACTGCACCTAATTGTATACAGAGGCTAGTGTGGTGAACTTGAATGTCCTAACTTGATTGTGGAGTTTACTTGGGATAATTGCTAAGTGTGGGGGAAGTATATTGTGGACTTGAGTTCTGTAGGAAAGTTTTTAGTGGTTTGCTAAGTGAATGTGAATGCGAAAGTTGCTAAGACGAAATGAGTTTATGTGTTTTCAAACCTCTTTTCTTATGCTTTGGTTCTTTACTTGCTTGAGGGCAAGCAAGAGCTAAGTGTGGGGGAGTTGATATATCATGGTTTTTCTAGGTTTTCAACCATGATATAGTTGTATATATTGAGTCTTTAACCTTGTTTTTAGATTCTATCGAGTTCGTTACAGGTAGGCATGTGTTTGGAGCAAAGAGCGGGATTAGAGGACGTTTCTGGTGATTTGTGAAACGAGCTGAAGATAGTGTCTCGACCACGATGGAGTGTCGACCGACACTACCTTTGATGTCGGTCGACACCGAGCCCGAGAGATGTTAAACGCCAAGTTTAGACAAGTTTTGAAGAATTGCATAAAGACCCCGAAGTTTCCCTTAATTCTAATTGAAGCCCCAAAATGTGTTTAGAGAGTTTAATTAGGTTTTCAGACTCATTCTACCTTTTATCTTGTTCTTGACTTTGTTTTTACTTGAGAGATTGAGAAGGGCTGATTCTTGCTACTTGTAACATTGAGAGAAGAATTTCGAACCCTATTTCTTTATCTATTCAAGTCTTTGGTTTTCTATTCATGATGTGTTGTTTGATTACTGATATGTCTGAGTAGTAACCTAGTTAGATTTAGGAATTCTCACAAAGGTTTTATGCTTGCTTGATAACTGATTGATTATGATTCACCATCTATTGTTTATCACCTAAGTGTGCTTAATACTGAATTCTAGACTGATCACCTAGAGTTTAGATATTAGACAAATAAAAATAGCGCGGGAGTATGAGTTATAATCTGAACAAACTTAGAGTGAGCAATTTGACTAGGTACAAAGAGATTTGGCTTAGGAGAATTGTGAACCGATAGAACCTGTTCTTAATGCTTATTTAGAACTCTAGGATTCACAACGAGAGTTGGATTGCTAGGTTGCTAGATATAGAAATAATCTCAGCGAGCGTTGGATTATTTAGCTTTGTGTTTTTAGTTCTTGAACCTGTTTTAATCTGAATCTGGTTAGTTAAGAGTCTAGCATAGCATAATTCCCGAGAACTTCCTAAGTCTGACGTCTTTCTCTATTGAATAACATTCCTGTTTACTTGCTTTCATTTACTTCTTTCTTGAGATTTGATTTAGCTTAACTTGACGGCATATAATCTATCGTGTGACCGTGAGTCCTTGTGAATTTAATACCCTAAGTACTACATTGCATAACTGTGCACTTGCAGTAGAATATGATAAAAAAATTTATAACCTATCAACGACATAGAGAATCAATAAAGATCTGGAAAAAAAAATCCGACCAACTACTTGAGAAAGTAAAAGTGGAGAATGGAGATGATGATGAAAAGAGAGAAAGAGATGAGAAAGGGTACAACCACAGAGAGAAATCGATAAAGATCTGAGAAATGAAAAAAAAAAATAGATCAAAAGCTTGAGAAAGTATAAAAATGGAGAATGAAGATGATGATGAAAAGAGAGAAGAAGATGAGGAAGGGCAAAGCGATAGAGAAAAATTGATAAAGATATGAAAAATGAAAACAAATTAAACCAAAAGCTTGAGAAAGTATAAGATGGAGAATGAAAATGATGATGAAAAAAGAGAAGCACAGAAGAAGGGCAAATTAGATCATTTCAATATATTTACCATTTATAATATTTTTACCTAAAAAGTTTTAAAAATAAAAATACAAAACTTTATTTAATATAAAATTCGATTTTTTTTTAAAAGGAAACAAAGAATATTTTCGTTTTTGAAAAAAAAAATAATATTTCCATTTTTGAAATAATCATATAAGTTAATTGCCTTAAATAAATATTTTCGAAAATTGCCGTAAAATCAATTAAAAATATTTCCTAAATATTTAAAAATACTTACATAAATAATTAGTTTATAAATTTTTATTAATTCAAAACACTTACATAAATTATTGCTTATTTCGGTATTTGCTTAAATTTATTATTAATTCAAAACACTTACATAAATAATTAGTTATAATTTTTTGGGATTTTAAAATTGAAAATTTTCAAAAATAAAAATTTAAAAACTATTAACCTACTTTTTTCTAACGATATTATATTTTAAAAGTTTCAGAAATCATTTTTTATATAGTCATAAGTTTATTTTAAATTTAAAATTAGTGTTAGACATTAATTAAGGAAATACAAATAAATCTGCAAATAAAAAAAAATAATTCTAAAATGTCACGTCAGTAAATATGAAAAATCTTTAGAAGCTTAAAATAAACATGTAACAAATGAAATAAATTTGTAACACTACAAAACTAGTTTTGTAATTTTTTAACCCTTTCGTCTTTGTAACGGAGTTTTCCTAAATCTGCAACAAATACAAAAAAATCAGTAACACTGAAAATAAAATCTGTAATTTAAATCCGCATATTATTGAAAAAACTGAAAATCATATAAAAGTCTTCAGCACTAGCAAAAAATCTACAACTAAAATCCGCAAAATTTTTAAAAATCTGTAACAAACTAAACAAATCTGTAACACTACATACTATTTTAGTAATAAAAAAGCAACAATAGTTTTTGTTGCGGATTAATATTTAATCCGCAACAAAGAAAAAAATCTGCCACACGTAAATTTAAATCTGCACCCAATAAATATGTAAATTTCTCAAACAAATCTCAACCACAAAAATCTTCAACACAAGGCTGCAGATTTAAATTCGTATTCGTAGGGAATGACAATTCTGTAATTATTTTTTTTCTTTCCAAATGGTTATGGGGTACTTTAGACAATAAAATATAGAGTCCGATTGGTAATACAATAACAAAAACGTTAGAGACATACCGCTTTATTTGTTACCAATCACGAAAACATTATAAAAACTACAGTAAAAGCGATTACTCTCAGCTTTTTGTTACCGTTTTCGCTAACAGCTTTCACTTACAGTTTTGCACTATTCAACCACTTACCATTTCCGCTAACCGCTAATCTAGCCTAGTAATTGCTTATTAAAATCTCAGAAATCCCTTATTATGTTAACAACTCTATTTCATTGCTTAAAAAAATTCCAAATTCTATGACAAGAGTACGAGTTACACCAACAAAAGGCAACAAACACCATCAAAAAATGGTTAAACAAAGGATAAATTGATGATACAAATCAAGCAAAAGACTATAAGAAATCAAAAAGCAACAATTTCACAAGTTTCTAGTGTAATCCGAGGCCTCTATTATAACTGCAGAGAGAACCATCAGCTGAGAAAAAGATTGTTGCAATATCAACCGACGAGGAGGCTTGAACATCCAAATCGCTCGACATAAGAGGGAATATTGGGAAAAAGACTGCTCCAATAAGGAAGCAAAAGGGTAACAAATACCCGCCATGAGTAGATTCGCCGTAGGAAATATAACATTGAGAATTCCTTCCATCTGCCACCAAGAAAGAGAAACCAAAATCACAGCACCAAAAGCCGAATTGAATACAACAAGGAATGACATTAATTACAGTATTGACCAAAAAAAAGATAATATATTACGGTCTCTACTCTCTAGTATTCGAGTTACACTCTTAATGAACCACTAGGGGACTAAAGGGATTTCCACTAAGGTAAAAGTTTTGGTTAGTTAGGGTGAATTGCATCCAATGTATCTTTTCATCTTTTTTAGTTCAATTTTGTACCTTTGCAAAAGAATTTGCTAATTTGTATCTTTTTTTTGTAGGGTCCACCAGTAAAAAGACCACTTTATCCCCACATTCTCTTTCTTCCTCATTTTTTTTTATTTTTTTCCACCGAAAATGATGTATCCATTCTTCTTTTATTTTATTTTTTTCTTTCTTTTTCTTTTTCCTTCTCTTTCTTACTTTTACATTTATTTTCACCCCAATTTTTTTGAACGGTGGATATCATATAATGGATGAGGTTACCGGTCATATAGACCGCCGAAATGGAGTTAGAACTAGTCGATCTACCGGAATTCAAAAAAAAAACGGACTTAATACGGAGATTGCGAATGGATAGTTGAGTCTCTATCCATGTGGATGCTACGAAAATTGCGAATGAATATCCATCCATGTGGATACTACAATGATCATATACATGCAAGGTGCTTACTATGGGTAGGAAGTAGCCAATGAAAATGTTGTTTTCGAATGGATAGTGGTCTACACTTACTCTATGTCCACAAATTTACAATCATGTGGACTCTTAACCAACTTTTGTCCATTAGACTCGTACTTTGTGTCCACATATTGTCCATCATAAAACGTTTACCCATGGTAAGCATCTTGTTGATGGATAGTGGTCTACACCTACTCTATGTCCACAAATTCACAATCATGTGAACTCTTAACCAACTTTTGTCCATTAGATCCGCACTTTGTGTCCACGGATCATAAGCGTTGCAATCTTGGTAAGCATCTTGTTAAGCATTTTGTCCATCATATGTTAAACCATCTTGTTAAGCATGAGATGTGAGCGCCCAACATACTTTTGTGTCCACAAATAATCATATGTTAAATCATCTTGTTAAGCATCTTGTCCATCATCATTCATGTTAAACTCATCTTGTTGAGTATCTTGTCCACGAATAATCATATGTTAAACGTTTACCCATGGTAAACATATTTTTGGATTCATCATTAATGTGATCGTCCAACGTCATATGTTAAAACATCATGTTAAGCATCTTGTCCATCATAAGTATACACGTGGATGGATGTTGTGGACATCTACTCTAACCTATCCATTCGCAACTTTCATATTAAGTCCGATTTTTTTTTTTTGAATTCCGATAGATCGTCCTATTTTATCTCCATTCCGACGATCTATAAGTCCGAAAACCTCACCCAATTCATCTTATCTACAATCAAAAAAACTTGGGGTAAAAATAACTCATAAAGTAAGAGAGAGTGTGTAAATAAAAAGAAAATAATTAAAAAAAATGTATCGGATGGATAGAAGGAAAAAAAAAGAATGATTAACTATCTATAACTAAAAGACAAATTCTAAGGGTAAATTGTAATTAGCCACCACTAAAAGACAAAAAGATACACAATTGCAAAAAGAATTTGAAAGATACAAGATTGCTATTACTTTCTAAAAAAGGTACATTCAGTCCAATTAATCCTGGTTAGTTACTAAAGTTTTTGATGGTGTGGTTAAAATTACTGAAACGAAGGTAGTTACCAATCAAAGCCCAAACCTATTGCTTTAAAATTAGTGGAGAAAAAGAAGTTTTAAGAACTTATTACAGAACAACAACCACATGGTACTAGCAATTACAGTACTACAGATGAAAGAAAATGAAATCCTCTCACTTTCGTAATGTATATAATTATATCACTAATGAACCGAACAAAAAGATATGTACAAGATATTTAAGTGAAACCTCACTAAAAGCAATATACAGTTTTCTTCTTCTTACAAGTTTTGAGTGTAAACAAATAAATTTTGTCGTGTAAACAAATGGCTTCTTAGTTCTTACACGTTTTCTTCCAATCCAAGCAAAGACACTTTCTCGATTGTGACTGCACACAAACAAAACCAACATCGGGTTTAGCTTTAAGACATATAACACAAACACAAAACCATCTTACGCAATCAATCCCACGAGCTAGAAGTCTAGAACTAGATACGTTGTGATGCTGATGGCCTTCATCGGCTCCAGCCAGCTCAGATACGGTTTCATGGTACTAAGGGGCCAACCCGCAGTTAAACAGTTTGAATGCAACATACTAGACCGGTTATGCTCAAGCTGCCTTAACCACACCATAGTTAACAAGTAATGTGTTATAATCGAAAATGTACAACTTCTCTAATCTCAACCCCAATGTTGAAGCAATAAGTTATCCTCAAATAGATACTAAATTCGACAAACCTCTGCTTTTTCAGCATCAAAAAAATCAAAACAGAGGCAAAACAAAATTTTGTTTACTCGACAAGTTGATGAGAAAACCACATGCCAAATACACAGTAAGGACAAAACCTTGCGACATAAAATTAAAAACTGGTAAGCAAAATAAAGAAACTCAAAACATACCAACATGTTGCTACAATGAACATTTTCTCTTCCTACAAAGCTTCAGCATCACCCAAAGGTAATGACTTTCCGCATCATATATATACATATGAATCAGATGGAAAAAAAGACTCACAGGACATTCAAGATTCATGTATCACAACTAAAGAAAAGACAAGAAAGACTTCACCATGCTTTAATCTACAATCTTAATATACCAAGGGAACATTTAGGTTAAGTTACGACATCCTAACTAGCTCATATATCACACACATCAAAACAGATGCCCAAATTGCATATTCCAAATTTCCATCTATAAGCTGCAACCGCCCGAGCATACCCTTCTTTCACAGATTAAAACAAACATTAACAAAACTACTATACACACTCTACTTATGAATAGGTTTTCATATTCTGAGAGACACCACGAAGTAAACCACACAGATAAAGATAACATATTCTTATAAAGGTCAGAACCAAGATTAGCGAGATTGACAATCACAAACCTCAATCCAATTCGTCTTGCCTAGTATCCATATCAGATCCACTGCCTGAATCCGAATTTGCATCCTGTCTTCTGAAAGGCCATGGAAATGATATACTAAACCTCCTCGGCGTCTCACCCGATCCTTGCCCATCTCCTCCACTCGTCTGACCTCCACGATTCCTGTTCTCGTAGTCAGCATCGTCCGTGGGTAACTCATGTCTACAAACAGGGCACGAGTTGTGCAATTGCAGCCATGGAAGCAAGCAATCGTGATGGTACACGTGCTTGCAAGGCATCTGCTTCGCATCGATCCCATCTTCAAACTCATCCATACAAACTGCGCATTGATTCATTTCCGATTGTAAAATGTCCTTGGTCACTTTTACAGTTGGTAACGCCTCAATGGCGGATTTCGAAGCCGGAGGAGTTCCATACCGATTCGGATCATCTTCAGCTAGCTGTTGAATCAGATCTTCGAGACCACGCCCAAAGAAGTAATCCCCGTGATTTCCTGGTAACGTATTGGCCGGATCTGAGAGCTGATTCTCAAACAACAATTGTACGTTGATGCCGCTGGATTGGAGTTGCTGAAGATGGCTATGGATGAATCTAACCGGATCGAAAGCATCAGGCTGCTGCTGAGTAGACTGTTGTGCCTCCATCGATTGCCCCAAGAAACTCGGGTTCGTGAAGTCCATGACCGGGATGAAGGGGAAGCGGGATGGGACTGTATCCGACATCGGGAATATCAGATTGGGGCTTGGTTCAAGGTTAGGCTCCGTGTATTCTTCGAGGAACCCTTGGTTGCAAAGAGGACAGAAAGGATCAGCGGAGGAGGAGATAGAGATTGTGATGGTCTGATTGCATTGGTAGCAGAAGAACATCTTCTCCGCCGACGCAGCGACGGATGATTCGATTGAATTTCCGCCGGAAGACATGACGGAATCTGCAAATCTCAGAAACGTTGAAGACGAGAAAAATACCGAGCTGATAGAGAGAGAAGTTTAATCGAATCTGCATATTTTGGATCGCCGAGTCAATCTACTGAGTTGGAATCTTCGGCTAGGACTTTTCCAGTTATGGGCTATTGGCCTGGCCCAATAAAGGTTTAATTTCTGATGATCAAGGCGTGTTGGTTAATTTCGAATAGTATGGGGTCAAGCTAAAAGAATAAAAAAAGTAGTGGACCTTAAGAAAAAATTCATTACCCAGCTTTCGTTCCTACGGCCACACAATCGCTTTTATTCTGCATCAAGTGAACATCATCATCATCCTCCGACTCTTCAGGGGAAAAGGAGGACGAGGAAGAAGCAATGGATTCTATCGTCTCCAGTTCGACGATTCTTATCCGATCATATCTCACTCCGGTTCGTTCAGTTTCTTCGGCTTCCACCGTATCCGTCAAACCTCTAAGCTCAGCACAGGTCACATCCTTCGCGGCTAACAGCCACATACTTTCGTTCAGGTCCGGTGGAAGAAAAACCAGGAAACTCTTAACTAGCGCTTCTAGTTCAGCCATCAGATGCGGCGGAATCAAGGAGATTGGAGAGAGTGAGTTTTCGAGTACAGTTCTGGAATCGGACCGGCCGGTTCTGGTGGAGTTCGTGGCTACTTGGTGCGGTCCCTGCAAATTGATCTATCCAGCTATGGAATCATTATCCCAGGTTTCGTATACCGAATCTCTCTTTAGTTATCTGTAATTGATGATCACAGATTTCGTCTTGTTTAGCTTGAGAATCACGAGATTTTTTTAGCAAATTGGTTTGAAGCTGAATGAGATGGATTGAATTGATATCAGATACTTAGCGCATGATTTCATGACACAATCTATGGATTTTAAAAAATTTGTAGGAGAGAAACTATCGTAAATCATATACCATTAGCTCTGTAACTACCATTTGATTATTAGTTCTCACTCTCGGAGATTTCCTTAGGCTTCTTGCCTTATAAGACTTCAAAAAATGTTTCCCTCTTCCAGGAATATGGAGATAGGTTGACGATTGTAAAGATTGATCACGACGCTAACCCCAAGTTAATAGCAGATTTCAAGGTCTATGGTTTACCGCATTTCATCCTCTTCAAGGACGGTAAGGAAGTTCCAGGTAGCAGAAGGGAAGGTGCTATTACAAAGGCCAAGCTTAAGGATTACATTGATGGTCTCTTAAACACAATATCCGTTCCTTAATCCTCTCTCTCTCTCTCTTCCCACTGGTATCTCGTCTGTCTCAACACATTGTTTGTTATGTAAACACAATCTCCTGAATTATGATCTTCATCACCCGTTTGTTACCAAATGTGTAAATTTAGCGACAGATTTTACTTAATAGAAAATACTTGAGCTCTTCTCAGAATCGAACAAGGATCATAGGATATACCTAGGCTTCATTGCTTCCTCTGAAAGTTTATTTTGTTTAGTTAGGTTTTCACTTTTTTTCATAGATCGTTCACTGGCAGTATTGTTCCCGGTGAACTCGTTTATGGCATTTTGTTTGCACCTAATTTCGTTTGGCAGTGAAAGGAATAGACAAGGAATTAGAAAACTCTGCTTGGATTTATTGGAATGAAACAGGTAAAAGAATTCTACATTAAAGACTTTTTTTTACAGTTTCCATTCTTCTTCTTCTTTTCCACCCGGCCACAGATTCTGACATCTTGTTGGCTTATTCCCTTGAAAAAGCAACCAAATACCAACGGCTAAGCAAAACCAATGCCTAGACTTTCTTGGAATCTTTAAACCTCCTTGACATAGGTCTCTTCATTTCCTCCTCCAATAACAGCATCATCTGGGATGTAACGTTTCCAGAACGGATGCTGCTTCCACACTCTTCCCATTTCTTCGATAGGAACCCCTTTCGTCTCCGGCAACAAGAAGTAAATGAAGATGGTCATGATCGTAACCATACCTCCGAAGAAGTAGAAGAGACCAAACTTCATGTGGCAAAGCATCGTTAGGAAGAATTGTCCAATGAGGAAAGTGAAGAACATGTTGACAGAAACATTGATGGCTTGTCCCGCTGGTCTGACTTCCAACGGGCAGATCTCACTTGGTACTAACCATCCTAATGGACCCCATGACCATGCAAATCCTGCAACATATAAACATATGAAAGCTAGGATCCAATCCGCTGTTGCTTTTGTCAAGGTCCCAGATCCTGTGGTTCCAAACTTCAAACCGATCAAGCTACCGACAACAATCTACAAAATGACGCATCAAACAATACAAGTTAAGGTACGTAATCATCATTTCACAACCTGAAGCTGTTTCGTTTTATCGAGACGACATTGAATAGGCTGATTTACCTGGCAAACGATCATTTGGATGCCACCTTCAAGGAAGAGAATCCTTCTTCCGTACCTGTCAACCGCATAGATGGAGACAAGAGTAGAGACAACATTGACCACGCCCGTAATAACCGCAGAGATGAGCGAGGCATCATCTGCGAAACCGAGAGTTTTAAAGAGAACAGGAGCGTAGAACATGATCACATTGATTCCAGTGAACTGTTGGAAGAAAGGAATCGCAGAACAGAAAGCAAGTGCGGGTCTGTATTTGGCTTGTTGGAAGATGTTCTTCCATGGATTCTCCACTTTTTTAGCAGCCTCACAAGCATCACAAAGATCTTGAAACTCCTCATCCACATTATTAGCTCCACGAATCTTCTGCAACATCTCTCTCGCTTGTTCATACTTGCCTCTCTCCAGCATCGAGTTTGGTGTATCGGGCAAGACAAAAGATCCGATAACCATTACAACCGCTGGAACAGCAGCTAGACCTAAAGACACTCTCCATCCGTTCCTAGCCATTTTAGATGTTCCGTAGTTAATTAGGTTTGCAATCAGAATCCCGATAGTAATGGCCATTTGAAATCCGATGTTGAGCGCTCCTCGGATCTTGGCAGGAGCCATCTCGGAGAGGTAGACAGGAGTAGACTGTGCAAAAGAAAAAAAGATGACCGATCAGCTATATAAAACCAAACCGAAACCGGAACAAAAAACTAAACCGATTGGTCGGGTCTAAACCGCATGAGAACCATGTTGACACACCTGATTAGCAAACCCAACACCGACTCCAAGCAACAATCTACCGATGATCAGCATGGCAACGTTGGTGGCGAATGCGTTGAACAGAGCCCCAACGAGGAAAGCAAGACCTCCAATAAACATGGAGATTTTGCGTCCGTATTTCCTTGTGACAGCTGAAGCTGCAAAGGAAGACACAAGGGCCGCGAGGTAAAGTGAGGAAGTAAACAATTGGAGCATTTGGTTATCGAATTTGCAGTAAGCAGTCTCGCGCCTAGCATTGTGCATTTGCCTATCCACTTCCGGGAAAAACTTGCTCAGAAACTCCTCCATTGATGTCACTCCTCCTGCACAAGAAACCACATTACATTACCCGAATGTACTCCACTCCTAGAAAAGAAGCAAGACGAATGTTGAATTTACATACCTGAGATTCCGAGGTCGTAACCGAAGAGGAGACCTCCCATAGCGGCCACAACACATGTAATGATGACAAAGCCGGTGACTCCGCCTTCATAGCTTCCTCCACCACCACCATCTGATACAAAGGCTCCTCCAGCCATTCTTTATTCTTCACTGACTAGTTATTTGCTTTATTAGTAATTATTGCCTTTTGCTTTGTTATTCAAACAAAAACTTTAGAGCTTGTGATCCAAAACTTAAGAGCTTGTGAGCTTCTTAAATATGAGATTTTTCGTGATCTATTATTAGGAATGGATTGTGATAGAGCTGTTAGAGATTTTATCTTGGCTAATGAATAGGGGAAGTCGTTTTGTTTTATTTATTACCCTGTATAAGTGG
Organism: Orychophragmus violaceus; assembly: GCA_030180135.1. Lineage (NCBI taxonomy): Eukaryota > Viridiplantae > Streptophyta > Magnoliopsida > Brassicales > Brassicaceae > Orychophragmus > Orychophragmus violaceus. Next base: position 84,246,428 of record CM058230.1, on the reverse strand, counting down.
AGATTTGACCGTCTTTTTTTAGAATGTTTTTTCCGAGACATGTTTCTTTTGTTTTTTGACAGACAACTTCCGCTCTTACTTCGTTAATGTTTGTTATTACACAAGACTGTGTAAGAGATAAGTAGAAAAACAGTCTCTAATTGAAAATAGAATCTTGTAATAACATATTGAAATTGCATTTGAATGTGATAAATAATTGGATAGATAAAGTCTACGTGGAAGTCGTAAGAAAACAAAATCTATTTGTAGATTAATTATTTCCGGTTAGGTTTGTTCAGATTTGATGCACGTCATTACAGGTCATTGTTCCTAGTAGTTTGAGAGACAACATTGAAGAACATGTTCAAAGATCCAAGAAACCTCAATCTCTACACAGAAAAAGCTTTTCTTCATTATATGATGACGTACTTTCTCTACTATGACATGATTATGTTTGAAATATTATGTGACTTTCCTCTTTGAAGAAATATGTCCATTATACTGCGTTATAGAAGTCTATTGCTCTTAGAGAATGTTTCATAGTCTCGTGTACATCTCCGTCGTACACGTGTTATAATCTTACCGGGCAATTGTAAATAACCGAATTATAACGGTCATTAGCGCGGGATGAATGATCTATTAAAAGTGAGTCAACGCAACTCAGGTGACGAATGTGAGAGAGAGAGAGAGAGAGAGAGAGAGAGAGAGAGAGAGAGAGAGAGAGAGAGAGAGAGAGAGAGAGAGAGAGATTGTAGATGCGTAAGAAACGATTAACCGGTGAAATTTTTAGTGAATTCTAGAGATCTCTCCGGCGAGAAGTATGGTGCAGTTTTGCCCTGAACTTGTTAAACTCGTGTGTGTTCTTTTCATTTGAATTCGTATCTCGATATTTCTCCGTCAAAGATAACTTGATCAATCAATCTTAGACCAAACAAATTGGTATCAACGCTCTTGGTTCAAAGCTAGGATAATCACGAGATGGTGATTAAGAAGCAGATCGAGTGAAGATGTCGGGATCTACGGTGTCTATCGAAAAGTTCGATGGAACCTGAGATTTTTTCCCTCTAGAAGAAACAGATGGAGGCGGACCTCAGTGTATTCAGATTGAAGGATGTTCTCACGAAGAAAGATCCAAGCAAGGTGTTGGATGAGACAGAGGATCAAGATCCTGGATCGAAGAAAAAGATTATCGAAGAAGAAATAAAGAGATTGGAGTGATGTGAAAATGAGATGAATACAATATTCCTCAATTTCGGAGATCAAATATTGCGAAAGATCAAGATATGTACTACATCAGCCGAAACCAGGAGTCTTCTGGAGAAACTGAACATGCCAAAGTCTTTACCGAATCGTGTTCATGCACAACTTCATCTATACAATTTCAAGATGCACGATAGTCAAACGATTTATGAGAATATTGACGACTTCTTGAATCTGATCGGGGATCTGAGTCATCTAAGCATCGAATTTTTCGAAGAGGTACAAGCGTTAATTCTCCTTAACTCTCTACCTACCATATTATGGATTAACGAAAACGTTAAAGTACAATAGAGAAGCAATCAAGTTGGATGATGTTGCTAGTTCTGTAAGATCTAAGGAGAAAGAATTTTAGAGTTTATTAGGAACTAAGATGATCTTTGAGGGACACTTTGTAAGAGGAATGTCAGAAAATTGTGAGTCTAGTCATAGTAAAGGAAAGCATAACCGGTCAAAGTCTAGATTAAGCGATTTCCTTGATTTGTGGTAAGGATATACATTTCAAGAAACAATTTTACAAGTGGCTAGAAAGGAATAAGGGAAGGTCTCAGATAACTCATATGGAAAATGTCATATGCAAGAACAAGGTGAATCATAATTAGCAAAGGATGATGCTCAAGACCTGGTTGGGTTGATTGCAATGGAAGATAACTTTTCACATGATGGAAAAAACTCTGAAGAATGGGCAATCTATGATGTTCATTCCACATAACACCAATGAGGGATATCTTCATAGAGTTTGAGGAACTATCAAGTGAAAAAGTAATAATGGAAAACAATACAAGTTTCGAGGTTAAGGGAATCGGTTCAATAAGGTTTCTGAATCATGATGGGTCAACTTTTGTTTTGAGCGAAGTAAGATATATGCCAGTATAGACAGAAGCTTGATATCACTAAGAACTCTAGAGAAGAAATGGTGCAAGTTCAAGGGATCTCAGGGTAATTTGAATATTTTAAAGGGATGCACAATCATAATGAAAGGTGCAAGGAAGGGTATTGAGACTCTCTACATACTTCAAGGGCCAGCTAAAGCCTCAGAGTCATGTGTTGCTACAACCAAGTCTCATAAGACAAGCACCACATGGAAAGCTTACACTAAGTTGTGGCGCAACCGTATGGGACATGTAGGACAAAGGATATTAATGTCCTAGTTAAAAAAGGTTTTCTAGAAGGAGAGAAAGTCGTTGAGATAAGGTTGTGAGGACTGCATCATTGGAAAGACACATAAGGTAAGATTCAATCAGGGTCAACATGTGACGAAGGAAAGGTTAGACTACATTCACTCAGAGTTATGGGGTTCATCAATTGTTCCCATGAGTTTGAGTAGATGTCATTATTACATTAAATTCACAAATGACTGGTTAAGAAAAATGTGGGTATATTTTTAAAAAACAAAGAATGAGGCAAATTTGGATAAAGATATAGAAGAATATTTGTATTTAATAATAGAAGATGGAGGCAAACCTGAGCCTCAATGTTTTCAAGAGGCTCTTATTGATCATGATAAATACAAGCGGATAGAGGATTCTGATGAGGAAATAGAGTTTTTGATGAAGAACAAGACATGGATTTTATTGGACATTGTCAAAGGTCATAAAACAATTGGCTGAAAATGGGTATTCAAAAGGAAAACATGGATTAATGGGGTTGAATAAGGCAAGACTGATAACCAAGGGATATTCTAAAAAAAAAGGTGTGGACTACCAAGAGATTTTTTCACCAATTTTCAAACATGTCTCTATCATACTTCTATTATCAGCAATAGCTTATTTTGATCTAGAGCTACAACAAATGGACGTCAAAACTCCATTTTTGCATGGCTATCTGGATGAAAAAATATATATGGATCAACTTAAAGGGTACATTGATGGAATCCATTTTCAAGTAAGAACTAAAAGGATAGTACAATGGACAAGGTGAAGATTTGAAGAAATATGTCAATTATAATGTATTATAGAGAATGTAGAGAATGTAGATCGCTCCGGTTATGACCACTGTAGCAGAGTGTGCGCCGTATATCCGAGGTTGGCTCGAGTGTGTGTGGACACAAGCACGCCTGCCGCGGTGTTTTGCGGTGTCACCGTCCCGTCTCCGGCGGGAGGTCGCAGTCTCGAATCTTGAGTTGTCAATTTCATTTCTATGGCGAGTGATCCCGATCGAGGATGAGATATGTTTCTGGGGGTAGTGGAATCAATCTCTGGAAACAATTTTAGGAAGTTTTTGGTTAGAGAAAAAGAAGGTTTTTGGGAGAAACGAAAGAAATAGAGAGAGAGAGGGGTAGTGAATATCTAAAAACGAGAATAATGGAGAGAGAGGGGTAGTGAATATCTAAAAGCGGTTTTCAAAAAAAGTTTATTGAAAACAGCAAAACTCCACCTATCACAATCTTTTCAAGTTAAAGGTTTTGCCTTGCACTGCACTACGAGACCCTCAACATTTCATACCATGTGGTTTCTTCAGATACCACACATAGTTTTCTTTTTTGTTATTATTAAAATTTCATATAAGGTTATCTCTTTGTTTGTATATAAAGCAAAACCTGATGAAATGAAGTAACACATAAAAAAAACATACACAACAAATTTTTTAAAGGTCTCGTTAGCATTTTGGATTTGCAAGGTACGTTTTATAGTGTAAGTTTTTTGTTCGCTTCGAAAGCATAACTACTTTTTTTTTTTGAACTAGATTTACACATACAAATATTGATACATCATATATGTTCTAATGTCTTAATTAACTAACGTCTGTATTCATACAAGACAAAAAAACATGTAGCATAATGGCTGATAATGTTAATATTGTACCCTAATCATCGTAGTTGTTCCTCTAATATTATTTATATTATTCATATTAGAATCTAGACATTTTGTAGGAAGTCAACAATGAATATATCAAAAAGAAAGTGCATAATTCACAAACGTTTAAAAACAATTATCTTTTAAAATAAAAAAATTTATTCAGACTTTTAATCTATTTTTGTTTCTTGTCATTTGATTTGTTTTAAGCAATAATAATCCGATTGTGGATATAAAATGAAAAATACATTTCTATAGAAATGTTAACGTTAGACAATATGTAAACCTAGAACTTATTTTCGATATTTGAAAGAGCACCATTTCAGACATATGGAGGAATATTTGGCGTAGATTACAACAAGATGATGCTGCTTGTCTTCGGTTACTACGAATGTCAATGCCATGCTTCAAAACGTTGTGTGATACACTACAAATAAATTATGGTCTACAACCAACATTAATTGTAAGCATCGAAAAAAGTGTTGCCATGTTTCTGCGGATATGCGGGCACAATGAAGTTCAAAGAGATGTTGGTTTGAGATTTGGCCGAAATCAGGAGACTGTTCAGAGAAAATTCATTGAAGTTCTTATGGCGACTAAAACTACTGGCATGTGACTATATTAGAACTCTAACAAGACAAGAGCTATACCGAATTCCTGAAAGACTTCAAGAAGATCGAACATATTATCCGTTTTTAGTGGATTCGTTGGAGCTATGGATGGGACTAATGTATGCGTAAAAGTGAAGCCTGAGTTACAAGGGATGTATTGGAATCGACACGATTATGCATCATTTAACATCATGGCAATATGTGATTTGAATATGTTATTCACATATATCTGGAATGGAGCTCCATGATCATGTCACGATACAGCTGTTCTGGCAATGTCCCAACAAAATGATTCTGAGTTTCCTTTGCCTCCACATGGATTAATGGGGTTGAATAAGGCAAGACTGATAACCAAGGGATATTCTCCAAAAAAAAGTGTGGACTACCAAGAGATTTTTTCACCAATTTTCAAACATATCTCTATCATACTTCTATTATCATCAATAGCTTATTTTGATCTAGAGCTACAACAAATGGACGTCAAAACTCCATTTCTGCATGGCTATCTGGATGAAAAAAAAATATGGATCAACTTAAAGGGTACATTGATGGAATCCATTTTCAAGTAAGAACTAAAAGGATAGTACAATGGACAAGGTGGAGATTTGAAGAAATATGTCCATCATAATGTATTATAGAAGTCTCTTGCTCTGAGAGAGTGTTTCATACTCGTGCAAATCTCTGTTGTACACATGTTATAATCTTACCGAGCAGTTGTAAATGACCGAGTTATAACAGTCATCAGCTCAGGTTGTCATATATGTTAGAGTGAGTCAACAAAAATCAGTTGACAAGTGAGAGAGAGGGATTGTAGACAAGCAAGAGACGATTATCCGGTGAAAGTTCTAGTGGATTCCAGACATTCCTCCGGCGAGAGGCATGGCGCAGTTTTGCCTCCAAACTCTAACTCGCGTGTGTTGTTTTCATTTGAATCGTATCTAAATATTTCTCCGTCAAAGATAACTCCATCAATCAATCTTAGATCTAACACAATTGATATGAACACAATGAATACAATTTTTGTGAATGGTTATCACAAATCAAGATGGTCTAAAATAATAGCAACTAAAGTGGATATAACAAAGGTTTTTGATCGATCTAATGAATGATAAGGGGTCTGAATATTGGCGTATACTACTGGATTTGAATGCTTGGGAAGAACTTCAAATAAGGTTGATGATACTTTAGCCAAGAAGCCAATTCCTAATATCTCAGACTTTTGCTTTCATGTTTATATTCTTATGATGATTTCAAATTGTATTCATCGTGACAATGTACTATCCAATTAAGTACTGCAATCAGAAGTTTTTTTAACTAATGATTTGATACCATTTTTGGAAAATTCTATTTAAATATCTAGAAAGTCTCTTTATTCCCGAAGTATATATTGGGTGACTGAGAGTATGAATTTACATCGCCAATTTTACAATCCGATACAATAATACAGTAAATGTTACTTTAAAGAAAATGAGGGTTAAAATAAGATAACCTATTTGTAATTGCTATATATTGTTTATCACTAATGTTAAACAAGGCGACATAGAAAAACATATTTCAATATCACCATAATTGTGAAAAGAGGAAGTTTATCCATCTTTGTTTTGCTGATTTGATATTTACGGATGGATCCATTGACTTGGTCTAAAATGTGCTTTAAGTACTCCACGAGTTTGCGCACATGTCTGGTATGGCCGGGGTCGACCCTGCTAAAGTCCATAAAATAAAGGTTTTAGGCGCCAACATTTATAATATGTTTAAGGGCATAACTTACAAAGAATTTTATTTGGTAAAGTGGTTGAGATATGATAGGGTCAGGTTTTAATCCTATATCGAACTGCAAGTACACAGTTCAGTGGTTGTAGTATATAGGTATCGAATCCACAGGGACTCTGGTATTCAATAGCTCAAGAACAGAAAATTAAACTAGGAAGAAAGCAATGTGATGAATTAAAAGCAATGCGAGAAAGTAAACAGAAAGCAGAGATTGTTGGTTGTGAAAGCAAGTTATTAAGCGCTAAGTCTAGGGCGTTCTCAGGAAATCAGACAAGCAGACAGTTCATTCAACAAGGATCTAATTAAGCACAGTTCTAGAACTCAAAACACAGATATAGAATTAACCAAATTCCTTTGCGATAATTCTCTAAGTCTAAGTGCAGCAAACCAAACTTCCGTTTGCGGGAACTAACAGATTAAACTAGCATTAATTCCAAGTTTGATATGTTCACAATTATCCTAAACCAAACTTCCGTTTGCGAGAAGTTTAATTTCTCAACCTAATTAGTTCAGATTCCTAAACCACACATCCGTCTCGTATTTAGCAACCTAAGTGTTGGAATTGTGTCCAGTAATCTCGGTACTGTCTCTAGAAAGTAAGAGTATGTCAATGATCAGACATAAGTCATATAATACTGGGGGTCATGATGGCTTGCTAGAGTCCGCTCATGATCTATAAGTCTTGGACTTATTGCCTTTATTGTATGATCCCATATGGGTCACACGCCTAAGCTAACAGGAAAATGTGTAGGAACGGTGTAGCAGAAGTACGGTAAAAGTGCTAGGCATTTACTGTACTTAGAGAGAATAATTGGGTTTGGCCACTGTGTGTCGATCGATACACAAGGAGTATCGATCGACACAGTGCGCGAACGCCTCGGAGATAATTGGCCTTTGGGCCAAATGGCCCAAAACGAACTGAACGAGTTATATAAACTTAAGACGAGTTCAGGTCGAATAGTAGCCCTAGCCGCGAGCCTCCTCTCTCTCTCTGCGCCGATTTCCTCCTGGTCTAGCAGCCTCTTCCTGCTCGGTGTGCGTGTGTGAACCTCTGGAGGAGTTATCTCTCGGTGGCTCTCTGATCTCTGACATACCATCCCTTTCCGCTGCAATTAACAGGTATAAGGTGAGATCATCAATTGTTTCTATTCGAGAAGAACCTAGATCAGCATGTTTAGGATGATCTGAATCTGGAATTGAATCAGGATCAACTAAACAATCCTTCAGTGGTATCAGAGCTATTGGTTCTGGTTTTTCTTGTTTAGATTCAAGTTTAGGATTGTTTTTCTTGTTTAAAAGTGTTTTGAATCAACTACTGATAAGATAAATCGCTTAAGTAACAAGAATTGAAACCTAAACATATGAAAAAAATCGCATGATCAAGCTATAATGATTTGATATGCGATCGAATCCGAGAGAATGAGAATCGGCCAGAATCGCATGGATCGATCGATACGATCGCATGGATCGGTCGATACAATAGGAGATCGCATGGATCGATCGATACGATCGCATGGATCGGTCGATACAGACTCTCGGCAAAACCTGTAAACGCGTGAAAGCATCGATCGATGCAGGATCGATGCAGGTTCGATATTGGTGCATCGACCGATGCGGTTGGTGCACATCGATCGACACGGTTAGGGTTTTGGCTCGGTTCAGTGCATGCGTGAGAGCATCGATCGATACAGGATCGATGCACGATCGATGCAGGATCGATGCTGAGAGCATCGACCGATGTGGTTGATGGATCGATCGACACGGTTGGTTCATCGATCGACATGGTTGGTTTAAGGCTCGGTTTAATTTTGATTAAAATTAATTCGTCCTGGTTTAATAAACAGATTTAATAATTTTATTAAGTCTGGTTAAACCGGGACAAGAAATCCAATGTCGAAAGAATTATTGGATTTAGTGCCTAAACCAGGATTTTCTAATTTGATTTGGTTGGACCAAATAAATTGAGAAAATCCGGTTTAGTAAATAACCGGTTGACAATTGTGGTCATCGTAGTAATTAAAATTTGGTTAGACCAATTTTAATGAACCAGACCGGTTATGTCATTTAATTGGACAATTGGGTCATGTCTTGGACATGGACCAATTCTTGGGCCTCGGGCCAAGAAGTTAAAACAATTGGGCCAATTATTTGAGTCTTTCTTCAGATTAATTTAAAATTTATTTTATAAGAATATAAATCGATTTTAAATTAAAGTTTCCGATATTTTGAAATTAGAAAGTTTCTTAATTTATAGAAGTTTCTAGATTTGCATGATTCGGATTTTAAGAAATTTCTAAAGTTAGAAAGTTTCCGTTTTTAGAAAGTTTCCAATTTTAGAAAGTTCCCAAAAATAGTAGGTTTCCAAAAATGGAAAGTTTCCTGAAATAGTAATCTTCTATTTTGGGAATGAATTTTTTAAATAAACCTACGAACCTCAAATAATATCAAGCGTTGGATGTCTTGTCCATTCTATGTCAGCTGTCGAAGCCCATTCAATTGTATTCATGGCCTTACAGTGTGAGGGTGTCTGCTTTTGCGTGGATAAGACGGTTTGTGATTCATAAATGTCATTGGGAGTCCCAGACATTAATGATTACATGACTGTATAGTCTGGTTTTCTTGACTGGGCCATCGGGAGTCCCGGGCCTTGAGACATCAGAGTGGATTGGGCCTCGGGCCCAGATTCACAACCAAGAGTTATATCACAGATATAATTAGCCGATATAGGGCTTACCGATATAAGCTAAGGTTTGGTGACGGCCAGTGGCCCACTTTAATCTTAGTTATATGTGGATCTTGGAATCATTATATTCTATTGAGGGTAACTTATGTTATTGAATATAATGCGTGATTAATCATATTAAGTATAATACAAGATTAATCATATTGAACATATTAACTAAAATCCTTTTATCTTAATTTTCAGTTATGACTAGCACAAACAATCAAAACACTTTCTCGATCCGGTCTGTCCTTAAGATGGACAAGCTGAACGGATCAAATTTCTTGACTTGGTCGCGGAACCTGAGGCTAGTCCTCAGACAGGAGAGAAAGGACTATGTCCTTGAGAGAGCTCTCCCCGTGAGGATCGGGTCCAATGCTTCTCATGCAGTATATGATGCTTGGAATAAGCATTATAATGATGCGGTAGATGTGCGTGGTCTGATATTGGCTACCATGGACTCAGACTTGCAGAAGCAATATGAGAACATGGAGTCGCCAATAGAGATGATCAGCAGCCTGAAATTGAAATTTCAGGTGCAGATAAGAGTGGAGAGATACCGGTTGGTTAAGTCTCTCACTAGCTGCAAGCTGCCAAATGATCATCCAGTGAGTCCTCATGTCAGTAAAATGATGGGTTACATTGATAACCTGAGGAAACTGGATTATCCAGTTAGCCAAGAATTGGCAACTGAAATCATTCTACAGTCACTGCCGTCAAGCTATGATAAGTTCAGAAGGAACTATATCAAGAAAGGCTTAACGAAGACGCTGACTGAACTGCATCATATGCTCAAGACAGTTGAGCCAAACATGAAGAGGACCCTGAATAATCTCATGAATGAGAAGGGTAGGTTTACTAAACCTAAAGCTGACAAGGGTGAAGGCAAAGTTGTCCAGATTTTGAATCATGGCAAGCGTGTGTCTTCTGAGCCCGAGTCAGATACCTCTTGCGTTGGTAAGTGCTGCTACTGTAAGGAGACAGGGCATTGGAAGAGAAATTGCATTAAATTCATGGAAGATGATGAGGAATTGAAGTTGATGTATGAGACTACTTCCTCAGGTATTCATGTTATTACTTCAAGTTCTACCTTAAAGGTATTGAATACTGGTTGTGGCACTGATATTTGTGATAATATGCAGAGCCTAAGCAACAGTAGAACGTCCTTAAAGGTATTGGATACTGGTTGTGGCACTGATATTTGTGATAATATGCAGAGCCTAAACAACAGTAGAACGTTGAAGGAAGGGCAAGTGAAACTACATGTCTGGAAGGAGCTTGGGATGCTGCCTCAGCCGTAGGGTTTTCACTTATAGATCCCTTTTAGGCTTGGTTTTGTATTAAGTAATTGCTACAATGTACCTGCTTTAAGCAGAATTGTCTTTCATTTTCTTGTAAGAATTTGAATGTTTTTCATTTTGATAAAAGACAAGTTTTGTTCTTTTGATCTTAATGAAATATTAGTTGTAGCACCCTATTCATGGAATGGGTTTTATATCTTAAACCAAAGAGTGCCTAAATGTAACATAAATACCGAATTGGTTTAAATCTAATGAATTAAACCTGATTTTTCTTGGCATAAAAGTCTTGGTCACATAGAGTAAGTCGGATTCGGAAATCCCATAGTTATGGACTGTTGGGCTCATTTGATAAGATATCTTATGAGACTTGAATTCTGTTTACTGGACCAAAAAGAAAAAGGGCCTATCTTAGCCGAGCTAGAGAAAGGCCCAAAGGCTTATTGGACCTGGAACATACTGATGTATGTGGCCCAATGAGCAGTAATGCCAGAGAAAATTTCCTGTACTTCATTGTCTCTACTGATTACTTCAGTGAGTGTGACTGTGTTCATTTGATGAGACACAAGTCGGAATTCTTTGACATGGTCGAAAGAGTTCCAGAATGAAGTATAGGATCTGAATGACAAAAGTATTAAGACTCTGGATTAAATCACGAGTGAGAATACTTAAGTCATTGATTGTGTGATCATCTTAATGAGTGTGAAATCGTTTCACAGCTCATTTCTCCTGAAAACCTGAAGGTGTTTCTGTGAGAAAGAATCAGATCTTATTAGAAATGATTAAAGATGAGTCACACGAATCTTCCATGATATTATTTAAGAATAACGCTCTAAAATATCTAAGTTTACGCTGAAATAGTTCCACAAATATCAGTTGAAAGACACCACGTTAATGTGGATTGGAATCGATCCAAATTTGTCTTTACTGAGTATTTGTAGTTGTGCTACTTCGCTGGTTGTCCTAGAGAAACTAAGGCTTGTTACTTTTACGTCCAATCTGTTTTCTAAGAAGGGAAGTTATTTTCCAAGAAGAACAGTGGGAGTAAAAGTATAACTCGAAGTTTTCTTAGGGAAACCAAGGCTCGGTACTTTTACGACCATTCTGTTTTCTAAGAAGGGAAATTACTTTCCAAGAAGAACAGTGGGAGTAAAAAGTACTTTTACGACCATTCTGTTTTCTAAGAAGGGAAGTTACTTTCCAAGAAGAACAGTGGGAGTAAAAGTACAACTCGAAGAAATTCGAGAAATACAGGAGGCTGCTTAACTTATTGAGGGAGAGCAGCGGAAGGATTTACAGATTTCTGTAGAATCTACACCTGTGGAGCCTGAAGTTCGCAGATATGAAAGAATCAGTCACTAATCCGAGAGTGAATTCTCGTCATTAGTTCAGCCTGATGATCATTGAATGTTCGCATGATCTGATGATCATTGAAAGCGACGAATCTGCGAAATCCTAGGAAGCGAAAGTGAGCCCAGACTCCGAAGAATTACATTTTGTGTAAGTTGGCTTCATCGATCCATTCATGGATGGAAGCAAACATATCGGAGTTGGAATCTTCGTTCTGTTGAAGTAGTCAAGGTTTTGACTTGAACAGGAACGAAGCGGAACTGTGTGTTTACTAATAGATTAGTGGGAGCGATATTGCATTTCTCAAAGTGTATGTCGATGACATACTGATTCTCGGATATAACGTCCCAACGCTGTAGTCGGTAAAGGACTAGCTTGGGAGTTGGTTTAATGATTGACATGGGTAAAGCCACGTAGTTCTTGGATTTTGGATCTAAAGATAGAGATCCAAAAGAGCTGGTAGGACAAAGTCAGGATTCTTAAATTGACAAAGTCCTACACGTTTTGAGCAATCCAAGAAGGGTTTTATGCCAATGTCACATGGCATTAAGTTAAGCAAGATACAGTATCCTACGATAACTGCTGAGCTTAAATGCATGGATAAGATTCCATATGAGTCGGCAATTGGATCTATCATGTATGCCATGAAACGTACTTGTTTGATGTTGCTTTAATGTTAAGCAAGACAAGTAAAGACCAGTCAAATCCAGCAAAGAAACACTGGATTGCCGTAAAAGAATATCCTAAGTATTTGAGGAATACTAAGGATAAATTCTTGAGTTACGGAGAAAGTAAGGTGCTACGAGTCGGTAGAGTCTGAAAGGCAAGTTTCCAATAGACAAAGATGATTTCCGATCACAGTCCGGTTATATCTTGTGTCTATCTGGCGGTGCAAGGCACTGTTGCTGACTCCATGACTTAAGCTGAACATTTCGCAACTTGGGAAGTGGCGAAAGAGGTTGTTTGGAAAGAAGAGTTCGTCACTGAACTTGATGTGATTTCCAGCATAGATGAGACTAGCTGCACATCAGATGTCCAAACACCTTGAGGATAGGTATAACCTATTCCGTGAGATAAATGACAGAGATGTTAAGTAGATCAGCAAGTTTCAACGAATGAGAACGTTGCTAATCTATTAACGAAGCCACTCCTTAGGCCTAAGCACGAGTCGCGGACTGTTGCTGTAGGATAAGTGAAATTAAGATAAAGTCTCAATTTCAGTGGGAGTTATTAAAGGGCTTTATTTAGTTATTGGATATGTTCTTGAAATAACATTTAAGATGTTTAATGAAATTATTATTTCAAGATTATTTTAACTGTGATGAAATAATCGTTCCAAAGTGATATAAACCATTTTATAGGTCATCGAAGTAAATGACTTGATCTTGAGTCATCGAAGTCATTTAGCTTGATCATGAGACCCTATATTTGATAAATGTTTTATATCATCCTGTCCCTAGTCGAAGGTTGTTGAAATTGGAACACCAACAACCGTGTGAGACTGGATTGGTACGTGACTTATGACAAAGTCTCAGTGTGTCATAGATGCGCGGCATCAAAGTCAGTACATAGGTGTATGTTTGGGAACATACGACCGGACAAGACCCGCTTATAAGAACTCTTCAGGATATTTATATCTGTGTCATAAGAGATTCTTACTACGACTATAGAGTATAGTCCTTAGACCTGAGTTCGCATGCATGTGACTGCACATGGACTGATGCACTTTGATCATTGTCTAACGCTGTCGTTCTGCGATAGTTATAAGGACCTTGTTTGGGTGTATTATGAAATGAGTAGTTTACAGTGATGGAACAAGACGGGATTTGTCCCTCCAATATAAATGGAGTGAATATCTCTAGGCCAATCGGAGATTTGAATACTGGAAAATTCATGGCCATGCTCAAACGGACTGTCCCGAGTCGTTTGGATTGTCAGTATCAAATCAGAGTCCGATGAACAAGATTAGGCTTTATAAGGATGACACCAATCTTGCCTTATGACTAATCGAGATATTGTGACAAAAGGATTATGAATACAGAGATTCCAGTACAAGTGGGAGATTGTTGGAATTGTGTCCAGTAATCTCGGTACTGTCTCTAGAAAGTAAGAGTATGTCAATGATCAGACATAAGTCATATAATACTGGGGGTCATGATGGCTTGCTAGAGTCCGCTCATGATCTATAAGTCTTGGACTTATTGCCTTTATTGTATGATCCCATATGGGTCACACGCCTAAGCTAACAGGAAAATGTGTAGGAACGGTGTAGCAGAAGTACGGTAAAAGTGCTAGGCATTTACTGTACTTAGAGAGAATAATTGGGTTTGGCCACTGTGTGTCGATCGATACACAAGGAGTATCGATCGACACAGTGCGCGAACGCCTCGGAGATAATTGGCCTTTGGGCCAAATGGCCCAAAACGAACTGAACGAGTTATATAAACTTAAGACGAGTTCAGGTCGAATAGTAGCCCTAGCCGCGAGCCTCCTCTCTCTCTCTGCGCCGATTTCCTCCTGGTCTAGCAACCTCTTCCTGCTCGGTGTGCGTGTGTGAACCTCTGGAGGAGTTATCTCTCGGTGGCTCTCTGATCTCTGACATACCATCCCTTTCCGCTGCAATTAACAGGTATAAGGTGAGATCATCAATTGTTTCTATTCGAGAAGAACCTAGATCAGCATGTTTAGGATGATCTGAATCTGGAATTGAATCAGGATCAACTAAACAATCCTTCACTAAGATCTAGATTCTAATTGATCAGGTTAGAAATAGCTTTAAGCACAATTAGATTGAAGAACATATATAGTTATGAATCCTTAACTGAATTAAACAAGTCTAGCAAGTCATGAAATCCTATGTGAGAAACCCTAAACCTAACAAGGAATCTACTCAGACATAGATAATGAAAACATAATCATATGAAGAATAAATTGCATAAAAGAAAGTAAAGAATTAAAGGGGTTCGAAATCTTCTCCAAATACAGATGAAGTAAAGGTTCAGATCAGCCCCAAAAGCTCTAAAAATCCTCTGCTCTTAATTATGAAAGCGTATCTAATTAAAATACCAAAAACTTAATTATATAGGTCTAATCTCGGCCAGGGGCTTCTTTGTAAATATCATGAACTTCTGGATCAGAGTGCAATATCTTGACTCTTCATAAACCGCCGAGTTTCGGCCCATCTCGCTGGTGCAACGATCGGTGCTAGTGTGCAACGATCGACGCATATCTCTGTTTCGGCCAGTGAACTCTATCTCTCGGCCAAACACTCCAAAAATCTCCAAAAAGTGCCATAATCACCAAATATGCTCCAAACCTGATTATACCTGTAAAAGACTCTAAAAGAACACAAAAAGACACTAAAACACACTTATATCATGGTCTAAAACTAGTAAAAACCATGATATATCAATTCCCCCACACTTAGCCTTTGCTTGCCCTCAAGCAAAACAGAGAACTAAAGCTTGGTGAAGAGGTTTGAAAACTCTTCAGAAACTCATTTCATCCTAGAAGCTACAATACTCAGATTCCCCTTAGTAAACCACTGAAAGAATCAATCACAGGATATCAAGACCAACATGTACTTCCCCCACAATTAGCAACTGTCCTAAGTAAACTCCACAATCACATTCAAGCATTCAAATTCTCCCTACTGACTTCTGCAAGTATTTAAGTGCGGTCTCACCTAAGGAGTATCGATCAAAGGGCACATGGATTCTTACCTTATCAGCTCTAGACCACCATACTATCTTTATCTAGTCCCTTTCTTCTCTTTCCCTTCCTTAACAACTGATCTTTCCCACTTTGGGTATCATTTTATTTTTCTTATCAGTGTTCTTCCCGTTATGGGGTGTACTTTGGACACATTCTATGGATGTATAAGAGATAATAGTGTTTGCTACTATTCTCATGACCACTTCGGAGTTACTAACTCATCCTCAGTTTATACTTTTTTTTTTTTTTTACTTTATAGAAGGGGAGAAGGGAACTAAATAGGATAGGTTGACAGGCTGTGTCAGAACTAACAAGGGAATCCAACACAAAGTATACCAAGCCCTTAGGTGAGAAATCTAAGTCAGTATTAAATTGAAGTCAGTAAAAGGATCCTCTGATACCTGAAGTGACATGGGTGTTCCCAGTAGGTTGATCTGTGTCTGGGTTTTCTAATAGTCAGAGATAGATCCTGCAACTTCATCCCAATGGTTACTTAAGTTCCTGCAAGTCTTGTAAATCTTCTCAAAAAATCATAGTTTCTTACTTAAACAATTTTGACTCAATAAAACAAAATTTTTGAAAAATGGACTGACTCTTAAGAAAACAGAAAGATAAGCGTCAGTAGCACCTCCCCCACACTTAAGACACACTGTCCCCAGTAGTGTCAAGCGAAGGATCGGTAAAAAGAAATAAAAATTGTTAAAGTTTTGTTGAGTTCTGTCGGGTTACCTCTGTCGCTCAGGCATCGATCGTTGCACTAAGTGCATCGACCGTTGCTAGGCGATTTTCGTGTATGGTCGATCGTTGCTCAGGACCGCAACGATCGCTGCAATGCGATTCCAATCGTGTTGTGACGATCGACACAGAAATGCGTCGATCGACGCACTGCGAATTTATCCGAGACCTGCAATCATAAACTCACCAAGAACAAAAACAAACGTAAAATCCTTACAAAACACCAAAAATTAAGTAGAAAAACACCAGTACCTAATGGTGGGTTGCCTCCCACCCAACGCTTGTTTAAGGTCAATAGCTTGACCGGACGAACAAGATTTTTCAGGTAGAGGGTGCATCATCCAGAGGCAGAATCTGACCTCTTGGAATCTCGTCCTTAGCCCAATAATGTTTTACCCTCTGTCCATTTACAGTGAATTCATTAACTTCCTTGCCGACTAGAACGACAACTCCATATGGACGCACTTCTTTGATCGTGTAGGGACCGGACCATCTTGATTTCAGCTTACCTGGAAACAAATGAAAACGAGAATTATATAAAAGTACCTGATCATTAGGCTCAAACCGTTTAGAAACAATCTTCTTGTCATGATAAGCCTTAGTCCTCTCCTTGTACAACTTTGAGTTCTCATAGGAAAAATGTCTAATCTCATCCAACTCATTAAGCTGTATCAATCTCCTTTCTGCAGCGGATTTAAGGTCAAAGTTCATTTGCTTTACAGCCCACGCTGCTTTGTGCTCAAGTTCCACTGGCAGATGACATGCTTTTCCATACAGCAAATGAAATGGAGTAGTCCCTAATGGTGTCTTAAATGCAGTCCTGTAGGCCCACAAAGCATCATCAAGCTTAGCTGCCCAATCTTTTCTTGTCTTTCCAACTATCTTCTCTAAGATTTCCTTGATATGTCTGTTAGAAACCTCGACTTGTCCACTAGTCTGAGGGTGATAAGGAGTAGCAACTCGGTGATGAACTCCATGCTTCCTCAAGAGCTTCTCGAAGACCTTATTAATAAAGTGAGATCCTCCATCACTAATCACTATCCGAGGTACTCCAAATCTAGGAAATATGATTGACTTAAACAGCTTAATGACTACTGAAGAATCATTGGTTGGACTAGCTATTGCTTCTACCCACTTAGACACATAATCCACAGCAACCAGGATGAATTTATTCCCATAAGATGAGGGAAAAGGACCCATAAAGTCTATGCCCCAGCAATCAAAAACCTCAACCTCAAGAATGAAATTCTGAGGCATCTCATGCTTCCTACTGATTTTCCCTCTCCTCTGACAGGCATCACAATGAGAAATGAAGGAGTGAGTATCTGCAAACATTGTAGGCCACCAGAAACCTGAAGGAATTTCTAGCAGATTCCTAATCCAATTAGGCAATCCTAGTCTGAATTCCGAGCCTAGAATCTACGGGTTCATGTAATTGAATCTATCAGATCTGAAGATTACCTGGTGATTAGCAGCAGAAGTCTTAGCAAGTAATCGAGATCTAGAGCGCCTCAAGTGCTGCGCCTCTACTGGTATCCACACGCACACAGAACTGGACAGCAGGGATGCTAGTGCCTATCAGAGATCTGATCTCTAGAGAGGTTTCTTTTCTGTTTCTGGTGGCTATCAATTAGGTTCGAATCGAGTTTAGGTCGACCATATATCTTATATATGTTGACTTAAACCGCAACGGGATTAACTAATGATTAAACCAATTTAATCTGCTAATCCGCGAGTTGTGTCGACCGACACACTCTTTGTGTCGATCGACACAGTCGATCCGTGTCGACCGATACACATAGTGCGTCGACCGACACTGCCCAGAAAAGATGACATCGAATGCATATCAAATATGCATTCATCCGATCATTACATTAATGATCAACCTCACATTCAATGTCCAGTTTGCTTAGGTGTGTGACCCTGTAGGATCATATAACACTAGCAATGAGTTCTAAACTCATTGATCATAAGTGGCTTCTAGCAAAGCATTACGAGTACCTAGTGTCATATGATTGTCTCATCTCGACAACACGACTTTCTCTCAGAGTAAGTACAAATAGATTTCAGGACATTCCCAACAAAACCTGCTTGCAAAACCTTAGACACAGTCTTAAAAGTAGCAAAATGTCCTGCATAATCTGATCCATGGCAGTGGAATAGGATATCTGGAACCTCTGATTCAGCAACACATCTTCTGTAAAGGCCATCTGAACAGTGCTTATAGATGTAAGGTTCATCCCAATAGTATCGCCTAAGCTCTCTGAAGAACCTCTTCTTCTCATACCCTTTCAGATCATCTGGTTCAGTCTCTGCAGCCAGGTAGTTGGCTATATCGGCATACCATGGTCGATCAGTTGTTGTGACAACATCAATCTCAAACTTGTAGCCTCCAATCTGAATTGTAAAAGTCTCTGGATCTGTATCCGCACTGCAACGATCATCGCAGAGGAGCGCATCGATCGTCGCTGTCCCGATAGGTACATCGATCGACGCCGAGATGGCATCGATCGACGCAATGCGATTAATCCGACAGTTTTGCAGGTTTCTGTCCAAATCTGTGTGAAACATTGTCCCAACCATATTGACGTTCTCTTCAGGCAAATAGTCATTAATTGGCACGTCTTCCTCAACCAGCATCCTTGAAAGATGGTCAGCAACTCCATTTTCAACCCCTTTCTTGTCCTTCACTTCAATGTCAAACTCTTGAAGCAACAAAATCCATCTCAACAATCTTGGCTTAGCATCTTTCTTCTGCATCATATACTTCAGGGCTGAATGATCAGTGTGTACAATCACCTTTGAGCCAACAAGATAAGGGCGAAATTTCTCAAATGCAAAGACAACTGCCAACAACTCCTTCTCCGTAGTGGCATAGTTTCTTTGTGCATCATCCAGTGTCCTACTGGCATAATAGAATTTCTAGCAGATTCCTAATCCAATTAGGCAATCCTAGTCTGAATTCCGAGCCTAGGATCTACAGGTTCATGTAATTGAATCTATCAGATCTGAAGATTACCTGGTGATTAGCAGCGGAAGTCTTAGCAAGTAATCGAGATCTAGAGCGCCTCAAGTGCTGCGCCTCTACTGGTATCCACACGCACACAGAACTGGACAGCAGGGATGCTAGTGCCTATCAGAGATCTGATCTCCAAAGAGGTCTCTTTTCTGTTTCTGGTGGCTATCAATTAGGTTAGCTCCGAGTTTAGGTCGACCATATATCTTATATATGTCGACTTAAACCGCAACGGGATTAACTAATAATTAAACCGATTTAATCTGCTAATCCGCGAGTTGTGTCGACCGACACGCTCTTTGTGTCGATCGACACTGCCCAGAAAAGATGACATCGAATGCATATCAAATATGCATTCATCCGATCATTACACTAATGATCAACCTCACATTCAATGTCCAGTTTGCTTAGGTGTGTCACCCTGTAGGATCATATAACACTAGCAATGAGTTCTAAACTCATTGATCATAAGTGGCTTCTAGCAAAGCATTACGAGTACCTAGTGTCATATGATTGTCTCATCTCGACAACACGACTTTCTCTCAGAGTAAGTACAAATAGATTTCAGGACATTCCCAACAATCTCCCACTTGTACTGGAATCATCTATTCCTATAATCCCTTCGTCACTATATCTCGACCCGGCATAAGGCAAGATCCGTGTCATCCTTATTAAGCCAAAATCATGTTCATCGAATTTCGATTCATACTGACAAGCCAAACGACTGACAATCACCTCGTTTGAGTGTGGCCACACATTTTCTCAGTATCAAATCTTCGATGGGCCCTGAGATATTTATCTCCTGTTATATAGGAGGGACAATTCCCATCTTGTTCCATCCCTGTTCCTTCACACGCTTCATGATACGCCCAATCAATGTCTTTATGATCACCAGTTACGGCTGACGTTTGACAAGGTCAAAGCGGACCAATTCACATGTAAGAAATCATGATGAACTCAGGTCTAAGGACAATACTTTATAGTCGTAATGAAAACTCTCATGACACTTATATAACTATCCCGTAGAGTTCTCATCAGTGGGTCATGTCCGATCATGTGTTCTCTAACACATACCTATGTGATTGACTTTAATACTCTTATTAATGACTCCATGAAACTTAGTCATCAGTCACCTCACATACTAGTCTCACGTGGTTGTTAATGTCCCATTTTAACAACCTTGACCAGGGACTACCATAATTTATGTCATTTATTATCTATAGGGTTTCATGATCAAGTCACATACTTGATGACCTATAAAAATGTCATAAATTACTTTGAGACTATTATTTAATAACCATTATTAAATAATACAGATGTCAGATTTCAATAACATAATCATATTATGTTTATACGAACATCATATCATAACTAAAATTAATAACATTTACTCCCATTAAAATTAAGATCACATCTTAAGACATCTAATGCCTTTAGCAGTAGCCTAACCCTCATTCGCCCTAGCTCAGCGTGTGTCGAAGGACACTGCGTCTTGCTAAGAGTAATACCAAGTGTCATTTTCACAAAGTCCTTCTTGGAATCATGCATACTGGATCTGTGTAAGAACTTATCACATAAGTATCTTGACACAATCCAATTAGCTTGTCTAATCTATCTCCATAGATTCTTATTCCAAGAATGTATATGGTTTCTCCCATATTTCTCATCGAAAAACAACTTTCGAGTCAAGTCTTAACAGACTTATACAATGGAACTTCATTTCCGAGAAGTAGTATGTTATCAACATACAATACTAGAAATGCAATTGCGCTCCCACTAGTCCTCTTGTAAACATTCGGTTCCTCTTCATTTCTGATAAAATCAAACCTTTTGATTACTTTATCAAAACGAAGATTCCAACTCCGAGATGCTTGGTTCTTTCCATAAATGGATCGATGAAGCTTGCATATCTTCCTAGCTTCATTAGGATCAATGAAAACTTCAGATTATGTCAGGTACACATTCTTTTCTAGAATTCCATTAAGGAAAACTGTTTTCACATCCATCTGCCAGATCCCATAACCATTATGAGTGGCGGTTGCTAGGAGAATCCGAATGGGTATAAGCACGGTGTCTGGGATTAGGTTTCTTCACAGTCAATACCATGAATTTACTTGAAACCTTTTCCACCAATCCAGCTTTGGACATCGCCATTCCGGATTCAGCGGCTTTTAGCCACTTTCGGAGTCAAGGCCCATCATTGCTTCTTCAAATTTCGCAGGCCCGTCACTTTCAATGATCAGTAGATCACGGCAATTGGTTACGAGAAATCCCCATTTCTCGGGTTCGTGACGGATCCTATTGGATCTACGAGCTTCAGTCTTGTGTTAAAAGTCACGCACATATCTCATATGTAGACTTTTACCACGATCTAATTAACCAAGATTTAAACCGTAGTTAATTAAATCATAAACCAAAATATTTTGGTTCGCGACCTGTGTCGATCGATGCAACTTTTGCGTCGATCGACACTTCTATAGAAACTCGCCTTTTCAATGTATATCGAATATACATTCACCAAGTCCTTTATAAACTTTAGGCACCACAGGTGCAGGTTCTACAACTCTTTGTAGATCCAACTGCTGCTCTTCCTGTGTTTTTTCGAATTTCTTCGAGTTGCACTTTTACTCCCACTGTTCTTCTTGGAAAGAAAGTCTTTCTCAAGGAAACATAGTTCCGAGCAACAAACAATTTGTTCTCGAACTGGTTGTAAAAGCAACATGCCTTGGTTTTGTTAGGACAACCATTGAAGTAGCACTTATCAGATTTGGGTGTGAGCTTATCAGAGATTAAACGTTTTATATAAGCCTCACAACTCCAAATCTCCATGATGGATAAATCAGAAACATTTACATTCCACATCTCATGTGGTATCTCTGTAACTGATTTTGATGGAACACTATTTAATGTAAACTTAGACATTTCTAGAGTGTATTCTTAGAAGGATATTGGAAGATCTAAGTGACTCATCATTGATCGAACCATATCTAATAAAGTCCGATTCAGGAGGAGTGACTTGTGAAACACTTTCACAATCTCTCAGATGATCACTACATTCTTGACTTAAGTATACACCTCCATGATCTCATCGTAGAGCTTTAATACTTTTGCCAAATTGATTCTGTACTTCATTCTAGAATTCTTTGAACTTTTCAAAAGATTCTGACTTATGTCTCATTAATGAGATATAACTATACTTACTGAAAATATCAGTAAAGGTAATGAAGTACTGAAAATTTCTTCTAGCATTAATGCTCATCGGCCTATATACATCCGTATGTATAAAGCCCAATAAGCCTCTGGCCCTTTCATTTTGTTCGTTTGCGACGTGTGTCGACCGACACATCGTTTGTGTCGATCGACACTACCCTTTTCGAAAGGGGCCTTTGTCATTTTACCCAATAAACAAGATTCATTTTACCCATTATGATTCATAATCAGATGAGCCCAAAAGTCCATCACTATGGAGCTTCTGAATCTGTATCTCATTTATGTGGCCCAAAACGACAATGCTAGAGAGAAGTTTGATTTGTATCATTTGACTTGAATCTCTTGGTATTAATGTTATATTTATGCACATTCTGGTTTAGAACATAAAGTCCATTCTCTAATGGATTGCTACTATAAAATATATCACTGTAATCAAATGAATAACACTTATTCTTAATTTGAAAACTGATATCCTTTCATATCCAAACAAGGATTAGAAATAATCTTTCTGCTCATAGCAGATACATAGTAGCAGTTTTAAGTTCAAAACATGCCATAAAAGGAAAAACAAATGAAATACTCCTACGGTTAATGCAGCAACTCATGCTTCATTTCCACGCGTAGATCCACTTGTCCTTTCTCCATAATCCTACTTTTGCTCAGGCCCTGCATATTTTCACAAAATATGAGTACCACAGCTGGTATCAAATACCCAATAAGTAGGACTGTAAGAAGTAACATTTACTTCTATAACATAATACCTGAAGAAGAATTCTCGTACGTCTTCTTCAGCTTCTCATAATCTTCCAAGAATTTATTGCAGTTTCTTTTCAAATGCCCATAACCATTACAATAACGGCACTTAACATCTTCAGAAGGACTGGTTTTAACCTTAAGAGCATGGCCAGACTCGCTTAGATTCACAATCGAGCTCGTCTTTTCATCACCTTTGTTCTTACCAAGTTTCTTAAACTTTTTACCCTTTTGTACCATAAGGACATCCGGGGTGTCCTTCTTGATGTTAGGTTCAGCAGTCTTAAGCATCCCATGCAATTCAGTCAACGTCTTCGTCAAGTTGTTCATGTTATAGTTCATAACAAATTGATCATAGCTTGACGGCAGTGACTGCAGGATGATGTCAGTAGCCAACTCTTGGCTAATGGGACAATCCAGGTTCCCCAGGTTATCAATATAACCCATCATCTTAATGACATGAGGACTGACTGGTTCGCCCATTGGTAGCTTGCACTCAATCAGAGACCTAACCGTCTGGTATCTCTGAGTTCGTGCCTGCTCCTGAAACATACTTTTTAGGCCAGTGATCATCTCTTTTGGCGACTCCACGTACTCATATTGCTTCTGCAATTCCGAGTTCATGGTAGCCAACATGAGACAACTCACATCCACCGCATCATTAGAATGCTTATCCCAAGCATCCTTATCTGACTGCCAGGCATTGGCTCGGTACTTCTTGGGGAGAACTTTCTCAAGGACATAGTCCTTTTTCTCCTGTTTGAGAACAATTCTCAAGTTCCGATACCATTCAAGAAAGTTGGATCCATTTAACTTGTCCTTCTCAAGGACGGATCGCAGGGAGAAATTGTTACGATGGTTTGTGCTAGACATAGATGAAAAACAAGGGAGGTTTAGTTATGATGTTCAAGAAATGAGAAGTCTTAACAATTAAGAAAACTCACATTATATTCAAACAATGTTTCCTCAAATGAATATAATGATCCAAGACCCATACTTCACTAAACTTGAGTGAGCCACTGGCTATCACCCAACTTTAGCTATCTAGGTAAGCAACGACCTTGCTAGTTATATCCAATATAACTCTTGGTTGTGGATCGACATCTTATGTCCAATCCACCTGATGTCTCTGAGCCCAAAACGATTTTGATGGTCCAGTCAAGTAAACCAATCTCTTCAGTCATGTAATTGTTGACGCATTGCACTGCAAGCCCATCAACACGATTACTTCCTGTCTTACTCATGAAATCGTGGACATCTTGCACTGCAAGTCTATCACACAACTAAATGAGTCTTGACAGTTGACAAGATTGGAAAGACATCAAGTATCACTTGATATTTGGTTGAGGAACGGAACCTTTAAAACGTTCAGTTTTATTATGTTTTAATTCTTATAATTAATTGATTTATCTTGCTTTGGTTCTGTGATTGCAGGTTCCATAACCCAATCATCGAATCTTATGTCGACCGACACTACTATAGTGTCGATCGATGCAGAATAACCAAAAGCAAACCGCGATAACCGATCAATCCAATTGATCCGATTTTGAATACCGGTCAGTTTCGATCGATGCTACACTAGCATCGGTCGATACCAACATGATCAAACCAATCGCAATTAAACCATTTAACCAAGCTCGATAACCGGTCCAATCCAATTGAACCGATTCATCATTCTAGCGAGGTCTGTGTCGACCGACACAACTCTTGTGTCGATCGACACCAGGTGAATAAGTTCTATTCGGGTTATCCTTCTGTGTCGACCGATACCGGATTGGTGTCGATCGACACAGTGCGATAAGCCCTAATCGTTTTTCAATCAAAAAACCTAAAAACTAGATTTTCATGAAAACGAATTTTAGCATGCTTGTATCAACTATACAGAGATTCAGATTCAATTAATCTAATCAACATGCTACAGATTCAATGGAACCCTAAAGCTCTGATACCACTGAAGGAATTTCTAGCAGATTCCTAATCCAATTAGGCAATCCTAGTCTGAATTCCGTGTTGGAATTGTGTCCAGTAATCTCGGTACTGTCTCTAGAAAGTAAGAGTATGTCAATGATCAGACATAAGTCATATAATACTGGGGGTCATGATGGCTTGCTAGAGTCCGCTCATGATCTATAAGTCTTGGACTTATTGCCTCTATTATATGATCCCATATGGGTCACACGCCTAAGCTAACAGGAAAATGTGTAGGAATGGCTTAGCAGAAGTACGGTAAAAGTGCCAGGCATTTACTGTACTTAGAGAGAATAAAAGGTTTTAGCCACTGTGTGTCGATCGATGCACATGATGTGTCGATCGACACAGTGCGCGAATGGCCAAATGGCCCAAGAGGAACCGGACGAGTTTTATAAATAAAACTCGAGTCTGTTTTCTTCTAAAACCCTAACCCTAGCCGCCAACTCTCTCTCTCCTGCGACGCCTCCTCAGCTCGGTCTAGCAGCCTCTCTTCCTGCTTGGTGTGCGTGTGTGAACCTCTGGAGGAGTTATCCCTCGGTGGCTCTCTGATCTCTGACCATACCATCCCTTTCCGCTGCATAAACAGGTATAAGGTGAGATCATCAATTGTTTCTATTCAAGAGAACCTAGATCCGCATGTTTAGGATAATCTGAATCTAAGAATTGAATCAGGATTAATCTAAACATTCCTTCAGTGGTATCAGAGCTATTGGTTCTGGTTTTTCTTGTTTAGATTCAAGTTTAGGATTGTTTTCTTGTTTAAGAAGTGTTTTGAATCAACTATTGATAAGAGAAATCACTTAAGCAACAAGGAATTGAAACCTAAACACACTTGAAATCGCAAATCCAAGCTATATTGATTTGGAATGCGATTTTCATAAAGGAGTATCGGCTGTGATCGCATGGATCGATCGATACGATCGCATGGATCGGTCGATACAACCGCGAGAGATCGACTGCAATCGCATGGATCGATCGAACGATCGCATGGATTTCGCATATCTCGGCCAAGCCTGCTCAACGCGTGAACGCATCGATCGATGCTGAGAGCATCGACCGATGCGATTGATGAATCGATCGATGCGGTTGATGAATCGATCGATGCGGTTGGTTCATCGATCGATACGGTTGGTTTTAAGGCTCGGTTTAAAACTTGATTAAAATTATTCGTCCTGGTTTAATAAACAGATTTAATAATTTTATTAAGTCTGGTTAAACCGGGATAAGAAATCCAAAGTCGAAAAATTGGATTTTGTGCCTAAACCAGGATTTTCTAATTTGATTTGGTTGGACCAAATAAATTGAGAAAATCCGGTTTAGTAAATAACCGGTTGACAATTGTGGTCATCGTAGTAATTAAAATTTGGTTAGACCAATTTTAATGAACCAGACCGGTTATGTCATTTAATTGGACAATTGGGTCATGTCTTGGACATGGACCAATTCTTGGGCCTCGTGCCAAGAAGTTAAAACAATTGGGCCAATTATTTGAGTCTTTCTTCAGATTAATTTAAAATTTATTTTATAAAATTATAAAGTCAATTTTAAATTAAAGTTTCCGAAATTTTGAAATTAGAAAGTTTCTTAAATTAGAAGTTTCTAGATTTGCGGGTTTTGGATTTTAAAGAAATTTCTAAAGTTAGAAAGTTTCCGTTTTTAGAAAGTTTCCAATTTTAGAAAGTTTCCAAAAATAGTAGGTTTCCAAAAATGGAAAGTTTCCCGAAATAGTAATCTTCTATTTTGGGAATGAATTTTTAAATATACCTACGAACCTCAAATAATATCAAGCGTTGGATGTCTTGCCCAGTCTATGTCAGCTGTCGAAGCCCATTCAATTGTATTCATGGCCTTACAGTGTGAGGGTGTGTACTTTTGCGTGGATAAAACAGTTTGTGATTCATAAATGTCATTGGGAGTCCCAGACATTAATGATTACATGACTGTATAGTCTGGTTTTCTTGACTAGGCCATCGGGAGTCCCGGGCCTTGAGACATCAGAGTGGATTGGGCCTCGGGCCCAGATTCACAACCAAGAGTTATATCACGGATATAATTAGCCGACATAGGGCTTACCGATATAAGCTGAGGTTTGGTGACGGCCAGTGGCCCACTTTAATCTTAGTTATATGTGGATCTTGGAATCATTATATTCTATTGAGGGTAACTTATGTTATTGAATATAATGCGTGATTAATCATATTAAATTTAATACGAGATTAATCATATTGAACATATTAACTAAAATCCTTTTATCTTAATTTTCAGTTATGACTAGCACAAACAATCAAAACACTTTCTCGATCCGGTCTGTCCTTAAGATGGACAAGCTGAACGGATCAAATTTCTTGACTTGGTCTCGGAACCTGAGGCTAGTTCTCAGACAGGAGAGAAAGGACTATGTCCTTGAGAGAGCTCTCCCCGTGAGGATCGGGTCCAATGCTTCTCATGCAGTATATGATGCTTGGAATAAGCATTATAATGATACGGTAGATGTGCGTGGTCTGATATTGGCTACCATGGACTCAGACTTGCGGAAGCAATATGAGAACATGGAGTCGCCAATAGAGATGATCAGCAGCCTGAAATTGAAATTTCAGGAGCAGATAAGAGTGGAGAGATACCGGTTGGTTAAGTCTCTCACTAGCTGCAAGCTACCAAATGATAATCCAGTGAGTCCTCATGTCAGTAAAATGATGGGTTACATTGATAACCTGAGGAAACTGGATTATCCAGTTAGCCAAGAGTTGGCAACTGAAATCATTCTGCAGTCACTGCCGTCAAGCTATGATAAGTTCAGAAAGAACTATATCAAGAAAGGCTTAACGAAGACGCTGACTGAACTGCATGATATGCTCAAGACAGTTGAGCTAAACGTGAAGAGTACCCTGTACAATCTCATGAATGAGAAGGGTAGGTTTACTAAACCTAATGCTGACAAGGGTGAAGACAAAGTTGTCCAGATTTTGAATCATGGCAAGCGTGTGTCTTCTGAGCCCGAGTCAGATACCTCTTACGTTGGTAAGTGCTGCTACTGTAAGGAGACAGGGCATTGGAAGAGAGATTGCATTAAATTCATGGAAGATGATGAGGAGTTGAAGTTGATGTATGCGACTACTTCCTCAGGTATTCATGTTATTACTTCAAGTTCTACCTTATAGGTATTGGATACTGGTTGTGGCACTGATATTTGTTATAATATGCAGAGCCTGGGCAACAGTAGAACTTTGAAGGAAGGGCAAGTGAAACTACATGTCTGGAAGGAGCTTGGGATGCTGCCTCAGCCGTAGGGTTTTCACTTATAGATCCCTTTTAGGCTTGGTTTTGTATTAAGTAATTGCTACAATGTACCTGCTTTAAGCAGAGTTGTCTTTCATTTTCTTGTAAGAATTTGAATGTTTTTCAGTTTTGTTCTTTTAATCTTAATGAAATATTAATTGTAGCACCCTATTCATGGAATGGGTTTTATATCTTAAACTTAAGAGTGCCTAAATGTAACATAAATACCGAATTGGTTTAAATCTGATGAATTAAACCTGATTTTCCTTGGCATAAAAGTCTTGGTCACATAGAGTAAGTCGGATTCAGAAATCCCATAGTCATGGACTGTTGGGCTCATTTGATAAAATATCTTATGAGACTTGAATTCTGTTTACTAGACCAAAAGGTAAAGGGCCTATCTTAGCCGAGCTAGAGAAAGGCCCAAAAGCTTATTGGACCTGGAACATACTCATGTATGTGGCCCAATGAGCAGTAATGCCAGAGAAAATTTCCTGTACTTCATTATCTCTACTGATTAATTCAGTGAGTGTGACTGTGTTCATTTGATGAGACACAAGTCGGAATTCTTTGACATGGTCGAAAGAGTTCCAGAATGAAGTATAGGATCTGAATGACAGAAGTATTAAGACTCTGGATTAGATCACGAGTGAGAATACTTAAGTCATTGATTGTGTGATCATCTTAATGAGTGTGAAATCGTTTCACAGCTCATTTCTCCTGAAAACCTGAAGGTGTTTCTGTGAGAAAGAATCAGATCTTATTAGAAATGATTAAAGATGAGTCACACGAATCTTCCATGATATTATTTAAGAATAACGCTCTACAATATCTAAGTTTACGCTGAAATAGTTCCACAAATATCAGTTGAAAGACACCACGTAAATGTGGATTGGAATCGATCCAAATTCGTCTTTACTGAGTATTTGTATTTGTACTACTTCGCTGGTTTTCCGAAGGAAACCAAGGCTTGTTACTTTTACGTCCATTCTGTTTTCTAAGAAGGGAAGTTATTTTCCAAGAAGAACAGTGGGAGTAAAAGTATAACTCGAAGAAATTCGAGAAATACAGAAGGCTGCTTTACCTATTGAGGGAGAGCAGCGGAAGGATTTACAGATTTCTGTAGAATCTACACCTGTGGAGCCTTGTCCGAAGGAAACCAAGGCTTGTTACTTTTACGTCCATTCTGTTTTCTAAGAAGGGAAGTTATTTTCCATTGAAGATCTGCACCTCTGGAGCCTAAAAGTATAACTCAGATATGAATGATTCGAGTTAATAATCAGGAGAGCTGCTTTACTCGTCATTGAGTTGGACCTGAGCAGCATTGAAGGTTTACATGATTTCTGTATGAATCATTGACACCTGTGGAGCCTGCGAAGTTCAAAGATAGCGAAAGTGAGCCCGGACTCCGAAAAGTTACTATTTCATGTAGAGTGAGCTTCATCGATCCATTCATGGATTGAAGCTGATATATCGGAGTTGGAAAGTTCGTTCTGTTGGAGTAGTCTGATGATCATTGAACAGGAACGAAGCGGAACTGTGTGTTTACTACTCCCTCTTTTTCACAATAAATGTCGTTTTAGAGTTGTTTTCTCGTTTCAAAATAAGTGTCGTTTTAGATTTTCAATGCAACTTTTAATATAGATTACCTACTTTAACCTCAATATTAACCAATGAATAATAAAGATACCAAAAGTCAAATTATTTATTAGGGGTATAATAGAAAATTTAATGTGTTTCTTAATTTGTGTGAAAAATGTCAGAATGACACTTATTGTGAAACAGAGGGAGTAATAGATTAGTGGGAGCGATATTGCATTTCTCATATTGAATGTCGATGACATACTGATTCTCGAAAATGACGTCCCAATGCTGCAGTCAGTAAAGGACTGGCTTGGGAGTTGGTTCTAATGATTGACATGGGTAAAGCCACGTATGTTTTTTGATTTTGGGTCTAAAGATAGAGATCCGAAAGAGCTGGTAGGACAAAGTCAGGATTCTTATCCCGACAAAGTCCTACACGTTTTCAGCATTCCAAGAAGGGTTTTATGCCAATGTCACATGGCATTACGTTAAGCAAGACACAGTGTCCTACGATAACTGCTGAGCTTAAATGCATGGATAAGATTCCATATGCGTTGGCAATTGGATCTATCATGTATGCCATGAAACGTACTTGTTTGATGTTGCTTTAATGTTAAGCAAGACAAGTAAAGACCAGTCAAATCCAGCAAAGAATCACTGGATTGCCGTAAAGAATATCCTAAAGTATTTGAGGAATACTAAGGATAAATTCTTGAGTTACGGAGAAAGTGAGGTGCTACGAGTCGGTAGAGTCTGAAAGGCAAGTTTCCAATAGACAAAGATGATTTCCGATCACAGTCCGGTTATATCTTGTGTCTATCTGGCGGTGCAAGGCACTGTTGCTGACTCCATGACTTAAGCTGAACATTTCGCAACTTGGGAAGTGGCGAAAGAGGTTGTTTGGAAAGAAGAGTTCGTCACTGAACTTGATGTGATTTCCATCATAGATGAGACTAGCTGCACTTCAGAGGTCCAAACACCTTGAGGATAGGTATAACCTATTCCGTGAGATAAATGACAGAGATGTTAAGTAGATCAGCAAGTTTCAACGAATGAGAACGTTGCTAATCTATTAACGAAGCCACTCCTTAGGCCTAAGCACGAGTCGCGGACTGTTGCTGTAGGATAAGTGAAATTAAGATGTAGTCTTAATTTCAGTGGGAGTTATTAAAGGGCTTTATTTAGTTATTGGATATGTTCTTGAAATAACATTTAAGATGTTTAATGAAATTATTATTTCAAGATTATTTTAACTGTGATGAAATAATCGTTCCAAAGTGATATAAACCATTTTATAGGTCATCGAAGTAAATGACTTGATCTTGAGTTATCAAAGTCATTTAGCTTGATCATCAGACCCTATATTTGATAAATGACTTATATCATTATGTCCCTAGTCGAAGGTTGTTGAAATTGGAACACCAACAACCGTGTGAGACTGGATTGGTACGTGACTTATGACAAAGTCTCAGTGTGTCATAGATGCGCGGCATCAAAGTCAGTACATAGGTGTATGTTGGGGAACATACGACCGGACAAGACCCGCTTATAAGAACTCTTCAGGATATTTATATCTGTGTCATAAGAGATTCTTACTACGACTATAGAGTATAGTCCTTAGACCTGAGTTCGCATGCATGTGACTGCACATGGACTGATGCACTTTGATCATTGTCTAACGCTGTCGTTCTGCGATAGTTATAAGGACCTTGTTTGGGTACATTATGAAATGAGTAGTTTACAGTGATGGAACAAGACGGGATTTGTCCCTCCAATATAAATGGAGTGAATATCTCTAGGCCAATCGGAGATTTGAAAACTGGAAAATGCATGGCCATACTCAAACGGACTGTCCCGAGTCGTTTGGATTGTCGGTATCAAATCAGAGTCCGATGAACAAGATTAGGCTTTATAAGGATGACACCAATCTTGCCTTATGACTAATCGAGATATTGTGACAAAAGGATTATGAATACAGAGATTCCAGTACAAGTGGGAGATTGTTGGAATTGTGTCCAGTAATCTCGGTACTGTCTCTAGAAAGTAAGAGTATGTCAATGATCAGACATAAGTCATATAATACTGGGGGTCATGATGGCTTGCTAGAGTCCGCTCATGATCTATAAGTCTTGGACTTATTGCCTCTATTATATGATCCCATATGGGTCACACGCCTAAGCTAACAGGAAAATGTGTAGGAACGGTTTTAGCAGAAGTACGGTAAAAGTGCTAGGCATTTACTGTACTTAGAGAGAATAAAAGGGTTTGGCCACTGTGTGTCGATCGATACACAAGGAGTGTCGATTGACACAGTGCGCGAACGCCTCGGAGTTAATTGGCCTTTGGGCCAAATGGCCCAAAACGAACTGAACGAGTTTTATAAACTCAAGACGAGTTCAGGTCGAATTAGAAGCCCTAGCCGCGAGCCTCCTCTCTCTCTCTGCGCCGATTCCCTACTGGTCTAGCAGCCTCTTCCTGCTCGGTGTGCGTGTGTGAACCTCTGGAGGAGTCATCTCTCGGTGGCTCTCTGATCTCTGACCATACCATCCCTTTCCGCTGCATAAACAGGTATAAGGTGAGATCATCAATTGTTTCTATTCGAGAAGAACCTAGATCCGCATGTTTAGGATAATCTGAATCAGAGAATTGAATCAGGATTCATCTAAACATTCCTTCAGTCGACACCAACCTAATCAAACCAATCGCAGTTAAACCATCATTAACCAAGCTCGATAACCGGTCCAATCCAATTGAACCGATTCATCATTCTAGCGAGGTCTGTGTCGACCGACACAACTCTTGTGTCGATCGACACCAGGTGAATAAGTTCTATTCGGGTTATCCTTCTGTGTCGACCGATACCCGTTTGGTGTCGATCGACACAGTGCGATAAGCCCTAATCGTTTTTCAATAAAAAAACCTAAAAACTAGATTTTCATAAAAACGAATTTCAGCATGCTTGTATCAACTATATAGAGATTCAGATTCAACTAATCTAATCAACATGCTACAGATTCAATGGAACCCTAAAGCTCTGATACCACTGAAGGAATTTCTAGCAGATTCCTAATCCAATTAGGCAATCCTAGTCTGAATTCCGAGCCTAGAATCTACGGGTTCATGTAATTGAATCTATCAGATCTGAAGATTACCTGGTGATTAGCAGCAGAAGTCTTAGCAAGTAATCGAGATCTAGAGCGCCTCAAGTGCTGCGCCTCTACTGGTATCCACACGCACACAGAACTGGACAGCAGGGATGCTAGTGCCTATCAGAGATCTGATCTCTAGAGAGGTTTCTTTTCTGTTTCTGGTGGCTATCAATTAGGTTCGAATCGAGTTTAGGTCGACCATATATCTTATATATGTTGACTTAAACCGCAACGGGATTAACTAATGATTAAACCAATTTAATCTGCTAATCCGCGAGTTGTGTCGACCGACACACTCTTTGTGTCGATCGACACAGTCGATCCGTGTCGACCGATACACATAGTGCGTCGACCGACACTGCCCAGAAAAGATGACATCGAATGCATATCAAATATGCATTCATCCGATCATTACATTAATGATCAACCTCACATTCAATGTCCAGTTTGCTTAGGTGTGTGACCCTGTAGGATCATATAACACTAGCAATGAGTTCTAAACTCATTGATCATAGTGGCTTCTAGCAAAGCATTACGAGTACCTAGTGTCATATGATTGTCTCATCTCGACAACACGACTTTCTCTCAGAGTAAGTACAAATAGATTTCAGGACATTCCCAACAAAACCTGCTTGCAAAACCTTAGACACAGTCTTAAAAGTAGCAAAATGTCCTGCATAATCTGATCCATGGCAGTGGAATAGGATATCTGGAACCTCTGATTCAGCAACACATCTTCTGTAAAGGCCATCTGAACAGTGCTTATAGATGTAAGGTTCATCCCAATAGTATCGCCTAAGCTCTCTGAAGAACCTCTTCTTCTCATACCCTTTCAGATCATCTGGTTCAGTCTCTGCAGCCAGGTAGTTGGCTATATCGGCATACCATGGTCGATCAGTTGTTGTGACAACATCAATCTCAAACTTGTAGCCTCCAATCTGAATTGTAAAAGTCTCTGGATCTGTATCCGCACTGCAACGATCATCGCAGAGGAGCGCATCGATCGTCGCTGTCCCGATAGGTACATCGATCGACGCCGAGATGGCATCGATCGACGCAATGCGATTAATCCGACAGTTTTGCAGGTTTCTGTCCAAATCTGTGTGAAACATTGTCCCAACCATATTGACGTTCTCTTCAGGCAAATAGTCATTAATTGGCACGTCTTCCTCAACCAGCATCCTTGAAAGATGGTCAGCAACTCCATTTTCAACCCCTTTCTTGTCCCTCACTTCAATGTCAAACTCTTGAAGCAACAGAATCCATCTCAACAATCTTGGCTTAGCATATTTCTTCTGCATCATATACTTCAGGGCTGAATGATCAGTGTGTACAATCACCTTTGAGCCAACAAGATAAGGGCGAAATTTCTCAAATGCAAAGACAACTGCCAACAACTCCTTCTCCGTAGTGGCATAGTTTCTTTGTGCATCATCCAGTGTCCTACTGGCATAATAGATAGCATGAAGCTTTCTATCCCTTTTCTGCCCAAGAACAGCTCCTACAACATAATCACTTGCATCGCACATAACCTCAAAAGGTAGATCCCAATCCGGTGGCTGAACTATGGGAGCACTCACTAATGCCTGCTTGATCTGTTCAAATGCAGTCTGACAATCTGCAGTGAACTCAAATTTGGTATCCTTACACAGCAAAGCAGTTAGTGGCCTAGCGATCTTACTGAAATCTTTGATGAACCGTCTATAGAAGCCAGCATGTCCAAGAAAGCTTCTAATAGACTTAACAGAATCAGGCGCCTGAAGGTTGGTCATTATCTCAATCTTAGCGCGGTCCACCTCTATTCCTCATTCAGACACTTTATGTCCAAGTACAATGCCATCTCTGACCATGAAATGACACTTCTCCCAATTAAGAACTAAGTGCTTCTCTTCACATCTTGTCAGAACCTTTCATAGATTATCTAAGCATTCATTATAGGATGATCCATATGTTGGATTATAGTGTTTTTCCATGGTTCAATTCTCAGATTGCAACCTAACACATATTTAATCAAGGATCTAGGTTCTTGTAAATGAATCATAAACACAAACCTGGACATTAACTTTGCAGCGGAATGGTGGTGATGTCGAGATCAACGAGAACATATGAGTACCTGTTCCTCCTTTGGTATCCACACTCTTACAAGCAGGGATGACTGCTAGACCGGATGGAAGAACAACAGAGAGAGAGGGTTAGAGAGAGAATGGAGCCGCGGCCATGTCTCCTCCAAATCGCCAACTTAAAAGGCAATTAGGGTTTGCAACCCTTGTTGCAATCATTTATTCACTAATGGGCCCAAGTTTAATTAATTAAACTAATGGTCCATTAGACTTTTGGGCCCAAGACACAAATCAGACAAAAGCCTGTTTGCTGTCTGGCCCAACTCTCTGTGAAAATACAGTAAATGCCTTAGCATCTTACCGCATTAATTCCATCTTAACTTTCCCGTTAGCTATGGTGTGTGACCCTTTGGGATCATACAATACTGGTAATAAGTCCTAAACTTATAGATCAAGAGCGGACTCTAGCAAGCCATCATGATCACCCAGTATTTATGACTTATGTCTGATCTCGACATTTATCATACTTTCTAGAGATAGTACAGTAGATTTCAGGACATTCCCAACAATCTCCCACTTGTACTGGAATCCTACATTCCCTAATCCTTTTGTCTCAATATCTCGATCTGGCATAAGGCAAGATGCGTGTCATCCTTATATAGCCAGACCATGTTCATCGGACCAGATTTGATACTGACAATGCAAACGACTTGGGCAAGTCCGTTTGGGAGTGGCCACTCTCTTACCAGCTATCAAGTCTCCGATTGGCCTAGAGATATTACCTCCGTTAAACGGCAGGGACAAATCCCATCTTGTTCCATCACTATGAACTACACACTTCATAATACACCCAACCAAGGTCCTTATAGCTCCCAGTTACGAAACAGCGTTAGACAATGATCAAAGTGTATCAATCCATGTGCAGCCACATGCATGCGAACTCAGGTCTAAGGACTATACTCTATAGTCGTATATGAGAACCTCTTATGACACAGATATTAATACCTTGTAGAGTTCTCATCAGTGGGCCATGTCCGGTCATATGCTCCCCTACATATACCTATGTGTCGACTTTGATGCCGCGCATCTATAACCCCTCGAAACTTGGTCATAAGTCTCAACACAATCTAGTCTCAAGTGGTTGTTGGTGTTCCAATTTCAACAACCTTCGACTATGGACACTATGATTTATGTCATTTCGTTAAATATGGGGTTTCAGGATCAAGTCTTACTCATGTACTTCGATGGCCCATATATAATGACATGAATCATTTTGGAACGATTATTTATATCACAGTTAAAATAATCCAGAAATCATAGATTTCATAAACATAAAATATTATGTTTACATTAACCTTTCAAAACAACTAAGTAAAGCCCTTTACAAACTCCCACTGAAATTAAGACTACATCTTAATTTCACTCATCCTACAGCTACAGTCCGCGACTCGTGCTTAGGCATAAGGAGTGGCTTCGTTAATAGATTAGAAACGTTCTCATTCGATGAAACTTGCTTATCTACTTAACACCTCTGTCATTTATCTCACGGAATAGGTTATACCTACCCTCAAGGTGTTTGGACCTCTGATGTGCAGCTAGTCTCATCTATGCTGGGAATCACATCAAGTTCAGTGATGAACTCTTCTATCCAAACAACCTCTTTCGCCGCTTCTCAAGCTGCGAAATGTTCAGCTTAAGTCATGGAGTCAGCAACAGTGCCTTGCACCGCCATACAGACACAGGATATAGCCGGACTGTGACCGGGAATTATCTTTGTCTATTGGAAACTTGCCTTTCAGACTCTATCGACTTGAAGCACCTCACTTTCTCCGTAAATCAAGAATTTATCCTTAGTATTCCTCAAATACTTTAGGATATTCTTTACGGCAATCCAATGATTCTTTGCTGGATTTGACTGGTCTTTACTTGTCTTGCTTAACATTAAAACAACATCAAACAAGTACATTTCATGGCATACATGATAGATCCAATTGCCGACGCATATGGAATCTCATCCATGCATTTAAGCTCAGCAGTTATCGTAGGACACTGTATCTTGCTTAACGTAATGCCATGTGACATTGGCATAAAACCCTTCTTGGAATGCTGAAAACGTGTAGGACTTTGTCAATTTAAGAATCCTGACTTTGTCCTACCAGCTCTTTTGGATCTCTATCTTTAGATCCAAAATCCAAGAACTACGTGGCTTTACCCATGTCAATCATAAAACCAACTCCCAAGCCAGTCCTTTACCGACTGCAGCATTGGGACGTTATTTCCGAGAATCAGTATGTCATCGACATACAATATGAGAAATGCAACATCGCTCCCACTTATCTTTTAGTAAACGCACAGTTTCACTTCGTTCCTGTTCAAGTCAAAACCTTGACTATTTCAACAGAACGAAGATTCCAACTCCGATATGTTTGCATTGATCCATGAATGGATCAATGAAACTAACTTACACATAGTGTAATTTTTTGGAGTCCGGGCTCACTTTCGCTTCTTTGAATTTCGCAGATTCGTCGCTTTCAATGATCATCAGATCATGCGAACTTTCAATGATCATCAGGTTCAACTAATGACGAGAAATCACTCTCGGATTAGTGACTGATTCATTCATATCTGCGAACTTCAGGCTCTACAGGTGTAGATTCTACAGAAATCTGTAAATCCATCCGTTGCTCTCCCTCAACAGGTTGAGCAGCCTCCTGTATTTCTCGAATTTCTTCGAGTTATACTTTTACTCCCACTGTTCTTCTTGGAAAGTAACTTCCCTTCTTAGAAAACAGAATGGACGTAAAAGTAACAAGCCTTGGTTTCCCTAGGACAACCAGTGAAGTAGCACAACTACAAATACTCAGTAAAGACGAATTTGGATCGATTCCAATCCACATTTACGTGGTGTCTTTCAACTGATATTGGTGGAACTATTTCAGCGTAAACTTAGATATTTCTAGAGCGTTATTCTTAAAGAATATCATGGAAGATTCGTGTGACTCATCTTTAATCATTTCTAATAAGATCTGATTCTTTCTCACAGAAATACCTCAAGGTTTTCAGGAGAATTGAGCTGTGAAACGACTTCACACTCATTCAGATGATCACACCATTAATGACTCAAGTATTCTCACTCGTGATCTAATCCAGAGTCTTAATACTTCTGTCACTCAGATTCTATACCTCATTCTGGAACTCTTTCGACCATGTCAAAGAATTCCGACTTGTGTCTCATCAAATGAACACAGTCTTACTCACTGAAGTAATCAGTAGAGACAATGAAGTACAGGAAATTTTCTCTGGCATTACTGCTCATCGGACCACATACATGAGTATGTTCAATCTCCAATAAGCCTTTGGGTCTTTCTCTAGCTCGGCTAAGATGGGCCCTTTGTCTTTTGGTCTAGTAAGCAGAATTCAAGTCTCATAAGATATCCATTCAAATGAGCCCAAAAGTCCATAACTATGGGGTTTCTGAATCCGACTTACTCTTTGACCAAAACATTTATGCCAAGAAAAATCAGGTTTAATTCATCAGATTTAAACCAATTGCAGTATTTATGTTACATTTTAGGCACTCTATGGTTTAAGATATAAAACCCATTCCTTGAATAGGGTGCTACAATTAATATTTCATTAAGATCAAAAGGACAAAACTTGTCTTTTATCAAAATGAAAAACATTCAAATTCTTACAAGAAAATGAAAAGACAACTCTGCTTAAAGCAGGTACATTGTAGCAATTACTTAATACAAAACCAAGCCTCAAAGGCATCTACAAGTGAAAACCCTACGGCTGAGGCAGCATCCATAGCTCCTTCCAGACATGCAGTTCCACTTGTCCTTCCTTCAACGTTCTACTGTTGCTCAGGCTCTGCATATTATAACAAACATCAGTGCCACAACCAGTATCCAATACCTATAAGGTATAATCTTGAAGTAATAACATGAATACCTGAGGAAGTAGTCTCATACATCGACTTTAACTCCTCATAATCTTCCATGAATTTAATGCAATTTCTCTTCCAATGCCCAGACTCTTTACAGTAGCAGCACTTACCAACGTGAGAGGTATCTGACTCGGGCTCAGAAGACACACGCTTGCCATGATTCAAAATCTGGACAACTTTGTCTTCACCCTTGTCAGAACTAGGTTTTGTAAACCTACCCTTCTCCTTCATGAGATTGTACAGGGTACTCTTCACGTTTGGCTCAACTGTTTTGAGCATATCATGCAGTTCAGTCAACGTCTTCGTTAAGACTTTGTTGATATAGTTCCTTCTGAACTTATCATAGCTTGACGGCAGTGACTGCAGAATGATCTCAGTTGCCAATTCTTGGCTAACTTGATAATCCAGTTTCCTCAGGTTATCAATGCAACCCATCATTTTACTGGCATGAGGACTTACTGGATGATCATTTGGTAGCTTGCAGCTAGTGAGAGATTTAACCAACTGGTATCTCTCCACTCTTACCTGCTCCTGAAATTTCAATTTCAGGCTGCTGATCATCTCTATTGGCGACTCCATGTTCTCATACTGCTTCAGCAAATCTGAGTCCATGGTAGCCAATATCAGACCACGCACATCTACCGCATCATTATAATGCTTATTCCAAGCATTATATACTGCATGAGAGGCATTGGACCCGATCCTTACGGGGAGAGCTCTCTCAAGGACATAGTCCTTTCTCTCCTGCCTAAGGACTAGCCTTAGGTTCCGCGACCAAGTCAAGAAATTTGATCCGTTCAGTTTGTCCATCTCAAGGACAGACCGGATCGAGAAAGTGTTTTGTTTGTTTGTGCTCGTCATAGCTGAAATTTAGAGATAAATAGAGTTTTAGTTATTTAGTTCATAAAAGAGTAATCTTAATAACTTATAAGAAAACTCGCATTGCATTCAAAATTTCTTTGTTTAACCTCATAAGAATGCAATGATTCCGAGACCCATGTTTAGCTAAATCCAAAGTGGGCCACTGGCCGTCACCCAGAAGTAGCTTTACTTGGTAAGCATACACACAGCTAGTTATATCCAATAACTCTCGGTTGTGAATTGGGCCCAAGGCCCAATACACCAGATGTCTCAAGGCCCGGGACTCCCGATGGCCCAGTCAAGGAAACCAATCTCTTACAGCCAAATAATCACTAAAGTCTGGGACTCCCAATGAAATTAGTGACTATATACTACTTTACTTACGCGAAAACAGACACCTCACACTGTAAGCCATATCTGTAATCGAATAAGCGTTAAGTAGCTGACAAGATTGGAAAGACATCCAAGCTTGATATTGTTTTTGAGGATTTCAAGTCTTATTTCCAAAAATAGAAGATTACTATTTTGGGAAACTTTCTTATTTTAGAAACTTTCTAAATTTAGAAACATACTAAAAATAGAAATTTCTAATTTAATATTTTATAAATATTTTCGGGTTGGGTCACAAATTATAGGCTCAATTCTTGGCCCAAGACCATAGAATTCCAGTTGGCCCAATAATTTGACATAACCGAGTCGGTTTATTAATTCTGGTCCAAGACCAAATTAACTATCAAAACCATCGGTTATTTACTAAACCAGACCAGCTCTAAATTATTTGGTCCAACCAAATCAAACTTAGACCAGCCTTCGGTTTAGGTTAAATTCAATTTTGAATTTCAATCCGGTTTAACCAGAAATTAAATAATACCATGTATTAAATAATTTCCAGCAAACCGCGATTTGGGTTAACCGCTTGAACCACCAATTAAATTGGATCGGTTCAGTTAAGTCCAAAACCGGGAAGAAACGGATCGGTCTACATCATGTAACCGAGATCCCGTTTTAGCCAATTTGACCTAACTTGCGGTTTAAGGCTTTAAACACACGATTAACCGCCAATTAAATGGACCAGTTTAATCGGTGCGGTTTGGGCAACGAACCGCGAAGCTCGGTTTAACCGATTGACTATTCGCGGGACGTAAAATTTAACAGGCCAAACGATCGACATGATCGATCCAAGATCGGATCATGGGCCCATGATCATGATCCGTAGCTCACGATCGTCCAACGATCGATCATTGCTTGGTCCATCACATGACCACGCTTGATCACACGGCCCGTGATCACTCGATCATCGATCACTCAGCCATCGGATCATGCATCGATCCGAGACATAATCGCATTGATCAAGCGATCGTCGATCATCCGAGATCAATGCACACCCGATCATCTAGGCATACGATCGATAACAACGATTGATCGATCCATGCATTAAGCGATCGAATGTCATGATCCTTGATCCGAGACCTAGCAATCAATGGCCCATCATCTCTCGGCAAGCGATCGAAGGCCATCGATCACACGGCCTTTTGGATCCGTGAACCCTAGCATCCGATCGATCTAATACCCTCATGATCCGAGACCATACGGCATTAAACGATCGACCAAATATCACGATCCATGAATCATCACATGATCCAATATGCAAGCATGATCGTCGGCCTTAAGCATGATCCTTGCGGCTCAAGCATCAAAGGCAACACGGCAATTTGAATGATCCAAGATCATTCAACAATAGCCGATTAGGGTTCTTAGTTTTCTAATCAATTTTCATTTCTTAATTGATTCTTTAAAACTTTTAAACAACCCTATGATCCAAATTACAAGAAACTAATGACCTTTGCTCTGATACCACTGTTGGATTATAGTGTTTTTCCATGGTTCAATTCTCAGATTGCAACCTAACACATATTTAATCAAGGATCTAGGTTCTTGTAAATGAATCATAAACACAAACCTGGACATTACCTTTGCAGCGGAATGGTGGTGATGTCGAGATCAACGAGAACAGATGAGTACCTGTTCCTCCTTCGGTATCCACACTCTTACAAGCAGGGATGGCTGCTAGACCGGATGGAAGAACAACAGAGAGAGAGGGTTAGAGAGAGAATGGAGCCGCGGCCATGTCTCCTCCAAATCGCCAACTTAAAAGGCAATTAGGGTTTGCAACCCTTGTTGCAATCATTTATTCACTAATGGGCCCAAGTTTAATTAATTAAGCTAATGGTCCATTAGACTTTTGGGCCCAAGACACAAATCAGACAAAAGCCTGTTTGCTGTCTGGCCCAACTCTCTGTGCAAATACAGTAAATGCCTTAGCATCTTACCGCATTAATTCCATCTTAAATTTCCCGTTAGCTATGGTGTGTGACCCTTTGGGATCATACAATACTGGTAATAAGTCCTAAACTTATAGATCAAGAGCGGACTCTAGCAAGCCATCATGATCACCCAGTATTTATGACTTATGTCTGATCTCGACATTTATCATACTTTCTAGAGATAGTACAGTAGATTTCAGGACATTCCCAACACCATATACTGAGAAATCATCCATGAATACCTCCATAAAGTCCTCAATCATGTCTGTGAATATGGACATCATGCATCTCTGGAAAGTGGCTGGTGCATTGCAGAGTCCAAAAGGCATCCTACGGTAAGCAAATGTGCCATATGGACAAGTGAAAGTGGTCTTTCCCTGATCCTCTGGATGGATGGGAATTTGAAAGAAACCTGAGTATCCATCGAGGAAACAATAATAAGGATGATTGGCTAACCTCTCAAGCATCTGATCAATAAAAGGCAAGGGAAAATGATCCTTCCTGGTAGCAGCATTCAGCTTCCTGTAATCTATACACATCCTGTGTCCTGTCATAGTCCTAGTAGGTATCAGTTCGTTCTTCTCATTCTTCACAGCTGTAACTCCACCTTTCTTAGGTACTACATGGACTGGACTCACCCAATCACTGTCAGAGATAGGATAGATGATCCCAGCATCAAGGAGTTTCATAATCTCCTTTTTAACCACTTCCTGCAGATTAGGATTGAGTCTTCTCTGATGCTCGATAGATGTCTTGGATTCATCCTCAAGATGTATCCGATGCATGCACAGCTCCGGTGAGATACCTGAAATATCAGCAAGAGAATAGCCAAGAGCCTTGCGATACTTGCGCAGCTTGCTTAGCAGTAAAGTGAGCTCTGCGTTTTTCAGACTAGCTTTCTATTTTCGGAGCTTTTTCCTCTGCCCAGTCTCTGTCGACTTGCAACGATCGATGCTTAGGTAGTGTCGATCGTTGCACGGTCGCGTCAGACACTTCTACCTGCATTGCAACCTCAACATAATCCATCAGTCTCGTATAGCAAATTACCGTCTCGTCCTGCAGGTACTCCAACTCCAATATAGAGCTTAGTAAAGCCCTTTCTAGTGGGTCTTCAGCATGTGATTGGTAAAAGTACTCGGCAGCCAAATCACCCAATGTGTCTACATAGAAGGTCTGCCCGTCGATGGTTGGTCTCTTTACCAGCTTGTTCATATCGAAACTCATCTTCAGATCACCCACATTCAGAACTATTTTACCTCCCTGACAGTCAATCATTGCACCAGCTGTAGCTAAGAAATACCTGCCTAGAATCAATGGATCTTTTGGCTATTGTCCATACTGTAGAACCACAAAGTCAGTAGGTATCACACATTTGCCAACCATTATTGGCACATCCTCTAATACCCCTTCGGGAATCCTGATTGATCTATCTGCCAGAACCAGTGATATCCTAGTGGGTATAAAGTCTGTCATCCCGAGCCTTTTAGCAACTGAGAGGGGCATAAGATTTACACTGGAACCAAGATCACATAGAGACCTTTCGAATCTCTCTTTGTAGATAGCACAATCTAACACGAAGCTTCTTGGATCCTTTAACTTCTCGGGTATTCTGCCCTGAATCACTGCACTGCATACCTCATTGAGCATCATTATACTCTCCTCATCAGACCATTTTCCAGCAATCATATCCTTAAGGCATCTTTTCATCATAGGAGAAGTTTCAATGGAGTCCAACAAAGGCACTTCAACTTTCACCTTTTTTATGAACTCCTTCCATTTTGCATATTGTCTATCATTCTTAGCCTTTCTGGGATTCTTGGGATAAGGTACCTTAGGCTTGTATACCCTCTCGGTTGACTGTTTCGGTTTCTCTGGTTTTGAACCCTCTGCAGTCTCCTTGCGTCGATCGTTACTCCTATCGCATCGATCGATGCTAAGCGACTGTGTTACGACTTACGGTTCCCTGATTTCAGTCTGCATCGATCGTTGCTTAGTTGCATCGATCGATGAATTGCGAATATCGCGGATCTCATCTTCCAGCTCTTCATTTTTCCACGAGTTCTTCAACACTTAAATGCTTTTTCTGGCCAGATGACAGCTCCTTACCACTTCTCAACGTCACTGCATTGCATTGGTACTTGGGATTAGCATCAATCCGTCCTGGGAGATATCCATCTTCCCTTTGAGCATATCCAGCAGTTCTTGCAACTCTAGCATCAAGCTCCTTCATGTGTGTGCTCAGATATTCAAACTTCCTGTTCAGCTC
Source organism: Orychophragmus violaceus (assembly GCA_030180135.1). Lineage (NCBI taxonomy): Eukaryota > Viridiplantae > Streptophyta > Magnoliopsida > Brassicales > Brassicaceae > Orychophragmus > Orychophragmus violaceus. The sequence goes on along the minus strand of CM058230.1, from coordinate 84,201,775 downwards.
CCTGTAGATTGTTTCCATCTTCTCGTTGACATCTGCTGCATTCTTACTCTGACTCTCCATCATCTGTTTCAGCATCGCCTCCACTCTACTTTCAGATCCATAGGTTCTCTGAGTACCTTGTACAAAGGTCTTCTGAAAACCACTAGTCTGTCCTTCATTGAAAAATCTGTTTCCCTGTTGATTACCAAATCTATTACCTTGGAATCCAGATCCTCCTATGTAATTCACATCTTCCTCCTGAGTGTCCTCCTCAGTCTGAATTACCTCTACATCCTGGGCAAAGTGGACAGCTTTCTTACCTGCTAGGAGATTGCAAACTGTGTCCAGCCTAGATCTAATATCAGCTATGTCGGAATTCTCTACACTTCCACCAGATTTCTTCCTCCTCTCATCCATAGTCTTGCAACTGTTGCTGCCTATTAGATTCTGAATCAACTGCTTAGCTTGTGTAGGAGTCCTGGTGTTGAAGTTAGCGTTACTGGAATTATCCAGCGCAGACTGATATGGAAGATCTATGCCTCTGAAGAAAATACCAATCAACTGAACCTCAGTGAATCCATGGTGTGGGCAGTCACGCTGATACTGCTTAAATCTCATCCAGGCAGTCTTTAAAGGCTCCACAGCTCCTTGGGAAAAGGTGAGTATGTCATGTCTGGACTGGTCTGAGCGCGCATCATCATAGAAGTGACGCAGGAACTCACTCTTCAGGGCTGCCCAAGTAGTATACTGAGCAGGTGCCAGCTACTTTAGCCATGCACTAGCGTCTCCAGCAAGACTGTGCAGAAAGAGCTTAAGGAACAGATAATCCAGGCAGACTCCATCATACTTCATGCCAGTGACTATGTCCTCAAATGAATCAATGTGATCCATAGGCTGCTCCGTTGGGTAACCATGAAATGCATTCTGTCTCATCAGCGAGTAGTAGATGGTTTTGATCTCAAAATCATTTCTCTCAAAAGCAGGAAGCACTAGAGCTGACCGGTTTGCATGAAACTCATCCGGTCTGTTGTAGTCAGCTAAAGTCCTCTCACGTACAACCATCTCTCTACCTTGGGCCTGTCCTTGACCCTGGTTCTGCTCCTGTTGCTGTTGCTCAGGAGGATCAGGGATGACATTCCCTTCAGCATCAACCCTTTGAAAAGCAGCATTGTATGGGTTATTATCTCGGTCCCTCAGAGTACCTTGAGCATCGCGTTCTAGAATCAAACGTTCTCGCACCATCCTTTCTCTTCTTTCTCTTCTGTTGGTTCTCTCTAGACGTCCAAGTTCTTCAAGTCCGAGATTAACTAAGCTCGAGTTCGGATTACTTCTAGTTTTCTGCGTCTGCATAAACTGCCTGTAATCGTCCAGCAACGATCGATGCTATCAGTGCAACGATCGGTTCAACCTCAGGATCGCCTAGTGACGATCGGTGCAAGAGTGCAACGATCGACGCAGTGCGAAATCGGTACCTGCGACAGAGAGAAAACAGAGAAAATTAGTAACTAAAAAAACAAAAACAAAAACAAAAACGAAAAGAAAACGAAAATCCTAGTAAAACCCTAGGTTCTAAGCTATCGAAGACTCTAAGAGTCCCCGGCAACGGCGCCAAAAACTTGATAGGGTCAGGTTTTAATCCTATATCTAACTGCAAGTGCACAGTTCAGTGGTTGTAGTATATAGGTATCGAATCCACAGGGACTCTGGTATTCAATAGCTCAAGAACAGGAAATTAAACTAGGAAGAAAGCAATGTGATTGAATTAAAAGCAATGCGAGAAAGTAAACAGAAAGCAGAGATTGTTGGTTGTGAAAGCAAGTTATTAAAAGCGCTAAGTCTAGGGCGTTCTCAGGAAATCAGACAAGCAGACAGTTCATTCAGCAAGGATCTAATTAAGCACAGTTCTAGAACTCAAAACACAGATATAGAATTAACCAAATTCCTTTGCGATAATTCTCTAAGTCTAAGTGCAGCAAACCAAACTTCCGTTTGCGAGAACTAACAGATTAAACTAGCATTAATTCCAAGTTTGATATGTTCACAATTATCCTAAACCAAACTTCCGTTTGCGAGAAGTTTAATTGCTCAACCTAATTAGTTCAGATTCCTAAACCACACTTCCGTGTCGTATTTAGCAACCTAAGATCTAGATTCTAATTGATCAGGTTAGAACTAGATTTAAGCACAATTAGATTGAAGAACAAATATAGTTATGAATCCTTAACTGAATTAAACAAGTCTAGCAAGTCATGAAATCCTATGTGAGAAACCCTAAACCTAACAATGAATCTACTCAGACATAGATAATGAAAACATAATCATATGAAGAATAAATTGCATAAAAGAAAGTAAAGAATTAAAGGGGTTCGAAATCTTCTCCAAATACAGATGAAGTAAAGGTTCAGATCAGCCCCAAAAGCTCTAAAAATCTTCTGCTCTTAATTATGAAAGCGTATCTAATTAAAACACCAAAAACTTAATTATATAGGTCTAATCTCGGCCAGGGGCTTCTTTGTAAATATCAGGAACTTCTGGATCAGAGTGCAATATCTTGACTCTTCATAAACCGCCGAGTTTCGGCCCATCTCGCTGGTGCAACGATCGGTGCTAGTGTGCAACGATCGACGCATATCTCTGTTTCGGACAGTGAACTCTATCTCTCGGCCAAACACTCCAAAAATCTCCAAAAAGTGCCATAATAACCAAATATGCTCCAAACCTGATTATACCTGTAAAAGACTCTAAAAGAACACAAAAAGACACTAAAACACACTTATATCATGGTCTAAAACTAGTAAAAACCATGATATATCAAGATACTACATAAGTAACATATGTAATGGGTTTAATACCATAAAGGGCATCATTTTTTTAATTTTTCTTTAGGTGCCTAGTTATATTGGACTAGCACTGTGTATGGCGGTGAGTACACATAAATCTAGCTTCTTTGAATATATATTTTTTTTATGAATGACTAGGAGGTTATGGGTCTATGTGCCCGTAAATCCCCTAAGACAGAACCCATACCATGTTAAATTCACTCTGCTTCGGAGAGAAGACCCCTCCCCACGTGAATCAAACCCAGGTTGGTAGAAGGCTAGTAACCAACCTTTACCAACTGAACCAACTCTTGTTAGTCTTTGCATATAGACTGTCACAACCTAAAGTAGACATAATCAAGTTTTCCATGGATATATCATTTAGTTTTTTGTTTGGTCATGTATATGGAAAGTCCTTTATGCATTATAAAGCTAAATATTCTCAATTGTGTAATCTTAATTGACCAAGTTACGTGTTCAAAGAATTTTCGTAAGTGTCTCGCTGACATTATCATTTTGAGCTCGGTTTACCGGGACAATGGTTCGTAGTACCGCTAGCACCAATCTAGTTACTATTAACGAAGGTGGCATGAATATGATTAATGACGGGATCCTTGTCTCCACTTAAGATGGGGGGGGGGGGGGGTGAAAACGCATATTTGTGGCTCTGTTTATGTGTTTGTGTATGTATGAGCATAAAGTAAATAACACATAAAGTTTTTTATCGAGGTTCGGTTGCCCTACATCCCCGGGACCTAGTCCAGAACAAATCCACTAGAACAAGATGCAATTACAATTGCTATGATATCCAACACAACAGTGCCTATCATTCTTTTCTAGATGAATCACTATGGAACGGTACCTCTACAAAGTCTACCGTCGATTACAATCGATACAACTCCATCTACCCGATGTGATTGTACTCCATAGCTAAAACCACCAGTAGATCTACTAATCTCCAAGGTGGGGCGACGCCACACAGCTCATGTGCATCTCTCAATAAACCCTAGACGCGCCCCATTGAAGTCGCCGTCTCTTGGTTTATATAGTCAAGGGTCAAAACCCTAAGCATCCAAAGCCCATGTGATTTTTCCATCTTCTGGGCTTCTCATCTCACGTGGCTATGTTTCCTAAAACAAAGGAAACTCCACCAATAAGGAAATAATCATTTATTTCCGTTTTCCCGCTTTTGAGCTACATCCTGAGCTACGTTCTGAGCTACCATCTGTTGTAGCAAAAACTACCTCAAGAACTGAATCAAGAGCTCCCTCATCATATGTGTCAGTTCTGCTAGCACAAACTGCCACAACCATCCGTCGACTTTGTCTTAGCATTTGTATCACATACAACATGAATCATCTCTATCTTTGTACCTTCTCTTATTCGACATATGAGAAGTACCACGTTCTTCTCAAGTAACTATGTCATGTTCTGTTCCAGTAGGTTCTCAAACCAGTCACCAATACATCTTCATTCTCTCCCTTGATGACTGAGTTTTAGAATCAATGCTTCGCTCATCATCTGATAGATTCAAGGACATCAATCATCTTCATTCTCTCCCTTTTTAACTTAGTTTGATACTCAAGCACATTGCTCTTCTACTGACAGCTCTCCAAGTTTCAAAGACTGTTTCTGCTTGTTTCTACTGACGGTGCCACGAAGAACTCTCCCATGAATCAAGCTTGTTTTGTTTTGGCATCAGAGAACTCTCCCTGAGTTTACAAAACTCTCCCATGAATTAAGCTAGAGAAATCTCCCATTCATGAAGCTTCTGTTGCACTCTCCCCCTGCTTGTGTGCATAACTAAGTTAAAAACAATTCAGTTAAGAACATTCCACATATCAAGTAGATCAGTGCACTGAGATAGCAGAGAAAGAGACATAAAGTTGTTCCACCACCAGAGTGGTACCGTGTGCTCCTTCTGTATGTTATCTTCCACAAGAACAATCCTCTCATTTATAGCAACTCAGCACAAACCATAACAACTTTGAGATAGCCATCAACCTTTTCTCTACACGTTTGCTCCATACACCCAAATCGACTGTGAACACTTCGGCAATAATTTTCATGGCCAAAATTTTGTTACTTTTGTAGTCCAAGATTCAGTATTTGAGCTTGCTTGATGATCTGAATTAAGCTAACAACTCAAATGAATCTATCTTGGCCGAACGCCTCTGTCTCTCTCACATAAAACCTCTCTTGCTCAGTTTCAGCTTAGTTGCATCACAACATCACTTTCGAAATAAAAGAATGTATTCACTGAAGAACTACACCACCAGATTAATAACCAACAAAGTTGATTCTTGAATCCGTACGAGAAAATCTTGAGTCACAACCACCATGAGCTGAAATCGCCATCACATGACCATTATAAACACCTTGCTTCAGCCTTTTCAAACTTTCTTCAAACTAGAACCTCTTTTCAAATCATGTCTCAAGACTTCTATTAAGCTTTGCCATCTCAGATCATGTAATTCACAATGAAACTTTCCAACAAGACCCAATGTTCATCAAGAATCTCAGCCATTTCATCAAGTCATGATCATGCTTTGTTTCAACATACCACTCGATCCACTCTATCCTCCCAGAGTATCTATTCTCACAGCCTCGTTTGAATACACTTAAATAACCATGCAACTTTGAGTTCCCTGATGAATTTCTTTTCATTTACCAACAGCAAACATAATCACGGATCAGTCCCAGTTTCTGGTCAAATTTTCAACCAGATCTTCAGCGTTGACGAGAGACACCCCTCTGGGTCTGTTATGCACGGATTCACACATAATTTTCTACCTCCGATTCGAACAACAGACTCACATACGCCTTCTTATCCAATACAAAGCTAGCTCTATATGGCCAGAATACTCCTGCAAAGATTCATATCAAAACAATCTTGTTTGACAGCTCAAGCTCTACTTCTCATCATACTGGCCACAATATTCTGTACAGAACCCTCTCAGAAACTCTTGAATAATTCACTGACCAGCCGTTAGAATCTAGATCCCACCGTTAAATATTCAGCTAGTAGGACCATGAAGCTTTCCACAAATTTTCGATCAGATCAGACTCCTTTTTGACCCTTAAACGTTGTCTTGAAAATGCTATCACGGAACTGGTTTCTGAGTTTCTGAAATTCTGGATGATTCTGGACCATTTTCTAAATAGAATTGCACATAAAGCTTAACTCCTATTGACAAGTCGTCAACTTTCATGTCTTTCTTGCAGTGAGATCTTGCAACACATACCTTCTTAGTATCTCAAATCGTATTGACCTGTTTAGACAACACCTCACAATACCTCATCTTGAGACAGCATTTAATGGCTTTTAGTCTGCAGTTTTTCACAGTTTCTGTTGTTTCTTGACCATAAAGCAATTGACTTAAACTCTGAAATTCGATACTTATTTGAGAACCTTTTGCTTCTGAGAATTCTTTAACGCCGAGCCTCTCAGTATCCACCATTTATCCATACTTACATTCTCATACATGGCCAGAATATCACCCTCAGAGCTACTTGTCAACTCTGCTTATTTTATTTCTTCTTCAGCTTCGGCAAGGTCGTCACTAAATTTTTCTCTGCGCTCGCTCATGCTCTCACACGAACTTCTTGGAGCAACCAATAATTTCGATCAACATCTCTGCATCTTAATTAACTTCTTCGCAAATCCTCACGATACAGAAGGAATATAGCCTCCTTTCAACCACAAGTTCCTGGACTTTTACCAGACCAATTTCCTCACACATTGGAGACTTGCTAGATAATCCGATTCTGATTTTCCAGTTTTAGCAGACTCAAGCCTCTCTACTTTGACATCAACCGTCTTTGCCATTTGAAGCATTGAAGAAAAACAGAGTTGGAACTGCACTCTGATTACCTGAAACAGCCTTTATTCAAAAACAACATGCATTGACTTGCTCCTCTGATGGGACAACCCTGTTGATTTTTCTTCATTCAATCCACTGCGATAGGACACTGAGACTAGCAACTTCCTTTTTATTTCTTCTTCATCTCTCATAAATCTGATTCTCCAAGAACACCATCGCGAAGTCACTAAAACTTCATCAAAGCAACTACCAGCCAAATGTAAATTCTTTACTCCTCGTTAGCTCCCAATGCTTCATGAGTTTCTTATTTCCTCAATTTCCGATGATGGCTGCTAATCTCAGGCTAATACCTTTTTATTAAAAAAAAGTTCATCTTCTAAGTACGACCCAAAAGAGATTAAAAGCATTCAGCCCATAACGCCAACCCTGAACCTTGACCATTCTTCTTTAACCACTCACACATAGCATCACTTGTGTTTCATCTCGGTTCCAGTCTTTATGATGGCAGCTTTCATCAACAATATGCTCCTAACTTTTATTTGTGGCAAGTAATTCTCAAATAATGACTACCCTTCCTTGACAAAATCACATCAGGCTTGCCCTTATCAAGAAGACATTAAGCTCATGAGAATAATCTTCTTGAGATCACCATTTTCAGCATGTATCAAACACTCCTAACTTTCGTGAGACAACTTTTCATTGACGTTCATTCTTCTACACCAACCACTCTGCACACATAGTCATCAAGACTGAACTTATATGGTTTCACGTACACTCACATGTTCCAAGATCCTTTCTTCTTCTAATGATGTGAGATATGATCTGTGAGAACGTGAGCAGTATCACAATATTTCTTGTTCCTTAAGAAACCTGCTATATTTCTCCCCTTTATTCCTTGATTACAAGCATTCTACTTTAAGCTTCGTCCAGTATTGTTCCTTTAAACCTGCGTCATGTAGGTTCTTGTATTGTTCCTCGGTCCAGTTGTACAGAGCTTGACAGATTATGTTCCTTTCGCCTCTTTAAGATGTTTATAATGTGTCGTAACATCTGATAAGCTGCTTTTGGGAGTAATTGGATATGAAAACCAACTAATCTTTTCACCAAAGACATTGGATAGCTTTGTCCAGGAGCACCAGAATGTTCAATCAGTCTTCTCAAGTTGTATACAGTTTCAGGCAGTCCTTTCCACCACTTGATGCAATCCATAAGATTTTGGAGCCAGACCTCAGCCGTGTAGCCATCTACTTTAAGCTTTGTGTGTTTGCTTTTATTTCCATATCAAGGAGCTCAAGTAAAACAGAAATATATCCAACGTAAGAATTCCATCTATGTAGCTCTCAATAGCTTAAATTGAAGCTATCGTTACTCCTTTGGATGGCAGAGAAGCTTACAACTTGCACTGGAAGCTTTGATCGTCAACCATTGCATATGGATCTCTTGATTTTGGTTAAACCTTTCACTTCAGATTGTGATATAGATAACTCTGAGTTTGACTCATCTTCCGTTAGATCACTCTTCTCGTATGCTGGAACGGCCTTGTCAGTTTCAAAAGTACTGATAGGTGTCTGAAGACCTTTAGTCTTGTTCCTTACTCTATGTATCAAAGCAGTATGCGACAACAACCACACTCTCCAAGCTAATCACATTATCTGTTCTACAGAGATAAAATGTTCATCTTTCTCTAGTTTGTGCAGATGGATCGTAGAAGCAATATACTCCATGTAGTCTATTGTACACTAGTTTCAGTTTCCATCACCTCAACCATATTACTTAGACCTGCAAGTTCTTCTCCTGAGATGTTCTCAACTATCACGTTAAAGCCATATTCTAGAATTTATTCATGGCAGATGGCTCTTTGAGATGAGAAAAAAAAACAACCAGATCTAGTGCTCTCTCTGATGCAGATCCATTCTACCACATTTATGGATGACGCGAGAGTTCATGACAAGCCACACTTTAAGATTGAAAAATCTATTCAACATAGCGACAAATAATCTTTTATGTGTCTCTCTGCAGCATCATAGCAACTTTCTCCAAGACCTGAACACTTGAAATTTGTGTTCTAGTTTTGGACACGAAACCGAAACGACATTCTTCATATAAAATCGCACACAACCACTTCGGTACTCTTCTCTTCACCACCTCACATTATGATTTTATGTCTCTATCGTTATCCACCAAGACCTTCCAAACCACTCTGCTTGACCTTTTAGAATTTCTTCTACTACTATGGCAGTTTCCTCATCTTTCTAGCTAGTGATTCCTTTTCCCAGAGCATAATCTACACACAGGAAACAACATTTATCCCTTCTAGACGGTGTTTAAAAGAATAACTCAGTGATTTTGATGATCTCTGCATGTGCTCTTCTTCGATTATGGCACCAAGGCCCAATGCAGACCCAAGCTTCCCAATTTCTTAAAGTCAACCAGCCTCGACCACTTGAATCTTTAAGCTAGAACAAGCTCTTAACAACTCTTAAAGCAGATTTGGCTACCATGAACTCAGACTTGAAGAGTCAATACGAGAACATGGAGTCGCCAATAGAGATGATCACCAGCCTGAAACTGAAGTTTCAGGATCTGGCACGAGTTGAGAGATTCCAGATGGTGAAGTCTCTAACTGAGTGCAAGCTACCAGAGGATGCTCCAGTGAGTCCTCATGTCATTAAACTGATGGGTTACGTGGATAACCTGGGGAGACTGGGATGTCCTGTCAGCTTAGAGTTGGCTACAGACATCATTCTGCAGTCACTGCCATCAAGCTATGATAAGTTCATCAAGAGCTATATCAAGAAAGGCTTGACGAAGACGTTGACTGAGCTGCATGGCATGCTCAAGACAGCAGAGCAAAACATCATAAAGGGTAAAAGATTTGAGAAATCTTGTATAGACAAGGGCGAAGGCAAGGCTGTCCAGATTTGGAATCAGGAAAAGCCTGTGTCATCTTATAAGCCCAAGTCAAACCCATCTGGTGTTAGTAAGTGCTTCTACTGTAATGAGTCGGGGCATTGGAAGAGAGATTGCATAAAACTCTTGGAAGATTCACAAGAGATGGAGAAGATGTATGGTACTTCTTCTTCAGGTATTGTGTTATCAATTCAAGTTCTACATAAGTATTGGATACTTGTTGTGGTACTGATATTTTTGAAATATGCAGGACCTAAGCAACAGTAGAACGTTGAAGAAAGGACAAGTGGAACTGCGTGTCTGGTATGAAGCAATGGTTGCTGCATGAGCCGTAGAGATTCTCCACTTATAGGAGCATTTCATACTTGGTTTTAGAAATTAAGTAATTGCTACTATGTATCTGCCTTTTGCAGAATTGTCTTTCATATTCTTGTAAAGAATTTGGATGTTTTTCATTTTGATAAAAGACAAGTTTTGTTCTTAAGATCTTAATGAAATATTCTATGGTAGCACCTCATTTGGAATGGGTTTTATATCTTGAACTAATGTACACTAGTACACATAACATAAATGCAAATCACTTTAAGTCTGATGACTTGAAGTCAAGTTTTCTTTGCCATAGTCATTTAATCACATAGAGTGAAGCGGATTCAGAAGTTCCATAGTTTTTGACTCATTTGATTATTAATCACTTGAAATATGAATTCTGTTCACTGGATCAAATGACTAAGGCCCTTTTAGCAGAGCTAAAAGAAAAGGGCCAGAGGCTTATTGGGTCTTACACATACTGATGTATGCGGCTCAACAAGCATAAGTGCCAAAGGAAATCTTCTGTACTTCATTACCTTATTGATGGCATCAATAAGTGTGGCTGTGTTCATTTGATGAGACATGAGCAGGAATCCCTTGAGGAGTTCCAAGATGGAGTGTAGAACCAATTTGACAGAAGTATTAAGATCCTCGATTGAATCGCGGAAGAAAAATACTAGAGTCAAGAATTGAGTGATCATCTGAAAGAATGAATCAGATCTTATGAGATATGATTCAATTAATGATGAATCACATGAATCTCCCATAACCATTTAAGAATACGTTCTGAAATGTCTATGTTTACGCTAAAAGGTTTCTATCAGAATCAGTGAAAAACACCACATTGGATGTGGACTGGATGATTTCCAAATCTGTTTTTCTGATTAATTGGGATTGCAAAGTTTGTGTAAGACAGTAGTCAACAGACGAACTTGAATCTATATCTGATAATTTCTACCTCGCTGGTTGTCCTGAGGAAACCAAGGCTTAGTATTTTGTTGCCCAGAACTGTGTCTTTTAACAAAGGTAATACTTTCTAAAGGAACAGTGGGAGTAAAAGTACACATCGAAGAAATTCGATAAACACAGTAAGCTGTTCAACCTGTTGAGGGAGAGCAGTGGTGAGATCTACAAAGTGCTGTAGGACTTACAACTGTGGAGCCTGAAGTTCGCAGATCCGAAAGGATCCATCACTAACTCGAGAATGATTTCTCGTAGCCGATTGTCGTGATCTGTTGATCATTAAAAAGTAATGAGCATGCGGAATTCAAAAAAAAAAAAAGGAAAAAGAAACCATGCGTTTACAAGAAGACTAGTGGAAGCGTAATGGCAATTCTCACACAGTATGTAGATAACATACTTGAATCTCATGAACGACGTTCCGACGCTAAAATCTTGTTAAGATTTGGGTCGAAAGTCAAATTTAAACAAAAGACATGGGAGTAGCCGAGTGAATTCTTGGAATGAGAATCTATTGATATAGATTGAGTAAGCTAATTGGATCGTGTCAAAATCCTTATGTTAATAAGGTACTGGACAGTTCTGATGTGCTTGATTCCAAGAATGGCTTCATACCAAAGGTCTTATGGCAATAAATCTAAGCAAGATGAAGTGTCTTGGACACTGGCTGAGCTAGTAACAATATTAGCAAGATGAAGTGTTTTGAACACTCTCTGAACCAGTATTAATGAATGTGATTGCTTATGCTGATGCAACAGAATCCATCATGAATGCCATATTTTGCGCTCGTCTAGGTGCGGCTTATGCATAAAGCATGACGAGAAAATACCAATGTACTCCGGTAACAGTCACTAAATAGTTACCAGAAATACCCCAAGTGTTTGGGAAACACTAAGGATAGGTTCGTGGTGAACTGATAAAGTGACAAACCAGTTGAAAGTAGTTAGACAGACAAAGACGATTCCCGGTTCCCACCTGGTTATGTGTCTTTGTCTGTATAGCGGTGCTAGCTATTGGAAAGGCTCCAAGCAGCGGACCGTAGAATAACGTTGTTATCTGAATGGCGATGTGGTTTGTTGGAATTGTTCCAAACAAGAACACCGCAATATCTCCCACAACCTAAGCACCAGATTTATTCTGTTGCTGTAGGTATAAGATATCTAAAGAGATGATCTTGATTCTAGTGGGAGTTATTTTAGTTATGTTGTAAACTTTACAGAGACATGCTATGGCAGTGTTTGTGTAAGTTAAGACTGACATCAGTTTTATTTAATGATTAAATAATGGTCCCAAAGTACTTTATGGTCATCTTATAGGTCATCAAGTTGAAGACTTGATCATGAAACCCTATAAGTAAAAGATGACATAAATTATGATTGTCCCTAGTAAAGGTTGTTAAAATGGGACACTAATAACCGCGCAGACTAGTATGTGTTGGGAATGTCCTGAAATATATTTGTACTTACTCTGATAGAAAGTCGTGTTGTCGAGATGAGACAATCATATGACACTGGGTAGTCATAATGCTTTGCTAGAAGCCACTTATGATCAATGAGTTGAGAACTCATTGCTAGTGTTATATGATCCTACAGGGTCACACACCTAAGCAAACTGGACATTGCAAAAGAGGATGATCATTAATGTAATGATCGGATGAATACATATTTGATATGCATTCAATATCGACTTTTTTGGGCGATGTCGATCGATACACTAAGAGTATCGGTCGACATAGATTGGCCGTGTCGATCGACACATAGAGTGTGTCGGTCGACACGACTCGCGGATTGACGGATTAAATTGGTTTAATCATTAGTTAATCCCGAGGCGGTTTAAGTCGACATATATAAGATATATGGTCGACCTAAACTCGTTTCTAATCTAATTCACAGCCACCAGAAACAGAAAAGAAACCTCTCTGAGATTAGATCTCAAAAGGCACTAGCATCCCTTCCTGTTCAGCTTGTGTGTGTGTGGATACCAGTAGAGGCGCAGCATTTGAGGCGCTCTAGATCTCGATTATCTGCAAATAACTTCCGCTGCTAATCACCAGGTAATCTCCAGATCTGATAGATTCAATTACATGAACCTGTAGAACCTAGGCTCGGAATTCAGACTAGGGTTGCTAATCCTGATTAGAACTGCTAGAAATTCCTTCAGTGGTATCAGAGCTTTAGGGTTCCATTGAATATGTGGCATGTTGATTAGATTAGTTGAATCTGGATCTCTGTATAGTTGATACAAGCATGCTGAAATTCGTTTTTGATTAAAATCTAGTTTTAGGGTTTTAACTTGAAAAACGATTAGGGATTATCACCCTGTGTCGATCGACACCAAGCGGGTATCGGTCGACACAGAAGGATAACCCGAATAAAACTTTTCGCCTAGTTTCGATCGACACAAGAGTTGTATCGGTCGACACAAACCTCGCGAGATTGATGAACCGGTTCAATTGGATTGGACCGGTTATCGAGCTTGGTTAAATGGTTTGAATTGCGATTGGTTTGATTAGGTTGGTATCGACCGATGCTAGTGTAGCATCGATCGACACCGACTGGTATTCGAAACCGGATCAATTGGATTGATCGGTTATTGCGGATTGCTTTTGGTTATTCTGTATCGATCGACACTATAGTAGTGTCGGTCGACATCAGATTCGATGATTGGGTTTTGGAACCTGCAATCACAGAACCAAAGCATGATAAATCAATTAATTATAAGAACTAAAACATAATAAAACTGAACGTTTTAATGATTCCGTTCCTCAATCAAATATCAAGTGATACTTGATGTCTTTCCAATCTTGTCGACTGTCAAGACTCGTTTCATTGAGTGATAGGCTTGCAGTGCAAGGTGTCCACAATTACATGAGTAAGACAGGAAGTAATCGTGTTGATGGGCTTGCAGTGCAAGGCGTCAACAATTACATGACTGAAAAGATTGGTTTACTTGACTGGGCCATCAAAATCGTTTTGGGCTCAGAGACATCAGGTGGATTTGACATAAGATGTCAGTCCACAACCAAGAGTTGTATTGGATACAACTAGCAAGGTTGTTGCTTACCTAGATAGCTGAATTTGGGTGACAGCCAGTGGCTCACTCAAGTTTAGTGAAGTATGGGTCTTGGATCATTATATTCATCTGAGGAAACATTGTTTGAATATAATGCGAGTTTTCTTAAAAGTTAAGATTTCTCATTTCTTGAACATCATAACTAAACCTTTTTCTTTTCTATGTTCTCAGCTATGACACTACTCATAATAATTCTTTCTCTCTGCGATCCGTCCTTGAGAAGGACAAGTTAAATGGATCGAATTTTCTCGAATGGTATCGGAACTTGAGAATTGTTCTCAAGCAGGAGAAGCGGGACTATGTCCTTGAAAATGTTCTCCCTGAAAAACCGAGATCCAATGCTGCACATGCAGAAAGGAGTGCTTGGGACAAGCATTCCAATGATGTGGTCGATGTGAATTGTCTCATGTTGGCTACCATGAACTCGGACTTGCAGAAGCAATACGAGAACGTGGAGTCGCCAGTGGAGATGATCACTAGCCTGAAAAGCATGTTTCAGGAGCAAGCACGAACTGAGAGATACCAGACGGTTAAATCTCTCATTGAATGCAAGCTACCAAAGGACAGTCCGGTCAGTCCTCATGTCATTAAGATGATGGGTTATATTGATAACTTGGGGAGACTGGATTGTCCCATTAGCCAAGAGTTGGCTACTGACATCATCCTGCAGTCACTGCCGTCAAGTTATGATCAGTTTGTTATGAACTATAACATGAACAACTTGACGAAGACGTTGACTGAACTGCATGACATGCTCAAGACAGCTGAGCCTAATATCAGGAAGGGCACTCCTAATGTACTTATGGTACAAGGGGGTAAGAAGTTTAAGAAACTAGGCAAAGGCAAGGGAAAGGGCAAGGCAGTCCCGGTTGAGAACCAGGACACGCCTGCGCCATCCCCGAAGCCCAAGCCAGGCCCATCTGAGACTGATAAGTGCCATTACTGTAAAGAGCCTGGGCATTGGAAGAGAAATTGCAACAAATTCTTGGAAGAGAAGAAGAAGAAGAAGAAGAAGACTTTCGAGACTTCATCTTCAGGTATTTATGTTATAGAAGTAAATGTTACTACTTCTGGTTCTATTTCTTGGGTATTGGATACCGGCTGTGGTGCTCATATTTGTACAAATATGCAGGGCCTAAGCAACAGTAGGACGTTGGAAAGGGGACAAGTGGACCTGCGTGTGGGGAATGGAGCAAGAGTTGCTGCATTAGCCGTAGGAACATTTAACTTGTCTTTACCTTCTGGTTTGGTTTTAGAACTTCATAATTGCTACTATGTACCTGCTATAAGCAGAAATATTATTTCTATTCCTGTTTTGGATTTGGAAGGATATCAGTTTTCAATTAAGAATAAATGTTGTTCTTTTGATTACAATGATATGTATTATGGTAGCAGCCCATTAGAGAATGGGCTTTATGTTCTAAACCAAAGCACAGAAATCTATAACATTAACACCAAGAGATTCAAATCAAATGACACGAATCAGACTTTTCTATGGCATTGTCGTTTGGGCCACATAAACGAGAAACGGATTCAAAAGCTCCATAGTGATGGGCTTTTGGGCTCATTTGATTATGAATCATGTGAGAAATGTGAATCTTGTTTACTAGGCAAAATGGCAAAGGCGCCTTTCAACAAACAAAATGAAAGGGCCAGTGACCTATTGGGCCTTATACATACAGATGTATGCGGCCCAATGAGCACAAGTGCCAGAGGAAATTTTCGATACTTCATTACCTTCACTGATGATTTCAGCAGGTATGGCTATGTCTATTTAATGAGACACAAGTCGGAATCCTTTGAAAAGTTCAAAGAGTTCCAAAATGAAGTACAGAATCAACTTGTCAAAAGTATTAAGGCTCTTCGATCAGATCGTGGAGGAGAATACTTAAGCCAAGAATTCAGTGATCATTTGAGAGATTGTGGAATTGTTTCACAACTCACTCCTCCTGGAACACCACAATGGAATGGCGTGTCTGAGAGGAGGAATCGGACTTTATTAGATATGGTTCGATCAATGATGAGTTTCTCAACTCTTCCATTATCCTTTTGGGGATACGCTCTAGAAACGTCTGCGTTTACACTTAATAGGGTTCCGTCAAAATCAGTTGCAAAGACACCACATGAGATGTGGACTGGAAATGTTCCAAATGTGTCTTTCCTGAAGATTTGGGGTTGTGAAGCTTATGTTAAGCGATTAATTACAGATAAGCTCGAACCCAAATCTGATAAGTGCTACTTCGTTGGTTATCCTAAGGAAACCAAGGCATAATACTTTTACAACCAATCCGAGAACAAAGTGTTTGTTGCTCGGAACTGCGTTTTTCTTGAGAGAGAGTTTCTTTCCAAGAGAAACAGTGGGAGTAAAGTACAACTCGAAGAAGTTCGAGAACCGCAGGAAAATGCTCAACCCGTAGAGGAAGAGCAACAGTTGGATCTACAAAGAGTTGTAGACCCAACGCCTGTGGAGCCAGAAATTCGTAGATCCGAAAGGATCCGTCACGAACCCGAGAGATATGGATTTCTCGTAACCAATTGTCATGATTTATTGATCATTGACAGTGACGAGCCCGCGAATTACGAAGAAGCGATGATGAGCCCTGACTCCGAAAAGTGGCTGAAAGCCGCTGAATCCAAAATGGGATCCATGTCACAGAACCAAGTATGGACTTTGGTTGATTTACCCGATGGTGCAAGACCCATTGAGTGTAAATGGATTTTCAAGAAGAAAATTGATGTGGATGGAAATATTCAGATATATAAAGCAAGGCTGGTGGAAAAAGGTTTCAAACAAATTCATGGTATAGACTATGAAGAAACCTATTCACCTGTAGCCATGCTTAAATCCATTCGGATTCTCCTAGCAACAGCTGCTCATTATGATTATGAGATCTGGCAAATGGACGTGAAAACAGCTTTCCTTAATGGAATTCTGGAAGAGGATGTGTACATGACACAGCCCGAAGGTTTCATCGATCCTAATGCTGCTAGGAAAGTATGCAAGCTTCATCGATCCATTTATGGATTGAAGCAAGCATCTCGGAGTTGGAATCTTCGTTTTGATGAAGCAGTCAAAGAGTTTGATTTCATCAGAAGCGAAGAAGAACCATGTGTTTACAAGAAGACTAGTGGGAGCGTTGTTGCATTTCTCGTGTTGTATGTTGATGACATACTTCTTCTCGGAAATGACGTTCCGTTGTTACAGTCTGTTAAGACTTGGCTCGGAAGTTGTTTTTCAATGAAAGACATGGGAGAAGCCGCGTATATTCTTGGAATAAGAATTTATAGAGATAGATTAAACAAGTTAATTGGACTGTGTCAAGACACTTATATCGATAAAGTCTTACACAGATTCAGAATGCAAGATTCCAAGAAGGGCTTCATACCAATGTCTTATGGCATAAGTCTCAGCAAGAAGCAGTGTCCTGAGACACCTGCTGAGCGAGATCGCATGAGTCGGATTCCCTATGCCTCGGCGTTGGGATCCATCATGTATGCCATGCTCTGTACTCGTCCAGATGTTGCTTGTGCTTTAAGCATGACGAGTAGATACCAATCGGATCCAGGTGAAAGTCACTGGACAGCAGTCAAGAATATTCTAAAGTATTTGAGAAATACTAAGGATAAATTCTTGGTGTATGGAGGAAGTGATGAGCTGGTAGTGAGTGGTTACACAGACGCAAGTTTCCAGACAGACAAAGATGATTTCCGATCACAATCTGGTTACATCTTCTGCCTGAATGGTGGTGCAGTAAGCTGGAAGAGTTCCAAGCAGGACACTGTAGCAGATTCCACAACTGAAGCTGAGTACCTCGCTGCTTCTGAAGCGGCAAAGGAGGTTGTTTGGATCAAGAAGTTCATCACTGAACTTGGTGTGATTCCTAGCATTTCTGAGCCAGTGGCTTTGTATTGTGACAACAATGGAGCCATTGCGCAAGCAAAGGAACCTAGATCACACCAGAAATCCAAACACATAGAAAGGCGATATCACCTTATCCGTGATATTGTGAATAGAGGAGATGTGAAGATCAGCAGAGTCCCGACGGATGAGAATGTTGCTGATCCACTGACCAAGCCTCTCCCAAGGCCTAAGCATGAGTTTCATACAACTGCTGTAGGCATTAGATATCTTAAGATATGATCTTGATTTCAGTGGGAGTTGTATTTGTTTTAGTTATGACATGATGTTCACAAAGACATAATAGTTATGTTATTTTAATGAAATTGTTTCAGCATTATTTAATTGTGTTAATTAAATATATATATATATATATATATATTGTCCCAAAGTAATTTATGACATTTTATAGGCCATCAAGTATGTGACTTGATCATGAAACCCTATAAGCAATAAATGACATAAATTAGAATGGTCCCTGGTCGAGGTTGTTAACGTGGGACATTAACAACCACGTGAGACTAGTATGTGAGGTGACTGATGACCATGTTTCATGGAGTCATTAATAAGTGTATTAAAGTCAATCACATAGATATGTGTTAGAGAACACATGATCGGACTTGACCCGTTAATGAGAACTCTACAAGATGTTATATGAGTGTCATAAGAGTTTCTCATTACGACTAAAGAGTATAGTCCTTAGACCTGAGTTCATCATGTCCTCTCTTATATGGATTGGTTCGTCTTGACTTTGTCAAACGTCAGCCGTAACTGGTGATCATAAAGACACTGATTAGGCGTATCATGAAGTATAAAAGAGACATGGATGGAACAAGATGGGATTTGTACCTCCTATATAACAGGAGTTAAATATCTCTGGGCCTATCGAAGATTTGATACTGTAAATGCGTGGCCGCGCTCAAACGAGCTGATTGTCAGTCGTTTGTTTTTCATCAGTACAAATCGGGATTCGATAAACGTGATCTAGCTAAATAAGGATGACACAGTTCTTGCCTTATGCTAGATTGAGATATGGATACAAAGGGATTAAAATGGAATAGACGATTCCAGTACAAGTGGGAGATTGTTGGGAATGTCCTGAAATCTATTTGTACTTACTCTGATAGAAAGTCGTGTTGTCGAGATGAGACAATCATATGACACTGGGTAGTCATAATGCTTTGCTAGAAGCCACTTATGATCAATGAGTTGAGAACTCATTGCTAGTGTTATATGATCCTACAGGGTCACACACCTAAGCAAACTGGACATTGCAAAAGAGGATGATCATTAATGTAATGATCGGATGAATACATATTTGATATGCATTCAATATCGACTTTTCTGGGCGATGTCGATCGATACACTAAGAGTATCGGTCGATATAGATTGGCCGTGTCGATCGACACATAGAGTGTGTCGGTCGACACGACTCGCGGATTGACGGATTAAATTGGTTTAATCATTAGTTAATCCCAGGGCGGTTTAAGTCGACATATATAAGATATATGGTCGACCTAAACTCGTTTCTAACCTAATTCACAGCCACCAGAAACAGAAAAGAAACCTCTCTGAGATTAGATCTCAAAAGGCACTAGCATCCCTTCCTGTTCAGCTTGTGTGCGTGTGGATACCAGTAGAGGCGCAGCATTTGAGGCGCTCTAGATCTCGATTATCTGCAAATAACTTCCGCTGCTAATCACCAGGTAATCTCCAGATCTGATAGATTCAATTACATGAACCTGTAGAACCTAGGCTCGGAATTCAGACTAGGGTTGCTAATCCTGATTAGAACTGCTAGAAATTCCTTCAGTATGTGAGGTGACTGTTGGACTAAGTTTCATGGAGTCAATGATATGATCATCGCAGTCAGTCACATAGATATATGTTGGTGAACATATGATCGGGCATGACCCACTGAATGAGAACTCCACATGATAGTTATATATAAGTGTCATGGGAGGTTCTCATTACGACTATAGAGTATAGTCCTTAGACCTGAGTTCATCATGCTTCCTAGCATATGAATTGGTGCGCTTTGACCTTGTCAAACGTCGTTCCATAACTGGCGGCTATAACGGCATTGTTTCGACGTATCATGAAGTATGTATAGAAACAGGGATGGAACAATATGGGATTTGTCCCTTCTGTATAATGGGAGATAAATATCTCAGGGCCCATCGAAGATTTGATACTGAGAAAATGCATGGCCGTGCTCAAACGAGGTGATTGTCAGTCGTTTGTTTATCAGTATAGATCAGAAGTTCGATGAACATGATGTTGGCTATAATAAGGATGACACAGTCTCTTGCCTTATGCCATATCGAGATATAGAGACGAAGGGATTATAGGAATAGGTGATTCCAGTACAAGTGGGAGATTGTTGGGATTATGTCCTGAAATCACATTGTACGAACTCTAGAAATAGTTGTATTGTCGAGATCGGACAATTCATGTGGTACTGGGTAATCATAATGTTTTGCTAGAAACCAATTATGAAAAAAAAGTTGTAACTCGTTTCCAGTATCGTGTGAACCTACAGGGTCACACACCTAAGCAAGTTGGATATACTCTGATGGGAATTGATCATTGGCATATGGTCTTATCGATATGTATTGGATACAGATCGAATATAAGTTTCAAAGGGGTGTATCGATCGACACCATTGGGTGCGTCGGTCGATACAGGACGTGTGTCGATCGACACCAATAAGTGTGTCGGTCGACACAATGGCGAAACCGAAACTGATGTTTCGGTTTACCTCGAGGTCAGTATATAAACACGTTTTATATCTCGACCTAAAGGTTGTTGGTTCTGCGCCGCCCAGAGTGTTTTCTCAGTGAGAAAACACAGAAACCTCAGAGAAACTAAGGTCCCAAAGAGATCCGAGCACCGGCGCTAGCAACCCGGCGGATTCCAGCTTGTGTGCGTGTGGACTACGATAGAGGCGCAGCATCTGAGGCGCTCCAGAGATCTCGTTTATCTGACCCTATTCCGCTGCCAGAACAAGGTAAACGCTAGATCCATCAGTGATTCAATTAACTAGACCCTAGATCCTAGGCTATCTGGAACTCGCGAGGATTCTGAATACGGTAGAATTGGCTCAAAGTTCCATCACAACTTTCAAGATCATGGCAGCTAAAGCACGGTTCACGTCATCCAGAGAACGTGATATCAGTTTCTGTCAGCTATTTGCTGAGACCCTAGAAGGGGATTCATTAACCTGGTTCTCTCGGCTACCGCCTAGGTCAATTAACGACTTCTCGGACCTAACTAGAGCCTTCGTGAGGAATCACTTTGCCTACGTAAACAAGGTCATGTCGCTAAACGCGGTGATGTCTTTGACACAAAAAGAAGGAAACGTTAAAAGCCTTCGTAAACCGGTTCAATGCAACCATGACGAGAGCAGAAGCCCCAGATAAATTCACTATCGCGGCTCTGACAAACGCCGTCTGGCACGAGTCGCCGTTTTATCAAGACCTGGTCGTCAACCCGCCATTAACCATCGAGGACGCCCTTCATCGGGCAAACAAATTCGTGGAGTTATAAGAAAAAAAGGTAGCCCTAGCCAAAAGATTCGGTTCGACCAAACATGCCGATAAAAAGGAAGAGAGAGCCTAGGCAGCATTACGACAAGGGCGCCAAAACAAAAATGGTTGTCAACAACACCGACAAGCAACGTTCATCAAAGCCTTGGAACAAACGAAGCAAGGATGGAAAAGAAACGGCATCGCAAGTCGCTACACAAGAAAAATACTGCGAGTTCCATAAAGCCACTTCACACGACACCGCTGAATGTCGGAATCTCAAAGACGCACTATATACCCGACTCTCAGACGAAGAAATCAAAGCGGCAATAGATAGATTGAAGGGAGAATCCAGACAAGAGGAGCAAAAAGTCGAGGGACAAGCGCCCAAGCAAGGCAAACAGCAGCGGCGCATCAAAAGCATAGCTTTAAAACGCGATCGAGAAGCAGAAGAAGAGGAGGACGAAGAGGAAACTCCCAGAGCCGTCCGAAGAATCAACATGATTATGGGCGGCCTGATCTCCGTAAATGATTCGGTACGATCGATCAAGGTATATGAGCGACTAGCGTTAGCCGCGAAAAACGCGCCTCAAACGATACTGTCAGATGATCCTCCCGTCATCTTCACCGACCAAGATCTCTACGGCACCCATTATCCGCATAACGACCCACTCGTGGTTGAGCTACTTATCGGGAGCTGCCAGGTATCTCGGATATTGGTTGATACCGGCAGTTCAATAGACTTGATCTTCCTAGACACGCTTAAAAAGATGGAGATCAAGGAGGAAGATATCAAGCATAAATCTAAGCCGCTCACCGGTTTTACAAGCGAGACGACGTACACTATCGGAACGTTTAAATTGCCAGTTTATGCAGGGGAAGTTAACATAATGGTTAAGTTTCATGTCATTGACAAACCGACCATTTATAACGTTATTCTAGGAACCCCATGGCTACATAGTATGAAGGCAGTATCTTCGACTTATCACTAATGTTTAAAATTCCCGACACCCAAGGGAATCCAGACGATCAAGGGATGTCAAAGGGCGAGTCGATCATGCTTCGCAAGAGAACGCAAGATAAGAGTACCGTCTTGTATGATCAATACAGAACAAGGAAGGAAAGGTCCCGAGAAGGAACTTATCCAGCAAGTCGTCATCGACCATTCCGACGCAAGCAAATGTGTAGGAGTCGGCGCAGAGCTACCCGAAAATATCAAAAAAGAGCTTGTAACCTTCTTACAGCAGAACGTCGCAACCTTTGCGTGGTCGGTAAGGGATATGTAAGGTATCAACCCTTCAATCACGACTCATGAGCTTAATGTTGACCCGACTTATTAACCGATCAAACAAAAAAGGCGTAAACTCGGTCCAAAAAGAGCCAAGGCCGCCAATGACAAAGTGGAGAAATTGCTCGACGCCGGCTCGATTCGAGAGGTGAAGTATCCCGACTGGCTTGCTAACCCGGTCGTTGTCAAAAAGAAGAATGGGAAGTGGAGAGTCTACGTGGATTTCACCGACCTCAACAAGGCCTGGCCAAAGGATAGTTTCCCTCTGCCACATATTGATCGACTTGTCGAAGCCACGACAGGAAACAAATTGCTCTCATTTATGGATGCATTCTCAGGGTATAATCAAATCCTTATGAATCCAGACGATCGAGAAAAGAAGGAATTCATAACGGAACGCGGGACCTACTGTTATAAAGTCATGTCGTTTGGCCTCAAGAACGCCGGCGCTACATATCAGCGATTGGTCAACCGAATGGTCGTGGGACAACTCGGTACGACAATGGAAGTGTACATTGACGACATGCTAGTTAAATCCTTAGTCGCCTCTCAGCATGTCGGCCATCTAAAGGAACGTTTTAACATCCTCAACCGATATGGAATGAAGCTCAACCCGGCAAAGTGTACATTTGGCATGACGTCAAGAGAGTTCCTCGGATACGTGGTAACCCAGAGGGGAATATAAGCTAATCCGAAACAAATCTCGGCCATAATTGACTTACCATCTCCCAAAAATACACGAGAGGTACAACGTCTAACTGGTCGCATAGCCGCCCTAAACAGATTCATATCCCGTTCGACGGACAAATGCTTGCCTTTCTATGAGCTCCTACGAGGAAACAAAAGGTTTGTATGGGATGAAAAGTGTCAGGAAGCTTTCATCCAGCTCAAAGACTACTTATCAAACCCGCCGATATTGTCAAAACCTGAAAACGGCGAGACACTCTTCCTGTACATCGCGGTCTCGACAACCGCGGTCAGCGGTGTACTGGTTCGAGAAGATCGAGGGGATTAAAAGCCAATCTTTTACATAAGCAAGAATATGAATGGAGCCGAGACCAGATACCCCTGCGATGGAAAAACTGGCTCTTGCAGTTGTTATCTCGGCACGAAAGTTATGGCCTTACTTCCAATTACATTCGATCGTTGTGCTGAGTAGCCAACCCCTTCGGACAATTTTACATAGTCCAGGGCAATCCGGCCGCCTAGCAAAGTGGGCGATTGACCTTAGCGAGTATGACATCGAGTACATGAACATGACAACCGCTAAATCTCAGGTGATAGCCGATTTCCTTGTAGAGTTATCACCCGAACTGGATGTCGATACCCAACTGGAAGACAAGAACTGGAAGCTGTTTGTCGATGGCGCTTCATCTAAAAAAGGAGACGGGGTAGGAGTACGACTCATATCACCCACCGGGGAAGTGTTAGAACAATCATTCAAATTGGGTTTCATAGCATCTAATAATACAGCCGAGTATGAAGCCTTGCTATCCGGTCTCAGGCTAGCCAAAGAGATAGGAGTACGACATCTCTTGGCTCATTGCGACTCCATGCAGGTCATGAATCAGATCAATGGAGATTACGAAGCTAAAAACGAGCGAATGGAGGCCTACCGAAAGGCGGCATTAGAAGTTACTAGCTCCTTCGAGTTCTTTGATATCGTCCAGATACCGAGGAAAGAAAATGCCCCAGCAGATGCACTCGCATCTCTGGCATCGAATCCCGATCTATCGACAAATCCCAGTGGAGACAATACACGAGCCAAGCATCCCGCCTCCCGAAATCAACCACGAAGAACCTAATGATGTCGCTCTCACAATCCAACAGAACGACGAAGAGGACATATGTCCTGCTACTCAAGCAAAAAACACCGATCTTATTGCACCCTTAACAGACGACAACGTGGATTGGCGACAGGAGATAAGGACGTATCTGACTGAAGGAAAGCTCCCAGAAGACAAATGGGCGGCACGACGACTTAAAGTCAGAAGTGCACGATACACAATGCACAACGGTATCCTCTACAAATACTCGGCTAACAAAATCCTTCTCTGATGCCTACACGGATATGAGATAAATCGGGTACTCGAAGAAACACACTCAGGAGAATGCGGCAATCATTCCGGGGGTCGGGCTCTCGCTTTCAAAATCAAGCTGAATGGTCACTACTGGCCGACTATGATAGCTGATTGTGAGACTTATTCTAATAAGTGTGAAAAGTGTCAGCGTCATGCGCCATTCATACATCGACCTACGGAGTTGCTTACCACTTCGACTGCCGCTTACCCATACATGAGATGGGCATTGGATATCGTTGGAACATTACCATTATCCAATCAAAGACGTTTCTTACTTATCATGACCGACTACTTCACAAAGTGGGTCGAAGCTAAGGCCTATGTCGCAATTCATGACGTCCAAGTTCAGAACTTCGTTTGGAAATATATCATGTGCCGGTTCGGACTCCCTTACCAGATTGTCACGGACAACGGCTCGCAGTTTACTTCAAACCTATTCGAAGGATTCTGCAAAAAGTGGGATATACGGCTTAGCAAGTCAACACCAAGATATCCTCAAGGTAATGGACAAGCCGAAGCCACGAACAAGACTATCATTGCCGGCATCAAAAAGCGACTGTAAAGAAAAAAGGGAGTCTGGGCTGACGAGTTGGATGGAGTTCTTTGGTCGCATAGAACAACCCCTCGCCGTGAAACTGGAGCTACCCCGTTTTCCTTAGCCTTCGGCGTGGAAGCAATGGTACCAGCAGAAGCAAACATTTACACTCTCCGCCGATCTCTTATGCCGCAACATACCGAGATCAACGAAAAAATGCTGATCCAAGCTCTTGATACAATAGAGGAAGAGCGAGATCGGGCCCTACTTCGCATTCAAAATTACCAGCAACTCGTTACTACAACCAAAAAGTCAAGGAGCGACATTTTCAAGTCGATGACTATGTCCTCCGCAAGGTTTATGAAAACACCAAAGCGTGGAGAGCAGGTAAACTCGGCGCAAAGTGGGAAGGACCCTACAAAGTCACGAAAGTCGTCAATCCAGGCGTCTACGCGCTCGAGTCGATGAAAGGCAAAGCTCTACCATGATCGTGGAATTCAGCTAGCCTGAAAGAATATTTCTGAAGCAACTAAGCCTATCACGGCACAAAAAATATATATATATATATATATATATATATAATATGTATGAACTACGAGCGACTTGATTCTTCTTCGGGAGATACGTAGGCAGCCTTCATCGGCACAGTCGCAAATCTAATAAAATTTTATTTTACAGCCTATATACCGCGTTGAAAGCCAATCAAAAGCCAAATCAACCGAGTTCTAACTCGCAGAAAGCCGAACTCCTTAGTTCGCGAAAGCCGAGTCTAAGCAACTCGCAGAAAGCCGAACTCCTTAGTTCGCGAAAGCCGAGTCTAAGCAACTCGAAGAAAGCCGAACTCCTAAGTTCGCAAAAGCCGAGCCTAAGTAACTCGCACTAGCATCATGCCTCCTGGCCAGGGGTGTGGTCTTCCTTGCGCACGAGGTGCACATCGTGGCAAGGAGAAGCCGAGATCCATCTCGCACATTCTTCGCGGTAGGCGATAACAAATAAGTCGAGCACTCAAGCCTCGAACATTCGCCCGCCCTTAGAATAAAGCCGAGCATACATAAGCCTCGCAAACCGCCTTATGGCAAAATATAATGAAAGTCGCTATCTGTTTGAATTTGTCAAAGCACAAATTTAATACAAGAATAGTCCGACTTAAATACATTCGCGTAATGAAAGTCGCTGTCTGTTTAGGATTTGTCAAAAAAAAAAGAACAAGTCGAAACAAGAATAGTCCGACTTAATTCGCGTAAAATTTGCCAATTGGTAGAAGTCGTCAAGAATAGATCAGAACGCAATATAAATCGGGCCTGGATAACATAAAACATAACTTACTTCCCATAAAAGGATTAAAAGGTCTTACAAAATAAAGAATTATTACAAAGCCGATATATAACATAAAAAGAAAGACGGGATATCAATCAGCTGACGACTTCTCAGGCTCGTCAACCTTCTCGGTTTCACTCCTTTCAACAATCTGATCTTGCGCCTTACAAACACCATCCAAAGCCATGATCTCTGAGCTGACAGACTGAACGAGATTTGCAGGATCGCCTCTGGGATTACTCCACGATTGGTTCTGAACTGATCGACATCCTTTGGAACAGGAGGAGGTGAGTCATGGGAAAGGTTAAGAAGAGGATGATGCACTTGTGAGAGAACAAATGTAAGCTCTTCCTTCGTCACAACTTCCATTTCATCCAGCTCCGCATTCACCACAACCTCATCAGTGGCAAATTGATCCAAGACGGTCTGAGGAACCGACACGCCCTCCCCGTTAAGCTTCACAAGACACTTCTTAAGCCCAGAGATCTGAGCTTGCTTAACTTGCAGCACGACGACAGCCTCTTGATCCTTGACATAGCGCTGGATAAGGTCGAAATGAGATTGCGCCTTCGCCCTAACCGCGGCTTCAACTCTCTATCTCTCTCCTTACGAACCAGATCGACACAGGACTTCCTCAGGTTCTTTTTCTCCAATTGAAATTTGAGAAGGTCGGCTTTCGACTTCTCCTCGGCCTGTTTTAACTTACCCTCGAGGATCAGGTTATTCGCCTCCAATGCCTTCTTCTCCCCTTTGATCTTCTTAAAGAGATCATCCCGCTTGGTGACCGCGTCGGCCTGTTGGAATTGTGTCCTGAAATCACACTTGTATTCACTCCTGATAATAGTTGTGTATCGAGATCAATCGTTTGTATAATACTGGTGATTGTAATGTTTTGCTAGAAGCCTCTTGTAATCTGTAAGTTGTAGACTTACTGCCAGTATTATATGATCCTATAGGGTCACACACCTAAGCAATCTGGAAGCTAACATATGGGAATGATCATTTGATAATGATCACGTTGATGTGTATTGGATACACATTGATATAGAGTTTTATGATGTATGTGTCGATCGATACATGAGTGTGTCGATCGATGCAGGATTTTCGAGAAGGTGTGTCGATTGACACAGTAAGTGTGTCGATCGATGCATATCGGGTTTTGACATAAACGAGTCGGGTTTCTCCGACGGTTTGGTCATGTCATTTCCAGGTCGATATATAAAGGATTATATGGTCGACCTGGACCCTAGCCGTCAAAGGAATTCTCAGAGAGAAAAGCAGAACATCGAAAACTCATTCCCTGAATCCGGCACTAGCATCCCGGCGTTCCAGGTTATGTGCGTGTGTGCTTGGTAGAGGCGAAGCACTTGATTCGCTAGATCTCGTTCACTCATTCTATTCCGCTGCCAGATCTGAGGTAAGAACGAGGTTGGTAATTTCAATATAACGAACCCTAGATCCTAGTGGGATCCAACAGTGGTATCAGAGCATGGTAGGGTTTAGTCTATTGAATCTGAGGCATTTAAATCGAATACTGATGAATTTGATGAGTTAACTGCCTGTTAAATCGTGTTTTATGGAAATTTATCTCGGATTGAAGTTTCTGTTGAAAACGACGAACTGCTGTTCTCGCACTGTGTCGATCGACACTAAGCTTGTGTCGGTCGACACACCGCGAAACAACGAATAAAATTTTAGTGTTTGTCGCATAGTGTCGATCGACACAAAGCGTGTGTCGGTCGACACAGAGCGAAAACGCGTAAATTACTTTAGGGTTTGTCGCATGGTGTCGATCGACACTAAGCTTGTGTCGGTCGACACATCGCGAAAACTCGTAAAAGATGTTAGGGTTTTCGCACAACATCGATCGACGCACTGGGTGTGTCGGTCAATGCATCGCGAAAATGCGAAAGATTTGAAATCGCATTGTGTCGATCGACACACTGGGTGCATCGGTCGACACAGACTATGCGAATGGATAGATCGGTTCAATTGGATTGAACTGATTATCTCGCATGGTTATGTCGGTTTAATTCAAAATCCATAATACTCTGCTGTGTCGATCGACACAAGTTTAATGTCGATCGACACAAACCTTGCGATTGGTTGAATCGGTTCAATTGGATTGAACTGGTCATCATGCTTGGTAAAGGTGGTTAAGATCGGTTTGATTGGATAAGTCGGTTCAATTGGATTGGACCGATTACCGCGATTAGTTAAAACTGATTGAATCGGTTCGATTAGATGAACTGGTTAAATTGGATTTGACCGGTTATCTCGGATGATCTGAAAGGTTGCATATCAAGAGTCGACCAAGTGTGTCAGTCGACGCATATGGTGACGATGCGAACCGTAATCGTTTGGTTTTGAACCAAATGATTAAGAAACGAACCGAATGACCTAATCCACTGAAATTAGAACGATTAAAACTTAATTAAAATTAGAAGTAAAATGTTCTAAACCCGTCTAATACACATTGGATGTGTGTTAGATCAAAGCTTAGTTTCAATAAGGTCAACTGTCAAGACTCGTTTAGTTGTTGGATGGTCTTGCCAATAGCTTGGTATCCACAATTACGTGAGTAAGGCAGATAATAACGTTGATGGTCTTGCAGTGCTTGACATCTACAATTACGTGACCTAAGAGATTGAATTACTAGTCTTTTAAAGTTTCATTTCCTCAACTAAATATCAAGTGATCTTGATGTCTTGCCCAAATCTTGTCTACTGTCGAAACTAGTTTAATTGTTGGATAGTATTGGAGTCCTTGGTATCCACAGTGAAGTGAGTAAGGCAGGTAATCATTAATAGACTTGCAGTGCGACTGTCAATGATCACAAGACAGAAGAGATTGGTTTCACTTGACTGGGCTGTGAGAAGTTCTGGGCCCAGAGACATCAGAGTAGATTAGACATAGTTTGTCTCATCTACAACCAAGAGTTGTACTGGGTACAATTAGCAATGATTTGCTTACCTAGATAACTAAAGTTTGGGTAGTGGTGAAGGAATGTTTAGTGTTAATCCAGATTCAATTCTCAGATTCAACAGTCCTAAACATGCAGATCTAGGTTCTCTTATTTAGAAACTTAATGGATCTCACCTGTTACCTTGTTAATGCAGCGGAATATGAAGAACAGGTCAGAGATCAGCAGAGCCACCAAGTGATAACTCCTCCAGAGGTTCACACACGCACACCAAGCAGGAAGAAGGCTGCTAGACCGAGCTGAGGAGGCCGCATGAGAGAGAGAGAAATCGCAGAGGGGGCTGGGGTTTTTTGGGATTCAGACTTAAGTTTTATTTATAAAACTTGTCTAGTTCCTTTTGGGCTTTTGGGCCCAAATACCAATCTGATTAAATCCCTTAGATTTAATCAGACCCATTAATCTCTCTCTAAGTACGACAAATGCCTGGCACTTTTACCGTACTTCTGCTAAGCCGTTCCAGCACATTTTCCTGTTAGCTTAGGCGTGTGACCCATATGGGATCATATAATAAAGGCAATAAGTCCAAGACTTATAGATCATGAGCGGACTCTAGCAAGCCATCATGAACCCCAGAATTATATGACTTATGTCTGATCATTGACATACTCTTACTTTCTAGAGACAGTACCGAGATTACTGGACACAATTCCAACAATCTCCCACTTGTACTGGAATCTCTGTATTCATAATCCTTTTGTCACAATATCTCGATTAGTCATAAGGCAAGATGAGTGTCATCCTTATAAAGCCTAATCTTGTTCATCGGACTCTGATTTGATACTGACAATCCAAACGACTCGGGAAAGTCCGTTTGAGCATGGCCATGCATTTTCCAGTGTTCAAATCTCCGATTGGCCTAGAGATATTCACTCCATTTATATTGGAGGGACAAATCCCGTCTTGTTCCATCACTGTAAGCTACTCATTTCATAATACACCCAATCAAGGTCCTTATAACTATCGCTTAACGACAGCATTAGACAATGATCAAAGCGCATTAGTTCATGTGCAGTCACACGCATGCGAACTCAGGTCTAAGGACTATACTCTATAGTCGTAGTAAGAATCTCTTATGACACAGATATAAATATCCTGAAGAGTTCTTATAATCGGGTCTTGTCCGGTCGTATGTACCCTACATACACCTATGTACTGACTTTGATGCCGTGCATCTATGACACACTGAGACTTTGTCATAAGTCACATACCAATCTAGTCTCACACGGTTGTTGGTGTTCCAATTTCAACAACCTTCGACTAGGGACATGATGATATAAGCCATCTATCAAATATAGGGTCTCATGATCAAGCTAAATGACTTTGATAACTCAAGATCAAGTCACTTACTTCGATGACCTATAAAATGGTTCATATCACTTTGGAACGATTATTTCATCACAGTTAAAATAATCTTGAAATAATAATTTCATTAAACATAAGAAAATGTTTTACAAGAACATATCAATAACTAAATAAAGCCCTCAAACTCCCACTCAAATTTAGATTACATTTCAATGTTTCTAATGCCTACAGCTTCAGTCAAGAACTCGAGCTTAGGCCTTGGGAGTGGCTTTGTCAACGGATCAGCGACGTTATCATCTGTCTGAACTCGGCTGATCTTGACTTCCTTTCTATTAATGATGTCACGTATCAAGTGAAATCTTCTTAGAACATGCTTGGATTTCTGGTGTGATCTTGGTTCCTTTGCCTGAGCAATAGCACCATTGTTATCACAAAACAGTGCCAGAGGCTCAGCCGCATCTGGTATCACACCTAGTTCAATAATGAACTTTCGTATCCAAACAGCTTCCTTCGCAGCTTCTGAGGCGGCGATATATTCAGCTTCTGTAGTGGAATCAGCAACGGTGTCTTGCTTGGAGCTTCTCCAACTGATTGCACCGCCATTCAGACAAAAGATATAACCGGACTGTGACCGGAAATCATCTTGGTCTGTCTGGAAACTTGCGTCCGTGAATCCACTGACTTTAAGCACATCACTTCCACCGTATACCAAGAACTTGTCCTTAGTATGTCTTAGATACTTCAGGATATTCTTGACGGCAATCCAATGGTTTTCACCTGGATTTGACTGGTATCTACTCGTCATGCTCAATGCATAAGCAACATCAGGGCGAGTACAGATCATGGCATACATGACAGATCCTATTGCAGATGCATAAGGAATATTCTTCATGCGCTCAAGCTCAGCAGCCGTCGTAGGGCTCTGCTTCTTGCTTAGCGTTGTGCCATGTACCATTGGCGTGAAGCCCTTCTTGGAATCTTTCATGCTGAATCTTTGCAGGACTTTGTCAATGTATGAATCTTGACACAAGCCTATCAGCCTTTTAGATCTATCCCGGTAGATCCTTATTCCAAGAACGTATGCGGCTTCACCCATGTCTTTCATGGAAAAACAACTTCCAAGCCAGTCCTTTACCGACTTCAGCATTGGAATGTCGTTTCCGAGAAGCAGTATGTCATCGACATACAGAATAAGAAATACTATCTTGCTCCCACTAGTTTTCTTATACACGCATTGTTCTTCTTCGTTTCTGATGAAGTCAAATTGCTTGATCGCTTCATCAAAACGAAGATTCCAGCTCCTCGATGCTTGCTTCAATCCATAAATGGATTTATGAAGCTTGCATACTTTCCCAGCATTCTTTGGATCTATGTAACCGTCATGTTGTGTCATATACACATCCTCTTCCAGAATTCCATTCAGGAAGGCGGTTTTCACGTCCATCTGCCAAATTTCATAATCATGAAAAGCTGCAGTTGCTAGTAGAATCCGAATAGATTTCATCATTGCCACTGGGGAATAGGTTTCATCGTAATCCACACCGTGAACTTGTCTGAAACCTTTTGCCACCAACCTGGCTTTATAAATCTGGACATTTCCATCCACGTCAATCTTCTTCTTGAAGATCCATTTGCACTCGATGGCTTTTACACCAGCGGGTAAGTCAACCAACGAAAACACTTGGTAACAGACATGGATTCCATTTCGGAATCAGTGGCCTTACGCCACTTAGAGGAATCTGGGCCCATCATGGCTTGATTGAAGTTCGATGGTTCATCACCATCAATGATCAGAAGATCATGACAGTTAGTCACGAGGAATCCTTGATATCTCTCGGGTTCGTGACGGATCCTCCCGGATCTTCGAACTTCAGGTACTACAGGTTCAGGCTCTACAATTTCTTGTAGGTCCTCCTGCTGCTCTTCCTCATTAGGTTGAGCAGTATCCTGTTCATCTTGAATTTCTTCAAGCAGTACCTTACTCCCACTGTCTTTCTTAGAGAGAAACTCCCTCTCAAGAAAGTTACAATCCCGGGCAACAAAGATCTTGTTCTCGGAACGTAGATAGAAGTAATAAGCCTTGGTTTCCTTCGGATAACCAATGAAGTAGCATTTATCAGACTTTGGTGTAAGCTTGTCTGAGATTAATCTCTTGACATAGGCTTCACAACCCCAAATTCTAAGATAAGACAGCACTGGAGCCACTCCAGTCCATAATTCATATGGTGTCTTTGCTACTGCTTTCGATGGCGCTCTATTTAGAGTGAACACTGCTGTTAGCAGAGCATATCCCCAAAGGGATATTGGAAGGTCTGTGTGACTCATCATAGATCGAACCATATCCAATAAGGTCCGATTTCTCCTCTCAGACACACCATTCCATTGAGGTGTTCCAGGAGGAGTGAGTTGGGACACGATCCCACACTCTCTTAGATGATCACTGAATTCTTGGCTTAAGTATTCTCCTCCTCGGTCGGACCGAAGAGCCTTAATGCTTTTGCCAAGTTGGTTCTGTACTTCATTTTGGAATTCTCTGAACTTCTCAAAAGATTCAGACTTATGTTTCATTAAATAAACATATCCATACCTACTGAAATCATCAGTGAAGGTAATGAAGTACTGATAGTTTCCTCTTGCATTTGTGGACATTGGGCCACACACGTCAGTGTGTATCAGGCCCAATAAGTCACTGGCCCTCTCGTTAGGTTTATTAAAGGGGGCCCGTGTCATTTTGCCCATCATGCAGGATTCGCATTTCTCACATGACTCAAAGTCAAATGAGCCAAGAAGTCCATTCGAATGGAGCCTCTTGATGCGTTTCTCGCTGATGTGCCCTAAACGACAATGCCATAGAAACGTTCGGTTCTCCTCATTAGGTTTGAACCGTTTGGTATCAATGTTATAAATTGGCGCGGATTGATCGAGTATGTAAAGCCCATTCGTAAGAGGGGCACAACCATAGAACAAATTGTTGCGATTGAAGGAACATAATTTATTCTTAACTGAAAAATCATAACCTTCCAAATCCAACAAAGAAATTGAAATAATATTTCTGCTTATCGCAGGTACAAAATAACAATTATTGAGTTCTAAAATCAATCCCGAAGGTAAAGACAACAAGTATGTGCCTACAGCTAGTGCAGGAACTTTCGCTCCATTCCCAACTCGTAGCTCCACTTGTCCTTGCTTCAGCCTTCTACTGTTGCTGAGTGCCTGCATATTAGTACAAATATGAGCCCCACAACCAGTATCCATAACCCATGAGGTATTATCAGAAGTAGTTGTATTAACTTCTATAACAAAAATACCTGATGAAGAAGTCTCGAGAGTCTTCTTCTTCAATTCCTTTAGACCTTCTTGGAATTTCTTACATTCTCTCCTCCAATGCCCTGGTTCTTTACAGAACCTGCAGATGTCAGTAGGCCCAGCCTTAGACTTGGGCTTGGGCTTTGGCGTGTCCTTGTCCGAGACTTGGACAGCCTTAGCCTTTCCCTTATCCTTAGCAGAGGATTTCTTAAACCCCTTGCCCTTTGCACCATAAGCACATTGGGGTCCTTGGCGGTTTTCCTCAAGTTGGGCTCTGCAGTCTTGAGCATTCCGTGAAGCTCAGGCAATGTCTTACTCAAGCCATGCATATTAAAGTTCAGAATGAACTGATCATAGCTTGCAGGTAAAGACTGCAGAACGATGTCGCATGCAAGTTCCTGGCTGATAGGGCAGTCGAGTTTCTGAAGATGATCGAGATAACCCATCATCTTCAAGACATGAGGACTCACTGCCGCATTTGCAGCCAACTTACAGTCTAAGAGGTTCTTAACTGTCTGAAACCTCTCAGTCCTTGCTTGCTCCTGAAAAAGCGATTTCAGGCTTGCCATTATCTCGATGGGTGACAACACACTCTCGAACTGCATTTGCAGCTCAGCAGTCATTGTCGCCAACATCAGGCAATAGACATCATTTTCATCTGACGAATGCTTTTCCCAAGCATTATGCAGAGTCCTGGCGGCATTGTTAGGAGGCCTCTCGGGGAGGGGATCACGAAGGACATAATCCTTCTTCTCCTGCTTGAGGACCAGCCACAAGTTCCTAGACCACGTCAGGAAGTTCGTTCCAGTCAGCTTCTCCTTCTCGAGAACAGACCGGATTGAGAATGTGTTTTGTGTGCTTGTAGTAGTCATAGCTGAAATATATAAGATAAAAAGGTTATTAGTTAATATGTTCAATATGATTAATCTTATATTATACTTAATATGATTAATCACGCATTATATTCAATAACATAAGTTACCCTCAATAGAATATAATGATTCCAAGATCCACATATAACTAAGATTAAAGTGGGCCACTGGCCATCACCCAATCTTAGCTTATATCGGTAAGCCCTATGTCGGCTAATTATATCCGTGATATAACTCTTGGTTGTGAATCTGGGCCCGAGGCCCAATCCACTCTGATGTCTCAAGGCCCGGGACTCCCGATGGCCTAGTCAAGAAAACCAGACTATACAGTCATGTAATCATTAATGTCTGGGACTCCCAATGACATTTATGAATCACAAACCGTCTTATCCACGCAAAAGTAGACACCCTCACACTGTAAGGCCATGAATACAATTGAATGGGCTTCGACAGCTGACATAGACAGGACAAGACATCCAACGCTTGATATTATTTGAGGTTTGTAGGTTTATTAAAAATTTCATTCCCAAAATAGAAGATTACTATTTTGGGAAACTTTCCATTTTGGGAAACCTACTAATTTTGGAAACTTTCTAAAATTGGAAACTTTCTAAAACCGGAAACTTTCTAACTTTAGAAATTTCTTAAAATCCAAAACATGCAAATCTAGAAACTTCTATTTTAAGAAACTTTCTAATTTCAAAATTTCGGAAACTTTAATTTAAAATCGATTTATAATAATTTTTATAAATTAAATTTTAAATTAATCTGAAGAAAAGACTCAAATAATTGGCCCAATTGTTTTAACTTCTTGGCCCGAGGCCCAAGAATTGGTCCATGTCCAAGACATAACCCAATTGTCCAATTAAATGACATAACCGGTCTGGTTCATTAAAATTGGTCTAACCAAAATTAATTACTACGATGACCACAATTGTCAACCGGTTATTTACTAAACCGGATTTTCTCAATTTATTTGGTCCAACCAAATCAAATTAGAAAATCCTGGTTTAGGCACAAAATCCAATATTTCGACTTTGGATTTCTTATCCCGGTTTAACCAGAACTTAATAAATTTATTAAGTCTGTTTATTAAACCAAGACGATTAATTTTAATTAAGTTTTTAAACCGAGCCATTAAACGAACCGAACCGATTGGTCACGAACCGTTCACGGTCGTGACCTAGCCGCAATCGAGACGAGACATCGGTCAGCCGCAAGCAACGGACGCGATCCAAGATCGGTCCATGTCTTTCGCGACGATGCTCGGACGGGACGCTCGGGACGCGGACGGGATTGCTCGGTTCGTGTGGCTTCACGCGATCGCCAAGCGATCGGGACAGCCGGGACGAGAGCGGGACGATGGCGGGACGATCGCAGCTCGGTCCATCCACGCACGATCATCACTCGTCGGGACGGAACGGGACACGATCGATCCATGCGATCGTTTGATCCATGCGATACGATCGGTCCTTCCTTGCGATCGTGTGCCTCATCTCTCGTGATCGACTGGACCACGCGACTCGATCCATCGATCGGTCCGTGCGTCTAGCGATCCGGACGTGCGTTTCAAACCACAATCCGACGCAACCAATTCATATAGATTGGATTGCGATTTTCATTAGTTTGTTTAGGTTTCAATTCTTGTTTCTTAAGTGTTTTGCTCTTATCAGTAGATTGATTCAAAAACACCTCTTTAAACAATCCTAAACATGATTCTAAACAAGAAAAACCACAGAACCAATAGCTCTGATACCACTGAAGGAATGTTTAGTGTTAATCCAGATTCAATTCTCAGATTCAACAGTCCTAAACATGCAGATCTAGGTTCTCTTATTTAGAAACTTAATGGATCTCACCTGTTACCTTGTTAATGCAGCGGAATATGAAGAACAGGTCAGAGATCAGCAGAGCCACCAAGTGATAACTCCTCCAGAGGTTCACACACGCACACCAAGCAGGAAGAAGGCTGCTAGACCGAGCTGAGGAGGCCGCAGGAGAGAGAGAGAAATCGCAGAGGGGGCTGGGGTTTTTTGGGATTCAGACTTAAGTTTTATTTATAAAACTTGTCTAGTTCCTTTTGGGCTTTTGGGCCCAAATACCAATCTGATTAAATCCCTTAGATTTAATCAGACCAATTAATCTCTCCCTAAGTACGACAAATGCCTGGCACTTTTACCGTACTTCTGCTAAGCCGTTCCAACACATTTTCCTGTTAGCTTAGGCGTGTGACCCATATGGGATCATATAATAAAGGCAATAAGTCCAAGACTTATAGATCATGAGCGGACTCTAGCAAGCCATCATGAACCCCAAAATTATATGACTTATGTCTGATCATTGACATACTCTTACTTTCTAGAGACAGTACCGAGATTACTGGACACAATTCCAACAAGTGGCGAGTCGCCCACTCGAATTTTGGTGATCTGAGGATCTTGGATTATTATATTCATAGAGGAAACATTGTTTGAATATAATGCGAGTTTTCTTATTGGATAAGATTCCTCATTTCCTGAAATCATAACTAAAATTTTCTTTGATTAAATTTTCCAGCCTATGTCTAAAACTACCTTCTCGTTACGACCCGTCCTTGAGAAGGACAAGTTAAATGGGTCAAATTTCCTGGATTGGTATCGCAATTTGAGATTAATCCTCAAGCAGGAGAGTAAGGACTATGTCCTTGAGAAAGCTCTTCCAGAAAGGCTTGAGGCCAATCGCTCGAATGCAGTATATAATGCTTGGAATAAGCATTATATTGATGTGGTAGATGTGTGTGGTCTGATGTTGGCTACCATGAACTCGGACTTGAAAAGTCAATACGAGAACATGGAATCGCCAATAGAGATGATCACTAGCCTGAAACTGAAGTTTCAGGATCTGGTACGAGTTGAGAGATTCCAGTTGGTGAAGTCTCTCACTGGGTGTAGACTACCAGAGGATATTCCAGTGAGTCCTCATGTCATTAAAATGATGGGTTACGTTGATAACCTGGGGAAACTGGATTGTCCTGTCAGCTTAGAGTTGGCAACTGACATCATTCTGCAGTCACTGCCGTCAAGCTATGATAAGTTCATTAAGAACTATATCAAGAAAGGCTTGACAAATACGTTGACTGAGCTGCATGGCATGCTCAAAACAGTAGAGCAAGACATCATAAAGAGTAAAAGATTTGAGAAATCTTGTGTTGGAAAGGGTAGAGGCAGGGCCGTCCAGATTTGGAATCAGGATAAGCCTGTATCATCTTATAAGCCCAAGTCCGGCCCATCTGATGTTAGAAAGTGCTTCTACTGTAATGAGTATGGGCATTGGAAGAGAGATTGCATTAAATTCTTGGAAGATTCACAAGAGATGAAGAAGATGTACGGTACTTCTTCTTCAGGTATTGTGTTATTATTTCAAGTTCTACGTAAGTATTGGATACTGGTTGTGGTACTGATATTTTGGAAATATGCAGGGCCTAAGCAACAGTAGAACGTTGAAGAAAGGACAAGTGGAACTGCGTGACTAGTATGGAGCAATGGTTGCTGCATAAGCCGTAGAGATTATGCACTTGTAGGAGCCTTTCAAGCTTGGTTTTTGAATTAAGTAATTGCTACTATGTACCTGCTTTATGCAGAAATGTCTTTCATTTTCTTGTAAGAATTTGAATGTTTTTCATTCTGATAAAAGACAAGCTTTGCTCTTTTGATCTTAATGAAATATCATATGGTAGCACCCCTTTTGAAAGGGTTTTATATCTTAAACCAACATACGCTTAAATGTAACATAAATATCAAACGATTTAATTCTGATGACTTGAACTCGATTTTCCTCAGCATAGTCATATTGACCAAATAGAGTGAAGCGGCTTCAGAAGTTCCATAGTTATGGGCTTCAGGTTCATTTGATTGTAAATCAATTGAGACATGAATTCTGCTTGCTGGACCAAATGACTAAGGCTTCTTTAGCAGAGCTAAAAAAAGGGCCAGAGGCTCGTTGGGCCTTACACATACTGATGTATGCGGCCCGAAGAGCATTAGTGCCAAAGGAAAACTTCAATACTTCATTGACTTATTGATGGCTTCAGTAAGTATGACTGTGTTCATTTGATGAGACACGAGTCAGAATCCTTTGGAATGATCAAAGGAGTTTCAGAATGAAGTATAGAACCGATTTGACAGAAGTATTGAGATCCTCGATTAGATCGCGGAGGAAAACACTTGAGTCAAGAATTGGGTGATCATCTAAGTGAGTGTGAAGTCATTTCACAGCTCATCTCTACTGAAAAACCTAGAATGGTGTTTCTGAGAGTATGAATCGGATCTTATTGAATATGCTCCGATTAATGATGAGTCACATGAATCTTCCATTATCCTTTTAAAATACGCTCTAAAATGAATATGTTTGCGCTAAATAAGTTTTCTATCAGAATCAGTGAAAAACACCACATTGGATGTGGACTGGGTGATTTCCAAATATGTTTTTCTGATTAATTGGGATTGCAAGGTTTGTGTAAGACAGTTGTCAACAAACAAACTTGAACCCAAATCTGATAAGTGCTGCTTCGCTGGTTGTCCTAAGGAAACCGAGGCTTAGTACTTTTGCAACCAATCCGAGAACAAAGTTTTGTTGTTCGGAACTCTGCTTTTCAAGAAGAACAGTGGGAGTAAAAATACACCTCGAAGAAATTCGAGAAACACAGGAGGTTGTTCAACCTGTTGAGGGAGAGCAGCGGTTGGATCTACAGAGTGATGTAGGATCTACACCTGTGGAGCCTGAAATTCGCAGATCCGAAAGGATCCATCACTAAATTGAGGGTGATTCCTCGTGACCGATTGTCGTGATCCGTTGATCATTGAAAAATGATGCGCATGCGAAATTCAAAGAAGCGATGGTGAGCCCCAACTCCGAAATATTGGCTAGTTATGCATGTTAACTTCATCGGTTGAAGCAAGCATCTTGGAGTTGGAAACTATGTTCTGTTAAAACTGTCAAAAGGATTTGACTCGATCAGGAACGAATAGAAACAGTGGGTTTACAAGTAAACTAGTGGGAGCGTAATTGCAATTATCAAAACTGTACGTTTAAAATATACTTAATCTCATAAACGACGTTCCGACGCTAAAGCCTTGCCAAGATTTGGGTCGGAAGTCAAATTTAACGATAGACATGGGAGAAGTCGCGTGAGTTCTTGGAACATGAATCCATTGAGATGGATCAGAAGAGCTAATTGGATCGTGTCAGAACCATTATGGTTATAAGGTACTGGACAGTTCCAATATGCATGATTCCAAGAATGGCTTCACACCAAAGGTCTTATGGCAATGATCTTAGCAAGATGAAGTGTCTTGGACACTGGCTGAGCTAGTGTCTAATGAGTGTGATTCTTTTGCTTATGCAATAGAATCCATCATGAATTCCATATTATGCGCTCGTCTAAATGCAGCTGACGCATAAAAGCATGACGAGAAGATACCAATTTGTTCCAGTAAGAGTCACTGGACAGTTGTAAAGGAGTATCCCCAAGTGTTTGAGAAACACTAAGGATAGGTTCTTGTACAACTGAGAAATAGACGAATCAATTATGAGTAGTTAGACGGACAAAGATGATTCCCGGTTCTCACCTGGTTATGTCATTTTGCCTGTGTAACGGTATTGTCTATTGGAAAGGTTTCCAAGCAGAGGACCGTAGAATAGTGCTCATTAAAGAATAGCGGTGTGGTTTGTTGGAATGGTTCCAAGAAAGAACACCGCAGCATATCTCACAACCTAAGCACGAGTTGAACAATGTAGCTGTAGGTACTAGAAATTTGAAGACTTGGTCTTGATTCTAGTGGGAGTTAGTTTAGTTATGATGTTCAGATAAATATGATATGGTCATGTTTATGAAAAACTGACATCAACATTATTTGACTATTGGATAATTAAATAATGGTCCCAAAATAAGTTTATGTCATATTATAGGCCATCAAGTTGAGGACTTGATCATGAAACCCTATAAGTAACAAATGACATAAATTATGATGTGTCCCTAGTCGAGGTTGTTAAAGTGGGACAATAACAACCGCGAGAGACTAGCTTGTGAGGTGACTGTTGACTAAGTTTCATGGAGTCAAAGATATGAGTATCACAGTCAGTCACATAGATATATGTTGGTGAACATATGATCGGACGTGACCCGCTAATGAGAAGTCTCCAGGATAGTTATATCTGTGTCATGAGAGGTTCTCATTACGACTATTGAGTATAGTCCTTAGACCTGAGTTCATCATGCTTTCTTGCATATGAATTGGTGGACCTTGACTTTGTCAAACGTCGATCCGTGACTGGCGGCTATAAAGGCACTGCTCAGATGCATCATGAAGTGTGCGTTGAAATAGGGATGGAACAAGATGGGATTTGTCCCTCCTGAATAACGGGAGATAAATATCTCAGGGCCTATCGAAGATTTTATGCTAAGAAAATGTGTGGCCGCACTCAAACGAACTGTAGTTCAGTTGTTTGTTTTGTTCAGTATAGATCAGGAATTCGATAAACATGATATTGGCTTAATAAGAATGACACTAATCTTGTCTTATGCCAAATCGAGATATAGAGACAAAAGGATTGTAGGAATTGATGATTCCAGTACAAGTGGGAGATTGTTGGAATTGTGTCCTGAAATCACACTTGTATTCACTCCTGATAATAGTTGTGTATCGAGATCAATCGTTTGTATAATACTGGTGATTGTAATGCTTTGCTAGAAGCCTCTTGTAATCTGTAAGTTGTAGACTTACTGCCAGTATTATATGATCATATAGGGTCACACACCTAAGCAATCTGGAAGCTAACATATGGGAATGATCATTTGATAATGATCACGTTGATGTGTATTGGATACATATTGATATAGAGTTTTATGATGTATGTGTCGATCGATACATGAGTGTGTCGATCGATGCAGGCTTTTCGAGAAGGTGTGTCGATCGACACAGTAAGTGTGTCGATCGATTCATATCGGGTTTTGACATAAACGAGTCGGGTTTCTCCGACGGTTT
Organism: Orychophragmus violaceus; assembly: GCA_030180135.1. Taxonomy (NCBI): domain Eukaryota; kingdom Viridiplantae; phylum Streptophyta; class Magnoliopsida; order Brassicales; family Brassicaceae; genus Orychophragmus; species Orychophragmus violaceus. The sequence continues at coordinate 84,159,771 of CM058230.1, read as the reverse complement.
GGTCATGTCATTTCCAGGTCGATATATAAAGGATTATATGGTCGACCTGGACCCTAGCCGTCACAGGAATTCTCAGAGAGAAAAGCAGAAACATCGAAAACTCATTCCCTGAATCCGGCACTAGCATCCCGGCGTTCCAGGTTGTGTGCGTGTGTGCTTGGTAGAGGCGAAGCACTTGATTCGCTAGATCTCGTTCACTCATTCTATTCCGCTGCCAGATCTGAGGTAAGAACGAGGTTGGTAATTTCAATATAACGAACCCTAGATCATAGTGGGATCCAACACGGCCATCTTCTTCGCACTCCAGAAACTTTCTAAAGCTATGCGATTAGAGGCCGCGATCATCTAAAAACAATAGTCTCGTTAGATCAACGAACTAAGTATAGAATCTAATAAAGGGAGACTTACGGCTGCTTCAGCCTGTTTTAGCTTGAGAATAGCGTCCGAATGAGGCATCTCTTCCAGAACCGGCCAATCCTGCTCATTTCCTCTTACGCATGTCAGCATATCAAAGCATGCCCGAGGATTGTCGATAAGTGGAACCTCGCTTGCGTAATGGTAGGCAAAATTGTGAATAGACGGACGGACTTCCCCCTCTTTCACTTCACGCCCAGGTCACACCAAAACAAGTTCTTTGAGAGAGGCAAAGGGCTTTGGGTTGCCAGACCAATCAGCGACATTCCCATTAAATTCGTAGAATCGTTTCCACGAGTTTCTCGGCTTAGTCGGTTTATCGGAAGCCGCTATCTCAGTAGAGGCGTCTTCAGCCGATTTATTCGCTTTGGATACTCTCTTTGCCGACTTCTCCTGACCCGACTTATCGTCTGCATGCCTCTTTCTGGACGGGACTTTCGGCGGAAGATTAGAAGAAGGATTCGCCACTTGAGCAGTCGACTTCTCGCCAATATCAGAAGACTGGCTACCGCCTTGAGTTGGTAAAAGTGCGTCCTTCTCTTTTGAAGGCTTAATAGATGAAGAAGGCTTAGATGAGATCTCCTTGGAGTAGTCAATCGAGTCAATTCTCTTCACCTTGCCCATCCTCCTCGGTTTTACAAGCTGTTCAGGAGAAACCTTCGCCTTGGTATCCCACTTAACTAGAATGGAGGAAGAAAAAGTTAGAACTAGCAAAAACACGCCTATCGCAAAGCGGTAAACGAACCTTTGGATATTCGTGGAAGCGTCTTGTTTATACGATTCCGAGAAAGATCTGACCACTTGCGAAGACCGATAGACTAGATCTCTTGAAGAATCGGGAAGTAGTTATCTGGATACGGCTTGAGAAAAGGATGATGCACTGCAATAACAAAAGAGAATTAAGTAAATCATCACATTTAAATGACGGCAAATTTGGGACGACATCTACCAAAATTCGTATTCCAAGACAACCAGATAAGTTCCATGTGGTCGTCAGGAACAACTCAACGTAGAAGTAATATCTCTGCCAGTTGTTGATCTTCTTGGGCGCATCTATCACTACACGGTTGCCGCTTTTAAGTTTGACCGCGAAGCAACCTGGACTAGTGGTCTTCATGGGATTGATTGACGTCATTTCCTCGAAGTTATTCACGGTTATCGTAATATCAGCTTCGGCACCTAGCACTAGAAGACCCACCATGTGGCAAACCGCGACAGCCGAAAGTTTAGAAATGGCGATCTCACGACGATGACAATACGAGACTAACAACTCGGGTAGCGGGAACCAGCAGCGGCAACCCCCAGTGTCGGTGTTGATAAAGTACGACTCATAGAGAGTCATATATCCCGGTGGAGGATTCCAAGGACGATCGTGTTGGGATAGTGTCATGAAATCACACTTGTACTCACTCCTGTGATAGTTGTGTGTCGAGATCAGACATTCGTATAATACTGGGCGTTTACAATGCTTTGCTAGAAGCCTCTTGCAATCTGTAAGTTGTACACTTACTGCCAGTATTATATGATCCTATAGGGTCACACACCTAAGCAATCTGGAAGCTACGACATGGGAATGATCATTGTGGCAATGATCATATTAATGTGTATTGAAATACACATTATAATCGATATAATGGTGTTGTGTCGATCGACACAGCTTGTGTGTCGGTCGACACAGTTCGGATTTTCGAACAGGCTTTTCGTGTTAAGACTTAATTAAGTCTGGCCCGTTAAGCATGTTTAGGTCGAATAAAAGTGAAAAGTTTCGACCTAAAACACAGAGCCGTCCAGTTTTCTTGACATAAACGCTAGACACACCAGAGAGAATCGATTCCCGTTGGTCCGGCACTAGCATCCCGTTTCCAGAGAGCGTGCGTGTGTATCTGGTAGAGGCAAGGCGTTGCGTTGCTCCACTGATCTCGTTCACCATCTCCATTCCTCTGCCAAAAGGTAAGAACGAGGTTGGTTTTCATTCAATATAACAAACCCTAGATCCATAGGGATCCAACAGTGGTATCAGAGCTTGCTTAGGGTTTAGCTATTGAATTTGTTGCAAAATAATTCGAATCTTGATGTTGTTGAATTGATTTTTGCATGTACAAATCGTGTTTTCATATTATATTCTCGGTTTTGTTCATGTTGAAAAGACGAAGAATTGATGAAAACGCACTGTGTCGATCGACACAAAGCGTGTGTCGGTCGACACGCCGCGGCGCAAAACATAAAATTTAGGGTTTGTCGCAGGGTGTCGATCGACACAAAGCGTGTGTCGGTCGACACAGAGCGAAAACTCGCAAATAAAATTTAGGGTTTGTCGCAAGGTGTCGATCGACACAAAGCGTGTGTCGGTCGACACAAAGCAAAAATCCGTAAATAATCTAAGGGTTTCGATCTGAGATCGAGTACCCAAATTCATGCTGTGTCGATCGATACACTGGGTGTGTCGGTCGACACAGGCAATGCGATCAGATAGATCGGTTCAATTGGATTTGACTGGTTATCTAGCACGGTTAATTTTAATTAGCCAAAATTGGTTCTGGTTTGGTGATGTCGATCGATACACAGTGTGTGACGATCGACATAGACCATTAAACCGAACTGGTTCAATTGGATTGAATCGGTTAAGTAAATTCGATCCGGTTTGACCGGTTATCGAAGAACGGTTTAAATATAGTTGCATCGATCGATACCAATGGTTGGCGTCGATCGACACAACGTCCGCAGATATGCTGGTTTGACCACAAATTTGCATAAACCAGAATAATCTAATCCTAAAAGTTTTAGATGAAGATAAACTTAATAAAAACTGAATGTTTTAATTAAAATTTATAATTTCTTGGATGTGTATTGGATATACATTGAGATAAAATATTTCTTTTCCTCAACTAAATATCAAGTATTCTTGATGTCTTGCCCGATCTTGTCTACTGTCAAGACTCATGTTGTTGTTGGAGATCCTTGGAGTCCTTGGTATCCACAGCAAAATGAGTAATGCAGGTGATCATTGATAGACTTGCAGTGCAACTATCAGTGATCGCAAGACAGAAGAGATTGGTTTTACTTGACTGGGCTGTCAGAAGTTCTGGGCCCAGAGACATCAGAGTGGATTGGACATAGTTTGTCTCATCTACGACCAAGAGTTGTACTGGGTACAATTAGCAATGATTTGCTTACCTAGACAACTAAAGTTTAAGTAACGGCGAGTCGCCCGCTCGAACGTTAGTAATCTGAGGATCTTGGATCATTGTATTCATCTGAGGAAACATAGTTTTGAATACAATGCGAGTTTTCTTATTAGATAAGAATTCTCATTTCTTGAGCTTTATAACTAAAATCTACCTTTTTGAATTACAGCTATGTCTGTCTCAAATCACATCAACACTTTCTCACTAAGATCCGTCCTTGAGAAGGACAAGCTAAATGGATCTAATTTCTTGGAATGGTATCGGAACCTGAGAATAGTTCTCAGGCAGGAGAACAAGGAATATGTCCTTGAAAGAGTTCTCCCCGAGAGGCCACGTTCCAATGCTCCGCAGACAGAAAAGAATGCTTGGGATAAGCATTCAGCGGATGTCAAAGATGTTAATTGTCTAATGCTGGTGACTATGAACTCTGAGCTGCAGAAGCAATATGAGAACGTGTTGTCACCCATTGAGATGATTAACAGCCTGAAAGCTTTGTTTCAGGAGCAAGCTCGCACAGAGAGATACCAGACGGTTAAATCTCTCATGGATTGCAAGCTGGCTAAGGACAGTCCAGTAAGTCCTCATATCCTTAAAATGATGGGTTACATTGATAACCTGAGGAAACTGAATTGTGCCATTAGCCAGGAGCTAGCCACTGACATGATTCTGCAGTCTTTGCCGTCGTGTTTTGATCAGTTCATCATGAACTACAACATGCAAAACATGACTAAGACATTGACTGAGTTGCACGGTATGCTGAAGACAGCAGAACCAAATCTCAAGAAGGCTACTCCCAATGTCCTGATGGTACAAGGGGGTAAAAGGTTTAAGAAACCTAAGAAGGGTAAGGGTAAGGCCCAGGTTGTCCAGGCTGAAAGTCAGGACAAGCCCAAGCCGAAGCCCAAATCCGGGCCTTCTCCTGAGGATAAGTGCAACTACTGCAAGCAGTTGGGGCATTGGAAGAAAGACTGCAAGAAGTTCATGGAAGATTACAAGAAGCTGAAGAAGACGTATGATGCGTCTGACTCAGGTATTTATGTTATCGAACTTGGTATTATATCTTCTCGTTCTACTTCGTGGGTATTGGATACCGGCTGCGGTGCTCATATTTGTACTGATGTGCAGGCACTAAGAAACAGTAGGACGCTGAAGAAAGGACAAGTGGAGCTACGGGTCGGGAATGGAGCTAAGGTTTCTGCACTGGCCGTAGGCACCTACGAGTTGTCTTTACCTTCGGGCATGGTTTTAATTTTGAATAATTGCTACTATGTACCTGCGATTAGCAGAAACATAATTTCAGTTTCCGTTTTGGATTTGGAAGGTTTTGATTTAGCTGTTAAGAATAAAGTTTGTTCTTTTAATCGTGATGGTAATTATTATGGTAGCGGCCCATTAGAAAATGGGTTATATGTATTAAACCAAGAAATGCATGTCTTTAACATAAATACAAAGAGGTTTAAGTCCAATGACGAAAACCCGACTTTCTTATGGCATTGTCGTTTGGGCCACATCAATGAGAAACGCATCCAAAGGCTCCATCGTAATGGGCTTCTGGGCTCATTTGATTTTGAATCATGTGAGAAGTGCGAATCTTGCTTGGTGGGCAAAATGGCTAGAGCCCCTTTCAACAAAATAAATGAAAGGGCCAGTGATTTATTGGGCCTTGTTCATACTGATGTATGTGGGCCAATGAGTACTGCTGCCAGAGGAAATTTTAAATACTTCATTACCTTCACTGATGATTTCAGTAGGTATGGCTATGTCTATTTGATGAGACACAAGTCAGAATCCTTTGATAGATTCAAGGAATTCAAGAATGAAGTACATAATCAACTTGGCAAAAGTATCAAAATTCTGCGATCGGATCGCGGAGGAGAATACTTGAGTCAAGAATTCAGCGACTATCTGAGCGAGTGTGGAATTGTTTCACAACTCACTCCTCCTGGAACACCCCAATGGAATGGAGTGTCGGAGAGGAGGAATCGAACCCTATTGGATATGGTTCGGTCTATGATGAGTCATTCTAATCTTCCACTATCCTTTTGGGGATATGCTCTAGAAACGTCTGCGTTTACACTAAATAGGGTGCCATCTAAATCAGTGGAAAAGACACCACATGAACTGTGGACTGGGAATGTTCCTAGTCTGTCTTTCCTAAGGATTTGGGGTTGCGAAGCTTATGTCAAACGTCTAATCTCTGACAAGCTTGCACCCAAATCAGATAAATGCTACTTCGTTGGTTATCCTAGGGAAACCAAGGCATACTACTTTTACAACCAATCTGAGAACAAAGTATTTGTTGCTCGGGACTGTTCTTTTCTTGAGAGGGAGTTTCTCTCTAAGAAAAACAGTGGGAGTAAAGTACATCTTGAAGAAATTCGAGATGCACAGGAGACTGCTCAACCTGCTGAGGAAGAGCAGCAGTTGGATCCACAAAGTTCTGTGGAACCGGCGCCTGTGGAGCCTGAAGTTCGCAGATCCGGAAGGATCCGTCACGAACCCGAGAGATACTATGGATTTCTCGTAATCGATTCAAATGATCTGATGATCATTGATAGTGACGAACCAGCGACCTTCGCGGAAGCAATGATGGGCCCGGACTCCGAAAAGTGGCTTGGAGCCTCTAAATCCGAAATGACATCCATGTCAGAAAACCAAGTATGGTCCTTGGTCGATTTACCTAATGGTGTAAAAGCCATTGTGTGTAAATGGATCTTCAAAAAGAAGATTGACGTGGATGGCAATGTACAGATTTACAAAGCGAGGTTGGTGGCTAAAGGTTTCAAACAAATTCATGGTATTGACTATGATGAAACCTATTCCCCAGTCGCTATGCTTAAATCAATTCGGATTCTTCTAGCGATTGCTGCTCATTATGATTATGAGATTTGGCAGATGGATGTCAAAACCGCATTCCTGAATGGTATTCTGGAAGAGGATGTGTATATGACACAGCCTGAAAGTTTTGTCGATCCTAAGTACGCTGGGAAAGTATGCAAACTTCATAGATCCATTTATGGATTGAAGCAAGCATCACGGAGTTGGAATATTCGTTTTGATGAAGCAGTAAAACAATTCGGTTTCATCAAGAACGAAGAAGAACCATGTGTATACAAGAAGACTAATGGGAGCAAAATTGCATTTCTTGTACTGTATGTCGATGACATACTCCTCCTCGGTAATGACGTTCCGTTGCTTCAGTCTATTAAGACTTGGCTTGGAAGTTGTTTTTCCATGAAAGACATGGGAGAAGCCGCGTACATTCTTGGAATCAGAATCTACAGAGATAGAACCAACAGGCTGATTGGATTGTGCCAAGACACTTATATTGATAAGGTGTTGCACAGATTCAGGATGCAAGATTCCAAGAAGGGCTTCATACCAATGTCTCATGGCATGAGTCTCAGCAAGAAGCAGTGTCCGGCGACACCTGCTGAGCGAGAACGCATGAATAGGATTCCTTATGCTTCCACAATAGGATCTATTATGTATGCCATGCTCTGCACTCGTCCAGATGTAGCTTACGCATTAAGCATGACGAGTAGATACCAATCTGACCCAGGTGAAGTTCACTGGACAGCTGTCAAGAACATTCTCAAGTATTTGAGACATACTAAGGATAAATTCCTTGTGTATGGAGGAAGTGATGAACTTGTAGTGAATGGATTCACCGATGCGAGTTTTCAGACGGACAGAGACGATTTCCGATCACAGTCTGGATATGTCTTCTGTCTAAATGGCGGTGCGGTGAGCTGGAAGAGCTCTAAGCAGAATACCGTAGCTGACTCCACAACGGAAGCTGAATATGTTGCTGCCTCAGAAGCGGCGAAGGAAGCTGTTTGGATCAAGAAGTTCATGACTGAACTTGGTGTGGTTCCTAGCATCTTGGAGCCAGTGGCTTTGTTCTGCGATAACAACGGAGCCATTGCTCAAGCAAAAGAGCCAAGGTCACACCAGAGGTCCAAACATGTGGAGAGGAGATATCACCTGATTAGAGATATCATCAATAGAGGTGATGTGAAGATCAGCCGAGTTCCGACAAACGAGAATGTCGTTGATCCTCTAACCAAGTCACTCCCAAGGCCTAAGCATGAGAGTCATACGACTGCTGTAGGCATTAGAGATCTAAAGATGTAATCTTGATTCTAGTGGGAGTTTTGGGTTTCTGTTTTAGTTATAATAAAAGCTTTTGTAAACATTCTTTTAGAAGTGTTTAATGAAATTTGATTTCAGCATTATTTATTGTGATCTAAATAATGGTCCCAAAATAAGTTTATGACATATTATAGGTCATCAAGTTGAGGACTTGATCATGAAACCCTATAAGTCAATAAATTATTTTGTCCCTAGTCGAGGTTGTAGAATTGGGACACTGACAACACTACAAGAAATCTAAGCATTGATAGCAGTTTAGGATAGCACGAAATTCAAAACTGCTATCAAAGATGAATTGAATATTTTGATTATTCTATAATAGCATTTATAAAACGCTAAGATAAAAATATTAGTAACCGCGAAACTAAAATCACTAATTCCGCCAAAATTTAGCCCAAAAAACAATAAGCGCAAATACTTAATTTTCCCCCTTTTCCATCTACGGTATCAAAACATTGATGCCCTAACTGAACATAAAACATTTCACCTTCCCATTCTCAAAATCAAGCCGTCGATTTCTCAAATCCTCAAATCTGGTCCCAACCACCCAATAATCTGCCGCTCTCGTTTTCTTCCTCCTTTTCTACAACGATACTCCGCCGCCTTCCACCTCCGTCATTCTCCATTGTCTCTACTCCTCTCTTCTATTAGATCGCTAAAAACCGGAATATCATGTTTGGATTAGGGGTTACTGTAGATAAATCAAGTCTCTAGTCGTCGTCGAGATTGGGTATAAAATCGGAAAGTGGAATTCGACTGGAGGTTGTTGCTGGCTCTGGTTCTTATTCTGTTGATGCCTTGAAGATGGTGAGGAAGAGGTGAGTATAACTTTCTCAGAACTGTTTTGGGATTTTGTTAGAGAAATTAGGGATTTGAATGCATCTTCTCCGTGTATCAGAACCAGACGAGCTTACTCCCATGGTCGTGTTTTCAGCTGACAAAAGCTCATACGTCAGCAAAACATTTGCCGATTTGCTTCACAAATAACACTATCCTAGTGAATTCCCTTACAAATCAAAGGTGAGAATCCATATCACAACTGAATACTTTTTCTTTTGATCCAGTTATCTACTTAGTTGTAACTAGTTTCGATTGGTTCAATTTATTCTACTGTTTCAGAAATTTGAAGGAGTTGATGTATGCATCTTTGACTTGTTTGTCCAAGAGTTTGGATTAGAATGTAGCCAACCAAAACAACGCAGGATATACATCAATTATCTCGATTCAGTCAACTACTTTAGACCCAAGAGGGTACATTCTCAGGAGAAGCTCTTCGAACTTTTGTTTATCATGAAAGTTTTGTAATCTAATCATTTTAGTTTTCCTACTCATACCTCAGTGTTATTGACATATTTCTTATTTTCTGACAGATTGGATATCTTGAGTATTGTATGACTCGAGGTTTCACTACGGGCTATATATGGTCGTGTCCATCTAAAAAAAGACAAGACTACGTTATGTATTCTCATTCTAAGACGCAGAAAACCCCCAACACCAAGACGCTTCGTCAATGGTCAGTCTCTATCCCATGCGGCCTTATTGTCCTTGTGCGGAAATTTGAATTTAAACTTAAAACAACATTATTGCAGGTATGTGTCATTGCTGGATAAAGCAGCCGAGCAGAGGGTAGTGACGAATGTTACTAACTTGTCACAAGGTAGATAACATGTGTCTTATGAGAAGTTTTTTACATCTTCTTGTTTTGTCAATGCTTGGCTATCTAACATGGTTTCTCTCCTTTTTTCAGTCTTGTCTATGTGAAGACACAAGACTAGCTTATGGTCCTTCGGATAGTTTGAGCTTTACCAAAAACATGGCAACAATGAAGAATATGCAGGTTTCTTTCTTGAATTGTTACATTGATTGCATTATTTGGTGCAGATGGAGGCGTTTGAGGGATGTATGCAAGGCAATTGCAATGTGTAGAAAATCACCAACGACTTCAATGTAAGAATGGTTGTTATTTGGTGTATGGTGTTCGATAGAACTGGACTTTCCTAAATCAAGTCTCACTGTTTTCGTATACCAGATTTTTTCATCATGAATTCAGATTTTTAAACTCAGGGTAAGCAACAGGTTAGCTCTCTGTTTCTTTCTCGCACACTATCACTGGATTACAGATTTAAAGGGTTAATTGATGTGTATGTTTTTTTTTCCTTCTATTTGAGCAATCTAATTTATCTGAACAGATTATTGTTTAATTGACGTGTGTTTTTTATCTTGAGGTGATCAGAGCAGAAGCCACCAGCTGAATAAAACAGCAGCGAGAAACCAAGCTATACCAACAAGTAGCCTAAGGTTAGTTCTCCTGTTGCTTAAGCTTTTTTTAGAGAGTTTTCATACTCCATCTCTTAGACTGTCACTCATAGACAAATACACCAACACAGATAATAACATCATGAAGGAGATGGAGGATGCAATGCTGCTTTTCGTGAGATGCAGGCTAAGGTCAAGAAGTTTATGGGAGCTCAAGGTTTTGATTTAGTTTCAATGTTCTATAGTCTTGTTCTTTGTTTTGGTATGATTTTTTTCCCCTAAACAATGTGATGTAAAATATGTTTTGGGTTACTAATAAAATTATATTCTAATCCAAATTTCAAATACACATTTTTTATAAATCCAATTAATAAAATATATATAATAATAGGAATTTAATACGATTTGGCTCGGCTCGGCTCGGATATAACCATAGCAAGTTAAAATCAACGCTATTATATTAGCCATATAACATAGCACGACAAAAATGCTATAATATGTGACCACCCTAAGATAGCTCCTCATGTCCTAGCGTTTATGGAAACGCTATCTATTACCTATTATGGCGCTTATTGTGTGCTAACAATGTACATATTTCTTGTAGTGCAACCACTAGAGACTAGATTGTGAGGTGACTGTTGGCTAAGTTTCTTGGAGCCAATGATATGATTATCGCAGTCATTCACATAGATATATGTTAATGAACATATGATCGGACATGACCCGCTAATGAGAAGTCTACAAGATAGTAATAACTGTGTCATAAAAGGTTCTCATTACGACTATAGAGTATAGTCCTCAGACCTGAGTTCATCATGCTTTCTTGCATATGAATTGGTACACTTTGACTTTGTCAAACGTCGATCCGTAACTGGCGACTATAACGACACTGTTCAAGTTTATCATGAAGTGTGCGTTGAAACAGGGATGGAACAAGATGGAATTTGTCCTTCCTGTATAACGGGAGATAAATATCTCAGGGCCTATCGAAGATTGATTACTGAGAAAAATGTGTGGCCGCACTCAAACGAACTGTAGTTCAGTTGTTTGTAATGTTCAGTATGAGATCAGGAGTTCGATAAACACGATGTTGGCTAAATAAGGATGACACGAATCTTGCCTTATGCCAAATCGAGATATAGAGACAAAAGGATTATAGGAATTGATGATTCCAGTACAAGTGGGAGATTGTTGGGATAGTGTCCTGAAATCACACTTGTACTCACTCCTGTGATAGTTGTGTGTCGAGATCAGACATTCGTATAATACTGGGCGTTTGCAATGCTTTGCTAGAAGCCTCTTGCAATCTGTAAGTTGTACACTTACTGCCAGTATTATATGATCCTATAGGGTCACACACCTAAGCAATCTGGAAGCTACGACATGGGAATGATCATTGTGTCAATGATCATATTAATGTGTATTGAAATACACATTATAATCGATATAATGGTGTTGTGTCGATCGACACAGCTTGTGTGTCGGTCGACACAGTTTGGATTTTCGAACAGGCTTTTCGTGTTAAGACTTAATTAAGTCTGGCCCGTTAAGCATGTTTAGGTCGAATAAAAGTGAAAAGTTTCGACCTAAAACACAGAGCCGTCCAGTTTTCTTGACAGAAACGCTAGACACACCAGAGAGAATCGATTCCCGTTGGTCCGGCACTAGCATCCCGTTTCCAGAGAGCGTGCGTGTGTATCTGGTAGAGGCAAGGCGTTGCGTTGCTCCACTGATCTCGTTCACCATCTCCATTCCGCTGCCAAAAGGTAAGAACGAGGTTGGTTTTCATTCAATATAACAAACCCTAGATCCATAGGGATCCAACAGATCGAGCGGGAAAGGGATGAGGAACTTGATCTTCGGATCTGCTCCGCAACCTTGGAGCGTAGACGTGACCGATTTCGTGGTAGATCGGGTCCCGAAAACATTACCAAACGCTTCGCTAGGAGTACCCGGTAATCCAGAAGGAGTAATGTCGTCATTATCATCAGAGCCAACCTGATCGACATCAATCTCGTCTCCATCAGAATCTCGCAACTGCGGGATAACAAAATAATCTCGGCCAGAGCTATCAGCAGCATCAGTCTGACGGGATGATTCACGACGACGTTGGAGCTCTTCAACTTCACGATGAACAGGGTGGCTCCTCAAGTCGGAAGAAGTACTTGAAGATAACGAATCAGATGAAGGAACATGACGACTTGACGGAGAGTCCGCGGATGAGACAGTAACAATTTCCTTGTCTTTATTTCCGGAGCAACGGATCAAAGACATAATTTACTGAAGAACAGGATATGAACAAACAGCAACACTTGAAAGATTGATCTAAAATTCTAAAAAACCACGACGGCGCAACGACGGAGAGCAAATCAGAAAATAAATACCGGCAGAGAGCGAAAAATTACCTTTTACACTTCTTCACTTGAGCGAGAATGAGGAAGTGAGAAGCAAGAGAAGACTATTTATGGTGAAAATGACGGCGCAGAGCTCGAGGCAATAATTACCTAGGAGATGCTTCGTATCTTACACCTATCTGATCGGTTGAACCAAGGATTAATCCGGTTTCGCCAGGTTAATCCGAGCATTCACCGGTTCAAGTTTAACCACCCGATTTACCATGGTCGAAATCAAGCCGGATCGGCCCGACAAGTTAATGGGCCTAGAGAGGGGCTCGCCACGATAAAAGATATGGGCCTACAAAATCATTTCTTAAACCATAGGTTAACTCCTCGTAATGCCGACTTGAAATCAAATCGCCACACTGGGGGGGGGGGGGAGGGGGGCTTATTGTTGGAGTCAAGATTAGCACTTTCCTAAAAGGCCTATTCATGAGTTTAGGCCGGCCCAGAATGGAAAGTCGGAAGTAGGCCCAAGTCGGTAAACTTAGGTTTAATTCGACTCGGGACAAACGGCTTACATTAGGGTTTTGGAGGTGTTAGTCAAAAAGCAGAACAAAGGTGGCGCACAGCGACATCAAAGATATAGAAATATTCCGTATTTCGATGAAACCGAGATATTAGGAAAATATTCGTGTTTATCTAGATTTTCCTTATTATTAACCGACTTTGTAACCCTATAAAAAGGGACCTCATTATTCAATAAACTCACGCTTTTCATAATATTCTTGCCTGAGAGATTTTAAGAGCCGACTTGACCTAAAAACTCTCTCCGGCGACTTCGACTTCTTTTCACCGCTTTATTCCATCTCGAAAACCTAAAGTGAAACCCTAATTTCCATATTCTCACCGTGTTCTTAAATCCTTCTTTTAGAATCCCTTAAGAAAACCCTAAAACTCTTGCTATCTTCGGATAGACCGAGTTGAGATCTTACAATCTCCCCAATTCTCTAATAGATTGTATGACTGACTTGACAAAAAGGGATTTCCTAGTGGATTGAATAGATTTCGTTCCTACTGAACCGAGTTCAGTGATAGGTTGGGTGCAAATTGTAAATGTAGTATTCTATGAGTAAAATGTATCAATATAAAAAATTTGAGCATGTAATTCTCTGAAAATAAAAGTGTAATTGTTTCTCTTTATAAGAGGCGATATCGAACACCGTCATTTCTACTATGTTTCTTCCGATTGATGTCGGCTCTAGCGTCGGTCTTACTCTTTCCTATCTAGTTATTAGTTTAGTATGAATGAGACAAGGCACTTTACCATTAATCGTCACAACTTTGCTTTTCTCTGCATTTTCAGCCGACATTGGTTTTCATATCATGAATTCTCACACCTTCTACGTTGGCTAGCAGTGCCGGTCTGATGATGGCAATCACTGGTATGAATTTCCTTCCTTATTAATGACATCTTAGTTTCCTTTAATGATGCGGTTATCGCTTGATGAAGAATGGCTCTCCATAATCCATATCGGTGGGTTTAGATCACCAGATTCTTGTGTTCTTTTTCTGTTGGAGATAGTTTCTGGCAGTTTGTATTTCATGGTCTTAGAATTTGAAAAATTCGACATGTTATGTTTTGAAGTCCAGCCATGGAAGCCACCATGGAGAATACATATGTTTAGAGTTGAAAATGCATCGTTCATCAGGTGTCAGGAATTTGCAATGCTCTCGGCAAGTCCAATGATGGGAAAATTCTCGATATGGTTCATAGGCCGCTCGTGTCTTTGTACAATTTTAAAAAGTGTATAAAGAATCGGCTTTTTTTTATCCCTTTGTGCATTAAATGATTGTCACTCATGTTCATAAAGAATCCGTTTGGTACCAATGTATATATACAATGAATGTCAATCCTATTCTTGTCCCATTTTCCATATAGAGAATTTTCGATGGAGTTATCAAATACTTTGCTTACAAAAAAAGTCAATGTTCAAAATCAACATCAACAACATTTCACTTAATGTTTTAAGATAATGTAATGTGAAATGAATTTTTAACTTTCATCTAGAAGATGATAACCAATAAAGAATATGTTAACAATGGACACAACATATTTTATTTGTTAGTATATAGAACTTTCAAAGATAAAATATGATTACTTTCTGTTTTTTTTATCGAAGTTGTTTCAATTTTTCTTATTATGTCAACTATCATACTGAATTTTGTAAATTCTTTGCAAATATTATTTTTCTTAGTTTTATTCTGATTTTTTTATTAATCAAATTTGATTCTTTTCTTAAAAAAGCAAATTTGAAATTTAAGAGGATATTATCGGCGGACAATGTAAAGAAAATAAAAATCATAAAGAAAAGAAAAATCAAACTGCAAATAACCACAAAACAAATGAGGTTACCTTTGGTTGACAAAAAAATGAGGTTACCTTTATTCCGCGATATCTCTCACTCGACTACAAACCCTAATCCGACGATCGAAATCTCCGTCGCCGCTTGATCCTCATCGCTGGTTAGATTCTCTCCCACTCTTCTCTTTTTTCTTTTTCATCTTCTTTTGCCCTTTCTTATGCTGGATCAAAATTGGTATCTCTTCTTTTTGTTCTACTTGGTTTTGAAAGCTTAGGTCTGAATGTCTCCATGTTATTTTCTTCGATCTTCAATGTTGAAATCTAGTCATATTGCTCATTCTTCACTGCGAGGTATAGGAATTAGCTTCAAGCGTTTACTCGCTTTTAAGTTTCGTATCGATCTCCTTCTTGAATGTCTGTGAATATGGTTATAACGCTTCTCAGTGAGGTCTCTGTGTTGATACTTGTATGTATGCTTGCGATGAACAAATAGTTGTGAATTTAAGTGTTTATGATGAATAATTTTTAAATAAACTATTGGGCTTATTACTTTACAGATTCTTGACGGCGTTGTTTTGAGGAAATTGGATTAAAATGGCTGGATATTCAACGAAAGGAGCTCCTACAAATGGATCAGTCTACGTTTCCAACCTTCCACTAGGAACTGATGAGAATATGTTGGCTGAATATTTTGGGACCATTGGGTTACTAAAGGTATGGTATTGGCCAGGTACTAATTGTTGCTTCTATTTTTGACGTCATTGCAATATTTTATCCACAAGATGCCAGAGTTTCTTACGTTTGTGCTACATGGTCTTTTAGAAAGACAAACGAACCGGTACTCCCAAGGTATGGCTGTACCGAGACAAAGAGACTGATGAGCCCAAGGGAGATGCTACTGTTACCTATGAGGACCCGCATGCTGCTTTGGCTGCTGTTGAATGGTTCAATAACAAAGATTTCCATGGAAGCACCATTGGAGTTTTTATGGCACAGTCGAAGAACAAAAGTGCAGGAGATCCGAGTGAGTTTGTTGGATTCGATGGAGGTGCTACTAAGGAAACAAATGGAGGTGCTGGAAGAGGGAGAGGTCAGGCTGATTCTTCTGCCAAGCCGTGGCAGCAAGACGGTGACTGGATGTGCCCAAATACAAGGTCTGTGATGTGATATTGGTGAGGAGCTTCATCTAGCTCTTGTTTCCGTCCGTTTTACATTTTTATATTTCATAGTTTTTAGTGGTAGTGTTCTCACACTCCTTTCTTGGCACTTGGCAGTTGTACAAATGTGAATTTTGCGTTCCGTGGGGTTTGTAACCGCTGTGGAACTGCCAGACCAGCTGGTTCATCTGGTAGCAGCATGGGGGCTGGTGGCCGTGGGCCACCAGGGAAGCAGCCCGGTGCTTCTACCGGTCTTTTTGGTCCAAATGATTGGTCTTGTCCAATGTAAGCAATTTGGTTAGGTCTGAAATAATAGTTGATTCACTTTCACATGATAATGAGTGTTTGATACTTAATTAAAACACAATGCAGTTAATCATTTTTATATTTCATAATTAGCAAAAGGGGACATTCAGATGGCCTTTGGTGTTTCTAGATATAAAATTAATTTGTTGGATGTATGGAAAGAAATATAGCTTGTATGTCAATTTTTTTGATGATGTCGATTAACTCTTCACTTAGAAGTGATGTGCCGCACTGCTGTGTCATTGAAATTGGCCCTAAGAATATGTGGAGGCACCATGTTCCTCCTCTTTTGAATGTTGATTCTAATTTCGTAAATTGCCTTCGGATGGTTGTCAAACTGAAAAAGGGATTGTGAGACATAAGTGGATTGTAGTTTTGATCCAGTATCTCGAATTTTTTTAGGTTCTATGAGGAAGTTATTTTCGTGATGAGGCGGCATTCAATTTTCTGTGTCAGATACAAAGTAGGATTTTAGTCAGTGGAAATTTTCCTATTTGTTTTGTACTAGTTTAACTAAGAGGCTGCTCTTATTGCGTTCTTACACATAATGCATATGCTTTGGTTCCGGTCTTTGGTGTTCATATACTTTGTTTTTTAGTGCGGGACAATCCGTTTCCTTTTGTTTTAATCGTTTAATTATCAGGTGTGGCAATGTCAACTGGGCTAAGCGTTTAAAATGTAATGTCTGCAACACCAATAAACCTGGTCAGAATGAAGGTGGTGTGAGGTATGATATCGATGACAAGCTTGCCTTGATATTGTTCTTTTGCAATATTCGAGCTGAGGATTGGTATTATTAGATGATTTGCGGTGAATTTAGGATGCATTTATAGATTCTCTGTTCGATATGAGTAGTTTTGTTGTCAGCAGGGTTTTTCTATTCTTCTTTAGTTTTGTTGTCAGCAGGGTTTTTCTATTCTTCTTTAGAAATGGCCTAATAGATAACTGGAGAAAGGGACACAATATACTCTTCTGCAATTCAACTGAGTGCTTTCTTTGTGACTATTTAGTATGAGAAAGCTGCTGCTGCATGTAAAATGTTTTTACCGGCAACTGATATATCTTCCTTGAAATGTTTTATTGTGGCCAAGTTAGAGTTACATAAAGAAACGTTAAGGTTTAAGCTTGACAGGCTGTTGTTCTCTGAAAAGACTTGTGCGTATTCATTTATTTTCTCTATATAGGGGAGGTCGTGGTGGTGGTTACAAGGAATTGGATGAACAAGAATTAGAGGAAACAAAGAGACGCAGGCGTGAGGCTGAACAAGTAAAATATGCTTTTGCTGAAGAGTGCTTTGTTTTGTGCTTTTTGTTGTAGTTCGGTTCGTTTCTCAATTATTTTGAATGTACCGTTTCTTATGTCATAACAATTTCAGGATGATGGTGAAATGTATGATGAGTTTGGCAATCTAAAGAAGAAGTACCGTGTTAGAACACACCAAGCTGACACCAGACCTACTGTCGCTGCTGGTCGTGCAGGGTGGGAAGTCGAGGAACTAGGTAATTTCTGTTTAACTTCAACTACGAGAACTTCTCTAGCAATCTGCCACAGAGGTTAAGCTTCAAAATTTGATCCTTTGTGCTATGATAAAATTTATTTCGCTCGATAAGTACATACCGGCTGTTGTAAAGATAATTCTCAAAAAACATTTCCTGCTAATTTAGAGGACACTTATGAGTAAAATTGAATATAATGGAGGGATTTGCTAGAAATTGCACATTAAGGTCGAGGTTATATGCCTATACTGCCCAATTCTTGAGGGGCTCTCCACCCTTGTATAAATGGGTGTATCTCTTACAAGCTTTCTTTTTTTTCTTGATAAAAATGTAAATAGTTTTTTTATAGTCAGAATTATCCTGCTAGTCATCTAGAGGAGACCTCGCATAAAATTAACATATTTTGCAAAAATTTGCTAGAAATCTCACGTTAGGCTTGAGGCTGTTTGCCTATTATACCTAATCCTTGAGGTGCTATCCAGTGAATCCTTTTATAAATGGGTACATGTAAAAGAAGATGACAGAGATAAAAAAAGGTTATGCTAAGGTCTTGAACATAATGCTGTAATTCTCTCACCTTATCCAACCGATTAAAAAATGTTTGTTTGATGTTTTCCATAAAAAGAAGTCATGATCCAATGTGTTTATTTGGTGTTCATGATTTGTATCCTACAATTTGGCAGGTGTTGATAGAGATGGAAGAGAGAGAAGCAGAGACAGGCAAAGAGACCGTGGTGATAAGCATAGGGATCATCACTACGATAAGGATAGACGCCGAAGCAGAAGCAGAAGCCGAGAGAGGGATAGAGGCAAGGATCGTGACTATGACTATTATGACCATGATCGGGACAGAGACAGAGACTACGGTCGTGGAAGCAGGTATCGTAACTGAGAGATTGCTAGTGTTAGGGTTTATTAGTCAGTCCTCTTTTCCAATGTTTCATCGACTTCATTTCTACAATGGTAACATTCCAACTGTCCTTTTTTATTTTGATTGTGTGAAGTAAAAGTCTTTTTTTTTTTTTTTTTTCCCGAGTAAACTTTTTATCAAATCTAAAATTCAAAGTTATTATCAAAATACTGAAACAAATTATTAAAACAAACAAGTGAATTATCGATATTTTTGTAACGAATCTTTACTTGCACAAATGGATTATTAATCCGGTACATTCTTATGCAAAAATTGTGTTTGGTCTTTTTTTCTTCATAGGCATTTTTGTGTGCACACCGCATGACAAAACCGAATACTTGTGACATTTCTGAAATATCGACATTTTAATACCAAAACTTTTGTATCATTGTCATTTTAAGAAGTTTTTGACTTTGATTTTCTCTATACTGAATTCAAACTTCTACATTGTGCCTCCAATCCCACATGAATGAAGTCCAACCAAGATCGAAAATAAACAAAAATCTCTTTCACGTAAGGTTGCACAAAGACCATAGTCCCAAATAACTTCGGTGTCATTGTTGGATGATTCCAGCTAATGGCTAAGGCTTCTTCTATCTTGGTAGAAATTCGAAGATCCCATTCACGGTACTTTTGAGAACATGGATTGGTTATATTGACCCCAATACAAAACAAAAACCGACTAAACGAAAAAAAAACTCTACATGAGACACAGAAAACGGTTACCCATTGGAGCCGACCACGCTTGAACAAAATAGAGAAACATGGTTGCATAACATCACCAGTTCCACTAATACACCACCATAGAAGATGATGCTTGGAACCACCGTAAATGTGTGGTGAAACTACCAATGTGATGAGTAGTCTACTATCGTATTCAAGATAAACATAATTATCTAACTGATTGATAGATGTTGTAGATGACACTCCAAATTTCACCAAGATGGAGGGATTTAAAAGGACATAAACTTAGGGATCCTATCAAATGGAGAAGGAAGAAGATAAATATATAAATATATAGTAAAATAGGGGCTCGGTGCCGACATGGAGATGCGTCGGTCACCGGCCAGAATCTCAGATCTTGAGAAGTTCTCAGAAAACGATTATTTTTTCGCTTCAACAGTCGCTTTGTTTTGTGCATACCAAATTGTGAAGTAAACGTTTTTTTTTTGTATTTTCAGTGGTTGAATTTTCTTTTGTCAAAGGATTTTCAATTTTTTGTTTAAAATTACAAAGAAAGTAAAATAAACAACAAATTTAAACAAAGCCCACAATGAACTTTTTAATGGGCCCGACTAAAACTTATATCGACTCAGAAACCTCCCAAAAACCAGTCCAAAAGAAACACCGAATCCTAAACGCGAAACCATTTTGTCGCTACCCAAAATTGGAGATAGTCTTGTCGCTACCTTCGCAAGAGAAGTCAAACTTTAAAACTGAAGCCTTGAGCCGCTAAAGACACTGCAACCATCTGAGAAAGTTACCGAATCTAACCGAGAAGAACTAAACCCATAATATAAGAAGGGGAAGAAACAATAGCTGGGGTTCCATGTAGAACTGGTTTTCGGGAAACCGTTGTCGTAATCAGACGCCAACCGTCAAAAGACTCTTTTCACACCTTGCATCTTCTAAGCCATAGGTTTATTGAAGGTCACCAGGTTTATGCAATCCAACCAAACTTCTCTGCCGGTGCATGCTTCTTTCCCAACCCCTGGTCTTCGTCGTCAGAACATGTACTAAAGCAAAGGAGAGCAGCACCAACACCCATTGACACCAGATCTGGATGAACCGTGAGAAGACCACATCCTTAAAGGTTTTGGATCAGCACAAATCCTTCGTCTCCAAACCTTCAGCAAGCCATCGCGACGACAAGACATTATACCGGTTTAGCACCTAGTCACATAACGAAGAGCAAGGGCAAAAGGGAAGTAAGCGGCCCTCTCTCACTTTTTGGCGGAACACGAATAAGTGAAAAGGTAAGAGAAAGAAAACTTTAAGAAGGCTAGAAAGAAAAGAAAGAGTAGTGAGGAAACGATTGTCCGATCATATTTAGTTATTCTTTTCGATTCCAGTGGTCGGATTATGTTCAAGAGAATGCCCCATGACATCATTTTCAAAAAAGGATAAGCGATGCTTACTTTATTAAAACAACTATATCATATGTTGGATAAGCTTGAAAGGATAGCTTAAGTTAGAAGTTATCATAAAGTGATTAGGATATTAATAATTGAGATATCTTAGGAGTTATCTAAGATATATATTAAATAAGTTAGGAGTTATCTAATTTAGGGTTTTAGTTATTCTAATCACTATATAAGAGTTACCAAAGCTGTGGTTAACCTTGTAGAAGTTGAGAGAGTTTGAGAGCTTAAGTTTTTGAGGTATTTTTCTTGAGCTAATAAAGAGAGTGATTCTTTATTCTTTAAGTTCTTAATCGTTTTGTTTACTTTAATTGGTATCAAAGCAAGAAACAAGATCGTATTAAGAACAAGATCTTCTCAACTCAAAACAGAGCATGGGTGACATAATGGAGACGTCAAACACGCTCAAGGCTAAGGAAGGAGGCTCATCCTCAATCAAATGTCCGATGATAACCTCGACCAATTACACGGTCTGGGCCATTCGAATGAAGATACTACTGAAAGTTCATAAGGTATGGGGAATCATTGAAACACCAGCGGATGATAGTGAAAAGAACGATATGGCTACAGCCCTTTTGTTTCAGTCAATTCCTGAAACATTAATTCTGCAAGTTGGTGAACTAGATTCAGCAAAACAAGTATGGGATGCTATAAAAGCAAGACATGTGGGTGTTGAGAGGGTAAAAGAAGCTCGCTTACAGACTCTTATGGCGGAATTCGATAGGCTTAAGATGAAAGAGACAGAAACGATTGATGACTTTGTGGGAAAACTATCCGAGATATCATCAAAATCAGTCGCCTTAGGAGAAGAAATTGAATAAAGCAAGCTTGTCAAGAAATTTCTTAAGAGTTTACCTCGTAAGAAATACATTCATATCGTGGCCTCATTAGAGCAAGTATTAGATCTTAAGACTACAAGCTTTGAAGATATCATAGGACGGTTAAAAGCTTATGAAGAACGTATCACCGAAGATGAAGATACACAAGAAGATCAAAACAAGTTAATGTACACTAACTCTGAACCTCAAACGCCACAAACATATCGTGATGGAGGATATAGAGGCAGAGGACGAGGAGGACGCTTCCAAAACAGAGGAAGAGGCCGTGGGAGATTCAATGGAACAAGAGATTTGTCAGAGATCGAATGTTTTCGCTGTGATAAATATGGTCACTACGCTTCAAAGTGTCCAGACCGGTTGCTTAAGCTACAAGAGGCACAAGAGAACGGGAACAAAGATACTGAAGATGTTGACGAGCTCATGATGCTTGAAGTTATGTATCTAAACGAAGAGAAAGTGGTACCAAGCAACTATGAAACAAAAGATGATGGGGAAGATAATACTTGGTATCTTGATAATGGTGCAAGCAACCATATGACTGGTGATCTAAGATACTTCTCCAAAATTGATAAGACCATCACCGGTAAAGTAAAATTTGGAGATGATTCACGAATAGACATCAAAGGGAAGGGTACAATTGAGTTTGTTGATCGGAATGGAGAAGTAAGATCAATGTCTGATGTATACTTTATTCCTGATTTAAAAAGCAATATCATCATCCTGGACAAGCTACAGAATCAGGTTGTGACGTGAGAATGAAGGGCAAAGGACTAACTATGCATGACCGAGAAGGAAAGCTACTGGTGAAAACAGTAAGATCAAGGAACAGATTGTACAAAGTTCAAATGAAGATGAAGAATGTAGTGTGTTTACTTACAACAAAACCGCCAAGTGAGTCAAGCAAATGGCACGCACGCTTAGGCCACATCAATCTTCAAACGATGAAATCAATGATGCAGAAGGAACTGGTTATGGGAGCATCGTGCACTAGCTTTGAAAAGGAAGTATGCAGATCATGTTTACTTGGAAAACAACCAAGGAAAGTCTTTCCCCAAGCAAGTCAGTATAGATCTAACAAGGTACTCGAACTTATACATGGTGATCTCTGTGGTCCTATCACACCAAGTACACCTGCATGGAATAGATACATCTTTGTTCTCATTGATGATCACTCAAGATATATGTGGACGATATTGTTAAAGGAGAAGGGAGACTCTTTTGATAAATTCAAAAGATTTAAGACCATGGCAGAACAAGAAACAGGGGAAAAGATACAAGTTTTCAGAACGGATAGAGGAGGAGAGTTCGTGTCACAAGAGTTTAACATGTTCTGTGAAAACTCGGGTATAAGAAGGCACCTCACTGCTCCATATACTCCACAACAAAACGGAGTTGTGGAAAGGAGGAACATAACTCTAATGGAGATGACACGAAGTATTCTTAAACACATGAAAGTTCCGAATTATTTGTGGGGAGAAGCGATCAGGCATTCAACATATCTCTTGAATCGAATAGCTACAAGGGCGCTCAACGACAAAGCGCCATATGAAGCCTTTCGTCGCAAGAAACCAAACATCAGTCACATTCGCATTTTTGGCTGTATCAGCTATGCTAAAATAGAGACTGGGCATCTGAAGAAACTTGATGATCGCTCAAGTGTAATGGTACATCTGGGTACCGAACCGGGCTCCAAAGCATATCGCTTGTATGATCCACAAACTCGGAAGGTTGTAGTAAGCCGAGATGTTGTTTTTAATGAATCCAAAGGCTGGAACTGGAAGCATAAAAACGCAGAACGGGACGAAGCTGGAAGCTTCATGATCAATCTTGGAATGTTTGGGAACCGTGGGATAGAAGAAAACAACAGTTCTGTCGAAGGAAGTAACAGAACAACTGAAATCAATGTGAATGATAATAACGATAACACAACAGAGGAAGAAGAGCATGATGTTGTTGAGGAACTTGAGAGTGATGATAACTTTGATACGATTGATGAGCAACCGGCTCTTAGAAGAACAACCAGGCAAAGCACAAGGCCTAAACATCTTGATGACTATGTTCTTATTGCAGAAGAAGAAGGAGACCACTTGTTAATGTGCTTAAACAACGAGCCTAGAACCTTTCATGAAGCTAAGGAATCTGAGAACTGGATACGAGCATGTAAGGACGAGATTCACTCCATCACCAAAAATAACACTTGGTCGTTGGTAAATCTTCCACAAGGAGCAAAACCAATTGGCCTAAAGTGGGTATTTAAGATCAAAAGGAATTCAGATGGCACTATAAACAAGTACAAAGCTAGACTCGTTGCAAAAGGATATGTGCAAAGGTATGGGATTGACTTTGACGAAGTTTTTGCTCCAGTTGCACGGATAGAAACGATACGCCTTTTAATTAATCTCGCTGCCTCTTATGGATGGGAAATACATCATCTTGATGTTAAAACGGCTTTCCTCCATGGAGAACTGAAGGAAACAGTCTACGTTACATAACCAGAAGGATTTATAGTAGAAGAGAGTGAAGATAAGGTCTATCAGCTCAATAAAGCCTTGTATGGCCTAAGGCAAGCTCCGAGGGCGTGGAACAATAAACTGAATCAGATTCTAAAGGAACTCCAGTTTAAAAAGTGCACCAAAGAACCATCAGTTTATAGAAAGAAGGTAAATCAGGAGATACTTCTGGTTGCAGTATATGTAGATGATCTATTTGTTTCAGGAACGAACACAAAGATCATAGAAGATTTCAAGAAAGAAATGGCGTCGAAATTTGATATGAGTGACTTGGGAAAGCTAACTTACTATCTTGGAATTGAGGTCAGCCAAAACGATGAAGGAATAACTCTAAGTCAAAAGAGTTATGCTGCAAAGATTTTGGAAGAAGCAGGAATGGGTAATTGTAATCCGACCCTAGTACCAATGGAAGCCGGATTGAAGCTAGCCAAGTCAGAGAAAGAGAAGGACATTGACGCTACAGCTTACAGACGGAACGTTGGATGTCTTCGTTATCTGCTTCACACGAGGCCTGATTTATCATACTGTGTAGGCGTTCTAAGTCGTTATATGCAGAGACCTAAAGAATCTCATGGAGTTGCAATGAAGCAGTGTCTAAGGTATTTGCAGGGAACAAGTACATTCGGACTGTTGTTCAAACGATCAAGCACACTATCAACGAGACTGATTGGCTATAGTGATAGTAGCCATAATGTAGATCCGGATGATGGTAAGAGCACTACGGGTCACATATTCTACCTTAATGAATGTCCAATCACCTGGTGCTCTCAGAAGCAAGACACGGTAGCATTGTCCTCGTGCGAGGCTGAATTCATGGATGGAACTGAAGCAGCAAGACAGGCTATTTGGCTTCAAGATTTACTTGGGGAGATAACAGGATCATCACGTGAGAAAGTTGTTATTCGAATCGACAATCAATCAGCAATTGCACTCACCCAGAATCCTGTATTTCTTGGTAGGAGCAAGCATATTCATACAAGGTATCATTTTATTAGAGAATGTGTTGAAGATGGGCTAGTAGACGTTGAGCACATTCCGGGGAATCAACAAAAGGCAGATATCTTAACAAAAGCTCTTGGAAGAATCAAGTTTGTTGAAATGAAAAGTCTTATTGGCATGAAAGACTTGAGTGAGAAGATTTCAAGCTTAGGAGGGAGAATGTTGGATAAGCTTGAAAGGATAGCTTAAGTTAGAAGTTATCATAAAGTGATTAGGATATTAATAATTGAAATATCTTAGGAGTTATCTAAGATATATATTAAATAAGTTAGGAGTTATCTAATTTAGGGTTTTAGTTATTCTAATCACTATATAAGAGTTACCAAAGTTGTGGTTAACCTTGTAGAAGTTGAGAGAGTTTGAGAGCTTAAGTTTTTGAGGTATTTTTCTTGAGCTAATAAAGAGAGTGATTCTTTATTCTTTAAGTTCTTAATCGTTTTGTTTACTTTATCATATACTAAATTTTACAACAAAAAAATGTACACTGTTATTTGCAAATTTGAATGTGTATTGAGCTTTTGTCTTTTATTATATTTTAAGTTGTCCCTATGGTTTTCCTTGTGTGATTCTTCTTGTTCATTGGCCAATCATTTCATCGCTATTGATGTAAACTATTAATCGAATGGATATATTTTGGGTGTGTGTATGTATATATATATATGAGTGTTTATATATATTATTGTAAAGATTGCTCGCATAGACAATAAACGTAAACGAGAGAGAGAGAGAGCAAAGTATATGAGTAGTAATTTTATTCTTGTGAGGTGTGTTATTACAGGGGAAAGACACATCTATTTATACTACAATTAAAGTGACAATTGTAGATAAAATAATATAAGAAAACGATAGTGGTAGCAAGTGGAAACATGAGTGGAGTGAGTGGAAACATGAGTGGAGTGAGTGGGCGTGAGTGGATAATTATTTCTAACACTCCCCCTTAATTATCCATCTATATTATGTACTGCCTCGTTAAAACCTTATCATGGAAAAATCCAATGGGATAAAAACCATGTCTAAGGGAAAAAGAGTACAGTAACATATTCTCCCCCTGAAAATGATAGATCTTCATAAATCACGTAGATGACGCATTCCAATATTGTGAATATGTTTTCTGAATGTTGAGGTTGGAAGCGCCTTCGTAAAGAGGTGTGCTGAATTGTCACACGAACGGACATATTCGATGGTGACTTCTTGATTCTTCACGAGTTCTTGAATGTATGAAAAATATCTTGGAGGGATATGCTTTTTTCGGTCGCTCTTGATATATCCTTCTTTTAGTTGAGTGACACAAGCAGAGTTATCTTCAAATATCTTTGTTGGTTCTTTCTTTGTGGATATTCCGCTTGCATCTTGAATGTGACGAGTTATAGATCTTAACCATACACATTCTCTACATGCTTCGTGGAGCGCAATAGTTTCTGCATGATTTGAGGAAGTTGCTACCAATGTCTGTTTTTGAGAACGCCAAGAGATTGCAGTTCCGCCAATTATGAAAACGTATCCGGTTTGTGAACGAGCTTTATGAGGATCTGATAAATATCCAGCATCTGCAAAACCAACTAAACCAAACTCGGAGTTTCTAGGATAAAATAAACCTAAATCAATCGTACCTTGGAGATAACAAAATATATGTTTTATTCCATTCCAATGTCGACGAGTGGGAGATGAGCTATATCTTGCAAGTAAGTTTGTATCAAACGCTATATCAGGTCGAGTACAATTTGCAAGGTACATAAGCCCACCGATAGCGCTCATATAAGGTACGTCAGGACCTAATATTTCTTCATTATTTTCGCAAGGTCTAAATGGATCTTTATCAACGTCAAGTGATCTATTAACCATAGGAGTACTCAAAGGGTTCACTTTATCCATATAAAAACGTTTTAAGAGCTTCTTGGTATAATTAGATTGATGCACAAATATTCCATCTCGGAGGTGTTCTATCTGTAGTCCAAGACAAAGTTTTGTCTCTCCGAGATCTTTCATTTCGAACTCTTCTTTCATATGATTTCTGGCATCATTAATTTCCTTTTGAGTTCCAATCATGTTCAAGTCATCAACATATACAAAAATGATCACAAATCCCGACGAGGATTTCTTAATAAACATACAAGGGCATATCACATTATTGATGTAACCTTTATTTAACAAGTATTCACTTAAGCGATTATACCACATGCGTCCCGATTGTTTTAATCCATAAAGAGATCGCTGTAATTTGATCGAACATATTTCTTTAGATTTTGAATTCAATTCTTTGGGCATCTCTAGTCCTTCTGGGATTTTCATGTATATATCATTATCAAGTGATCCATATAGATATGCCGTCACAACATCCATAAGATACATTTCGAGATTTCTAGATGCCGTTAGGCTCATTAAGTATCTGAATGTGATTGCATCCATGACTGGGGAATATGTTTCATCATAATCAATTCCCGGTCTTTGAGAAAAACCTTAGGTAACTAGTCTGGCTTTGTATCTTGTGATTTCATTTTTCTCATTTCTCTTCCTTACAAACACCCATTTGTATCCAACTGGTTTTATACCTTCATGTGTTGTGACAATAGGTCCAAAAACATTTCTTTTATTGAGAGCGAGAGTAATTCAGTTTGTATGACCATCTTCCATTTCTCCCAATCATGTCTTTTCTGACATTCTGATATGGATTTTGGATCCGGATCATCAATTTCATGATCAATTTCCTTAGATACAGAAAAGGAGAATACTCCATCCAAGTCATCAATATCATATCTTGCCCCTAATTTTCCATTTTGGGCATAGTTAATGGAGATCTCACATTTTTCTTGATCATGTTCGATTTCGAGTCTTTCATCTTTCTCTTGTTTTCCGGGATCCTTTTCACAAATGTCTTCTTGACATTTTTCTTGATGTAGTTCATCTGAAACATTTTTATTTTGTTCTCCCAACTTATTTTTCTTTCGAGGATTTTTATCTTTTGAGCCCATTGGCCTCCCCCTCTTCAACTGAACCTTAGGTTCATTAGCAATGGTTCCATCAGTTTGTTCTTTTGGAATTTCAATTCGAGATGTAGCATTTGCAGCGGGTATGTATGACTTAGTCACTCTCTTTGTATTTGTAAATGCATCTGGTAACTGGTTTGCTATATTTTGTAAGTGCACAATTTTCTGCACTTCCATCTCCCGTTGATTCGAAGGAGGATCAAGATAAGCCAAATATTGTGTACACCATGTGATATCTTTTGGTGATTCTCTTAATCCTCCCCCTAACGCGGGGAATTCATCTTCATTAAAATGGCAATCAGCAAAACGTGCTGTAAACATATCACCAGTTCGCGGTTCAAGGTATCGAATTATACTTGGTGACGTATACCCAATATATATGCCCAATCTCCTTTGTGGTCCCCATTTTAGTTCTCTGCGGTGGAGATATTGGAACATAAACCGCACATCCAAAAACACGGAGATGAGATATATTTGGATCTCTGCCAAATGCTAATTGTAACGGGGAATACTTATGATACGCACTTGGTCTTAGCTGGAGCAATGCTGCTGCATGCAAGATAGCATAACCCCATATTGAAATTGGCAGTTTTGTTCTCATTATTAATGGTCTAGCAATGAGTTGCAATCGTTTTATCAAAGACTCAGCCATGCCATTTTGTGTATGAACATGCGGAACCGGATGTTCAATACCAATTCCCAATGACATACAATAGTCATTAAAAGTCGCTGAAGTGAATTCTCCAGCGTTATCAAACCTTACTTTCTTTATTGTAAAATCTGGAAATTGTGCTCTCAACCTGACTATTTGGGAAATGAATTTTGCGAAAGCCGTGTTTCTTGTGGTCAAAAGACACACATGTGACCATCTACTAGATGCGTCAATTAATACCATAAAATATCGAAATGGTCCGCATGGTGGGTGAATCGGCCCACATATATCACCATGTATACGTTCTAAAAATATAGGCGATTCATTTCCAACTTTAGTTGGTGAAGGCCGAGTAATAAGTTTTCCTTGAGAACATGCAATACATAAAAGCTCATTCGATTGCAAAATTTTCTCGTTTTTTAACGGATGGCCATTAGAATTTTGCACAATTTTTCTCATCATGACTGAACCAGGATGCCCTAGCCTTTCATGCCAAACTTTGAATGTATTAGCAAGCTTCGGGTTTATTGTAACATATGATTCAGTTGTATTTATTTTTGTGCAATATAATCCGGAGGATAACATTTCTAATTCTTCTAATACATGTTTTCTCTCCGATGTAATGCAAAGATATTCAATACCGTTTTTACTCATAGTCTCAACATGATATCCATTTCTGCGGATATCTCGAAAACTTAATAGATTCCGTTGAGATTTTGGGGAATATAATGCATCATGTATTTCAAACTTTGTTCCCCTTGGCATTGAAAAATTCACTTTTCCGGAGCCAATTATTATTTTTGCATTTCCAGAAATTGTACTCACGCTTCCAGCGGAGTTTTTTATTTTGAGACAGGAGAAATACTTTTTATCACTGATTATTATATGAGTTGTAGCACTGTCTGCCAGACATATGTCTCCATCATGAATTCCGATTTGTGACATTCTGTTTCATAATATTCATATAGATGTATTAATAAAGTAAGATAAATATATAAAAATTATTTTATTTTTATTAAAATGGGAAACACACTTTCACACACACACAAGACAAACATATTATACAAATGCAAACATTTATTTCAAGCCTCCTTGGCAGTTTATGTGGTCTCATCAATCATAGCCGTTTTAGTTTTCAGAATCCATAAGGAAATCGGCGATATCAAGAGAAGTATCATCATTTAGGCCACTGAAGGCCCGGCTTCATTGTTGTTGAAGTTGGTTTCGACATTATTAACTATGGCCTTTTGAGACGCTTGATACAGATTGAAAAAGTGCTTTGGTGTGCGACATGTTCGTTCCCAGTGTCCTTTCATGCCACATCTTTGACAAGCGCTTTCGGTCGGTTTCTTTATTTCGCGACCACCTCTATTTATCTGTAAGGAATTGTTCCTTCTGGGATTGAAACCACCTTCATTACATCGGAAATTATTGTTTCGCATGGCATTGAAACCACCTTCATTCATTCGGAAGTTATTGTTTCTTCCGGTGTTAAAGTTCCTTCCTCGTCCACGATATCGTCCATAATTTCGACCACGGCTTCTACCGCGTCCACGACCTCGCCCACGATAGTTATTGTTGGTGTTGGATGCTACGGCATTCGCTTCAGGGAATGGAGCCGATCCAACTGGACGATACTGATGATTCATCATCACCAATTGATTGTTTTGCTCGGCAACGAGGAGGACTTCCATCAATTCCGCGTATCGAGTGTATTTATTAGCCCGATATTGTTGCTGCAGGACTAAATTTACGGGATGAAATGTGGTGAGAGTTTTCTCTAAGAGATTATAATCAGTTATGTCCTCTCCACATAATATCATCCTTGAGGTGATCCCGAATAAGGCGGAATTATACTCGCTAACACTTCTGTAATCCAGGAAACGAAGGTGTATCCACTCATGCTTGGCTTTTGGAAGGATCACATTTTTTTGGTGATCAAACCTTTCTTTCAAGGATTGCCATAGATCCGCGGGATCTTCTTTTATGATGTATTCAGATTTTAGGCCATCGTGGATATGATGGAACAAAAATATCATGGCCTTCGCCTTTTTCTCATCTGTTGTTGTTTCTGTTTTATCGATGGTTTTGAGAAGACCATTTCCTTTTAGATGCATTTTTGCACCTTTTGCCCATGTCAGATAATTCTGTCCCGATATGTCGAGGGCAGTAATTTCAAGCTTAACGAGATTTGACATGATAATTGTATCGAAAAAAAAAGAAATAACAACTTATTAATGTCAAATTAATTAAATTTCAACTCAAATTTTTAATTTAAATTTTGTCAACAATTTATCGATGAACATTAATTAATGAATACAATGATTATTATGTTCAGAATTAAATAATTTCAATTTTGAATTCATAATTAAATTTATTTAAAAAAACAGTAATAATCGATGCACTTTTATTTGATGATAATATGTTAAGATGAACCATTTGCATAAATGATGAAAGAGATTATAAGAAAAATCGAAGCATAGAAAATTAATGCAACAACTATAATGAATTCTTCCGGAGTAAATTCTTCAATAAAAATACCATAAATAGAAGCAAAAATTGCAACCATACATAAAATTAACAACATGAGAATCATCATTTAAAAAAAAAAGAATTAGAAGAAAAATATTTGGGAGATTTTTATGAAAGATGAAATATTAAGTGAAAAGAATGAGTGAATGATAAGAGTATTTATAGATTGAAAAATACTGTTCATAGCCGTTAGAAAATATTGGAAAATTTTTAAAAAATAATAATTTGAAATTTACTTCATGACCGTTGGTGGTAAAAGTTAAAACAAATATTTCTTTATTAATATATTTATTTAATTTGTTATTAATAAATTTAAATTTATGTGGCCAAAATATATTTAACATTAATTTTATGGTGATAATATTATTAATACAACAAATAAAATGATTATGATTTAACTTATCCATTTTAGAATAAATTTTCATAAATTTTAATGTACCAAATTTCGAAGTATGATATAAAATTAATTAAAAAGACATCATAATCATTAGTACAAGGAGGGGGCATAACCTTCCACTCCGTAACATTATTATCAATGAGGAGGTTTATCCTACCACTCCATAAAATATGATCGGGAGAAGGTTTATCTTATCACTCCATAAAAATATGATCAGGGAGGAGGTTTTATTCCTACCACTCCAAAAAAATTCGCGGAGATATAGTCCACCACGACGAATAATTCGGGGAAGGCAACGCCTATCTTCCCGAGATAATCATAACAAAAATATAAATAGCGGTAGAGTCATTATTTTGTAAATAAATTAAATAATTAAAAACCTCACATTTTCGGTAGTGAATAGTAAAATAAAAAAAACTGTGTGGGATTGGTCGGACAAAAATTCGGTGGACAAAAGAACGGTTGGATGGCGAATAAACGGATCGGTAGAGCGTCGTGCTGATAACGTGATGTAAACTATTAATCGGATGGATATATTTTGGGTGTGTGTATGTATATATATATATGAGTGTTTATATATATTATTGTAAAGACTGCTCGCATAGACAATAAACGTAAACGAGAGAGAACAAAGTATATGAGTAGTGATTTTATTCTTGTGAGGTGTGTTATTACAAGGGAAAGACATATCTATTTATGCTACAATTAAAGTGACAATTATAGATAAAATAATATAAGAAAACGATAGCGGTAGCAAGTGGAAACATGAGTGGAGTGAGTGGAAACATGAGTGGAGTGAGTGGGCGTGAGTGGATAATTATTTCTAACAACTATATTATTGTAATGAAACGAACTAAAAAGATGGAACATAAAGATATTTTTTGTGGATCAAACTTTCTAAAAAAGGGATAAATCGCAAAAATAACACTAAAAATATGCATTGTCACAAACATAGCAACAAGAATAAAAAATCATAAAAATAGTATTTATTAAAGGGATAAGACAAATTAACCATAAATCCTAAATATTAAACGCTAACCCTAAATAATAAACCCTAAATAATAAATCCTAAAATAATAAATTTTAAACCATAATTTGCATAATGTTATCAAAGTCTTTGTAATCAAAATAATGCTAAAAATATTAGTTATTTTTTAGTGCTATATTTATAATAAAATATGTTTTTATGTTATTTTATATCTTTTTTACCAAAAAAATCTACACCATGATAAAAAAAAAACTTGGACGGGGAGTTTTATATATAAATTTCGTACGTCATTGTCAAATACATGGTCGGTCGCATTTGGAAATACGATGATAAAAGCGACTCCCACATATACCAGAAAAAAACAATTTTTACTATAGACCCCACACATTTACATGCATTGTTGACAAAATGAACTTTTTAATAAGAAATAATAAACAAAAAATTAGAAGAAGAATTGTAAAATTAAATAACGAAAGTAAATCAAATTTTAAGTTAATATTAATATACAGTAAAATCTGTTCAAATTAATAACGGCGAGATTGTTATATTTTATTAATTTAACAAGATATTAACTTATGCCCTCTTTTAAAAAAAAAAAAAAAACAAGATATTAACTTATCAAAAGATTAATTAGGTGAAAACTTAATTTTAAATTGGAAAATTCTATTAGTTAACGGATATAAATTTATAAAGAATTTTTCGATATATTAATTAATAAAGGTTATATGTTTTGTTGTATGTATATGATCTAATGATCACTATTCGCTAGAGATATTCCGTACACGTATTTTCTTTGTGTTGTCGAGTCTAGAGTGAGTTACTTGACATAATTCAAAAAGATCATCGGAAATAGTCCGCAAACCAATAAACATGTGGCAGAGCTCATCCCAAACCATAAAAAGTATGAGTAAGCAATTACAAAGTGGTCCTTTGATTCATTCGGTTCTCTTCTCTCCACATAAAATATGAAACGTACTGATTGCGATTTCCTAAACCCTTATTTGATCTCCCACTCAAAGTCTTTTGCGTATAGCTAAGCCAGGTAATTAAAGCAAGCAAAATCGCTAGATGCATCGACTGGTTGTGAACCAGACTACACGGTTCGACTCCACACGAGACCATTTTCAGTCGTGTTTGGTCCCATCTCTTGGATAGATAAATAGATATCATAATCTGAACTGATTTCTTTTTTCTTTAGCTAAAACAATTTGTTTTCTAGTTGTCTGAAACAGTTATGAAATAGTCTAACAAAATATAGGGTTTTGAGGACAAGATGATAGGAACTGATGATCTCGCATATGAAGTTCTATTAAGTTCTTAAAGAAAAATTGAAGATACATTTGTAACATTTCAGTCACCATCATCGATATCGTAAATATCATACTAAATTGCATCAAGTGAATCACATTTTGAGAAATATGAGACATTTAATTATTATTTTTGTTTCTTTCTAATAATTAGATGTTAGATTTTGAAAATCCTACGATACTGTAGACTTTGAATTTGAATT
This sequence comes from Orychophragmus violaceus, assembly GCA_030180135.1. Classification (NCBI taxonomy): domain Eukaryota; kingdom Viridiplantae; phylum Streptophyta; class Magnoliopsida; order Brassicales; family Brassicaceae; genus Orychophragmus; species Orychophragmus violaceus. The sequence continues at coordinate 84,125,639 of CM058230.1, read as the reverse complement.
TTTTTCTAAAATTTGGAACTGAACACAAACATTATTTTTTACAGAATAAAGAAAGAAAACTACAGTTTCTAGACAGTAGCAGCTTAGTACCATGAAAAGTTGTGCAATTGAATTAGAAAATAAATATTAATTTTTATTTTAAAGTCAATCCGTATAAAAGAAATATAATAAAAATTCAATACAATTTTCGTTTTAAAGAACAAAACAAGACAACAACAAAATCATTTAATGGGAATTTGAGATAATTTGAAACTTTATGTGGTTTTCTATATACTTTTTGTTTAAAATTATACTAGTTCAACATAAACTTTTGTCTTACTTCCGTCTAATTTCTCTTTAATTATTTTATCGGAATGCATTTATTTATATTGTGTTAAATAAAGACAAATAAAACACTACTTATTTTCTTTTTGTCGGCACAAATAAAAAAAACACTAGAAATATCTATCTCATTTCCACGTGGCTTTTATAGTTATTGCACTATAAAATCCAAAGAAAAAAAGAGAGCACAAGAATAAGGAAAAACTATACAAATCACAAGACTCATTAGGCTTTTCATAATTCGATACAAAAGAATGTCTCCTTTCTACGATCTTCAAATCAACATCAATGGAGAATACACATTCTTCCTCAATCAGGTATATAAAAAATTCAAATCTAAATATCGATTCAATAATCACATTCTTTGTTATGTTCTGTTCTTATATCTATCTGTTCTCTGTTATAGGATGTGATTTCAGAGTACTGTGGAAGCTTGAGGAAGATGATAAAACAGAGCAAAAAGAAGAGAAAGAAAAAAACGCAAACTCAAGAGATCATCACAATCGAGATTGATGATTTTCCTGGTGGACCAGATGGGTTCGAGTTGGTTTCAAGGTTCTGTTATAACAACGGAGGTGTAGAATTATAGTCTAGATCATAGGAATACACTAAGTACCTAGGAACCTCCAGTTCTATTAGAAGGTTCGGGTAAATCAGCTAGTTCGACTAGACCGATGGTAAAGTGATTGTGAATCGGTTTAGCTTATGGTTAGCTTAACCAGACGTCTCTCTCTCTTAGGTACACACGCGTGAGTTGTACGCGTGTGAAGGTGTTATCCGATTGGCTAAGTTATAAAGCCGTTGGAGCCTTTAGATGAGCTGATCCGATCGAGTGTTACGGTTGGGGGTTTGTTACAGAGCTCATCGGAGAGGTTAGAGAGAGATCGTCGGAAATAGTTTGTACGGCGGCAATTGCCGTAGCTAGTGTATTGCTGGATTGTCCAGCCCCGGTGAGGTATAGCTCTTCCTCGGATTCGAGGAAGGAGGTGAACACCGGGTCACCAAATTCGCCGTGTCTCTTTTCTTGTTCATTTGTTCTTTCGAGTTCTCTTGAGTTCAATTCGATTATCACCGGAGTAGATTAGGTATAATCGTACAAAGTGGTATCAGAGCCAGGTTCTTGGCAATCAAAGAGAAGCTCGATTGAAGATGACCGGAACCAAATCGAAGATAGCAATCTTCGATGGAGAAGGTGATTTCGGTCTATGGAAGAAAAGGATGTTCGCTCATCTAAGCGTACAAGGTCTAAAGGATGTTATCACTGAGACGGCTCAGATCTCAGACGATACAAAAGAAGAAGACGAAAAGGATCTGGAGAAACAGAAGAAGAAGATCAAATCAGAAGAAGCGAGACTTGAACGATGCGAAAAGGCGATGAATCTGATCTTCTTAGCTGTTGGAGATCAAGTGTTGAGGAAACTTGACAAGTGCAAGACGGCTGCTGATACCTGGTCAACTCTCGACAGATTATACATGGTAAAAACTCTTCCTAACCGTGTTCATGCTCAGCTGATGGTTTACTCGTTTAAGATGAAAGAGTCCAGAACCATAGATCAGAACATAGATGATTTCCTTAAGCTGATAGCGGATTTGAGCAATCTGAGTATAGAAGTCCCAGAAGAGGTCCAGGCAATATTATTGCTAAACTCATTACCTGCAAAGTATGATCAGCTCAAGGATACCTTGAAATATAGTCGAGAGGTTATTAAGGTTGAAGATGTTACAAATGCTGCAAAGTCTATGGAAAGGGAGTTCAAGAACGGCTCCAACAACACAAGATCAGAAGGAGAAGGGCATTTTGCAAGGGGAAGATCTCCTACAAAAAGTCAACAGTCAGGAAAAGGAAAATTCAACAGATCAAGATCGAAGTCAAAAGATGGAAAGAGGACTTGTCGGATATGCGGCAGAGAAGGACATCTTAAAAAGCAGTGCTACAAATGGATAGAGAGGAACAAGAACCGAAGCCAGTCTCAAGAAAGAGGTGAATCAGCTCTAGCCAGGGATGATGCAAAGGATCTTGTTGGTTTAATTGTATCAGAGGTCAACCTGACAATGGGAGAAATCACCAAGGAGGAATGGATCCTAGACACTGGATGTTCATTCCATACGACTCCAATTAAGGATTACTTCATAGACTTGAAAGACTCTAAATCAGGAAGAGTCAGAATGGCTAACAATACCATTGCAGAAGTAAAAGGCATAGGGTCCATAAGGTTCATGAATCCAGATGGTACTACTTTCATTCTGCATGATGTGAGGTTCATGCCTGACATCTCCAGAAACTTAATCTCTTTGGGAACTCTTGAAGAGAAAGGATGCGAGTTTAAAGCTAGCAAAGGAATATTGAAAGTGGTTAAAGGATGTACAGTTTTCATGAAAGCTCAGAGGAGGGAGACACTATACGTTCTAAATGGCACAGCTAAATCTGCATAAGCTAACACTGCTGAAACCAGTACCTCCCAGGAAGACCAAACTCAGCTATGGCACAGTAGGATGGGTCACATAGGTCAGAAGGGCCTTGAAGTTCTCAAGAAGAAAGGCTGTTTTGAAGATAGCAAGGTGACATCTCTGAAGTTCTGTGAAGACTGTGTAAAGGGTAAAACTCATAAAGTTAGCTTCAGACCAGCTCAACACACCACAAAGGAGAAGCTAGACTATGTGCACTCAGATCTTTGGGGGTCCCCAAATGTTCCTCCAAGTCTAAGTAACTGTCAATATTTCATTTCTTTTACTGACGATTTTTCCAGGAAAGTATGGATATATTTTCTCAGGTCTAAAGATGAAGCATTCAAACACTTTGTGGACTGGAAGAAGATGGTGGAAATACAGTCAGAAAGAAAGGTAAAAAGATTACGAACTGACAATGGTCTTGAGTTTTGTAATATGCAGTTTGACAGGTTTTGTAAAGATGAGGGAGTGGTGAGACACAGAACCTGCACATACACGCCACAACAAAATGGCGTGGCCGAGAGGTTGAACAGATCAATAATGAACAAAGTCCGTAGCATGCTGAGTGAGAGTGGACTGGAGCAAAAGTTTTGGGCTGAAGCTGCCTCAACAGCTACTTATCTAATAAATAGATCACCATCATCAGTACTGGACTTCAGAGTACCAGAAGAAGTGTGGACATCAACCATGCCATCTCTATCAAATCTAAAGAGATTTGGGTGCATTGCTTATGTCCACTCAAGTGATGGGAAACTTAATCCAAGAGCAAAGAAGGGAATATTCACAAGCTATCCAGAAGGAGTGAAAGGATACAAAGTCTGGCTTCTAGAGGAACAGAAATGCGTTATAAGCCGCAATATCGTATTCAGGGAAGATCTAGTATACAAAGATCTCAAGGCTTTCACTGAAACAGGTATGAATCTAGACTCTATCATTACTACTAACGATATTTTGAGTATAGATGTTTCAGGAAACAGGGAAAAGACTCAGACTGATCCTCAAGGTGGAGCTTCTATGGAGGAGATAACTTCAGAAATCAGTTCTGAACACTTGGATCATGAGGAGGAGACTGCAGAACCAGAGAACCAGTCCAACAGTCCAGGATCTTATCAACTAGTCAGAGATAGACCACAAAGGACATTAATACCGAATGTCAGGCTCAAGGACTATGAGGTCTATGAAGACAATGATTATGCTGAATACATATGTGGCCTAACAGAGGATGCAGGAGACTTGGAACCAGAAAGCTATCAAGAAGCTATGAGAGATCCAGACCACCAGGAATGGAAAGAAGCAGTTGTTGAAGAAATGGAGTCCCTCTGGAAGAATAAAACATGGGTTCTTATTGACAGACCAAGAGATAAGAAACCCATAGGATGCAAATGGATCTTCAAAAGGAAAGCATGCATAGCAGGAGTAGAGAAACCTAGATTCAAAGCTCGATTAGTGGCAAAGGGGTACTCTCAAAAGGAAGGAATAGACTACCAAGAGATTTTTTCTCCAGTGGTTAAACATGTGTCAATAAGATACATTCTCTCTGCGGTTAACCACTTCAACATGGAGTTACAACAGTTGGGTGTCAAGACAGCGTTTCTACATGGGTTCTTAGATGAAGAAATCATAATGGACCAACCTGAAGGTTTTGTTGATAGCAAGTACCCTGACAGAGTATGCCTATTGAAGAGGTCACTGTACGGTTTGAAGCAGTCTCCACGCAATGGAACAAAAGATTTGATGACTTTATGGTTCAAAACAAGTACATCAGAAGTGAATATGACAGTTGTGTATACTACAAGAAGCTGAGGAAAGACATCAGTATATATCTGCTGCTCTACGTAGATGATATACTCATAGCATCAACAGACAAGGTTCAGGTTCAGAATCTAAAGGCTCTACTTAGCACTGAGTTTGAAATGAAGGACTTAGGTAATGCTAAGAAGATCTTGGGTATGGAGATACACAGAGAAAGAGATGCTGGTCTGTTGAGAGTGACTCAAGAAAGCTATTTGATGAAGGTTTTGGGAAACTACCACATGGATCAAGCTAAGTCCGTGGATACTCCACTTGGAGCTCACTTCAAGTTGAAATCAGCTACTGATAAGGAATATCAAGAGCAACGAGAACATATGGAAGACATTCCATATCAGAATGCCGTTGGAAGTCTGATGTACTCAATGGTGAGCACAAGACCAGACTTAGCGTATCCAATTGGTGTGGTAAGCAGGTTTATGAGTAAACCATTAAAGGAACACTGGCAAGCAGTGAAATGGGTTCTCAGATATGTGAAAGGCACAGTCCAAACAGGGCTGAGCTACAAGCAAGACAAAGACTTCATAATAAGGGGCTACTGTGATGCTGATTATGGAGGAGACCGTGATCACAGAAAGTCTACAACAGGAATGGTGTTCACTGCAGGTGGGAACACAATCAGTTGGAGGTCAACACTTCAGAAGATAGTTGCCCTTTCAACAACAGAAGCAGAGTACGTTGCTCTTGCAGAATCCATAAAAGAAGCAGTGTGGCTAAGAGGATTTGCAGAGGAGCTTGGTTTTCTTCAGGAAACGGTGGAGATATACTGTGATTCACAAAGCGCAATAGCTTTGTCTAAGAACGCAGTACATCATGAGCGTACCAAGCATATGGACGTGAGATATCACTTTGGAAGAGACTTGATCAGTAAAGGAGAGATAAAGGTGCTGAAGATATCGACTGCTTACAATCCAGCCGACATCCTTACTAAGGTTCTTACAGTGGGAAAACTTCAAGAAGCATTGAGAATGCTTCGTGTTACCAAAGATTAAGAGCTCTGCATCCGGTTCAGGATGCAAGGTCCGGTCAAGGACATTTTTTCAAGGTCCGGTCAAGGACAAGTGTGTTTGGTGAAGAACACAGGAAGGTTAAGATGGCCACCAAGTTATTTGTGAAGGATGATCTAGCCTAAGGTGGAGAATTGTAGAATTATAGTCTAGATTATAGGAATACACTAAGTACCTAGGAACCTCCAGCTCTATTAGAAGGTTCGGGTAAATCAGCTAGTTCGACTAGACCGATGGTAAAGTGATTGTGAATCGGTTTAGCTTATGGTTAGCTTAACCAGACGTCTCTCTCTCTCTCTTAGGTACACACGCGTGAGTTGTACGCGTGTGAAGGTGTTATCCGATTGGCTAAGTTATAAAGCCGTTGGAGCCTTTAGATGAGCTGATCCGATCGAGTGTTACGGTTGGGGGTTTGTTACAGAGCTCATCGGAGAGGTTAGAGAGAGATCGTCGGAACTAGTTTGTACGGCGGCAATTGCCGTAGCTAGTGTATTGCTGGATTGTCTAGCCCGGTGAGGTATAGCTCTTCCTCGGATTCGAGGAAGGAGGTGAACACCGGGTCACCAAATTCGCCGTGTCTCTTTTCTTGTTCATTTGTTCTTTCGAGTTCTCTTGAGTTCAATTCGATTATCACCGGAGTAGATTAGGTATAATCGTACAGGAGGAATCTCAATCGATGTCTCAAATGTCTCGACTTTGTACTGTTGCTCTGTTTTTATAGGCATGACAGAGAAGTTCTGTTTCTCTTGCGTCAGACAGAGAAGTTTCTGGAAGAAGAGTTCTATGGGTCTTGGAACGACATCGTTATGTGTCTCAAGAACTGCGAGCAAGTGTTCCTCCACGCAGATTCATATGGTCTCGTCGATAAACTCATCTTTGCAGCTTTGACCAAAGTCTCTCGGAATTCAGACGCGTTTTCTTCTTCGCCGTCTTCTTCTTTTGAACATTCTCTTTCACCAGAGATGGACATGAACAAAAGGTCAAGTCAGCGAACTGTTTCTTGCGGGAGAAGTAATGAGTGGTGGTTCGATGATATGTCGAATCTCTCCCCGCGGATCATCTTGAAGCTAATACGGATCATTGGAGCTTACAAATCAACATAAAAAGCTTAATCCTAACTAATTTTCTTCTTCACTATCTCAAGACAAGAATCCAAACCAAATCAAGCAATACAGAGCTTCTGAGGAACAAGCTTGAGTACTCTGATTTAGCTGATACAGCTGCTAAAGGAGTGATTTTTGCGGGTAAAACTACATTTTCTTGTAGGAAACTCTTTTGGGCGCTTCGGATTTTATCCAGTTTTAGTCTAAATAGAGAGTCAAAGACCGGTTTAGAAACGCTAATTGGAGAGATGTTGGAACAAGCATCACTTGATGATCTTCTGATATCTGCAGCAGGAGGAAGCAGAGAGAGTGGATTCTACAATGTTGATCTTGTGATAAGATTGCTAAAAGTGTATGTGAAGAACAGAAAAGAAGAATCAAATATGAAAGAAATTGGGACATTGATTGATAGGTATATGAGAGAGATATATCCAGATCAGAATTTGAAAGTATCCAAGTTCCTTGGAGTTGCAGAGAGTTTGCCAAATTCAGCTAGAGATTGCTTTGATGGAGTTTACAGAGCTATTGACATCTATTTACAGGTCAGTTTTTTTTTTGTTTTTCCCTTCTATATTTCAGCATGTTTTTCCTTGATTTTTTTTTATTTAATAGAGATTTTCTTGAATCTTTATATATTTTTTTTTATTTGTATTGGAGTATTAGACATACAAAAGATGACAAGTGCTAGATATAGATCCATACAATTTTCTATTTAATACATTGGGTCCGATTGGTGACCAAAAGCGAAACGGTTAGATTAGCGGTTAGCGGAAATGGTAAGCGGTTGAATAGTGCAAAACTGTAAGTGAAAGCTGTTAGTAAAAACTGTTAGCGAAAGCGGTAACAAAAAGCTGTGAGTAACCGTTTTTACTGTAGCTTTTATAACGTTTTCGTGATTGGTAACAAACAAAGCGGTATGCCTCTAACGTTTTTGTTATTGTGTTACCAATGAGACTCATTATGTTTTTTTTCCCCCTTATATTCATCATAAAGATTTGAAGTTTGTGATTATGTGTATACCATTACACACAGAGAGTATATATAACATTTAAGACTCGGAGTCATCTTTAATTCACTCTGTCTTGTTACTGCAGTGGGGTTCATGTCAGAATGCCCACAAGGCTACAATCTCTTTTGTATTTTTGTTTTCGTCTTGTCCTTAAAAAAAAATAATATTAATAATGGGTGTGATTGGTGACCAAAAGCGGAACGGTTAAATTAGCTGTAAACGAAAGCGCTAAGCGGTTATGGAATAGTATAAAGATGTAAGAAAAAGCGGTTAACAAAAGTGATTGTAAAACTAAAGCGGTAACAATTATAAGTCCGATTGGTAACCCAAAGCGGTATAAATGATAATAATATTAAATTAATATAAAAGATATAAAAATAATTGATTTTGATAAATAAATTAAAATATCAAAGTACACATACCAAAATAGTTTAGTTTTATTTTCATAATATTATAATATATTCAAAATAACTAAAAATAAAATATATTTGTATTTTCATTTTCTAAACCTATAATTTATGCAATATCTTTTAAAAAAATATTTTGTATCTCAATATAAAATTTAGTTAATATTAAATTATAAAAATTTAGATATATATTTTACAAAAATTATTATTAACAAATTATGTTCTCTGTTTAATATATTAATTATTGGAATATTTAATTGATCTTATACATAACACAAAGAAAAATAAACAAAATCAACCACGAGCTTCCCATAACAATTCTGCGATATTGTTGCGCACAACTGCCATATACGCTCCACTTCTCGATGTTTCTACCTCTTCTATTTCATCAATCACATTTACATCTTGTCCTTCTTGTTGTCCAAGTTCATTTTCATTTGTCGCTTCTACATTGGCATCAAAATCATCATCCGTCATATTGGCACGCCGAATAAAATTATGAAGGCCCATTGTAACAAATACCAATTTTTTTTTGTATTTCCATGTCGTACCTCGGTAATTTTGTCACAACCCTCCATTTTTTCTTCCAGATTCCAAAGGTCCTTTCAATGACAGAGCGGAGGGATACATGCCATCGGTTAAACAATTCATGTTTATTTCTTGGTGGTGGACCGTTCTGAAATTGTCCTAAATGGTATCTTACCTCTTCTCGTTGGTTTCCTCGGTAAGGAGCTAAGTAATCCTTTTTATTAGCATATCTAGAGTCAACAAGGTAATATTTACCTTTAGGGGGGTTTGGAAATCTTTGACTATTTTGTTGTGCTATCGAAAGAACCCTTGCATCATGAACTGACCCTGGTGCTCCATTCCAGATATATGTGAAAAGCATGTCTAAATCACATATAGCCAAAATATTAAGACTTGCTCCACCATAACGATCCCAGAAAACCCTTCGATTTTCTACTGGTGCAACGACAGGAACATGTGTTCCATCTAATGCACCAATGAAACCTTTGAAAAATGGCCAATAACGAGGATCATATCGAAGCCTTCGAGGATATTCTTCAATTTGACGAGTTGTCGGAGTCCTCATTTGATCACAAGCAAGTCGTTCCATTGCACACAACACATCATGAAACTTTCGATTAACTGTTTCTTGATTACGTCCGAAATTTCGTGCTACGGTACGTTGCACCTCATTATGCCCACATGCTAAGAAACATTGCAACGTTTTCTTCGATGCTAATATTTTCTGTTGCTGTTAAACCATACTCGTTTTCCATCATTTGACACAGAGTTCGAAATGTTTCTCTACGCATCCTCACTGCATGTAAGCATGATTCATCATCAAGCTCAATCTGACGTTTAAGGTTTAACCAACCACATCCTCCACCTCCTTGCATGGGTTCTCGACATACATATTGTTCATAATACTGCATCGTTGGTTCAACAAGTATCTCGTCTACTACTTCGTCCTCAAGCATGAACAATTCACATAACTCCTCATGTGTTAGATTGTTTACTCCACGTGAGTATAACTCCATAATGCGGTTTTCCTGGACATAAATTCAAAATTTAAAGTTTTAATACTTCAAATTTAGTGGTTTTTACAATGAAATTAAAATTTAAAACTTAACACAAATATACATAAATAACATAAAATCAATAACCAAAACATTCATAAAAACATAAAATAAACAATACAAACATCATGGTCTTGCGTTTTCTGATGGCTGGTTTTCGTTTCCGTCATCCATAAAATTCAAATGTCGAGGTTGAGTACCAAATTCACTTGGCATACCAAATCTATACCCAGTATCTGCAGCTCGCCTGGTTGGTGTTCGAAAATTTGGAGAAGGGTTGGTTCTTATTTCATGATTCATTTCTCCTGGTTGTATAGGTGGTGTCCCAACCATCGAGGATGATGCTCCCACGTTAAAGAGTGTAGTATGTCCAGGTGTTCGCATCATTTGACCAGCTGGCGACGGAGGCATAAAGGGAAATCCACCAACTCCTTGCGGGAACATCATCTGAAAATAAGGCGCACCCATTGTTGGAGTCAAGTTTGGCACTTTCCATATGAGGCCTATTCATGAATTTGGGTAAGCCCAGAATGGAAAGGCGGTTCAGGGCCGAAGTCGGTAAAATGTAGGTTAAACCCGACTCGGTTCAAACCGGCTTACATTTAGGGTTTTTAGGATACAAGCCGAAAGGAGAATAAAGGCGGCGCATAGCGATGCCGAGATACGGAAATATTCCATATCTCATTAAACCGAGATATTAGGAAATATTCATGTTTATCTTAATTTTCCTTATATAAACCGACTTGTAACCCTATATAAGGGTGGGCCCCATGGTGGACGCTTTTCTTAATATTTTTTTTAGCCTGATAGACTTAGAGCATCGATTTCGACCTAAACTCTCTCCGGCGACTTGCTTAGCTTTCTTTACCGGCTTCCATCTCGGAAACACCGGCATATAAACCCTAATCTCGCAAATCTCACCGTGTTCTTAAATCCTCTTTTAGAATCCCTAATTACAAACCCTAAAATTCTTGCTATCTTCGGATACGCGGAATTAAGATCTAACAATTGGCGCCGACTGTGGGGCTTTATAAAAGAAATTTCTGAACGAGATGTCGAGAATCAACGACGAAATCAATCCGGATAACCTGAGGGTTGAACTAAGTGATCACGAAGGATGTGATTACGACCAAAGTGATCACGAAGACGACAACGCGACTCTCGACGGGAAACAACCGCGGGACGTCGCTAAGTCAAAGAAAGTTCGAGATGACGGTAAACACGTCCCGTCACTCAACGAATCGGCAGAACAAATCGAGCGAGATAAAGTTCTGGCTACTTTATTGGCCAAAATCGATTCACAGAACGATTTGATCAAAACTTTTTCGGAAAGAATTGACGTGTTACAGTCGGAGCAAGCACGGTTCTGTTCGGATCAACAATCAAGGAAATCCAAGAGAGAGGTGCCTCCGAAAGTAAAGGACAGAGTCACTAAATGACTGAACTACGACACATCTGAGGAGAACCACCGAGAACAAAGCCAAAGTAGTGAATCCGGGAGCAACTCACGCAAGCAAAACGGTGAGAGGGATACTCGCGAACGAAGCTCACATCGGAAAAGAGATTCAGAAGAACCAAAACGAAGTATAAGCCGGGAGCAGGACGACTGGTACGACGAGAGGTACTCACCCGATAAAGACGAGCACGCCGATCACGAGACACGGGGCTTGCATCATAGACGGAATTCGCAACTTGAGAACGACTCACGCCGTGATAACTATCGCCACGAGCGAAGTACATCACATGAGAGAGCTCATGGAGTGTCTATTCGCGGAGCAAGTCGCAACCATGTCGAGAAGCAGCTGACTGAACTCAGAGATACTTTAAAAAAATTGAAAGGCGAAGTTCACAGCGTTAAAGGATCCGCTCCAGAGATGGATCGAATCATCGAAGAAACTCGGAGAACGCCATTCACGTCGCGCATTATGATAGGTCTCGAGTTTTACCCTATACTAACTGCAAGTGCACAGTAATATCAATGTAGTACTTAGGGATCGAATCCACGAGGACTCTAGGCAACGATAGGATTAAGAACTTAAAGAGAATTAAACTAGGAGAAAGCAAGAATGCAAATTGTAAGTGTTTAACTAAAAGCAAGCAGAAAGAAACAAGTAGCAGATTGTTGTTTGAAATCAATAGACTAAAAGCGCTAAGTCTAGGGCGTTCTCAGGAAACCAGACAATCAGATAAATCAATCAGTCATGATCTAATTAAACTCAGTTCTAGAACTCAAAACACAGATATAGAATTAACCAAATTCCTTTGCGAGAATTCTCTAAGTCTAAGTGCAGTAATCCAAATTCCTTTGCAATTACTAACAGTTTAAACCAGCTTTAATTCCAAGTTTGATATGTTCACAATCTAATTAAACCAAATTCATTTGCGAGTAATTAAATTGCTCAACCTAAATAGTTCAGATTCTAAACCACACTTTCGTGTCTTATTTAGCAACCTAAGATCTAGATTCTAATTGATCAGGTTAGAACTAGCATTAAACACAATTTAGTTTGAAGAACATCTATTGATGTGAATCCTTAACTGAATTAATTATATCTAGCAAGTCATGAAATCCCTATGAGAAACCCTAAACCTAACTATGAAACTACTCAGACATGGATAATGTAAACATAATCAATGAGTAAATAGAAATCATAAAAGAGATTAGATAAATAAAGGGGTTCGAAAACTTCTCCAAAATAAACGTAGTATAGGATCAGATCAGCCCCCAAAAGCTCTAAAAACTCTCTGCTCTAAGTTATGATAGCGTATGTAAAAACTGATCTAAAAACCTAATTAAATAGCTAAAACACGTTTTGGGCTTCTGTGTAAATATCTGAAACTTCTGGGCACTTCTGCAATATTGGCATTCTTCATTAAACCGCCGAGAATCTGGCCCAACTCGCTGTGCATCGACCGATGCAGGTGTGCATCGATCGACACAGTCTTCAAATATGGACAGTGAGCACAGTGTCTCGGATCAAATCTCCAAAGTGCTCCAATTAGCTCCAAAATCTCCACTTTTGCTCCAAACGTACGTGTACCTAATAAAACCTGCAAAAGACTCTAAAAGGACACTAAAAGACTCTAAAACATACTTATATAATGGCATAAAACCGGTAAAAACCATGATATATCAACTCCCCCACACTTAGACTTTGCTTGCCCTCAAGCAAAACAGAGAACTAAAACATGGTGAAGAGGTTTGAAAACTTTCAGAAACTCTTTTCATCTTTGAAGCAACAACCCTCAGATTCCCCTTAGTAAACCACTGAAAGAATCAATCACAAGACATCAAGACCTACATGTACTTCCCCAACACTTAGCAACTGTCCTAAGTAAACTCCACAATCACATTCACGCATTCAAATTCTCCCTACTGACTTCTGCAAGTATTTAAGTGCGGTCTCACCCAAGGAGTATCGATCAAAGGGCACATGGACTCTTACCTTGCCAGCTCTAGACCACCATACTATCTTTCTCTAGTCTCTTTCTTCTCTTTTCCCTTCCTTAACAACTGATTTTTCCCCACTGGGTATCACTTTATTTTTTTATCAGTGTTCTTCCCGTTTTGGGGTGTACTTTGGACACATTCTATGGATCACATGAGAGAAAATAGTGTTTGCTACCATTCCCATGACCACTTCGGAGTTACTAACTCATCCTCAGTTTATTATCTTTTTTTTTATTTTATGGAAGGGGAGAAGGGAACTAGATAGGACATGTTTACAGGCTGTGTCAGAACTAACAAGGGAATCCGACACAAAGCATACCAAGCCCTTAGGTGAGAAATCTAAGTCAATATTAAGTTTAAAGTCAGTAAAAGGATCTTCTGATACCTGAAGTGATGTGGGTGTCCTCAGTAGGTTGATCTGTGATGGAGTTTTCTAATAGTCATAGATGAATCCTGTAACTTCATCCCGATGGTTACTTAAGTTCCTGCAAGTGTTGTTAATATTCTCAAAAAATCATTGTTTCTTACTTAAATTGGTTTTGACTCAATAAAACAAATTTTTTTGAAAAACGGACTGACTCTAAGAAAACAAAAAACTAAAGTTAGTAGCACCTCCCCCACACTTAAGACACACTGTCCCCAGTAGTGTCAAGCGGAGGGTTGGTTAAAAAGAAAGAAAAAGTTAAATGTTAATGGACGTGTTGAGTTTGTCTGATTTTTACCTCTGTCGCTCATGCATCGATCGGTGCACTAGGTGCATCGACCGTTGCTAGGCGATTTTCGTGTATGGTTGATCGTTGCTCAGGACCGCAACGATCGCTGCAATGCGATTTCTTTCGTGTTGTGACGATCGACACAATCTGTGTCGATCGACGCACTGCGAATACTCGGACCAGTCAGCAGGTTAGCAGGTTAGTCTGTTGGAATCTATCAAATTTCGAATCCTGCAAGCTGAAAACACTGACAACAGAGTAAAATCAAAGCAACTGATAATCCTCAAAGCAAACACATCATCCAAACATAAACATCCTAAGAAAATCAAAAGAAAATGCAAAGAGAAAAAGAAAAACAGAAAATACAGAACCGAATGTCTGAAATGGAGACTACGCTCACTCGCTATCATCATCTATCCCAGCATATGGATCATAACCGCTGGAATCCTCAGGAGAACGCTGTCTGCGTCGACTGGTAGGGACGGGCTGATGAACCTGTGGCTGTCTCCTGCAAGTACATGTACGCATGAAGTTCCAGATGCTCCGCAGAATACCAGCCTCATGCTCTCTCCACTCTGCCACAGACATATCACCATAAGGCATCGGAGGCTCGGGAAAAGGGCCAAATTCTTTAGCAGGGGCAGCAGCAGGCGCATGAGGTGCAGAGGAAGATGAAGCTCGTGTAGAAGGCTCTCCCAGCGGATGAGCCATGGAAGGAACACTGCACCGATCTCTCTGAGGTGGCCGGAATGTCAAGGCATCCAACGTATCTATCCGTGTATGATCAGCAGCAGGAAGATCTATACCGTGCTTTGCAGTGGCAGGGTCGAAAAAGACCCACACGCGTCCCTCCTTGAGCCATGTAGCGCTCTGCAGGTGGCTGAAATCAAGGAACTCCCTGGCAGTGTTACACTCTGTGCCCTCTAAGGGAATCCCGCAGTGCATGAAAATGGGAGTAAGCAGGCTCCCGACTGTCTCAGTGTCCACGCCATCAAATGGCTTCAGCTGCAGATCACATAAGTACTGAGTGAAAACAGCTCCCAAGTTGAGTCCCTTAGTAGGATCTCTCAAACCAGAACCCTCAAATTGGTCCCTCAGCCCGATGAATAACATCTACATCTCAAACTTGCGCATCTTGTTGGCCTCAAACTTACACAACAGAGTCCAACACAAGATACGCAAAACGTATCTCAGAACCGGATGTCTAACCTGCTTCACCGGTGTAGTCCTCGAGTTGTATCTACCACTGCCAATACACTCCCAGAAAAACTGAGCCTCCTTTGGATCACACTCAAGACTCATGCCAATACGTCTCGGCGCGGTGCTGAACCCGTAGATCCTGCAGATATCAAGAAGAGAAATCCGATATCTGACTCCTAAACACATGAAGGTAAAGATACCTCCTGAAGCACTCCTGCTGTCTGGATCCGGGTAAACCACTCTGCAAGTGGCTAGCAGCTGCCTTACCAACTCAGGGTACAAGTCGTAAGGCCTCATAGGCATTGTCCCTAGACCAATGCCCTTACACACTGTAAGAACCTGCTTGTCTATCCCCAGACTCTTACAAGTAGAGTAGTCTGCAAACTTGGTTGGCTTAATCGTCATCCCACACCAACCGTTGTACAGCAACGTGTCAAAATCATCCCACTGGTTAAGCAGTGGTCTCTCTGTAAACTCAGCAGTCTTGAGGAACTCAGCAATTTTATTTGGCCACTCTCTGCCTGACGGGATCTCTGTCTTATCAGCTCGGGGCCAAGGCAGTGCTATTGCCGGACCAACTCTCACATAAGGCTCAGGCTGTGGTGATTCTCGGTGGAACCACTCTGGTGGTGGAAAGGAATGACGTGTGGCGGTTGCTGCGGTGGCTATGCGCTTGCGGGGTTGTCTGCGAGTTGCCATCTGCATTCAAGAAAAATTTAAACAAATTAGTCTCGGCAATCTCTCTGTAAAATCGCGAAGCAACGACCGTTGCACTAAGGCATCGATCGTTGCAAGGCGATTTCGCATTATCGAACAAATTCCTAAAATCGCAAAGCAACGACCGTTGCACAAGTGCAACGACCGTTGCTAGGCGATTTCAGCCGTCAACAAAATTCCTAGAATCGTTTTAAATTCGTTCAAGAGCCACACAATCAACAAGAGCCTATCACTAAACAACCTAAATCATGTTTATTTCAGTATAGAATCATCAATCTCAAGCTAAAAATCCCTAATTTCATAAACCCTAAAATCAATTCCGAAAATCATGAAGATGAGAGCTCATACCTCGGATTCTTCGCAAATGGGTTATAGAAATAGCTATAAGATGTTAAAACAAGTGGATTTAAGCTTTGAAACACGAGAAATGATGGAGAATTGAGAGATTTAGGAGTGGAGATTCTCGGGTGTACGGACGGCGAGAGTGGAGAAGAAGAGAGGAGAAATGGGTTTAAGGCAACTTACCTCGATCGTGGGTGCAACGACCGTTGCATAGTAGCAACGACCGTTGCATAGTAGCAACGATCGTTGCTAGTTGAACCGAATTGATTCCTGTTTAGCACGCGTACCTTAATTTTGCAATTTTAACCAGTTGCAACGACCGTTGCACAGGGCCGCAAAGATCGTCACAATGCGATCCCATCTTCTCATCGTAATCACCTTGCAACGACCGATGCAATGAAGCAACAATCGTCACATGTCTCCAGACAGGTTCTGTATCTAAGACTTAATCAAAAACAAAACGTTAGTTCCTAAGAAAAACACTAAAAACCAAAAAGAAAAATACTAAAACCTAACAGTGGGTTGCCTTCCACTCAGCGCTTGTTTAAGGTCATTAGCTTGACCGGACGAACAAGAATTAGGCACCGTGAGATCCTGACAGAGACTTTGATTGCCTCTGTGCAAGTCTCCTCATCCAAGGTGGAGAATAGGCTCTATCAGTATGAACACATCCAAGAAAAGAAGGAGTAAACTGCTCTTCATCTCCATCCATAATGGTGAATGTCTGCCCATCTATCAGTGGTCTGCGCAGCTTATCCATCTCATAATGCAGCGGCTCATCTCCCAGGTGGAGATCAATCAGACTGTGTCTAACATCTATTACCCCTCCAGCTGTAGCCAAAAATGGTCTACCCAGTATCAATGCGTCATCCTGCTCACTCTCATATTTCAACACTAAGAAGTCTGTTGTAACTAAGTAGTTTCCAACTCTCACCGGGATGCCCTCAAGGAGTCCTTCTGGAACCCTTATAGACTGATCAGCTAGGACAAGAGAGGTCCTAGTAGGCTAAAAATCCAGCATACCCAGCTTCTTTGCTACAGAATATGGCATAAGACTTCCAGCAGATCCCATATCACACAGAGAACTCCTAAAACCAATCTCAAAGATAGAACAGTTCAGCACAAAGACTCCAGGGTCAGGTAATTTCTTCGGAACCTTGGTCAATAGCACATCACTGATATGCTGAGGAACAACTATCACCCAATCTTTCATCTCTTCATCTAAAGGTAACACTTTATTCAAGTACCTCTGCACACATGGGTGATAAGGTGGATCATCAGATGATGGAATTTCTTCCAACTCTTCACCAATCTCTTCCAGCTGCTTAAGCTCTTCAATCTCTTGCTTAATCACTTCAGACACTGAAGGATACAGTCGAATGGAATGTGCATAAATCTCCTGTTGAGTAATCTCAGACACTCTAGGGAATAAACGGTTAAGTTCTAAATCTGCATCAAAACCTTCAGAATCCTGCTAGTCCTTCTGTTCACGACCTGCAACGATCGACACCAAGGGTGCATCGATCGATGCAACACTGTTTTCACAGATTCTACCCGAGAGATTTTCCTCAAAATCCGAAAATTCATCATCTGCTTCCAATTCAGCTGTTTTCAACTCAAAAGTTTCACCTTGTGTTGATCCATCATTAACGTACACTGACCAGACCTTAATATGGGTTTCTGCTGCTCCTTTTCCTTTGATGGAGTTTGAGATTTGGCTCACCTGAGTGTCCAATTGCTTCACATGAGTGGCCAGAGACTCAAACTTCCTATTCAGATCCCCATAAACAGCATCTATCTTCTTGTTGCAGTCCACAGTGATCTTTGTCTGTCCTTCCAGCAGCTGCTCCAACATAGCCTCCATCTTACTCTCATGAGCACTAGCAGCAGGAGGTGCTTGGTAAGAAGAAGATCCAAATGTCCTCTGGTTACCTTGTTGGAAAGGTTTCTGAAAACCACTAGTCTTTCCAAATCCAGAAGAGCTTTGGTTGCTGTTGAAAGCACTCTTCTGTCCTCCATTGAAGAACCTATTACCAGACTGATTACCAAACTTGTTTTCTTGGAAACCAGATCCTCCGATGAAATTCACATCCTCTTCTTGCTCTACTACTTCATCATTGATCATCTCAACCTCCTGAGCAAAGTGGACAACCTTTTTCCCAGCTAGAAGATTGCAAACAGTGTCCAACTTAGATCTGATATCAGCTATCTCAGAGTCCTCCATCTTTCCACCGGACTTCTTCCTTCTCTTATCCATAGTCTTGCAACTGTTGCTGCTTGCTAGGTTCTCAATTAACTGCTTAGCTTGTGCAGGAGTCCTGGTATTAAAGTTTGCATTGCTGGAGTTATCCAGTGCAGACTGATATGGAAGATCGATGCCTCTGAAAAAGATACCTAGCAATGTGACCTCAGAGAATCCATGGTGTGGGCAGTCACGCTGGTACTTTTTGAATCGCATCCAGGCAGCTTTTAAAGGCTCCACAGGGCCTTGGGAGAATGTCAGAATGTCCTGTCTGGACTGATCTGAGCGCGCATCATCGTAGAAATGTCTCAGAAACTCACCCTTCAGGGCATCCCATGTAGCAAACTGCCCAGGTGACAGTTGCTTAATCCATGCAGCAGCGTCTCCAGCGAGACTGTGCGGAAAGAGCTTGAGAAACAGATAATCCTGGCAAACTCCATCATACTTCATGCCAGTGACTATATCCTCAAACTGATCAATGTGATCCATAGGCTGTTCCGTTGGGTAACCATGGAAGGCATTCTGTCTCATCAGCGAGTAGTGGATGGTTTTGATCTCAAAATCATTCCTCTCAAAACCAGGAAGTACAAGAGCTGACTGGTTAGCATGATACTCATCCGGACGGTTGTAGTCAGCTAAAGTCCTCTCATGGACAACCATCTGTCTACCCTGGGCCTGTCCTTGGCCTTGGTTCTGCTCCTGTTGCGGCTGTGGAGGATCAGGGATGACATTCCCTTCAGCATCTATCGGTTCTCCAGCAGCATTGTAAGGATTGTTGTGTTGGTCCCTGAGGGTACCTTGAGCATCAGGTCTTATGATCACACGTTCAACAACCATCCTTTCTCTTCTTTCTCTTCTGTTTGTCCTCTCTAGACGTCCAAGTTCTTCAAGTTGTAGGTTAACGAGGTTCGAGTTCAGATTACTTCTAGTTTCACGTGTCTGCATAAACTGTCTGTAATCGTCAAGCAACGATCGATGTTGTCAGTGCAACGATCGATTCACTCTGATATCGCCTAGTAACGATCGACACAAGTTGTGCAACGGTCGACACTATGTGATTGTGCAACCTGCGACAGAGAGAAAACAGAGAAAAATAAAAATCAGTAAAGAATAAAAACAAAAACAAAAAATCCTAGTAAAAACCCTAAGCTCGATGCTATCGAAGACTCTAAGAGTCCCCCGGCAACGGCGCCAAGAACTTGATAGGTCTCGAGTTTTACCCTATACTAACTGCAAGTGCACAATAATATCAATGTAGTACTTAGGGATCGAATCCACGAGGACTCTAGGCAACGATAGGATTAAGAACTTAAAGATAATTAAACTAGGAGAAAGCAAGAAAGCAAATTGTAATTGTTTAACTAAAAGCAAGCAGAAAGAAACAAGTAGCAGATTGTTGTTTGAAATCAATAGACTAAAAGAGCTAAGTCCAGGGCATTCTCAGGAAATCAGACAAGCATATAAATCAATCAGTCAGGATCTAATTAAACTCAGTTCTAGAACTCAAAACACAGATATAGAATTAACCAAATTCCTTTGCGAGAATTCTCTAAGTCTAAGTGCAGTAATCCAAATTCCTTTGCAATTACTAAAAGTTTAAACGAGCTTTAATTCCAAGTTTGATATGTTCACAATCTAATTAAACCAAATTCCTTTGCGAGTAATTAAATTGCTCAACCTAAATAGTTCAGATTCTAAACCACACTTTCATGTCGTATTTAGCAACCTAAGATCTAGATTCTAATTGATCAGGTTAGAACTAGCATTAACACACAATTTAGTTTGAAGAACATCTATTGATGTGAATCCTTAACTGAATTAATTATATCTAGCAAGTCATGAAATCCCTATGAGAAACTCTAAACCTAAATATGAAACTACTCAGACATGGATAATGTAAACATAATCAATGAGTAAATAGAAATCATAAAAGAGATTAGATAAATAAAAGGGTTCGAAAACTTCTCCAAAATAAACGTAGTACATGATCAGATCAGCCCCCAAAAGCTCTAAAAACTCTCTGCTCTAAGTTATGATAGCGTATGTAAGCGTATGTAAAAACTGATCTAAAAACCTAATTAAATAGCTAAAACACGTTTTGGGCTTCTGTGTAAATATCTGAAACTTCTGGGCACTTCTGCAATATTGGCATTCTTCATTAAACCGCCGAGAATCTGGCCCAACTCGCTGTGCATCGACCGATGCAGGTGTGCATCGATCGACACAGTCTTCAAATCTGGACAGTGAGCACAGTGTCTCGGATCAAATCTCCAAAGTGCTCCAATTAGCTCCAAAATCTCCACTTTTGCTCCAAACGTACGTGTACCTAATAAAACCTGCAAAAGACTCTAAAAGGACACTAAAAGACTCTAAAACATACTTATATCATGGCAAAAACCGGTAAAAACCATGATATATCACATTACGAACACGTATATACGTCAGAAAGAGAAGCTCAGACTACCGATGTACAACGGAACGAAGGACCCCGCCACTCATTTAACGATTTTCAAAATTGTGGCAGCAAAAGCGCGATTCACGTCATCCAGAGAGCGCGATATCGGCCTCTGTCAATTGTTTTCCGAAACCTTAGAAGGAGATGCACTGACCTGGTTTTCCCGGCTACCGCCTAAGTCGATCAATGAATTCTCAGACCTAACAAGAGCGTTTGTGAGACATCACTTTGCCTACGTGAATAAAGACACGTCGTTGAACGCACTAATGGCCATGACACATGAAAAGAAGGAATCATTAAGAACCTTCATAGACCGATTCAAAGCAACCATGACACGGGCATATGCCCCAGATAAGTTCACTATCGCGGCACTAACAAACGCCGTCTGGCACGAGTCACCTTTTTATCAAGACCTGTTCGTCAACCCGCCATTAACCATCAAGGATGCCCTCCATCGAGCAAATAAATTTGTGGAACTGGAAGAAAAGAAAGTGGCTCTAGCAAGGAAATTCGGGACGTCTAAACAGTCCGACAAAAAGGAGGAAAAAGAACCCAAGCAACATTTTGACAAAGGGGCCAAGACGACGATGGTTGTCAACGACACTGACAAACCACGATCATCAAAACCCTGGAACAAACGGAACAAAGAGGGAAAAGAAAAGGCACAACAATACGCTCCCACCGCAGGAGAGAAGTATTGCGAATACCATCAAGCCACCTCGCACGACACCGCTGAATGCCGGAACCTCAGAAACGCACTCTATGCCCGACTTTCGGACGAAGAAATTAAGGCGGCAATCGAAAGGCTGAAAAGGAGTCTGAGCATCAAGAGGAAGGGAAAGTCGACGGGCAGGCACCCAAGCAAGGAAAACAACAGCGGCGCATCAAAAGCATAGCTTTGAAGCGCAACCGAGAAGAAGAAGACGAGGAAGGAGATGAAGAAGAAACTCCTAAGGCCATCCAAAGAATCAACATGATTATGGGCGGTATAATCTCCGTGAACGATTTGGTTAGATCCATCAAGGTATACGAACGCCTTGCATTAGCCGCGCAAAAGGCGCCTCAGCCAGTCCTGTCAGACGATCCTCCCGTCATCTTTACTGACCAAGATCTCTATGGGACTCATTACCCTCACAATGACCCGCTAGTAGTTGAACTATTAATCGGAAGCTGTCAAGTATCTCGGATACTAGTTGACACCGGGAGCTCAATAGATCTGATCTTCCTAGACACACTCAAGAAGATGGAGATAAAGGAGGAAGACATTAAACAGAAAGCAAAACCGCTCACGGGTTTCACAAGCGAGACGACATACACGATCGGGACCATCAAGTTACCGATTTACGTAAGAGGAGTGAACAGAATGGTTAAGTTTCATGTCATCGACAAACCGACCATTTATAATGTCATACTCGGCACTCCATGGTTATACAACATGAAGGCGGTGTCCTCGACGTATCACCAATGTCTAAAATTCCCGACTCCCAAGGGAATCCAAACGGTCAAAGGATGCCAAAGAGCGAGCCGGTCATGTTTCGCAAGAGAACATAAGATAAGAGTACCTTCATGCATGATCAATGCAGAGCAAGGAAGGAAAGGCCCCGAGAAGGAGCTAATCCAACAAATCATTATCAACGACTCTGACGCGAGCAAGAGTGTAGGGATTGGCGCGGAATTATCCGAAGATATCAAAAGGGAGTTGATCGCCTTCTTACAGCAGAATGTCGCAACCTTCGCGTGGTCAATCAAAGATATGAAAGGCATCAATCCAACCATCACGACTCATGAGCTCAATGTCGACCCGACTTATAAGCCGATTAAGCAGAAAAGGCGGAAGCTCGGTCCTGAAAGGGCTAAAGCGGTTAACGACGAGGTGGAGAAATTACTTGATGCCGGTTCAATTCAAGAGGTAAAATATCCCGACTGGCTTGCTAATTCGGTCGTTGTCAAAAAGAAAAACGGGAAGTGGAGAGTACGTGTCGACTTCACGGATCTCAACAAGGCCTGTCCCAAAGATAGCTTCCCCCTACCGCATATCGACCGACTTGTCGAAGCAACCGCCGGAAACGAGTTATTATCATTCATGGACGCATTCTCAGGATATAATCAAATCCTCATGAGTCCAGATGATCGAGAAAAGACGGCATTCATCACTGAATGCGGCACTTACTGTTATAAAGTCATGCCCTTCGGCCTCAAAAACGCCGGCGCCACCTACCAACGGTTGGTCAACCGAATGTTTGCAAGCCAGCTTGGCACGACAATGGAAGTTTATATTGACGACATGTTGGTTAAATCCTTGATTGCCTCTCAGCATGTCGATCATCTGAAGGAATGTTTTAACATCCTTAACCGGTACGGAATGAAGCTCAACCCGGCCAAGTGTACGTTTGGAGTAACATCAGGAGAGTTCCTTGGATACGTGGTAACCCAGAGAGGAATATAAGCTAATCCAAAACAAATCACGGCTATAATCGACTTACCGTCTCCCAGGAATACACGAGAGGTACATCGTCTGACCGGCCGTATAGCCGCCCTGAACATATTCATATCTCGTTCAACGGATAAATGCTTGCCCTTTTATGAGCTCCTCCGGGGAAATAAAAGATTTATATGGGACGACAAGTGCCATGAGGCGTTCATTCAGCTCAAAGACTATTTGTCAAATCCACCGATATTGTCAAAGCCCGAAGACGGCGAAACGCTATATTTGTACATCGCGGTCTCGACTACAGCGGTCAGCGGTGTACTAGTTCGAGAGGATGGAGGGGAACAGAAGCCGATCTTCTACGTAAGCAAAACAATGAACGGAGCCGAGACCAGATATCCCGCAAAGGAAAAACTGGCTCTCGCAGTTGTTATCTCGGCACGGAAGCTGCGACCTTACTTCCAATCACATTCAATCGCTGTACTGAGCAACCAACCCCTCCGGATAATCCTGCACAGCCCGGGGCAGTCTGGCCAAATGGGCAATAGAACTGAGCGAGTACGACATTGAATACCGGAATAGGACAACCGCCAAATCACAAGTAATAGCCGATTTCCTTGTAGAGTTATCACCTGAATTGGATGTCGGTACCGAGTTGGAAGACAAGAATTGGAAACTGTTTGTCGATGGCGCTTCATCTAAAAAAGGAGCCGGGGTAGGAGTACGCCTCGTGTCCCCAACCAGAGAGGTATTGGAACAATCATTCAAGCTGGGTTTCACAGCTTCCAACAATACAGCCGAATACGAAGCTTTGTTAGCCGGTCTCAGGCTAGCCAGAAAAATCGGAGTACGACATCTCTTGGCCCATTGCGACTCCATGCTTGTTGCGAACCAGATCAACGGAGATTATGAAGCTAAAAACGAGAGAATGGAAGCTTATCGAAAGGCGGCGTTAGAGCTTACCAGCTCCTTCAAGTTCTTTGATATCATCCAGATACCGAGGAAAGAAAATGCCCCAGCAGATGCACTCGCGTCTCTGGCATCGAATCCTGATCTCCGCCGACGAATTCCAGTGGAAACGATCCATGAACCAAGCATCCCGCCTCCCGAAAGCAATCAAGAAGAACCTGATGGCGCAATCCAACAAAATGGCGAGGATGGCGTGTGCCTTAGCATTCAAGCAAAAATCACCGACCTCATCGCACTCTTAACAGATGACAACGAGGATTGGCGACAGGAAATAAGAACATATCTAACTGAAGGAAAGCTCCCAGAGGACAAGTGGGCAGCAAGACGACTTAAAGTCAGAAGTGCGCGATACACCTTGCATAACGGCATTCTTTATAAATTCTTGGCCAACAAAATCCTTCTCAGATGCATACACGGAGAGGAAATAAGTCGGGTGCTCAAAGAAACACATTCAGGAGAATGCGGCAATCATTCTGGAGGTAGGGCTCTCGCCCTTAAGATCAAACTAAACGGTCACTACTGGCTGACCATGATAGCCGATTGCGAGACTTATTCCAACAAATGTGAGAAGTGTCAGCGTCATGCGCCATTCATACATCGACCCACGAAACTGCTTACAACTTCGACTGCGGCATACCCATTCATGAGATGGGAAATGGACATTGTCGGACCGCTACCATTATCTAATCAAAGACGTTTCCTACTCATTATGACCGACTACTTCACAAAGTGGGTAGAGACCAAAGCATACGTTGCAATTCATGACGTCCAAGTTCAGAACTTCGTCTGAAAATACATCATATGTCGTTTCGGGCTGCCTTATGAGATCGTCACGGACAACGGGTCACAGTTCACCTCTAACCTATTCGAAGGATTTTGCAAGAAGTGGGATATACGGCTAAGCAAGTCGACACCGAGATACCCCCAAGGAAACGGCCAAGCTGAAGCAACAAATAAAACCATCATTGCCGGCATTAAGAAGCGACTTGAAAGCAAAAAAGGAGTTTGGGCCGACGAGCTCGATGGAGTCCTTTGGTCACATAGGACGACTCCTCGCCGCGCAACAGGAGCTACCCCGTTTTATTTGGCCTTTGGCGTGGAAGCAATGGTACCAGTAGAAGCAAACATCTACACACTCCGCCGATCTCTCATGCCGCTGCATACCGAGATGAACGAAAAAACTATTGATCCAAGCTCTCGATACCAGAGAAGAAGAACGAGATCGAGCTTTACTCAGGATTCAAAATTACCAGCAACTCGCAACTCGGTACTACAACCAAAAAGTCAAGGAACGACATTTTCAAGTCGGCGACTACGTCCTGCGCAAAGTCTATGAAAATACAAAGGAATGGAGAGCAGGCAAACTCGATGCAAAGTGGGGAGGACCTTACAAGGTAACAAAAGTCGTCAAACCTGGAGTTTACGAGCTCGAATCGATGAAAGGCAAGGCCTTACCGCGTTCCTGGAATTCGGCAAGCCTAAAGGAGTACTTCTAAGACGGTACGACGAGGCGCCAAAAAAAAAAACATATGTATGAACTACGAGTGACTTGATTCTTCCTCGGAAGATACGTAGGCAGCCTTCATCGGCACAGTCACAAATCTAATAAAATATTTATTTTACAGCCTATGTACCGCCATGAAAGCTCATCAGAAGCCAAATCAGGTCAGTCCTTTATCAGATTTTTTTTTTAAATACCTAATACTAAATAAAAAGCCGAGTTCCAACTCGCAAGCCCAAGCCGAACTCCTTAGTTCGCAAAAAGCCGAGTCTAAGTAACTCGCAACAAGCCGAGCAACCAATAAAGACTCGCACTAGCATCATACCTCCTGGCCAGGGGTGTGGTCTTCCTTTCGCACGAGGTGCACATCGTGGTAAGGAAAAGCCGAGATCCGTCTAGCACATTCTTCGCGGAAGGTGATAACAAATAAGTCGAGCAATTGAATCTCGCACATTCACCCGCCCTTAGAATAAAGCCGAGCATATATAAGACTCGCAAAACCGCCTGTTGGCAAAAGTTTGGATGAAGTCGCTATCTGTTTCAAACTTGTCGAAGAACAATTGAAAATAAGATCAGTCCGACCGAATCACAAACATGTTTCCATGTCGCTATCCGTTTCAAATTTGTCAAGAACAATTGAAAATGAGATCAGTCCGACCAAATCACAAACATGTTTCCTAGTCGCTATCCGTTTCAAATTTGTCAAGACCAATTGAAAACGAGATCAGTCCGACCAAATCACAAACAGTTTCCAAGTCGCTATCCGTTTCAAATTTATCAAGAACAATTGAAAACGAGATCAGTCCGACAAAGTTACGAACACAATTCCAAAGTCACTATCGGTTTCATATTTGTCAAGCATAATTGAATACCAGATTAGTCTGACCGAAGTCACAAGAGAGGTTTAAAGTCGCCATCTATTGTCATGTGGAAACACGATTTACGTCGCCTTTTTTTATAGACAATGAACTTAAAACAAGTTTAGTCCGACTTAAAAACGTGAAACACGACAAAGTATGAGCACCATTAAACTTAAACCACATATATTAATATTCTCCTCTTAAACAGAGGCAAAAGTCTTACAAAAAAACTATAGACTGCAAAACACGAAACACAAAAAGAGGAGATTATTCTACTCCAGCTGACGACTTCCCGGGCTCACCCTCCTTCTCGATATGCGCATCCGGCTCACCGCTTAAAGCTGCGACCTCCTGACCAACCGACTTGACAAGGTTCTCAGGGACTCCCTTTGGAATCACGCCAAAGTTAGTACCAAACTCGTTCATACCCTTCGGAGTACGGGGTGGCGAGTCATGAAAAAGGTCCAAGAGAGGATGATGAATTGGAGAAAGAACAAAGGTCAAATCTTCCTTGGTCACGACATTCAGATTATCGAACTTGGCGTCGGCCGCGGCCTCGTCAGTTGCGACTTGGTCGAGAACCGATTCGGGAATCGAGACGTCTCACCATGAAGCTTCATCAGACGTTTCCTAAGACCAGAAATCTGGCCAAATTCAATCTGCAGAGAAGTCGCAGTCTCCTGGTCCTTTATATACCGCTAGAAAAGGTCAAAATGGGTTTGCGCCTTGGCTCTCGCTGCCGCATCAACACGGTCCCTCTCTTTCCTGACAAACTCGGTGAAGGACTTTTGTTGCTTCTTCCTCTCCGAATGAAACGCGAGAAGGTCGGCCTTGGCTTTCTCATCGGCCTTGCGTAATTTGTCCTCGGCATCGCGGAGTTTATCCTTGAGCTCGAGAATGCTCGCCACGAGGGCCTCCTTCTCCTCCTTCGCCTTCTTAAGGAGACCGTCCCGTTTGGTAACCGCCTCGGCCATCTTCTTAGCGCCCCAGGATCTTTCAAGGGCCACGCGATTTGACACCGCGATCATCTGAAACCAAGAAAAAGACTTCGTTAAAACAAGAAGTTTGAACAGGTAGGACTCCACAATAAGGGACTCACCGTAGCCTCGGCGTGCTTCAGCCTAAGAATAGCATCCAAATGAGGAAGCTCCTGCAAAACTGGCCAATCCGCCTCGTTCCCCCGAACGAAAGTCAGCAAATCAAAACACGCCAAGGGATTATCAATCAGCGGAACCTCGCTCTCGTATTGATAAGCGAAGTTGTGGATTGAAGGCCGGGAGTCTCCTTCCTTTAAAGGAGCGCGAGGACGGACATGGACAATCTCCTTACGGGAGATATAAGGCTTCATGTTACCTGAAGCATCGGCAACGTCCCCGGTCTCTTGGTAAAATCGCTTCCACGGATCAAGACTTTTCTGAGGCTCACCAACGGCCGCTTTGTCGAAGGCGACGTCTTTGCCAGGAGCTCGTCAGACGGGTTCATTCACCTTGGCGGTTTTCTTTGCCGGCTTCTCCTGACTCGAATTCCCATCAGCAGCCCTCTTTTTGGTCTGAACTTTGGGAAGAACCTTCTCAATCGGCACCACCGTAGTAGGCGCGATCACTACATCGGCCTGAGCAGCCGAATGATCACCAGAGGTAGTCCCCATCTCGTTTTGAGATGGCGGAATCACGTCTTTTTCCTTCAGTGGTTGGCCGGAAACGGGGGGTTTAGACGAAATTTTCTGCGAGTAATCAACAGACGCGATCTTCTTTACTTTACCCATCCCCTTCGGCTTAATCAGTTGCTCCGGAGCGACCTTCGTTCTAGTATTCCACTTAACTGCAAAAATAACAAGTTCATAACCCGGAACAAAAGAAGATTCGTCATTTGCGAACAAGCTAAAAGAAGTATGTTTTACCTTTGGAAATCCGCGGAAGAGACTTGCCAATGCGTTCTCGGGTGAAATCTGACCACTTACGGAGGCCAAGAGCTTGGATCTTCTGAAGAATCGGAAAGAAGTGATCCGGGAACGGCTTGAGAAATGGATGGTGCACTGCAAAAACAAAACGGAATTGAGTAAATCATCCACGTTGATATCAGCAAGATCAGAACGACATCTACCAAATTTTGTATTCCATGACGTTCAGATAAGTTCTCTAAGGTCGTCAGGAGCGACCAAGGGAGACATCTCAACGTAAAAGTAATGTTGCTGCCAGTTGTTAATTTTGTTAGGCGCGTCCGTCACTACTCGATTGCCACTCTTCATTTTAACCGCGAAACAACCCGGGCTGTTTTTCGTCATTGGATTGATTGAAGTTGCCTCCTCAAAGAAGCTGACGGTTATTGTTACGTCGGCTTTGGCGCCAAGCACAAGAAGACCAACCATGTGACGAACCGCGATGGCAGATAGCTGGGAAATGGCAATTTCACGGCGGTGACAGTAAGAAATCAACAAGTTGGGAAGTGGAAACCAACAACGACATCCCCCAGTGTCAGTATTGATAAAATATGACTCGTACAAGGTCATATAGCCCGGTGGAGGATTCCAAGGACGGTCAAGCGTGCAGGGAATGAGAAATTTGATTCTCGGATCTGCTCCGCATCCCTGGAGCGTAGAGGTTACCGACTTCACATCAGACCGAGTCTCGAAGACATTACCAAATGTCTCAGGAGGGAGAACATCGGTATCACCACCATCGATGTCGGATTCGATCCCTTCAATGTCTACATTTTCATCGGAACTTTCGGGATCCGAATCTCAGAGTTGCGAAATAAGAAATTCGCCCTGACCCGAGCTTTCTGCGGCATCTGTCTGGCGTGACAGTTCTCGGCGATAGATAAACTCCTCGGCTGCGTGATAGCCGGGATGACCTCTCAAATCAGAAGATGTGGTGGCAGATGACGAGCTGGATGAAGTGTCGTGACGACTTGACGAGCCAGAAGACACAGGAACGACTTCCTTGTCTTTGCTTCCCGAGCAGCGAACCAATGACATTATCGCAAAATCGAGCAAAATATAAAATGGCAAAAGTCGGACCTGATCTAGTAGCCTTAAGGACCTACGGCTAAGCAACGACGTTGGACAAATCGGAAAGAAAAAACCGGTGAAGAGCGAAAATTACCTCTAGTCTTCTTCACTCGGGCAGAAATGAGGAAATAAGAAATGAAAGGTGCATAAATAGGGGAAGGAGGCATCGTGTTCGAGAAGCTAGGAGACGCCTCGTTTCTCGTGCTACAATCATAATTACCTAGAAGACGCTTCGTTTCTCGCACCCCTCAGCCGGTTAGGTCAGAACCCAATACGGTTTCAACCATAGAAAACCAAGATCGGGATGATTTAGTACCAAAACCGGAACATTTTAATTCAACCTAATCGAAGCCCAGCAAGAGACGGCCCGCCAAAGTTTGGGCCTATAGGGGCTTATTACAACATAAGGTCTGGGCCTACGCAAATTACCTTCTAAACCATAAGTTAACTCCTCGCAACGCCAACTTGAATAAATTCAAGTCGCCGCACTGGGGGGGGGGGGGGCTTATTGTTGGAGTCAAGTTTGGCACTTTCCATATGAGGCCTATTCATGAATTTGGGTAAGCCCATAATGGAAAGGCGGTTCAGGGCCGAAGTCGGTAAAACGTAGGTTAAACCCGACTCGGTTCAAACCGGCTTACATTTAGGGTTTTTAGGATACAAGCCTAAAGGAGAATAAAGGCGGCGCATAGCGATGCCGAGATACGGAAATATTCCATATCTCGATAAACCTAGATATTAGGAAATATTCATGTTTATCTTAATTTTACTTATATAAACCGACTTGTAACCCTATATAAGGGGGGGCCCATGGTGGACGCTTTTCTTAATATTTTTTTTACCTGAGAGACTTAGAGCATCGATTTCGACCTAAACTCTCTCCGGCGACTTGCTTAGCTTTCTTTACCGGCTTCCATCTCGGAAACACCGGCATATAAACCCTAATCTCGCAAATCTCACCGTGTTCTTAAATCCTCTTTTAGAATCCCTAATTACAAACCCTAAAATTCTTGCTATCTTCGGATACGCGGAATTAAGATCTAACACCCATCATATTCCCGGGCATGTTAAACCCAAGTGACGGAGATGGGAAAAAAATGTCCCATGGCGGTAGAGGGATGAAATTGTGTGAAGTCAGCATGATTAGACTGTGAATTTGCAGATGAATGTCCCACAGAACTACCTGATGATCTTGCACTAGCACCGCTTGAACTGCTTAAGCGTAGTTGAAAGTTATCCAAATTTGAGATATTTGGCGTTCGTGGTGGCGATGCTAGCCGATCTACCCCAGTTATACTTTCCAAGAATCCGATTCTATCTTCCTCTGATTGAAAAGGAGTGTCCAAAAATGTATTACGCCACCATGCATCTTCCTTAAGGATTTGTGCATATGCTTTCCAAAATGGTTTATACTTCTTAATCAGCAAAGAATTTAGTATAGCCAATGCTTCTTTGAATTTTGCGTATTCTGGTGGACTAAATCCATCAGGCCGCAAAGCTGATACGGTCGCGAGTCTTGCGTCTGTCATTCCCTGAAACGCAGAGGCAACCGTACCCTCGAACGCACGCTTTCTACGCCCACGTTTGTTAGTACTGGTAGAACGTACCCGTGATGTTCTTCTCTGTTGATTACTTTCTCCCCTCCGATAGGATATGGTGATGCATGTGTATTTTGTCTACCAGTACGACCATGGTTTTCTTTTGCCCGCTCAGTTGAGATATCTTCATGTGTTTGCTCCACTGCTTCTGATGCGGTTGCTCCGTATGTGTCGTCAGGATTGATAAATGACAAATCTGGAAAATTGGTATTTCCTTCCTGACTTTGAGGTACGTATTCATTCGCAGATGTGTCGTTATTATCGTCACCATCACCATCAGCGTACTCAGAAGAACTGTTTATATCAAATCCCGCCTCTTCGAGTTGTATGTGTGCCCCATCGGCATCATACATGTGTTGAGTTGATACATCATGATACCCATACATACGTTGCATTGCATCCCAATATTTTGGTGGTTTACGATGACAAGATTGAATCTTTAGACTTTCCTGAAAAACACACATATTCCATAAATTATTAATTACGGAATCTCTTTTAACTTATCATGTGAATTAACAATTAAACCAAATAATACAAATAATAGTGCTTAACATACCGCCTCTCGTAACTCCCACCATTCGTCATCCATCGTTATAACTCCTGTCCTGTGATTCGCACTCACACCTGTTTTGTTCATAAGCTCCACCCATGCATTATGAATCCCTCTTAATGTATCTATTTTGTTCTTGATTTTGTTCCACCCGTCAACTTTCTTTCCCGTCCTATTATTCGGTTGTGTTACGGTTTCGGTGTGCTGTTTTTAGTGAATATGTATTATAGTATACTTTCGCAAGTTCAGCCTCATAAAGTTCAACCAAAACACGCTCTTCCACATGTTTCCATTTCTCTTTCTATAAACGATAAAACAATATATATATAAAATATAGTGTATTAGCATCATCATATCATGTATACTAAGAATTTAACGTATATGTAAAACTTACATTTTTTCGTACGCGTGAAGTGCCAGCACCATCAATAGAAACCATACTGCAAAATGAAAGTATATTTTTTGTTAGTATATTTTTTTTTAAGTCACAAATAATATACAACGTAAAATATAAATATAATAGAAATATACTCTACATGTAACTGAAATCAGTTAAATTATAAAGTTATTGATTATCACTTTATTTGTAAGAAAATATTAACATATATTAAATTTAAATAAAGAATATATTTTATCACAACATTTTAAATAATGATCGTAATCTATCTAGTGAACGGAAATATTTTTAAAATAACTATAGTCTGATATATATATATATATATATATAACATATTTGTAAAGAGCAGTTTGTTAAATATTTTATACACTATAAAAACAAATATGAAATTTAAACGAGATTTGATTAGCAATCTAACAACTTAAATTGAAATATAATTAGTAATTTAATAGTCACAATAATTTTAATAAATTAAACATAGTTACAAATTTGATAGTCATAATACTTTAAAATTATATATAATTAGTGTAATACTAAAAAATTATTAACTAATATTACATATATTATCCTCAAAAGTTATAATATAAGTTATTATAAAAAAACAAAAATTAAGCGTTACCTTAATGTTGTAGCAAACAATATGCTTTACACTGCAACTTTTGTTATTAATTTTTTTTTTGTGTAGAGAAGTTATTTTTATTGAAACTCATTCATACTACGTACCGAAACATCTCCTCTATTTATAATAGTACTCAAATGCTTAAAAGAAAAAATTCCCCGACAGAACTTTATCAAACAAGATAAAATGTAATCTAAACATCCAATAGAATTTCAGTTATATGGCAATATTTTTTTATTTTCTTGGAAAACAATAAAAAAGAGGAAAAAAAATTGTGCAAGTGGCTTACTATTCCTACAGCTTTTACTATTCCTACGGCTTTTTTTTTTACTATTCCTACAGCTTTTGGAGAAGCATTTGTCAACCGCTTTGTTTTTTTTTATTTTGTCTTACAGTTTTGATGTGATTGGTTTCAGTAAAAATGGTAAGTGTCTTACAGCTGCTGTAAAATGCTACGAATCTAACTCAATATATACCATACTAGAAACTCAAAACTATATTTTTGGTTAAGGTACTATCAGTTGCCACTTGATAATTTGGAGATATCCATTTTCTTGAATTCCAGATACGAAATTTAAAGATCCAATGATATTTCAGTTTTATATTAGATCAATTTTTTTACCTTATAGAAACGTTCATTTTGTCGCAAAATACAATATTTTTAAAAAAATTACAATTGTGAGTTTGGAGTTAGACAGTCTACTTTCTAATCTATAATTTCAATTGATATAAATGCCTTAAATAATAAGTATATTCTAATTTTTGTTCACTTTGTTGTTGTACAGTCTCATCCGAATCTAACACCAGAAGATCGAACAAAGATTTGCCGATGTCTCAATTACAAGAAACTAACATTGGAGATCTGTAAACAGCTCGCCAGAAACCCTAAGATCCCTCCAGATATTGCCGTTCAAGCACTCAAGTCCAGATGTGACAATCAAGAAACTAACATTGCACTTGGATCCAGCTACATCGACTTCACTATTTGTTGGTATCTTTCATTCGCTTTCTCACTCGAGCAACTTCATCCCAGTTTTGGGTTTCTGAGTTCAAATTAGCCAAGATCACGTATCGCCTGCGGTGACTAGGTTGCAACTTGATCACACGAGTGGCTGCGTATTGTGGATGCTAAAATCCACACTCAACGATTTAGAGTGTTTTTTTGTTTAAAGAAAGATGGGCTAGAATCTCAATGAATCAACAATGTAAATAATGACTTGAATCGACGAATTGGATTTGTATTGAATGAACAATGAGTTTACAAGAAGAGAGTAGCTAAAATACAGGTGCAGCTAGGTCAAAATCGGATGCCTTATTGAATGAAGGAAGAGGTCCTTTTATAACTTTGTATCTGCAGCTAACGATCCACAGCTCCCGGCCGCGTGCTCAACGTTCTCCATGATTTGTGGGATCTTGGCGACTCGATCCACTCCGCGCACGTGCTAACAAATTTCGGAGATTGCGGGATCCGTTATGACTTAGTCTTGCCTTAGTCTTCGGCTTGGAGCTTAATTTCACCAAGATCGAGCTACGGAGCTGTAGAGCTCGTTAACCGGAGTTGTAGAGCTCAATGTGTGCAGCTTGATGTTAGCTATAGGTGCTAGAGCTTGATGTTACGGAAACATATAGAAAACCTTCATTTTGGGCGATTAACGTTGGACAACATCTTGACTTTTGTTGACTGGATTTAAGTGTTAAATACGACCCAAACAATTGCCCCCCAGTCCTTTAGACGAGCTGGCGAGCTCTGAAGGATGAGGAATGATCGAGAAGAATGAAAGTATTTGTTATTATGCCTCAAGCTTGTGTTGAGCTTTCGTTGGCGAAATGTTTAGCTTGGATGCTCATGTTGTAGAGTCGAGCTATGTTATGAGTATTCGAGATTTTGAATACTAAGATCACGAAATTGAGCTGATGTGTTTTGTTTGTTTAGTCGGGCTATACGTTTTGGTTTAGAGCTCACTGCGATAAGTTTATGCCTTTAGATCAATGCTCTCTCGAATTATGAAACTCGTTTAGCTTGTTAGAAAGCTGTGAGTTGTAGCTCGTTTGTAGAATGGATTCGAGAACTGATCATCAAGTGCGGGCTTAAGGAGATTCGTTAATGAGATCTCTTAGTTGTGGAGTTCTCCTAGAATTCGTTTGGTGAATCCTTACTAAGAGGAGTCTCCGAATTTAGCCGTGTATTGTTTCAACTGTTTTATAGAGTTCGATGTAGCGAAGTCTTTGAGACTTAATGTGAAATCAAACTTTTGTGAAGTCTTAAGAATCCGATATTTGAGGAAGTGGCTGAACTCGAGGATTGAGCTGCCTACGTACCCCGTCAGGGGATCAAGCCTATACGTAGTTCGATCAAGCCTATACGTAGTTCGATCAACTTTGGTGAGCTTATAGATGCTGTTGTGAACCATTTTGGTAGATCGGTAGGGGGCTTCCCGTTAGGTCCCTAGTTTCCCAGAATATAGCTCTTTATTTAGTACACTTTAGGTAATACTAAGTCTCACATCTTGCTTTCTTTGAGGTCGTGTTATATTTTTCTAGCATTGCAGCTACATCTTCTTCGTTCTTTGCGTAGTACGTAGATTTATGCAGGGCGTCGTCTAAAGACGTGCAAGGTCGAACTATGAGTTCTTTCTTGAACTCCGATGTGTACCAGAGTCCGTTTTTGAGAGCCGCAACGGCTATTTTTTTTTGTTTGGGTGTGCGATACAATACTTGACCGCACGAAACCTGCCGATGTAAGATCTGAGGGTTTCCTCGGGGGCGCTAGGGCCCAGAAATCGGCTTTGGAGGTTTTGTCTTCGATAAAAATCGAGTACTTCTTTAGGAATATCGATACGAGCTGGGTGAAGTTTTCGATCGAATTCCCTTTCAGGCTTGCAAACCACTCCACTGCGGTACCGGTGAGGTTCTCGGCGAAGAGTCTACAGTACCCTGCCTCTTTTTCCTCATCGTTAAGATGGGCTCTGGAGACTACGAGCCGGAAGGCTCTAACATGGGCTTTTGGATCCGAGGTTCCTAAGTACTCTGGGATTTTTATCTTTACAGTGTTATGGATCCGTGCGTTAGCGATCATATCTGTGAACGGAGTTCGACGGGTTTCTTCGATCACTTGATCGATGTCTGGAGCCAAGCTTGTTGCCGTGTAGACTGCGGCTTGGAGATGCTAGAGCCTAGCGTGGATGCCCACATTATCCGTGTTAGTTTTATGCTCAAACATAGGAAGTTGTGTGTTCCACGGACGTGAGTTAGTTCCAGCTTGTGAGCTCGAAGCAAAAACTGGAGCGCATAACCTTCGAACTCCTATTTGCTGGATCAGTTCGCTCGGAAGGGGTCCGGCTGTATAACCAGCTTGGGTAACCCCGGGAGCTTGCGAAATCGAACCAAAGGTTGGAGCTCTCGCTTGAGAAGCAGATCGAGCTAAAAGGTTTTGATGTTCGACTATATCTCTTTCGAGATGTTCCAAGCAAGCTAGAATAGTTTGTTGGGATGCATCCTGGTTTTGAGATCTGTCTCCCAGGATTATTAGCATCCTCGAGAGTTCCGCCATGTTGTCGTCGACAAGTATTGTCGGACATGGTGATGCTGATCGGGTTGGATCGGTTTGGGAAGATGGGACTTCACCGGTGGGTCGTTCTTCAGATCGGATCCATACCCGAGAAATGTTTCTCTCATTCGTCATCATACTAGAGCCTGGAGGTGTGGCTTCGGGATTTGAAGCTGAGATGGGAGGTCGTGAACCGTTAGAACAGGTCCGGGCTGGATCGGAGATGAGCCCGATTCGATGTGTTTGTTTTGAGCAATAAAGCTCTATTGATCGTGATCTGTCGTGTTCGACTATATGAATGAGTCTGATGAATTTGGATCCATCTCGTGCTTACGAGCCTTAGATCGTGTTCTGGTGTAAGAGAAATCTATGAATCTTTCCCCATAGTCGGCACCAAAATGTGGATGCTAAAATCCACACTCAAGGATTTAGAGTGTTTTTGTGTTTAAGGAAAGATGGACTCGAATCTCAATGAACCAACGATGTAAACAAAGACTTGAATCGACGAATTGGATTTGTATTGAATGAATAATGAGTTTACAAGAAAAGAGTAGCTAAAATACAGGTGTAGCTAGGCCAAAATCGGATGAAGGAAGATGTCCTTTTATAGCTCTGTATATGCAGCTAACGATCTGCAGCTCCCGGCCGCATGCTCAACGTTCTCCATGATTTGCGGGATCTTGGCGACTCGATCCACTCCGCGCACGTGCTAACAGATTCCAGAGATTGCAGGATCAGTTATGACTTAGTCTTGCCTTCGGTCTTCGGCTTGGAGCTTGATGTCACCAAGATCGAGCTACGGAGCTGTAGAGCTCGTTAACCGGAGCTGTAGAACCGGAGTGTAGAGCTCGATGTGTGCAGCTCGATGTTAGCTATAGTTGCCAGAGCTTGTTGTTACGAAAACAGATAGGAAACCTTCCTTTTCTGCGATTAACGTTGGACAACATTTTGACTTTCGTTCACTGGATTTAAGTGTTAAATCCGAACCAAACACGTATTTAACAAGCCACGAACAGAGTTTAATAAACTAGTTGAACTTTGCTCAAATTATATGGATAGCTGGGTGGGCTGCGAAAAGTAAAATTTGATTGGTTTAGTTGTGACTATCTCGTTCTATTTTTGGTTTAGAACGTTTTCCACAGATACACAGTTTATTTATCATCTGATACTCTAATAATGTTAAGGAGATACACATTATAATTATCTTGTGCTCGTAATCCATCAATTGCAAGATAAATTTAAGTAGATACACAGTGTAGCTGAAATATTTCGGAAAAGGATGGTTTAGTATTGACATAACAGTCTAAATATATACAAAAGTCTTTGCTCCTATATTTCCTATTCTGTTGCCATCGTATCTTGTTAGTATAATCACAAATATCTTACGAGAACCTAATAGCCCCCTCAGGTTGGTGGTACGTAATCACCAACACCTAACTTGGACATCAATCTGTTAAAAGTCGGAGATGGCAACGCTTTAGTAAAGAGGTCGGCTACTTTCTCAGTTGTGGAGATATGCCTCGTTGTGATCAACCTATCTTTCACAGCATCTCGAACTTGGTGGCAGTTAGCTTTGATATGTTTCGTTCGTTCATAGAAGACATGATTGGATGCAATGTGGAGAGCGGCTTGACTGTCACAATAGAGATCCATATGTTGAGTGTGTTTGTAGCCGAAAGTGTGAAGTAGTTCCTTTAGCCATTTCAGTTCACATAGTGTGTATGCCATGGCGCGGTATTCGGCTTCAGCAGATGAACACGAGACAATGTCTTGTTTCTTGGTCTTCCAAGAAATAGGCGAGTCGCCCAAGTAGACTATGAACGCAGAAAATGACCGTCGTGTACGGGGGAAAGCGGTCCAATCTGAATCACAGTACGCGGTGATATCAAGTGTGCTGTCTGAGCGAAGAAATACTCCTTGTGCTGGCGATCCATTTAGATAGCGAATGACCCTTAAATCAGATTCCCAATGAGCTACAAGAGGAACTTGCATAAATTGGGATAGAATATGCACTATGTAACTCAAATCAGGCCTTGTAATTGACAAGTTTATAAGCTTGCCGACGAGTCGTCTGTATTTAGCCGGATTTCATAGTGCAGGACTGTCGACCGAAACTAGCTTGTGATTGAGTTCAACAGGAACAACAGATGGCTTGGCACCTAATAGGCGCGCTTCAGCAATGATATCAAGAGTGTATTTTCGCTGAGACAAACATATACCATCAGGACCACGGGAGAATTATATGCCCAAGAAATACTTTAGGCGACCAAGATCTTTCATGTGGAAATACTGGTTCATATGCTCTTTGAAAGTCTGTATCAGGGCCATGTCATTGCCTGTGACAATAAAATCGCCGACATAGACTAGGATGTGCAATATGGTCGTACCTTGAATGAAGGAGAAGAGCGAGTAGTCTTGATAATTCTGTTTAAAGCCAAACTGTTTCAAAACTCGATAGTTTTGAGAACCAACACCGTGGTGCTTGGCGCAGGCCATATAAAGACTTATGGAGACAACATACTTTGTTCGAGTTTGAGGCTTGGAAACCAGGTGGAAGCTTCATATATACTTCTTCCGTTAGATCATCATGAAGAAAGGCATTGTGTACATCCATTTGGTGCACTTCCCAATCCTTTGCGGCTGCGACACTGAGGATATAACGAACTGAAGTTAACTTAGATACTGGGGAAAATGTCTCCTTAAAATCTGTACCCTCCTTCTGGCGGTTGCCGAGAGCAACAAGACGAGCCTTGTGTCATTCCAAAGAACCGTCCGAGTTAAATTTGAGCTTGTAAACCCATTTACTGCCATTAGCTCGCTTTCCAGGAGGGAAATCAGTTACATCCCATGTTTTGTTTTCCTCCACAGCTGCAATCTCATGTTTCATTGCCGCACA
The DNA here is from genome assembly GCA_030180135.1 of Orychophragmus violaceus. Taxonomy (NCBI): domain Eukaryota; kingdom Viridiplantae; phylum Streptophyta; class Magnoliopsida; order Brassicales; family Brassicaceae; genus Orychophragmus; species Orychophragmus violaceus. The sequence goes on along the minus strand of CM058230.1, from coordinate 84,086,457 downwards.
CCATTCCTTAATAAGAATCGCGTCTTTGAAATACTTTGGTTCCGTACCCTCCAAGACAGCAGCCATAATGCTACATGATTGGCTGAAAAACCAGAATTTGTTAGAAACGTAGAGATGGGGTACGTGTTGGGATTATGTCCTGAAATCACATTGTACGAACTCTAAAGATAGTTGTATTGTCGAGATCGGACAATTCATGTGATACTGGGTAGTCATAATGTTTTGCTAGAAACCGCTTATGACAAATGAGTTGTAACTCATTTCTGGTATCGTGTGAACCTACAGGGTCACACACCTGAGCAAGTTGGATATACTCTGCATGGGATTGATCATTGGCATATGATCTGATCGATGTGTAATGGATACAGATCGAATTGGGTTTAAAAGAGGTGTATCGATCGACACCAATGGGTGCGTCGGTCGATACAGAACGTGTGTCGATCGACACCACTAAGTGTGTCGGTCGACACAAGGGCGAAACCGAAACTGATGTTTCGGTTCACCGCTAGGTTAATATATAAACGAGTTTATAGATTCGACCGAGTGTGTGAGTGAGTGCGCGGCCCAGTGTGTTTTCTCAGAGAGAAAAACACAGAAATCTCTAGAACCAAAAGTCCCAAGGAGATCCGAGCACCGGTACTGGCATCCCGGCGGATTCCAGCTTGCGTGCGTGTGGACTACGATAGAGGCGCAGCATCTGAGGCGCAGTAGATCTCGTATTACCTGATCAATCTTCCGCTGCCAAACACCAGGTAATCACGAGGTGAGATCTTGATTCAATTAACTAGACCCTAGATCCTAGGCTATCGGGAACTCGCGAGAATTCTGAAACTGTAGAATTGGCTCGGATTTACAACAGTGGTATCAGAGCCTTAGGGTTTTATCATTGAATCGAACCTGTTCATTGAATTTGATGTTTTAGATTCGCAAACTAGGTTGTTTGGCTAGAACAGGTTAGATCGATTTTGCTCGAAATCGAATCTGTGTTTTCGCACAGTGTCGATCGACACACTAGGTGTGTCGGTCGACACAAAGTGGCGAAATCGACAGATTCAGCGGCTAGGGTTTTTCGCGAAGAAAAACCGAAAGCCTTCTGTGTCGATCGACACACTGGGTGTGTCGGTCGACACAGAGCAAACTCGGTCGAGTGTCGATCGACACAGTTTGAGTGTCGGTCGACACAGGACGAAATTCGGCGGCTAGGGTTTTTCTCGTAGAAAACCTAAAAGCCTACTGCGTCGATCGACACAGGTTAAGTGTCGATCGACACAGGCCGAGCGAATGGTTAATCGGTTCAATTGGATTGGACCGGTCATCATGCTTGGTTAAGTCCGAATAGATCGGTTTAAATTGGATGAATTAGTTCAATTGGATTGAACTGATTATCTCAATTAGCATGAACCGATGGGATAAATCAGTTTGATTGGATAAGTCGGTTCAATTGAATTGGACTGGTTATCGCAATCAGTTGAAACTGGTTTAAACGGTTTTAAATTGGATGAATTGGTTCAATTGGATTGAACTGATCATCCCAATTAGTATAAACCGATTGGTTAAGATCAGTTTGATCAGATAAGTCGGTTCAATTGGATTGGACCGGTTATCAAAATGATCTTCGGTTTAGGTCTATGTCGACCGTCACACATGGGTTGTGTCGATCGACATGACTGGTTCGATGAACCGGGTTAATTGAATTAACTGGTTATTGAAGTCCGGTTTTGTTTGGTAGTGTCGATCGACAGACATTGTCTGCGTCGATCTACACAGTATTCGAAATTCTGGTTATTGAACCTTGAATTTGCAGAAACCAAACTACACTTAAACATTGATCAAAGATTAGCTTCAATGTGGTCAACTGTCAAGACTCATTTCGTTGTATGATGTCTAGCCAAGAGCTTGGTGTCCACAATTACGTGAGTAAGGCAGGTAATAATGTTGATGGATTTGCAGTGCATAAGCATCAACAATTACATGACCTAAGAGATTGATATGCTAACCTTTCAGAGTTTAGTTTCCTCAACTAAATATCAAGTAGTCTTGATGTCTTGCCCAAATCTTGTCTACTGTCAAAACTTGTGTCGTTTGTTGGATATTCTTGGAGTCCTTGGTATCCACTGCAACGTGAGTGAGGCAGGTGGTCTTTGACAGACTTGCAGTGCAACTGTCAATGATCACAAGACAGAAAAGATTGGTTGTACTTGACTGGGCTATCAGAAGTTCTGAGCCCAGAGACATCAGAGTGGATTAGACATAGTTTGTCTCATTCACGACCAAGAGTTGTACTGAGTACAATTAGCAATGATTTGCTTACCTAGATAACCAAAATCTGAGTAAGGCGAGTCGCCCACTCGAATTTTAGTAATCTGAGGATCTTGGATCATTATATTCATAGAGGAAACATTGTTTGAATATAATGCGAGTTTTCTTATAGTTATAAGATTTCTCATCATATACATAACTAAGTCTTTGTTTTTCTTGGATTTCAGCTTATGTCTATGACTACTTTCTCGTTGCGATCCGTCCTTGAGAAGGACAAGTTAAATGGATCCAACTTCCTGGATTGGTATCGGAATCTGAGATTCATTCTCAAGCAGGAGAGCAAGGACTATGTCCTTGAAAAGGCTCTTCCAGAAAAGCTTGGGACCAATCGCTCGCATGCAGTTTATAATGCTTGGAATAAGCATTATACTGATGTGGTAGATGTGCGTGGTATGATATTGGCTTCCATGAACTCAGACTTGAAGAGTCAGTATGAGAACATGGAGTCGCCAATAGAGATGATCACCAGCCTGAAACTGAAGTTTCAGGATCTGGCACGAGTTGAGAGATTCCAGATGGTGAAGTCTCTCACTGAGTGCAAGCTACCAGAGGATGCTCCAGTAAGTCCTCATGTCATTAAACTGATGGGTTACATTGATAACCTGGGGAAACTGGAATGTCCTGTCAGCTTAGAGTTGGCCACTGACATCATTCTGCAGTCACTGCCGTCAAGCTATGACAAGTTCGTTAAGAACTATATCAAGAAAGGCTTGACGAAGACGTTGACTGAGCTGCATGGTATGCTCAAAACAGCAGAGTATGACATCATAAAGGGTAAAAGATTTGAGGAATCTTGTGTTGGCAAGGGTAGAGGCTGGGCCGTCCAGATTTGGAATCAGGATAAGCCTGTGTCATCTTATAAGCCCAAGTCAGGCCCATCTGGTGTCAGAAAGTGCTTCTACTGTAATGAGTTGGGGCATTGGAAGAGAGATTGCAATAAATTCTTGGAAGATTCACAAGAGATGGAGAAGATGTATGGTACTTCTTCTTCAGGTATTGTGTTATTAATTCAAGTTCTACATAAGTATTGAATACTTGTTGTGGTACTGATATTTTTGAAATATGCAGGACCTAAGCAACAGTAGAACGTTGAAGAAAGGACAAGTGGAACTGCGTGTCTGGATGAAGCATTGGTTGCTGCATGAGCCGTAGAGATTCTCCACTTGTAGGAGCTTTTCATACTTGGTTTTTGAAATTAAGTAATTGCCACCATGTACTTGCTATATGCAAAATGTCTTTCATTTTCTTTTGAGAATTTGAATGTTTTTCATTTTGATAAAAGACAAATTCTGTTCTTTAAATCTTAATGAAATATAATATGGTAGCACCCCATTTGGAATGGGTTTTATATCTTAAACCAACAAAGACAGAATATAACACAAATACTAAAGGTTTGAGTCTGATGACTTGAACTCGACTTTTCTTTGGCATAGTCATTTAACCAAATAAAGTGAAGCGAATTCAAAGGTTCCATAGTTTTGGACTCATTCGATTGTTAATCATTTGAGATATGAATTCTGTTCACTAGACCAAAATGACTAAGGCCCTTTTAGCAGAGCTAAAGGAAATGGGCCAGAAGCTTATTGGGCCTTACACATACTGATGTATGCGGCCCAAACGAGCATTAGTGCCAGAGGAAATCTTCTGTACTTCATTACCTTATTGATGGCATCAATAAGCATTGCTGTGCTCATTTGATGAGACACGAGCAGGAATCCCTTGAGGAGTTCCAAGATGAAGTGTAGAACCGATTTGACAGAAGTATTGAGATCCTCGATTGGATCGTGGAGGAAAATACTTAGAGTCAACAATTGGGTGATCATCTAACAGAATGAATCGGATCTTATTGGATATGCTCCGATTAATGATGAGTCACAAGAATCTTCCCTGAACGATTTAAGAAAACGTTCTGAAATGTCTATGTTTACGCTAAAAGGTTTCTATCAGAATCAGTGAAAAACACCACATTGGATGTGGACTGGGTGATTTACAAATATGTTTTTCTGATTAATTGGGATTGCAAGGTTTGTGTAAGACAGTAGTCAACAAACAAACTTGAATCCATATCTGATAAGTTCTACCTCGCTGGTTATCCTGAGGAAACCAAGGCTTAGTGCTTTTGTTGCCCAGAACTGTGTCTTTTAAGAAAGGTGATACTTTCAAAAGGAACAGTGGGAGTAAAAGTACACATCGAAGAAATTCGATAAACACAGGAGGCTGCTCAACCTGTTGAGGGAAAGCAGCGGTGAGATCTACAAAGTGCTGTAGGATCTACATCTGTGGAGCCTGAAGTTCGCAGATCCGAAAGGATCCGTCACTAACTCGAGAGTGATATCTCGTAACCTATTGTCATGATCTGCTGATCATTGAAAAGTGACGAACATGCGAAATTCGAAGAAGCGATGGTGAGGCCCAACTCCGAAAATTGGCTGGGTATGCATGTTAGTTTCACCGATCCATTTCTGGGTTGAAACAAACATCTTGGAGTTGGAATCAACATTCTGACAGATTGGTCAAAGGTTTTGACTTGATCAGAAAGGAAAAGAAACCATGCGTTTACAAGGAGACTGGTGGGAGCGTAATGGCAATTCTCACACAGTATGTAGATAACATACTTGAATCTCACAAACGACGTTCCGACGCTAAAGTCTTGTCAAGATTTGGGTCGGAAGTCAAACTTAAATGATAGACATGGGAGTAGCCGAATGAATTCTTGGAATAAGAATCTATTGACATAGATTAAGTAGGCTAATTGGATCGTGTCAAAATCCTTATGTTCATAAGGTATTGGACAGTTCAAATGTGCTTGATTCCAAGAATGGCTTCATACCAAAGGTCTTATGGCAACAATATTAGCAAGAAGAAGTGTTTTGAACACTGTCTGAACTAGTATTAATGAGTGTGATTACTTATGCTGATGCAATAGAATCCATCATGAATGCCATATTTTGCGCTCGTCTAGATGCAGCTTAAGCATAAAGCATGACGAGAAAATACCAATGTACTCCGGTAATAGTCACTGAATAGTTACCAGAAATATCCCAAGTGTTGAGAAACACTAAGGATAGGTTCGTGGTGAACTGATAAAGTGACGAACCAGTTGAAAGTAGTTAGTCGGACAAAGACGATTCCCGGGTCCCACCTGGTTATGTCTCTTTGTCTGAATAGCGGTGCTAACTGTTGGAAAGGCTCCAAGCAGTAGACCGTAGAATAGTGCTTTTATCTGAATGGCGGTGTAATTTGTTGAAATTGTTTCAAGCAATAGCACCGCACTCTCTCCCACAACCTAAGCACGGAATTTATTCTGTTGCTGTAGGTATAAGATATCTAAAGAGATGATCTTGATTCTAGTGGGAGTTATTTTAGTTATGTTGTAAACTTAACATATACATGCTTTGGCAGTGTTTTGTAAGTTAAAACTGACATCAGTATTATTTAATTATTGGATAATTAAATAATAGTCCCAAAGTACTTTATGGTCATCTTATAGGTCATCAAGTTGAAGACTTGATCATGAAACCCTATAAGTAAAAGATGACATAAATTATGATTGTCCCTAGTCAAGGTTGTTAAAATGGGACACTAACAACCGCGCAGACTAGTATGTGAGGTGACTGTTGGACTAAGTTTCATGGAGTCAATGATATGATTATCACAGTCAGTCACATAGACGTATGTTGGTGAACATATGATCGGACATGACCCGCTTAATGAGAACTCCACAGGATAGTTATATATAAGTGTCATGGGAGGTTCTCATTACGACTATAGAGTATAGTCCTTAGACCTGAGTTCATCATGCTTTCTAGCATATGAATTGGTGCGCTTTGACCTTGTCAAACGTCGTTCCGTAACTGGCGGCTATAACGGCATTGTTTCGACGTATCATGAAGTATGTGTAGAAACAGGGATGGAACAAAATGGGATTTTTCTCTCCTGTATAACGGGAGATAAATATCTCAGGGCCCATCGAAGATTTGATACTGAGAAAATGTATGGCCGTGCTCAAACGAGGTGATTGTCAGTCGTTTGTTTATCAGTATAGATCAGAAGTTCGATGAACATGATGTTGGCTATAATAAGGATGACACAGTCTCTTGCCTTATGCCATATCGAGATATAGAGACGAAGGGATTGTAGGAATAGGTGATTCCAGTACAAGTGGGAGATTGTTGGGATTATGTCCTGAAATCACATTGTACGAACTCTAAAGATAGTTGTATTGTCGAGATCGGACAATTCATGTGATACTGGGTAGTCATAATGTTTTGCTAGAAACCGCTTATGACAAATGAGTTGTAACTCATTTCTGGTATCGTGTGAACCTACAGGGTCACACACCTGAGCAAGTTGGATATACTCTGCATGGGATTGATCATTGGCATATGATCTGATCGATGTGTAATGGATACAGATCAAATTGGGTTTAAAAGAGGTGTATCGATCGACACCAATGGGTGCGTCGGTCGATACAGAACGTGTGTCGATCGACACCACTAAGTGTGTCGGTCGACACAAGGGCGAAACCGAAACTGATGTTTCGGTTCACCGCTAGGTCAATATATAAACGAGTTTATAGATTCGACCGAGTGTGTGAGTGAGTGCGCGGCCCAGTATGTTTTCTCAGAGAGAAAAACACAGAAATCTCTAGAACCAAAAGTCCCAAGGAGATCCGAGCACCGGTACTGGCATCCCGGCGGATTCCAGCTTGCGTGCGTGTGGACTACGATAGAGACGCAGCATCTGAGGCGCAGTAGATCTCGTATTACCTGATCAATCTTCCGCTGCCAAACACCAGGTAATCACGAGGTGAGATCTTGATTCAATTAACTAGACCCTAGATCCTAGGCTATCGGGAACTCGCGAGAATTCTGAAACTGTAGAATTGGCTCGGATTTACAACAGTACGGAGTCTTACCAGAAACCAAAGAGGAACTTGGAGTGGTGAAATCGGAGGAAGTAGCGTGAGAGGAGTGTACAGGTTGGCGACATAATCCTTTAGTAGAACAAATGGTTTTCGTGGACTATGACCTCTTCCCAATATCTATGCTACTGGCGTAACATCAGGAACCGAATAGGATGAAATAACAGTAGTTATAGGCTCATGAATAGATGTCATAGAGATAGGTGGTGTAGTTTACTCTGAACACAAAGTTTCTGGAGTAGCTTCTGGCTGCTCAAACAGCGCTAAATCTGGAGCATGACATATGACAATGTCGTTATTATCCCACTCGTCTTCAAAAAGATCAGTGGGTGGAGTGAGAGTTACTGATGGATGTTGTTGTGTTTCAGCAAAAGGGTATGTATCTTCGTGAAAAATAACATCCCTGCTGACGAAGTATTTTTCTTTCTCAAGGTCAAACAAGCGCCAGCCTTTCTTTCCTTGAGGATAACCAACGAACACGCATTTGCGACTGCGGGAAGTAAACTTGTTTCTGTCTCTGGGATGGTGGTGTGCGTAGCAGAGAGACCCGAACTTACGTAACATGTTGTATGGTGGTGGGTTTCCAAACAGAATCTCATATGGTGTATTTTCTTTGAGAATCGAGGTTGGTGTCCGGTTGATCAAATGAGTAGCTGTAAGTATACTCTCACCCAAGAATTTGATCGGAAGATTTCTTTGAAACATATAGGCGCGAGCGAAGTTCAGGATATGGTGGTGCTTGCGTTCAACACGGCCGTTCTTCTGTGGTGTGTCAACGCAAGAAGTTTGATGAACTATGCCTTTCTCTTTGAAGTACGATGAAAGAATCACGAATTCAGTGCCGTTGTCCGTTCGCATTGTTTTGACATGTTTTCTGAATTGCCTTTCAGCCATCGCGCAGAAGTTTTGTAGAAGGCGATTGACTTCTGATTTCTCAGACATGAGGAATGTCCATACACAGAGAGAGAAATCATCAACTACAGTCAGAAAATAGACAGCGCCATGAGTTGTAGGTGTACGATAGGGACCCCAGACATCACAATGAACAAGTTCACAACAGTAAGTAGTCTTATTAAAATTGTCTGGAAAAAACTGAACGCGTTTGTTTCTCACGTAAACAAATTTCAAAACTCTTGATCTTCTCTAGAACGATAGGAGAATGATCACAATTAGGTAAACTAGATAAAACACTGGCAGAAGGATGCCCCAATCTTCTGTGCCACAAGGCAGCTAATGACAAGTCATTGACCGCTTTGTTGACACGAGCATCTAGAATTCCCGTAAAATAGTGCACTCCTCCTAGCACTTCACTCACACCAATCAAAGTCCTCTTGAAACGGTCCTGTAAGAAACATAAGGCATCAGTGAATATCGCAATGCAACCAGTGTGTTTCAATAGTTTCACAAATGATATGAGAGTACAATCGAAATCTGGAACATAGAGCACATCAGGAAGCTCGTATGTTTCATTGAGCAAGAGCGTTCCTTGTTTCATTGCTCTTGATGCTTTCCCATCAGGGAATGTAACCGCAGATGGAAAAATATCAATAAAATTTTTGAGTATAGAGATATCACTGGTCATAGGATGTGAAGCGTCGGTATCGATTATAACATCAGTGAGATTGGTTTTACCCGATAGCTTTTCTGACGATATATTTGGACGTTGAGCCTGATCAGCTGAGTAATCTGGTCCACTCCATCAGTGTTACGGGCAGAGTTAACTCGACCACGCCCGCGTTCATTGGAATGAGGTGGACGACCACCAGGTTGTTTCCAGCTCCACGTCCCATGTTCGAAGAACCCCCTATTTGAGGAAGTGTTATGTCCATCATTGCGAGCCTGATCGTAGTACCCATTGGCGGAGGCAGTGTATGAGGAAGGGGGTCAACTGACCCATGAAATTTGAAATTTTACTTTAGTTTTAGTTACATATTTTAAGTTGACCCCTATCCAAAAATTATATTGACCCCTATCAAATTTTAATTCAAGTGTAATCTTTTTTTCTTGACAAATTCAATTCAAGTGTAATCTAATAAATATTTATAAGACTGAAAATATATTAGTATTACATATAAATATAAAATAAAATAGCCTCAATAAAGTGAGTAGACATAATTTTATATTCTTTTGTTAATTTATGATTTTCTTCCTTTTTCTTCTCATTCACTATTTTCTACTATAATGCATGTTAAAAATTATTTACAAATAAAATATATCTATTTTTAGTTTGTTTCATTGATAATTTTCTTTAAATGTAAAATTTGTTAATATTTTTATTTTTCTAATAAATAATTATGACCCCTGTAATTTTTTTTTCTAGCTCCGCCAGTACATGGGAACATTCACAATCAAATACAAAAAAGCTAAAGTCTATCACATACAACCTCAAAATACTGAATCATGAAATATTACAATTGGGGTAAGACCGAGAAGTTGCTTTACCACTATTGCATAGAGTGAACTCTCTCATCCCGTAGTGTGTTTTTAACCATCCAGGTTCTCTTATAGTAATGTAAGATCGCATGAGACCTTGGGTGATCACACCATTAACGATAAGAGAGGAAACTCTATTTGCCTTGTTATGTTGAAACTCAAGACGCCATGATGGAATATTCTGAAAACTCTTGTGACCTCTGAACTTTCTTCCTTGAAATATGGCAACACGTTTGGCCTTGAAACATCTCTTACTAAGACCTAGTCTTTAAAACAAACACTACCCAGTTATATATGAGAGCCAGTGCGACTTCATGTAGACTTGGAATCTAGGTCTTTGCATTCCTGCTATGAGGCATCGAGTATCCTTGAGAGTCCGTAATGATCCATTCCATGCCACACTTCTGATGCCTTATCGATTTGGAATGAAAATAACTTACCCTACAAGAAAAATGAGCATTGGTACCTCATTGAAAATGCTACTATAGGGTTTTGGTAGCGTTTCCATAAACGCTATGACAACCGCAGCTATAATAGACCCTCCTTCTATCGTAACATTTTTCTAAATGCTGCGATAGACGAACTATTATAGCGTGGAACACCTGCTATTTTATCTTTCCTAGCATTTATTTTGTGTTGTTAGTAGGTTTATTATGACAATTTATTTATGCTGTAATATATATTATTATTATGGCTCTAAATTCGTGTTGTGTTATTTGTTTTATTTCATTCACTAGCTATATTTCAATTATATGAAATCATGCATTGCATAAAATATACATTGCAATTTGATCTATAAATAAAATTTTAGCTTGTATTATATATCATCCAAAAAATACATAAACCAAAATAATTCATAAACTAACATATATATTAACATAGGTCTGGCCACATCTAAAAACAGGTTCTAAACTAACATATATACCAGCTAGCCTCTTTTCACTTTGTTCAGAGGTCCGTTTTCACCAACTAAAACTTGGTATGTTGCTTTACATTGATCCCCCAAAATTTATTTAACGCATTTGACATCTAAAGCATGTGCTTGTTCGGCTTTAGTCTAGAGCCGGCCATGGAAACATAAATAAGAGAATGTCATGAGTTTAATAATTATTATGCCACTCATCTTCTTTGTTAGTTTCACACATAATTAAGGGCAAAACGTATCAAATTTTGTGTGGTGCATTCTAACAAATTATACACAAGCGTTCACTTGATTATTTCAGATTTGTTTTAATAAATACTTTTCAAAAAACATTAATATCTTACATTTAAACATAAAATATATTTAAAATATTATTTATATTATCGAATATACTGACTTAAATAATAACTTTCCAAAAACATTATCTCCTAAATTAAATGTCGATTAAATAAATGTGAAAATTTTAACTAAATGTAATGATAAAAATTTATTAATATTATTCTTTCTATTACTTTTTATATTTAATTACTAACCAAACTTTTTTAATAATCTGTACTAAATCTAAGTTTTTATAAGAAGTGTTGAAAATAGGAATTATAATTAAAAATAAATAAAAACATTTCAACTAAATGTAACTATAATAATTGATCTTTTTAACTTTTCTTCCAATGAACATAAATTGTTTTGAATATTTTTATAATAAAAAATTAATATATATTTCAACTAATCTTATATTAGTCTAAGTATTTTAAAATTTTAATAAAACAATCCTTTAAAAACTGTCATTTAAATACATCAATTAAAATAAAACTTATCATATATTATAATAATCAATATTATTAAAAAATAGAGTCTACGAAAAACTAACATTTAGTTGATGTGTATATTACGAAATATGCCATTAGAGATTTAAGGGTGTTTTAAATATTCATTAAGGGAAATTAGGGAATATAACATTTTCTAATATCCATGTTTTCAAACAAGACAATTACTAAACATGTATCCAAACAAATAAAATATTATGGGTTCCATTTTTCTAATTAATTAATATATATATTTATATATATATAATCATGAAACTGTTAAATCAATTGATAAATACAACTAAATACTTTAAACATCAACTATTTTGTATATACAAGATAATATTATTTATTTATGATTAAATCAAAATATATTTTTATATATTTTAATATCTTCTTTATTTTTTATTTCAAATATAAATATTTATTTTAAATTATTAAAAATCTTCTAGAAAATCTTATAAAATATTTTAAAATGATTTATTTCGTTTGAAAGAATAATTGTTTTTTACAACTGCACTTTTTAGCGGGTTGTTCTATCAAATTGCAAAATATTTAAACAATTATACGAACGGGTTGAAAAATAAATTAGCCTTTTTATTTCTAAAAATAAACTTTGCACGAGTTTAAAATATTATATATATTAACTAATTCCAATTATTATATTTTTAATCTATAATTTAATTAAAATAATTTAAAATTATTCAATATTTATATTATTCAAATATATGATGCATCAAATTATGTTCATGTTTGAATGCAGTTGTTAACGGGTTGTTCCATCAAATTTTCAATTTATATACCATTACAACAAGTGTTAAAAATAGATTAGCCAATTTCGATTATAAAATATTAAAATTGAACTTTGTTCAATAAAAATGTTAAAAAGTTGAATTAATCAATTTCAATTATATAAATATTTAAAAATAAAAAACATAAATATATTTTTATTTAAAATATTTAACTATTAAAAATGAAAAAATAATTTTTTTTACGACTGAAATTTTTAGCGGGTTGTTTCATCAAATTGAAAATATTTAAAAAGTTATAAGAACGGGTTGAGAAAATAAATTAGCCAACTTTGATTTCTAGAAATGAATTTTCATGAGTTAAAAAAAAAAATATATATATATATATATATCAACTAATTCCTATATATATTATTAAATTTAATTTAATAAAATATTAAAATTATTTAATATTTATATTATTCAAATATATGATGCGTCAAAATTATGATTCGTGTTTGAATGCAATTTTAACGAGTTGTTTCATCAAATTTTCAAATATACCGTTATAACACTTGTTGAAAAATAGTTTATCCAATTTTGATTATAAAATATTAAGATTGAACTTTGTTCAATGAAAAAGGTTAAAAATTTGAATTAATCAATTTCAATTATATGAATATTTAAAAAAAAATGCAAAAATATAAACATATTATTATTGAAAAATGTAATAAATTATATAAAATATATAATGGTTTATAAAAAATGTAATAGATAAATACAATAAAAAGTAAACGTATATCATATAACTTTTATAATGGTTGTTTTTATAACAAAAATATATTTCTAAACTATGATCTCACAATACAACGCGGATTAAAATTTATAATGCAAAATCGTTATTTTAATCTCTTTTTTTATGATATACCTCCTCCCAAATAACACATAATTTATTTATTTTTGTAAAATATAAATTATTAACTATTTTTATAATGTGGGTTAAATAATTATAAACAAAATTAGATTAAATAATTAAAAAATCTAAACTAGTAATAACAAAATAAATAAAAATTTAAATTTGTAAAAAAAAAAATCCGCGCTTAAGAAGCACATATCAAAATCTAGTATAATTATTGAAATAATTTTAATATTTTATCAAATTAACAACATGTCAATTAAAGTTTGTTTTTAATAGTATTAATAACTGAAATGGGTTAATCTTTTCAATATGTTTTATGTTTTATAATGGTTTAAATATAAAGAATTTTATGTTAATTTAATAGCTCAAATTATAATTAAATAGCTCAAATTATAATTAAATTATTTTAAATAAATTTTAATAATACATAGAATTTAATAATTATTTTCTTAAAAATTAAGAAGTTAAAAATATTTTTGTAATATTTTGCTATAGTAAAAAAATTATTTTTCAATTAAAAAGAAGATATTGAAAGATATTATGAAAATATATTTTGAATAAAATCATAAATTAGAGAATATGTATTTTAAAATATTATTAAATTTTTTTTATTAAATGTAATATAAATAGGAAATTTAGAAAAAATAAAAGAAATTGAAACAAATAAAAATATTTTTGTATATATATTTAAAATAAAAGATATTAAAATATATTATAAATATATTTTTAAACAAAATTATTAATTAGAGAATATTTTGTATGACCCACATATAGTTTAAATTTAATAATCCAAAATTATTCTTAATAAAACAAAAATCTTAAAAAAATACAGTGGCACAAAACGTAATATAACACATAAGTAAATGTTAGTTTCTAAAAAAATATTATGTTTTAATAGTATAAGATCATGTGCACAGTCCACAAATTCAATCTTTATTGTATATTATACTACAAAACCCATAAGTATATGTTAATTGTTATTATTCAATAGAAAAAATAAGAATAATTCAACCACATTCTTCAACAAATAAGATAAAAAATCAATATAAATCCATTTCGAAAGACATTAATTTTACTAAAATTCCTTCTATTAGATGGAGTATTCTTAAGTCTCTTTTAAAATATCGCTGGATATAGAATTATTTTTAAATAATTAAAAATAATTCCCAATTCACCATTATACAACTCGTAATTGAAGTTAGATAAAAATTAAACTAATGAAAAAAGTCTCTGAAGTCTGTCGTATACCTTTTATAGGGTGTTTTTAGATTTATAGAGTTGGTAAACCTTTTATAGGTGTTTTTAGATGTATAGAGCCGGGGTGTTTTTAGATTTATAGAGTTTGGGTTTTTCAGGTTTAGGGCCATACACTCCATTCCGATATCTCTGTATATTGAGTTGGATTTGGTTCGAGATTTATCAGATCTTGGTCGAGTTCGGTGTCGAAATACCAAAAAAATGTTTAAAATATTCAAAAACTTGAAAATATTCAAAAATATTTGTATTATCCAAAAATTTCGTAATAAAAATCTACTCAAATTATCTAAAATATATTCAAAAATATATGTAGTATCCAAAACATAAAAATAAAATAAAAACTATCCAAAAATACTTGAAAGTATCCGAACTATTGGTGCTGGATTTTGCACAATAAAATCCGGCCCATTTAGAGATACAAAGCCCGTCCAAAAAGAAGCTTAACGAATTGTTAAAATCGACCTGGCCGAGTAAAGACGACGAATAGCCGATGACCAAGCCCAAAAGGAGATATGATTTATCAACTTTATCCGTCAGAGCTCGAGTTCGATAAAGAACAAGTCATAGATCGTTGTAATGATCTCCGCGAATCTCAGAATGTTGAGGATAAAGCGAACGAGAAGATAGCAACATAAAAAGAGAGACTGAAGATATAAAAAGCAAGGAAGTCATCCGAAGAAGACATTCTGAAAACTATTCAACAATCACTTCGACTAAAATAACTCGATCTCATTTTGTATACATTCGACATGTTCTTTGTATAAAACCCATTTCGACATTCAATCTTTGATAACATATTTGATTCACAGAAAATCTATACTCTTATTTCCAAAGTCCCAAATCTATATTTACATATAAATTCCGGTGTGAAACCTTGAACACACATTTGACGCCGACTGTGGGGACACCATAGATCTTTTTGTCACAAGAATCGGATACAAGATTCGATAGATCTAGATGAATCCAACTCCACTGAATTCACCCTCAATCCTCCACCTCTAGTTGACCGCGAGCAAGTAATCGACGTCGTTCTGCAGAGCACCACCTGAGTGAACAGTACCACGGGTCAGACTAAAAACGTATGGACGAATTTCAGTCCCTACGGTATCAACTCCAACTGGCTCCGTCGCTCAAGTGACGACGATGGGTCCAATCCCAATGAATATTTCGTCAGGGATCAAAGATCAAACTAGGAACTGGGTCTGGATCAGATCTGATAACGCTCCAGCATCTGGAAGCGGATCTGGAACTTTCCCATCCAATTCACCTCAGACTCTTAATGTCTCGAGGCAAAATTCGGACGATCTAGCCGAAATATGTTTGATTCCCAACTAGCTAGTGAGCCGACCATGCAACAACGAGCCTAAGGCTCGGATTCCATAGATAGTTAGTCGCACGTTGGCTACACAGCTCGCTGAACAGGAACGACGCGATAACACTCATTTTGAGGAGCTCGCCAACCTGAACCCTCGAGATCGATCCATAGGCGACCGAAGGCCTCCTTTGAGTCCTCACCTGGATTTTTCTTGTCGCGTCACCACCAAGGATCTCAGGATATCCCGCTGGAACATCCAACAATAATTTTTCTCCCACTTTTACTTCGACTGCGATCCCAATCCCCTTCAGATCGATTTTGCTATCGGCGGACTTGACATGATTTATGGAACGAATACCTCCTGTTCTGCCACCTCTACCGCAGAACGAAGAGATCAGGCCTTGGTGACTTGGCGGTTTGGCCTCCGCCTCGAGCTAGAGACCTCTTGTTAAGCCGATCATAATCAAGTTCCAAATTCCAGAACTGATTTTCCCAGATCGGCATCAATTATCGATCAAAATTATCAAACACATCTCGGGCACCAGTCATCGGCTCGGCCGCATACACAATTTTCTCCATTGGCTATAGATGAACACGGCTTACTCAAGCAGTATATTGAGCAGGCTAATGCATAATTCATGAGTTTGAGTTTGCGAGTTCATATGGAAAGTAGCGCGACACCCGACATCAATCGAGTAACCGAGGAAACATGTCAAACACTGTTTATGGATTGAATTGCTTTCACCAGGTTGCAAGAAGTTAAAAAAAAAAATTAAAAAAAAATTAAATTTTTTTCTTTCCGGAATTCTCAGGGAGGTCGGAACCGAAGGCTCACATAAGAGCATTAAGACTAGCGATGTCTCGCGTCTATCAAACCGACCAAGAAAGAGATCTTTCCTTCTGCAGACTCTTCTCAGAGAATCTATCGGGCCCAACCTTAGAATGGTTTGTCGTACCAGAAGAAAAGTCTATCGACAACTTCAATCAGTTCATGATGGCTTTCCTTAAACAGTATTATGTTTTCATCAAAGACAAAACTACTGAGGCAGTCCTGCTTGATGTAACTCAACGATCCGATGAGTCACTGATATACTTGTATTTTCATGCATTTAGGCTATTGTTAGGATCATGTTTTACTTCTTTTTAGTTTCCTTTGGCTTCATTTCTTTGGTCATTGGTGTGTTTAGAGTATATGATCATCTAGAGCTAGGTTTAGGCATTCTAGGCTTGCATTTGGAGTGTTTCCTATGTTTTGTAGGTTCTTGGAGTTGCTAAGGATGTTTGGAAGAGTTTGGAGACCAAAGGAGTGATTGCAAGTGAAATGGTGATGAAGGACCAAACCGATGAGCTTGAAAGATTGAGTCATATGAAGATATTACGTTGAATTTTAGCTCTGGGATTCTGAATAAAAATCATGGGAAATTGAGTTAGCTTTCTAATGGAGATGGTTTGAAGTCATTCGGAGCTATATGGAAAGAGTTATGCCTGATTTACTGGATGCATCTCAACACAAAAAATTCAGACAGTCCGTATCGGGTGGCCAGGCCGATACGACCCTTCCCAGAAAAATCCGAGAGTTCATACCGGGTGGCGTATCGGGTGGGGCCGATATGAACCTTCCCAGAAAAATCCGAGAGTTCATATCGGCCAGCATATCGGGCTGGCTGGCCGATACAGAACCCAGAATCTGCCTTGGATCCGGGTCAACACCCGGTTTGTTCCGGGTTGACCCGGTTCGCACCATATTGAATATTTAAGCCAAAAACCTATTTTTTATGGTAGCTTAAGCTTTATTTTATGTTCTAAACACTTTGTAAGAACAAGTTTGGATTTCTTTGGTTAATCTAGTACTTCTTTTGTGATTCCTTCATCAAATCTCTCAATCTATCATTAATCTCCGATGATCTACTCTATTTCTATGAGTTTAGTTGATCTAATGATGATTAGTGAATATTTCTTCATAGGGCTTATGAGTTAGGTAGGATTAGGTTGATGAGGGGTGATCAATGGATTTCTAGTGCTTGATTGTTTAAAATCTCATCTGTCAAAGTGTGTTTAATGTCTAATTAGCCTTGATCAAGTTGATTAGAATACTTAAGATTTCTTGTTCACCATGTGTTCGATGAAATTCCTGTTCATAGCTTTGATAGAACTTTCACATTCTATCGCATGAGAATGTATGTTTAGAGTGATTGTTAGTTGTTTGGAACTTGTTTGATTGCTTGCTTGATTCTAATTCACAAATGAGAATTTGTTCTTGGATTAGGATTAAGTAAAGAGATTAGTATTAAGAGATTAAACTGATCGTATTGTTGTGTTCCTTACTAGGAGGTTAGCTTGTTTGAAGTTTGAATTAGGATCCTTGATCATCCCAAGTCACCTGTCCGTTGACCTTAACCTTATGCCCTATCTTTATCATTGATTGAATTCGCATTCGTTTACTTGCCTTTTACTTACTTTTGTTTGAATTGTTCTCGTTAGGATTGTTAGAAACCAAAAATTTAATTGAGTGATTTGACTCTAGAGGTTTAGTACTTGCTTATTGGTCTTATCCGTCCCAAAAAGGTTCGATACCTCAAAGCTACACGATAAGCTTGAGGAATTGGTACCTCAAAGGATTGCAAAATCCTAGTTATCAATTTGGCGCCGTTGTCATTTTGGGATCTTGGATAGACTAATTCGATTTCTAATCCAATTTAGTTCAAGTCTTTGTTACTAAATTTGCTCCTTCTTCTAGCTTTGATGTCAGGTGCAAGTATTGTTGAGCCAACACATGAGGAGAATACTCAAGTCCAAGATGACTTCTTGAAAGAAGCTGAAGAGACTATTAAGGAATTTGAATTGCTTCTTGGTTGTACAGTTGGTGAAGACCTTGTAGTGCGGTATGAAGATGATGATGATGAAGGGACAATCATGGGTCACTCAACCAATATCAACAATGAAGAAGTAGGAGAAGTTGTGAGAGATGAGAAGGAGCCTTATGAAGATGAGTTGGTTGTTGAGTGCAAGAACATCAAGGAAGAGAGCATACAAGATGAGCCCTCAATCATGGAAGAAGAGCCAAAGCAACCAATTCACAAGAAAGAGCCAATTGGAGGAAATATTATAGAGAAGCAAGATGACCTCAAGGAAGAAGCCTTCAAGGAGGATGAAGAAGATGGATCTCCAATGGATCAACCCCCTCACAAGCTTCTTGGTATAGTCTCTACCACACCATTGAGCTCTCATGATCCAAGGAAGATCCCTTTTGAGGAGATAAGGCTGAAGGAGTTTAGAGGATGGTTCTACGATGAGTATGATCCCGGTGATACAAACTCATGCCACATCCCTAACCAAAAAGAGTGAAGAGATAGTCAAGCTAAGTGACTCAAAACAAGCTCACTTGGGAGGAATTCCCATGTCTATCCTTTTGGGGAGCTTTGGGATAAATGCAAAGAAGAAGAGAATGAGTTTTTGGATTGAGCCCTGCTCTTCATCAAACCCAACATACTCCATGGGGGAATCATCACCACCATCATTCCACAACTAGCCAAGTAACACTCCATCCTTGTACATATTTAGTTTCTTCTCTTTGTTTGCATTTTGTGTGTTTTCAGTCTCTTTTCCTTTCCTAGATCACACAATGGACTGTGTGATTTAAGTTTGGGGGAGAGACCAATTGCTAATCATGTTTCTTTTGATATTATTTTTCTTTTCTATCACTTGAGTCTCATGCATTTCATTTATGGCATAGAAAAAACCAAACAAATTGAAAATTTTCAAAAAAAGTTTCAAAAAGAAAGCATATAGTTGCACTTGCATCGTAGGATCGAGTCTAGTTGCATCATATAGGACGCATGCATAGGGAGCAATGATTGAATTTCCTTGTAAGACTGATTGAGTGATGACTTGTTCTTTATGCTAGTTGTTTGAGCTAGTTGATTGTCCTAAGATTGCAATTCAAGAAAGGCTAGAAAGTTAAGACGAACCATGCTAGGATTGCTTGCTTTGAAACTTGATTTGAAACTGAAATAGGCTTTGAATTGACGCTAGCTCTACCTAAGTGAGAACTTTACTGATGACATCTAATTATCTTACTCATGCTTTGTGTGCTAAACTCATGGATACTCTGAAAATATTTAAGCATTCTTATCCCTTTTACCACTCTCGCTTGCTTGAATAGACTCCACACCTTTCACCACCCTTCTTTCAAACCATAAACACTCTTGTTGAGAGGTAGGCCTATTTTCTTGAATGAGCTAGGTAAAAAGTGTTGAGTATGAGGCGACTAGGGGAAATTTACATATAGTGCATGCTCAACACCTTTAGCTTTGCAATAGGCTAGAATCCAAGTTTGGGAGAGAAATTGGGAATGGAAGAAGAGAGTAAAGAAAGGGAAGAATGAAAGGGATTTTGGTTGGGATCTTATGTTTGTTGGCAAAGTGTTTTAAAAGAAGAAAAGCTCTTATGTGTTTAAAGAAAAGAAAAGTGTCTCATATTTTGAAATGAAAAGAAGCCAAAGGCTCACCTTAAAGAAAGAAAAGAGACCATTGCTAAAGAAAGATTTGAGCTAAGTTAAAAAGAAAAGATTTGCCACTGTTTTGAAAAGTCTTTATTGATCCTTGGGGAGTTTGATTGGAAAATGTCTGATTGAGAAAAGGGGATGAGGAAAAAATAGCCTTGGTCAAGGGTAGTATCCATTTAGGTGGGCTAGATTAGGAGAGGAAGTAATTGGGGCATGGGTAGATGGAAATCAACCTAGTATGCACCAATTGCCTCTAACTCTTAGCATTTTACTATAACTCATTCACTTCTTTATGATAGAACCTTCATGCTTTTGGAATAAACCCCTCTTTTGATTGAGATCACTTTAATCTCAAAACTTTGTCCCTTTGCCAAATGAGTTTGATCACCTTGCATTGAGTAAGATCCACTTGAAAACCTAATGAATGTTAAAGAGCTAGTTGATAGGAATGCTTGTCTAGGTTGAGAATTGAGCTAAGAGTTTTGTCTTGATGATCATGGCTAAATTTTTGGAGTAAGCCTAACTTGGTTGCATCTTGGTGACGTTGACTCAAATTGGAACTTGTTGATCTCAGTTTTGGCTTTGGATATGAGCTCCCGCCTTCAAACCTTTCTCCCCACTTGCTTTGATAGTCTTATGCTTGCTTGTGGACAAGCAAGGTTTAAGTTTGGGGGGAATTGATATACTTGTATTTTCATGCATTTAGGCTATGTTAGGATCATGTTTTACTTCTTTTTAGTTTCCTTTGGCTTCATTTCTTTGGTCATTGGTGTGTTTAGAGTATAGGATCATCTAGAGATAGGTTTAGGCATTCTAGGCTTGCATTTGGAGTGTTTCCTATGTTTTGTAGGTTCTTGGAGTTGCTAAGGATGTTTGGAAGAGTTTGGATACCAAAGGAGTGATTGCAAGTGAAATGGTGATGAAGGACCAAACCGATGAGCTTGAAAGATTGAGTCATATGAAGATATTACGTTGACTTTTAGCTCTGGGATTCTGAATACAAATCATGGGAAATTGAGTTAGCTTTCTAATGGAGGTGGTTTGAAGTCATTCGGAGCTATATGGAAAGAGTTATGCCTGATTTACTGGATGCATCTCAACACAAAAAATTCAGACAGTCCATATCGGGTGGCGTATCGGGTGGCCAGGCCGATACGACCCTTCCCAGAAAAATCCGAGAGTTCATACCGGGTGGCGTATCGGGTGGCCAGGCCGATATGAACCTTCCCGGAAAAATCCGAGAGTTCATATCGGCCAATATATCGGGCTGGCTGGCCGATACAGAACCCAGAATCTGCCTTGGATCCGGGTCAACACCCGGTTTGTTCCGGGTTGACCCCGGTTCGCACCATATTGACTATTTAAGCCAAAAACCTATTTTTTTATGGTAGCTTAAGCTTTATTTTATGTTCTAAACACTTTGTAAGAACAAGTTTGGATTTCTTTGGTTAATCTAGTACTTCTTTTGTGATTCCTTCATCAAATCTCTCAATCCATCATTAATCTTCGATGATCAACTCTATTTCTATGAGTTTAGTTGATCTAATGATGATTAGTGAGTAGTTCTTCATAGGGCTTATGGGTTAGGTAGGATTAGGTTGATGAGGGGTGATCAATGGATTTCTAGTGCTTGATTGTTTAAAATCTCATCTGTCAAAGTGTGTTTAATGTCTAATTAGCCTTGATCAAGTTGATTAGAATGCTTAAGATTTTTTGTTCACCATGTGTTCGATGAAATTCATGTTCATAGCTTTGATAGAACTTTCACATTCTAGCGCATGAGAATGTATGTTTAGAGTGATTATTAGTTGTTTGGAACTTGTTTGATTGCTTGCTTGATTCTAATTCACAAATGAGAATTTGTTCTTGGATTAGGATTAAGTAAAGAGATTAGTATTAAGAGATTAAACAGATCGTATCGTTGTGTTCCTTACTAGGAGGTTAGCTTGTTTGAAGTTTGAATTAGGATCCTTGATCATCCCGAGTCACCTGTCCGTTGACCTTAACCTTATGCCCTATCTTTATCATTGATTGAATTCGCATTCGTTTACTTGCCTTTTACTTACTTATGTTTGAATTGTTCTCGTTAGGATTGTTAGAAACCAAAAACTTAATTGAGTGAATTGACTCTAGAGGTTTAGTACTTGCTTATTGGTCTTATCCGTCCCAAAAAGGTTCGATACCTCAAAGCTACACGATAAGCTTGAGGAATTGGTACCTCAAAGGATTGCAAAATCTTTGTAATCAGTCACTTCATTCGTATATCGATTACTTCAAGGAGATTAAATCAAAAATCCGAACCCGAATGACGAAGTTGCCTTACAAGCACTGAGACGCGGACTATGGTACACAACTGAGTTCCCCAAAGAACTCACAGTTTCCGAACCAGTTCTCTTGACAATGCTTTACATCGTTCTTCGTCTTTTACTCGCCTCGAAGAAGATATTGTGTTCCTCGCAGAAAAGCATAAAAAGCAAAGAACCAACTGAGTTCGCAAAAAACTAATGGTAAAAAGGATTCTTGCAAATTTGGAACTGTCAACGCAGTAGAAGCCTGCAAGGCTCGCACAAATTCAAATATGAAAAACATGTATTGTGAACGTCACAAGAAAATAGGTAATTCAACAGCCGAGTGATACACTCGAGCTAAAATCAAAGAGAACAAGCAAGAGACTGAGAAAGCACAAGAGTCCGAAGTCAAGGAGGTAACACCCCCCAAAGACAAGTAACCCAAAACGACCAAAGGGTCGAATTCCAAAAAACCATCTCAAAACAAAAGATAGCAATCCAAAGAGGAAGGAACTCATGAGGCCCCACCTCAGGTCTCTAAAAAAGATTCGTGGTTATCCTCGGCGAATTGAACCTATGCGGCGTCCCAGAGGTTTCAGCTTTTTCACAACCCCATGCTCCTAGGAAAACTCTCAGCTCGCGCATCTAAGCGATTCGACTTCGTATTCAGAGGCTCCAAACTATGCATGGAGTCAGCCAACTTGATTAAAACTCTCCAAAGGAGAGTGGAGACCGATAGGATAGAGAAAAATCCCATGCAAGGCCCCGATAATGATATCGTATTTTGCGAGAGCGAAACAATCGAACTGAACAAACCTCATGACGATGCTCTGCTCGTCTGTCTGGTCGTTGGAGATGTCGAGTTCTTCAGGATAATGATCAAAACTGGAAGCTCCGGCGATGTCCTCTTCTACGACGCATTCAAAAAGATGGAGTTCAACGATTCTGAGATAGTTGAAGGGCGAACTGTTGGGAATCCGAGCCAATTCTACAGATTCAGAATTCTCGCGAGTTCCCGATAGCCTAGGATCTAGGGTCTAGTTAATTGAATCATGATCTCACCTCGTGATTACCTGGTGTTTGGCAGCGGAAGATGGATCAGGTAATACGAGATCTATTGCGCCTCAGATGCTGCGCCTCTATCGTAGTCCACACGCACACAAGCTGGAATCCGCCGGGTTGCTAGTACCGGGGCTCGGATCTCCCTGGGAACTGAGTTTCTCTGAGGTTTCTGTGTTTTCTCTCTGAGAAAACACTCTGGGCGGCTCACAGCAACTCTCTCTCAGTCGAAATACATAAAACGAGTTTATATATTGACCTCGCGGTGAACCGAAACATCAGTCTCGGTTTCGCCCTTGTGTCGACCGACACACTTAGTGGTGTCGATCGACACACGCCCTGTATCGACCGATGCACCCAATGGTGTCGATCGATACACCTCTTAGAAACTCAACTCGATGTGTATCTAATACACATCGATCAGACCATATGCCAATGATCAATCCCATGCAGAGTATATCCAACTTGCTTAGGTGTGTGACCCTGTAGGTTCATACGATACCAGAAATGAGCTACAACTCATTTGTCATAAGTGGTTTCTAGCAAAACATTATGACTACCTAGTATCACATGAATTGTCCGATCTCGACAATACAACTATCATTAGAGTTCGTACAATGTGATTTCAGGACATAATCCCAACAATCTCCCACTTGTACTGGAATCACCTATTCCTATAATCCCTTCGTCTCTATATCTCGATATGGCATAAGGCAAGAGACTGTGTCATCCTTATTATAGCCAACATCATGTTCATCGAACTTCTGATCTATACTGATAAACAAACGACTGACAATCACCTCGTTTGAGCACGGCCATGCATTTTCTCAGTATCAAATCTTCGATGGGCCCTGAGATATTTATCTCCCGTTATACAGGAGGGACAAATCCCATTTTGTTCCATCCCTGTTTCTACACATACTTCATGATACATCGGAACAATGCCGTTATAGCCGCCAGTTACGGAACGACGTTTGACAAGGTCAAAGCGAACCAATTCATATGCTAGAAAGCATGATGAACTCAGGTCTAAGGACTATACTCTATAGTCGTAATGAGAACCTCCCATGACACTTATATATAACTATCCTGTGGAGTTCTCATTAAGCGGGTCATGTCCGATCATATGTTCACCAACATATATCTATGTGACTGACTGTGATAATCATATCACTGACTCCATGAAACTTAGTCCAACAGTCACCTCACATACTAATCTGCGCGGTTGTTAGTGTCCCATTTTAACAACCTTGACTAGGGACAATCATAATTTATGTCATCTTTTACTTATAGGGTTTCACGATTAAGTCTTCAACTTGATGACCTATAAGATGACCATAAAGTACTTTGGGACCATTATTTAATTATCCAATAATTAAATAATACTGATGTCAGTTTTAACTTACACAAACATTGCCAAAGCATGTCTATGTAAAGTTTACAACATAACTAAAATAACTCCCACTAGAATCAAGATCATCTTTTCAGATATCTTACACCTACAGCAACAGAATAAATTCCGTGCTTAGGTTGTGGGAGAGAGTGCGGTGCTATTTCTTGAAACAATTTCAACAAATTACACCGCCATTCAGATAAAAGCACTATTCTACGGTCTACTGCTTGGAGCCTTTCCAACAGTTAGCACCGCTATTCAGACAAAGAGACATAACCAGGTGGGAACCGGGAATCGTCTTTGTCCGACTAACTACTTTCAACTGGTTCGTCACTTTATCAGTTCACCACGAACCTATCCTTAGTGTTTCTCAACACTTGGGATACTTCTGGTAACTATTCAGTGACTATTACCGGAGTTCATTGGTATTTTCTCGTCATGCTTTATGCTTAAGCTGCATCTAGACGAGCGCAAAATATGGCATTCATGATGGATTCTATTGCATCAGCATAAGTAATCACACTCATTAATACTAGTTCAGACAGTGTTCAAAACACTTCTTCTTGCTAATATTGTTACCAGCTCAGCCAGTGTCCAAGACACTTCATCTTTTTTCTTTTTGATCAAGTAAAAACCTTTGACCAATCTGTCAGAATGTTGATTCCAACTCCAAGATGTTTGTTTCAATCCAGAAATGGATCGGTGAAACTAACATGCATACCCAGCCAATTTTCGGAGTTGGGGCTCACCATCGCTTCTTCGAATTTCGCATGTTCGTCACTTTTAAATGATCAACAGATCACGACAATTGGTTACGAGAAATCACTCTCGAGTTAGTGACGGATCCTTTCGGATCTGCGAATTTCAGGCTCCACAGTTGCAGATCCTACAGTACTTTGTAGATCTCACCGCTGCTCTCTCTCAACAGATTGAGCAGCCTCCTGTGTTTATCAAATTTCTTCGATGTGTACTTTTACTCCCACTGTTCCTTTTGAAAGTATCACCTTTCTTAAAAGACACAGTTCTGGGCAACAAAAGCACTAAGCCTTGGTTTCCTCAGGATAACCAGCGAGGTAGAACTTATCAGATATGGATTCAAGTTTGTTTGTTGACTACTGTCTTACACAAACCTTGCAATCCCAATCAATCAGAAAAACAAATTTGGAAATCACCCAGTCCACATCCAATGTGGTGTTTTTCACTGATTCTGATAGAAACCCTTTTAGCATGAACATAGACATTTTAGAACGTATTCTTAAATGGTTATGGAAGATTCCTGTGACTCATCATTGATCAGATCATATCTAATAAGATCTGATTCATTCCTTTAGATGATCACCCAATTCTTGACTCTAGTATTTTTTTTTTCTCCGCGATTCAATCGAGGATTTCAATACTTCTGTCAAATTGGTTCTACACTTCATCTTTGAACTCCCTCAAGGGATTCCAGCTCGTGTCTCATCAAATGAACACAGGCATACTTATTGATGTCATCAATAAGGTAATGAAGTATAGAATATTTCCTTTGGCAATAATGCTTGTTGGGCCGCATACATCAGTATGTGTAAGGCCCAATAAGCCTCTGGCCCATTTCCTTTTAGCTCTGCTAAATGGACCTTAGTCATTTGGTCACGTGAACAGACTTCATATCTCAAATGATTAACAATCGAATGAGTCCAAAACTATGGAACCTTTGAATTCACTTCACTCTATGTGGTTAAACGACTATGCCAAAGAAAATTCGAGTTCAAGTCATCAGACTTAAACCGTTTGGTATTTATGTTATATTCTAACTCTTGTTGGTTTGAGATATAAAACCCATTCCAAACGGGGTGCTACCATTAAATATTTCATTAAGATCAAAAGGACAAAACTTGTCTTTTATCAAAATGAAAAACATCCAAATTCTCAAAAGAAAATGAAAGACATTTTGCATATAGCAAGTACATGGTGGCAATTACTTAATTTCAAAAACCAAGTAGGAAAGGCTCCTACAAGTGGAGAGTTTCTACGGCTCATGCAGCAACCATTGCTTCAACCAGACACGCAGTTCCACTTGTCCTTTCTTCAACGTTCTACTGTCGCTTAGGTCCTGCATATTTCAAAAATATCAGTACCGCAACAAGTATCCAATACTTATGTAGAACTTGAATTAATAACACAATACCTGAAGAAGAAGTACCATACATCTTCTCCATTTCTTGTGAATCTTCCAAGAATTTTATGCAATCTCTCTTCCAATGCCCCGACTCATTGCAGTAGAAGCACTTACTAACACCAGATGGGCTTGACTTGGGCTTATAAGATGACTCGGGCTTATCCTGATTCCAAATCTGGACGGCCTTGCCTTCACCCTTGTCTACAAAAGATTTCTCAAATCTTTTTCCCTTTTGATGTTTTGCTCTGCTGTCTTAAGCATGCCATGCAGCTCAGTCAACGTCTTCGTCAAGCCTTTCTTGATATAGTTCTTAATGAACTTATCATAGCTTGACGGCAGTGACTGCAGAATGATGTCAGTAGCCAACTCTAAGCTGACAGGACATTCCAGTTTCCCCAGGTTATCAATGTAACCCATCAGTTTAATGACATGAGGACTTACTGGAGCATCCTCTGGTAGCTTGCACCCAGTGAGAGACTTCACCATCTGGAATCTCTCAACTCGTGCCAGATCTTGAAACTTCAGTTTCAGGCTGGTGATCATCTCTATTGGAGACTCCATGTTCTCATACTGACTCTTCAAGTCTGAGTTCATGGAAGCCAACATCAGACCACGCACATCTACCACATCAGTATAATGCTTATTCCAAGCATTATACACTGCATGCGAGCGATTGGTCCCAAGCTTTTCTGGAAGAGCCTTTTCAAGGACATAGTCCTTGCTCTCCTGCTTGAGAATGAATCTCAGATTCCGATACCAATCCAGGAAGTTGGATCCATTTAACTTGTCCTTCTCAAGGACGGATCGCAACGAGAAAGTAGTCATAGACATAAGCTGAAATCCAAGAAAAACAAAGATTTAGTTATGTATATGATGAGAAATCTTATCGAATAAGAAAACTCGCATTATATTCAAGCAATGTTTCCTCTACGAATATAATGATCCAAGATCCTCAGATTACTAAAATTTGAGTGGGCGACTCGCCGTTATTCAGACTTTAGTTATCTAGGTAAGCAAATCATTGCTAATTGTACCCAGTACAACTCTTGGTTGTGGATGAGACAAATATGTCTAATCCACTCTGATGTCTCCGGGCCCAGAACTTCTGACAGCCCAGTCAAGTAAACCAATCTCTATGTCTAGTGATCATTGACAGTCGCACTGCAATTCTATCAATGATCACCTGCCTTGCTCATGTCACTGTGGATATCAAGGACTCCAAGATTATCCAACAATGAAACGAGTTTTCACAGCAGACAAGATTGGGCAAGACATCAAGGTTTCTTGATATTTAGTTGAGGAAACTAAACTCTGAAAGGTTAGCATATCAATCTCTTGGGTCATGTAATTGTTGATGTTAATGCACTGCAAGTCCATCAACATTATTACCTGTCTTATTCACGTAATTGTGGACACCAAGCTCTTGGCTAGACATCACACAACGAAATGAGTCTTGACAGTTGACCATATTGAAGCTAATCTTTGATCAATGTTTTGGTCGAGTTTGGTTTCTGCAAATTCAAGGTTCAATAACCAGAATTCCGAGCACTGTGTCGATCGACGCAGACTCTGTCTGTCAATCGACATAACCAAGCAAAACCGGATTTCAATGACCGGTTAATTCAATTAACCCGGTTCATCGAACAAGTTATGTCGATCGACGCAGCCCATGTGTGACGATCGACATAGACCTAAACCGCAGATAGTTCTTGATAACCGGTCCAATTAAATTGAACCGACTTATCTGATCAAACTGATCTTAACCAATCAGTTTATACTAATTGGGATGATCAGTTCAATCCAATTGAACCAATTCATCCAATTTAAACAGTTTAAACCAGTTTCAACTGATTGCGATAACCAGTCCAATTCAATTGAACCGACTTATCCAATCAAACTGATTTATCCCATTGGTTCATGCTAATTGAGATAATCAGTTCAATCCAATTGAACTTATTCATCCAATTTAAACCGATCTATTCGGACTTAACCAAGCATGGTAACCGGTCCAATCCAATTGAACCGATTAACCATTCGCTCGGCCTGTGTCGATCGACACTAAACCTGTGTCGATCGACGCAGTAGGCCTTTTAGGTTTTCTTCGAGAAAACCCTAGCCGCCGAATATTGGTCTGTGTCGACCGACACTCAAACTGTGTCGATCGACACTCGACCGAGTTTGCTCTGTGTCGACCGACACACCCAGTGTGTCGATCGATACAGAAGGCTTTCGGTTTTTCTTCGCGAAAAACCCTAGCCGCCGAACCTGTCGATTTCGCCACTTTGTGTCGACCGACACACCTAGTGTGTCGATCGACACTGTGCGAAAACACAGATTCGATTCCGAGCAAAATCGATCTAACCTGTTCTAGCCAAACAACCTAGTTTGCGAATCTAAATCATCAAATTCAATGAACAGGTTCGATTCAATGATAAAACCCTAAGGCTCCGATACCACTGTTGGGAATCCGAGCCAATTCTACAGATTCAGAATTCTCGCGAGTTCCCGATAGCCTAGGATCTAGGGTCTAGTTAATTGAATCATGATCTCACCTCGTGATTACCTGGTGTTTGGCAGCGGAAGATGGATCAGGTAATACGAGATCTATTGCGCCTCAGATGCTGCGCCTCTATCGTAGTCCACACGCACACAAGCAGGAATCCGCCGGGTTGCTAGTACCGGGGCTCGGATCTCCCTGGGAACTGAGTTTCTCTGAGGTTTCTGTGTTTTCTCTCTGAGAAAACACTCTGGGCGGCTCACAGCAACTCTCTCTCAGTCGAAATACATAAAACGAGTTTATATATTGACCTCGCGGTGAACCGAAACATCAGTCTCGGTTTCGCCCTTGTGTCGACCGACACACTTAGTGGTGTCGATCGACACACGCCCTGTATCGACCGATGCACCCAATGGTGTCGATCGATACACCTCTTAGAAACTCAACTCGATGTGTATCTAATACACATCGATCAGACCATATGCCAATGATCAATCCCATGCAGAGTATATCCAACTTGCTTAGGTGTGTGACCCTGTAGGTTCATACGATACCAGAAATGAGCTACAACTCATTTGTCATAAGTGGTTTCTAGCAAAACATTATGACTACCTAGTATCACATGAATTGTCCGATCTCGACAATACAACTATCATTAGAGTTCGTACAATGTGATTTCAGGACATAATCCCAACACGAACACCACTCGTAAGGTTCACCGGAGAAACGACAGAGTCTTTAAGCTCTGTCTTCACGCCAATAATTTCTGGTGGGGTCCAAATAATGACGGAATTCGTCGTGGTAGATCGTCTAGCTCTGCACATCGCCATCGTAGGCCGGCCATGGATTTATGACATGAAAGTCGTACCTTCAACATATCATTAATTCGTCAAATTCCCAACCCCTAGCGGAGTGAAAACCTTATACGGAAGTCAAAAGCCTTATTGAAATTGTTACATGAACGAGTATTAACCGATCAAAAGATCTCCCGCATAGCAGTTACAGAAACATGAGGAGATCGCCGAAATGCGAACAAAAAGGTCAAAGAACCCCAATCAGAGAGGTCCCTCAAAGTACAACACGATCCAAATCTGCATAGACGATACCCATTCTGAAAGATGCGTCAGTATTGGAGCCGACCTTCCGAACTCTATAATAGCGAACTGATATTATTCCTCAAGCAGAACTTAGAATCGTTCGCATGGTCTTTGGCTGATATGAAAGGAATCAATATTGACGTACCAAGCCACAAGTTAAATGTCAACTTAATTCACAAACCGGTCAGACAGAAAAGTCGCAAGCTCGGCCCAGAGAAAGCTCAAGCGGTCAACGAAAATGTCGACCGATTACTCAAAATATGGTCGATCAGGGAAGTGAAATACCCCGACTGGCTTGCGAATCCATTCGTAGTTAAGAAAAAAACGGGAAGTGGAGAGTATGTGTAGACTTCACAAATCTCAATAAAGCGTGTCTGAAAGACAGCTTCGCACTCTCGCACATCAACCGATTAGTGGAAGCCACAACAGGACATCAGCTCATATCCTTCATGGATACGTTCTCGGGATACATTCAAATACCGATGAGCACTGAGGACCAATAAAATACCTCGTTATAACAAATCGGGCACCTACTGCTATAAAGTGATGCCCTTTGGCCTCAAGAATGCAGGAGCCACTTATCAACGTCTCGTCAACAAAATGGTTGTCAAACTATTGGGTAAAACCATGGAGGTCTACATCGACGATATGTTGGTCAAGTCTTCAAAAT
This sequence comes from Orychophragmus violaceus, assembly GCA_030180135.1. Lineage (NCBI taxonomy): Eukaryota > Viridiplantae > Streptophyta > Magnoliopsida > Brassicales > Brassicaceae > Orychophragmus > Orychophragmus violaceus. Next base: position 84,055,171 of record CM058230.1, on the reverse strand, counting down.
GCAAAGACTACATCGCTAAGTAAAAGGATGCTTTGTCATTCTCAACAAGTACGAGATGAAACTTAACCCCGCGAAGTGCGCCTTCGGTGTTCCTTCAGGTGAATTCATGGGTTACTTAGTAACCGAAAAGGGAATCGAAACAAATCCTGAGCAGATTGCCTCATTTTTGGAGATGTCATCTCTAAAAACAACACGAGAAGTCAGGTTGACCGGCAAAATTGCAACACTATATCGCTTCATATCAAGGTCGACTGACAAGTGTGTTTCTTTCTACCAACTACTCAAAGCAAATAAGAAATTTCTTTGGGATGAGGGGTGTGAAGATGTGTTCACCCAACTTAAAACCTATATAAGCTAGCCCTCGATACTGGCAAAACCAGTGGAGGGAGAACTTCTATACCTTTACCTAGCCGTCTCTTCGGTGACAGTAAGCAGGGTTTTAGTTCACGAAGATCAAAACGAGCAAAAACCAGACTACTATGTTAGAAAAACTTTAATCGATACCGAGACGAGATATCCTGCAATGGAAAAACTCGCATTAGAGTTGATAACGTCGGATAGAAAATTACGACCATACTTCCAGTCTCATTCGATTGTGGTAATGACCTCGCAACCATTGAGGACAATCTTGCACAACCCTAGTTAATTAGGTCGACTGGTGAAGTGGGCTATCGATCTGAGCGAGTACGACATAGATTTCAGAACTCGAACATGCTTAAAAGGTCAAGTATTGGTGACTTCATAATTGAACTTCCCCTGACCTTCGAACTCAAACCGTCTTCGTCCAAACTCCATGTCGACGATGCATCCACAAAACAAGGATCTGAGGTTGGACTCAAACTAGTATCTCCTACGGGGGGAAGTTTTAGAGCAGTCCTTCAGGCTCGGCTTCACTGCGTTAAATAGAAAAGCGAAGTACAAAGAACTATACCGGACTCAGACTTGTGACAGAAATCGGAGCACACAAAGTGGATGCCTTCACCGACTCCCAACTGGTCACAAGCCAATTCCATGGCGACTACGAAGCCAAAGATCGATTTCTTCAACCTAACCCGTATTCCTCGAGGAGAGAATACAGTGGTGATAGGTTCTAAGTTTTCCCTATACTAAACTGCAAGTGAACAGCAATGTCAAAGTAGTATATAGGGTTATCGAATCCACAGGGACACTTGGTCTCAAGAGAATCAAACTATAGGAGTAAATACTAGAAATAAGCAATGTGATTGAATTGAAAGCGGTGCGAGAAAGTAAATCAGTAGCAGAGATTAACGGTTGTGAAGCAAGTAATTAAAAGCGTCAAGCCTAGGGTATTCTCAGGAAATCAGACAAGCAGACAGTTCATTCAGCAAGGATCTAATTAAGAACAGTTCTAGAACTCAAAACACAGATATAGAATTAACCAAATTCCTTTGCGATAATTCTCTAAGCTTAAGTGCAGCAAACCAAACTTTCGTTTGCGAGAACTAACAGATTAAACTAGCAATAAGTCCAAGTTTGATATGTTCACAATTATCCTAAACCAAACTTCCGTTTGCGAATAGTTTAATTGCCCAATTTAATTAGTTCAGATTCCTAAACCCCACTTCCGTGACGTATTTAGCAACCTAAGATCTAGATTCTAATTGATCAGGTCAGAACTAGCTTTAAGCACAATTAAATTGAAGAACAGATATAGTTATGAATCCTTAACTGAATTTGAACAAGTCTAGCAAGTCATGAAATCCTATGTGAGAAACCCTAAACCTAAATAGGAATCTACTCAGACATAGATAATGAAATCATAATCATAGAATGAATAAATTGCATAAAAGAATAAGAGTAAAAGGGGTTCGAAATCTTCTCCAAATACAGATGATGTAACAGGTTCAGATCAGCCCCAAAAAGCTCTAAAATCCTCTGCTCTTAATTATGAATTGCGTAATGTAAAAAGTATAAAGCGTATCTAATAAAAACTCTAAAAACTCTATTATATAGGCATAATCTCGGCCAGGGGCTTCTTTGTAAATATCAGGAACTTCTGGATCAAAGTGCAAATTCTTCACTCTTCTAAACCGCCGAGTTTTTGGCCCATCTCGCTGGTGCATTGATCGATGCAAGAGTGCAACAATCGACACCTTCCTCTGTTTCGGACAGTGACCTCTATCTCTCGGCCAAACACTCCAAAAATCTCCAAAATGCTCCATTATCTCCAATTCAGCTCCAAACCTGATTATACCTGTAAAAGACTCTAAAAGAACACAAAAGACACTAAAAACACACTTATATCATGGTCTAAAACTAGTAAAAACCATGATATATCAACTCCCCCACACTTAGCCTTTGCTTGCCCTCAAGCAAAACAGAGAACTAAAATATGGTGAAGAGGTTTGAAAACTCTTCAGAAACTCATTTCATCCTAGAAGCTACAATACTCAGATTCCCCTTAGTAAACCACTGCAAGAATCAATCACAGGATATCAAGACCACAATGTACTTCCCCCACACTTAGCAACTGTCCTAGGTAAACTCCACAATCACATTCAAGCATTCAAATTCTCCCTACTGACTTCTGCAAGTATTTAAGTGCGGTCTCACCTAAGGAGTATCGATCTAAAGGCACATGGATTCTTACCTTATCAGCTCTAGACCACCATACTATCTTTCTCTAGTCCCTTTCTTCTCTTTCCCTTCTTTAACAACTGATTTTTCCCCACTGGGTATCATTTTATTTTTTTTATCAGTGTTCTTCCCGTTATGGGGTGTACTTTGGACACATTCCATGGATCACATGAGAGATAATAGTGTTTGCTACTATTCCCATGACCACTTCGGAGTTACTAACTCATCCTCAGTTTATTATTTTTTTTTTTACTTTATAGAAGGGGAGAAGGGGACTAAATAGGACAGGTTTACAGGCTGTGTCAGAACTAACAGGGAATCCGACATAAAGCATACCAAGCCCTTAGGTGAGAAATTCTAAGTCAGTATTAAGGTTGAAGTCAGTAAAAGGATCCTCTGATACCTGAAGTGATGTGGGTGTTCCCAGTAGGTTGATCTGTGATGGGGTTTTCTAACAGTCATAGATAGATCTTGCAACTTCATCCCAATGGTTACTTAAGTTCCTGCAAGTCTTGTAAATCTTCTCAGAAAATCATAGTTTCTTACTTAAACAATTTTGACTCAATAAAACAAAAATTTTAAAAAAACGGACTGACTCTTAAGAAAACAGAAAGATATAAGTCAGTAGCACCTCCCCCACACTTAAGACACACTGTCCCCAGTAGTGTCCAGCGAAGGATCGGTAAAAAGAAAATAAAAAAAAATGAAAAGGTGAAGTTATGTCTGTCGGGTTACCTCTGTCGCTAAGCATCGACCGTTGCACTAAGTGCATCGACCGTTACTTGGCGATTTTCGTGTATAGTCGATCGTTGCTCAGGACCGCAACGATCGCTGCAATGCGATTCCTTTCGTGTTGTGACGATCGACACAGAAGTGCGTCGATCGCTGCACTGCGAATTAACCGAGACTTGCAAACATAAACTCACCAGAAACAAAAACAAACGTAAAATCCTAACAAAAACACCAAAAATGAAAAAGAAAAACACCGGTACCTAATGGTGGGTTGCCTCCCACCCAGCGCTTGTTTAAGGTCAATAGCTTGACCGGACGGATGAGAATTTTCAAGTACCAGGAGGTCCTGACAAAGACTTTTTCTGTCTCTGTTCAAGTCTCCTCATCCAAGGTGGTGAGTAGGCTGTAGCGGAATGCTCATGGCCAAGAAAAGATGGAGTGAAATGTGCTCCAGGATCTATAATTGCAGTCTCATCTGGCTGCTCATCATCTGCTTCCATGATTATGAAAGTATGTCCATCTATTAGTGGCTTTCGTAGCTTCTCCATCTCATAGTGCAGTGGTTCATCTCCCAGGTGGAGGTCTATTAGACTCTGTCTAACATCAATCACAGCTCCTGCTGTAGCCAAGAATGGTCTCCCAAGCAATAAAGCTTCATCCGGATTACAGTCATATTTCAGCACAAGGAAATCCGTTGGAACTAAGTAGTTCCCAACTCTCACCGGAATGTCCATAAGAAGTCCTTCAGGAACTCGTATGGACTGATCAGCTAGGATAAGAGAAGTCCTAGTAGGAGTAAAATCCAACATTCCCAGCTTCTCTGCCACAGAGTAAGGCATTATGCTTCCAGCAGCTCCTAAATCACATAGAGAGCGCCTAAAACTATCCTCAAATATAGAACAATCTAGCACAAAGACTCCAGGATCAGGCAGTTTCTTCGGGACCTTAGTTAGCAGAACATCACTGATATGCTGAGGAACTATTATCACCCATTCTCTCAGCTCCTCATCTAAAGGCAGCATCTTGTTCAAATATCTCTGAACACATGGATGATAAGGTGGATCATCAGAAGGTGGAAATTCTTCCAAGTCTTCACCACTCTCTTCTAGCCTTTTCAGATCCTCAATCTCTTGTTTAATCACTTCAGACACCTTGGGACATTGCCTAATGGCTTGTGCATAAACATCCTCTTGAGTGATCTCAGATACATCAGGGAATAGGCGGGCTAGCTCTGCATCAATCTCATTTTCATCCCACGGATCTTCTGCTCATTCACGACCTGCATCGATCGACGCCATCTGTGTGTCGATCGTTGCATCACTACAGTTTCTACCCGAGAGTTTTTCACAGAAATCCGAAAATTCTGCCTCAGTCACCAACTCAGCTGTACTTAGCTCAAATTTCTCTCCTAGATAGGATCCATCATTAATGAGTATAGACCAGGCCTTAATATGAGTCTCTGCAACTCCTTTTCCCTTCAGTGAGCTGGACATCTGGTTCACCTGAGTGTCCAATTGCTTCATGTGAGTGCTCAGTGACTCAAACTTCCCATTGAGGTCTTGATAGACAGCGTCCAGCTTCTTATTGTTGTCCACAGAAAGCTTGGTTTGACTCTCCATCAGTTGTTCCATCATAGCCTCCATTTTGCTCTCATGGGCTGTAGGTGCAGGAGGAGTCTGATAGGATGTAGATCCATAGGTTCTCTGAGTACCTTGTCCATAGGTCTTCTGAAAACCACCAGTCTGTCCACCATTGGAGAATCTGTTTCCCTGTTGATTACCAAATCTATTACCTTGGAAACCAGAACCTCCTATGAAATTCACATCTTCTTCCTGAGTTTCCTCCTCAGCCTGAATCACCTCTACATCTTGGGTAAAGTGGACAGATTTCTTACTTGTTAGGAGATTGTAGACTGTGTCCAATATGGATCTTATATTAGCTATATCAGAATTCTCTACGGTTCCACCAGATCTCTTTCTCCTTTCATCCATTGTTTTGCAACTGTTGCTGCCAATCAGATTCTCAATCAACTGCTTAGCTTGTGTAGGAGTCTTGGTATTAAAATTAGCATTACTGGAATTATCCAGCGCAGTCTGATAAGGGAGATCTATGCCTCTGAAGAAAATACCAATCAGCTGTACTTCTGTGAATCCATGGTGTGGACAGTCACGCTGATACTGCTTAAATCTCATCCAGGCAGTCTTCAAGGGCTCCACAGCTCCTTGGGAAAAGGTGAGTATGTCCTGTCTGGACTGATCCGAGCGTGCATCATCATAAAAGTGACGCAGGAACTCACTCTTTAAGGCTGCCCAAGTAGTATACTGACCAGGTGCCAGTTGTCTCAGCCATGCACTAGCGTCTCCAGCAAGACTGTGCGGAAATAGCTTAAGGAACAGATAGTCCGGGCATACTCCTTCATACTTCATGCCAGTGACTATGTCTTCAAACTTGTCAATGTGATCCATAGGCTGCTCTGCTTGAAGACCATGAAAAGCAATCTGTCTCATCAGCTGGTAGTAGATGGTTTTTACCTCAAAATCGTTCCTCTCAAAAGTAGGAAGCACTAGAGCTGCTCGGTTTGCATGAAACTCATCAGGTCTGTTGTAATCAGCTAGTGTCCTCTCATGAACCACCATCTCTCTACCTTGGGCCTGTCCTTGACCCTGGTTTCGGTTCAGCTCCTGTTGCTCAGGAGGATCAGGGATGACATTCCCTTCAGCATCAACCCGATGCCCAGCAGCATTGTACGGGTTGTCATCTTGGTCCCTCAGGGTACCTTCAGCATCTGGTATCAAGATCAAACGTTCTCGTACCATTCTCTCTCTCTTTTCTCTTCTGTTAGTCCTTTCTAGACGTCCAAGTTCCTCTAGTCCGAGATTAAGCAAGCTCGAGTTCGGATTACTTCGAGTTTTCTGCGTTGGCATAAACTGTCTGTAATCGTCCAGCAACGATCGATGCTATCAGTGCAACGATCGATTCAATCTCAGAATCGCCTAGTGACGATCGACGCAAGGTATGCAACGATCGACGCAAGGCGAAATTCGTACCTGCGACAGAGAGAAACAGAGAAAAAGTTAGCAAAATCAAAACAAAACAAAAAACGAAAAAGAACAAAAACAAAAAGAAAAATTTCTAGCAAAAACCCTAAGTTCGGTCCTATCGAAGACTCAAAGAGTCCCCGGCAACGGCGCCAAAAACTTGATAGGTTCTAAGTTTTCCCTATACTAAACTGCAAGTGAACAGCAATGTCAAAGTAGTATATAGGGTTATCGAATCCACAGGGACACTTGGTCTCAAGAGAATCAAACTATAGGAGTAAATACTAGAAATAAGCAATGTGATTGAATTGAAAGCGGTGCGAGAAAGTAAATCAGTAGCAGAGATTAACGGTTGTGAAGCAAGTAATTAAAAGCGTCAAGCCTAGGGTATTCTCAGGAAATCAGACAAGCAGACAGTTCATTCAGCAAGGATCTAATTAAGAACAGTTCTAGAACTCAAAACACAGATATAGAATTAACCAAATTCCTTTGCGATAATTCTCTAAGCTTAAGTGCAGCAAACCAAACTTTCGTTTGCGAGAACTAACAGATTAAACTAGCAATAAGTCCAAGTTTGATATGTTCACAATTATCCTAAACCAAACTTCCGTTTGCGAATAGTTTAATTGCCCAATTTAATTAGTTCAGATTCCTAAACCCCACTTCCGTGACGTATTTAGCAACCTAAGATCTAGATTCTAATTGATCAGGTCAGAACTAGCTTTAAGCACAATTAAATTGAAGAACAGATATAGTTATGAATCCTTAACTGAATTTGAACAAGTCTAGCAAGTCATGAAATCCTATGTGAGAAACCCTAAACCTAACTAGGAATCTACTCAGACATAGATAATGAAATCATAATCATAGAATGAATAAATTGCATAAAAGAATAAGAGTAAAAGGGGTTCGAAATCTTCTCCAAATACAGATGATGTAACAGGTTCAGATCAGCCCCAAAAAGCTCTAAAATCCTCTGCTCTTAATTATGAATTGCGTAATGTAAAAAGTATAAAGCGTATCTAATAAAAACTCTAAAAACTCTATTATATAGGCATAATCTCGGCCAGGGGCTTCTTTGTAAATATCAGGAACTTCTGGATCAAAGTGCAAATTCTTCACTCTTCTAAACCGCCGAGTTTTTGGCCCATCTCGCTGGTGCATCGATCGATGCAAGAGTGCAACGATCGACACCTTCCTCTGTTTCGGACAGTGACCTCTATCTCTCGGCCAAACACTCCAAAAATCTCCAAAATGCTCCATTATCTCCAATTCAGCTCCAAACCTGATTATACCTGTAAAAGACTCTAAAAGAACACAAAAGACACTAAAAACACACTTATATCATGGTCTAAAACTAGTAAAAACCATGATATATCAGGTGGCCGATGCATTAGCAGCATTAGCCTCGACCTTCGACCCCAAATTAAAAGGATCATACCGGTTCAAATGATCGAAAAACCTAGCATAGATGTCGTACTGAGAGCTCTGTTTCTCAGAGAGATAAGATCTAACCAACCGATCGATGTCAAACTGATACCTGCGGAAATAACACGCGAAAGGGGAACCGATCCTAACATCATCGACATCGACGATGACATCTACTTTAGAAAGGCCATCTCCGTAGCTAACGTTCTAGACAGCCATAAAAGCGGCCTCCACGAACCAGACCTCGCAAATCGATACCAAAAATGATTGGAGAAATCCCATCATTCAATACATCGTAAACGGTACAACCCCCTTAGACAGGTGGGATGCTAGGAAACTTAAAGAACAAAGCGCGAGGTATTGTGGAACAGAAAGAAAGCTCATTAAACAAAGTATTTATGGACCATACCTCAAATGCCTTAGAGGCAAAAAGACCCGAACAATAATGACCCAAGCTCATGAAGGATCCTGCGGAAGTCATTCCAGAGGACGAGTCCTAGCCATACGAATTAAACGCCAAGGTTTCTTTTGGCCGACTATGTCTGCCGAGTGCAAAATAGTTTCCGCAAAGTTCGATAAGTGTCAAAGGCATGCCCCAATAATACACCAACCATTGGAGAAACTCTCTTCGATCTCCTCGCCGTACCCTTTTATGCAGTGGGAATGAATATAGTGGGACCCCTCGTTGCATCAGGAAAGAAAAAAGCGACGCACCTACTTGTCATTACCGACTAATTCACCAAGGGATCTAAGTTGAATCCTAGCAAAAAAATCAAGGATGTCCATGTAAATGAGTTCGTCTGGCGGAACATAATATGTCGTCACGAACTCCCTCATGAGATCGTCACTGATAACATATTTCAGTTCATATCGAACATTTCCAAACATTTTGTATGACTTGGAACATTAAGCTGACATACTCGACACCTCGTTACCCCCAAGGGAACAGGGTGGCTGAGGCAGCCAACATGTCGATCATGAATAAGCTCAACAAAAGGCTGACGAGTGCAAAACAAACTGGAGTGATGAGCTCCCAACTGTACTCAGGGCCTACAGAACAACACCTCGAAATCTATACGCAAAATGCCCTTCTCCTTGGCCTATGACATCGAGGCTGTAGTTCCCTCATAAATCCTCATTTCGAGTATTCGCAAAACAAAATGCCCACAAAATAAGGAACTGAATAACCAAAATGATTACCGATGAGCTCGATCTCATCGACAAACGTAGAAATCTTTCGCTAGCTCGTATCCAGAATTACCAACAGGCCGCAGCTCGCTACTATGATTCCAAGATTAAAACTCAAAGGTTTCAAGTAGGCGAATTCGTCTTGCGAAAAGTGTATGACCATAAAAGGAAGAACATGCTGGAAAGTTAGGAGCAAAGTGGAAGGGACCCTACCAGGTCACTGACATTGTCCAAGAGGGGGTCTACTGACTCAAGTCGGTGGAAACCCAAAAACCCGAACTAACCTCAAAAAGTATTTCCACTAGGAATGTACAACAAAATTAAAGTACGTTAAGGTTTGATCCCTCGAAAAGGTACGTAGACAGCTCGTTATCGAGCGCAATCACCCCGAATATCTAACATATGCAAGACATGCAATCTCAAGCAGACGAAGTGATATCGCTCATAGCCTACTCAACTCACAATCGAGTTCGCAATCTATTAAGTTTGTCAATACAATCTTGTTTTAAGCATTCTCTTTCTTCAATAAATTTTTGATTTCACTTCATAGCGATCTCAAAACGATCCTCTTTATCGCAACCTTAAAGGTTCCACTCTCTAGCGATATCAAAACGGTCCTCTTTATCGTGACCTCAAAATGGTCTACTCTCTAGCAATCCCAAAATGCTCCTCTTTATCGCGACCTAAAAACGGTCCACTCTCTAGTGATCTCAAAACGATCTTATTTATCGCGCCTCAAAACTGTCCACTATGTAGCGATCTCAAAACGATCCTCTTAATCGCGACCTCAAAACGGTCCACTCTGTAGCGATCTAAATACGATCCTCTTTATCACGACCTCAAATCGGTGAACTCTACAGCGATCTCAAAATGATCCTATCTATATCGCAATCTTAAAATGATCCACTCTTTTTCAATCTCAAAACGATCCGTCTTATAGCCATTTTCATTCTCAATGTCATCTTTCACGAGTAAACATAAAGTTATTTCTTCTAATCTTTTAACTTGAAAAACCGGTCGAATAAACCCTCTTTCGACCTGAAATTAACAAAAAAAATTTGCCCAAGTTCAAGCTCGATTCTTAGAGAATCTTATAAGTCCATCGGTCAAACAAGACTCAGCTCTCAGTAAATGAACTCAAAGGAAAAAGACTTATGTCTTAAAAAGAAACTCTACCAAACTCATTTCTTCACATCGATCAAATCAGATCGAGATTTTGTACTCGCTGATATAACGCTTTGATCTTTGGACAAACTAACGAGTTTATTAGAATCATCCCGATCAGATTGAGCTCTCGTTAAACGAACTCTATAAGCTTCAATCAAAAGTAATCGAAATCTAGATCAATTCATAACTTGGTGAAAACCAAGGTTGAACGAACTCGTTCATTCTTACTTAGCTGTTTTTGGTTAAACTAAATGAAGAAAGAATAAATGGGAAAGCCTTCGGTTATATAAAAGCCCTTTCGGGCAAAATAACTTGAAAGCCCTTTCGGGCAACACCGAGTTCAAAAAAAAAAAAGCCCTCCGTGGGCAAAAACCAAGAATTTAAAAGAAAAAGCCCTTTCGAGCAACACAGAACTTAAAAGATCTTTTTAAAAGGGGACTGAAGAAGGAGAGGAGTGACAGTCAGCCTCAATCGTCCATCTCCTCGCCACCATCAGGGTCCTTCACCCCTGAGATTAATTGGTCCTTGCACCGATCCGCTAGCAGCCTCCTGAGGATAATTCTATCAATGCGGGTCCAAGTTCGTCGACATTTGAGTAGCGGGATCAATCAGCATCACCGAGTCTTCTGAAACCGTGGGGAGAACATGTTTACTGATAGAGAAGTTGGAGACAGCCGCAGAAATCATCTCAGCCTCCTTCTTCTCTTTCTTCTCCACCAGCTTGTCCACCTCACCTACCGTGTAAAATCCTCCTGCCAGCGATCACAACGAGGAGGTCGAGGTTCGAAATAACCTCTTGGAGGGTGATCTCGATGTCGACCTCGGTCTTCTTCTTCTCCCATTTTTCTTTGACCGGCTGGAGGATCGACATGTAGGTCTCATGAAGCTCCTGCTTTGTTGCCATTACTGATCTCGTTGTCTCCCGAACCGCAGCGTCGCAACTAGCGATGGCCTTGTGCTTCTCCTCATCAACCCGGACTGCCTGCTCGAAGGATATCTGCCTCTCTTTCAGAGCCGCGAACATATTTTCCGTGGCTATCCCGAGCTTGATCATGAGGTCCTTCTCTGAATTCTCCAACTGAATGATCTGAGGCTCATGCCTCTGATACATGGCCAGCTGCCTGTCCAGCGCTGCCTCTCGTAGTAGCCTGAAAGTTGACAATAAGGTCCTCAACGACCCTCTGTGCCTCCTCAGCCTCGGTGGTACGAGGGACTTCCTTTGACCTCTGTTCAAGAATCAAATTGAACAGGTTCTGAAAAATTCAGAGTACTTACTACGAAAGTTGGTTTCTTATGCTTCCGTGATTCTAGTTCTAGAACTGTTCTTAATTTGATCCCATTGACTGATTAGCTTGCATTCCAGATTTCCTGAGAACTCCCCTTGACCTGACGCTTCGCTTGATTGATTTACAAACCGTCTGCTATTTGTTTTATGTTTCTGATTTTATTGCTTTTATTATTGCTGCTGCTTAGCTTAATTCGAACCTCAATAATCTATCGTAAGATTCTTGAACCTCTGTGGATTCGACCTCTATATACTACTAGTCACGTATGTGCACTTGCAGTGTAGCTCTAGGGATAAACTTTGAGCATATTACTTTTTTGGCGCCGTTGCCGGGGAACGTGACAGATCTCCCAGAGCTTCTGGATATAGTGTATCATTAGCTTCGACTTATGGTGAGGACCTTAGGGTTCCTAAGAAGAGTTGCTTCCTACGACTCTGGTTTTCGGGGCTATTGGGTAAAACTTCTGATTTGTCGGAGTCGAAAAAGTGATTCTCGACGAGGATGAGTTTCTCTGGTTTTTCTGAAAAATAAAAGCAAAAAGAAATAAGTTACCTGTGATAAATATGGCGAAGCCTTTGTAGTGGGAAACGTGGGATTAACTTCCTCTTTTAAAGTCAGTAATTAAGATCGACCTCGAGATCGTCGGTTTTCTGCCGCATCATCAAATCGTAACTGTCGGATACGCAAAAGGGATAAATATTGATCGATTCGAATCATATTGACGACCTCTCACATCCCCTCATCTCAGGTGTTGGATCGCAACAAAATGATTACGATCCAAGGGAAACCCGAAAGGAATTTTGGGAATCGAGGTCGCTCATTGTCATGCCATCTCGACCGTCGATCTCACTCAATTAATGGCGCATATGCACGTGGGTTGGATGACGGAGATCGAGGATGGCAAGCATATTCCCAATGTTTCTGCCCATTAATTCGAACCTCACCAATGGGCTAGGGACAATTGTTGGAGCTAGATTTTGCACAGTAAAATCCAGCCCATTTGGAGAATGCAAAGCTTGTCCAAAAAGAAGCCTAAGGAATTGTCGAACTCGACCTGACCCAATAAAGACGACGAATCGCCGAAGCCCAAAAGGAGATATGATTTATTAACCTTATATGTCAGAGCTCGAGTTTGATAAAGAACAAGTCATAGATCGTTGTAACAATCTCAATGAATCTTGGAACGTTGATGATAATGCGAACGAGAAGATCGAAACAGAAGAAGAGAGATCGAAAGATATAAAAATCAATGAAGTCATCTGAAGAAGACATTCGTAAAAATATTCAACAACAACTTCGACTAAAATAGCTTCATCTCATTTTGAATACATTCGACATGTTTTTTGTAGAAATTTCATTTCGACATTCAATCTTTGATAACATCTTTGATTCAAAGAAAATCTATACTCTTATTTCCAAAGTCTCAAATCCACATTTTTACATATAAATTTAGGTATGAAACTTTGAACTCACAAGAACTAACCTAAATTAGATAATACTTTAGTTTACTTCAGGTACTCGTTCGGATTTGGTTTCGGATTTGGTTTAGACTCGGATCTTATCTGATACCCAAAATATCTTAACTTAAACCCTATTCGAATAAATTTAGAATCGGTTCGAATCAGGTTTGAGTTTGGGTTTCGTGTAAAATGCCCACAAGGATACATTTTGAGGATATGAAAAGCCGACCACTCTTAAATGTCTTGTTTGGCTAAAAATATATAGTCTGTTTTTGGTTAGTACATAAAACAAATTTAGGTTTCTTTTAGTGTACGATAATTGGTATACCAACACTAAAAGATATAGTTTTGTAGATTTTACATAATTAGTTTAATGTGTATATCATTAGTTGTTACTAAACCTTCTTCACGTGCGCGGTTGAATATTTGGTTGTGTAAATTCCCTTAGCAAGTTTGCGATATAAATTGTAACAGAACACAGAATAAAGCCCTCAATACCTATCTTTCTTCCTTACCCACAACTTAGAAAAACTAGAACCAAAGAGAATGGAGTACAGCAAAAGGGGAACTATGTTTATTGTGATGTTGGTGATGATAACATGGAGCCAGGCCCAGCTAAGCGACGAGTTTTATACCGAGAGCTGCCCTTCAGTCTTTTCTGCTGTGAGAAGAGTGTTAGAGGGTGCTGTGGCCAACGACGGTCGGATGGCTGCTTCGTTGCTGCGCTTATTCTTCCATGACTGCTTTGTCAATGCAAGTCTTCTTTTACTTTTTTTTTTTTTTGTGTGCTTGGCATGTTCCCATGAAACAGTAATAAACAATTTAGGAAATGTTATCATTGTTTGTTTTTTGTGATAATTAATTAGACGCTAACTTTGTTGAAAACTGAAACAAAATGGCAGGGGTGTGACGGTTCTGTTTTGTTGGACGATACAGTGTCTTCAATGGGGGAGAAAACAGCAGGGCCAAACAATAATTCTGTAAGAGGATTCGAGGTAATTGACCAGATCAAGTCGAGGGTGGAGAGGATTTGCCCTGGCGTCGTCTCATGTGCCGACATTCTGGCTATCGCTGCGCGTGATTCTGTCAAACTAGTATAGACACTTCTCTACCTTTACTCTTTTACATATGTCAATTCTTTTAACATGCTCGAGTGGAAAGCTAGAATAAAAATCAAATATTTAATACATGATAGACATCGTCTATTAGCCTAAATCTATCAATACATCAAATGATGTTTCTAGATTTTTAACACATTATCTTCATAAAGTTTGAAACGGCAATCTCTCTCGTGTGTGTATATATTTCCCGCAAACGTATCTCCCTATATGAGCTTACTTACACCTTTTGAACTTAGCAGCTGGGTGGACCTTGGTGGAGAGTTAAGCTTGGAAGGCGAGACTCTGCGACCGCGAACTTCGCGGCGGCTAACTCGGGCATCTTACCTCCTCCTGCCTCTACCCTTACCAACCTTATCGAGCGTTTCCAAGCCCAAAATCTCTCCATACGCGACATGGTAGCCCTCTCCGGTGCTCACACAATAGGACAAGCCAGGTGCATCACGTTCAGGAGGCGAATATACAATGCGAGCAACATTGATGTCTCTTTCGCCATCTCAAGACAGAAGATCTGTCCTGCTGCCACCGGCTCCGGCGACAGCAACCCAGCCGCTTTTGACCCTCAATCTCCTGGAAGGTTCGACGTCGGCTACTATAGACAGCTTCTCAACCGTAGGGGTCTTCTCACGTCGGACCAGGCGCTCTACGACGGCGGTCCCACCGACTCGATCGTCGCAACCTACAGCCGGAGTGTAGACGCCTTCTACGGCGACTTCGTACGGGCCATGATCAAGATGGGAAATATCAGACCCCTTACTGGATCCAACGGTCAGATCCGGATGAACTGTCGCAGGCCCAACTGAAACTCTTAACTCTTACAATATGAAGCCCATTAGGGCCTAATATCCCCTGTTTGCATTTATATTTCAGCTAAAAAACAGTATGGTCCGTTTATTAAATAAAACTTGTTATCCCAATCACTATAAGAACTAGTATTCTGTTGACATCCGATAAATGGCACAGTCAGAGAGAACGTGAAAGGAGACTGATGCACAACCTATGAGAGTCTTATAGTAGAACAACAATGTGGCTACTAGCTAGTAACTGCCTCGGTCAGTCTGGGATTAAAATCGTATTGCTAGGTTTACATTCCCGTTTGAAAAAAAAAAAAAAAAAAAGAGAGAGGAAGAAAACGATAAGTAGCTGAGGTAATGTAAATTCAAAATTCTTTGATATTTATACAGTTGCCCAGTTCTTTTTTTTTCCATTTCACATGACAGAATTTGACATTCTTATATATGTTTTAAATTGTAGACAAACTGATAGCATAGTGAAATAAACCAAGTGTATGACAAACACATGGAAGAATCATGCAAAGAAGCTTCAACCCATTCATATCCAGAAGCCTGATCTAGAAATATTTTTCAGTAGGGGGAAAATATACAAAATTTTATTAAATAGTACTAGTGTCTGGTCCGCGCCGAGCGCGGATGTTTTTTAATTATAAATTCAAACTTTATATTACACATTTTGTTTATGTAGATTTTTTTTTTTTTAAATGTTATGATGTAAATATTTGATTTGAATTTTTTTAGTAAGTATTTGGTTTTTCTGTTTTTGGTTTCGATAATAATTATGATTTTATCAGTTTTATAGTATTCAAGATTTATTATATTTGGTTTAGTTTTGATTGTAAATTTTAAAATACTATGGTATGGATATTTGATTTTTTTTTTTGCTTTGGAATTCATTGTTTTTTATTTTTTGAGATATTCCAAGTTTAGATTTTAACCAATTGGGTTTTAACTTTGGTTTTTTAATTAAGATTTTAAATTTTATATTTAAATCAAAATTATTTTACCAAAATATATTATATAATTTTGTTTAATTATTGTAGAATTAATCTTTCTATTTTGGTTATTATGTGAGATTGTATTATGTAATCTATTTTACGTGGAAAAAAAAATTAAGGACATGATATTTTATTTTTATAAATCAATTTTAGTTAATATTAATATATAATAATATTTTAATAATAATTAGGAATTTAATTTATTTGTTCTAAAATATTTAAAAAAGATTTTTGTAAGATTTGATTGTGAGAAAAAAAATAGAAGATATTAGAAGATATTATAAATTAATTAGTGATTAATTGATATTGACCATTTTAATCTTAATGAATTTGAAAATAACGATAACATATTTTGTTAATAACACTTTAGGGAAAGATTAGTTTCAAAAATGGTCCTCTGTTTTAATAAATTATATAGGTAACTATTAGCATTTCGTAAAACATGGTTATATAAATACGAATTATCATATATAGAATTGTTTTTTAAAAATAAAATTACCAACAGTTTTCTCTCCCAAGAGAACGTGGCGATACTACCCAGATCAACAAAACTTCATCCTTCTTTGCGTATTTTTACCGGTCAACGCTGGCTGACTCCAGCGTTGATCGTACTTTTCTTTGTTTATTTTATTAAATAATCTCTTCTCGGTGATTGGATTTAGGCAACAACGCATCATAAGATCCATCAATCCAACTTTAATTAAGAAGAGTCTCAGTTCAGCTGATATCAAGCAATTTTCTTCGATAATCTGTGCTGGTTTTCTTCCGTCGGGAATCCTCCCAAACGGTTTCCAGATTTTACCATTTCTTTATGTGTACAATTTCATGAATTGAACCCATGTCCTTTCGATCAACAAAATTTATCCTTTTTCAGGAGAATTTTGCGATATCGTATGCAAATCTTATTTTTTGGTTTTCAACTGTGGATCTGGAAACCCAGAATAATCACAATACAATATATTTTGTGTTGGACTTTGGAAGAACAAGAATCTTTTATGAATGGATATTGGATCTTCTGATGTGCGCTTGAGAATCTCATGAAAAAGATTTGGAAGCAATATGAGCAAAGAGAAATCTTCACAGATGCATCAGATATTTTGGTTTCAACGAGGAAACAATTTTAAGATACATCATCAACAACATTTATATTAAATTTAATTGTCAAAATAATGTTGATTCTATTTTGGAGTTTTATCGGAAAGTTGGGACATAACATATTTATTTTGTTAGCCTATAAGACTTCTGTAAGGAAAACATGGTTATTCTTACTCCTTCATTGAAATTGTTTCAATATTCTATATTTGGATTAACCATTGTATTACGATTGTATATGTATCTTGTAAATTTTTTATGATATTAATATATTTGAGTTGTTGGGAAAAAAAATTCATACGTGAAATACATCATTTGGTATGAAAAATATTATATAAATAACAAAATAATGTGGTTTTGCTTCAACTACTACAAAATGAGTATTTTACCGTTTTTCTGTTCGTCACACTATGCATTTTTTAAAATAACAACAAAAAGCTATTTTTTATGAAATGTTAAATATTAAAAAGTATTTACAAGGAAATGTTTGGATATAGAAAGAACTGTTGAGAATCGTTATGCTCGATTCTTCCCAAAATGTGACTCAAGACTCGATCAATCATCATCATACACAGACAATTGATCCAGTTCATGGTGTCAACTAACCACTACATCCGATTGGGACATTGCGGTCTCCAAATTCGATAAATTTACCGGAAATCGTCTCCGGCGTGTTGTACGAGATGATCGCTCACCACCGACAACACCCTTATCGGACTTACAATAAGTAGAAGAAAGATAGATGGGAGAGATGATTAACTAGAGAATCCAGTAATCCAAGATTATACTCTCACGTTTAATCTCACTGAACCTCACTCTCTCTCTCTCTCTCTCTCTCTCTCTCTCTCTCTCTCTCTCTCTCTCTCTCTCTCTCTCTCTCTCTCTCTCTCTCTAGTCTCTCTCTCGAAGACGTACCAAAGACGAAGATACTTAGGTCATCTTCATCAAGTGTTTCTAATTAGAATTTCTCACACATACCAACTAAAATAAAATAAAAGATATTAATATTTTATTTAGAGAGTTTCTCAATCAAGTGCCGCTTCTACCGATTAACCACACCACCGCCGTCGGAGAAAGAGCCAGATTCTTTCGATTTACCTTCGCCTTGACCACCGTCATGAATATCAAAGCATAAGAAAGAAAAAGAACAAAGGAGAATAAAAGATATTAATATTTTATTTAGAGAGTTTCTCAATCAGGTGCCGCTTCCACCGATTAACCACACCACCGCCGTCGGAGAAAGAGCCAGATTCTTTCGATTTACCTTCGCCTTGACCACCGTCATGAATATCAAAGCATAAGAAAGAAAAAGAACAAAGGAGGTCATGTCCACGATACCGGCAAAGAGCCGGACGGCAAAGAGGACCTCTGATCTAAAGGTGAGAGACGAAAGCTTTTGCTATTTCTAGAGAGAAAAGATCGTCGATCTAGATGCTTTTAGCCAATTTCTGATTTTTTTTTTTTTTGATAGAGAGGAAGCTGGAGAAGGGGTACAAGGTTAGCGTAGGGTTAAAGAGATTAGTTTGGTTTGATGAGAACTGAGATATATTGTGATTTGGTAAAATTTACAGATGGCAAATGATATGAAAATTTTTTATATTTTTATTGGTCTGGATTTTTTTTATTAAGTTGAGGTGTCAGTTTCTCCTTCAATATAAATGTTGAGGTGTCAACATTAGAAGAGACACTTCAACTATTATAGTATTGATTTGTTATGAAATAGCTACAAAGACCCGTTTTCCCTTTTCTCTCCCTTTGAAAGAAAACTATTCTAAAATATAATATTATATATATATATATATGTATCACACAAAATGTTTTGCTAATCAATTTATATATTCGTAAAAAACTGATAAATTTAATAAGCGTAAAAGATTAAAAAAATATGAGTTTAGAAAAAAATTTAAGCCCTATAAATTTATATGAATTAGAAAACAACTGTATTTTGTACTCTACCGAATATTTAAGATTAATTTAGCTTAAGATTTTTCAATAAATATTTTTATTGACTATGTTAACAATGGATAGATTAGGACAAAAAGGATAGATTTTATTGATTTATAATATTGAAATGATTACAAAGGTATAAAATTGCTAATCATAGACCTTACGTGGAAAAAACAAATCTTGTCACATTGAGTGAAGCTCAAAAACAATTCTCACAAAAAAAAAGGGATCTACAGTGAAATTCAGTTTAACCAAAAGAATTTTTTTTTTTTTTTTAAAGTAAGGGGGCAAAAAAATAACTAAATGGGACAATAAATTTAGTCTTAAATTCACATTAGCTGAAATTTATGTACTAGGTGAGCACTAATTGGTGACAACATACATTGCCCCTACTGTTTGTATCTACAAATCATCTTCAATTAAGTAGGTATATATCCAATTTCCAATATAACTTCTTTTACTAGAGAGGTTGAAAATAAATAAATAAACAATCGGAAATAAATATTGCTATATAAAATGTGGTAAAGTGGAGATGAGCCAGATATGAAAATAGTATTGTGTCATGTATTGTTCTAAACCAATTAAAGTTTCTAAAAATATTTGCTTCAATTTCCACATCTTTGAAACATGATTTTTTTTTTTTTTTTGCATCAATTCCTTTACTTAGCTTATTTGATTTATATTTCTCAAAGAGTGACAACCATATGCAATTCTTCAAGGTCTTTTTGGATATGATGATCCCTTTAATTTTGTTTTAAGATCCGCAATTTTTCATAGCTCTTCTTGAATTTTATTATTTTTTCATAGAACTAAGAGGTAGGCCATGATCTAAAATACGACTTAATTATCCTTTTTCATAGATCTAGAACATGCGGATTTTTAATTTTTGTTTTTTAGATATGATATCTATGATCTTTGATCCACTATTTTGTAGTTTTTCCTTCTTACCTAAAAGTATTTTATGTTCTAATGGTTGATTTCAAATTTTTTCATTAGTATTTTTGGGTCGGGTTTTCAGGTAAGTTTTTATTTATTCATAACTTTCCACTTTCTTGTTGGATTTTCTTTTATAATTTTAAAAAGTTCAAGCCTATGACTAAAACTCTTATTTCACGTACACCATAATTTCTGGTGAAAGCACTAAAGCTGCAATCATCTGCCTACTGCAATTCTCTGCCTCCTGAAAGATCCAAAGATGGACGAAGCAAAATCTTTGTTATCGCAAATCCGAGAGACTTATCTAAAAGACTAAAACTATACAATTGTTTATATTAGACTTCAAAAATCATTTGAAATTGAGTAAATTTCGAAAAACAAATTGGGATTATGAGTGAATTTCAGTTTAACCAAAAGAATTAAAATGTAATGGGCAAGAAAAATAACTAAATGGGACAAGAAGTTTAGTATTCTTAAATTCACATTAGCTGAAATTTTTGTATTTAGTGTGCACTAATTGATGACAACATACATTTGCCCCTTTTGGTATCTACAAAATCATCTTCAATTAAGTCGGTATATCCTGCACACTTGTGATTTTTTTTTTTTACTACTGAAAATGAAATTCCTATCCAATATAACTTCTTTTTACTATTGAGGTTGAAAATAAAGAAACAATTGGAAATAAATGTTGCAATATAAAATGTGATAAAATGGATATGAGATAGATATGAAAATAGTATTGTGTCATGAATTGTTCTAACCAATTAGAGTTTCTAAAAAAATATTTTTGAGAAACATACTGTTTTACGCTAATTAAAATTTTAAAAACCCTGTATTTTCAAATTACACAACTATGTGCATTGAAGTTCATAATAACAAATATATTGGTGTTTAATGATATATGTTCATAGCTATGAAATTTTAGAAAATAATATATGGTTAGATTTATCCATAATAACCTAGAGTCAACCCTACAAATTATGCAAATGTGAAGAAACTCATGTAAATGGTTCAGAGAAAATAAGCAATAAAAAATGAAAAATTCATATTTAGAAAACAAACAACTTGTTTCAGAATCTCAAAATATACCGAGCATCACACACCTAATATATTTAACTAGGTGGTGGGCCTGCACGGCATGTGCAAGCTGGAAAAAACAATTTAGATATATAAACCATCTATGAAGAATTTTGGATGTATATATTGTAAGTGAGATAAAACGAAAACATGAATGTAAAGTAATGACAAATAGAAATAAAGATCAAAATATTGAAACTGGGCATGGGACTTCGGTTCTTCGGTTCGGTTACTCGATTTTTCGATTTTTTTTGTTTTTAAAAATTTGCCGATCGATTTTATTTTTCGGTTCGGTTCGGTTCATTAAAAATTCGGTTTGGTTCGGTTCGATTTTATATACCAAGACTATAAATATATATATATATATATACCAAACACACAAACAAAAACTGACAAAAATATATATATATATATTGAAAGATTGAAACTTTTATGAAAATCAAAATTGATCGACAACTACAAATCTACAATAATGAATATTAGGCCAGGGACTTCGGTTCTTCGGTTGAGTTATTCGGTTCAGTTATTCGGTTTTTCCGTTTTTTTGTTTTAAAAAAACTGCCAATCGATTTTTTTCTTTGGTTCGGTTCGGTTCATTAAAACTTCAATTTGGTTCGATTCGATAATTTCGGTTCGGTTTTATATCCCAAGGCTAATTGAAACCATTAACATAAGTCTGATAATTTAAGTTAAAGTACAACTCACATCCACTTAAAAATAAAATCCTCACACAATTTGTCGAAAAACTTCATTTAAAACTGGTGTAAAAACTTCTATATAAATCACATTTGGGGAATTCATATGTGTATATTGTAAGTGATATAAAACGAAGGTACAAATGTAAAGAATTGACAAAATAAATAAAGATCAAAATATTGAAACTATTAACACAAGACTGATAATTTAAGTTAAAGTACAACTCGCATCCACTTAGAAGTAAAATCCCCACACAACTTGTCGAAGAACTTCATTTAAAACTGGTGTAAATTTTTTTATATAAATCACCTTTCGAGAATTTGAGATGTGTATATTATAAATGAGATATAATGGAGGTACGATTGTTTTTTTTTTTTTTTGTCATGCAAAATGGAGGTACGATTGTAAAAATAGAAATAAAGCATAAAATATAGAAACCTTTTTTTTTGAACTGGAGATAACTTGCATTAGAAACTTAGTGAGTTACAAGAACAGAAGAACCTATGGTCCTAGACCTTGCGGCTTTTTTTCCTAATGAATCCGCTATCCCGTTTAAATTTCTCGAGATAGGGATGAACAATACTTTCTGAAACAAATTTGCACTGGACAGTATATCCTCACACACCATCTTTGATTCAATTGGTGGTCTTCTCTTGTTCAGGCCATTGATTATGCTTCGTGAATCTGATGCTACTCGAACCTGTTCAAAGCCGAGTTCCTTTGCTTCTAATAGTGCTTCCTTGATAGCCATAGCTTCCACCATTAATGGTGATATGATGAAGCTCACTGGTTTCGATCCTCTAGAGAGTGTGGTGCCGTTTATGTCCTCCATATGCCATCCCAGTCCAGTTGTTCTCTCCTGTCCAATCCATGATGCATCTGTGAAACAGAGCACCTCTCGGGAATTTAATGGTTCCAAGTGTTTCTTCATTTCTTGTGGTTGTTGATAACCGATCTTGCTATCTAGTGATTGTTGAGCTTGTTTCCATTCCTTTGCATTGTCCATGGCCGAGGCTAAGGTTTCCTCCGTCGTAGATGTTCGATTGTCGAAAATTTTCCGGTTGCGTGCTGTCCATAGGGCTGAGAAGATCCATGGGAAGATAGGGTCTACCTCTACACCTGCCTGTGATTGCATCTTGAGGGCCTTACCTCTCATGATCCCTTCTCTGATGTTTATGATATCGTCCACCTGAAAAGGCTGTTGAAGCGCCGCTTTTTCCCATACCATCTTTGCGAAATTACAGTGGAAGAATAAATGGACCTCTGTTTCCTCTTCTCCGTAACGTGGACAGTTGGCCGAAGGTGTGACTTTCCTTCTCAGCAAATTCTTTCCCACTGCTAAAGTCTCTCTTGCTGCTCTCCACATGAGCATATTGTTCTTTGGAAATTGAAATTATCAAACCTCTCTGTTTGTTCCGAGTAAGATTTACTCTCAATCCCAACATAATAGCCTGAACGAGTTGTGTACTCACCGTCTTTTGTATGGACCCAAGAGTAATGGTCCGGATGTCCCATTTGACTCGGCTGCAAGCACACGATCTCTTGCCATAGCTCAGGGAAGAGCTCATGTACTCTCGGCATGTCCCACCTTTTCTCTCCCGGAATGAATAGGTCAGCCACTTTCCAATTCACTGCTGAGCAAGGAGCCGGTCCTGTTGTAATGTCTGGCTTTATAAGGGCTGTCCAGGGGTCACTCCAGATGTTTGTCGTTGTTCCGTCTCCTATAGCAATACCCAAACTGCTTTAGGAGGTCGCGGCCCACAGGGATACTTCTCCAGCCATGAGAAGATGAGCTTCGTGGTTTTATGTCCAAGAAACCTCTATTCCGACAGTATTTTGCTAAGAGCATTCTCGCCAAGAGGCTTGTTGGCCTTGTAAGGATTCTCCAGCTTTGTTTCGCAAGGAGCGCTTCGTTGAAACATTGGATGTCACGTAAACCCAAACCTCCCTTGTCTTTAGAATGAGTCAAAGTAGACCAGGCAATCCATGCCATCCCTTTCCTCTCTGAATTGGAATCCCACCAGAATCTGGTTAACGCAGATTGGATACGTTTGTATAGGCTCTGCGACAGTTGGAAACAGGACATCGTATACGATGGAATTGCCGTTAGCACTGATTTTAACATAAACAGCTTACCGGCCGGCGATAGTCTTTTGGTGGTCCAGCTTGCGGCTTTCTTTCTGATCCGATCCACCAGAGAGTTGAAGAGGTCTCGTTTCTTTCGGGAAAAGAGCTCCGGGAGGCCCAAATATTTCTCGTTGCCTCGTTCCTTGCTGATGCCAAGCTGTGCCTTTACTCTATCTCTAATCTCTTGTCCTGATTTGGTAGAGAAGGTCACTGCCGACTTCTCTTTGCTAATAAGTTGGCCATATGCTGATTCATACTCACTAATAATCTCGGCTAAGACTCTGCAGCTCTTTGAGTCAGATTTTGTAAATAACATGGTATCGTCCGCGAACAGCAAGTGGTTAATTCTCGATCCCTATTTCGAGATTATGAGCCCTTGTAGTTTTCCTCCCCTCTGCGCTTTTGTGCATAAGCCCGAGAGCACCTCGCTACACAAGATAAACAGGAACGGGGGGAGTGGATCTCCCTGTCACAAACCTCTGCTCGGTTTCACCTCACCTCTCACACGCCCATTAATGAGAAAAGAATAGCTGACTGTCGTGACACTCTGGATCAGCCATTGGATCCATGTTGGATCGAAGCCGAACTGTTCCAGAACCGTTTTGATGAAGCTCCATTCTAAGCGATCGTAAGCCTTCGTCATATCGGTCTTAACAGCCATTGAGCATCCTTTGGTGGCCTTCGAGTTCTTGAGAGTATGTAGAATCTCATGAGTCAATAAAACATTGTCCGATATCGCACGTCCCGGGACGAAAGCTGTCTGGTTCTCCGAAACTAAATCGCTCAGAATCGGCTGCAACCTCTTTGTAAGAATCTTCGAATAGATTTTGTAATATACATTACACAAAGCTATTGGCCTGTAGTCCTTGACTCTTTGTGGATTCTTTATCTTTGGGATGAGTCTTATGTGAGTTTTATTGGTTCCTGGTGGTAGCTGTCCAGATTTACAGAATTGTTGAATCTCTGCCACTGTTTCCTGTTCCACTGTTTTCCAGTGAGTTTGAAAGAAACAAGCCGTGAAGCCGTATGGACCCGGGGCTTTGTCTCCATTAATGTCGAAACAAGCTTGTCGAATTTCCTCTGTCTCTGGGATTTTTGTTAGCTGGAGGTTCATATCATCCGTTACCAGTTTTTTGATTGCTTTTTGAACTGTTGTCATTGCATCCTGCGGTTCCGAGGTGTATATCTTCTCAAAGTATTCTTCTATGACAGATATTATGTGGTCTTCTTCGAAGAAAACATTGCCCTCGTTGTCCTCCATAACCGTCAAACGGTTCAGTGCTCTTCTTCCTCTAGTAGTTGAGTGAAAGTAGCTTGAGTTTTTATCGACTAAGGCTAGCCAACTCTGCCTGCTTCATTGCCTCCAATAGGCCTCTTCTGCTTCATACGAGGCTCTAAGTGAATCCGTGATTATTTTGATTCTGGCTTCATCCGGTGAGAGATCAGATAGGGCTGAGTCGAGTTCCTTTTTCCTCTCTTCTATTTGTTTTTGATTGTTCCGGTGGTTTTCCTTATACCACTTTTGTAGTACTGTCCTGCAGTTAGCGATCCTTTGTGCCACTGATCTTTTGGTCCCCTGACTCCAGGCTTCTTTGATCAGATTGAAAATCTCTGGGTTCTTTCTCAGGTTTCTATCGTACCTGAAGAGTTTCTTCTCCTTTTCTTTCCTCATTGCACAAAAGGTAATGATAGGTCGATGATCCGACCCCTCAAATCGTAAATACTCCGATCTACTTGCTGGAAAAATATCTGTCCATGCTCCATTTGCCATAGATCTATCGAGTCTGCAGAAGACCATATGATCTCCTCTTTTCCCTCTCCATGAGAAGCAATTGCCTGAATGCTTGAGGTCAAAGATATCATTAGCTGCTACAAAGTTACGGAAATTCGCGAAAGAACCTTCTGTTCTGGTTATCCCACCTTTCTTTTCTTCGTTGTATAACATTTCGTTGAAGTCTCCAGTCAATAGCCACGGGACATCACTTTGATCTCTCAGACTTGTGATCGATTCCCAGACTTGAAGCCGCTTATCCTTGTTAGGTTCACCGTAAACGAAAGTAATATGGACTCTTTTGTTTCTGTAACAGGCTTTAACATCAATGTAATTGTTACAGGAATCCTACATTTCAATATCAACTTCATCGTTCCACAGTAACGCTAGTCCACCTCCTCCTGGTGAGTGTGGAGCCACCAGTTTGACGTTCTCATAGTGGAGACATTCAAGTTCTTTTAGCATAGTTTCTTCTGGATTCTTAGTCTCACTCAGGAAGAAAATGTCAGGCTTCGATTTTTTCTTAATTTCCTTTAAGCGCTGGATTGTCGTAGAGCTCCCAATTCCACAACAATTCCAGCTGCCTATGACTAAGGAACCGAATCTTTGGGAAGGTGAAAATCCAACTGCTGCCTTCTACTTGGTTCCTCTTGATTTGGTGTGTTACTTCCTCTCCTTGAACCATTGACTTGGTGATGGTTAAGCTGTTGGTGTTGAACGTTAGAAGGGCCCGCTTCTCCTCTTGTAGCAGTATCCTGAGACTGTGACAGTAAGCTTTGTTGCTGTGTTCCCCTCTTGGTTAAGCTCTTTGGAGTTTTCCTCCTTGGTGAATTCTGGTGAGCCATTAGGTTTCTCATCTTTGAGCTAGCTCCAACTCGAATGTTGGGATTAACTGGTGTGGGCTTCTGAGGCAAACGAGGCTTCTGAGTCTTTGTTTTTTTCCTTAACGGCCCTTGAGGTTGGCCCAATAGCAGAGTTCTGGATTCCAGAGAAACATCCTGTTGCTGGTTATCTTCGCTTTCCAGGTGGAACCTGGAATCGATATTCCTCTGTGGTAGACCGATTGCCTCCCTTTCCGAGTTCTGGATTATGGATATTTTCTCCTCAACTAAGCCATTGATCTCACTTTCCCGCACTCTTCCGTATCTCGCTTCTCTTTCGATTGGGTCTGCACAGCTTAGGTATTGAGCTGTGCTTTCTTCGATCTCAGCTAAGATTGATTCCTTTGATTTCCCTTGCTCATCCTGAGATTCATTATTGAGGCTTCTCTTCCCTGAGAGTTGGAGATGGTGCTATCTGGTGTCCTCTTGGATAATTCGCAGTCTCCTAGTTGTACTCTCTTGCGGATCCGGGTGACTGAGGTACAAATGTGTTGCCCTTAAACTCTCTTCCATCTCTTGAGTTGTCATGGGTAGATGATGTTGTGGATAGTCTGTGATTGCTAGGTTTCTTTCAATCGGCCTTTGTCTTACTTCTTTACTAGACACTTCTGTTGGGTCTTCCTCCTCTCTTATCGCTCTCCTTGTTTCAATTGGGGTTCTAAAGAAGCTATCCATGGTGTTGTTGTGACCCTCTGGGATGTTTCCTGATACCTTAACAACCCCTTGATTTCTTCCCAGGTAAATGTCTTCCTGCCGTTTGAAACTTCTTTCCTCCAAGTTTTGTGAGGTGGATAGCGGTATTTCGTTCCCTTTTCTTACTGGTCTATAGACCGCAGAAGTTCGAGTTGTGTTTCCTTGGTTGCTCATGTAAGATGCTCTGTCTCCGAAACTTCTCACATATCTGTCTTTCCTTTGGTGGAAAGATCTTTCTTCGTGGTGGTTCTCAGTTCTTCGTGGCTTCGGAGGTAGATGCCTATCCTTGTCATCTCTGTTCCTGGGAGGGGTGCGGTCTCTTTGCTGTTGCTTTTCTGATGATAGCTGATCCAGACAGTCTCTGGCTTCATGATTTAGTTTGTTGCATCGGTTGCAATGTTTCTCGAGCCTCTCATATTTGAACTTTAAGTGGATTTCCTGTCCATTCAGGAAGTCTAGGACAGTCTCCTTGACAATAGGGTTGAGACCATTGACAAAGACTCGAGCCTTGACTGAGGTTTTTGTGATCTCGCATTTCTCCACAGTTCCTAGAGCACCTCCAATGTCCATAACCACTTTTTCCTGCCAGTAGTGGAATGGTAATCCATGGATCTGGATCCAAAAAGGGATTTGTGAAGGAAAGGAGCTCGATATGACTGGTTCCCACCTCTAGAGAATGACCATCCAGAATGCATATTGGTATGGTCTGTTGTCTAGGACCTTTAGAAGATCATTTTCATCTTGGAAGCGGACTTGGAAGCACGCATTGCCTAAGTCTGAGCCTATCGCTCTTCCATGAACATTCCACCTGTGTATTAGAGTGTTGATGAAGTCTCCCAGTCTTTGGGCTCGTGGATTTGTCAGCCTTCCCACTAGTGTAAGTCTGTTGTCTTTGACTAGTTCAGATGTGTCTATGTCTGGAGTAGATATTCGGATTCTGTTCTCACTTCCTTGCGATGAAGCCAAGGCTTTCCCTTTCTCTGCATACGTCAGGCGTCTCTCAATTGAAGAGTTTATGGAAGCAGAAAAACTTAATTTCTGGTGAGCAGTTGTTTGAGCTGATATGGGTACTTCGGTCTTGAGGTAAGGCGAGGGTGAAACTCTAGATGTTGTGTTGTTGTCTTTTGCTAGATGAAGTACCTGAAATCTGTTTGCAGTTGTTCCTTTCTGTTCAGCTTCTCCTTATCGTCTTTTTCTTGCCGTAGTAGTGTTGCTTCAAGTTTGGAGATGGATGTTGATGTTGATGGCATCGTTCGCCGGGAAGGAGGGATGGGTGGTCATTTTGGAGACTCCTTTGCCTCGTTAAGGAGCTCCGGCGACCAGGAAGCAACCGGAGGACCGGCGGTCACTAGTTGTTTCTTTTTTTGGTTTGTTTTGGTTGGTGAAAAGTGGACTGGACAGTGGGTAAAAAGAAGTTTGTTTCTGCTTTGGTTTGAAAAATTGTGTAAAGACCTTTTCTCGAAACTAGTGCCCCAAAGAGAAAGTCAGCTTGAGAAAGTATTTGCCGAAAGGTTTTAAAAAATATAGAAACCACTAACACATGTTTCGAAACATTATTGGATCATTGACTGATAACTTAATGTGAAGTACAACTCTCATCGAGTTAAAGTAGAATACTCAGTCAGTTTGTCAAAAAACTTCTTTTAAAGTCCATCAAAGAAAGCCTCTGAAATAGTATTGCATCAAAAGTTTGTGTTAAATAAATAATAATCAAAGAAACATAAATACATATGTAGCAATTTGTTTCGCACGGCATGTGCAGGCTACAAAAAAAATCGATATAAATCACCTTTGGTGAATTTCAAATGTGTAGATATAATGTAGGTACAATTATCTATACTATCTATCTATACTATTAAAACAGAAGTACGTTTTAGAAACTACCCATTTTATTCATTTTATTTACAGGGAATGCCATTAGTTTCTTTTGTTTTTTTTTTTCATTAAGGGTATCTATGTCTTGCCATATTTAACCAAACGTTCGTAAATTGAAAGCTTTTGAACCGAATTATACAGACAAATTGATAACCTAAAAACCGGTAGATTAATCGTTGGAAAAGCGGACCAGACCTGACCCTTAAATCGATTTATTGAATTTGATTCTATTTGGTTTTCTTGCACCAAACATGTTTATATATCAATCAATTTCGGTACTGAAACGAATTAACCTTGAAAATAAACAAAGTAAGCTAAATACTCATTTGGTTTTGCTACTCAATTGATCTTTGAGCTTGGTTTCCATTTGGTTTTCTTGCACCAAACCTGTAAAAATGTATCAAACCCGAAAATTAATCATATTAAAAACTGAACCAGCCCGGACCCTAAATTTATTTATTGAAATTGATCATAATTGCTTTTCTTGCACCAACCTATTAAAATTTAACTGTCATTCGGTTTTGCTACTACAAGTTTTGTGGATATCATTGCTCTAACCTCTAAACCGGATTCTTAAGCTTGATTCCATGTGGTTTATTGCACCAAACCTGTCAAATATGCATCAATTCATCTAACAATTAATATCGGTTAACTAATCCGTTATCTACTAAATTGAATCAATCAATTAAATGAAGCCATTATGGTCCGCTAATAGGAACTATAAATTCGGGTTACCTAAACTAAACCAACAATTCCTTTTCCAAACAAAATTAACTAATTTCCTATAAACAAGTCAAGCGATACTTCTTCATAAAAATCTCAACATACCTTTAACAGAATTGTAAAACTTTTAATGTACCTAGACATAATTGTGTTATAAATGTCGTAAGTTTGGAAGTCTTCTTGATACCCTAAATCTCGGGTATCTTTGCTGATCTAAATTATTCCCAAAAGCGATATTAGCAAAAATATTCAAACTACATTGGATATGTTAAACTAAATATCTTAAGTATAATATTATGTATTCATCATAACGACTGTTACCTTAAATCTCGCCAAGCGTACTTCACTAATATTTTAAATGAAAACTAGATTTTGACCCGTGCTAAGGAAGCGCGGGTTTATATATTTTTTTTAATATTTTTATTTTATTTTTAATTTATATTTTTATAAAATAAGGTTAACAACTATTTAATTTAATATATATTAAGTGCAAATATGATGATATGGTATTAAATGTGAGATTGTTTTGCTTGATATTGTTTTATTATATTTTTAGTATTAGTGACTCATTATTATTTTTAATAGATGATTAGCTAACCTTATTGCTGTAAAAATGTTTGTGTATTTTATTTGATAATTTTTTATTTAAGCTAATTTTAACTTAGTTCAACGCATTAATTCATTGCTAAAAACTTAAAAATTGCTAAAATCAATTGAAATTAGTTAATATATATTTTAACATGTTTTCTAATAGTCAAAATTTATTTTTAATAGTGTGGATAATTGAAATCAGTTAAGTTTTTAACCCGTCTTAAGTTATATCTTATTTGATAATTTTTATTTAAGTTAATTTCAACTTATTTCAACCCATTATTTCATTGCTAAAAATTTGCTAAAATCAATAATCTTTGCTTATATGTAACTGTTTGTTTTAAATAATATAGTTTTGACACATGAATATGAATTTATTTTAATCCGTCTTTTAGTAGTCAAAAATTATTTTAATAATATAGAAAATTGAATTCAGTTATTTTTATTTAAAATAATTTTAACTTAGTTCAACCCGTTATTTCATTACTAATATAAATTATTTAATATATTTTTAACCCGTCTTCTAGTAGTCAAAATTTATTTCTAATAGTATAGATAATTGAAATCGTTTCTATTTTCAATTTGTTTTATGTGTTGTAATGGTGTAAATATAAAGATTTTATGTTAATTTAATAGATAAAAATGTAATTAATTATTTTAAATTAATTTTAATAATAAGTATAATTCAGTAATTATTTTTTAGAAACAGAAGTACGTTTTAGAAACTACCCATTTTATTCATTTTATTTACAGGGAATGCCATTAGTTTCTTTTGTTTTATTTTTTTTTCATTAAGGTATCTATGTCTTGCCATATTAAACCAAACGTTCGTAAATTGAAAGCTTTTGAACCGAATTATACAGACAAATTGATAACCTAAAAACCGGTAGATTAATCGTTGGAAAAGCGGACCAGACCTGACCCTTAAATCGATTTATTGAATTTGATTCTATTTGGTTTTCTTGCACCAAACATGTTTATATATCAATCAATTTCGGTACTGAAACGAATTAACCTTGAAAATAAACAAAGTAAGCTAAATACTCATTTGGTTTTGCTACTCAATTGATCTTTGAGCTTGGTTTCCATTTGGTTTTCTTGCACCAAACCTGTAAAAATGTATCAAACCCGAAATTAATCATATTAAAAACTGAACCAGCCCGGACCCTAAATTTATTTATTGAAATTGATTATAATTGCTTTTCTTGCACCAATCTAGTAAAATTTAACTGTCATTCGGTTTTGCTACTACAAGTTTTGTGGATATCATTGCTCTAACCTCTAAACCGGATTCTTAAGCTTGATTCCATGTGGTTTATTGCACCAAACCTGTCAAATATGCATCAATTCATCTAACAATTAATATCGGTTAACTAATCCGTTATCTACTAAATTGAATCAATCAATTAAATAAAGCCATTATGGTCCGCTAATAGGAACTATAAATTCGGGTTACCTAAACTAAACCAACAATTCCTTTTCCAAACAAAATTAACTAATTTCCTATAAACAAGTCAAGCGATACTTCTTCATAAAAATCTCAACATACCTTTAACAGAATTGTTAAACTTTTAATGTACCTAGACATAATTGTGTTATAAATGTCGTAAGTTTGGAAGTCTTCTTGATACCCTAAATCTCGGGTATCTTTGCTGATCTAAATTATTCCCAAAACCGATATTAGCAAAAATATTCAAACTACATTGGATATGTTAAACTAAATATCTTAAGTATAATATTATGTATTCATCATAACGACTGTTACCTTAAATCTCGCCAAGCGTACTTCACTAATATTTTAAATGAAAACTAGATTTTGACCAGCGCTAAGGAAGCGCGGGTTTATATTTTTTTTAATATTTTTATTTTATTTTAAATTTATATTTTTATAAAATAAGGTTAACAACTATTTAATTTAATATATATTAAGTGCAAATATGATGATATGGTATTAAATGTGAGATT
This sequence comes from Orychophragmus violaceus, assembly GCA_030180135.1. Lineage (NCBI taxonomy): Eukaryota > Viridiplantae > Streptophyta > Magnoliopsida > Brassicales > Brassicaceae > Orychophragmus > Orychophragmus violaceus. Next base: position 84,022,987 of record CM058230.1, on the reverse strand, counting down.
GTTTTGCTTGATATTGTTTTATTATATTTTTAGAATTAGTGACTCATTATTATTTTTAATAGAAGATTAGCTAACCTTATTGCTGTAAAAATGTTTGTGTATTTTATTTGATAATTTTTTATTTAAGCTAATTTTAACTTAGTTCAACGCATTAATTCATTGCTAAAAACCTTAAAAATTGCTAAAATCAATTGAAATTAGTTAATATATATTTTAACATGTTTTCTAATAGTCAAAATTTATTTTTAATAGTGTGGATAATTGAAATAAGTTAAGTTTTTAACCCGTCTTAAGTTATATCTTATTTGATAATTTTTATTTAAGTTAATTTTAACTTATTTCAACCCATTATTTCATTGCTAAAAATTTGCTAAAATCAATAATATTTGCTTATATGTAACTGTTTGTTTCAAATAATATAGTTTTGACACATGAATATGAATTTATTTTAATCCGTCTTCTAGTAGTCAAAAATTATTTTAATGGTATAGAAAATTGAATTCAGTTATTTTTATTTAAAATAATTTTAACTTAGTTCAACCCGTTATTTCATTACTAATATAAATTATTTAATATATTTTTAATCCGTCTTCTAGTAGTCAAAATTTATTTCTAATAGTATAGATAATTGAAATCGTTTCTATTTTCAATTTGTTTTATGTGTTGTAATGGTGTAAATATAAAGATTTTATGATAATTTAATAGATAAAAATGTAATTAATTATTTTAAATTAATTTTAATAATAATTATAATTCAGTAATTATTTTTCTTAAATTAAGAAGTTTAAAATATTATTAGAAATTTTTGCTAGATGTATATATATTAATTAAAAATAAGAAAGCAAAAGATATTGTGCAAATTGTGAAAATATATTTTGAATAAAATCATAAATACAGAATATTTATATTAAAATATAATTAAAATTATTTTGTACTAATTTTAATAATAAATTCGAAATTAATACTTATTTTTAGTAAATTTAAAATAAAAGAGTCACTTGTTATATATATAATATTCTATAATTTCGAAATATAAATATATTTTCTAATCTTAAAATATAAATATATTTTTTACCATAAATATAATCTAATTTCGAAATATTATTAATTTTTGAATTTATATTTAAAATAAAAAGATATTAAAAGATATTATAATTATATATTTTGAGCAAAATCATTAATTATAAAATATTTAGTGTGGTCCACATATATCCAAAATCTAATAATTTCAAAATGTCCTTAATGAAATCCAAAAATCTTTATTAAATGCAGTGGCACAAAAAGTAATATTTCACGTAAACTCAAGGGTAATTTCAAAAGTAGTCACCTGTTTTAATAGTATAGATGTAAAAAGCCACAATATGAATAACAATACATTAATACAAGGATATGCATTCAAAACCGATTTCTTCAGCAAAATCTCAACTAATATTTTACTCTCGACATATTTTGCTTTTAATTTAACTTGGCTAACAAGCCTTTCTAGCCGATTTTGAGAAACAAATATACCAAGCATATTCGAAAAATATTCTTACCCTAAAGCGGAACTGCCTTATAAATAGAGCGGTTGAGGTAGTCCAAGTGGTAGAAGGGTCCGAGGTGGCAAACACCATCCGGGTTCGACTACAGGCGGAAACAAAAATGCCTCCTCTGCTCACAACGCGGGCACTGGGCCTAAGACCCAGGGAAAACCCTCCCAGGTAAAGCTGGCCTGCGGCCTGACTGGGCTTAGGGAGATTAGTCTGGACCTCGGTCTGGGATCCTCCCTGGATTATCAAAAAAAAAAAAAAAACTGCCTTATAAATAAACTTACACAGCAGACATTTTTTATTCATTCATCCCATTCAAACTTTTCGAATTTACTCATATTTCTCTCTTTACTATAAAAAGTCGATTGTGAGTAAAAATACATTTGGTTTTACTAACCTTGCAAGTGTTAAGCCTTTCAAAGTTGGCTAACGAATCTGTGTCAAGGTTCATCACTCTTGGAAACAATACACCGGCACACTGCCCAGTCTAGAGAGAACTTGGAAATCATTTTAATATCATACTGTAAGTTAACCGCTTAAAAACAAAATCATATGGATTCGGTGTTATTTATATTTATGCTAATAAAACTTTACTTTTCACAGGCTAAGATTCATGGAAATTGCAAGAAAACATATGCGTGATGACAAGTATGGCTTCACTGCAAGGAAATAGACAAGTGTAATGGAAGAGAGACACTAACACCAAAACTTACCAAAGTGGTTAACCAAAAAATAGGTAGATTTATGTGGTTCACCGAGATCTGTATTGATGATTATTTATAGTGATGGCCATGTTTGAAGTGTCCAGATTCTATAAACTGTTAAAAGCGAGCTCAAAAGGTATGAGCAGATTTGATCTTACCATTGGCATCATGGATCCCTGTGCAGCTACAGTTTGATGAATACCTAAAACACAAATTATAAATGATGAGTCAGAAACATGTATTTAGAGCAGTCTAAAGAAGATGAACAAAAGGGAAGTAACTGAACATAACTATATAATAATTATATTAAACTCATTATATATATATATATATAATATAATATAACATCAATTTTTTAATTGAATAATATATAAGCTTAACACAATTAAATTATATATATACTATACTCAAAATTTATAAATAGTATTATATAGTATTTTGAACTATATAATATACAAAGTAAAAAATGACAAATACTCTAATGATCTAAAAATTATATATTCAGAAAATGTATATATTAAACAAAAAATTAATATAAATTTGGAAAATAATATCGGTTTTGTAAAAAAAACCATAAAACAAGGGGTAAACAAAAAAAAATCAAAAAATATATAATAGAATATAACATCAATTTTTAAAAAACATTAACGAAAACATATATTAGAAAAACATATTAACTTAAAATCTATTATACAAATTAAATTGATATTATCTAAATTAAATGGCTAACGATAAAAACCGAAATACTAACGATTCTATATAATCCAAAAATATAATTTTTAAATAAACAGAAAAATCCCTAACTTGATATTCATAAAACATAAATAATTAAATTAAATAGTACAATAAAATGATAAAACAATCTCAATTAAAAAAAAACAATAATCAAAATAATATCCCGCGTTCAGCGCGGATCAAAAATTCATTTTTACAATAAAGTATAAAAATAATAAAGATAAATTTTATAAGTTTTTAAACAAAAAATTGCAAGTCGAAAAAATATTCCAAACATAAAATAAAAATATACATAACAAATTACTTATATTTGAATTAATAATATACATTCACCACCATATTACACATACGCTTTATATATTATACTAACTACTGCATAAAAATAAAAATGCTCAAATCTTTAACAAACAACAATAGAATATGTTTTTTTCAAAATAAGATAAATTACTTTTACAAATATAAATCTACATGTTATAAAAAATAATTGTCCGTCTTTAGCATATATCATTATCAATTACAAAAATAAATAAAAAATAAATTATATAAAACCTATATATATGTTCAATATATCTCAAACATCTATATTTAATATTAATAATATGTTATAAAAACAGATTATCATTTAGAAATATATTATTTATACACAAAATATCAATAAACATCAAAACAAATTTATATCCGTCGATCGGCGGGTCAAAATCTAGTTAAAGTATTAAAGGAGAAGTACAAAATAGAAACTCCTCATTCTTTTTGATTTATTTATAATATGTGCCATTAGTTTTTTTTAAAACTTTAATGCTAAATAATTTTGAAAATGCTATTTAAAAGGAAAGTTGTTTATTACCATTTAATTTTGGTAAGAAAATCTTACAAATACATCTTTTTAAACTAAATGTCAAATTATTTCGAAAAATATTTATAGATAAGATACTTTGGTTAATCATAATATATTTATTTTATGAAATTAATTAATTCGAAATTAACTAAAAATATAAATAAATAAAAAATTTAAAAAATAATCTTGTAGAAATAAAATATTAACTAACATAACCGAAATCAAAAATTATTTAAGATATCAATTAATATTATTCAATTTCATAAAGTTTTAGTTAGTTAATATTTTTTAAAAAATTAATATCATAAATTAGATTTACATATTAAAAAATAGAAACTGCTCAGTCTTTTGATTTATTTACAATATGTGCCATTAGTTTTTTTCTTAAATTTAATGCTAAATAATTTTAAAAATGCTATTTAAAAGGAAAGTTGTTTATTGCTATTTAATTTTGGTAAGAAAATCTTACAAATACATCTTTTTAAACTAAATTTCAAATTATTTCCAAAAAATATCTATAGATAAGATATTTTGGCTAATCATATTATATTTATTTTAAGAAATTAATTAATTCGAAATTAACTAAAAATATAAATAAATAATATTTTAAAAAAATAATCTTGTAGAAATAAAATATTAACTAACATAACCGAAATCAAAAATTATTTAAGATATTAATTAATATTATTCAATTTCATAAAGTTTTAGTTAGTTAATATTTAAAAAAAATTAATATCATAAATTAGATTTACATATTAAAAAATATAAATATACTTTTACATACATATTTTATATTATTTAAATAAATAATTATATTATATTAGTTAATATTAAAAAATATTAATATCATAAATAGGATTTACATATTAATAAATCAAATTATATTTTTACATACATATTTTTGTCTTAATTAAATATATAATTATTATATTTCCAAAATAAAAGAAATTCCCACATTAAAGTAAACCAATTTTCTTATATATGGTTTTCTATATATCAATATAAATATTAAATAATGAAATATATTAATAAACATGTTTTATATATTTATTTATTTATTTAGTATTTAATTTATATTATTGAATAGTTAAAACATATATAAATTAGTTTTACGAGTGTTTAAACAATATTTGTGGATCTCGCGAATAACCTGCAAAATTAGGTGAGACTTGTGCGTATATAATGTATTTCTTTCACGGGTTATGCGAGACGGGATTTGTTAATCGAAAACATATCGTAGCAGGTGGGTCAAACGGGTGGGTTTGTTAACTATAGTAGATGGATTTATACGAGACGGGTTTTGTTAATCTTGATAACTATTAGTAATATCTGAACTTTTAATATATGATTCATATTTTCGATTTTTTGTCGTTAAGTATAACTAATATTATTATTTGATAGATTAAATAAATCAAACAATTGAAATTAAAAAGTTTAACTTAATATATTTATAATTTATAAGTTCTAGGTAAAATAATAGTTTACATTCACCAACGAGTGTATATCGGTTTTGGTTCCTACCGGAGACCAGTTCGGATATCCAAATGACCAAAAAATATTAAATATATTATTTATTTTTGAGTTTTACGGGTATAATTTTAGTATTTTGGATTTTTTTTAGTTTTTAAAAATTTAAATATATTTTAATTATATTATACTTTATAGATATTTTCACGGATTTTCAAGTATTTTTAGGCTTTTAAGTGTTTTTGGATTTTAGATATTTTTCAGGTGTTCATGTAATACTCGAACCCAAGCGAACTTGATTTTTTGAATATTTACATATTCTTAATATTAAGAGCGAAATAACATGAATCCAGATGGAATCAAACCGGAACTCTAGCGGTTTTTATACGAATCAAAACTTTTTATTTGAAAAACATACATTTCAATAGAACTAATATGAATCTAACACTAATACATAAATACATAGAAATACACTATATGAAAATGTGTACATACAAATATAAATTTTGAAAAGATAATCATAGAAAAAATGTTTTACTAACAATGTTTTTATTAGAAGAAAATTGTTCGGCGCTGATAGCGCGGATCAGAATCTAGTAGTATTGTAAAATAGAAATTAACATAGAAAAAATCTGTATGGTTTGGTCAATTCAGTACTAATTTTGTTAATAGAATCCAACTTTCCGTCTTTTTGTTAAAATAATAACCCCACCAGATTTTCCACTCATGCGTATTAGTAGGTCTGGGCAAAAAATTCGGAACCAAAATACCGAACCGAACCCAAACTGAAAAAGAGGAACCGAACCCGAACCGACAAAATACCGAATAGGTCTTAAACCTCTATACTAAAAGAACCGGAACCGAACCCGACCCGAAACGAAAACCGCGTGGATATCCAAAATATCCGAACTACAATTATATATCCAAAATATTAATTATATTTAGACTTAATATAAGATAATTATCTAAAATTATAATTATAAACCTAAATATATTAGTTAGTTTTAGACCAAAATAGTTAAAATACCTAAAATAAATGAAATATACAAAAAAATTTGCTATATTTCTCTAAATTTAACATTTTTTGTTTAGATTAACCAATTTTTGTTTTTGTTTTGTGATTTTCCGGGTACCCGGACCCGAACCGAACCTGAATGGAACCAAACCGAACCCAAACCGAAATTATAAAATATCCGAATGGGTCTTATATGCGTAGAACCGAAAACTCAAAGACCCGAACCAAACCCGAACGGATACCCAAACGTCCAGGCCTACGTATTAGAGTTGACCATCTAACATAATTCTTTCTTGTAAGTTCGTATGCCAACTTAAAATCCAAAAATTGAATTCTCGGAACCAAATCGAATAACCGAATATACTACTGTAACAACATAAAATATTTGTCAGTTAATTTTAATTGACAAACATTGAAATTAAGGGAAAAAAATCATCTGAAAAGTCACATACATATACGTGCAACATGAGTTTCTTATTAAGTTTCTTTTGAGAACCCATCTCATTTTCTGTCATCTGGTTAATATTAAAATAGAAAGGATTTGAGACTTTACACATACAATATTTGTTCCACATGGAACATTCACAATGAAACACACAAAAGGTATAGTCTATCATATACAACCTCAAAATACTAAAAACTAAAAGTAAAATATTGCAATTGGTGTAAGACCGAGAAGTTTGTTTACCACTATGGGTTATCAATCTAATCCGAGGCTCGAAGCTCAAAGAAGGCTATTGCACAGAGTGAACTTTTTCATCCCTTAGAGTGTTTTTTAACCATCCAGGTTCTCTTATAGTAATGTAAGATCGCATGAGACCTTATGTGACCACACCATTTGCAATACCAGAGGCAACTCTATTTGCCTTGTTATGCTGAAACTCAAAACACCATAATGGAATATCTCTGAGAACTCTTGAGACCTCTGAACTTTCTATCTTGAAATATGCCACACTTTGGCCTTGAAACATATCTTATTAAGACTTATTTCTGAGAGTGAAAATGCTTGTTATTTACCTTAGTAATGTGGCCAATGCGGCTTCAAGTAGACTTGGAATCTAGGTCTTTGCATTCCCGTGATGAGCCATCGAATACCCTTTAGAGCCCATAATGATCCACGCCTTACCATACACTTCTGATGCCTTATCGAACTGGAAAGAATATCACTTAACCCATAATTTTAGTGGCCTTTTCCATTTTATTACCCATGGCTCATCCAATTTACTATGAATCTGAGCAATTTCTGCATTCACCTCCCTAGAAAAAACAACTCCTTCGCGTTTTCCTTAATATTTCTTAAGACCAGCAGAGGATAAATGGTATCCGCTTCAAAAAGAAACTTGTTCCTCTTTTTCCATATCTGCCATAGCATTCATGGAATACTCCTCCTTGAGTGTCGATGCACTACTTCCCAAGCTGTCATATCTAATAGGTGCTAGAAGTTATAAAAGAGAGAGCTATTGTTGAAGTCTTCTATCAGAATGAGAATGTTTGAGAGGACCCGAATTTTTCTCGGAAATGCACATGTAAAAGAGCATGTTGGATGGAGTCCTCCTCTAAGCCAAAATATGCTATCTCTGATCCACTTTGAATTTTTCTTTTTTTTGAAAAAGTCTCAACCACATAGACAGATCCACTGAGTATTTTCCAGATAAACACTTGGATTTTTTATGTCCTATTAAGGTTCTATACTTGCACTTTAAATCATTCAATGATGGAAAAGTTATATCTTCATTTCCTCTCTGACAAGCTACCACGCTCTAGATTTGACCAAAAAATCTATATTCCTTGTATGCTTCCATAATCATCATTGTCCACTGCTGGTTTGAGCTTTCGAATTCTCTCCACTTCCGCTGGATAAAAAAAAACTCTTCTAGCTTATGCAGATTCCATTTTCTTGAGATGAAGTCAATGAGATCCCTTACCTTGAGGCATATGTTGATGATTGGATTTTGAATCAGCGGGACCCCATGACATCCGTCTCCTAGCCAAGGATCAGTCTAGACATGATGGAATATCTCTGAGAACTCTTGAGACCTCTGAACTTTCTACCTTGAAATACAGGGGCGGAGCCACGTTGAATGAGATGGGGTCACGTGCCCCCAGTTCCACCTTAAATATTTCGTGTTTCAGCTAATAAGTAACGAGTCATTTGGTTCAGTGGCAAAGAATGCCCCCGACAAAATTTCTGATCTCTGGTTCGATGCCCCCCTAACTCCTTTTTATTCCTTCCTCGTTCTTTTGTTTTCTTTCAATTGTGTGGGTCCCATGTTTTGTTGCATAAATCTACATAAACTAAATATTAATATGATCCCTATTTCTTCTTTAGTTTGCTCGTTCTCTTTTTTTCTTTTTTTTTTTTTTTCAATCGTGTGGTCCCATGTTTAAAAAAATATAATACAAAGAAAGACATCTTTTTCTGTATCAATTTATGTAGATTAAATGTTTTCCTTTTTTCAACTAATTCAAACAAAGAATGGCATTTTTTTCCTTTTTCGTTTTTAAATTTCTGTATCAATTTATTTAGGTTCATGCCACAAATACCTATATGTAATATTAATATTTAGTTTATTTAACTGGATAAAATTTAGTTTATATTTATTAGAATAAAATCTTTAATCATTAAAAATGGCTAAAATGATTTTATAAAGGAAATAAAATGTTAAAGTCAAAAAATTTAGTTGATAAATCTAAACATTTAAAATATTTTTTCACAATATGGTATATAATACTAAAACTTTTTTGGTCAACTGAACTAAAACTTTGATAATTTATTTTGTTATATATACTAATATTTTCAGAAAATTATTAAAATAAATAAATATGTGCCCCCGATCAAAAATATTTCTGGCTCCGCCACTGTTGAAATATATCCACAATTTTGGCCTTGAAAAATATCTTACTAAGACCTAATCTTGAAAACTAAACACTACCGGATTATATCTGAGAGTGAAAATGCTTGTTATTTACCATAGTAATGTGGCCAATGCGGCTTCAGGTAGACTTGGAATCTAGGTCTTTACATTCCTGTAATGAGCCATCAAGTACCCTTGAGAGTCCATAATGATCCACGCCTTACCACACACTTCTCAGGCCTTATCGAACTGGAAATAATATCACTTAACCCATAATTCTAGTGGCCCTTTCCATTTTTTTACCCATGACTCATCCAATTCACTATGAATCTGAGCAAGTTCTGCATTCACCTCCCTAGAAAAAAACAACTCCTTTGCGTTTTCCTTAATATTTCTTGAGACCAGCTGAGGATAAATGGTATCCGCTTCAAAAAGAATCTTGTTTCTCTTTTTCCATATCTGCCATAGCACCCATGGAATACTCCTCCTTGAGTATTGATGCACTCTTTACCAAGCTATCATATCTAATAAGCGCTAGAAGTTATAAAAGAGAGAGCCATTCTTAAAGTCTTCTATGAGAATGAGAATGTTTGAGAGGGCCCAAACTTGTCTCTGAAATGCACATGTAAAAGATCATGTTGGATGGAGTCCTCCTCTAAGCCAAAAATATGGTATCTCTAATCAACTTTGATTTTTTTTTTTAATTTGAAAACGACTCCGCCACAAAGACAGATCCACTGAGTATTTTCCAGATAAACGCTTGGATTTTTTATGTACTATTAAGGTTCCATACTTGCACTTTAGATCATTCAATGATGGAAAAGTTATATCTTCGTCTCATCTCTCAGAATTTCCTCTCTGACAAGCTACCACGCTCTAGATTTGACCAAAAAATCTATATTCCTTGTATGCTTCCATAATCATCATTGTCCACTGCTGGTTTGAGCTTTAGAATTCTCTCCACTTCGCTGGATAAAAAAACTCTTCTAGCTTATGCAGATTCCATTTTCTTGAGATGAAGTCAATGAGATCCCTTACCTTGAGGCATATGTTGATGATTGGATTTTGAATCAGCGGGACCCCATGACATCTCTCTCCTAGCCAAGGATCAGTCTAGACATGAATGGTGTCCCCATTCCCAACCATCTGCATAAGACCATATGTAAGGAGCTCTCTTCCATGAAGAATACTCCTCCACCCATAGGAAGGCCTTCTGGTTAGAGAAGCTCAGAAGAATTTTTTTTGAGAAAGAATCTACTTTGACGAGCTGAGCGAACATATTGTTTTTTAGTGGGAAAGAATCTACTATTCCATCTTGAACCATGAAGTTACATTTCTCCCAGTTAAGCACCAGGTGCCCTTCGCTTAACGTCTTGCTAAGAGTTTGCAGAGGATATCTAGATATCCATAGAAAGGGTCCATACACCAAGAAATCATCCATGAATACTTCCATTATGTCGTCATATCAGTAAATATCAAACTCATAAACTGCTGAAACGTTGTTGGCGCATTAACAATCCAAAGGGCATCCGACGTTAAGCATATGTGCCATAAGTACATGTGAACATCGTCTTCTCTTGGTCGTTTGGGTGTATCGACATTTGGAAGTCACGAGTATCCATCAAAGAGCAGTGGCGATCCAACCTAAGAAGTGCACTAAGGAGGACTTCACAACCTAGGTTAAGTATCGCAACCCGCCAGTGTGAGCTCGCTATTTGTCATTACACGATCATCTTACAAACCTCCTCTACTAACCGCTCCAACCCCCAAGACTGAAGTCCCAAAGTTCCCAAGATTCACCCTTGGTGAACTTAGAAGCAGACCATAGACCTTCTTTTTCCAAGCATGTCAACATTTTCAAAGTTTGATGGCCCAGCCCAACCATTCTCATGCTCAAGAAGCCCAAGACCTCAAAGACAAAGCATGTTTGACGTTTTTAACCGAACACATTATATTATCAATAAATATTTAAACAAAATTCTTCTATACAATTTTATCTAATTACACATTGTTAATCGATACAATAAAACTAACCAAACTTAATATTCAAATGTCCTATGTTACTAAACCGCCTTTTCCAACCACCTTGTTCAACCATTGTCTCTAACCTCTTTCTTTCTAGCCGCCTAGTCTACAACCGCTCGGAATTCTATAACCGCTTTCTTTAAAACAAGGTTCACAAATCTTACCCTTGAGATATATACAATCTTATCAAGTATACTGGTCCGAGCCAAATATTCTCTATAAGATTTGAAATCCTCCTCACTTGGAAAATGTGAGATATTGATATATCATAAATATAATATATGAAGTATATGATTTGTTTCCAATTACTATATTGCAAACATGGAATAAAACAAAAAGTTCTATTACAGTCAAACAAAAAAACATAAATGTTATTCAATTCAAACAAAACTAATAAATGTACGTTAATGTGGTAAGAAGACTAGAATTAAGAGAAAAGTTTGACATATAAACAATCATCCATCACCCATCCATATATATATATTATGCACAAATCAAAAAAAAATATCAATCTTATTTTGAGTTTTATATATTTACAACAAAAAATGGCACGAAAAATGTGTATGATTGTGATGGTGATGGCATTGATTATGCTGGGAAATCATTTAGAAGCATGTAATGGAATGACTTTCGATGAAACAATAAAAGACCAATCATCGGAATTGTGTTACAAAAAATGCATTATCAACTGCGGCAAAGATAATTACCAATGTCAGGAGCTTTGTTTCGGCGTTTGTGATCCCCACCAACACCCTCCAAAACCACTGTCATTCAAGTACGTTATGCATATTCTTTTTTAAGTTTTTCTTTAATTAATATTGAAATAATTTATATTGATAATTTTGTGTTGTTAATTTTTGAAGATACGACGAAAGGAAGCAATAATGGAAGAACAAGGGAAGTGCGCTATATATGCTACACCAAATGTTGTAATGACACAGATCATATCTTTTATATTAATTCCATAGTAATAATAATAATATTATAATGCATCTTTTATATCAATTTCGATGTTTGAAGATTTTCTCCCGCTACTTACTAGTCTACTACTACTCTTTCTTAAAATTTCAACACAAAAGACTCACTTCTACTATCATCTATGTTTGGCATATCATGAGAATTCGTATCGTATATTAAGAGTTTGGAACATATAATTGAACGAGGACTTCAAATACGGTTGGTCAAGAGACTCTTATAAAATTCTTAAGAATTTAATATTATTATTTATAATTTAATTTAATTACTAAATAATTTTAGAAAACAATAATTGAACCAATCACATAGATACACATGTCACATGAGTTTCTTATCAAGATATTTGAGATTCTCATTGAGAACCCATCTCATTCTTTTTTTTTTTGTCATCTGTTTAATATCAAAAATGAAAGGATTTGGGATTTTACACATATAATATTTGTTACACATGGGAACATTCACAATGAAATACACAAAAGCTAAAGTCTATCACATACAACCTCAAAATACTGAATCATGAAATATTACAATTGGAGTAAGACCGAGAAGTTGGTTCTCTCTCATCCCGTAGTGTGTTTTAAACCATCCAGGTTCTCTTATAGTAATGTAAGATCGCATGAGACCTTGAGTGATCACACCATTAACGATAAGAGAGGTAACTCTATTTGCCTTGTTATGTTGAAATTCAAGACGCCATGATGGAATATTCTGAAAACTCTTGAGACCTCTGAACTTTCTGCCTTGAAATATTGCCACACTTTTGGCCTTGTAACATCTCTGAAGGGTGTATCTTTTCCACACACATTACACGCTTGTTTGCCTTGGACTTTACACCTAACCTATGTCCCTAAGCATGGATAATCAGTAATAGTCCACATCACATTGCTTTAAGTGTCAAGTGTTCCTTCAGAAAAGAGTCGTACACCACAAACCTTCATTCCAGAGATCCTTTAGATCATCTATCAAGGATGCGAGGTAGACATCGATGTTGTTACTTGGTGCAGTTGGACCAGGAATCAACTGTGTCAACATAATATTCTCTGCCGTCATATACTTGGTTGGATGCATGTTATAGTTAACCAATAACACCGGCCATGTGTTGTACTTGGAATTTTGAATCGAGAAAGGATTCATTCCATCTGTGGAAAAACCTAGTCGGAGGTTTCTTGGTTCATCTGAAAACTCAGGCCATTTATGATTCACGTTGGTCCAAGTTATTGAATCCACCGGAGGACGCATTGTACCATCTGAACTACCACCATTGACATGCCAACGCACCTCTTCTGCTATCCTTTTCGATCTAAACATACGTCTGAATCTGTCTTTGATTGGAAAATACCGTAGGGCCTTAGTTGGAATCCCATTCTTTACCACACCACTATGCTTATCTCTTTCCCATCTTGAAAAATTACAGCTTGGGCAGCTTTCAATATCTCCGTATTGCTTCCGGTATAAGATACAGTCGTTCTTGCAAGCGTGAATCATGTCGTAGCCAAAATCAAACAACTTCAAGAATCTCTTCATCTCATGTGTTGATCTGGAGAGTACATTATCGAAGCATTTCATGAACTAATGTCAAAAGCTGATCAAAGTAGTTTTCCGACATCCCACTCTTCACTTTGATGCGGTAAAGTCCCATAATCGCAGAAACCTTCGTGTAGTTGGAACAACTGGAGTATAATAGAGTTTCCGCATCATGTAGCTTCTTCTTAAACTCATATTCTTCTTTGCTATTAACGCCATCTGCTTCATCTTCTTTGTGTGGCTCAGTATTGTCTTCACCATCAAAGAAGGCTGCTCTAATCAGATCATAAGCTTCAAAGTCATGACTTGAAGTATCACTTAGCTTATCAGTCTATACATCACCATGCATACTCCAACAAGAATTCCTCTTGTATCTCTGATCCATACCCCTAATCCCTAGGTGATCCTCCAATGTATATACCGGTTGATGGCATAAATTGCGGCAATCAATGCAGGGACATAACATCTCAGTAGGATTACCCAATCTCACTGACGATGCTTTCACATATGTAGATGCACCTCTATGATACTCAAGACTAGCCTTGTGATTTAAAACATTACAAATTTCAGTCAAATAATAAAAAATGTTGTACTCAAGAAAATAAAAATAAAGATAACAAACAAATTCATACCTTGGATGCCAAACCCAAGACTTGTCCATGTTAAAACAACACAAAATCTCCACGACAGAGTATAAATACATATAAGATAATAACATGCAAGTAGATCAGGCAGAAAAATATGTAGAATTGATACTAAAAGTAAACCCCAACAACCAAAAGAAGAAGAGTACAAGAAAAAGTGATTGAGCTTTTGTCTCACCTGACTGAAACTTGCTTCTATTACACAACTTAAGTTCTAAAACCGAAAGCTCCCTGCAGAATAAAGAAACATCGATTACACTTTGATAATAAAACATATTTATTGCAACAATAAATTGCTTAAACTAGGAGAATCTTATCCCTGAATCGATTGCAATTTCTGAAACACAAACTGAAACAAAAACCCCTTTTCATTTGAACACTTGAGACCAAAAAAACCCCTTTTCAAGACGCCATGATGGAATATCTCTGAGAACTCTTGAGACCTCTGAACTTTCTACCTTGAAATATATCCACAATTTTGGCCTTGAAAAATATCTTACTAAGACCTAATCTTGAAAACTAAACACTACCGGATTATATCTGAGAGTGAAAATGCTTGTTATTTACCATAGTAATGTGGCCAATGCGGCTTCAGGTAGACTTGGAATCTAGGTCTTTACATTCCTGTTATGAGCCATCAAGTACCCTTGAGAGTCCATAATGATCCACGCCTTACCACACACTTCTCAGGCCTTATCGAACTGGAAATAATATCACTTAACCCATAATTCTAGTGGCCCTTTCCATTTTTTTACCCATGACTCATCCAATTCACTATGAATCTGAGCAAGTTCTGCATTCACCTCCCTAGAAAAAAACAACTCCTTCGCGTTTTCCTTAATATTTCTTGAGACCAGCTGAGGATAAATGGTATCCGCTTCAAAAAGAAACTTGTTTCTCTTTTTTTTCATATCTGCCATAGCACCCATGGAATACTCCTCCTTGAGTGTCGATGCACTCCTTCCCAAGCTATCATATCTAATAAGCGCTAGAAGTTATAAAAGAGAGAGCCATTCTTAAAGTCTTCTATGAGAATGAGAATGTTTGAGAGGGCCCGAACTTGTCTCTGAAATGCACATGTAAAAGAGCATGTTGGATGGAGTCCTCCTCTAAGCCAAAAATTTGGTATCTCTAATCCACTTTGATTTTTTTTTTTTAATTTGAAAACATCTTCCCCACAAAGACAGATCCACTGAGTATTTTCCAGATAAACACTTGGATTTTTTATGTCCTATTAAGGTTCCATACTTGCACTTTAGATCATTCAATGATGGAAAATGTTATCTTCATCTCATCTCTTAGCATTTCCTCTCTGACTAGCTACCACACTTTTGATTTGACCAAAAATCTCCATTCCTTGTATGCTTCCATAATCATCATTTTCCATGCTGGTTTGAGCTTCAGAATTCTTTCCACTTCCGCTGGATAAAAAAACTCTTCTAACTTATGCACATTCCATTTTCTTGAGATGAATTCAATGAGATCCCTTACCTTGAGGCATATGTTGATGATTGGATTTTGGATCAGCTGGATCCCATGACATCCGTCTCCCAGCCAAGGATCAGTCTAGACATGAATGGTGTTCCCATTCCCAACCAGCTTCTTAAGACCATATGTAAGGAGTTCTCTTCCATGAAGAATACTCCACCCATAGAAAGTCCTTCTGGTTAGAGAAGCTTGGAAGAATTTGTTTTGAGAAAGAATTTACTTTGATGAGCTGAGCGAAAATATGGTTTTTTAGTTGGAAAGAATCTACTCTGCCATCTTGAACCATGAAGTTACATTTCTCCCAGTTAAGCACCAGGTGCGCTTCTCTTAACATCTTGCTAAGACTTTGCAGAGGATATCTAGATATCCAAGGAATAAGGGTCCATACACTGAGTAGTCATCTATGAATACTTCCATTATGTCATCATATCAGTAATGATCAACTCATAAACTGCTGAAACGTTGTTGGCGCATTAACAATCCGAAGAGCATCCGACGTTAAGCATACGTGCCATAAGTACACGTGAACATCGTCTTCTCTTGGTCGTTTGGGTGTATCGACATTTGGAAGTCACGAGTATCCATCAAAGAAGCAGTGGCAATCCAACCTAAGGAGTGCACTAAGGAGGACTTCACAACCTAGGTTAAGTATCGCAACCCATGCCAGTGTGAGCTCGCTATTTGTCATTACACGATCATCTTACAAACCTCCTCTACTAACCGCTCCAACCCCCAAGAGTGAAGTCCCAAATTTCCCAAGATTCACCCTTGGTGAACTTAAAAGCAGACCAGAGACCCCTTTTTTTCCAAGCATGTTATTTTCAAAGTTTGATGGCCCGACCCAACCATTCTCATGCTCAAGAAGCCCAAGACCTCGAAGACAAGGCATGTTTGACGTTTCTAACCGAAACACATTATATTATCAATAATTATTTAAACAAATTTCTTCTAGACAATTTTATCTAATTATAGATTTTAAATCGCTACAATAAAACTAACCAAACTTAATATTCAACTGCCCTTTGTTACTAAATCGCCTTCTCCAACCATTGTCTCTAACCACCTTGCTCAACCATTGTCTTGAACCTCTTTCTTTCTAGCCGCCTAGGCTACAACCGC
Organism: Orychophragmus violaceus; assembly: GCA_030180135.1. Classification (NCBI taxonomy): domain Eukaryota; kingdom Viridiplantae; phylum Streptophyta; class Magnoliopsida; order Brassicales; family Brassicaceae; genus Orychophragmus; species Orychophragmus violaceus. The sequence continues at coordinate 84,006,072 of CM058230.1, read as the reverse complement.
TTAGAATTCTATAACCGCTTTATTTAAAACAAGGTCACGAATCTTACCCTTGAGATATCTACAATCTTATCAAGTATACTGGTCCGAGCCAAATATTTTCTATAAGACTCGAAATCCTCGTCACTTGGAAAATGTGATATTTTGATATATCATAAAATAAAATATATGAAGTATATTATTTGTTTCCAATTACTATATTGCATACAAAGGATAAACCAAAGAGATCTATTACGGTCAAACAAAAAGCATAAATGTTATTCAATTCAAACAAAACTAATAAATGTACGTTAATGTGGCAAGAAGACTATAATTAAGAAAAAGGTTTGACATATAAACAATCTTCCATCACCCATCTATATATATTATGCACAAATCAAAAAAATTAATATCAATCTTATTTTGAGTTTTATATATTTACAACAAAAAAATGGCACGAAAAATGTGTATGATTGTGATGGTGATGGCATTGATTATGCTGGGAAATCATTTAGAAGCATGTAATGGAATGACTTTCGATGAAACAATAAAAGACCAATCATCGAAATTGTGTTACAAAAAATGCATTATCAACTGCGGCAAAGATAATTACCAATGTCAGGAGCTTTGTTTCGGCGTTTGTGATCCCCACCAACACCCTCCAAAACCACTGTCGTTCAAGTACGTTATGCATATTCTTTTTAAGTTTTTCTTTAATTAATATTGAAATAATTTATATTGAGAATTTTGTGTTGTTAATTTTTGAAGATACGACGAAAGGAATCAATAATGGAAGAACAAGGGAAGTGCGCTATATATGCTACACCAAATGTTGTAATGACACAGATCATATCTTTTATATTAATTCCATAGTAATAATAATATTATAATGCATCTTTTATATCAATTTCGATGTTTGAAGATTTTCTCCCGCTACTTACTAGTCTACTACTACTCTTTCTTAAAATTTCAACACAAAAGACTCTAGTAGTATTGTAAAATAGAAATTAACATAGAAAAAATCGGTATGGTTTGGTAAATTCAGTACTAATTTTGTTAATAGAATCCAACTTTCCGTCTTTTTGTTAAAATAATAACCCCACCAGATTTTCCACTCATGTGTATTAGTAGGTCTGGGCAAAAAATTCGGAACCAAAATACCGAACCGAACCCAAACTGAAAAAGAGGAACCGAACCCGAACCGACAAAATACCCGAATGGGTCTTAAACCTCTATACTAGAAGAACCGGAACCGAACCCGACCCGAAACGAAACCGCGTGGATATCCAAAATATCCGAACTACAATTATATATCCAAAATATTAATTATATTTAGACTTAATATAAGATAATTATCTAAAATTATAATTATAAACCTAAATATATTAGTTAGTTTTAGACCAAAATAGTTAAAATACCTAAAATAAATGAAATATACAAAACAAATTTGCTATATTTCTCTAAATTTAACATTTTTTGTTTAGATTAACCAATTTTTGTTTTTGTTTTGTGATTTTCCGGGTACCCGGACCCGAACCGAACCTGAATGGAACCAAACCGAACCCAAACCGAAATTATAAAATACCCGAATGGGTCTTATATGCGTAGAACCGAAAACTCAAAGACCCGAACCAAACCCGAACGGATACCCAAACATCCAGGCCTACGTATTAGAGTTGACCATCTAACATAATTCTTTCTTGTAAGTTCATATGCCAACTTAAAATCCAAAAATTGAATTCTCCGAACCAAATCGAATAACCGAATATACTACTGTAACAACATAAAATATTTGTCAGTTAATTTTAATTGACAAACATTGAAATTAAGGGAAAAAATCATCTAAAAAGTCACATACATATACGTGCAACATGAGTTTCTTATTAAGTTTCTTTTGAGAACCCATCTCATTTTCTGTCATCTGGTTAATATTAAAATAGAAAGGATTTGAGACTTTACACATACAATATTTGTTCCACATGGAACATTCACAATGAAACACACAAAAGGTATAGTCTATCATATACAACCTCAAAATACTAAAAGTAAAATATTGCAATTGGTGTAAGACCGAGAAGTTTGTTTACCACTATGGGTTATCAATCTAATCCGAGGCTCGAAGCTCAAAGAAGGCTATTGCACAGAGTGAAATTTTTCATCCCTTAGAGTGTTTTTTAACCATCCAGGTTCTCTTATAGTAATGTAAGATCGCATGAGACCTTATGTGACCACACCATTTGCAATACCAGAGGCAACTCTATTTGCCTTGTTATGCTGAAACTCAAAACACCATAATGGAATATCTCTGAGAACTCTTGAGACCTCTGAACTTTCTATCTTGAAATATGCCACACTTTGGCCTTGAAACATATCTTATTAAGACTTATTTCTGAGAGTGAAAATGCTTGTTATTTACCTTAGTAATGTGGCCAATGCGGCTTCAAGTAGACTTGGAATCTAGGTCTTTGCATTCCAGTGATGAGCCATCGAATACCCTTTAGAGTCCATAATGATCCACGCCTTACCATACACTTCTGATGCCTTATCGAACTGGAAAGAATATCACTTAACCCATAATTTTAGTGGCCTTTTCCATTTTATTACCCATGGCTCATCCAATTTACTATGAATCTGAGCAATTTCTGCATTCACCTCCCTAGAAAAAACAACTCCTTCGCGTTTTCCTTAATATTTCTTAAGACCAGCAGAGGATAAATGGTATCCGCTTCAAAAAGAAAATTGTTCCTCTTTTTCCATATCTGCCATAGCATTCATGGAATACTCCTCCTTGAGTGTCGATGCACTACTTCCCAAGCTGTCATATCTAATAGGTGCTAGAAGTTATAAAAGAGAGAGCTACTGTTGAAGTCTTCTATCAGAATGAGAATGTTTGAGAGGACCTGAATTTTTCTCGGAAATGCACATGTAAAAGAGCATGTTGGATGGAGTCCTCCTCTAAGCCAAAAATATGCTATCTCTGATCCACTTTGAATTTTTTTTTTTTTGAAAAAGTCTCAACCACAGAGACAGATCCAGTGAGTATTTTCCAGATAACCACTTGGATTTTTTATGTCCTATTAAGGTTCTATACTTGCACTTTAAATCATTCAATGATGGAAAAGTTATATCTTCATTTCCTCACTGACAAGCTACCACGCTCTAGATTTGACCAAAAAATCTATATTCCTTGTATGCTTCCATAATCATCATTGTCCACTGCTGGTTTGAGCTTTCGAATTCTCTCCACTTCCGCTGGATAAAAAAAAACTCTTCTAGCTTATGCAGATTCCATTTTCTTGAGATGAAGTCAATGAGATCCCTTACCTTGAGGCATATGTTGATGATTGGATTTTGAATCAGCGGGACCCCATGACATCCGTCTCCTAGCCAAGGATCAGTCTAGACATGATGGAATATCTCTGAGAACTCTTGAGACCTCTGAACTTTCTACCTTGAAATACAGGGGCGGAGCCACGTTGAATGAGATGGGGTCACGTGCCCCCAGTTCCACCTTAAATATTTCGTGTTTCAGCTAATAAGTAACGAGTCATTTGGTTCAGTGGCAAAGAATGCCCCCGACAAAATTTCTGATCTCTGGTTCGATGCCCCCCTAACTCCTTTTTATTCCTTCCTCGTTCTTTTTTTTTTCTTTCAATTGTGTGGGTCCCATGTTTTGTTGCATAAATCTACATAAACTAAATATTAATATGATCCCTATTCCTTCTTTAGTTTGCTCGTTCTCTTTTTTTTTTTTTTTTTTTTTTTTTTTTCAATCGTGTGGTCCCATGTTTAAAAAAATATAATACAAAGAAAGACATCTTTTTCTGTATCAATTTATGTAGATTAAATGTTTTCCTTTTTTCAACTAATTCAAACAAAGAATGGCATTTTTTTCCTTTTTTGTTTTTAAATTTCTGTATCAATTTATTTAGGTTCATGCCACAAATACCTATATGTAATATTAATATTTAGTTTATTTAACTGGATAAAATTTAGTTTATATTTATTAGAATAAAATCTTTAATCATTAAAAATGGCTAAAATGATTTTATAAAGGAAATAAAATGTTAAAGTCAAAAAATTTAGTTGATAAATCTAAACATTTAAAATATTTTTTTCACAATATGGTATATAATACTAAAACTTTTTTGGTCAACTGAACTAAAACTTTGATAATTTATTTTGTTAAATATACTAATATTTTCAGAAAATTATTAAAATAAATAAATATGTGCCCCCGATCAAAAATATTTCTGGCTCCGCCACTGTTGAAATATATCCACAATTTTGGCCTTGAAAAATATCTTACTAAGACCTAATCTTGAAAACTAAACACTACCGGATTATATCTGAGAGTGAAAATGCTTGTTATTTACCATAGTAATGTGGCCAATGCGGCTTCAGGTAGACTTGGAATCTAGGTCTTTACATTCCTGTAATGAGCCATCAAGTACCCTTGAGAGTCCATAATGATCCACGCCTTACCACACACTTCTCAGGCCTTATCGAACTGGAAATAATATCACTTAACCCATAATTCTAGTGGTCCTTTCCATTTTTTTACCCATGACTCATCCAATTCACTATGAATCTGAGCAAGTTCTGCATTCACCTCCCTAGAAAAAAACAACTCCTTTGCGTTTTCCTTAATATTTCTTGAGACCAGCTGAGGATAAATGGTATCCGCTTCAAAAAGAAACTTGTTTCTCTTTTTCCATATCTGCCATAGCACCCATGGAATACTCCTCCTTGAGTATTGATGCACTCTTTCCCAAGCTATCATATCTAATAAGCGCTAGAAGTTATAAAAGAGAAAGCCATTCTTAAAGTCTTCTATGAGAATGAGAATGTTTGAGAGGGCCCAAACTTGTCTCTGAAATGCACATGTAAAAGATCATGTTGGATGGAGTCCTCCTCTAAGCCAAAAATATGGTATCTCTAATCAACTTTGATTTTTTTTTTTTTTAATTTGAAAACGACTCCGCCACAAAGACAGATCCACTGAGTATTTTCCAGATAAACGCTTGGATTTTTTATGTCCTATTAAGGTTCCATACTTGCACTTTAGATCATTCAATGATGGAAAAGTTATATCTTCGTCTCATCTCTCAGAATTTCCTCTCTGACAAGCTACCACGCTCTAGATTTGACCAAAAAATCTATATTCCTTGTATGCTTCCATAATCATCATTGTCCACTGCTGGTTTGAGCTTTAGAATTCTCTCCACTTCGCTGGATAAAAAAACTCTTCTAGCTTATGCAGATTCCATTTTCTTGAGATGAAGTCAATGAGATCCCTTACCTTGAGGCATATGTTGATGATTGGATTTTGAATCAGCGGGACCCCATGACATCTCTCTCCTAGCCAAGGATCAGTCTAGACATGAATGGTGTTCCCATTCCCAACCATTTGCATAAGACCATATGTAAGGAGCTCTCTTCCATGAAGAATAATCCTCCACCCATAGGAAGGCCTTCTGGTTAGAGAAGCTCAGAAGAATTTTTTTTGAGAAAGAATCTACTTTGACGAGCTGAGCGAACATATTGTTTTTTAGTGGGAAAGAATCTACTATTCCATCTTGAACCATGAAGTTATATTTCTCCCAGTTAAGCACCAGGTGCCCTTCGCTTAACGTCTTGCTAAGAGTTTGCAGAGGATATCTAGATATCCATAGAAAGGGTCCATACACCAAGAAATCATCCATGAATACTTCCATTATGTCATCATATCAGTAAATATCAAACTCATAAATTGCTGAAACGTTGTTGGCGCATTAACAATCCAAAGGGCATCCGACGTTAAGCATATGTGCCATAAGTACATGTGAACATCGTCTTCTCTTGGTCGTTTGGGTGTATCGACATTTGGAAGTCACGAGTATCCATCAAAGAAGCAGTGGCGATCCAACCTAAGAAGTGCACTAAGGAGGACTTCACAACCTAGGTTAAGTATCGCAACCCGTGCCAGTGTGAGCTCGCTATTTGTCATTACACGATCATCTTACAAACCTCCTCTACTAACCGCTCCAACCCCCAAGACTGAAGTCCCAAAGTTCCCAAGATTCACCCTTGGTGAACTTAGAAGCAGACCATAGACCTTCTTTTTCCAAGCATGTCAACATTTTCAAAGTTTGATGGCCCGGCCCAACCATTCTCATGCTCAAGAAGCCCAAGACCTCAAAGACAAAGCATGTTTGACGTTTTTAACCGAACACATTATATTATCAATAAATATTTAAACAAAATTCTTCTATACAATTTTATCTAATTACACATTGTTAATAGATACAATAAAACTAACCAAACTTAATATTCAAATGTCCTATGTTACTAAACCGCCTTTTCCAACCACCTTGTTCAACCATTGTCTCTAACCTCTTTCTTTCTAGCCGCCTAGTCTACAACCGCTCGGAATTCTATAACCGCTTTCTTTAAAACAAGGTTCACAAATCTTACCCTTGAGATATATACAATCTTATCAAGTATACTGGTCCGAGCCAAATATTCTCTATAAGATTTGAAATCCTCCTCACTTGGAAAATGTGAGATATTGATATATCATAAATATAATATATGAAGTATATGATTTGTTTCCAATTACTATATTGCAGACATGGAATAAAACAAAAAGTTCTATTACAGTCAAACAAAAAAACATAAATGTTATTCAATTCAAACAAAACTAATAAATGTACGTTAATGTGGTAAGAAGACTAGAATTAAGAGAAAAGTTTGACATATAAACAATCATCCATCACCCATCCATATATATATATTATGCACAAATCAAAAAAAAAATATCAATCTTATTTTGAGTTTTATATATTTACAACAAAAAATGGCACGAAAAATGTGTATGATTGTGATGGTGATGGCATTGATTATGCTGGGAAATCATTTAGAAGCATGTAATGGAATGACTTTCGATGAAACAATAAAAGACCAATCATCGGAATTGTGTTACAAAAAATGCATTATCAACTGCGGCAAAGATAATTACCAATGTCAGGAGCTTTGTTTCGGCGTTTGTGATCCCCACCAACACCCTCCAAAACCACTGTCATTCAAGTACGTTATGCATATTCTTTTTTAAGTTTTTCTTTAATTAATATTGAAATAATTTATATTGATAATTTTGTGTTGTTAATTTTTGAAGATACGACGAAAGGAAGCAATAATGGAAGAACAAGGGAAGTGCGCTATATATGCTACACCAAATGTTGTAATGACACAGATCATATCTTTTATATTAATTCCATAGTAATAATAATAATATTATAATGCATCTTTTATATCAATTTCGATGTTTGAAGATTTTCTCCCGCTACTTACTAGTCTACTACTACTCTTTCTTAAAATACAAAAGACTCACTTCTACTATCATCTATGTTTGGCATATCATGAGAATTCGTATCGTATATTAAGAGTTTGGAACATATAATTGAACGAGGACTTCAAATACGGTTGGTCAAGAGACTCTTATAAAATTCTTAAGAATTTAATATTATTATTTATAATTTAATTTAATTACTAAATAATTTTAGAAAACAATAATTGAACCAATCACATAGATACACATGTCACATGAGTTTCTTATCAAGATATTTGAGATTCTCATTGAGAACCCATCTCATTTTTTTTTTTTTTGTCATCTGTTTAATATCAAAAATGAAAGGATTTGGGATTTTACACATATAATATTTGTTACACATGGGAACATTCACAATGAAATACACAAAAGCTAAAGTCTATCACATACAACCTCAAAATACTGAATCATGAAATATTACAATTGGAGTAAGACCGAGAAGTTGGTTCTCTCTCATCCCGTAGTGTGTTTTAAACCATCCAGGTTCTCTTATAGTAATGTAAGATCGCATGAGACCTTGAGTGATCACACCATTAACGATAAGAGAGGTAACTCTATTTGCCTTGTTATGTTGAAATTCAAGACGCCATGATGGAATATTCTGAAAACTCTTGAGACCTCTGAACTTTCTGCCTTGAAATATTGCCACACTTTTGGCCTTGTAACATCTCTGAAGGGTGTATCTTTTCCACACACATTACACGCTTGTTTGCCTTGGACTTTACACCTAACCTATGTCCCTAAGCATGGATAATCAGTAATAGTCCACATCACATTGCTTTAAGTGTCAAGTGTTCCTTCAGAAAAGAGTCGTACACCACAAACCTTCATTCCAGAGATCCTTTAGATCATCTATCAAGGATGCGAGGTAGACATCGATGTTGTTACTTGGTGCAGTTGGACCAGGAATCAACTGTGTCAACATAATATTCTCTGCCGTCATATACTTGGTTGGATGCATGTTATAGTTAACCAATAACACCGGCCATGTGTTGTACTTGGAATTTTGAATCGAGAAAGGATTCATTCCATCTGTGGAAAAACCTAGTCGGAGGTTTCTTGGTTCATCTGAAAACTCAGGCCATTTATGATTCACGTTGGTCCAAGTTATTGAATCCACCGGAGGACGCATTGTACCATCTGAACTACCACCATTGACATGCCAACGCACCTCTTCTGCTATCCTTTTCGATCTAAACATACGTCTGAATCTGTCTTTGATTGGAAAATACCGTAGGGCCTTAGTTGGAATCCCATTCTTTACCACACCACTATGCTTATCTCTTTCCCATCTTGAAAAATTACAGCTTGGGCAGCTTTCAATATCTCCGTATTGCTTCCGGTATAAGATACAGTCGTTCTTGCAAGCGTGAATCATGTCGTAGCCAAAATCAAACAACTTCAAGAATCTCTTCATCTCATGTGTTGATCTGGAGAGTACATTATCGAAGCATTTCATGAACTAATGTCAAAAGCTGATCAAAGTAGTTTTCCGACATCCCACTCTTCACTTTGATGCGGTAAAGTCCCATAATCGCAGAAACCTTCGTGTAGTTGGAACAACTGGAGTATAATAGAGTTTCCGTATCATGTAGCTTCTTCTTAAACTCATATTCTTCTTTGCTATTAACGCCATCTGCTTCATCTTCTTTGTGTGGCTCAGTATTGTCTTCACCATCAAAGAAGGCTGCTCTAATCAGATCATAAGCTTCAAAGTCATGACTTGAAGTATCACTTAGCTTATTAGTCTATACATCACCATGCATACTCCAACAAGAATTCCTCTTGTATCTCTGATCCATACCCCTAATCCCTAGGTGATCCTCCAATGTATATACCGGTTGATGGCATAAATTGCGGCAATCAATGCAGGGACATAACATCTCAGTAGGATTACCCAATCTCACTGACGATGCTTTCACATATGTAGATGCACCTCTATGATACTCAAGACTAGCCTTGTGATTTAAAACATTACAAATTTCAGTCAAATAATAAAAAATGTTGTACTCAAGAAAAAAAAAATAAAGATAACAAACAAATTCATACCTTGGATGCCAAACCCAAGACTTGTCCATGTTAAAACAACACAAAATCTCCACGACAGAGTATAAATACATATAAGATAATAACATGCAAGTAGATCAGGCAGAAAAATATGTAGAATTGATACTAAAAGTAAACCCCAACAACCAAAAGAAGAAGAGTACAAGAAAAAGTGATTGAGCTTTTGTCTCACCTGACTGAAACTTGCTTCTATTACACAACTTAAGTTCTGAAACCGAAAGCTCCCTGCAGAATAAAGAAACATCGATTACACTTTGATAATAAAACATACTTAATGCAACAATAAATTGCTTAAACTAGGAGAATCTTATCCTTGAATCGATTGCAATTTCTGAAACACAAACTGAAACAAAAACCCCTTTTCATTTGAACACTTGAGACCAAAAAAACCCCTTTTCAAGACGCCATGATGGAATATCTCTGAGAACTCTTGAGACCTCTGAACTTTCTACCTTGAAATATATCCACAATTTTGGCCTTGAAAAATATCTTACTAAGACCTAATCTTGAAAACTAAACACTACCGGATTATATCTGAGAGTGAAAATGCTTGTTATTTACCATAGTAATGTGGCCAATGCGGCTTCAGGTAGACTTGGAATCTAGGTCTTTACATTCCTGTTATGAGCCATCAAGTACCCTTGAGAGTCCATAATGATCCACGCCTTACCACACACTTCTCAGGCCTTATCGAACTGGAAATAATATCACTTAACCCATAATTCTAGTGGCCCTTTCCATTTTTTTACCCATGACTCATCCAATTCACTATGAATCTGAGCAAGTTCTGCATTCACCTCCCTAGAAAAAAACAACTCCTTCGCGTTTTCCTTAATATTTCTTGAGACCAGCTGAGGATAAATGGTATCCGCTTCAAAAAGAAACTTGTTTCTCTTTTTTCATATCTGCCATAGCACCCATGGAATACTCCTCCTTGAGTGTCGATGCACTCCTTCCCAAGCTATCATATCTAATAAGCGCTAGAAGTTATAAAAGAGAGAGCCATTCTTAAAGTCTTCTATGAGAATGAGAATGTTTGAGAGGGCCCGAACTTGTCTCTGAAATGCACATGTAAAAGAGCATGTTGGATGGAGTCCTCCTCTAAGCCAAAAATTTGGTATCTCTAATCCACTTTGATTTTTTTTTTTAATTTGAAAACATCTCCGCCACAAAGACAGATCCACTGAGTATTTTCCAGATAAACACTTGGATTTTTTATGTCCTATTAAGGTTCCATACTTGCACTTTAGATCATTCAATGATGGAAAAAGTTATCTTCATCTCATCTCTTAGCATTTCCTCTCTGACTAGCTACACACTTTTGATTTGACCAAAAATCTCCATTCCTTGTATGCTTCCATAATCATCATTTTCCATGCTGGTTTGAGCTTCAGAATTCTCTCCACTTCCGCTGGATAAAAAAACTCTTCTAACTTATGCACATTCCATTTTCTTGAGATGAATTCAATGAGATCCCTTACCTTGAGGCATATGTTGATGATTGGATTTTGGATCAGCTGGATCCCATGACATCCCTCTCCCAGCCAAGGATCAGTCTAGACATGAATGGTGTTCCCATTCCCAACCAGCTTCTTAAGACCATATGTAAGGAGCTCTCTTCCATGAAGAATACTCCACCCATAGAAAGTCCTTCTGGTTAGAGAAGCTTGGTAGAATTTGTTTTGAGAAAGAATTTACTTTGATGAGCTGAGCGAAAATATGGTTTTTTAGTTGGAAAGAATCTACTCTGCCATCTTGAACCATGAAGTTACATTTCTCCCAGTTAAGCACCAGGTGCGCTTCTCTTAACATCTTGCTAAGACTTTGCAGAGGATATCTAGATATCCAAGGAATAAGGGTCCATACACTGAGTAGTCATCTATGAATACTTCCATTATGTCATCATATCAGTAAATATCAACTCATAAACTGCTGAAACGTAGTTGGCGCATTAACAATCCGAAGAGCATCCGACGTTAAGCATACGTGCCATAAGTACACGTGAACATCGTCTTCTCTTGGTCGTTTGGGTGTATCGACATTTGGAAGTCACGAGTATCCATCAAAGAAGCAGTGGCAATCCAACCTAAGGAGTGCACTAAGGAGGACTTCACAACCTAGGTTAAGTATCGCAACCCATGCCAGTGTGAGCTCGCTATTTGTCATTACACGATCATCTTACAAACCTCCTCTACTAACCGCTCCAACCCCCAAGAGTGAAGTCCCAAATTTCCCAAGATTCACCCTTGGTGAACTTAAAAGCAGACCAGAGACCCCTTTTTTCCCAAGCATGTTATTTTCAAAGTTTGATGGCCCGACCCAACCATTCTCATGCTCAAGAAGCCCAAGACCTCGAAGACAAGGCATGTTTGACGTTTCTAACCGAAACACATTATATTATCAATAATTATTTAAACAAATTTCTTCTAGACAATTTTATCTAATTATAGATTTTAAATCGCTACAATAAAACTAACCAAACTTAATATTCAACTGCCCTTTGTTACTAAATCGCCTTCTCCAACCATTGTCTCTAACCACCTTGCTCAACCATTGTCTTGAACCTCTTTCTTTCTAGCCGCCTAGGCTACAACCGCTTAGAATTCTATAACCGCTTTCTTTAAAACAAGGTCACGAATCTTACCCTTGAGATATCTACAATCTTATCAAGTATACTGGTCCGAGCCAAATATTTTCTATAAGACTCGAAATCCTCGTCACTTGGAAAATGTGATATTTTGATATATCATAAAATAAAATATATGAAGTATATTATTTGTTTCCAATTACTATATTGCATACAAAGGATAAACCAAAGAGATCTATTACGGTCAAACAAAAAGCATAAATGTTATTCAATTCAAACAAAACTAATAAATGTACGTTAATGTGGCAAGAAGACTATAATTAAGAAAAAGGTTTCACATATAAACAATCTTCCATCACCCATCTATATATATATATTATGCACAAATCAAAAAATTAATATCAATCTTATTTTGAGTTTTATATATTTACAACAAAAAAATGGCACGAAAAATGTGTATGATTGTGATGGTGATGGCATTGATTATGCTGGGAAATCATTTAGAAGCATGTAATGGAATGACTTTCGATGAAACAATAAAAGACCAATCATCGAAATTGTGTTACAAAAAATGCATTATCAACTGCGGCAAAGATAATTACCAATGTCAGGAGCTTTGTTTCGGCGTTTGTGATCCCCACCAACACCCTCCAAAACCACTGTCGTTCAAGTACGTTATGCATATTCTTTTTAAGTTTTTCTTTAATTAATATTGAAATAATTTATATTGAGAATTTTGTGTTGTTAATTTTTGAAGATACGACGAAAAGAAGCAATAATGGAAGAACAAGGGAAGTGCGCTATATATGCTACACCAAATGTTGTAATGACACAGATCGTATCTTTTATATTAATTCCATAGTAATAATAATATTATAATGCATCTTTTATATCAATTTCGATGTTTGAAGATTTTCTCCCGCTACTTACTAGTCTACTACTACTCTTTCTTAAAATTTCAACACAAAAGACTCACTTCTACTATCATCTATGTTTGGCATATCATGAGAATTCGTATCGTATATTAAGAGTTTGGAACATATAATTGAACGAGGACTTCGAGCACCGTTGGTCAAAAGATTCTTATGAAGTTCTTAGAAATTTAATATTAATATTAATAATTTAATTTAATTATTGAATAAAATTTAGTTTAGAAAAAACATAAACCAATCACATAGATACACATACACATGTCACATGAGTTAAGATATTTGATATTCTCATTTAAGAACCCATATCATTCTTTTCTTTTCTTTTTGTCACCTGTTGAATATCAAAAAAAAAGGATTTGGGACTTTATATTAGTGGTACATAAGAGCCCAATGTAATTTCTCATATGAAACCCGTTATTTCATATAAAGTAGGATTTTTAGCAAAATAGATTTGCTATATAAAGTTGTCATAAAACATTGTAAGAACTAACAAAAGCTGCCGTTATTGCAGCCACTTCTATCTGAAATCTTTATATGAAAGTCAATCTATTAAGTTCTTGAAGACAAACCTAAGTTTCTTCCCTTCTGTTCTTTTCATTTTGAATAAAGCTCGCAATGAGCTATTTCATTTTCAGTTTATGTTTTCTCTTACAATGAAGCTTTGTAAGCTAAAATCTGTTCATGTTTCAAACTTATCAACACTTTACACAGATAATATTTGTTACACATGGGAACATTCACAATATAAATACACAAAAGCTCAAGTCTATCACATACAACCTCAAAATACTGAATCATGAAATATTACAATTGGAGTAAGACCGAGAAGTTGGTTTACCACTATGGGACAAGAAATTAGTCTTCTTAAATTTACATTAGCTGAAATTCTTGTACTAGGTGTGCATTAATTGATGACAACATACATTTGCCCTTTTTGGTATCTACAAAATCATATTCAATTAAGTCGGTATATTCTGCACACCTGTGATTTTTTTTTTCTACTACTGAAAATGAAATTCGTATCCAATATAACTTATTTTTACTATTGGGGTTGAAAATAAAGAAACAATGTTGCAATATAAAATGTGGTAAAGTGGAGATGAGATAGGAAGGAAAATAGTATTGTGTCTTGAATTATTCTAACCAATTAGAGTTTCTAAAATTTCATATCTATGAAATCATTAAACACCAATATATTCGTTATTATGAAATTCAATGCAAATAGTTGTGTAATTTCAAAATACTGTTTTACACTAACTAAAATTTTAAAAGCCCTGTATTTTGAAATTACACAACTATTTGCATTGAATTTCATAATAACAAATATATTGGTGTTTAATGATTTCATAGATATGAAATTTTAGTAAATGGTTTAGAAAATAATATATAATTAGATTTATCCATAATAACCTAGAGTCAACCCTAAAATTATGCTAATGTGAAGAAACTCATGTAAATGGTTCATAGAAAATAAGCAACAAAAAAACAAAAAATTCATATTTAAAAAAAAAAATAACTTGTTTCAGAATTTCAAAATATACGGAGCATCACACAGTGTTACACCTAAGACTATCTACAATGGTCAAAAGTTTCAACACCCTACTTTACATTCCACATCATCTTCTCTTTCTTCCACATCATTTTCTCTTTCTTTCACATCATAATTCAACACCTATTTAATTTTTATCATCTACAACGGTTTTGCTTTAAAAAAATTCAACACTCTACCCTACTAATTTTATTTTCTTAATGTTTATGTATTTTATGATTAATATTTTTACTAATTATCGATTAATATTAAATTAAATAACTAAAAATTAAATAATTTTATAAAAACATACATATTAACGGAAAACCGAAAATGCAACACGAAAAATTAATAAACACACCACACAATTGATAAAACACACATGATACAATAGATTTAACTCAAAAACTTAAATATTTTGTTAACCACGGAACATGCCGAATTTTGCCCATATGTGTTTGACTAGATCTGTTTGCAATTCGATATGTACATTTTTATCACGCAACTCGGATCTAGCACGCACATGATTTGTAAATGTAGGTAGCACCTCTATCGAGAATGGTTGTGGTGTATTAGACACACTTGCCTCTGATTGATCATAATCGTTCCAATTTTGAGCATATGTATCTCGTTCATCCTCAACAATCATATTATGTAATATGATACATGACCTCATGATGATAGCCAAGTCGGATATGTCCCACATGCGGTCAGGTTCACAAATGATTTTAAATCGAGCCTGCAACACTCCAAATACACGTTCGATGTCTTTCCTACATCCCTCTTGAACTTGAGATGAATATGACATCATCGATCCAAAATATGGACGATGGTTTAGAACAGATGACGGCATGAAAAAATTTGGTGAATAACTATAGTTTGGTATATTTTGGGAATTGATAGAAGATTGGCTTTGAAATTGATTATTGTTGGGATTTGGATAGTTGAAAGGGTAAGGAAAATAATTTTGGTTGTAGAAAGGATTATTGTTGGGATTCATTTCACTAAACTGATGTTTTAAACTAAAAACAATAGTTTATGAGAAACTAAACCTTTTTTCTCAAGTCAACCCGGAAGAACGAAAATATAAGAAAAGACGGGATTTTTTTCTGTGTCCAAAACAAATGAAACAAGTCTCTATTTATAGAGTGTGAAAATGATGAATTTTAAATATAAAAATTATATATATATATATATATATATATATATATAATTTAATTATAATGAAATAATTGAAGATGAATAATTGAGAGGATAAGAAAAAAAAGAAAATATGAACAACCAATCAAAAGCTAACAAACTCTATCTCATTTCTGTCAGAAATTTTTTTTATATATAATTAAATTTCTTTATTTTTTTAACCAATGAAAACAATGTAAATTGACACATGTGATTCCCCTTTTTCTTTCAACGGAGTTGAAAGTATTCAACTACCCAACTTGCCACATGTGATTTTTTAATTTATCACAAACCAATGTATGTAGTTTCAACTGTTGAAAAAAGATTCAACTGTTGAATCTTTCACCATTGCAACTAGTCTAATATATTTAACTAGGTGGGTTGACAAAAAAAAACTAGGTGGTGGGTCCGCACAACATGTGCGGGCTGAAAAACAGTTTCGATATATAAATCATCTATGAGGAATTTCGGATGTGTGTATTGTAAGTGAGATAAAACGAAGGGTATGAATGTAAAGTATTGACAAATAGAAATAAAGATCAAAATATTGAAACCATTAACATAAGCCTGATAATTTAAGTTAAAGTACAACTCACATCCACTTAAAAATAAAATCCTCATACAATTTGTCGAAAAACTTCATTTAAAACTGGTGTAAAAACTTCTATATAAATCACCTTTGGAGAATTCATATGTGTATATTCTAAGTGATATAAAACAAAGGTACAAATGTAAAGTATTGACAAATATAAATAAAGATCAAAATATTCAAACCGTTAACATAAGACTGATAATTTAAGTTAAAGTACAACTCGCATCCACTTAGAAGTAAAATCCTCACACAATTTGTCGAAAACAATCATTTAAAACTTGTAAGCTTCTACCAAGCGATTCTCGTCCTCAAAAGCCTACCACAAAACAAAAGGGGGAACGGATAACGAGAGCCCACAAAAAAGGGAAAACAGCAAGAAAGCCTTGAAACAACGTTTAAAAAAAAGAGGCTCTTACCCGGACTCGACCACAACCAACTTTTCAATGAAGGTCAAGCCTGAACAAGCTGGAAATCGGGGTACATTCTTTGGTCGAACTCGCCTTGACCGACCGAAGAAGCCGAACAACATAATGATAGGGTCTGGTTTTAATCCTATTCTACTGCAAGTGCACATATATGCAGATGTAGTACTTAGGGTATCGAATCCACAGAGACTCCGGTCAACGATAGATTAAGAACAGTCAAGATTAAACTAGGAGAAAGCAATGTGATGAGAAACTAAAAGCAAGCAGAAAAGTAAATCAGTTGCAAGATTGGTTTGAAAGCAATTAACTAAAAGCGCTAAGTCTAGGGAGTTCTCAGGAAATCAGACAAGCAGATAAATTATTCAGTCATGATCAAATTAAGCACCGTTCTAGAACTCAAACACAGATATAGAATTAACCAACTGTCGTTGTGAGAATTCTCTAAGTCTAAAAGCAGCAATCCAAATGTCTTTGCAATTACTAACAGATTAAACCAGCTTTAAGATTAAGTTCGATATGTTCACAATTCAATTAAACCAAATTTCTTTGCGAGTAATTCAATTGCTCAACCTAAATAGTTCAGATTCTAAACCACACCGTCGTGTCAATTTAGCAACCTAAGATCTAGATTCTAAGTGATCAGGTTAGAACTAGCGTTAAGAACAATTTAGATCGAAGAACAATTATGATAAGAATCCTTAACTGAAATAAACAAATCTAGCAAGTCATGAAATCCCTAATGAGAATCCCTAAACCTAACTATTAATCTTCTCAGACATAGATAATGAAAACATAATCGATGTATAAATAAATTGCATATAAGAGAGTAAAGAATCAAAGGGGTTCGAAATCTTCTCCAAAAGCAGGAAGCAATGCAGGTTCAGATCAGCCCCAAAATTTCTCAGAAACTCTCAGCTCAAAGTATGATAGCGTATGTAAAATAAAACTCCAAAACCTAATTATATTAGCCTAATCACGTCTTGGGGCTTCTGTGTAAATATCTGAAACTTCTGGGCAATAGTGCAATATCATCATTCTTCATTAACTCTCGCCGAGACTGGCCCAACTCGCTATGCATCGATCGATGCTGATGTGTGTCAATCGATGCAATACTATGCTCTGGACAGTGAACTCTATCTCTCGGGCCAAAACACCAAAATGTTCCAAAAAGCTCCAATATCTCCAATTCCGCTCCAAACGTGCATGTACCTAATAACACATGTAAAAGACTCTAAAGGAACACCAAAAGACTCTAAAACATACTTATATCATGGTCTAAAGCCGGTAAAAACATGATATATCAACTCCCCCACACTTAGCCTTTGCTTGTCCTCAAGCAAAACAAAGAACTAAAACATGGTGAAGAGGTTTGAAAACTTTCAGAAACTCTTTTTATCTTAGAAGCAACAACACTCAGATTCCCCTTAGTAAGCCACATGAAAGATTTCACCTGCAGACATCAAGACCAACATATACTTCCCCCACACTTAGCAACTGTCCCAAGTAAACTCCACAATCACATTCAAGCATTCAAATTCACCCTACTGACTTCTTAAGTATTTAAGTGCGGTCTCACCTAAGGAGTATCGATCAAAGGGCACATGGACTCTTACTTTGTCAGCTCTAGACCACCATACTATCTTTTTCTGTTCCCTTTCTTCTCTTTTCCCTTCCTTAACAACTGATTTTTCTCCATTGGGTATCATTTTATTTTATTTTTATCATTGTTCTTTCCGTTTTGGGGTGTACTTTGGACACATTTCATGGATGCACCGGAGGTAATAGTGGTAGCTACCACTCCCGAGACCACTTCGGAGCTACTAGCTCATCCTCAGTTTATTACTCTTTTTTTTTTACTTTATGGAAGGGGAGAAGGGAACCAAATTGGACATGTTTACAAGCTGTGTCAGAACTAACAAAGGAATCCGACTCAAGGTATACCAAGCCCTTAGGTGAGAAAATTTAAGTCAGTATTAATGGTGAAGTCAGTAAAAGGATCCTCTGATACCTGAAGTGATGTGGGTATTCTCAGTAGGCTGATCCGTGTCTGGGTTTTCTAATAGTCATAGATTGATCTGCAAGCTCATCCCAATGGTCACTTAAGTTCCTGCAAGTGCTGTTAACTTCTCAAAAATTCACTGTTTCTTACTTAAACCGTTTTGACTCAATAAAACAAATTTTTGAAAAAGGACTAACACTAAGAAAACAGAAAGGTAAAAGTCAGTACCACCTCCCCCACACTTAAAACACACTGTTCCCAGTAGTGTCAAGCTAAGGATTGGTAAAAAGAAAGAAAAATTGTTAATGGGATGAGTTGAGTTCTTGTCTGATTTTTACCTGTCTCGCACCTGCATCGACCGTTGCACTAAGTGCGTCGATCGTTGCAGGGCGATTTGCGTTATGGGTCGATCGTTGCTCAGGACCGCAACGATCGCTGCAATGCGATTTCTCCGAGAGCTGCAGACAAAACTCACCAAAACCAGAAACAAAACGTAAAATCCTACAGAAACACCAAAAATCAAAATGCAAAAACGAAACAGTGGGTTGCCTCCCACTCCGCACTTGTTTAAGGTCATTAGCTTGACCGGACGAACAAGATCAGGCTCCTGGAGGTTTCAACAGAGACCGTGAATGCCTCTGTGAAAGTCTCCTCATCCAAGGTGGAGAATAAGCTGTGACAGCGTGAGATCGTCCAAGAAATGGTGGAATGTGATGATCTCCAGGATCTGAAACTAAAGTTCCACTTGTCTGCTCTCCATCCCCATCCTTAATGGTAAAGGTCTGACCATCAATCTGTGGCTTGCGCAGCATATCCATATCAAAGTGCAGAGGCTCATCTCCCAGAGGAAGATCAATCAGACTATGCCTCACATCAATTACTGCTCCAGCTGTGGCTAAGAATGGTCTCCCAAGTATCAAGGCATTATCATGCTCACTGTTGTACTTAAGTACCAAGAAATCTGTCGGAACCAAGTAGTTTCCAACTCTCACTGGGACGTCCTCAAGAACTCCTTCTGGAATCCTTATCGACTGATCAGCTAGGACAAGAGAGGTCCTAGTGGGTGAAAAATTTGTCATCCCCAGCTTCTCTACCACAGAGTATGGCATGAGACTTCCAGCAGCCCCTAAGTCACATAGAGAACGTCTGAAGCTATCCTAAAATATAGAACAACTCAGCACAAATATACCAGGATCAGGTAGCTTCTTAGGGATCTTGGTTAGCAACACCTCACTGATCTGTCTAGGGACCACTATCACCCAATCCTTCAGCTCTTCGTCAATAGGCAGCATCTTCCCCCAAGTATCTCTGCACACAAGAGTGATATGGCGGATCATCAGAATATGGCTCTTCTTCAAACTTCTCATTCATCTCTCCCAGCTGTCTGACCGCATTAATCTCCTATTGAGTTATCTCAGACACTCCAGGGAATAATCTAATAAGCTCTTGATCCGTATCTTCATCAGTTCCAAGAGAAGTAAGTAAATCTGTATGTCCACGACCTGCAACGATCGACGCATATGGTGCATCGATCGATGCGTCTGATTTTTCACAGATTCCACCCGAGAGTTTTTCTTCATTTTCAAAAAATTCAGCCTCTTCTACCAGTTCAGCTGTGTTTAACTCAAAATTTTCACCCCGGGTTGATCCATCATCAATATAGACTGACCAAGCCTTCATGTGGGTTTCTGCTACACCTTTCCCTTTAACTGAGCTTGAGATTTGGCTCACTTGTGTGTCCAATTGCCTCACATGTGTGCTTAAAGACTCAAACTTACCAGTAAGATCTTCATAGACAGCATCTAACATCTTGTTGAAGTCCACAGCATTCTTGGTCTGACCCTCCATCAATTGTTCCATCATGGCTTCCATCTTGCTCTCATGAGCACTAGCAGTAGGAGGTTTCTGATAAGCGGATGATCCATAGGTTCTCTGATTACCTTGTCCAAAAGGTTTCTGAAAACCACTAGTCTGTCCAAATCCAGAAGAGTTTTGGTTGCTGTTGAAAGCACTCTTCTGTCCTCCATTGAAGAACATGTTACCAGACTGATATCCAAATCTGTTTCCTTGGAATCCAGAACCACCAATGTAGTTCACATCCTCTTCCTGGTTGTCTTCTTCAGCTCCAAACACCTCAACATCCTGAGCAAAATGGACAGCTTTCTTCCCAGCCAACAAGTTACAGACTGTGTCCAACTTACTCCTAATGTCAGCTATCTCCTGGTTATCTATCTTCCCACCAGACTCCTTCCTTCTCCTATCAGCATTCTTGCAGCTATTACTGCTCACCAAGTTATCTATCAATTGCTTAGCTTGCTCAGGAGTCCTTGTGTTGAAATTTCCATTTCTGGAATTATCCAACGCAGTCTGATAAGGGAGATCTATACCTCTGAAGAAGATACCCAGCAGTGTCACCTCAGTGAATCCATGATGCGGGTAGTCACGCTGGTACTTCTTAAATCTCATCCAGGCAACCTTCTTAGGCACAACATAAACTGGACTGACCCAATCACTGTCAGATATCGGAAAAATGATCCCAGCATCTAGCAGCTTCATGATCTCTTTCTTTACCACTTCCTTAAGGTTAGGATTCAGCCTCCTCTGATGCTCTACTGATTTCTTAGACTCATCCTCAAGATGTATCATATGCATGCACAACTCCGGAGAGATACCTGAAATTTCATCAAGAGAATAGCCAAGAGCTTTGCGATGCTTGCGTAGCTTTCTTAGCAGTAAGGTGAGCTCTGCGTTGTTCAAACTAGCATTAACAATCACTAGATATGTCGAATTAGGTCCATGAAATGGGTACCTTAGCCCGAATGGAAGTTGTTTCAGCTCAATTTTCGCTTTTTCCTTTGCCCAATTACTGTCGACATGCAACGATCGATGCCCAGATGGTGTCGATCGATGCATCGTCGCGTCAGACACTTCCAGCTGCATCACCTGCTCAGCAGAATCCATTAGCCTCGCGTAACAGATTGCGGACTCGTCTTGTAGATATTCCAGCTCCATTATAGAGCTCAGTAAAGCTCTGCCCAGTGGATCCTCAGCATGAGTTCTAGGAAAGTAATCCGCAGCTAAATCACTGAGAGTATCCACATAAAATGTATGTCCGTCGATGGTTGGTCTCTTCACCAGTTTGTCCATATCGAAGCTCATCTTCAGATCTCCTACATTCAGAATTATCTTACCTCCCTGGCAGTCAATCATCGCACCCGCAATGGCCAAGAAAGGCCTACCCAAAATCAGTGGATCCTTTGGTTCCTGTCCATATTGTAGAACCACAAAATTTGTAGGAATCACACATTGGCCGATCATTATATGCACATCTTCCAATACTCCTTCAGGAATTCTGATTGTTCTGTCTGCTAAAACTAGTGAGATCCTAGTGGGTAGGAAGTCAGTCATTCCAAGTCTCTTAGCAACAGAGAAGGGCATAAGGTTCACACTAGAACCAAGATCACATAGAGACCTTTCAAATCTTTCCCTGTAGATATCACAATCCAACACAAAGCTTCCTGGATCTTTCAACTTTTCAGGAATTCTGCCCTGAACCACTGCACTACACACCTCTGTGATCATCATGTAGGAATTTCTAGCTGTTCTAATCAGGATTAGCAACCCTAGTCTGAATTCCGAGCCTAGGATCTACAGGTTCATGTAATTGAATCTGTCAGATCTGAAGATTACCTGGTGATTAGCAGCGGAAGTTATTTGCAAGTAATCAAGATCTAGAGCGCCTCAAATGCTGCGCCTCTACTGGTATCCACACGCACACGAACTGAACAGGAAGGGATGCTAGTGCCTTATGAGATCGAATCTCCAGAGAGGTTTCTTTTCTGTTTCTGGTGGCTGTGAATTAGGTTAGGGACGAGTTTAGGTCGACCATATATCTTATATATGTCGACTTAAACCGCAACGGGATTAACTAATGATTAAACCAATTTAATCTGCTAATCCGCGAGTTGTGTCGACCGACACACTCTATGTGTCGATCGACACGGCCAATCTATGTCGACCGACACCTTTAGTGCATCGATCAACATTGTCCAGAAAAGTCGATATTGAATGCATATCAAATATGCATTCACCCGATCATTACATTAATGATCATACTCTCATGCAATGTCCATTTTGCTTAGGTGTGTGACCCTGTAGGATCATATAACACTAGCAATGAGTTCTCAACTCATTGATCATAAGTGGCTTCTAGCAAAGCGTTATGACTACCTAGTGTCATATGATTGTCTCATCTTGACATCACGACTTTCTCTCAGAGTAAGTACAAATAGATTTCAGGACATTCCCAACAATCTCCCACTTGTACTAGAATCGTTTATTCCCTTTTAATCCCTTTGTATCCATATCTCAATCTAGCATAAGGCAAGAACTGTGTCATCCTTATTAAGCTAGATCACGTTTATCGAATCCCGATTTGTACTGTTGAAAAGCAAACGACTGACAATCACCTCGTTTGAGCGCGGCCACGTATTTCCAGTATCAAATCTTCGATAGGCCCAAAGATATTTAACTCCTGTTATATAGGAGGTACAAATCCCATCTTGTTCCATCCCTGTTTCTTCACACACTTCATGGTACGCCCAATCAATGCCTTTATAGTCACCAGTTACGGCTGACGTTTGACAAGGTTAAAGCGGACCAATTCATATGTAAGAAAACATGATGAACTCAGGTCTAAGGACTATACTCTTTAGTCGTAATGAGAAACTCTTATGACACTCATATAACATCTTGTAGAGTTCTCATTAACGGGTAAGGTCCGATCATGTGTTCTCTAACACATATCTATGTGATTGACTTTAATACACTTATTAATGACTCCATGAAACATAGTCATCAGTCACCTCACATACTAGTCTCATGTGGTTGTTAACGTCCCATTTTAACAACCTCGACCAGGGACCATCTATAATTTATGTCATTTATTGATTATAGGGTTTCATGATCAAGTCACATACTTGATGACCTATAAAAATGTCATAAATTACTTTTGGGACACTTATTTAATAACACAATTAAATAATGCTGGAACAATTTCATTAAAATAACATAACCAAATTATGTCTTACGAACATCAAGTTATAACTAAAAAACCAAATATAACTCCCACTGAAAACAAGATCATATCTTAAGAAATCTAATGCCTACAGCAGCAGTGTGAAACTCATGCTTAGGCCTTGGGAGGGGCTTGGTCAGTGGATCAGCAACATTCTCATCCGTTGGGACTCTGCTGATCTTCACATCTCCTCTATTCACAGTATCACGGATAAGGTGATATCGCCTTTCTATGTGTTTGGATTTCTGGTGTGATCTAGGTTCCTTTGCTTGCGCAATGGCTCCATTGTTGTCACAATACAAAGCCACTGGCTCAGAAATACTAGGAATCACACCAAGTTCAGTGATGAACTTCTTGATCCAAACAGCCTCCTTTGCCGCTTCAGAAGCAGCGAGGTACTCAGCTTCAGTTGTGGAATCTGCTACAGTGTCCTGCTTGGAACTCTTCCAGCTGACCGCACCGCCATTCAGGCAGAAGATGTAACCAGATTGTGATCGGAAATCATCTTTGTCTGTCTGGAAACTTGCGTCTGTGTAACCACTTACTACCAGCTCATTATTTCCTCCATACACCAAGAATTTATCCTTAGTATTTCTCAAATACTTCAGAATATTCTTGACTGCTGTCCAGTGACTTTCACCTGGATCCGATTGGTATCTACTCGTCATGCTTAAAGCACAAGCAACATCTGGACGAGTACAGAGCATGGCATACATGATGGATCCCAACGCCGAGGCATAGGGAATCCGACTCATGCGTTCTCGCTCAGCAGGTGTCTCAGGACACTGCTTCTTGCTGAGACTTATGCCATAAGACATTGGTATGAAGCCCTTCTTGGAATCTTGCATTCTGAACCTGTGTAAGACTTTATCAATATAAGTGTCTTGACACAGTCCAATTAACTTGTTTAATCTATCTCTATAGATTCTTATTCCAAGAATGTACGCGGCTTCTCCCATGTCTTTCATTGAAAAACAACTTCCGAGCCAAGCCTTAACAGACTGTAACAACAGAACGTCATTTCCGAGAAGAAGTATGTCATCTACATACAACACGAGAAATGCAACTGCGCTGCCACTAGTCTTCTTGTAAACACATGGTTCTTCTTCGTTTCTGATGAAATCAAACTCTTTGACTGCTTCATCAAAACGAAGATTCCAACTCCGAGATGCTTGCTTCAATCCATAAATGGATCGATGAAGCTTGCATACTTTCCCAACAGCATTAGGATCGATGAAACCTTCGGGCTGTGTCATGTACACATCCTCTTCCAGAATTCCATTGAGGAAAGCTGTTTTCACGTCCATTTGCCAGATCTCATAATCATAATGAGCAGCTGTTGCTAGGAGAATCCGAATGGATTTAAGCATGGCTATAGGTGAATAAGTTTCTTCATAGTCAATACCATGAATTTGTTTGAAACCTTTTGCCACCAGCCTTGCTTTATATATCTGAATATTTCCATCCAAATCAATTTTCTTCTTGAAAATCCATTTACACTCAATGGGTCTTGCACCATTGGGTAAATCAACCAAAGTCCATACTTTGTTCTGTGACATGGATCCCATTTCGGATTTAGCGGCTTTCAGCCACTTTTCGGAGTCAGGGCTCATCATCGCTTCTTCGTAATTCACGGGCTCGTCACTGTCAATGATCAATAAATCATGACAATTGGTTACGAGAAATCCATATCTCTCGGGTTCGTGACGGATCCTTTCGGATCTACGAATTTCTGGCTCTACAGGCGTTGGGTCTACAACTCTTTGTAGATCCAATTGCTGCTCTTCCTCTACGGGTTGAACATTTTCCTGCGGTTCTCGAACTTCTTCGAGTTGTACTTTACTCCCACTGTTTCTCTTGGAAAGAAACTCTCTCTCAAGAAAAACACAGTTCCGAGCAACAAACACTTTGTTCTCGGATTGGTTGTAAAAGTAGTATGCCTTGGTTTCCTTAGGATAACCAACGAAGTAGCACTTATCAGATTTGGGTTCGAGCTTATCTGTAATTAATCGCTTAACATAAGCTTCACAACCCCAAATCTTCAGGAAAGACACATTCGGAACATTTCCAGTCCACATCTCATGTGGTGTCTTTGCAACTGATTTTGACGGAACCCTATTAAGTGTAAACGCAGACGTTTCTAGAGCGTATCCCCAAAAGGATAATGGAAGAGTTGAGAGACTCATCATTGATCGAACCATATCTAATAGAGTTCGATTCCTCCTCTCGGACACCCCATTCCATTGTGTGTTCCAGGAAGAGTGAGTTGTGAAACGATTCCACAATCTCTCAAATGATTCATAATCAAATGAGCCCAAAAGCCCATCACTATGGAGCTTTTGAATCCGTTTCTCGTTTATGTGGCCCAAACGACAATGCCATAGAAAAGTCTGATTCGTGTCATTTGATTTGAATCTCTTGGTGTTAATGTTATAGATTTGTGTGCTTTGGTTTAGAACATAAAGCTCATTCTCTAATGGGCTGCTACCATAATATATATCATTGTAATCAAAAGAACAACATTTATTCTTAATTGAAAACTGATATCCTTCCAAATCCAAAACAGGAATAGAAATAATATTTCTGCTTATAGCAGGTACATAGTAGCAATTATGAAGTTCTAAAACCAAACCAGAAGGTAAAGACAAGTTAAATGTTCTTACGGCTAATGCAGCAACTCTTGCTCCATTCCCCACGCGCAGGTCCACTTGTCCCTTTTCCAACGTCCTACTGTTGCTTAGGCCCTGCATATTTGTACAAATATGAGCACCACAGCCGGTATCCAATACCCAAGAAGTAGAACCAGAAGTAGTAACATTTACTTGTATAACATAAATACCTGAAGATGAAGTCTCGAAAGTCTTCTTCTTCTTCTTTTTCTCTTCCAAGAATTTGTCACAATTTCTCTTCCAATGTCCAAGCTCTTTACAGTAATGGCACTTATCAGTCACAGATGGGCCAGGCTTGGGCTTAGGGGCCGGCGCAGGCGTGTCCTGGTTCTCAACCGGGACAGCCTTGCCCTTTCCCTTACTCTTGCCAAGTTTCTTAAACTTCTTACCCCTTGTACCATTAGCACATTGGGAGTGCCCTTCTTGATATTAGGCTCAGCTGTCTTGAGCATCCTATGCAGTTCAGTCAACGTCTTCGTCAAGTTGTTCATGTTATAGTTCATAACAAACTGATCATAGCTTGACGGCAGTGACTGCAGAATGATGTCAGTAGCCAACTCTTGGCTAATGGGACAATCCAGCCTCCCTAGGTTATCAATATAACCTATCATCTTAATGACATGAGGACTGACTGGACCGTCCTTTGGTAGCTTGCATTCAATGAGAGATTTAACCGTCTGGTATCTCTCAGTTCGTGCTTGCTCCTGAAACATACTTTTCAGGCTAGTGATCATCTCCACGGGCGACTCCACGTTCTCGTATTGCTTCTGCAAATCCGAGTTCATGGTAGCCAACATGAGACAATTCACATCGACCACATCATTAGAATGCTTATCCCAAGCATTCCTTTCTGCATGTGGAGCATTGGCTCTCGGTTTTTCAGGGAGAACATTTTCAAGGACATAGTCCCGCTTCTCCTGCTTGAGAACAATTCTCAAGTTCCGATACCATTCGAGAAAATTCGATCCATTTAACTTGTCCTTCTCAAGGACGGATCTCAGGGAGAAAGAATTGTTATGAGTGGTAGTCATAGCTGAGAACAAAGAAAGGAAAAAAGTTTAGTTATGATGTTCAAGAAATGAGAAGTCTTAACTTTTAAGAAAACTCGCATTATATTCAAACAATGTTTCCTCAGATGAATATAATGATCCAAGATCCATATTTCACTAAATTCAAGTGAGCCACTGGCTATCACTCAACTTTAGCTATTTAGGTAAGAAACAACCTTGCTAGTTATATCCAATATAACTCTTGGTTGTGGATCGACATCTTATGTCCAATCCACCTGATGTCTCTGAGCCCAAAACGATTTTGATGGCCCAGTCAAGTAAACCAATCTTTTCAGTCATGTAATTGTTGACGCCTTGCACTGCAAGCCCATCAACACGATTACTTCCTGTCTTACTCATGTAATTGTGGATACCTTGCACTGCAAGCCTATCACTCAATGAAACGAGTCTTGACAGTTGAAAAGATTGGAAAGACATCAAGTATCACTTGATATTTGATTGAGGAACGGAATCATTAAAACGTTCAGTTTTATTATGTTTTAATTCTTATAATTAATTGATTTATCATGCTTTGGTTCTGTGATTGCAGGTTCCAAAACCCAATCGTCGAATCTGATGTCGACCGACACTACTATAGTGTCGATCGATACAGAATAACCAAAAACAATCCACGATAACCGATCAATCCAATTGATCCGGTTTTGGAAATACCGGTCAGTGTCGATCGATGCTACACTAGTATCGGTCGATACCAACCTAATCAAACCAATCGCAATTTAACCATTTAACCAAGCGTGATAACCGGTCCAATCCAATTGAACCGATTCATCAATCTCGCGAGGTTTGTGTCGACCGATACAACACTTGTATCGATCGACACAAGGCGAAAAGTTCTATTCGGGTTATCCTTCTGTGTCGACCGATACCCCGTTTGGTGTCGTTCGACACAGGGCGATAAACCCTAATCATTTTTCAAGTTAAAACCCTAAAACTAGATTTTAAACAAAAACGAATTTCAACATGCTTGTATCAACTATACAGAGATCCAGATTCAACTAATCTAATCAACATGCCACAGATTCAATGGAACCCTAAAGCTCTGATACCACTGTAGGAATTTCTAGCTGTTCTAATCAGGATTAGCAACCCTAGTCTGAATTCCGAGCCTAGGATCTACAGGTTCATGTAATTGAATCTATCAGATCTGGAGATTACCTGGTGATTAGCAGCGGAAGTTATTTGCAAGTAATCAAGATCTAGAGCGCCTCAAATGCTGCGCCTCTACTGGTATCCACACGCACACGAACTGAACAGGAAGGGATGCTAGTGCCTTATGAGATCGAATCTCCAGAGAGGTTTCTTTTCTGTTTCTGGTGGCTGTGAATTAGGTTAGGGACGAGTTTAGGTCGACCATATATCTTATATATGTCGACTTAAACCACAACGAGATTAACTAATGATTAAACCAATTTAATCTGCTAATCCGCGAGTTGTGTCGACCGACACACTCTATGTGTCGATCGACACGGCCAATCTATGTCGACCGACACCTTTAGTGCATCGATCGACATTGTCCAGAAAAGTCGATATTGAATGCATATCAAATATGCATTCACCCGATCATTACATTAATGATCATACTCTCATGCAATGTCCAGTTTGCTTAGGTGTGTGACCCTGTAGGATCATATAACACTAGCAATGAGTTCTCAACTCATTGATCATAAGTGGCTTCTAGCAAAGCGTTATGACTACCTAGTGTCATATGATTTTCTCATCTTGACATCACGACTTTCTCTCAGAGTAAGTACAAATAGATTTCAGGACATTCCCAACACATCATTACACTCTCCTCTTCAGACCATTTACCAACAAGTAAGTCCTTAAGACATCTCCTCATCACATGAGTAGTTTCCATAGAGTCAATCAAAGGCACTTCAATCTTCACCTTTTTAATGATCTCCTTACATTTGTCATACTGCTTATCGTTCTTAGCCTTCCTGGGATTCTTAGGAAAAGGTACTTTGGGTTTGTAAACTCTTTCATTCGACTGTTTTGGTTTTTCTGCGTCTGAAGTCTTCGCAGTCACCTTGCGTCGATCGTTGCTAAGGTTGCGTCGATCGTTGCTGGGCGACTGTGTTTCGACCCCTGTGTCGAGCTTGGGTTCGTCATCTTTGTTTTCACCTTGCATCGACCGTTGCAGAGGTGCGTCGGTCGATGCATTGCGAAGCTCACGGATCTCATCTTCCAATTCTTTGATTTCCACGATTTCTTCGACACTCAATTGCTTTTTGTGGGCAGGGAACATCTCTTTACCACTTCTCAATGTCACTGCATTGCACTGATACTTAGGATTAGCATCAGTTCACCCCGGAAGATATCCATCTTGCCTTTTAACATATCCAGCAGTCTGTGCAACCCGAGCATCAAGCTCCTTCACATGTGTGCTCAAGGATTCAAACTTCCCATTCATATCGTCATACAGATCCTCCAGCTTCTTGTTGAAGTTCACAGCATTCATAGTTTGACCTTTCAGCAACTGTTCCATCATCGCTTCCATCTTGCTCTCATGAGGACTAGCAGTACTCTTCTGATAGGAATTACATTAAGAGGCTCTATGGGGCCTTGGGAGAAGGTGAGAATGTCCTGTCTCGACTGATCACAGCGAGCATCATCATAGAAGTGTCTCAAGAACTCACTCTTCAGAGCATCCCAAGTAGTAAACTTCCCAGGTGGAAGTTGTTTCAGCCAAGCAGCAGCTTCTCCAGCGAGAGAGTAGGGGAAGAGTTTGAGAAACAGATAGTCATGGGTCACTCCATCATACTTCATTCCGGTGACTATGTCCTCAAACTCATCAATATGATCCATAGGCTGCTCAGTCGGGAAACCATGGAAGGCATTCTGCCTCAGCAGAGAGTAGTAGATGGTCTTGATCTCGAAGTCATTCCTCTCAAAACTAGGAGGTACAATTGCTGACCGGTTAGCATGAAACTCATCCGGACAGTTATAGTCAGCAAGAGTCCTTTCAGCATGAGCAACTACCTGCCTCTGACCTTGGCCTTGTGGCTGTTGCGGTTCATGTTGGGAATGTCCTGAAATCAACTGTACTTACTCTAAGTGAAAGTTGTATTGTCGAGATGAGACAATCATATAATACTGGGCAATCATAATGCTTTGCTAGAAGCCACTTATGATCTATGAGTTTAGAACTCATTGCCAGTATCATATGATCCTACAGGGTCACACACCTAAGCAAACTGGATGTTTAACATGGGGTTGATCATTAGTGTAATGATCTGGTGAATGTATACTTGATACATTCTATAACGAGTTTCTGAGGTAGTGTCGATCGACACAGAAGGTGTGTCGATCGACACAGGTCGCGTACCAAAATACAGATTTTGGTTTATGACTTAATTAACACCGGTTAATCCCAGGTTAATTAGGTCGTCGACATATATATAATATATGGACGAATTTGACAGATAGAGAACATAATTCACAGCCACCTGAAAGAAGCTGTAAAACCTCTTAGAGATCTGATCTCTTACGGCACTAGCATCCCGTCCGTTCCAGTTTGTGTGCGTGTGGATACCAGTAGAGGCGCAGCACTTGAGGCGCTTGAGAATCTCGAATACCTAATCATCTTCCGCTGCTAATCTCCAGGTATCTTCGAGATCTGATATAGATTCAATTATGTAAACATGAACCCTAGATCCTAGGCTATGGAATTTATACCTAGAGTTGCCTAATGTGATTAGAACTGCTAGAAATTCCTTCAGTGGTATCAGAGCCTTAGGGTTCTATTGAATCTGTAGCATGTTGATTAGATTAGTTGAATCTGAATCGTTGTATATTTGATATATGCATGCTAAATTAAGTTTTGATCAAAGTAACCTCATTCAAAGTTTTTGTTCAAAACGATTTTAGGGTTTTTCGCATTGTGTCGATCGATGCCAATCCGATGTCGATCGACGCAGAATGATAACCCGAATAAAATTTAGGTTTCGCCTAGTGACGATCGACACAAGAGTTGTGTCGGTCGACACAGACCTTGCGAATTTGATCAATCGGTTCAATTGGATTGGACCGGTTATCAAACTTGGTTGATAATGGTTAAACGCTAAGAACGGTTTATTGCGATTGGTTTGATTTGGTTGGTGTCGACCGACGCTAATGTAGCGTCGATCGACACTGACCGGTTATCAAAACCGGATCGAATCTCCAGAGAGGTTTCTTTTCTGTTTCTGGTGGCTGTGAATTAGGTTAGGGACGAGTTTAGGTCGACCACATATCTTATATATGTCGACTTAAACCGCAACGGGATTAACTAATGATTAAACCAATTTAATCTGCTAATCCGCGAGTTGTGTCGACCGACACACTCTATGTGTCAATCGACACGGCCAATCTATGTCGACCGACACCTTTAGTGCATCGATCGACATTGTCCAGAAAAGTCGATATTGAATGCATATCAAATATGCATTCACCCGATCATTACATTAATGATCATACTCTCATGCAATGTCCAGTTTGCTTAGGTGTGTGACCCTGTAGGATCATATAACACTAGCAATGAGTTCTCAACTCATTGATCATAAGTGGCTTCTAGCAAAGCGTTATGACTACCTAGTGGCATATGATTGTCTCATCTTGACATCACGACTTTCTCTCAGAGTAAGTACAAATAGATTTCAGGACATTCCCAACAATCTCCCACTTGTACTGGAATCGTTTATTCCCTTTTAATCCCTTTGTATCCATATCTCAATCTAGCATAAGGCAAGAACTGTGTCATCCTTATTAAGCTAGATCACGTTTATCGAATCCCGATTTGTACTGTTGAAAAGCAAACGACTGACAATCACCTCGTTTGAGCGCGGCCACGCATTTCCAGTATCAAATCTTCGATAGGCCCAGAGATATTTAACTCCTGTTATATAGGAGGTACAAATCCCATCTTGTTCCATCCCTGTTTCTTCACACACTTCATGGTACGCCCAATCAATGCCTTTATAGTCACCAGTTACGGCTGACGTTTGACAAGGTTAAAGCGGACCAATTCATATGTAAGAAAACATGATGAACTCAGGTCTAAGGACTATACTCTTTAGTCGTAATGAGAAACTCTTATGACACTCATATAACATCTTGTAGAGTTCTCATTAACGGGTAAGGTCCGATCATGTGTTCTCTAACACATATCTATGTGATTGACTTTAATACACTTATTAATGACTCCATGAAACATAGTCATCAGTCACCTCACATACTAGTCTCACGTGGTTGTTAACGTCCCATTTTAACAACCTCGACCAGGGACCATCTATAATTTATGTCATTTATTGATTATAGGGTTTCATGATCAAGTCACATACTTGATGACCTATAAAAATGTCATAAATTACTTTTGGGACACTTATTTAATAACACAATTAAATAATGCTGAAACAATTTCATTAAAATAACATAACCAAATTATGTCTTACGAACATCAAGTTATAACTAAAAAACCAAATATAACTCCCACTGAAAACAAGATCATATCTTAAGAAATCTAATGCCTACAGCAGCAGTGTGAAACTCATGCTTAGGCTTTGGGAGGGGCTTGGTCAGTGGATCAGCAACATTCTCATCCGTTGGGACTCTGCTGATCTTCACATCTCCTCTATTCACAATATCACGGATAAGGTGATATCGCCTTTCAATGTGTTTGGATTTCTGGTGTGATCTAGGTTCCTTTTCTTGCGCAATGGCTCCATTGTTGTCACAATACAAAGCCACTGGCTCAGAAACACTAGGAATCACACCAAGTTCAGCGATGAACTTCTTGATCCAAACAGCCTCCTTTGCCGCTTCAGAAGCAGCGAGGTACTCAGCTTCAGTTGTGGAATCTGCTACAGTGTCCTGCTTGGAACTCTTCCAGCTGACCGCACCGCCATTCAGGCAGAAGATGTAACCAGATTGTGATCGGAAATCATCTTTGTCTGTCTGGAAACTTGCGTCTGTGTAACCACTTACTACCAGCTCATTATTTCCTCCATACACCAAGAATTTATCCTTAGTATTTCTCAAATACTTCAGAATATTCTTGACTGCTGTCCAGTGACTTTCACCTGGATCCGATTGGTATCTACTCGTCATGCTTAAAGCACAAGCAACATCTGGACGAGTACAGAGCATGGCATACATGATGGATCCCAACGCCGAGGCATAGGGAATCCGACTCATGCGTTCTCGCTCAGCAGGTGTCTCAGGACACTGCTTCTTACTGAGACTTATGCCATAAGACATTGGTATGAAGCCCTTCTTGGAATCTTGCATTCTGAACCTGTGTAAGACTTTATCAATATAAGTGTCTTGACACAGTCCAATTAACTTGTTTAATCTATCTCTATAGATTCTTATTCCAAGAATGTACGCGGCTTCTCCCATGTCTTTCATTGAAAAACAACTTCCGAGTCAAGCCTTAACAGACTGTAACAACGGAACGTCATTTCCGAGAAGAAGTATGTCATCTACATACAACACGAGAAATGCAACTGCGCTCCCACTAGTCTTCTTGTAAACACATGGTTCTTCTTCGTTTCTGATGAAATCAAACTCTTTGACTGCTTCATCAAAACGAAGATTCCAACTCCGAGATGCTTGCTTCAATCCATAAATGGATCGATGAAGCTTGCATACTTTCCCAACATCATTAGGATCGATGAAACCTTCGGGCTGTGTCATGTACACATCCTCTTCCAGAATTCCATTGAGGAAAGTTGTTTTCACGTCCATTTGCCAGATCTCATAATCATAATGAGCAGCTGTTGCTAGGAGAAACCGAATGGATTTAAGCATGGCTACAGGTGAATAAGTTTCTTCATAGTCAATACCATGAATTTGTTTGAAACCTTTTGCCACCAGCCTTGCTTTATATATCTGAATATTTCCATCCACATCAATTTTCTTCTTGAAAATCCATTTACACTCAATGGGTCTTGCACCATTGGGTAAATCAACCAAAGTCCATACTTTGTTCTGTGACATGGATCCCATTTCGGATTTAGCGGCTTTCAGCCACTTTTTCGGAGTCAGGGCTCATCATCGCTTCTTCGTAATTCGCGGGCTCGTCACTGTCAATGATCAATAAATCATGACAATTGGTTACGAGAAATCCATATCTCTCGGGTTCGTGACGGATCCTTTCGGATCTACGAATTTCTGGCTCTACAGGCGTTGGGTCTACAACTCTTTGTAGATCCAATTGCTGCTCTTCCTCTACGGGTTGAACATTTTCCTGCGGTTCTCGAACTTCTTCGAGTTGTACTTTGCTCCCACTGTTTCTCTTGGAAAGAAACTCTCTCTCAAGAAAAACACAGTTCCGAGCAACAAACACTTTGTTCTCGGATTGGTTGTAAAAGTAGTATGCCTTGGTTTCCTTAGGATAACCAACGAAGTAGCACTTATCTGATTTGGGTTCGAGCTTATCTGTAATTAATCGCTTAACATAAGCTTCACAACCCCAAATCTTCAGGAAAGACACATTCAGAACATTTCCAGTCCACATCTCATGTGGTGTCTTTGCAACTGATTTTGACGGAACCCTATTAAGTGTAAACGCAGACGTTTCTAGAGCGTATCCCCAAAAGGATAATGGAAGAGTTGAGAGACTCATCATTGATCGAACCATATCTAATAGAGTTCGATTCCTCCTCTCGGACACCCCATTCCATTGTGTGTTCCAGGAGGAGTGAGTTGTGAAACGATTCCACAATCTCTCAAATGATCACTGAATTCTTGGCTTAAGTATTCTCCTCCACGATCTGATCGAAGAGCCTTAATACTTTTGCCAAGTTGATTCTGTACTTCATTTTGGAAATCTTTGAACCTTTCAAAAGATTCCGACTTGTGTCTCATTAAATAGACATAGCCATACCTGCTGAAATCATCAGTGAAGGTAATGAAGTATTGAAAATTTCCTCTAACACTTGTGCTCATTGGGCCGCACACATCTGTATGTATAAGGCCCAATAGGTCACTGGCCCTTTCATTTTGTTTGTTGAAAGGGGTCTTAGTCATTTTGCCTAGTAAACAAGATTCACATTTCTCACATGATTCATAATCAAATGAGCCCAAAAGCCCATCACTATGGAGCTTTTGAATCCGTTTCTCGTTTATGTGGCCCAAACGACAATGCCATAGAAAAGTCTGATTCGTGTCATTTGATTTGAATCTCTTGGTGTTAATGTTATAGATTTGTGTGCTTTGGTTTAGAACATAAAGCCCATTCTCTAATGGGCTGCTACCATAATATATATCATTGTGATCAAAAGAACAACATTTATTCTTAATTGAAAACTGATATCCTTCCAAATCCAAAACAGGAATAGAAATAATATTTCTGCTTATAGCAGGTACATAGTAGCAATTATAAAGTTCTAAAACCAAACCAGAAGGTAAAGACAAGTTAAATGTTCCTACGGCTAATGCAGCAACTCTTGCTCCATTCCCCACGCGCAGGTCCACTTGTCCCTTTTCCAACGTCCTACTGTTGCTTAGGCCCTGCATATTTGTACAAATATGAGCACCACAGCCGGTATCCAATACTCAAGAAGTAGAACCAGAAGTAGTAACATTTACTTCTATAACATAAATACCTGAAGATGAAGTCTCGAAAGTCTTCTTCTTCTTCTTTTCCTCTTCCAAGAATTTGTCACAATTTCTCTTCCAATGTCCAAGCTCTTTACAGTAATGGCACTTATCAGTCACAGATGGGCCATGCTTGGGCTTAGGGGCCGGCGCAGGCGTGTCCTGGTTCTCAACCGGGACAGCCTTGCCCTTTCCCTTACTCTTGCCAAGTTTCTTAAACTTCTTACCCCCTTGTACCATTAGCACATTGGGAGTGCACTTCTTGATATTAGGCTCAGCTGTCTTGAGCATCCCATGCAGTTCAGTCAACGTCTTCGTCAAGTTGTTCATGTTATAGTTCATAACAAACTGATCATAGCTTGACGGCAGTGACTGCAGAATGATGTCAGTAGCCAACTCTTGGCTAATGGGACAACCCAGCCTCCCTAGGTTATCAATATAACCTATCATCTTAATGACATGAGGACTGACTGGACCGTCCTTTGGTAGCTTGCATTCAATGAGAGATTTAACCGTCTGGTATCTCTCAGTTCGTGCTTGCTCCTGAAACATACTTTTCAGGCTAGTGATCATCTCCACGGGCGACTCCACGTTCTCGTATTGCTTCTGCAAATCCGAGTTCATGGTAGCCAACATGAGACAATTCACATCGACCACATCATTAGAATGCTTATCCCAAGCATTCCTTTCTGCATGTGGAGCATTGGCTCTCGGTTTTTCAGGGAGAACATTTTCAAGGACATAGTCCCGCTTCTCCTGCTTGAGAACAATTCTCAAGTTCCGATACCATTCGAGAAAATTCGATCCATTTAACTTGTCCTTCTCAAGGACGGATCGCAGGGAGAAAGAATTGTTATGAGTGGTAGTCATAGCTGAGAACAAAGAAAGGAAAAAAGTTTAGTTATGATGTTCAAGAAATGAGAAGTCTTAACTTTTAAGAAAACCTTCATTATATTCAAACAATGTTTCCTCAGATGAATATAATGATCCAAGATCCATATTTCACTAAATTCAAGTGAGCCACTGGCTATCACTCAACTTTAGCTATTTAGGTAAGCAACAACCTTGCTAGTTATATCCAATATAACTCTTGGTTGTGGATCGACATCTTATGTCCAATCCACCTGATGTCTCTGAGCCCAAAACGATTTTGATGGCCCAGTCAAGTAAACCAATCTTTTCAGTCATGTAATTGTTGACGCCTTGCACTGCAAGCCCATCAACACGATTACTTCCTGTCTTACTCATGTAATTGTGGATACCTTGCACTGCAAGCCTATCACTCAATGAAACGAGTCTTGACAGTTGACAAGATTGGAAAGACATCAAGTATCACTTGATATTTGATTGAGGAACGGAATCATTAAAACGTTCAGTTTTATTATGTTTTAATTCTTATAATTAATTGATTTATCATGCTTTGGTTCTGTGATTGCAGGTTCCAAAACCCAATCGTCGAATCTGATGTCGACCGACACTATAGTAGTGTCGATCGATACAGAATAACCAAAAACAATCCACGATAACCGATCAATCCAATTGATCCGGTTTTGGAAATACCGGTCAGTGTCGATCGATGCTACACTAGTATCGGTCGATACCAACCTAATCAAACCAATCGCAATTTAACCATTTAACCAAGCGTGATAACCGGTCCAATCCAATTGAACCGATTCATCAATCTCGCGAGGTTTGTGTCGACCGATACAACTCTTGTGTCGATCGACACAAGGCGAAAAGTTCTATTCGGGTTATCCTTCTGTGTCAACCGATACCCGTTTGGTGTCGATCGACACAGGGCGATAAACCCTAATCGTTTTTCAAGTTAAAACCCTAAAACTAGATTTTAAACAAAAACGAATTTCAACATGCTTGTATCAACTATACAGAGATCCAGATTCAACTAATCTAATCAACATGCCACAGATTCAATGGAACCCTAAAGCTCTGATACCACTGTAGGAATTTCTAGCTGTTCTAATCAGGATTAGCAACCCTAGTCTGAATTCCGAGCCTAGGATCTACAGGTTCATGTAATTGAATCTATCAGATCTGGAGATTACCTGGTGATTAGCAGCGGAAGTTATTTGCAAGTAATCAAGATCTAGAGCGCCTCAAATGCTGCGCCTCTACTGGTATCCACACGCACACGAACTGAACAGGAAGGGATGCTAGTGCCTTATGAGATCGAATCTCCAGAGAGGTTTCTTTTCTGTTTCTGGTGGCTGTGAATTAGGTTAGGGACGAGTTTAGGTCGACCATATATCTTATATATGTCGACTTAAACCACAACGAGATTAACTAATGATTAAACCAATTTAATCTGCTAATCCGCGAGTTGGGTCGACCGACACACTCTATGTGTCGATCGACACGGCCAATCTATGTCGACCGACACCTTTAGTGCATCGATCGACATTGTCCAGAAAAGTCGATATTGAATGCATATCAAATATGCATTCACCCAATCATTACATTAATGATCATACTCTCATGCAATGTCCAGTTTGCTTAGGTGTGTGACCCTGTAGGATCATATAACACTAGCAATGAGTTCTCAACTCATTGATCATAAGTGGCTTCTAGCAAAGCGTTATGACTACCTAGTGTCATATGATTGTCTCATCTTGACATCACGACTTTCTCTCAGAGTAAGTACAAATAGATTTCAGGACATTCCCAACACATCATTACACTCTCCTCTTCAGACCATTTACCAACAAGTAAGTCCTTAAGACATCTCCTCATCACATGAGTAGTTTCCATAGAGTCAATCAAAGGCACTTCAATCTTCACCTTTTTAATGATCTCCTTACATTTGTCATACTGCTTATCGTTCTTAGCCTTCCTGGGATTCTTAGGAAAAGGTACTTTGGGTTTGTAAACTCTTTCATTCGACTGTTTTGGTTTTTCTGCGTCTGAAGTCTTCGCAGTCGCCTTGCGTCGATCGTTGCTAATGTTGCGTCGATCGTTGCTGGGCGACTGTGTTTCGACCCCTGTGTCGAGCTTGGGTTCGTCATCTTTGTTTTCACCTTGCATCGACCGTTGCAGAGGTGCGTCGGTCGATGCATTGCGAAGCTCACGGATCTCATCTTCCAATTCTTTGATTTCCACGATTTCTTCGACACTCAATTGCTTTTTGTGGGCAGGGAACATCTCTTTACCACTTCTCAATGTCACTGCATTGCACTGATACTTAGGATTAGCATCAGTTCGCCCCGGAAGATATCCATCTTGCCTTT
Organism: Orychophragmus violaceus; assembly: GCA_030180135.1. NCBI lineage: Eukaryota > Viridiplantae > Streptophyta > Magnoliopsida > Brassicales > Brassicaceae > Orychophragmus > Orychophragmus violaceus. The sequence continues at coordinate 83,966,780 of CM058230.1, read as the reverse complement.
TAACATATCCAGCAGTCTGTGCAACCCGAGCATCAAGCTCCTTCACATGTGTGCTCAAGGATTCAAACTTCCCATTCATATCGTCATACAGATCCTCCAGCTTCTTGTTGAAGTTCACAGCATTCATAGTTTGACCTTTCAGCAACTGTTCCATCATCGCTTCCATCTTGCTCTCATGAGGACTAGCAGTACTCTTCTGATAGGAATTACATTAAGAGGCTCTATGGGGCCTTGGGAGAAGGTGAGAATGTCCTGTCTCGACTGATCACAGCGAGCATCATCATAGAAGTGTCTCAAGAACTCACTCTTCAGAGCATCCCAAGTAGTAAACTTCCCAGGTGGAAGTTGTTTCAGCCAAGCAGCAGCTTCTCCAGCGAGAGAGTAGGGGAAGAGTTTGAGAAACAGATAGTCATGGGTCACTCCATCATACTTCATTCCGGTGACTATGTCCTCAAACTCATCAATATGATCCATAGGCTGCTCAGTCGGGAAACCATGGAAGGCATTCTGCCTCAGCAGAGAGTAGTAGATGGTCTTGATCTCGAAGTCATTCCTCTCAAAACTAGGAGTTACAATTGCTGACCGGTTAGCATGAAACTCATCCGGACAGTTATAGTCAGCAAGAGTCCTTTCAGCATGAGCAACTACCTGCCTCTGACCTTGGCCTTGTGGCTGTTGCGGTTCATGTTGGGAATGTCCTGAAATCAACTGTACTTACTCTAAGTGAAAGTTGTATTGTCGAGATGAGACAATCATATAATACTGGGCAATCATAATGCTTTGCTAGAAGCCACTTATGATCTATGAGTTTAGAACTCATTGCCAGTATCATATGATCCTACAGGGTCACACACCTAAGCAAACTGGATGTTTAACATGGGGTTGATCATTAGTGTAATGATCTGGTGAATGTATACTTGATACATTCTATAACGAGTTTCTGAGGTAGTGTCGATCGACACAGAAGGTGTGTCGATCGACACAGAAGGTGTGTCGATCGACACAGGTCGCGAACCAAAATACAGATTTTGGTTTATGACTTAATTAACACCGGTTAATCCCAGGTTAATTAGGTCGTCGACATATATATAATATATGGACGAATTTGACAGATAGAGAACATAATTCACAGCCACCTGAAAGAAGCTGTAAAACCTCTTAGAGATCTGATCTCTTACGGCACTAGCATCCCGTTCGTTCCAGTTTGTGTGCGTGTGGATACCAGTAGAGGCGCAGCACTTGAGGCGCTTGAGAATCTCGAATACCTAATCATCTTCCGCTGCTAATCTCCAGGTATCTTCGAGATCTGATATAGATTCAATTATGTAAACATGAACCCTAGATCCTAGGCTATGAAATTTATACCTAGAGTTGCCTAATGTGATTAGAACTGCTAGAAATTCCTTCAGTGGTATCAGAGCCTTAGGGTTCTATTGAATCTGTAGCATGTTGATTAGATTAGTTGAATCTGAATCGTTGTATATTTGATATATGCATGCTAAATTAAGTTTTGATCAAAGTAACCTCATTCAAAGTTTTTGTTCAAAACGATTTTAGGGTTTTTCGCATTGTGTCGATCGATGCCAATCCGATGTCGATCGACGCAGAATGATAACCCGAATAAAATTTAGGTTTCGCCTAGTGACGATCGACACAAGAGTTGTGTCGGTCGACACAGACCTTGCGAATTTGATCAATCGGTTCAATTGGATTGGACCGGTTATCAAACTTGGTTGATAATGGTTAAACGCTAAGAACGGTTTATTGCGATTGGTTTGATTTGGTTGGTGTCGACCGACGCTAATGTAGCGTCGATCGACACTGACCGGTTATCAAAACCGGATCAATTGGATTGATCGGTTATCGCAAATTGGTTACGGTAGAAGTGTATCGATCGACACTAAAGTAGTATCGGTCGACACAGTCTCTGGTGATTTCGGTTATTGAACCTGACATCACAGAACCGAACCAAACTTAACCCAAATTCTTAGAACAATTAAAACATAAGAAATTAGTTGTTTTAATAAATTATAATCCTTCTAAGATACATATATGATGTGTATATTAGATTAAAAGTTCTGTTCCTCGACTAAATATCAAGTATGTTTAGATGTCTTTCCAATCTTGTCAACTGCCAAGACTTGTTTCATTGTGCGATAGACTTGCAGTGCAAGGTGTCCACAATTACATGAGTAAGGCATGAGGTAATCGTGTTGATGGTTTTGCAGTGCAAGGCATCAACAATTACAAGACTTAAGAGATTGGTTTACTTGACTGGGCCATCAAAATCGTTTTGGGCCCAGAGACATCGGGTGGGTTGGGCATGAGATGCCAATCCACAACCAAGAGTTATATTGGATATAATTAGCAAGGTTGTCGCTTACCTAGATAGCTGAAATTTGGGCGATAGCCAGTGCCTCACTCAAGTTTTAGTGAAATATGGGTCTTGGATCATTATATTCATTTGAGGAATCATTGTTTTGAATATAATGCGAGTTTTCTTAATAGTTAAGATTTCTCATTCCTTGAACATCATAACTAAACCTTTTTCCTTTCTTTAATCTCAGCTATGACTAACACTCATCAACTAACACTCATGAAAACACTTTCTCCCTGCAATCCGTCCTTGAGAAGGACAAGTTAAATGGATCAAACTTTATCGTATGGTATCGGAACTTGAGAATTGTTCTCAAGCAGGAGAAAAGGGACTATGTCCTAGAAAATGTTCTCCCTGAAAAACCGAGAGCCAATGCCCCACATGTAGAGAGAAGTGCTTGGGATAAGCATTCCAATGATGTGGTCGATGTGAGTTGTCTCATGTTGGCTACCATGAACTCGGACTTGCAGAAGCAATTCGAGAAAGTGGAGTCGCCAATGGAGATGATCACTAGCCTGAAAAGTATGTTTCAGGAGCAGGCACGAACTGAGAGATACCATACGGTTAAGTCTCTCATTGAATGCAGGCTACCAAAGGACGGTCCAGTCAGTCCTCATGTCATAAATATGATGGGTTATATTGATAAACTGGGGAGACTTGATTGTCCCATTAGCCAAGAGTTGGCTACTGACATCATTTTGCAGTCACTGCCGTAAAGCTATGATCAGTTTGTTATGAATTATAACATGAATAACTTGACGAAGACGTTGACTGAACTGTATGGCATGCTTAAGACATCAGAGCCTAACATCAAGAAGGGCACCCCCAAATGTACTTATGGTACAAGGGAGTAAGAAGTTTAAGAAACTTGACAAGGTGAAAGGAAGGATAAGGCCGTCCAGATTGCGAATCAGGACAAGCCTGTGTCTTCTTCCAAACCCAAGCCCGGCCCATCTGCTACTGATAAGTGCCATTACTGTAATGAGCTTGGGCATTGGAAGAGAAACTGCGACAAATTCTTGGAAGAGAAGAAGAAGAAGAAGAAGAAGAAGAAGAAGAAGAAGAAGAAGAAGAAGAAGAAGAAGAAGAAGAAGAAGAAGAAGAAGAAGAAGAAGAAGAAGAAGAAGAAGAAGAAGAAGAAGAAGAAGAAGAAGAAGAAGAAGAAGAAGAAGAAGAAGAAGAAGAAGAAGAAGAAGAAGAAGAAGAAGAAGACTTTCGAGACTTCATCTTCAGGTATTTATGTTATAGAAGTAAATTTTAATACTTCTAGTTCTACTTCTTAGGTATCGGATATCGAATGTGGTGCTCATATTTGTACAAATATGCAGGGCCTAAGAAACAGTAGGACTTTGGAGAAAGGACAAGTGGACATGCGCGTGGGAAATGGAGCAAGAGTTGCTGCATTAGCCGTAGGAACATTTCATTTGTCTTTACCTTCAGGCTTGGTTTTAGAACTCAATAATTGCTACTATGTACCTGCTATAAGCAGAAATATTATTTCTATTCTTTGTTTGGATTTGGAAGGATATCAGTTTTCAATTAAGAATAAGTGTTGTTCTTTTGATTACAATGATATATTTTATGGTAGCAGTCCATTAGAGAATGATCTTTATGTTTTAAACCAATATGTGCTTGTCTATAACATAAACACAAAACGGTTCAAGTCCAATGACTCGAACCCTACTTTTCCCTGGCACTGTCGTTTGGGCCATATAAATGAGAAACGAATCCAGAAGCTCCATAGTGATGGGCTTTTGGGCTCATTTGGTTATAAATCATGTGAGAAATGCGAATCTTGTTTATTAGGTAAAATGACTAAGGTCCCTTTCAACAAACAAAATGAAAGGGCCAGTGATTTATTGGGCCTTATACATACGGATGTGTGTGGCCCAATGAGCACAAGTGCTAGAGGAAACTTTCGGTACTTCATTACCTTTACTGATGACTTCAGTAGGTATGGATATGTCTATCTGATGAGACACAAGTCGGAATCTTTTGAAAAGTTCAAAGAGTTCCAGAATGAAGTACAGAATCAACTTGGCAAAAGTATTAAAGCTCTTCGATCAGATCGTGGAGGCGAATACTTAAGTCAAGAATTCAGTGATCATCTGAGAGATTGTGGAATTGTTTCACAACTCACTCCTCCTGGAACACCCCAATGGAATGGAGTGTCAGAGAGGAGGAATCAGACTTTATTAGATATGGTTCGATCAATGATGAGTCACTCATCTCTTCCATTATCCTTCTGAGGATATGCTCTAGAAACGTCTGCGTTTACACTAAATAGGGTTCCATCAAAATCAGTTGCAAAGACACCACATGAGATGTAGACTGGAAATGTTCCTAGCTTGTCTTTCCTGAAGATTTAGGGTTGTGAGGCTTATGTTAAGCGGTTAATCACTGATAAGCTCGAACCGAAATCAGATAAATGCTACTTCGTTGGTTATCCTAAGGAAACCAAGGCTTACTACTTTTACAACCAATCCGAGAACAAAGTGTTTGTTGCTCGGAACTGCGTCTTCCTTGAAAGAGAGTTTCTTTCCAAGAAGAACAGTGAGAGTAAAGTACAACTCGAAGAAGTTCGAGAACCACAGGAAACCACTCAACCCAATGAGGAAGAGAATCCGTTAGATCTACAAAGAGTTGCAGAAACCACACCTGTGGAGCCTGAAGTTCGCAGATCCGAAAGGGTCCGTCACGAGCCCGAGAGATATGGATTTCTCGTGAATAATTGTCATGATATGTTAATCATTGACAGTGATGAGCCTGTGAATTTTAAAGAAGCAATGATGAGCCCTGACTCCGAAAAGTGGCTGAAAGCCGTTGAATCCGAAATGGGATCCATTCACAGAACCAAGTGTGGACTTTGGTTGATTTACCCGATGGTGCAAAAGCCATTGAGTGTAAATGGATTTTCAAGAAGAAAATTGATGTGGATGGTAATATTCAGATATACAAAGCTAGGTTGGTGGCAAAAGGTTTCAAGCAAATTCATGGTATTGACTATGAAGAAACCTATTCCCCTGTCGATATGCTTAAATCCATTCGGATTCTCCTAGCAATAGCTGCTCATTATGATTATGAGATCTGGCAGATGGATGTGAAAACAGCTTTCCTTAATGGAATTCTAGAAGAGGATGTGTACATGACACAGCCTGAAGGTTTTATCGATCCTAATGCTGCTAGGAAGGTATGGAAGCTTCATCGATCCATTTATGGATTGAAGCAAGTATCTCGGAGTTGGAATCTTCGTTTTGATGAAGCTGTCAAAAAGTTTGACTTCATCAGGAACGAAGAGGAACCGTGTGTTTAAAAGTAGACTAGTGGGAGCGCAGTTGCATTTCTCGTATTGTATGTAGATGACATACTTCTTCTCGGAAATGACGTTCCGCTGCTTCAGTCTGTTAAGACCTGGCTCGAAAGTTATTTTTCAATGAAAGACATGGGCGAAGCTGCATACATTCTTGGAATAAGAATCTATAGAGATAGATTAAACAAGTTAATTGGATTGTGTCAAGATACTTATATCGATAAGGTCTTACACAGGTTCAGTATGCGTGATTCCAAGAAAGGCTTCATAGTGATGTCTTATGGCATTACTCTTAGCAAGAAGCAGTGTCCGTCGACACCTGCTGAGCGAGAGCGCATGGGTCGGATTCCTTATGCTTCTGCTCTAGGATCCATCATGTATGCCATGCTCTGCACTCGTCCAGATGTTGCTTGTGCTTTAAGCATGACGAGTATATACCAATCTGATCCAGGTGAAAGTCACTGGACAGCTGTCAAGAACATCCTGAAGTATTTGAGAAATACTAAGGATAAATTCTTGGTGTACGGAGGAAGTGATGAGTGTAGGATCGCCTAGGATCTCATGTTACCTGGAGATTTGGCACCGGAATTGGGTCAGATAAACGAGATCTCTAGCACATCAAATGCTGCGCTTCTGCAGTAGTCCACACTCACACAAGCTGGAATCCTCTGGGATGCTAGTACCGGGATCACAGATCTTCTTGGGATTCCTGTGTTTCTCGAGGTGGCCGTCAAACTCAACGTCGGTGCTCAAATTCATGGCTCATATTAAATATATATAGCCCCTTGAGAAGACCTAATTAATCCCTGGACCAAAACCACGATTAATTAAGTCACGAGCCGAAACATAAGTTTTGGTCCGTCCATTGTGTCGATCGACACACCTTTGGTGTCGATCGACACATCCTCTAAAACACAATACTCAATGTGTATCCAATACACATTGACCAGACCATTCACCAATGATCAATCCCTTATGAAGTACATCCAACTTGCTTAGGTGTGTGACCCTGTAGGTCCACATAATACTAGCAATGAGTTACAACTCATAAGTCATAAGCGGTTTCTAGCAAAACATTATGATTACCTAGTATTACATGGATTGTCCGATCTCGACAATACAACTAGCTTTAGAGTAAGTACAATGTGATTTCAGGACACAATCCCAACAATCTCCCACTTGTACTGGAATCATCTATTCCCATAATCCCTTTATCGCTATATCTCGATATGGCATAAGGCAAGAAATTGTGTCATCCTTATTATAGCCAACATCATGTTCATCGAACTCCTGATCTATACTGATAAAACAAACGACTGACAATCACCTCGTTTGAACACGGCCATGCATTTTCTCAGTATCAAATCTTCGATGGGCCCTGAGATATTTATCTCCTGTTATACAGGAGGGACAAATCCCTTCTTGTTCCATCCCTGTTTCTACACATACTTCATGATACGCCTAAGCAATGCCTTTATAGCCGCCAGTTACGGAACGACGTTTGACAAGGTCAAAACGCACCAATTCATATGCTAGAAAGCATGATGAACTCATGTCTAAGGACTATACTCTATAGTCGTAATGAGAACTTCTTATGACACAGATATAACTATCCTGTAGAGTTCTCATTAGCGGGTCATGTCCGATCATATGTTCACCAACATATATCCATGTGACTGACGCTGATACTCATATCAATGACTCCATGAAACACAGTCATACGTCACCTCACATACTAGTCTTAACGGTTGTTAGTGTCCCATTTTAAAACCTATGACCAGGGACAACCATAATCTTATGTCATCTTTTCACTTATAGGTTTTCATGATCAAGTCCTCAACTTGATGACCTATAAAATGAACATAAAATACTTGGGACCATTATTCAATTATCCAATAATCAAATAATGCTGATGTCAGTTTCTATAAACATGACCATAGCATGTCTATGTGAACATCATAACTAACATAACTCCCACTAGAATCAAGACCAAGTCTTCAGATATCTAGTACCTACAGCAACAGTACGAAACTCATGCTTAGGTTGTAAGAGAAGTTGCGGTGTTCTTGCTTGGAACCATTCCAACAAACCACACCGCTATTCTTTAATAAGCACTATTCTACGGTCCACTGCTTGGAAACCTTTTTCCAACAGATAGCGCCGCTACACAGACAAAGAGACATAACCAGGTGGGAACCGGGAATCATCTTTGTCCGTCTAACTACTCATAACAGATTCGTCATTTTTCTCAGTTGAACAAGAACTATCCTTAGTGTTTCTCAAACACTTGGGGATATTCCTTACAACTGTCCAGTGACTTTTACCGGAACAAATTTGGTATCTTCTCGTCATGCTTTATGCGTAAGCTGCATTTAGACGAGCGCTTAATATGGCATTCATGATGGATTCTATTGCTGAAGCATAAGGAATCACACTCATAGATACTAGCTCAGCCAGTGTCCAAGACACTTCATCTTGCTAAGATCGTTGCCATAAGACCTTTGGTGTGAAGCCATTCTTGGAATCAAGCACCTTTGAACTGTCCAATACCTTATCAACATAAGGATTCGGACACGATCCAATTAGCCTTTCCAATCCATTTCAATGGATCCTTATTCCAAGAACTTTCGCGGCTTCTCCCATGTCCATCGTTAAATTTGACTTCCGACCCAAATCTTGACAAGACTTTAGCGTCGGAACGTCGTTTATGAGATTAAGTATGTCATAATCATACGGTGTGAGAATTGCAACTACGCTCCCATTAGATTACTTGTAAACGCACGGTTTCTATACGTTCCTGATCAAGTCAAAACCTTTGACCGTTTTAACAGAACATAGATTCCAACTCCAAGTTGTTTGCCTCAATCCAGAGATGGATCGGTGAAGCTAACATACATTCCTAGTTAATTTTTGGAGTTGGGGCTCACCTTCTCTTCCTTGAATTTCGCAGGCTCGTCACTTTTCAATGATCAACTGATCACAGTAATCGGTCATGAGGAATCACCCTCGATTTAGTGACGGATCCATTAGGATCGCGAACTTCCGGCTCCACAGGTGTAGATCCTACAGCACTCTGTAGATCCAACCGCTGCTCTCCCTCAACAGATTGAACAGCCTCCTGTGTTTCTCGAATTTCTTCGAGCTGTACTTTTACTCTCACTCTTCTTCTTGGAAAAACAAAGTTCCGAACAACAAAACTTTGTTCTCGGATTGGTTGCAAAAGTACTAAGCCTCGGTCTCCCTAGGACAACCAGCGAAGCAGCCCTTATCAGATTTGGGTTCAAGTTTGTTTGTTGACAACTGCCTTACACAAATCTTGCAATCCCAATTAAATCAGAAAAACATACTTGGAATCACCCAGTCCACATACTGTGGTGTCTTTCAACTGATTCTGATAGAAAACTATTTGGCGTAAACATATTCATTTTAGAGCGTATTTTTAAAAGGATAATGGAAGATTCCTGTGACTCATTAATCGGAGCATATCTAATAAGGTCCGATTCGTTCTCTCAGAAACACCATTTAGGTTTTCCAGGAGAAAAGAGCTGTGATATTACTTCACACTCACTTAGATGATCACCTAATTCTTGACTCTAGTATTTTCTTCCGCGATCTAATCTAGGATCTCAATACTTCTGTCAAATCGGTTCTATACTTCATTTTGGAACTCCTCAAAGGATTTCTACTTGTGTCTCATCAAAAGAACACAGCCATACTTACTGATGCCATCAATAAGTTAATGAAGTACTGAAGATTTCCTTTGGAATTAATGCTCATCGAGCCACATACATCAGTACGTGTAAGGCCCAATAAGCCTCTGGCCCTTTACTTTAGCTCTGCTAAAGAAGCCTTAGTCATTTGGCCCAACAAGCAGAATTCATGTCTCAAATGATTTATAATCAAATGAGGCTAAAGCCCATAACCATGGAACTTCTGAATCTGCTTCACTTCTATGTGGCCAAAAAGACTATGCCAAGGAAAAACTAGTTCGAGTCATCAGACTCAAACATTTAGTATTTATGTTATATTCAAAATCATGTTGGTTTAAGATATAAAACCCATTCTAAACGAGGTGCTACCATTGAATATTTCATTAAGATCAAAAAAACAAAACTTGTCTTTTATCAAAATGAAAAGATCTAAATTCTCACAAGAAAATGAAAGACATTTTTGCATATAGCAAGTACATGGTGGCAATTACTTAATTTCTAAAACCAAGTCTGAAAGGCTCTTACAAGTGGAGAATCTCTACGGCTCATGCAGCAACCATTGCTCCATGCCAGACGCGCAGTTCCACTTGTCCTTTCTTCAACGTTCTACTGTTGCGTCGGTCTTGCATATTTCAAAAAATATCAGTACCACAACTAGTATTCAATACTTACGTAGAACTTGAAGTAATAACACAATACCTGAAGAAGAAGTACCATACATCTCCTTCATCTCTTGTGAATCTTCCAAGAATTTAATGCAATCTCTCTTCCAATGCCCTGACTCATCACAGTAGAAGCACTTTCTAACACCAGATGGGCCGAACTTAGGCTTATAAGATGACACAAGCTTATCATGATTCCAAATATGGACGGCCCTGCCTCTACCCTTGTCAATACAAGATTTCTCAAATCTTTTACCCTTTATGATGTCTTGCTCTGCTGTTTTGAGCATGCCATGCAGCTCAGTCAACGTCTTCGTCAAGTTATTCTTGATATAACTTTTGATAAACCTATCATAACTAGACGGCAGTGACTGCAGAATGATGTCAGTGGCCAACTCTAAGCTGACAGGACATTCCAGTTTCCCCAGGTTATCAATGTAACCCATCATTTTAATGACATGAGGACTCACTGGAGCATCCTCTGGTAGCTTGCACCCAATGAGAGACTTCACCATCTGGAATCTCTCAACTCGTGCCAGATCCTGAAACTTCAGTTTCAGGCTGGTGATCATCTCTATTGGCGACTCCATGTTCTCGTATCGACTCTTTAAGTCTGATACCATGGTATCCAACATCATACCACGCACATCTACCACATCAATATAATGCTTATTCCAAGCATCATATACTGCATTCGAGCGATTGGTCCCAAGCCTTTCTGGAAGAGCTTTCTCAAGGACATAGTCCTTACTCTCCTGCTTGAGGATTAATCTCAAATTGCGATACCAATCCAGGAAATTTGATCCATTTAACTTGTCCTTCTCAAGGACGGATCATAATGAGAAAGTAGTTTTAGACATATGCTGAAATTTTAATAAAAGAAAATTTTAGTTATGAAGCTCAGGAAATGAGAAATCTTATCTAATAAGAAAACCCGCATTATATTCAAACAATGTTTCCTCAATGAATATAATGATCCAAGACCCATACATCACTAAAATCTGAGTGGACGACTCGTCATCACCCAGAGTTTAGTTATCTAGGTAAGCAAACCATTGCTAATTGTACCCAGTACAATTCTTGGTCGCAGATAAGACAATCCATGTCCTATCCACTCTGATGTCTCTGGGCCCAGAACTTCTGATAGCTCAGTCAAGTAAACCAATCTCTTCAGTCTTGTGATCATCAACAGTTGCACTGCAAGTCTATCAATGATCACCTGCCTTACTCATGTAATTGTGGATACCAAGGACTCCAAGACTATCCAACAACGAAATGAGTCTTGACAGTAGACAAGATTGGGCAAGACATCAAGGTTACTTGATATTTAGTTGAGGAAACGGAACATTTAAAAGGTTAGTAAACCAATCTCTTAGGTCATGTAATTGTTGATGTCAAGCACTGCAAGGCCATCAACACTACTACCTGCCTTACTCATGTAATTGTGGATACCAAGCTCTTGGCAAGAGTATCACAACAACGAAATGAGTCTTGACAGTTGACCATATTGAATACTAATCTTTGATCTAATACACATCCAATGTGCATTCGATAGGTTTAGAACACGTTTAACCTTTTAATTTTAATTAAGTTTTTAATTGTTCTAATTCAAGTGAGTTAGGTCATTTGGTTCGGTTTCTTAATCATTTGGTTCAAAACCAAGCGATTACGGTTCGCATCCAACCTTAACAAACCCGATGACCGGTCAATCCAATTGAGCCGGTAAATGACTAACTGAACCGGTCTTAGACCAATTTAGATACCGGTCAAATCCAATTAAACCGGTCCATCCAATTGAACCGATTCAATCAGTTTTAACTAATCGCGATAACCGGTCCAATCCAATTGATCCGACTTATCCAATCAGACTAATCTTAACCAATCAAATCGGTTTATACCAATTGAGATAACTAATTCAATCCAATTGAATCAATTCATCCAAATTAAAAAACGATCTTATCTACTTTTTAACCAAGCATGATAACCAGTTCAATCCAATTGAGCTGATTAACCAATCGCAAGGTCTGTGTCGACCGGCACTAAACCTGTGTCGATCGATACAGTAGGGTATTAGGGAATTTTAATCGAATTAAACCGACATAACCATGTGAGATAACCGGTTCAATCCAATTGAACCGATTAACCATTCGCACAGCCTGTGTCGATCGATGCACCCAATGTGTCGATCGACACAATGCGATTTCTAAATCGAAACCCAAATTTTCAATAGGCGAATTCACGGTGCATCGACCGTCACAAACTTGTGTCGATCGACACTATGCGAAAACACAAGTTCTGCATTTTCGCGGTGCATCGACCGATACACCCAGTGCATCGATCGATGCTGTGCGAAAACCCTAAAATTATTTTACGCGTTTTCGCGATGCATCGACCGACACAAACTTGTGTCGATCGACACAGTGCGAAAACACAGTTTCATCGTTTTTCAACAGAGAAATAATCCGAGATTTAATTCTCCAAAACACGATTTTCAAAGCATTAATCTATTCAAATACATCAGTTTTCAAATTAAATGCTTCAGATTCAATATACTAAACCCTAACATGCTCTGATACCACTGTAGGATCGCCTAGGATCTAGGGTTCGTTATATTGAATCCTTACCTATGGATCTCATGTTTACTTGGAGATTTGGCAGCGGAATTGGGTCAGATAAACGAGATCTCTAGCACATCAAATGCTGCGCCTCTGCAGTAGTCCACACTCACACAAGCTGGAATCCTCCGGGATGCTAGTGCCGGGATCACAGATCTTCTTGGGATTCCTGTGTTTCTCGAGGTGGCCGTCAAACTCAATGTCGGTGCTCAAATTCGTGGCTCATATTAAATATATATAGCCCCTTGAGAAGACCTAATTATTCCCTGGACCAAAACCACGATTAATGAAGTCACGAGCCAAAACATAAGTTTCGGTCCGTCCATTGTGTCGATCGACACACCTTTGGTGTCGATCGACACATCCTCTAAAACACAATACTCAATGTGTATCCAATACACATTGACTAGACCATTCACTAATGATCAATCCCTTATGAAGTACATCCAACTTGCTTAGGTGTGTGATCTTGTAGGTCCACATAATACTAGCAATGAGTTACAACTCATAAGTCATAAGCGGTTTCTAGCAAAACATTATGATTACCTAGTATTACATGGATTGTCCGATCTCGACAATACAACTAGCTTTAGAGTAAGTACAATGTGATTTCAGGACACAATCCCGACAATGAGCTTGTAGTAAGTGGTTACACAGACGCAAGTTTTCAGACGGACAAAGACGATTTTTGATCACAATCTGGTTACGTCTTTTGTCTGAATGGCGGTGCAGATTCCATGACCGAAGCTGAGTACCTCGCCGCTTCTGAAGCGGCAAAGGAGGCTGTTTGGATCAAGAAGTTCATCTCTGAACTTGGTGTGGTTCCTAGTATTCTGAGCCAGTGGCTTTGTATTGGGACAACAATGGAGCCATTGCGCAGGAAAAGGAACCTAGGTCACACCAGAAGTCCAAACATATAGAGATGAGGTATCACCTTATCCGTGATATCATTAATAGAGGAGATGTGAAGATCAGCAGAGTCCCGACGGATGAGAATGTTGCTGATCCTTTGACTAAGCCTCTCCCAAGGCCTAAGCATGAGAGTCATACGACTGCTATAGGCATCAGATTTTTTATGATATGATCTTGATTTCAGTGGGAGTTGTTTTGGGTTTTTAGTTATGTTATGGTGTTCATGAAAACATACTATGGTTATGTTAATTTAATGAAATTTGTTTCAGTATTATTTAATTGAGTTATTAAATAATAGTCCCAAAGTAATTTATGACAATTTTATAGGTCATCAAGTATGTGACTTGATCATGAAACCCTATAAGTAATAAATGACATAAATTATGTTGGTCCCTGGTCAAGGTTGTTAAAGTGGGACACTAACAACCGCGTGAGACTAGTATGTGAAGTGACTGATGACTAAGTTTCATGGAGTCATTTAAGAGTATTAAAGTTAATCACATAGATGTATGTTAGAGAACATAGCATCGGACTTGAACCGTTAATGAGAACTCTACAAGATAGTTATATGAGTGTCATAAGAGTTTCTCATTACGACTATAGAGTATAGTCCTTAGACCTGAGTTCATCATGATTTCTTACATATGAATTGGTCCGTTTTGACTTTGTCAACCGTCAGCCGTAACAGGTGACTATAAAGACACTGATTGGATGTATCATGAAGTATGTAAGGAACAAGGATGGGACAAGATGGGATTTGTCCCTCCTATATAACAGGAGATAAATATCTCAGGGCCTATCGAAGATTTGATACAAAGAAATGTGTGGCCGCGCTCAAACGAGGTGATTGTCAGTCGTTTGTTTTATCAGTATAAATCGGAGTTCGATAAACATGATCTAGCTTAATAAGGATGACACAGTTCTTGCCTTATGCCAGATCGAGATATAGTGATAAAGGGATTAAAGTAATAAATGATTCCAGTACAAGTGGGAGATTGTTGGGAATGTCCTGAAATCAACTGTACTTACTCTAAGTGAAAGTTGTATTGTCGAGATGAGACAATCATATAATACTGGGTAATCATAATGCTTTGCTAGAAGCCACTTATGATCTATGAGTTTAGAACTCATTGCCAGTATCATATGATCCTACAGGGTCACACACCTAAGCAAACTGGATGTTTAACATGGGGTTGATCATTAGTGTAATGATCTGGTGAATGTGTTGGGATAGTGTCCTGAAATCACACTTGTACTCACTCCTGATGATAGTTGTGTGTCGAGATCAGACATTCGTATAATACTGGGCGGTTGCAATGTTTTGCTAGAAACCTCTTGCAGTCTGTAAGTTGTAGACTTACTGCCAGTATTATATGATCCTATAGGGTCACACACCTAAGCAAACTGGAAGCATGAAAGTGGGAATGATCATTATGGTAATGATCATACTCATGTGTATTGGATACACATTTACATAGAGTTTTAGAATGTGTGTGTCGATCGATGCATGAGTGCGTCGATCGATGCAGGCTTTTCGTGGAGGTGTGTCGATCGACACAGTAAGTGTGTCGATCGTTGCACATCGGGTTCCAAAACTGATGTTTCGAATTAATGACGTAACCGAGCCGGGATTGTCCGACGGTTTTTGATGTCATTTCCAGGTCGATATATATAGGCTTATATGGTCGACATGAACCCTAGCCGTCGTCTCTTCTCTCTGACAGAAAAGCAGAAACTCCAGAAACTCTTAGATCCCACAGATTCGGCACTAGCATCCCGTTTTCCAGCTTGTGTGCGTGTGTACGTGGTAGAGGCGAGGCACCTGCGTCGCTACTGATCTCTTTCACCATTTTCCGCTGCCAGTAACAAGGTAAGAACGAGGTTGGTGATTCAATATATCAAACCCTAGATCCTAGGAGATCCAACAGTGGTATCAGAGCGTTGTTAGGGTTTAGCTTTTGAATCTGATGCAATTAATTCGAAAACTGAGTTTGTTGAATTGATTATTGCCTGTGAAAATCGTGTTTTCAAGTGTTAATCTCGGATTAAAGCCCCTGTTGAAAATTCGATGCCGGTGTTTTCGCAGTGTGTCGATCGACACAAAGCGTGTGTCGATTGATGCAGAGCGAAAACACGTAAATAATTTTAGGGTTTGTCGCAGCGTGTCGATCGGTGCAAAGCGTGCGTCGATCGACACAGAGCGAAAACTCGCAAAATAATTTTAGGGTTTGTCGCAGCGTGTCGATCGGTGCAAAGCGTGCATCGATCGACACAGAGCAAAAACTCGTAAAATCTTTTGGGTTGTTCGCAAAGCGTCGATCGACACAAAGCTTGTGTCGACCGTTGCATCGCGAAAACTCGCACTGTATCGATCGACGCACTGGGTGCATCGATCGATTCAGTTGGTTGGTTTCGGTTGGATTGGATTGAACCGGAAACCAATTTGATTGTGGTTAAGATGTGTCGATCGATGAAAAGGATGTGTCGGTCGACACACAACTCGCAGACTCAGGGGTTGGACTCCTAGTTGCGAATACCAAATCAATATGAACCTAAACTTAATAAAACTTAATGTTTAATTAATTAATGACTTCTTGGATGTATATTGGATATACATCAAGATTAAATAGTTCATTTCCTCAACTAAATATCAAGTGATCTTGATGTCTTGCCCGATCTTGTCTACTGTCAAGACTCGTGTCGTTTGTTGGATATTCTTGGAGTCCTTGATATCCACTGCAACATGAGTAAGGCAGGTGGTCATTGACAGACTTGCAGTGCAACTGTCAGTAATCACAAGACAAAAAAGGATTGGTTTTACTTGACTGGGCTGTCAGAAGTTCTGGGCCCAGAGACATCAGAGTGGATTAAACATAGTTTGTCTTATCCTCGACCAGGAGTTGTACTGGGTACAATTAGCAATGATTTGCTTACCTAGATGACTGAAGTTTGAGTAACGGCGAGTCGCCCACTCAAATTTTAGTAATCTGAGGATCTTGGCTCATTGTATTCATCTGAGGAAACATAGTTTTGAATACAATGCGAGTTTTTCTTATTAGATAAGAATTCTCATTTCCTGAGCATTATAACTAAAACCTCTACCTCTTTTAATTACAGCTATGTTTGTCTCAACTCACATCAACACTTTCTCACTAAGATCCGTCCTTGAGAAGGACAAGTTAAATGGATCTAATTTCTTGGAATGGTATCGGAACCTGAGAATAGTTCTCAGGCAGGAGAACAAGGAATATGTCCTTGAAAGAGTTCTCCCCGAGAGGCCACGTTCCAATGCCCCGCAGGCAGATAAGAAGGCTTATGATAAGCATTCAGCTGATGTCAAAGACGTTAATTGTCTAATGCTGGTGACTATGAACTCTGAGCTGCAGAAGCAATATGAGAACGTGATGTCACCCATTGAGATGATCAACAGCCTGAAAGCTTTGTTTCAGGAGCAAGCTCGCACTGAGAGATACCAGACGGTTAAATCTCTCATGGATTGCAAGCTGGCTAAGGACAGTCCAGTAAGTCTTCATGTCCTTAAAATGATGGGTTACATTGATAACCTGGGGAAACTGGACTGTGCCATTAGCCAGGAGCTGGCCACTGACATGATTATGCAGTCTTTGCCGTCGTGTTTTGATCAGTTCATCATGAACTACAACATGCAAAACATGACTAAGTCATTGACTGAGTTGCACGGTATGCTGAAGACAGCAGAGCCGAATCTCAAGAAGGCTACTCCCAATGTCCTGATGGTACAAGGGGGTAAAAGGTTTAAGCGACCTAAGAAGGATAAAGGAAAGGCCCATGTTGTCCAGACTGAAAGTCAGGACAAGCCCAAGCCGAAGCCCAAATCCGGGCCTTCTCCTGAGGATAAGTGCAACTACTGCAAGCAGTTAGGGCATTGGAAGAGAGACTGCAAGAAGTTCATGGAAGATTACAAGAAGCTGAAGAAGACGTATGATGCGTCTGACTCAGGTATTTATGTTATCGAACTCAATGTTATGTCTTCTAGTCCTACTTCGTGGGTATTGGATACCGGCTGCGGTGCTCATATTTGTACTGATGTGCAGGCACTAAGAAATAGTAGGACGCTGAATAAAGGACAAGTGGAGCTGCGGGTCGGGAATGGAGCTAAGGTTGCTGCACTGGCCGTAGGCACCTACGAGTTGTCCTTGCCATCGGGCATGGTTTTAATTTTAAATAATTGCTACTTTGTACCTGCGATAAGCAGAAACATAATTTCAGTTTCCGTTTTGGATTTGGAAGGTTTTGATTTTGCTGTTAAGAATAAAGTTTGTTCTTTTAATCGTGATGGTACATTTTATGGTAGCGCCCCATTAGATAATGGGTTATATATTTTAAACCAAGAAATGTCTGTCTTTAACATAAATACAAAGCGGTTTAAGTCCAATGACGAAAACTCGACTTTCTTATGGCATTGTCGTTTGGGCCACATCAATGAGAAACGCATCCAGAAGCTCCATCGAAATGGGCTTCTGGGCTCATTTGATTTTGAATCATGTGAGAAATTCGAATCTTGTTTGATAGGCAAAATGGCTAGAGCCCCTTTCAACAAACCAATTGAAAGGGCCAGTGATTTATTGGGCCTTGTTCATACTGATGTATGTGGGCCGATGAGTACTGTTGCCAGAGGAAATTAAAAGTATTTCATTACCTTCACTGATGATTTCAGTCGGTATGGCTATGTCTATTTGATGAGACACAAGTCAGAATCCTTTGATAGATTCAAGGAATTCAAGAATGAAGTACAGAACCACCTTGGCAAAAGTATCAAAGTTCTGCGATCGGATCGCGGAGGAGAATATTTGAGTCAAGAGTTCAGCGACTATCTGAGCGAGTGTGGAATTGTTTCACAACTCACTCCTCCTGGAACACCCCAATGGAATGGAGTGTCAGAGAGGAGGAATCGAACCTTATTGGATATGGTTCGGTCTATGATGAGTCATTCAAATCTTCCATTATCCTTTTGGGGATACGCTCTAGAAACATCTGCGTTTACACTAAATAGGGTGCCATCTAAATCAGTGGAAAAGACACCACATGAATTGTGGACTGGGAATGTTCCTAGTTTGTCTTTCCTGAGGATTTGGGGTTGTGAAGCTTATGTCAAACGTTTAATCTCTGACAAGCTTGCACCCAAATCAGATAAATGCTACTTCGTTGGTTATCCTAGGGAAACCAAGGCATACTACTTTTACAACCAATCTGAGAACAAAGTATTTGTTGCTCGGGACTGTTCTTTTCTTGAGAGGGAGTTTCTCTCTAAGAAAAACAGTGGGAGTAAAGTACATCTTGAAGAAATTCGAGATGCACAGGAGACTGCTCAACCAGTTGAGGAAGAGCAGCAGTTGGATCCACAGAGTTCTGTGGAACCGGCGCCTGTGGAGCCTGAAGTTCGCAGATCCGGAAGGATCCGTCACGAACCCGAGAGATACTATGGATTTCTCGTGACCAATTCTAATGATCTGATGATC
The DNA here is from genome assembly GCA_030180135.1 of Orychophragmus violaceus. Lineage (NCBI taxonomy): Eukaryota > Viridiplantae > Streptophyta > Magnoliopsida > Brassicales > Brassicaceae > Orychophragmus > Orychophragmus violaceus. The sequence continues at coordinate 83,947,696 of CM058230.1, read as the reverse complement.
ATTGAAAGTGACGAACCAGAGACCTTCGCGGAAGCAATGATGGACCCGGACTCCGAAAAGTGGCTTGGAGCCTCTAAATCCGAAATGGGATCCATGTCAGAAAACCAAGTATGGTCCTTGGTGTTGGGATTGTGTCCTGAAATCACATTGTACTTACTCTAAAGATAGTTGTATTGTCGAGATCGGACAATTCATATGATACTGGGTAGTCATAATGTTTTGCTAGAAACCGCTTATGACAAATGAGTTGTAACTCATTTCTAGTATCGTGTGAACCTACAGGGTCACACACCTAAACAAGCTGGATACACTTTGTGTGGGATTGATCATTGGCATATGATATGATCAATGTGTATTGGATACACATTGATTTGAGTTTAAAAGAAGCATGTCGATCGATGCAATGAGTGTGTCGATCGACGCAGGTTTCGAATGGGTGTGTCGATCGATGCAGTATTTGTATCGATCGATGCACATTGGGCCTCGAGACTTAAACGAATCGGGTTTGATCCGCAGGTCGTTTCTGTCATCCCAGGTCGATATATAATGTCTTATATGATCGACCTGAGCCCAAGCCGTCAGTGTTGCTTCTCATAGAGAAAGCAGAAACACATAAACTCAAAGATCCACAGGAGATCCGATTCCCGGTACTAGCATCCCGGCGGATTCCAGCTTGTGTGCGTGTGGACTGAACAGTAGAGGCGCAACGATTGGGGCGCTCCAGATCTCGTGTTACCTTAATCTTCTGCTGCTAAAACTCCAGGTAATCACGAGGTGAGATCATGATTCAATTAACTAGACCCTAGATACTAGGGATCCCAACAGTGGTATCATAGCCTTAGGGTTTTATCATTGAATCGAACCTGTTTATAGAATTTAATGAGTTGAATTCGTTCATTGTATATATGAGTTAGAACAGGTGAGATCGAATCTGTTCATGACCGATTCTGTGTTTTCGCACAGTGTCGATCGACACACTGGGTGTGTCGGTCGACACAGAGTGGCGAAGTTCGACAGAATCGGCGGCTAGGGTTTTTCGCGAAGAAAAACCGAAAGTCTTCTGTGTCGATCGACACACTGGGTGTGTCGGTCGACACAGAGCAGACTCGGTCGAGTGTCGATCGACACGGTTTTAGTGTCGGTCGACACAGAACAACATTCGGCGGCTAGGGTTTTCTCGGAGAAAACCTAAATGGCCTACTGCGTCGATCGACACAGGTTAGTGTCGGTCGACACAGACCAAGCGAATGGTTAATCGGTTCAATTGGATTGGACCGGTTATCATGCTTGGTTAAGTCCGAATTGATCGGTTTAAATTGGATGAATTGGTTTAATTGGATTAAACTGATTATCTCAATTAGAATGAACCGGTGGGTTAAATCAGTTTGATTGGATAATTTGGTTCAATAGAATTGGACTGGTTATCGCAATCAGTTGAAACTGGTTTAAACGGTTTGAATTGGATGAATTGGTTCAATTAGATTGAACTAATTATCCCAATTAGAATAAACTGATTGGTTAAGATCAGTTTGATCAGATAAGTCGGTTCAATTGGATTGGACCGGTTATCAAAATTATCTTTGGTTTAGGTCTATGTCGACCGTCACACATGGGTTGTGTCGATCGACATGACTGGTTCGATGAACCGGGTTAATTGAATTAACTGGTTATTGAAGTCCGGTTTTGTTTGGTGGTATCGATCAACTGACATAGTCTGAGTCGATCGATACAGTGCTCGGAATTCTGGTTATTGAACCTTGAATTTGCAGAAATCAAACTAGACTTAAACGTTGATCAAAGATTAGCTTCAATGTGGTCAACTGTCAAGACTCGTTTCGTTGTGTGATGGTCTAGCCAAGAGCTTGGTGTCCACAATTACGTGAGTAAGGCAGGTAGTAATATTGATGGACTTGCAGTGCTAAACATCAACAATTACATGACCTAAGAGATTGATTTGCTGAACTTTTGGGTTTAGTTTCCTCAACTAAATATCAAGTAATCTTGATGTCTTGCCCAAATCTTGTCTACTGTCAAAACTTGTGTCGTTTGTTGGATATTCTTGGAGTCCTTGGTATCCACTGCAACATGGGTAAGGCAGGTGGTCTTTGACAGACTTGCAGTGCAACTGTCAATGATCACAAGACAGAAAAGATTGGTTTTACTTGACTGAGCTGTCAGAAGTTCTGGGCCCAGAGACATCAGAGTGGATTAGACATAGTTTATCTTATCTGCGACCAAGAGTTGTACTGGGTACAATTAGCAATGATTTGCTTACCTAGATAACTAAATTTTGAGTAACGGCGAGTCGCCCACTCGAATTTTAGTAATCTGAGGATCTTGGATCATTATATTCATAGAGGAAACATTGTTTGAATATAATGCGAGTTTTCTTATTAGATAAGATCTCTCATCATATACATAACTAAATCTTTGTCTTTCTTGGATTCCAGCTTATGTCTATGACTACTTTCTCGTTGCGATCCGTCCTTGAGAAGGACAAGTTAAATGGATCCAACTTCCTGGATTGGTATCGGAATCTGAGATTCATTCTCAAGCAGGAGAGCAAGGACTATGTCCTTGAAAAGGCTCTTCCAGAAAGGCTTGGGACCAATCGCTCGCATGCAGTATATAATGCTTGGAATAAGCATTATATTGATGTGGTAGATGTGCGTGGTCTGATGTTGGCTACCATGAACTCGGACTTGAAGAGTCAATACGAGAACATGGAGTTGCCAATAGAGATGATCATCAGCCTGAAACTGAAGTTTCAGGATCTCGCACGAGTTGAGAGATTCCAGATGGTGAAGTCTCTCACTGAATGCAAGCTACCAGAGGATGTTCCAGTAAGTCCTCATGTCATTAAACTGATGGGTTACATTGATAACCTGGGGAAATTGGAATGTCCTGTCAGCTTAGAGTTGGCCACTGACATCATTCTGCAGTCACTGCCGTCTAGCTATGACAAGTTCGTTAAGAACTATATCAAGAAAGGCTTGACAAAGACGTTGACTGAGCTGCATGGCATGTTCAAAGCAGCAGAGCAAAACATCAAAAGGGGCAAAAGATTTGAAAAATCTTGTTTAGAGAAGGGTGTTGGCAAGGTCGTCCAGATTTGGAATCAGGATAAGCCTGTGTCATCTTATAAGCCCAAGTCAAGCCCATCTGGTGTTAGTAAATGCTTCTACTGTAATGAGTCGGGGCATTGGAAGAGAGATTGCATTAAATTCTTGGAAGATTCACAAGAGATGGAGAAGATGTATGGTACTTCTTCTTCAGGTATTGTGTTATTAATTCAAGTTCTACGTTAGTATTGGATACTAGTTGTGATACTGATATTTTTGAAATATGCAGGACCTAAGCAACAGTAGAGCGTTGAAGAAAGGACAAGTGGAACTGCGTGTCTGGTTGAAGCAATGGTTGCTATATGAGCCGTAGAGATTCTCCACTTGTAGGAGCCTTTCATACTTTGTTTTAGAAATTAAGTAATTGCTACTATGTATCTGCCTTGTGCAGAAATGTCTTTCATTTTCTTGTAAAGAATTTGGATGTTTTTCATTTTGATAAAAGACAAGTTTTGTCCTTTTGATCTTAATGAAATATTTAATGGTAGCACCCCGTTTATAATGGGTTTTATATCTTAAACCAACATGAGTTAAAATATAACATAAATACCAAACGGTTTAAGTCTGATGACTCGAACTCGATTTTTCTCTGGTATAGTCGTTTAACCACAGGAGTGAAGCGGATTCAGTAAATCCATAGTTTTGGACTCATTTGATTTTAATCATTTGATAAATGAATTCTGTTCACTGGACCAAATGACTAAAGGCCCATTTAGCAGAGCTAAAAGGAAACGGGCTAGAGGCTTATTGGGCCTTACACATACTGATGTATGCGGCCCAACAAGTATTATTGCCAGAGGAAATCTTCTGTACTTCATTACCTTATTGATGGCATCAATAAGTATGGTTGTGTTCATTTGATGAGACACGAGCAGGAATCCCTTGAGGAGTTCCAAGATGAAGGGTAGAATCGATTTGACAGAAGTATTGAGATCCTCGATTGAATCGCGGAGGAAAATACTTAAGTCAAGGATTGGGTGATCATCTAGCAGAATGAATCGGATCTTATTGGATATGCTCCGATTGATGATGAGTCACATGAATCTTCCATAAACTATTTAAGAACACGTCCTAAAACGTCTGTCTTTGCGCAGAAAAGGTTTCTATTAGAATCAGTGAAAAACACCACATTGGATGTGGACTGGGTGATTTCCAAATTGGTTTTTCTGATTAATTGGGATTGCAAGGTTTGTGTAAGACAGCAGTCAACAAACAAACTTGAACCCAAATATGATAAGTTCTACCTCGCTGGTTGTCCTAGGGAAACCAAGGCTTAGTGCTTTTGTTGTCAAAGAACTGTGTCTTTTAAGAAAGATCATACTTTCAAAAGGAACAGTGGGAGTAAAAGTACACATCGAAGAAATTCGATAAACACAGGAGGCTGCTCAACCTGTTGAGGGAGAGCAGCGGTAAGATCTAGAAAGTGATGTAGGATCTACACCTGTGGAGCCTGAAATTCGCAGATCCGAAAGGATCCGTCACTAACTCGAGAGTGATTTCTCGTAGCTAATTGTCGTGATCTGTTGATCATTGAAAAGTGACGAACATGCGAAATTCAAAGAAGCGATGGTGAGCCCCAACTCCGAAAATTGGCTGGGTATGCATGTTAGCTTCACAGATCCATTTTGGATTGAAGCAAACATCTTGGAGTTGGATCAACATTCTGATAATGTAGTCAAAAGTTTTGACTTGATCAGAAAGGAAAGAAACCATGCGTTTACAAGAAGGCTAGTGGGAGCGTAATTGCAATTCTCACACCGTATGTAGATAACATACTTAAATCTCATAAACGACGTTCCGACGCTAAAGTCTTGTCAAGATTTGAGTCGGAAGTCAAGTTTAACGATAGACATAGGAGAAGGCCGTGAAAGTTCTTGGAATAAGGATCTATTGGAATGGATCAGAAAGGCTAATTGGATCGTGTCAAAATCCTTATGGTAATAAGGTATTAGACAGTTCAATAGTGCTTGATTCCAAGAATGGCTTCATACCAAAGGTCTTATGGCAATAATATAAGCAAGAAGCAATGTCTTGGACACTGGCTGAGCTAATAACAATATTAGCAAGATGAAGTGTTTTTAACACTGGCTGAACTAATATTAATGAGTGTGATTGCTAATGCTGATGCAATAGAATCCATCATGAATGCCATATTTTGCGCTCGTCTAGATGCAGCTTACGCATTTAGGAGGACGAGAAAATACCAATATGTTCCGATAATAGTCACTGAACAGTTACCAGAAGTATCCCAAGTGTTTGAAGAACACAAAGGATAGGTTCGTGGTGAACTAAGAAAGTGACGAACCAGTTGAAAGTAGTTAGACGGACAAAGACGATTCCCGTTTCCCACCTGGATATGTCTCTTTGTCTGAATAGCGGTGCCAACTGTTGGAAAGGCTCCAAGCAGTGGACCGTAGAATAGTGCTTTTATCTGAATGGCGGTGTGATTTGTTGAAATTGTTTCAAGCAATAACACCGCAGTCTCTCCCACAACCTAAGCACGGAATTTATTCTGAGTGCTGTAGGTATAAGATATCTGAAGAGATGATCTTGATTCCAGTGTGAGTTGTTTTAGTTATGTTGTAAACTTTACATAGACATGCATTAGCGGTGTTTATGTAAGTTAAAACTGACATCGGTATTATTTAATTATTGGATAATTAAATAATAGTCCCAAAGTATTTTATGGTCATCATATAGGTCATCAAGTTGAGGACTTGATCATGAAACCCTATAAGTAAAAGATGACATAAATTATGATTGTCCCTAGTCGAGATTGTCAAAGTGGGACACTGACAACCGCGAGAGACTAGCTTGTGAGGTGACTGTTGACTAAGTTTCATGGAGTCAATGACATGAGTATCACAGTCAGTCACATAGATATATGTTGGTGAACATATGATCGGACATGACCCGCTAATGAGAACTCTACAGGATAGTTATAACTGTGTCATGAGAGTTTCTCATTACGACTATAGAGTATAGTCCTTAGACCTGAATTCATCATGCTTTCTAGCGTATGAATTGGTGCGTTTTGACCTTGTCAAACGTCGTTCCGTAACTGGCGGCTATAACGGCATTGCTTATGCGTATCATGAAGTATGTGTAGAAACAGGGATGGAACAAGATGGGATTTTCCCTCCTGTATAACGGGAGATAAATATCTCAGGGCCCATCGAAGATTTGATATTGAGAAAATGCATGGCCGTGCTCAAACGAGGTGATTGCCAGTCGTTTGTTATATCAGTATAGATCAGGAGTTCGATGAACATGATGTTGGCTATAATAAGGATGACACAGTTTCTTGCCTTATGCCATATCGAGATATAGAGGCAAAGGGATTATGGGAATAGATGATTCCAGTACAAGTGGGAGATTGTTGGGATTGTGTCCTGAAATCACATTGTACTTACTCTAAAGATAGTTGTATTGTCGAGATCGGACAATTCATATGATACTGGGTAGTCATAATGTTTTGCTAGAAACCGCTTATGACAAATGAGTTGTAACTCATTTCTAGTATCGTGTGAACCTACAGGGTCACACACCTAAACAAGCTGGATACACTTTGTGTGGGATTGATCATTGGCATATGATCTGATCAATGTGTATTGGATACACACTGAGTTGAGTTTAAAAGAAGCATGTCGATCGATGCAATGAGTGTGTCGATCAACGCAGGTTTCGAATGGGTGTGTCGATCGATGCAGTATTTGTATCGATCGATGCACATTGGGCCTCGAGACTTAAACGAATCGGGTTTGATCCGCAGGTCGTTTCTGTCATCCCAGGTCGATATATAATGTCTTATATGATCGACCTGAGCCCAAGCCGTCAGTGTTGCTTCTCAGAGAGAAAGCAGAAACACATAAACTCAAAGATCCACAGGAGATCCGATTCCCGGTACTAGCATCCCGGCGGATTCCAGCTTGTGTGCGTGTGGACTGAACAGTAGAGGCGCAACGATTGGGGCGCTCCAGATCTCGTGTTACCTTAATCTTCCGCTGCTAAAACTCCAGGTAATCACGAGGTGATATCATGATTCAATTAACTAGACCCTAGATCCTAGGCTATCTGGAACTCGCGAGAATTCTGAATCCGGTAGAATTGGCTCAAAGTTCCATCACTTGGTCGATTTACCTAATGGTGCAAAAGCCATTGAGTGTAAATGGATCTTCAAGAAGAAGATTGACGTGGATGGGAATGTACAGATTTACAAAGCGAGGTTGGTGGCTAAAGGTTTCAAGCAAATTCATGGTATTGACTATGATGAAACCTATTCCCCAGTCGCTATGCTTAAATCCATTCGGATTCTTATAGCGATTGACGCTTATTATGATTATGAGATTTGGCAAATGGATGTCAAAACCGCATTCCTGAATGGTATTCTCGAATAGGATGTGTATATGACACAGCCTGAAGGTTTTGTCGATCCTAAGAACGCTGGGAAGATATGCAAGCTTCATAAATCCATTTATGGATTGAAGCAAGCATCACGGAGTTGGAATCTTCGTTTTGATGAATCAGTTAAACAATTCGGTTTCATCAAGAACGAAGAGGAACCATGTGTTTACAAGAAGACCAGTGGGAGCAAAATTGCGTTTCTTGTACTGTATGTCGATGACATACTCCTCCTCGGTAATGACGTTCCGTTGCTTCAGTCTGTCAAGACTTGGCTCGGAAGTTGTTTTTCCATGAAAGACATGGGAGAAGCCGCGTACATTCTTGGAATCAGAATCTACAGAGATAGAGTGAACAGGCTAATTGGATTGTGCCAGGACACTTATATAGATAAGGTGTTGCACAGGTTCAAGATGCATGATTCCAAGAAGGGCTTCGTACCGATGTCTCATGGCATTAGTCTCAGCAAGAAGCAGTGTCCGGCGACACATGCTGAGCGAGAGCGCATGAATAGGATTCCTTATGCTTCTGCAATAGGATCTATTATGTATGCCATGCTCTGCACTCGTCCAGATGTAGCTTACGCGTTAAGCATGACGAGTAGATACCAATCTGACCCAGGTGAAGTTCACTGGACAGCTGTCAAGAATATTTTCAAGTATTTGAGACATACTAAGGATAAATTCCTGGTGTATGGAGGAAGTGAAGAATTTGTGGTGAATGGATTCACAGATGCGAGTTTTCAGACGGACAAAGACGATTTCCGATCACAATCTGGATTTGTCTTCTGTCTAAATGGCGGTGTAGTGAGCTGGAAGAGCTCTAAGCAGAATACCGTAGCTGATTCCACGACAGAAGCTGAATATGTTGCTGCTTCTGAAGCGGCAAAGGAAGCTGTTTGGATCAAGAAGTTCATGACTGAACTTGGTGTGGTTCCTAGTATCTTGGAGCCAGTGGCTTTGTTTTGTGATAACAACGGAGCCATTGCTCAGGCGAAAGAACCCAGGTCACACCAGAAGTCCAAACACGTAGAGAGGAGATATCACCTGATTCTTGATATTGTCAATAGAGGTGATGTGAAGATCAGCCGAGTCCCGACGGACGAGAATGTCGCTGATCCTCTGACTAAGTCACTCCCAAGACCTAAGCATGAGAGTCATACGACTGCTGTAGGCATTAGAGATCTTAAGATGTAATCTTGATTCTAGTGGGAGTTTTAGTTTTATTTTAGTTATAATAAGATGCTCATGTAAACATTCTTTTGGATATGTTTAATGAAATTTGATTTCAGTATTATTTATTGTGATCTAAATAATGGTCCCAAAATAAGTTTATGTCATACTATAGGTCATCAAGTTGAGGACTTGGTCATGAAACCCTATGAGTCATAAATGACATAAATTATGTTGTCCCTAGTCGAGGTTGTCAAAGTGGGACAATGACAACCGCGAGAGACTAGATTGTGAGGTGACTGTTGGCTAAGTTTCATGGAGCCAATGATATGATTATCGCAGTCAGTCGCATAGATATATGTTAGTGAACATATGATCGGACATGACCCGCTAATGAGAAGTCTACAAGATAGTTATATCTGTGTCATAAGAGGTTCTCATTACGACTATAGAGTATAGTCCTTGGACCTGATTTCATCATGCTTTCTTGCATATGAATTGGTACACTTTGACTTTGTCAAACGTCGACCCGTAATTGGCGACTATAACGGCACTGTTCAGGTATATCATGAAGTGTGCGTTGAAACAGGGATGGAACGAGATGGGATTTGTCCCTCTTGTATAACGGGAGATAAATATCTCAGGGCCTATCGAAGATTGAATACTGAGAGAATGTGTGGTCGCACTCAAATGAACTGTAGTTCAGTTGTTTGTAATGTTCAGTATGAGATCAGGAGTTCGATAAACACGATGTTGGCTTAATAAGGATGACACCAATCTTGCCTTATGCCAAATCGAGATACAGAGACAAAAGGATTATAGGAATTGATGATTCCAGTACAAGTGGGAGATTGTTGGGATAGTGTCCTGAAATCACACTTGTACTCACTCCTGATGATAGTTGTGTGTCGAGATCAGACATTCGTATAATACTGGGCGGTTGCAATGTTTTGCTAGAAACCTCTTACAGTCTGTAAGTTGTAGACTTACTGCCAGTATTATATGATCCTATAGGGTCACACACCTAAGCAAACTGGAAGCATGAAAGTGGGAATGATCATTATGGTAATGATCATACTTATGTGTATTGGATACACATTTACATAGAGTTTTAGAATGTGTGTGTCGATCGATGCATGAGTGCGTCGATCGATGCAGTCTTTTCGTGGAGGTGTGTCGATCGACACAGTAAGTGTGTCGATCGTTGCACATCGGGTTCCGAAACTGATGTTTCGAATTAATGACGTAACCGAGCCGGGATTGTCCGACGGTTTGTGATGTCATTTCCAGGTCGATATATATAGGCTTATATGGTCGACCTGAACCCTAGCCGTCGTCTCTTCTCTCTGACAGAAAAGCAGAAACTCCAGAAACTCTTAGATCCCACAGATTCGGCACTAGCATCCCGTTTTCCAGCTTGTGTGCGTGTGTACGTGGTAGAGGCGAGGCACCTGCGACGCTACTGATCTCGTTCACCATTTTCCGCTGCCAGTAACAAGGTAAGAACGAGGTTGGTGATTCAATATATCAAACCCTAGATCCTAGGAGATCCAACAGAATGTATACTTGATACATTCTATAACGAGTTTCTGAGGTAGTGTCGATCGACACAGAAGGTGTGTCGATCGACACAGGTCGCGAACCAAAATACAGATTTTGGTTTATAACTTAATTAATACCGGTTAATCCCAGGTTAATTAGGTCGTCGACATATATATGATATATGGACGAATTTGACATATAGAGAACATAATTCATAGCCACCTGAACGAAACTGTAAAACCTCTGAGAGATCTGATCTCTTACGGCACTAGCATCCCGTCCGTTCCAGTTTGTGTGCGTGTGGATACCAGTAGAGGCGCAGCACTTTAGGCGCTTGAGAATCTCGAATACCTAATCATCTTCCGCTGCTAATCTCCACGTATCTACGAGATCTGATATAGATTCAATTATGTAAACATGAACCCTAGATCCTAGGCTATTGAATTTATACCTAGGGTTGCCTAATGTGATTAGAACTGCTAGAAATTCCTTCAGTTTAGGGATCACAAGATTAGGTATCACATTCCCTTCACCATCAATCCGTTGCCCAGCAGCATTGTACGGATTGTTCTGTCTGTCCCTTAGAACACCTCGAGCATCGGGTATCAAAATCAAACGTTCTTGCATCATCCTTGCTCGTTGAGTTCTCATGTTAGTTCTCTCTAGTCTAGCAAGTTCTTCAAGCCTGAGATTAACGAGATTCGAGTTCAGATTACTTCTGGTTTCACGCGTCTGCATAAACCGTCTGTAATCGCAGTGCAACGATCGATGCTGAGATGCAACAATCGACTCAACTCAGATTTTCCTGGTAACGATCGACACAGAGGATGCAACGATCAATTCTAGGCGAATATCAAACCTGCGACAGAGAAAAACAGAGAAAAGATTAGTAACCAAAAACAAAAATAAAAATCCTAGTCTAAACCCTAAGTTAAAATCTATCGGAGACTCAAAAGAGTCCCCGGCAACAGCGCCAAAAACTTGATAGGGTCAGGTTTTAATCCTATTCTACTGCAAGTGCACAGATATGCAGATGTAGTACTTAGGGTATCGAATCCACAGAGACTCCGGTCAACGATAGATTAAGAACAGTCAAGATTGAACTAGGAGAAAGCAATGTGATGAGAAACTAAAAGCAAGCAGAAAAGTAAATCAGTAGCAAGATTGGTTTGAAAGCAATTAACTAAAAGCGCTAAGTCTAGGGAGTTCTCAGGAAATCAGACAAGCAGATAAATTATTCAGTCAGGATCAAATTAAGCATTGTTCTAGAACTCAAACACAGATATAGAATTAACAAACTGTTGTTGTGAGAATTATCTAAGCCTAATAGCAGCAATCCAAATGTCTTTGCAATTACTAACAGATTAAACCAGCTTTAAAATTAAGTTCGATATGTTCACAATTCAATTAAACCAAATTTCTTTGCGAGTAATTCAATTGCTCAACCTCAATAGTTCAGATTCTAAACCACACCGTCGGGTCAATTTAGCAACCTAAGATATAGATTCTAAGTGATCAGGTTAGAACTAGCATTAAGCACAATTTAGATCGAAGAACAATTATGATAAGAATCCTTAACTGAAATAAACAAATCTAGCAAGTCATGAAATCCCTAATGAGAATCCCTAAACCTAACTATGAATCTACTCAGACATAGATAATGAAAACATAATCGATGTATAAATAAATTGCATATAAGAGAGTAAAGAATCAAAGGGGTTCGAAATCTTCTCCAAAAGCAGGAAGCAATGCAGGTTCAGATCAGCCCCAAAATCTCTCAGAAACTCTCAGCTCAAAGTATGATAGCGTATGTAAAATAAAACTCTAAAACCTAATTATATTAGCCTAATCACGTCTTGGGACTTCTGTGTAAATATCTAGAACTTCTGAGCAATAGTGCAATATCATCATTCTTCATTAACTCTCGTCGAGACTGGCCCAACTCGCTATGCATCGATCGATGCTGATGTGTGTCGATCGATGCAATACTCTGCTCTGGACAGTGAACTCTATCTCTCGGGCCAAAACACCAAAATGCTCCAAAAAGCTCCAATATCTCCAATTCCGCTCCAAACGTGCATGTACCTAATAACACATGTAAAAGACTCTAAAGGAACACCAAAAGACTCTAAAACATACTTATATCATGGTCTAAAACCGGTAAAAACCATGATATATCACATAACAGAATCGTCGATAATCGCACGAGTCTTAGAATATTCAAAACAGAAGGAGAAGTCAACCGCTTCAGTTCTATTGCATCAACGATCCTCTTGGACAACAAAATTTTGGACTGGTGGCTCGGCCGAAATCATGACGTCCATGACCTTCACCTCAGGATTAGGAGCCGAGCTCCCCTTGCCGGATTTCTCTTTCTTCTTCTTCTTTTTTGGCATCAAATCGCCGTCACCATCCCCACCATCTTAAGAAATAATCGGAACCCCCTCCGGTGACCTTTTCCTCTTCTTCCTCTTCAATTCCGTCAACAGATTGGCAGCCGCCTGATCAGTAACACCTACTTCAGGAACCTAGCTCAAGCTGCTTCTCCGCCCTTGGATAACAACAACTGAAGGGTTTGTACCAATCTTATGACCATTAAAGCCCTTGGTACAAGAAAGAACACCAACATCAGCTCGGCCAATAACATCGGTCTCCGAAGCTGAGCATGCAGAAGGTCTTATGGAGAACTTCCTTTTTCTCTCTAAAAGTCCACTTGGTTTAAGCTCCCAAGTAGCCGCCCCGGTTTCTATACGAGCAAAGTTTTTGTGGATCCTCCCAAAATGAACATTAGGCCACTTCAAAGGGCTAAGCGCAATCAACTTCTTCAAATCCACGGGAAAACTTCTTTAATAAGGAGCACTAGACGAACGCCGATCTAAAAAAAAGGGGAGGGAAGAAGGAAGCATAAGATAGCCAACCAACGTAAATTTAAAAGGTACGAAAGAGAAAGCAACGATCATACCTTGATCATTATTCCACGATGACTGATACGGCCTATTTTCGTCGGGAACCGACGCATCATTGATCTTCGCAAAAAAAGTACTGATTCTGCCAATCAGTTATTTTACTCCCCGCACCAGTAACAAGCTTAAGTCCATATCGATTTTTGGATGTAACATACCGCGTCCCCGAGGTCGCCATGTTAATCAAGATCCTCATCGCTTCTTCAAAAATAGCGAAGAGTCACATCAATCCTCCCTCAGCAGCAAGTAGTATGGTGCCTACCATATTACGAACCGCAATCGCAATAACCAACAAGAAGCTTGGGGAGAGGAAACCAGAGGTAACAACTAACGAACCAGCAGTCATAAATACAATTCCACCTGTCATGAACCGACCACGGTCTTTCGTCCGCAGTTGGAAGTCGAAGTACAAGACCGTGGCGACGAGCATAAACCTGCTTTATATTATCTAAAGTCTCCTGCTTGCACAAAGATTTTTGAACCTCGCGAGTCACCACGGTTTTCTTTTCCTCTTCTCCTTCACAGACTCCAGACACACTTGATAACAGAGATACGTTACGATCGACGCCCAGACCACCGATATGATATTTTGGAACGTCAAAATGAAGACGACGATTCATGGACACCGCTTCTTCTTTGCCAACATGAGACCCATTCCCTTCATCTGCAGATTTCAGAACAGACGAATCCGTACTCGAAGAAGTAGACGAGCTGCCATCGTCACTACTACTGGAAGATGACGAATGATCAGACTCATCACTCATCGTCGAGCCCATGTCAGAAAGAAGAAGACAAAACATAGGGAAAAAAGGAACGAAAGAGAGAGAAAAATTACGGCACCCAAAACTGGGAAGAAGAAACTCGGCTGAAAACTCTTATACCAAAAATTTTTGGCAAATATCAAGGGAACATCATCATTGCTCCCACGCGACTCCCAAGATCTGACGGTTGCACATTGATGACGTCACAAAAGATATGCAATATTCTCATTTTTACAACCATCAACGCTTTTTGCCTCCCCAGGATCATCACGACACGTGTCTAAAGATACAATGGAATGGTATGCAGAAACCATACGAGCCATATAAGCCGACAGATTTCTACCTGACTTAAATGCTCAAAATTCACCGACTCCGACTCGAGCCGAAGATTGCCGAACTACGGGGGAGACTAATTGTTGGATACGAGTTTAGCACCCCATTCATAAGCCCATTGAAATATGCCACCTTACTAAGAAGCATCTCGTCCCAAAGACTAAGGCCCGCGAGGAGTCAACAGCCAAACAAGAAGTCTGACCATTTTTACTATAAATAGACCCTCTACTATTCATTTTCAAGCATCTTGTAACTTGCTAAGATCCGAGCTACACTTATAAAGCGACGAGCCCAAACAATCTTTAGGGAACTCGTCTATCGACGACCCCCTACCTCGTAAGCATGTTCATTATTTGGCTCCGGCCTAATCATTAAATACAAAGAGTTTTCGACCCCACTTTAAATATCCTTTCTTTGTTAGTCGGACCTTTTTTATCGTAACTCTGATTCTCTCGGACTAGATCGAAATCCCCTAACAACAAACCCTAAAATCCCTCCAGATATTTCCCTTCAAGCACTATCCAGATGTGACAATCAAGAACACAGAACTCCAGTTATGAAACTTGTAAACAAGAGTGTGTCTCGTAGTCGTAGACATTGGCAAGACAAGAAGCATGTACTGTTGCACCTCAAAGGCTTTGAGATCTCAGAGAAATTAGCCGAGGAGTAGACTAAAGGAGGATATAACTGTAAGGTTATGGATAGTTTCAGAGTAGGGTCATGAGGTCAAATCTTACAATTCATCTGGCAACTTCATCCCAATTTTGGGTTTCTGAGGTCATGAGGTCAATGAGGTCATGAGGTCAAATCCCAATTCATCTCACTCGAGCAACTTCATCCCAATTTTGGGTTTCTGAGTACAAATTAGCCAAGAGCGCGTATCTTCCGCTGTGACTAGTTTGCAACTTGATCACACGAGAGGCTGCATATTTTGTTGCACTTAATCGAACGATCACATGACTCAATCAAGTCTTAGCCTCGGATTCGAACTCACTCGCTTTAGCTCTCTCTCAACCTCTCAGCTCAAACCGTAAAGAAAGATTGCAAGAAACTAAAATGGCACAAGACACACAGCTTTGTTACCCAGAGTTCACCTTCGAGATGAAAGGCTACGTCTCTGGGGCCAGACTCGATCCGGCAATTCCACTAGAACAAAAGAATAGCGAGTCTCAAGAATCAGTGAGCTCGTCGGAGAAGATGATACAATCCAACAACCACCCAACGACCAAAAACAATCCCCTTTATAAGTCAAGGGATTTACACTTAACCGGGTCAGAAATAAAAGATGTAAAACCACCCTAAATGAACCAGAAATTACAAACCGGTTCAGCTAGAGTAACACAACGAAACAAACCCGAGAACTAGCCGTTACAGGCCGTTGAGAGCCGTTAGCATCCAAGACCAATCAGCTAACAATCTCCACCTTTGGTCTGATGCTAAAAATCCCCATTCTCCTTAGACTTCTTTGAACTCTCCTGTGGAATCACTGTCCGGATCTACACCGTCTGGCCAACACCTCCGCTTATTCAAGCCTTGGTGATCTTGAGTAAGTCAAGTGCAGAACTTAGCTTACTCACCGGAACCACCTTGGTCAATACATCAGCTGGGTTCCTGCTCGTATGAATCTTAGATACCTCCACCTCGCCATCAGCTATGACATCTCGAATGAAGTAATACTTCACGGAAATATGTTTGGTTCGCTCATGAAAGACACTGTTCTTGGACAAACAAATAGCGCTCTGAGAATCACACCAAATGCGAACTGCCCCATGATCAAAACCAAGATCTTTAAGGAGTCCCTTAAGCCATAAGGCTTCCTTCACTGCTTATGTTAACGAGATGAACTCTGCCTCAGTTGTTGACAAAGCTACTACGGGTTGAAGGTTTGACTTCCAACTGACGACATTCCCACCAATGGTGAAGACATAACCAGATGTAGACCTCTTCCTATCCAAGTCTGCAGCAAAGACTGAGTAACAGTACCCTTGAATTTGAAAAACTTTCTCTTGAGAATAAGACAGCTGAATATCCAATGATCCTTTGATGTATCGTAACAACCATTTCACCACTTCCCAATGCACCTGACCAGGCTTACTCATGAAGCGGCTAACTAAACCAATGCCATAAGCTAAGTCTGGCCTAGACCCTATCATTGCGTACATGATACTACCAACAGCTGAGGAGTATGGAATTACCTCAGTGTCAACGCCTTCATCACCATCCTTGACTGAAGACAACTTAAAATGAGCTCCAATGGGTGTTAACGAGCTCTTAGCATCCTCCATACGAAAATTCTTAATGACCTTCTTCAGATACTCTGTTTGAGATAGACTGAGCTTACCCTCATTCCTTCTTCTCTCAATATCCATACCGAGTATTCTCCTTGCAGCACCTAGATCTTTCATCTCAAAAGTAGTACACAAAACCTTCTTCAGTTTATTTATCTCTGACATGCCCTTTGCAGCCAGCAGCATGTCATCTACGTAAAGAAGTAGATATACAAAGTTTCCCTGAGAAACTTCTTTGGTGTACACACATGAATCATGCTCACTCCTACTGAATCCTTGAGATGTCATAACTTGGTCAAATCTCTTATTCCACTGCCGTGGAGACTGCTTTAATCCATACAGAGACTTCTTGAGCAAACACACTTTATCTTTGTTCCTTGAATCTTCATAACCTTCTGGCTGAGACATATAAAGATCCTCCTCCAATTCACCATGGAGAAACGCAGTCTTGACGTCCATTTGCTCTAATTCCAAGTCATAAGTAACCACCAGAGACAAGAGAGTTCTGATGGAAACGTGTTTCACAACAGGAGCAAATACCTCTTGATAATCTATTCCCTCCTTTTATGAGAAACCTCTTGCTACAAGCCGAGCCTTAAAATGGTCTGGCTCAACACCCTCTATACCAGGCTTTACTTTGAATAACCACTTACAGCTAATAACCTTCCTGTCTTTAGGTTTATCAAAAAGAACCCATGTTCCATTCTTCTTTAAAGACAGCATCTCCTCATCAGCTGCAGCTTTCCATTTGGGCCAGTCTTTACTTGTTCTGGCCTCTGAAATGTTATCAGGTTCTTCAGCATTCATCAATTCAAACATTGATAATGCAAACATGATTTCCTCATCATCATCATCACAGATGTAATCTTTGAACCTGATTGGTTTTACTATGACACGTCTAGGACGGTCCCTTTCCACTTGGTACTTTGACACACTTGTTTTGGCTGAACTCACTGCTTGAGCTTGGTGTTCAGGATCTTCAATTGATTCTTGTGGATCCGAAACAGCTCCACCTTGATCAGGACTGATTGTAGCAGTTTCTGAGCTTTGGACTGGAATCTCCATAACAGCTTTTCCCGGTGAACCACTAGAGTTCAAATCTTTATAAACCTGTTCCTCATGAAACCTCACATTTCGACTGACCACAATCTTCTGGTCTTCAAGTAGCCAAACCTTGTACCCCTTTGTGCCTGTAGGATAACCTATAAAGACACCTTTAACTGCTCTTGGGTTTATTTTCCCTTGATCACTATGAACATAAGCAATTGACCCAAACTTCAGGAGATGTTTATAACTAGGCAGCTTTCCCAACCAGATCTCTTCAGGGCACTTAAACCCCACTGCAGAAGATGGAGTTCTGTTGATGATGTATGCAGAGGTAGCAGCCGCTTCAGCCCAGAAACATTCCTCAAGACCTGATTCACTCAACAAACACCTAACCTTCTCCATAATGGTGCGGTTCATACGCTCAGCAACACCGTTTTGTTGAGGCGTATAGGTGCAAGTTCTGTGTCTCTTGATTCCCTGCTTTCTACAAAACTCATCAAACGCATTATTACAAAATTCTAAACCATTATCAGTCCTTAAACATTTTACCTTTCTATCAACATGATTCTCAACTAGGCCTTTCCATTCACAAAACTTAGAAAACGTTTCATCCTTAGTTTTAAGAAAGAATAACCATACCTTACGTGAGTGATCATCAATGATTGAAAAGAAATACTGGCTACCTGACATGGAGGCTGGTGTGTTTGAAGAACCAAAACATGTCATGTGTCATGTTTTCCAGCTTCAAAACTCACCCGTTTAGATTTTCCCATAATGCAATGTTCATAGAATGTTTCCTTCCCAATGTCTTTCCTTTTGAGAGTTCCATTCTTTACCAGCGCCTGCATGTTTTTGTGGCTCATGTGTCCCAGGCGGCTATGCCATAGAGAGACTTTCTGACTTGACTGCTCTGCTTGACATAACTCTTCAGTTGCAGTCTCACCATCAAGAATGTACAGACCATTCTTCAAGTTTCCTTTGAGTGCCAGGCGACCATTCTTGTGAAAACTGATCTCACCCTTCCCACCAGTGTGTGTGAAACCCAATTTATCCAAGACACTTGTAGATATCAAGTTTCTTCTAAGGCTAGGCACATATCTGACATTGTGCATAACCTTGACTGAGCCTCCTCTGGTGTTGAGTCTTATGGTACCAATGCCCTGAGTATCAACCGTGTGATAGTCCCCCAGGAGAATGCGACTTGGTTCTTTTGCTTTGAACTCAACAAACCATTCTTTCCTAGAGGTCATATGATGTGTGCAACCTGAATCAATGACCCAATTGTCCTTAGCATCATCCATAGTTGCGTTAAGAGCTCCCATATCCTCAACTTGGTCTATAACCACATCTGCTTCACCATCACTGTCGTTTTCCATTTTCTTCTTTCTGACGTAGCAGTCTTTCTTCACATGACCTTCTTTCTTGCAGTACCAGCATGTGACCTTCCTGGTTTTAGAGTTGCTGCGATTCCTTTGGTTCTTCTGATCACCTGACTCTCTTTTGGTTTGTCTACCTCTGTCATTTGAATACAAAGCTGTTGCCGGTCCAGTCTCAGCCTTGTTCCCACCAGTGAACTCCCGTTGCCTTGACCTTGCAGCTGAAATCACAGCTTCTAGGGCCAAATCTTCTTTTCCATATTTCAGAGTGTGCTTCAATTGATCGTAGCTGTATGGAAGTGAATTCAAGAACACAATAGCCTGTATCTCATCACTAACGTTCACATTTAGACTACTCATTTCCGCCACAATCTTCAAGAAGTCATCAACATTCACATCAATAGACTTTGTTGAATCGCATTTAAACGTATAGAATTGCGATTGAACAAAGATCCTATTCGGCAGAGATTTTGACATGTAGAGCCTATCTAGAAGAGACCACATAGCAGCCGCAGTTGTACAGTGTTTAATTTTCCTCAGTACCTGATTGCTGATGTTCAAGATTATCATATCTTTGGCTCTTTCGTCCTTCTCCAGTTTCACCGGATCCAGAGCCTTTTCCGATTCATCTTCGATCTTCCCAGAATCATCTCCATCAGCCTTCTTTTCTTCGCCTTTGGTTGTTGATTTTATTTCGAAATCATCACTCAGTACCACCTCCTTTAAACCAGAAACCCCGAAGTGAGCCATCATCCTGATAGTCCATAAAGAGAAATCGCCGGAACCATCAAATAGCTCCACCTCCGCACGGATCTTCGTCTCCGTCGCCATCGAATCCCAACCGGAAAGAGAACCTCCGGCTCTGATACCACTTGTTGCACTTAATCGAACGATCACACGACTCAATCAAGTCTTAGCCTCGGATTCGAACTCACTCGCTTTAGCTCTCTCTCAACCTCTCAGCTCAAACCGTAAAGAAAGATTGCAAGAAACTAAAATGGCACAAGACACACAGCTTTGTTACCCAGAGTTCACCTTCGAGATGAAAGGCTACGTCTCTGGGGCCAGACTCGATCCGGCAATTCCACTAGAACAAAAGAATAGCGAGTCTCAAGAATCAGAGAGCTCATCGGAGAAGATGATACAATCCAACAACCACCCAACGACCAAAAACAATCCCCTTTATAAGTCAAGGGATTTACACTTAACCGGGTCAGAAATAAAAGATGTAAAACCACCCTAAATGAACCAGAAATTACAAACCGGTTCAGCTAGAGTAACACAACGAAACAAACCCGAGAACTAGCCGTTACAGGCCGTTGAGAGCCGTTAGCATCCAAGACCAATCAGCTAACATATTTACCTAACTCATAGTCTTTGTGTATTAAACAAGCCACGAACATAGTTTAATAAACTAGTTGAACTTTGCTCAAATGATATGGATAGCCGGGTGGGTTGCATGAAACTGAAAAATAATCGATGCGAAAAGTAAAATTTGATTCTGTTTAGTTGAGACTACATCTCGTTCTACTTTTGGTTTGGAACGTTTTCCACAGATACACAGTTAGTTATCATCTGATACATGTTAAGCAGATACACATTATAATTATCTTGTAGTCGTAATCCATCAGTTGCATGATAAATTTAAACCGGGGTCAAAGTGTTAGTGTAAAAGAGGGAAAAAAAAATCAATGGGGTCAACTATAGGAATGAACTTGGGTTATGTGGGTTCAATAGTCAATTTCTACCAACTTTGCTAATGATATTTCATTACTTTTACAATTTTTTTTTGTGAAACCATTACTTTTACATACATTATTAAATTTTATCCAGATTTTGTGACACCATGTCTTAGTACATAGGTTCGCCACTGAGTATAGCAGCTAACCTCTGAATTAAATAATAGAACTCAGATTTGAATATGTAGGTTTGGAAGAAACCAAACCAGACTAATACCCAAAAAAAGTAAATATTGGTCGGTCTTACATGATGCGATCTCGGTTTTGATCGTAATAACAATACTACAAAGTAAAGAAATAGTGTTGTTAATGTAATAAATTTACAACATAGTGAGAAATTTACAAACCAGACTCATTTTTCTTAAGAATCACCACCGACTTTGGCGACAATAACTGAAGCATAGTGAGCAATATTAGTCTCAGGGGATTGTTTAAGCCTCGCGATGACCGGGAACAACTCAGATGACTTCAGGAACTGTCTGCAAATCTGGTGGTTCGAACACATTTTTGCCAACGAGAAGAGTGCGATCTTGAGCGGTGACTCACTTGCTGTCTCTTTCTTGCTCGGGTTCAGGGCAAGAGCCGAGCAATCCGCGACCAACTTCAGTAACGTCTGCATCACAAAATCCCCACATAACACGCGAAATTAGACACCAGTTTCATGCCTGAGGGAGCTATATGAACACAAAATCCCGACAACACACAATAGTAACCACCAGGCTTCTTGTTTTTTGACCTGAGAAATCTCTGTGAACAACGTGATAATCCGCCGTTTTATAAACTTTCGCTATGGTTGACTTCAGACTATATAACTCTATGAAATAACGTTTAAATGGAGACGAAAGCATGTAAGTTTCGCTATGATTACACGTATGTAGATACTTAACCTGTAAAGCTCCTTTGGAAACTATATCTTCGCAAAGCTTGTTGGAGTTTCGGACAAGGTTGCTCAATGCACCAGCAGCGTTCGCTTTTGTCTTGTCTTCTTCGGCTGAGGTCAAAACGTTTGCTAGCTGCGTTATAGATGGTCTTAGTTCTTCGTACAGCTTGTCACTATGGTAAGCAGCGTTCCCAATCTGCAAACAAAAAGTGAAAAAAACCTCTTTCAAAACTGATCAGCAATATTATGAAATTGAGAAAAGCATTGGTTTGTTAATTTGTGATGAGTTTACAGCAAAGCACGCGAATTTCTGTGTTCTTTTGTCGGGATCAGCGCATCGATCAATTAGGAGACCAATGATTTGATGTCCCGCCTACACATAATAAACACGCAGACCATGTAAGAAGGAACACGCTGTTCCGAAAACATAAGACTCAAAAGTAAAATGTCAGTATTGTTACTTAACGAGAGAATTGTAGAAATATTCATTGTGTCTGCACATGTTGCCAAGAGCACTACAAGCTTTTGCGCGTATATTTGGATCCGGATGAGTAAGAAATTCCTTTAATGGCTGCCAAACAGCAGCCTCGCCGATGTATTTGTAGAAAGCCTACACGGTTGACAATAATAACATATTAGATAGTAGCGTGTACTTAACTATCCTATGTGTCTAAGCAAATAGAATGCATCAGGTGTTAAATTTGGTTTTATACATTTAGAAAGCTTACCTTATCCATCCTTGATAGATCAGATATGATCATCAAAATATCAAGTATGACTTCTCTTGGACTTGACTGGTTAAGTAATTTTTTCATTCTGTTAGGATCCAACAGACCTTTGCTAACCAGCTCTACCGCAAGACGTGGACGACCCACCATTTTGGCAAGAAAAGCAACAGGCCTAACTAAATCTTTTAAATCCAAGTGTTCTAAGCAACGAAGGATTAAACTGGGAACTCCCACCTGAAAATTTAATCCAGCATATGTCATGGAGATTTATTTAGTTCACACTTCATAGTGACTAGCATTAAGAACCAATGAGAGTACTGGGTGGGTGGAGAAGTGAAACCCATATACTAGTCACAATTACTATTGTTGAATGTTAAATACAAATACCAATTGATGTATGTCCTCCATAGATATACTGATCATTGTGTCAAAAATCATGTTCTATTATGTATTTCAGCTCATGAATCATGAGAGAGACAGATTCCAATTAACAAGCAAACGGAAATGCATATAAAATCAAGGAAACAGAATCAAATAACTAACCTCCAGGAGGACTTTTATGTACTTGTCCATATCCTCTTCTATAGCTTTTAGCAAATCTCTATCTTCCATGCACACTCTCACGCCAGGAGATCCCATGTTGAGAATAAATCCACTATTCACAGAGGCGGTGGCAGATAACGGACCTGGTTGACTTTGTAGAGCAACAAAAGGAAAAGCTAGCATATCAATTATCACATTTATCGTCTCTCTGACTCCATCTTTTCCTCCCCCAGGACCTCCCCAGTTCTTTACGAGCTTGATATGAGCATCAGACATTAAATAAGAAATCAGCTTCATGTTTTCAATCTTCACTAGAACTTGACGGAAAGTTAAAGTGCCGCCCGAAAGACAATGGCAAATGGACGAAACAGTCCATATAACGCCAACAGGGGACAAGCCAGTCCGATTGGGTGTGTTCTTGATGTCATCTGGAGAAGCATTTGAAAGTCTGCCAGCGAGTAGATTTATAAGAAGCAGTGGTGTACCACTAGAAATAAGCTGCTGCACAGTTAAAGGTCCTCCCCATTTCAACCTGGACTCTAATAAACCAATACATCCATCCAGAAGTCCGTGCCATTTGGTAAGATTACACTTGGCAGAATGAGATATGACTCCACCTTCATTACTTGGCATAGGCCTTAGATGATAACAGAGCTTAGTAGCTCGAGGAATCAGAGGCACTGCCATCTCAGAGACAGAAGATTCAGCAGAAGATCCTTTTTCAAGAGAGAGAATAGATGCAAGAGCAAGCATAGCTGATGCAGAGTGATTCTGAAGGGAAGCTTCGATTTTATCCTCAGAGGCAATATGATTGGCTATGGCAGAAAGGCGATGTAGATGCTTCTTTGGAGAAGTTGTCAGCATCAACAGAGCAGAATTTCTCCCACTTAGCTTCAAACATTGGGCAACTGTTGCCAACAGAAGGCATGAATGGAACACCAGATTGTTTAGTTTACCCTTGAAGTTATTTGTTTCTCCTGTTTGCTGGTCCTTGATAGATGATGCAGCATAAGATAGTATAGAAAATATTTCTGAAATAACAGTACCATCCTCTCCACCACTGACTACAGTAGTAGTAGGCAGTGAACTGGGAAGACCACAAAGAACGCTAGGCATAAGTCCATTGTGAAGGCAGCATCTTGATAAGAGCTGATGCATCACAGGAGTTTCCAGTTAAGTTTCGAGAAGGGAAAAAGAAACAACCTACAGTTTTTTTTTTAAGTTAACGTAGTCAAATTTGGAGAGGAGCATCACATAATCACCTGGATTGCAGAAATCAATGGAGCCTCCACTCGTTGGTGGAGGCAATAACTGACAGCAACTTGCACATGCTTTGATCGGAGATATGTTCTTGTCACTGTATCGACAAGTTTCTCAGATAACGGACCCCACTCACAGTTCCTTTGGTCAAGCTGAGAGTTGTGATGGCTCTGCAAGGCATCGAGAGGAAATATGTAGGCACTGTCATTCTTGAAGAATGTTTCTGAAGTATCTATGAGAATCCATATTGCTCTACAAGCTTCACAGGCAGCTGCTAACATGTGTAAAGAACCAGAAGCTAAACTCGACCCAGAAGAAGCCAAACAAAGACATAAATGATCAACTATGCGGGACATGTTAGCATGCTCCAAAATCTGTTGCGAAGTAGAATCAGGAGTTGAAGTCTTAAGATCTTCTGCAACTCGAGACAACATCGTTGTGATGCAAGAACAGGCCTCATATAAAATTCTACCAGTGCCCTCTTCTTCCCATCCGACAACCTACATACACATAAAGTAATATATAAGTGCAGGTGACTTGATCTCATAATAACCTCTGCACCAAAGGAAGGTCACCTGTACGAAGATTTCCACTACTTTCGTCCAATGCCTGATGTAGGAACTATGTATGCTAGTGCCTTCAATATGCCCTACCAAGTTTTTAGTGACTGAAAGACTCTGATAAAGAAATAAGCCAGTGTTACAAATCATTTCTGACTGTCAAATAAAGTAGAAGATATAATCAGACACATTGCAGAAGTATTGCTCAAGAGAATTCACCTTTGGTATTATGTTGTTGAACTCGGATGATTTCATCCCAACAAGAGCGTCAGTAAAGTCTAGCAGTGCACATGTTATTTTGTCAATCAGTCCCACTGATACTATCGCGCAAGCTCCAACTAAATTGGAAATTATCCTGAGGGACTGAACAGAGCAAGCAACATCTTTGTCCCTGCGCACCCATAAAGGAAATGTAAATATCATAAATTGCAACAATTCACTGGAAGAGAGTGAAACATCAGAAGACCAGAAAGTTGAAACCTTGTTTTAGAGTCTGTTTCACGTAGAAAACCTATTTATGTTCCCGTAATTATGATCAAGTAGGTTAAAAGAACAACCCATACACCAAATTTTACCTTTTAGACTCTTGCGGAGATTTTGAACATCTTTCCAGTGACAGTAAAATAAGATCCATTGCTTTATCATCTTCACCTATAGCTTTTGCACCTTTGACATTGCGAGATGTATTTTCCAATTTGTCCAATGTTGCGTCACCTGAAATGGAAAAAACAATCCAGGCATGAATGATGATGATATAGGTGTCCAATATGAAGAAGGCAAGAAATTGAAAAACTCCGAAGGTAGCTTAGATTCCTTTAACAGATCATGATGCTGTGGATGTTATGATTTATAATCTTTAAGACATGCAGAGACACAGATAACTGAGTAAACTGAGTTTATATTTGAAATACACAAAACCTGAAGTAAAATCCTTAGAACAAAAGGAGAAATCCTTAGATCATGGGAGTTGTGTTACATAGCATGACACCGTACAGAAAAACAATCAAGCTCTAAGAGTTGTAGCCTTGTAGCCCCACAAATCAATAGACCATACCGACTACATGCTTTGGTTAAGAAGAAAATGCATTGGGGCGTAACCAACAATGAGAGGATGATATCCAAATGTATGTCTGTTAGACAGATACGTGATCAACAGAAATATATCTAAAAGTACATACATATACATGCACTGCTCGCTGCCATGTACATGCTGGATAAATCTAGATTCTCAAAGTAAGTAAAGATTTACAAATAGTATTTCCCATTACCTGAACTTTTAATAGCCTCTTGGGTTGGGAATCCGAGGAAATCTTCAGGAGGGGGAGAATTTACTTTGACAGCACTCTTCATATCTGACTGAACGTCAGCTGGAATTCCTGGAGCAGAGGCGTCCTTTACTGGGGTCGTCGAGTCACACTTTTCTGGGTCACATTAACACTAGAAAATTAATAAAGGAGAAAAATAATTAAGAGATAGAGTCTAACCACAGACTGAAGTTAGTCAAACCATTTCTCTGTTGACCTCCATTTCCTTTGAGTCTCCAAGCTGCCTTATGGTCAACTACCGCAGTACGCATTTCCTGAATACGAGTTCAAAATGATCTTAATGATCTATTATTCCAACAACATTTTCCCATTTCAAATCGTTTTTATTGAATGAAATGGACAATTTCAACAAAATGATTTGTACATAAAACACAAGTTACAAATTTAAGTCATCAATGTTAGATTGTTACCCTGGCTTCAACTTCCTCTAGTGATTCTTTAACGAAGGGGTGCTCGAGAAGAGCGGGCCAGGTTAATCGACTTTGGGGCACCTGTTTTGCATTGTAATATACAAACATTTTAGCCCATTTGAAGATAAATCTCACAAATATCAATAACTGGTAAAAACTAGCTTGGATCAAAAATAGAAACTTCACCTTATTGAGCAATCCTTTCAAAAAGCTTTTGAAATAAGGACTCATTTCATCAGGGTATTTGACAGGATCCTTAAAAATTCACTAAAATGTTAGCTCAAACTTTTCGCATAGACAAGAATATGCAATGATTTATATACCTTAACAATGTGACGGATTAGAGCGTACACGGAATTAGTGTAGAACGGAGGTTGACCAACATATAGTTCATACCTGATGTATCACAAGAGATTATTTAAAACCATCTAAAGTGCCGTAAAAAGTGTATAACACAAGAACGAAGCAAAAACCAAAAACTATGAAAGAAAGCCATCACAAAACAGTCTCCCGGCAGACGCATCAAAATTTATTTTGTTCATTCAAAAAAAAAGGCATCAAAATCATCAAATTAGTATATGCAATAACTTTCATAACACATAAATGGAAGCAGGATAATTAAAATGAGTTTTTCCACTTACAATATAACACCAAGAGACCACAGGTCAGCAGTGTGATTGTATGGCTGTTCCCTCACAAGCTCTGGCGCCATGTACAGCGGAGTGCCTGAAGTAAAATTTCATTGATAGAAAATTAACAAGGCGCGACCTATTGAGTTATTCATTCATTGATGGATAAAAGGTGTTAACCTTTAATGGATCGCAAAACCACAGTGTTGGTAGACATAGCTCGAGCAAAACCAAAATCACATAGCTGAAAAATCAAAGGGTAGACAAGTAAAAAAGTATGCTAAAGAGAAATGATAGAACTAAAAAAGCATATAATCAAACTGCATTGACAAAGGTATAAATAATCAAAGCTGCGTGAAAAGTATTTTGTGTTTTTTACTTGTGATTAGCTAAGTATATGAGGTTCCCAGCTAGCCGGATCCTCTTCTTGTAATGTGAAATTTACATGATAAAATTAGTTTCCTTCAACAATCATAGACTGAAAGTTCCAAGGGTCATATATCATTTTCAATAAGAATCTATAGTAACTTTAAACCTATTGTATTCTTCATCTTTAAGAGTTCAAGTATCAACAGCTGATGTGTGTGGGAAGCTTAGAAACCAGCATTTCATGCATAATTCCTGAAGCAGAAAAAGGGAGGCTAGATTACCTTAACGACTGACCCAGCACCAATAAGAATGTTTTGTGGCTTCATGTCACGGTGAATTATACGGTTTGAATGCAAGTAATGCAATGCTTTTACCTGGGTTTTTGAGAATAATAGACATCGTCTTATTAATCATAAAATAGGAAAATCCGATATAGTAATAAGAGCTACGATGGCAACATTTGTTACCAGCTGCTTAGCGATTGCTTGAACTTGCTCTTCCGGAAGGCACTTGTCATCTTCAAGAACCTCAAACAATTCACCCTGTGAAAAAGGTGTTCCATCATGATCCATTTATTTCATATAGGTGCGACTACAGGCTTCATAAATCAGTTCTTTTCGAATCTACAGGGAGAAAAGTACTTGGGCAAACTCAGTGACAACACAGAACTCTCGAGCGTTTTCAAAAGAGTCGAGCATTTCAATAATATTCTCATGTTTGAGCTTCCGCAATATCTGAAAGCAAAAGCATACAAACAAGTGTGGTCAAATCCAATGAATGAAGAAGACACCATGTGATGTGAAACATACAAGCTTCTAACCTCGATTTCTTGTCTTAGACTGTGTATATCTTTGTCACTCTTTCCTTGTTTCATGATGAACTTCATCGCCACCGTCTGATGAAAAGGCGATGAAATTCATCAAAATTAAGATTAGAATCAAGCAGTACAGATTAACGAACAAGATAAACCAGCAATTTACCTGGCCCGTATACTTTCGTCTTCCTTTGTAAACTCTCCCGAAAGAGCCTTCACCGACGAGCTCAATCACATGATAATCCTCGACACCCATATTTGAGCACGATTGTCTTTTAATCTGCGGATAAAGCAACGTATTAGCTTCCAACGTTATAATAACGGCTCTGAGACCCAGGTCACCAAAATTGAGAGTATATGTCTCATTCAATCTAAAGCTTCAAAGGATTTCTGAGCTATTTTGCATTCCGATTTCATGTTTAGCATAAGGTACAGTAGCGAATCAACTAATGAGAAACATCAAATTAAGGCTAAAAATGCACATCCCGAATCCGAATAAACGGGGAATCGAAGTTTTAAGCAAAGTAAAGACGGATATAGAACCGTGGCTGGCGAAGATATGTTGAATAGAGGAAGGCGTGGCCGACGGAGATGGCAGAATTGGAGACGCCTGTCGGAGAACGAACGGCGGAGAAGGGTTTCGGCAGTGAAACGAAGTAAACGAAGAAGAGAGATCCGTGGGTGTTTTGGAGAGAGAGAGAGACTGTGATTGGTATTCTGGTAAACTTTCGAAATTCAAAAAGAGGGAAAATCTTTACTCCTCTGTGGCTCTCTCTCAAACTTTATAAAAATCACAACTTGTTAAATTGGATAAGAGAAAAGTCACAAAATAACACAAAAACATACCTTATTGGCTTTGATTGGTAACATGAGTTACCATTGATTTAGTTTGAGTTAAGAATCTAACTCATTGATAATTTAAAAATGTTACCAATCATGAATCAAACTAAGAATTTTGAGTTTGAGTTACAATAGGGTGTGGTTGATTTACAATTTTGAGTTATTTCCTTTGTAAAATTTCTAACTCAAAAACTAACCTCAAAACATACAAAAAGGGATGTATTAAAGAACGAGTTAACGGCTTTGATTGGTAACATGAGTTACCTTTGATTTAGTTTGAGTTATGGATATAACTCAAAAATGTTACCAATCATGTATTAGTTTTAATTTTTTGAGTTTGAGTTTGTGTTATCATGTGTTATGATTGAGTTACAATTTTGAGTTATACCCTTTGTAAAATTGCCAACTCAAAACATAATTCAACATCATGGAAAAACTCATGTATTAGAAATGTGTTAGAGATTGAGTTAATATTTATGTAAATTAAAAGTATTTATAAAAAAAAACTAGTATCCTAATAGGTAATACGTGCATCATTTTTTTGGTGGATATACATATGTTATTTTTCCTACTATAATTAATATATTCTTTTTATAAAATTTAATATTTAAAATAGTACAATTCAAATTTAATTATATGTAACTAAAACATAACAATTTAAATTTAGTATATCATCACATTATAATTACCATAAACATTATTAGACTTCACAAAATTACAAATGATGACTTTGAAGAAAAATATAACATTGATGAATATAATCAATCAATAAATTTAAAAAACAATTAATAGATTCGACGAATGAGAAACAATAATTGATGATCAATATATAAATAATATGGCCATTGATAAAAAAATATTTAGTACTATCATTTAAAAAAAACTTTAAAGTTAATATTTTTTAATTTACCTTATTAGTGATATTGGAATAAATAGTAATATTATAAATAATTGTAAAATATAAATACTACATATTGTAATTTAAAATAAAAAGTTAATTTTTAATTTATATATTGCAATTTATACATCAAAAAAGTTACCAGTCGTTTATTTTGACAAAATGGTAAATCATATTTCTACACCAAACATACCGCATTAATCTACAATTTTTACCACATAGTTTTTACTACAAGTTACATCGAATTACAACATATACTGCAACTCAACTTTAATACTACATGTCACCAATCGAAGCCAACATGTTTTCATTCTTTTTTCTTTCTTTAACGTGTGTTCTTGTTTTTTTTTATTTGTTAGCTTTTCACAATAATTATATATTTCTACTTCCTTTGTCAACACAAATTATTTAATCAACTAATTTCGGTTTTTAAAATATATTCATTTAATAAAAACTCAGTGTGTTTTAAGTCAATTATATTTTAAATTTTGAATGATTTTTGACTGGTCAATATTTTCTTTACTTGTTATGATTTAATTTATTATTTAAGTTATTAATAACTTATGAAAAACTATTTTCATAACTCAATATGTTTTTAGTCAATTATATTTTAAATTATAGATTTATGCGGTAAAATATATATTACATAACTCAGTGTGTTTTTAGTCATTTATATTTGTTATAATTTAATTTATTATATATAAGTTATTATTAATTTAATTAATCTATTTTATCATTAAATATATAATAAAAAATTATTATTAATAAACTAAATTTAAATAATTTCCAATAATACATACTGCAAATTACACAGCAGAAAAGTTACCAATCATTTATTTTGACGGAAACGATAACACATATTTTTACAGCAAACTTACCGTATAAATCTACAGTTTTTACCACATAATTTTTACTGCAAGTTACATCAAATTATTACATCTATTGCAACTCAACTTTAATACTACATGTTACCAATCGGAGCCATTATAAATATAGCACTAAGGAAAATAATTCACCTTTTTAGCATTATTTTAATTACAAAGACTTTTATAACATTATATAATTTAGGGTATAAGATTAATTATTTAGAGTTTAGGGTTTATTATTTAGAGTTTAGTATTTAGGGTTTATTATTTAAGGTTTAGGGTTTAGTACTTTGAGTTTAGGGTTTATTATTTAAGGGTTATGACTAATTTAGTGACAAAACATGTTTTGTGCTATTTTTATGATTTTTCTTCCTTGTTGCTATATTTGTGACAAGACATATTTTTTGTGCCATTTTTGCGATTTGCCCTTCTATATATTAATAAAGTTAGATGTTAAAAAAAAAAAGAGAAGGGAAAGCAAAAAAAAAAGAGAAAGTGTTTAGCACGTCATTTTATTAATTAATCTTAAATGTAGATATACATAAATAGCATTCTTATAAAATAAAATATGAAATACATATTTATTAATAAAATAACAGATTTAGTAAATTTTTATTATATTAATATATAAATTATGTATTTTAGTCTCAAAATTAATATTTTTTTACTGACCACATATGTTCGATGTATACTTGTTATATGATTCAAATCAATAGTAAATAATAAATGTTTAAAAATAATTTAACATATCATAAATTAATATAAAGAGAAATTGTTATTTTTAACTAAAAACATAAACTCAAATAGAAATAATTTGATAATAAAATATAATAGATTTAAAATGCTCAGTATAACAAATGGGAAAAAAATAAAGTCCATCACATGAGAATTTGGTCAATTAGGTTTCTAACTCAAAGAAAAATTGTGTCATATTATAAATTAACAAAAATATAGAGGCATTATATTATATAACCTAAGTTAAAAAATATAAAAGTATAAATATATTATGGATGGTGATGAAAAAAAATTTAAAAATATTTTAGTAACTATCTTTTTTTGTCAACTAATAACTATGGTTGTGATTGGTGACGTAACAGTAAAAACGTTAGAGTTATACCGCTTTTTTGTTATCAATCACGAAAACGTTATCAAAGCTACAGTAAAAACGGTTACTCTCAGCTTTTTGTTAGCGCTTTCGCTAACAGCTTTCTCTAACCGCTTTCACTTACAGTTTTGCACTATTTAACCGCTTACCACTTCCGCTTACCGCTAATATAACCGTTCCGCTTTTGGTCACCAATCGGATCCTATGTTAAATTTTAAAACTTTAAAATATGTACAAATAAAGTCACACGTATCAACGAACTAAATTCTAAAAAAATTAACTAAAATAATCAATCAATAACAACAACAAAAGCATGTCAAGTCATTTAAAATTTATTCTCTTATAACATACACGTCTAGAAATATCATTTAATAAACAAAATACACATCTGACATTTGTTGACCACACCAAAATAACGTCAAATCCAAGAAACTAAACAGATGTATTTGTTAATATTGAAATGAATATTTTTTTTTGTCTACAACAATAATTTAAGAAAAAATGAATAAAAGAAAAAGAGCATACAAATATATTTAAAACAAATGTTTAAGGTAAAAAATTATCCAAGATATGTTTGTTGATACCAATCAATCATATTTCTAAAATCTTTATTTTACATTTGCTAGAATCAAGTTTGAACACACAATTGAGAAGATATGTAACCAATTAGTTTTTCATGAGAATCTTATGTTTATTATAATCTATGATATAGTTTGGATTAAAACAATCATCCTTTTGATCATCATTTCCTCACTCATCCATAGTGCAGGTTAATGCCTAATATATATATATGGAGTTGTTTCCCGTCAATATCGACAAAAAGAGAAAAACATTAAAACTAATATTAATGTCTCAATTAATATATATAGAGCAAATACAATTAGCTGGAGATATTCACTAAAAATATAGTTGCTTTGTCCACGATAGAAACACAGTAGACTGAAGCAGTAAGAGAAGCAATTTGGGTGAAGGGTTTTGGAGAGGAAGATCAATTTTCTCAAGAATCAATGGAGATTCATCGTGATTCTCATAGTGCTATTGCTCTTTCGAAGAATGCAATAATTAAAAAGGATGAATCCTCTTTGTAATACCCTAGCGCCGCAGAAGTAAAGTCTTTTCTAGTTTCGGTTTCAAGCCGGCGCATGGAGGCTCACGCAGCTCCGGCGTCGGCCCTCCTTCTCGTCTTTATCTTTTCGTTCCTTTGTAGTCATCTCTTCCTTCCCCATACTTGCTTGGCGTTTCCTTTTGGTCGTGTTCTCCTCTGGTCTCTACCGGCGAAGGTCACTGTTCGAATGTTGTTTCTTCTGCTCTGTCGACGCTTGGAGTGTGGCTTTCTTGGACTCCTGCTTCGTCTCTGCGCGGTGGTTGGTTGTGGTTTGGCGTGCTCTGAGGGTTGCAGATCTATCACCTTTTAGTGTTCTCTTTGCCGGTGCTCCAGATATGGTCGGGGATCTGAACAGAGGTGTTGGTTTGGTTGTGTTGCGGTTGCTTTTGGAATTTGCAGGTTTGGGTGGCTGTTGGGGCTCGTCTCTCAATCCGGGCTTTGCTGCTTAGCCA
Source organism: Orychophragmus violaceus (assembly GCA_030180135.1). Taxonomy (NCBI): domain Eukaryota; kingdom Viridiplantae; phylum Streptophyta; class Magnoliopsida; order Brassicales; family Brassicaceae; genus Orychophragmus; species Orychophragmus violaceus. Next base: position 83,914,168 of record CM058230.1, on the reverse strand, counting down.
TGATCTTTCTCTTTTATCAAACGGCAGCCGGTTATGCTGGGTAAGGTGTGGGATTAGTAGTTAATCTATTTTAGTTTTGATCCTCTCGGTTAGGGTTTGTCGTGGCCTTTGGTTACAAGTTTTCATCAACGGTTTCAACCAATTATTTTGGTTGATAGTACCTAGGGTTTACGTGCGATTCTCTTTAGCGAGATTGGGTTCTGTTTAAGTCTTGGTTTTAGTTGCGATTCTATTGTTTTGAATATGATTGAGAGTCTAGCAGGCGGATCCCGAATCCCACATCTAGGTTACAGCGGGTTCTGAGAGGTTTGTGCTATTTTGTGTTCTCGTGGCTTCATTAGATTGAAAGCAATATAATGAGACATTGCAATAGTCATGCCATGAAGTTATTCTTGTTATTTGATTTGCTTTCATTGATATTTCTCTCTTACTTTCGTTCTAGTTTCTAGTCTTCGGGGCTGTTCTTTGTAAACCGCCGGTTATTGTCTTGTGCTTTGTTAGTTTTTTATTTCATCTTTGTATTTCATTTTTGTCTCGGGGATGTTTGATCTGTGAACTCGTCGGCTCTATCTTTGGAAGGATTGCGATCCTTGCCGACCTTGTGTATTTTACCTTCAAATTTCAATATAATCCATCAGATGACAAAAAAAGGACGAACCACATGGCAGTAAAGTTTCACTTCATTATGGACTGGTACATTCAAAGTTCTTAAGATTGTATCGACTTATAACGCTATATTGAGATATACATGATCATATTTAGATATACATGATCATTGTTAGATATATGTTTTAGATATCTTAGATATATTTGTGTTTATCTTTAAGGAACACAGTTTGTATAAATACTCTTCTAAACATCAATAATAAGCAACACTTTCTACAATATTTTATGGTATCAGAGCCACTCGATGTTGGGTCACCCGATGTTGTTCCAACAATTGCCCACGCATGAACGTGAGAGATGATGTTAATGAAACTAAGTCCCACATCGGTAGTTGGAGAAATAATTAACTAATATATAAAGGGTTAGGGCCAATTCACTCATTGCCAATTGGTATGTGTTGGAAGCCCATAAGAAGCTCGAATTTAACATGGTATCAGAGCAGAAGGTTCTTTGACCTAGAATTTTTCTACCTCTTTTACAAATTTTGATTTCATTCAACTACTAAAACGACGAAAGCATGTCGACAAACACGTCGGCCTCTACTGAGGCCCAAGCTGAGCAAGAGTCTTCTTCAACCTTAGCATACAACCTACATCCTTCCGACAATATTGGAGTTCTCATTACTCTGGTTGTTTTGAAAGAAGACAACTACTCCGAATGGGCCAAAAAGTTATGGAACTCGCTTCAAGCTAAACATAAAATCGGATTGATCGATGGTTCACTCGTCAAACCGACCTCTAATCAAGAACTCGCCAAGTGTACCACCGCCAACTCCATGGTCGTCGGATGGCTACACACTTCGATTGATCTGAAATTGTGATATATCGTGTCCCACATTCCCAATGCTCTGAAACTATGGGAGTCTCTCAAATCCCGTTTTCCATTAAAAACTAAGTGAGAAAGCATCTTCTTATAGAAGAGATTACAAATTGTAAACAAGACAGACAAACGTTTTGGAATATTTCGGGTGTCTAACAAAATTGTGGGATGAATACAATGGGATCACATCCTCCTGCGTGTGCACCTGCGCTGCTTCCTCCACACTTGAGCAAGAACGAGAAGAAGCACGAGTTCACATATTTCTTTTTGGCTCGATGAAGCTCATTTTAGTGCCATACGATCCCAACTCATAGACGAGGATCCACTATCTCCGTTGACCTATTTATACTCTCGTATTATTTGGGAGGAGAAATACATTCGTACCATACAATTGAAGGAGATAAAGCATGATGTCGTAGGATTCTCTGTTCGGTTTGATTCCTCCCCGCAACAACTTGCAGCTGCAGTAACAACACAATCTCGCGATCCAAACAACTTTTGTACTCATTGTGACCGCAAAGGGCACGGCAACACCGAATGCTTTGCACTTCATGGCTATCCTGATTGGTGGCACAAACAACAACAACAACAACAACAACAACAACAACAACAACAACAACAACAACAACAACTAACGGATACACGATTGCAATCCTCTACCAACAACTCCGCTTCTCGCGGATGCGGTCACGGGTCTTCTCGCGGACGCGGTCATGTTAACTCATCACGAGCTGAATCAACAAAACATGCTTCCTCTATGAACGTTTCCGCTGACTAGATAGCTGCTCTTCTCAATCTACTTCAAAGCTCCAAAGTTCAGCTTTCTACGGAACATCTCTCGGGTAATACTAAACTAATAGATGTTATTATTGGCACTGAAGATTATCATATGACAGGTGACTTGAGCTTGCATGACATATGGGATATCTCGTCCTCCTCAATGACTTTCCCGAATGGACGTCATTCCCAAGCTCTGCAATCAGGAAAACTGCGACTTAATTCAGATTATTCCTTGTTGGATGTCCTTTATGTTCCTGACTTCAACTGCACTCTCATATCTGTCTCCAAGTTATTAAAGCAGACTAATGGCATTGCGATTTTCACTGACATTATTTGCATTTTACATGACCATTTTACGAGGAATATAATTGGAGCAGGTAAAGAGAGAGAGAGAGAGAGAGAGAGAGAGAGAGAGAGAGAGAGAGAGAGAGAGAGAGAGAGAGAGAGAGAGAGAGAGAGAGAGAGAGAGAGAGAGAGAGAGAGAGAGAGAGAGAGAGAGAGAGAGAGAGAGAGAGAGAGAGATGGGATGTATTACTTTACATGGGTTTCAGTTGCTCGGTCCAACAATTCAACTCGTGCGAAGCTTTCTTCACCGGATCTTTGGCATCAACAGCTTGGTCACCCTTCCTCCATTGTTTTATCTACTGTACTGGTGTTTAAGAATTCTAAAGATGTTTCTAAACACATCTTGTGACATTTTTTTAAAGCTAAGCAAACTCGTGATATTTTCATGATAGTTTAAATAAAGCTTCACAACCTTTTGAGTTAGTTCTTTGTGATGTTTTGGGTCCGTATCGTTCCCCAGCCTCTTGTGGTGTTGTTTACTTCCTCATAGTGGTCGATGATTACTCACGGGAAGTACAGGTGTATCTTATGCTCGAAAAATCAGAGGTAGCTGGTCTCATTCATATTTTTTGCGCAATGAGCATAAAATAGTTCTCCAAACCCGTTCGAGTGCTCTTTCCCGACAAAGGCACTGAATTCATGGTTCTCTTTTCTTACCTACGAGAGAATGACATTCACCAAACGTCATGCGTCGATAATACACAGCAGATTTGTAGTACCCTATCTCAAGATAACGTCAACGGGCAGAATAAAAGTCAACGGAATGTCACTGGATGTCATTTTGGTAAATTTGGAAGCTCGGATGTATTTTGGTAAATTCACCAAAAGTGAAGAAGGGAATCTTTGACGGGCCAAGTAATCTTCCTTTTATTTAAAAATCTTGCTTAGAAGGTGGAGAAAGCTGAAATAAGAATTTTTGGGCACTTTACGGGCTGTCGGGAATGGAAACCGACAAAACTGAGAAAAATATGGAAACGCCTCTAAAGTCCTCCAAAAATTATAAAATTTTGACCACAGCTCTATAAACTATTTATGAGACATTTTAAAAGGATTTGGCAAGATTTGACTTCTGGATTAAGATATGAATTTTGGATCATTTAGGAGTAATTAATGACCAAAATTTCAAAGTAAAAATATGTGGGTTTGGAGGTGGATCAAGGGAGCATGGGCTGAGATATGAAGTTTTATTGGGCCTTAAATAAAGCCGAATAATGATCATGGGCCACGAAATCTTGTTAGAAGAAACAAAAACCCATTGTTTGTGATATTAGGTACATTGAACCAAAAATGTGTTGGCATCCATCCATGAAGCTTCTAGAAGAGGGATACATGTGTAAGGTGAGTGATGAAATGCAGTGTTTTTGGCCTGAATTGTGTGTCATGTCGTGGAGGGAGATGGAGAGGAGAGGTGATACAAGTGGAGCGTAGAGATCATCTAACTTTTACTATAAAAGAAGGCCTACACACCCCTTATTCCTCACACCTAAAACTCAAAGGAGTAAAATAAGAGAAAAAGAAGAGATGAAGAAGGGAGGAATAAGAAGAAGGATGAAGGAAGAAGAGAAGAAGAAGGAGGGAGGAAGAAGAAGGAGGAGAGCCGGAGGAGAGAGAGAGAAAGAGAGAGAGAGAAAGAGGAGAGATAAAGTGAGGTTGGAGATAGATAAGAGATGGGATGGTGACGGAGGAACGGTGAAATATTTCCGGAAGTGGAGATTTTCAATGTTTATCCCACGTACCGACTTTCTCTTTCCTTATAGACAGTTTTTAGTAGACGCCGTATGAGATTGGTCCGGAGGTTCGTGTGGAGGAACGATCAGAATTACCGAGGTCAATGCTTAGGTCAAGTTCGGGTCAAAGCAAGTCAACGGTTTGGGGAAGGTTGGGGTTAGCGTCGGGTTCATGTCGGGTCTCGTGGTTCCGTCAATCCATCCATATGTCGTCACGATATCATTGTGAGTTGGCTAAACTATTGTGTAATGCATTTAGGTAGATCATATAAACCTCAAAATTATGGAACCGTAGAATCGTAGGAATGCATACCCATTACTTAAATATGATAGAACGGTTAGGTTGATTAAATAACTCAGGAATTAAACAAAATGAATAGGACATATATATTACATATATTTATCACTCATTGGTTGATTGATTTATTGTATTATTGATTGCTTGATTGGGTGCTGCATACATTTATAATATCATGCTAGGGAATATATATATATATTATAAGAACGTATCTAGATGAATCTATATACGGGAAATTAAGAGTTAAATTAAAATACGGATTAAAATACGTAATACACCTAGAATATGATAATCGGGTTAGGTTAAAAAATTAATTATGAATTATTGGGACGTCAGAAGATTAGTAAGTTTACTAATCTCAATCTGACGGACTTGGAGTAATTAAACATAGAACTATTGAAATACGAATTTAAAAGATATAATTTGAGGTTAAACCGTCTAGGGAGTTAGTAAGTTTACTAACTCCAATCTAGCGGTGAAATAAATGAATAATTAAAACTAAGGAATTAAGATTAAAATGAATTAGGATTTAAGCTAAAATTATTAATTAAACCTAAATAATTATATGATTGGTGATGTGATTGATTGTGTGATACTCCGGTGTTAGGCCGAATAGATTGTTGATTGCTTGATTGTTTATCTACCTCGGTGTTGGGCCGAGTAGATTGTTCTGGTAGATACTTACTCCGGTACGGGACCGGGTAAGTCTGTGTATAGATACATATTCCGGTGCGGGACCTGATAGGTCAGGTTGTGTTGATGAATGGTGGTAGGACTTGCGGGATAGACTGTGTACAGGGATTAAGATAGTGTTTCTAAATGATCTTGTCGGTCTTGCGTGATAGAGTCCCAGTGAGTCTGCTTGTTTACATTACTGTTATTAGGACTCTATACGGTGCGTTAGATTCCACAAGTCTAGAAATAGCGTTCTGGTACTTCCGACCCGATTGGATCCTCAGATAGTTACCTAATTGGTTCACGTGCCTTCGGGTGGTGATTCTGGTTATGGTGTTAACTACTGAGTGACGCCGGTAGGTGTATGGTCCGGAGAATACGGGGTCGCGTCCTAGGGTCGGACTGCATGGAAGCTTTGGTTATCTAGGGGTAGCCCGAGTCACCGCGTATTGATGGACAGAGCGGTGTCCTAGTCGAAGGACTTCGTGTTTTCGTCTAGGATTCGTGGGAGGTTTTAGTTACCGTGGGGTAGCTAAGTGTTCCCGTGGAAGTTACCGAGTTCGTGTATGGGCCCATGGTGTGGAGATTGCGTTAGAGATGTGTTTAGTGTATATCGAATCGAATCGAGGGCATGTGCCGCAATGTTCTCGATTTCCTTTGTTGATGATATGTGTTGTTATTTGAATGCTTGTGTGTTGTGGAGCTCATTACGTCTAGCTAGCACGTAATCAGTTATTTTACTTTACTGCTTGTTAATGTTTGTTATTTTGGGTTTGGGTGGGATTCTTTTAGCTTGTTTAGAAGCATGTTTAGTTGGGAGCCAACTCACTGAGTAATCTTAGATTGCTCACTAGCCTCATTTTGTGTTTTTCAGGTTTAGCGTAGCTCGGCGGACGCGTAGGACATTCAGAGTAGTCTCGGGTTCTCGTTTGGCTGCGGTTTGTTTTCAACTCGATTTCATGTTCCTATTTCGGTTTGGGATTTGGAGATCTCCATAAATTAATTTTGTAAGATACTCTTAAATTAGATTAAAGATTAAAAGATTTAAAAGAAATAAAAATGGAGTTATTCCCTGATTCTCGGTTTAGTCCGAACCGAATACAACTCGTGGAAGCGGTACTGGTTGAAAAGCCTTGTATCGTGGAAACAGGGTAAACGGAGTCAAGGATGGTTTGGTTCGAGTCATTGACTCAAACTGGACCGTCTCTGGCTTTCGTATTGTGACAAACTCTTTTCGTTTGGCCTGCACGGGTTCGATCGATCATGTTCTTGTTTTATTGTTAGTCGGTCAGCTCGTCGGTCAGCGGATAATTGGAAGGGAGCGTTACAAAAGGTGGTATCAGAACATGGTTTGTCATGGGTTCGAAAGTTCTGATTTTTTTTTTGAAGTTTTCAATGTTTTATCGAGTCAAGTGTATCACAAAAGCAACCATTAGGAATCCGAGCCGCGTCCATCAAACCGGGGGAAGGGGGAAGTTAGAGATTTTGTAAGAGTGTACTAACAGTTTTGTGTTTGGTGCAGTCTTACAGCAAAGTTATCCTAGGAGGATTGGTGTGTGTGTGGTCTCGACGTCAATATGAGCGACATCAACATAGACGATCGTGAGTCCGTTGGATCAACCCCCAACTAGCCCAGGACCACAGTTCCAACCTGCAGAGGGATTCTTGTATTTTTCAGCCTATCCAAGATCAGGAGTGGGTGGACGTGATGGTTGATTATCTGTTCAAATTATCGAAGACTCATGAGTTCGAGGTCACCCAACGTCAACCAACTCTACCGACTATTCGACCACCGGTGTGACTCGCTTCTCTTGCATCGGACCCTTCGTGCCTTGCATGCGGCGCCACAGGTTTTCATCTTACTTGGTGTTAGTTGTTTGGCCGAGAATATCATCCACCGCCATCGGTGAAGTTTCCGCCTTGTCACATTTGCGGCCGAGTAGGACATTGTGCTCCTCCCCGTCATGATGGACCATTCTATCGAGTTCGCGTCACTCCGCCACCACCACCACCACACCCATTACGTTCTCATGGAGCACATGCCGGTTAGGATTCACATGAGTTGTACCACTCATGTTGGAAATTTTAGATTATGACCATGTAAGTAAGGGCTCTAAATCACCTTTTGATGTGTATATCGGCTTGTTTTCGTCTTTAACGATTCAATTGTGTATTTTGGGCTGGATGGGTAACCGCTAGTATGTAGACTCCGACAGACCTATGTATTTAAAACTCTCAGTGGTGTATGGAAGTTTTATTTACATAGTGGATGTGGAGTAATTCTGTAATACTTTGTTTCCAAAAGGGGGTCAACGGGCAAAACAGAAAGTCAACGGGGGCAAAACTGTAATTTTGCAAAAGTTGAAGGGCATTTTGGTAATTTTGCCAAAATACGAGAAGGAAGCAGAGACGACCCAAATTTTCATCTTTTTAAATAAAAAAGAACAATTAGAAGACCAGAAATGGAAGAAACGGAGTTTAAACGTGTTTTCGGACTATCACGAATGGAAACCGATAGAACCGATAAAACCTGTAAAATCCATAACCGTAGCTACAGAAGTCCAAATGAGGTGATCCAAGTTTCTAAATTCATATAAAATCATAAAGAAGTTGAATTTGGGGGTTGAAGTATTTATGGAGGCATCTAAGGAGTTTTAAAATATTAAACACAAAACGACTAGACCGAAGCATCAGAACGGATAGGGAATATGAGTGTCTAAGGATTATTTGGTGCAATTCTATTGGTCAAAAACACTCTCTGAAGACATGTGGCACTTCCCTGATGGTGCCACCTATATCTCTCTTTGATGCATGCATGGGTTTTTTTGTTCAAAGAATCCATTTTTGCATGGAATAACCTTTCATGTCATAATTCATTTCACCAAACCTCTCATCCTAGCCTCTCTCTCTCTCTCTCTCTCTCTCTCTCTCTCTCTCTCTCTCTCTCTCTCTCTCTCCCCTCCTCTCTCTCCAGAATCAACAAAAACCCATAAACATCCTTTGAATCTTCAAAAGAACTCAAGAACATTCAAAGTGTTCTTGGTGTTCTTGAAGACTTGTTGAGCAAGTAACCTAATTATGTCCTAAACCCTCTTTATTCCTACCAAACCACTTGTATAATCTTGTTCAACATTCTCTCCTCATCAACTGCCACCCATCTCTTGCCGTCACCGTCGCTGGAGGTCGTCGGAATCTCGCCGGAGATCCACCACTGGCGAGGTTCTCCATCCTCTCTCTCTTCTTTGGATGGGTTGAAGTGTTTTCTCACCTCCCAGAAGTTTCTCACCAGTCTCAGGAGTGTTCTCAGTCACCGGAGGGCTATATTGGTCGTCAGAAAAGGCTTGAACCGGCCGGTCAACGCCGGACCACCGCCGGTCAACGCCAAAAAATCTCGCCGGAAGTCTCCTCCGCCGTCTTCTTCTTCAAGCCGGTTTAGTAGAGTGTGGTTTAACCTTGGTCCAAGATGAATTTGAGTTGGTTTGAGCATTTGGGATTGGTTTAGTTAAACCGGTCAAACCTTGGTCAAACCAGTTTAATTGGTCAACGATTTGACATTAGATCGGTTTAGCTAAACCGGTCAATTGGATTTGTTGAATTTGGTTCAGCCGGGTAGGGATTTGGTTAACGGTCAAAGTCAACATTCAAAGTCAATATCGCCGGTCAACGCCAGAGATCGAGCCGGTCAACGCTCGGTCAACGGCCGTTCCTGATTTCTTGAGTTCAGAGTGTTCGTGTTGGGATTCAGAAGTTTGGGATTCAGCTTCTCGGTCTCGGGATCCGACATCCGTCCGACCGCACCTATCCACTATAAGTCGACTTAACTGTAGCATAGTTAGATAATCATATAGACCGAGAACCTAAAGCCGTAGATTAGGAATGCATACATGTTAGTTAAGTTGAATTGATTGCTTAATGATGATTATCGGTTAATCCTGAACTGGTTAGGTTAATTGAAATGCATGCTAGGGAATTAAGGTTAATCTGCTGAGTGTCATTAGGTTGTTAGTAATAACTGATTGATGCATTCATATAGACGTTGCATGATAGGACCTTATATGCATATATACGTATTAAAGAACAGTATTAAATGAATCTATATACGGGAATTAAGACGACATTAAAAAGTGGACTAAAACATTTAACAAACGTATAGACTAGATAACGGGCGGGTTAGGTTAAATAGTCGGGTTAAAGGTTTATGAATGAAAGTTAAGTTAATAATGAGATGTCGGGGAGTTAGTAAGTTTACTAAATCTAAACCGACAGATCGAGGAGTTATTAAAAGATACTTAGGAAAGGATAATTAAGAGAGTTTTGTAAGTGGTGAGTCGTCTACGGGTTACCAATCCGCTAATCCAAAGTAGCGGACTAAATGAGATTAAAAGGCATTAAAGAACCTTAAGGACTGCTTAATTGTTTGTGTGCGTGTGGTTCCTTTTATGTTGTATGTGCTGTGTGCAGGCTTGTGCTTAGACTACTACGGTGTTGGGCCGGATAGTCGATTGCGTGTCACTTACGCCGGTCATGGGACCGGGTAAGTATGGCACCGAGTGGGGTTGGTGGTGGTGGTGTTGTTAGGACTTGCGGGATAGATCGATGTTGACCTTGTCGGTTTTGTGTTGTGTGTTAGAGTTCAGTGAGTCTGCGTGTTTACTTTATTGCACTAGGACTCTAGGGTGCGTTAGATCCCACAAGTCTAGGTTTGAACGCGTTCCGGTACTTTCGAACCGATTGAATCCTCGGTTAGTTACCTAACCGAATCGTGTGCCTTCGGGTGGTGATTCTGGTTATGGTGTGAACTTACTGAGTGACGCCGGTAGGTGTGTGGTCCGGAGAATACATGGTCACGTCCTAGGGCCAGACTGCATGGAAGCTTAGGTTACCGTGGGGTAGCCCGAGTCACTGTGTATCGATGGGCTGAGAATAGTGTCCTAGGTTGTCGGACTTCGTGTTAACATCTAGGAGCCGTGGGTAGTTTAGTTACCTCGTCGGTAGCTATGTAAACCCATGGAAGTTACCGAGTTTTCTTAATGGGCCCAGTGGTGTTAAGTTCGTTGTGCGCGATAGATAGATCGAGTCTAATCGAGGGCATGTTCCGCAACTACTTCGATTACCTTAATCCTTCCTTCCTTTTTGCAAATGCTTGTGTGTTGTGGGTTTATCACGTCGTGGTAGTACATGATAGACCATTTCTTTCCCTTGCTTGTTATTTTAGGGTTTTGGGGCGGGAAATTATAGTTTAGATAGATTAGAAGTTGTTAGTGGGGAGCTGACTCGCTGGGTGATCTTAGATAGCTCATTAGACTCTTTTGTGCTTTTCAGGTTTAGCAGCGATGGACGCGGGAGGTCCTCGGTGTAGGTTCGAGATCGCTTGTGGGCGGGAGTTTTGATTCAATGTTTTCGATATTGTATTTCGGTTTGGCATTTGGCGCCTTTTAATTGCTGGTCTTATTGTGTTTTGAATGTTTCGACAATTTATTTGTATAAATGTTATGTAAACGTTTATTTGCTTAGCAATGAATTCAGTTCCCTGATATATTGGTTTAGTCCGAACCGACATAACTCGTGGAAGCAATACAGGTTGAAAAACTTCATATTGTGGAAGCGAGGTAAACGGGGTCAAGGACGGTTCAGTGCGACCTTTGTCTCAAACCAAAATGTCTATGGCTTCGTCTTGTGACGAACTTTTCCTGTTTGACTTGCTCGGGTTCGACTTGGTCATGTTCTTATTTGATTGTTGACCGTTCAGCTCGTCGGTCAGCGGATAACGGGAAAGGGGCGTTACAATTTCGGTTTGTCGTTTTGAGTAACAGAGTATTATATTGCATGCATGTGATGACTAGTGAATGCAATATGAATACAACGTGAGATCAAATGATGATCCGAACAGATGGTTATTAGGACCCTAAGAGGCAACCGTATTTTCCGATTTGTTTGATTGATTGCGTGTGATTGATTGACTTGCTAGGGTGTTAGAATGTGATTAATGCATTGATTGCTCGCTAGGTTGTTAGTCGTTAATTTGAATCCTTGCATTTGATGGATCATAAGGTTGTTAGAATGTTGTGTTTGATAACATTGCATTACTCGTTGATTAATTCGATTGGTTGGGATAGCTATGCTTTTGTTTGATCGCTAGGCTGCTAGCATTGCATTTGTTTGATCGCTAGGTTGATAGCATTGCATTTGTTTGATTGCTAGGTTGCTATGTTGTTAATTGAGATTCGTTGCATTAATCATCTAGTTCGGTTGTTAGTTGAATGTTGAGCAGTTTGCATTGATTCGCTAAGTTGTTAGATGGTAGCTTTCGAGCTTGTGTTAGTAAATCGTAGAGGATGATCGGTTCGAGTAGTAGATGTTTTGGTAGATCAATAAACCGATAGATTCAGACTTTATAAGAAGATTATTTGCTCTAATACAGAATTATAAGTTATTGCTAGTTAGCCACACGTAAATGATGGGTGTGTGACTAACTACCAATACCTAAGTGATATCGATGAAAGAGTTAAAGGGTCTAACCATTCCAGTGTTATTGAGTATCTTGATACAAGACGTGATGGAAGATAAAACGTGAACACGAGACAGAACCCGAACCCAAAAAATCAAGATGGTGATTTGGACCAGTATGGCAGTTTGACCCGAGTCTACAAAGCAAGTCAGTGTGGCAGTGAATTCAGAGTTGGTTAAATGGAATGTTTCAGTGCGGCTTTAGAAAGGAGTGCTTGGAGTCAGAGATTATCAGAAAAAGGGTCTGAAGCGCTAGTTTGAGATGAGGATCTTATGGAAATTCAGTACAAGCAAGTCTTGTATCATTAATGGAGTGAGTTATCTTGGAATGGCGCAGCGGAGTTTCGAAAGCAGCGGAATCATGGGATCATGGCTAAGATATTCCGATGAAGCAGTGGAATTCAGGAGATCAGAAACAAGATGTTCAAGAGGAAGCATTGGAGTTGTGAAATCAACTCATAGTGGAGTTGCAGAGTCAGTTTGGAATGAATTGCGATGTATGAAGTCAGATTCATAAGCATCATCTCAGACGAAAGGTTTTTGGAGTCAGTAAGCATATGAGAGCGAATTAATGTGGATTGGAAAATGCAAGATTTTGGTATAGCGGGAATATTTGTGAGTCTGTTCTAGCGGAAGATCAGATTGGTGAATCAGGGTTTGGAGTCAAAGTTACCGCAATTTAATTGGAGTAGAGAAAGTTTTGGAGCAGTTTCAGAAATAACAGGAGTTGGATTCAAAGTTAAATGATACAAGCGGAGCATATAAGTTTCGAGTTAGGATCAAAAGTATTGGACATGCATGATTTTTGCTTCTGAGTTTGAGGTTTAATCGAACGGAGAATTCGGGGGCCGAATTCCTGTAAGTTGGGGAGAATGTAATACCATGTCTTAAGATAACGTCAACAGGCAGAATACAAGTCAATAGAAAGCCACCAAATGTCATTTTGATAAATTTGGAAGCTCGGGGGTATTTTGGTAAATTTATCAAAAGTGTAGATGGGAAGCTTTGACAGGCCAAGTAATCTTCTTTTTATTTAAGAAGATTTCTTAGAAGATGGAGAGCGCTGAAATAATAATTTTGGAGACTTTACGGGCTGTCAGGAATGGAAACCGACAAAACCGAGAAAAATATGGAAACGCCTCTAAATTGCCAGTAAGCATATGGGAGCATATTAATGTGGATTGGAAAATGCAAGATTTTGGTATAACGGGAATATTTGTGAGTCTGTTCTAGCGGAAGATCAGATTGGTGAATCAGGGTTTGGAGTCAAAGTTACCGCAATTTAATTGGAGCAGAGAAAGTTTTGGAGGAGTTTCAGAAATAGCAGGAGTTGGGTTCAAAGTTAAATGATACAAGCGGAGCATATAAGTTTCGAGTTAGGATCAAAAGTATTGGACATGCATGATTTTTACTTATGAGTTTGAGGTTTAATCGAACGGAGAATTCGGGGGCCGAATTCCTGTAAGTTGGGGAGAATGTAATACCATATCTTAAGATAACGTCAACAGGCAGAATACAAGTCAATAGAAAGCCATCGGATGTCATTTTGATAAATTTGGAAGCTCGGGGGTATTTTGGTAAATTCATCAAAAGTATAGATGGGAAGCTTTGACGGGCCAAGTAATCTTCTTTTTATTTAAGAAGATTTCTTAGAAGATGGAGAGCGCTGAAATAATAATTTTGGAGACTTTACGGGCTGTCAGGAATGAAAACCGACAAAACCGAGAAAAATATGGAAACGCCTCTAAATTGCTTCAAAAATTGTGAAATTTTGAACACAACTTTATTAAATTATTTATGAGCCATGGTTAAAGGATTTGGCAAGATTTGACTTCTGGATTAATATATGAATTTTGGATCATTTAGGAGTAATTAATGACCAAAATTTCAATGTAAAAATATGTGGGCTTGAAGGTGGATCAAGGGAGCATGGACTGAGATATGAAGTGTTATTGGGCCTTAAATCAAGCCCAATATTGAGCATGGGCCACTAAATCTTGTTAGAAGAAACAAAACCCATTGTTTGTGATATTAGGCACATTGAACCAAAAATGTGTTGGCATCCATCCATGAAGCTTCTAGAAGAGGGCTACAGGTGTAAGGTGAGTGATGAAATTCAGTGTTTTTGGCCTGAATTGTGTGTGATGTCGTGGAGGGAGATGGAGAGGAGAGGTGAGACAAGTGGAGGGTGGAGATCATCTCACTTTTACTATAAAAGAAGGCCTCCACACCCCTTATTCCTCACACCAAAAACTCAAAGGAGTAAAAGAAGAGAGAAAGAAGAGAGGAAGAAGGGATGAAGAAGAAGAAGGAGCGGAGGGAAGAAGAAGAAGAGAAGAAGAAGGAGGGAGGAAGAAGAAGAAGAAGGAGAGCCGGAAGAGAGAGAGAGAGAAAGAGAGAGAAAGGAGAGAGAGAGAGAAATAGGAGAGAGAAAGTGAGGTTAGAGAGAGATAAGAGATGGGATGGTGACAGAGGAACGGTGAAATATTTCCAGAAGCGGAGATTTTCAACATTCATCCCACATACCGACTTTCTCTTTCCTTATAGACGGTTTGTAGTAGACGTCGTATTAGGTTGTTTCGTGTGGAGGAACAATCAGAATTACCGAGGTCAATGCTTGGGGCATGTTTGGGTCAATGCAAGTCAACAGTTCGCGGAAGGTTCGGGTTAGCGTCGGGTTCCTGTCGGGTCTCGTGGTTCCGTCAATCCGTCCATCCGTCGTCGAGATATCACTGTGAGTTGGGTAAACTATTGTGTAATGCATTTAGGTAGATCATATAGACCTCAGAATTATGGAACCGTAGAATCGTAGGAATGCATACATGTGGATGCTAAAACCCACACTCAAGATTTAGAGTATTTTTTGTAATGATTTAGGAAAAGGTGGACTAGATTCTAAGATGAACCACGATCCAAATAAGCTTAAAGTGGTAAAAAGATGGATTTATATTGATTGGTTTAAGTGCTTACAAAGAACTCGAGCTATCGAGCGATTACAAGTGCTAAGTAAAGAGAATTGTGTTGAGAATCAGATGATCTTCGGCAAGCGTGGAGTCATCTTTCTTATAGCCTCACTATTCAATTGTTTTCCCCACTTTCAGAGTTGGCTCCAACGTCTCTCGTGATCTCCAGGATCTCTCTTGACTTGATCTCTTCCTCCTTTCTAGCTAACGGATCGTGCGTTGTTGTTGAGGATGGCCGTTGAGCTATATTTCGGAGTCGGACTTCATGTATGGGCATGTAGTTGATGATTCTGCCCATCAAGTGTGTTTCCTAATCGATATGGCCTGGTCGTGATGCATATGGGCCTCGGTCACTGGCCCATGATGAGGTCTTAATCCAGCTGAATTCACTGAAGGGGAATTGGACCCAAACATTTGCCCCCAACCATTTAAGTGAGCTCCCTAGCTTGAAGGGAGAAGTATCTTTGCGAAGGCCCACAGTATACTTCGGATGAGACCGAATATGGGCATCGAACTGTCTTCGAGATATGGGGACGGTTCGGTTGGCATGATGATCGAGAATCCCGCCAAAACGGATGACTAAGATGAAAAGAGGGTTTACATCATGCGTACTCGCGGCGCGTGGGAAGTAATCCGAAAATCCGACGGTTGGGATTTACGAGATCTGACAAGATTTGGGGAGTTCTGAGGTCACGCAATAATGATTGCTTTATAACCCATCTCTCCATGTACCCACTCTCCAAGATAAAACCGTTGACTAAAGGTAACTTCTCCACCCTCTTCTTTATATCGACTGCTTTTTCTACCTTCTTTACTATTTACTGTTTAGGTTTCTTCTGCGATTTTTGTCTGCTTTCTTTTGTGAAAACTGTTGGTTTGTCTTTTTAAAAATCTTGAAACAATGTCTAAATCTACTGGTGACGTGGTGAAGAAGGAGAAGAAGATTGTGGAGGAATCCAGATTTGACCATTCCAACTCGATTACGAAACCGGAGGACATCGAGAGTTTGTACTCGACGTATGGGGTTCCGAGGAAGGTGAAGCTGAAGCTTCTTCGTCCAGGGGAGACCCCAGCGTCGGCCAGACCTGGTTAAAGTTGTGCCTACAAAGCCTATTTCGAGAAGTGCGATCTGATCTTCCCGATTCCTCAGTTTCTGTTAGACGTCCTCGGCGAGCTTGGGATGGCATTTCACCAAATGACCCCGAATTTCATCCATCATCTAATCGGCCTGTTGGTTAAGGCTCGAGAAGAAGGAGTTTGTTTCGATTTGTCCGTTCTCCACGACATGTGTTCGATTAAACACAACTCAGGGTCCGGGACTTTCCACCTCTCTCCTCGGAGAGGTTTGGCGGTTTTGTGGCGGCCCCGATTTGGGAAGATCATTGGAGGGGGATTACGATCATCCCGTTGATGGAATTCCTAGCAGTTCCTAATCCGATTGGGCAACCCTAAGTCTGAATTCCGAGCCTAGGATCTAAGGGTTTGTGTTATTGAATCATGGATCTCGCGTTTACCTTGTTCTGGCAGCGGAATGAATGGTAAGACAAGATTAGGAGCGATTCAGATGCCTCGCCTCTATCGTAGTCCACACGCACACAACCTGGAAAGCCGGGATGCTAGTGCCGGATCTGGGAATCGAAGAGAGAGTTTTCTTCTTTCTCTGATCAAGAAAACTGAACGGCTGCAGTTCCAGGTCGATCATATAAGCCTATATATACGACCTGTTATGTCTAAACCATCTTTCGGGTTTAACCGAAAAAGTCTAAGTCATAAACCGAAACATCAGTTTCGGAATCGACCCCGTGTCGATCGATACACCTACTGTGTCGTTCGACACACCTCTCTTTAAATGATATTGATATGTATCCAATACTCATCATCTTGATCACCGCCATGATGATCATTCCCATATATATGCTTCCAGATTGCTTAGGTGTGTGACCCTATAGGATCATATAATACTGGCAGTAAGTCTACAACTTACAGACTGCAAGAGGCTTCTAGCAAAACATTGCAACCGCCCAGTATCATACAACACGTCTGATCTCGACACACAACTATCGTTAGAGTAAGTACAATGTGATTTAAGGACATAATCCCAACAATCTCCCACTTGTATTGGAATCACCTATTCCTATAATCCCTTCGTCTCTATATCTCGATATGGCATAAGGCAAGAGACTGTGTCATCCTTATTATAGCCAATATCATGTTCATCGAACTCCTAATCTATACTGATAAAACAAACGACTAACAATCACCTCGTTTGAGCACGGCCATGCATTTTCTCAGTATCAAATCTTCGATGGGCCATGAGATATTTATCTCTTGTTATATAGGAGGGACAAATCCCATCTTGTTCCATCCCTGTTCCTTCACATACTTCATGATACACCTAAGCAATGCCTTTATAGCCGGCATTTACGGATCGATGTTTGACAAGGTCAAAGTGCACCAATTCATGTGCTAGGAAGCATGATGAATTCAGGTCTAAGGACTATACTCTATAGTCGTAATGAGAACCTCTCATGACACTGATATAACTATCCTGTAGAGTTCTCATTAGCGGGTCATGTCCGATCATATGTTCACCAACATATATCTATGTGATTGACTGTGATAATCATATCATTGACTCCATGAAACTTAGTCCAACAGTCACCTCACATGCTAGTCTCGCGCGGTTGTTGGTGTCCCACTTCAACAACCTCGACTAGGGACAATCATAATTTATGTCATCTCTTACTTATAGGGTTTCATGATCAAGTCCTCAACTTGATGACCTATAAGATGAACATAAAATACTTTGGGACCATTATTTAATCATCCAATAATTAAATAATACCGATGTCAGTTTTAACTTACACAAACATTGCCATAGCATGTCTATGTAAAGATTATAACATAACTAAAACAACTCCCACTAGAATCAAGATCATCTCTTCAGATATCTAATACCTACAGCAACAGAATAAATCTCGTGCTTAGGTTGTGGGAGAGACTGCGGTGTTTTTGCTTGAAACAATTCCAACAAACCACACCGCCATTCAGATAAAAGCATTATTCTACGGTTCTCTGCTTGGAGCCCTTCCAACAGATAGTACCGTTATTCAGACCAAGAGACATAACCAAGTGGGAACCGGAAATCGTCTTTGTCCGTCTAACTACTCTCAACTGGTTCGTCACTTCCTCAGTTCACTAGGAACCTGTCCTTAGTGTTCCTCAAACACTTGGGATATTTCTGGCAACTGTTCAGTGAATTTTACCGGAACAACTTGGTATCTACTCGTAATGCGTTAGCTGCATCTGGATGAGTGTAAATTATTGCATTCATGATGGATTCCATTGCAAAAGTATAAGGAATCACACTCATACATACTAGCTCAGCCAGTGTCCAAGACACTTCGTCTTGCTAAGATCACTGCCATAAGACCTTTGGTATGAAGCCATTCTTGGAATCATGCATATTGGAACAGTCCATTACCTTATCAACATAAGGATCTTGACACGATCCAATTAGCCTATCCAATCTATATCAATAGATTCTTATTCCAAGAATTCACGCGGCTTCTCCAATGTCTTTTGATGAAAATGACTTCCGACCCAAGTCTCATGAGACTTAAGCGACGGAACGTCGTTTATGAGAATGAGTATGTCATCTACATACAGAATTAGAAATGCAACTACGCTCCCACTAGTCTACTTATAAACGCATGGTTTCATTTCCTGATCAAGTCAAAACTTTTGACCACTTTATCAGAATGTTGATTCCAACTCCAAGATGTTTGCTTCAATCCAGAAATGGATCGGTGAAGCTAACATGCATACCTAGCAAATTTTCGGAGTTGGGGCTCACCATCGCTTCTTGAATTTCGCAGGCTCGTCACTTTTCAATGATCAAAAGATCACGGCAATCGGTTACGAGAAATCACTCTCAGGTTAGTGACGGATCCATTCGGATCTGAGAACTTCAGGCTCCACAGGTGTAGGTCCTACAGTACTTTGTAGATCTCACCGCTGCTCTCCCTCAACAGGTTGAGCAGCCTCCTGTGTTTATCGAATTTCTTCGATGTTTACTTTTACTCCCACTGTTCTTATTGGAAAGTATAATCTTTCTCAAAAGACACAGTTCCGGACAACAAAATTTTGTTCTCGGATTGGTTATAAAAGTAATAAGCCTCGGTTTCCCTAGGACAACCAGCGAGGTAGAACTTATCAGATTTGGGTTCAAGCTTGTTAGCTATCATCCCCAAATTATCAGAAACAACATACTTGAAAAAACTTCCAGTCCACATCCAATGTGGTGTCTTTCAATTGATTCTGATTGAAACCTTTTTCTGCGCAAACACAGACATTTTAGAGCGTATTCTTAAAGGATTTTTTTGGAAAATTCGTGTGACTCATCATCGATCGGAACATATCCAATAAGGCCCGATAACTTTTCTCAGAAACACCATCCAGGTTTTCAGAAGAATTGAGTCGTGAAACAACTTCACACTCATTCAGATGATCACTTATTTCTTGACTTAAGTATTCTCCTCCGCGATCCAATCGAGGATTTTTAATACTTCTGTCAAGTTTATTCTATACTTCATTGTGGAAACTCCTTTGACCATTTCAAAAGATTCCGACTTGTGTCTCATCAGACGAACACAGCCATGCTTACTGAAGTCATCAATGAAGTTGATGAAGTACAGAAGATTTCCTCTGGTACTAATGCTCACCGGGCCACATACATCAGTATGAGGAAGGCCCAATAAGCATCTGGCCATTTTCTTTAGCTCAGCTAAAGAAGCCTTAGTCATTTAGCCCAGTAAGCAGAATTCATATCTCATATTGGTTCTATAATCAAATGAGTCCAAGAGCCCATAACAATGGAACTTCTGAATCTGCTTCACTTCTATGTGGCCAAAACGACTATGCCAAGGAAAGACTGGTTCGAGTCATCAGACTCAAACTTTTAGTATTTATGTTATATTCAAACTCACGTTGGTTTAAGATATAAAACTCATTCTAAACGGGGTGCTGCCATAGAATATTTCATTTAGATCTAAAGAACGAAACTTGTCTTTTATCAAAATGAAAAACATCCAAATTCTAACAAGAAAATGAAAGACATCTTTGCATATAGCAAGTACATGGTGGCAATTACTTAATTTCTAAAACCAAGCTTGAAAGGCTCCTACAAGTGGAGAATTTCTACGGCTAATGCAGCAACCATTGCTTCATTCCAGACGCGCAGTTCCACTTGTCCTTTCTCCAACGTTCTACTGTTGCGTAGGTCCTGCATATTTCAAAAATATCAGTACCAATACTAGTATCCAATACTCACGTAGAACTTGAAATAATAACACAATACCTGAAGAAGAAGTCCCATACATCTTCTCCATCTCTTGTGAATCTTCCAAGAATTTAATGCAATTTCTCTTCCAATGCCCAAACTCTTTACAGTAGCAGCATTTACCAACATCAGATGGGCCTGACTTGGGCTTGAAGGATGACACATGCTTATCCCGATTCCAAATCTGAACGCCCTTGCTGTTGGAATTATGTCCAGTAATCTATGTACTGTCTCTAGAAAGTAAGAGTATGTCAATGATCAGACATAAGTCATATAATACTGGGGGTCATGATGGCTTGCTAGAGTCCGCTCATGATCTATAAGTCTTGGATTTATTGCCTTTATTATATGATCCCATATGGGTCACACGCCTAAGCTAACAGGAAACTATAAAGGAATGGTTCAGCAGAAGTACGGTAAAAGTGCCAGGCATTTACTGTACTTAGAGAGATTAAAGGGCCTGATTAAATCTAAGGGATTTAATCAGATTGGGACTTGGGCCCAAAAGCCCAAAAGAACTAGACATAAGTTTTATAATTAAAACTTAACCTAGCTCTTTGTCTCTTATCTCTCTCTGCGCCTCCCTCCTCTCTGGTCTAGCAGCCATCTTCCTGAAGTGTGCGTGTGTGAACCTCTGGAGGAGCTGTCCCTTGGCAGTTCTATTGATCTCTGACAATACCTCATCAATCCGCTGCATAAACAAGGTATTTACTGAGATCTCTTTATGATTCTGCAAGAGAACCTAGATCCAATATGTTTAGTAGGGTTTAATCTGAATGAATTGAACCAGGATAAACACTAAACAATCCTTCAGTGGTATCAGAGCCATTGGTTCTATTAGGGTTTCTTGTTAGAATCATGTTTAGGTTGTTTAGAAGTGTTTGAATCAATCATTGCTTGATATAAATGATAAGAAAACACTTAAGAAACAAAAGAACTAAAACCTATAAAAACCCTAATCGAAAACCGCATGAACCGATCCATTTGGATTGGTATGCGTCGGAGTGTTGATCGGCAAAGGATCACACGTCCGGATCGGTACATGACGCACGGACCGATCGCTTGCTGGATCGTGTCGCGTGGTCATTCCGATCAGCGATGAAGCGCGAGAGATGGACCGCCTGCATAATGCGATCGCGTCCTGCTCTCGTCCCGCTCTCGTCCCGATCGCACGACCCGAGCTTGCCCGATCGCGTGAAGCTTGCGCTGTCCGGATCGATGGTCACAACTTGTGCCGGTTCGGTTTGGTTTGTGGTTCGGTTTAAAAATTATTAAAATATAATCGTCACGGTTTATAGACTTAATAAAAATTATTAAATCTGGTTAAACCGTGATAAGAAATCCAATGTCGTTTAAAATTGGATTTAGTGCCTAAACCAGTGGTTTTCTAATTTGATTTGGTTGGACCAAATAAATTGAGAAAATCCGGTTTAGTAAATGACCGGTTAACAATTGTGGTTATCGTAGTAATTAATCTTGGTTAGACCAATTTTAATGAACCAGACCGGTTATGTCATTTAATTGGGCAATTGGGTTATGTCTTGGACATAGACCAATTCTTGGGCCTTGGGCCAAGAAGTTAAAACAATTGGGCCAGTTATTTGAGTCTCTTCTTCAGATTTAATTTAAAATTTTATTTAATAATTAAAATTCGATTTTAAATTAATTTGTTTCCAAAATATTAAATTAGAAAGTTTCTTGGAATAGAAGTTTCTAGATTTGCATGTTTTGGATATTTAGGAAATTTCTATAGTTAGAAAGTTTCCAATTTTAGAAAGTTTCCAATTATGAAAGTTTCCAAAACAGAAGGTTTCCCAAAATGGAAAGTTTCCCAAAATAGTAATCTTCTATTTTGGGATGAGATTTTAAGAAAACCTATAAACCTCAAATAATATCAAGCGTTGGATGTTTTGTCCAGTCTATGTCAGCTGTTGAAACCCATTCAATTGTACACATGGTCTTACAGTGTGAGGGTGTCTATCTTTTGCGTGGGTAAAACAGTTTGTGATTCATTAATGTTATTAGGAGTCCCAGACATTAGTGATTACATGACTGTATAGTCTGGTTTTCTTGACTGGGTCATCGGGAGTCCCGGACCTTGAGACATCAGAGTGGATTGGGCCTCGGGCCCAGATTCACAACCAAGAGTTATATCACGGATATAATTAGCCGAGATAGAGCTTACCGATATAAGCTAAGGTTGGGTGACGGCCAGTGGCCCACTTTGATCTTAGTTATATGTGGATCTTGGAATCATTATATTCTTTTGAGGGTAACTAATGTTATTGAATATAATGCGAGATTACTCATATTGAACATATAAACTAAAATCCTTTTTATCTTAAATTTCAGCAATGACTACAACAAGCACACAAAACACATTCTCAATCCGGTCTGTTCTCGACAAGGAGAAGCTGACTGGAATGAACTTCCTGACGTGGTCAAGGAACTTGAGGCTGGTCCTCAAGCAGGAGAAGAAGGAATATGTCCTTCGTGATCCCCTCCCCGAGAGGCCTCCAAACAATGCCGCCAGGAATCTGCAGAATGCTTGGGAAAAGCATTCGTCAGATGAAAATGATGTCTATTGCCTGATGTTGGCAACCATGACTCCTGAACTGCAAATGCAGTTCGAGAGTGTGCTGTCGCCCATCGAGATAATGGCAAGCCTGAAATCGCTTTTTCAGGAGCAGGCAAGAACTGAGAGGTTCCAGACAGTTAAGAACCTCTTAGACTGCAAGATGGCTGCAAGTGCGGCAGTGAGTCCTCATGTCTTGAAGATGATGGGTTATCTCGATCATCTTCAGAAACTCGACTGCCTTATCAGCCAGGAACTTGCATGCGACATCATTCTGCAGTCTTTACCTGCAAGCTATGATCAGTTCATCCTGAACTTCAATATGCATGGCTTGAGTAAGACATTGCCTGAGCTTCACGGAATGCTCAAGACTGCAGAGCCCAGCTTGAGGAAAGCCAAGGACCCCAACGTGCTTATGGTGCAAAAGGGCAAGGGCTTTAAGAAATCCTCTGCCAAGGACAAGGGAAAGGCTAAGGCTGTTCAAGTCTCGGACAAGGACACGTCCAAGCCCAAGCCCAAGTCGAAGGCTGGGCCTACTGACATCTGCAGGTTCTGCAAAGAACCAGGGCATTGGAGGAGAGAATGTAAGAAATTCCTGGAAGGTCTAAAGGAATTGAAGAAGAAGACTCTGGAGACTTCTTCATCAGGTATTTTTGTTATAGAAGTTAATACAACTACTTCTGATAATACCTCATGGGTTATGGATACTGGTTGTGGGGCTCATATTTGTACTAATATGCAGGCACTCAGCAACAGTAGGAGGCTGAAGCAAGGACAAGTGGAGCTACGAGTTGGGAATGGAGCGAAAGTTCCTGCACTAGCTGTAGGCACATACTTGTTGTCTTTACCTTCGGGATTGGTTTTAGAACTTAATAACTGCTATTTTGTACATGCGATAAGCAGAAATATTATTTCAGTTTCTTTGTTGGATTTGGAAGGTTATGATTTTTCAGTTAAGAATAAATTATGTTCCTTCAATCGCAATAATTTGTTCTATGGTTGTGCCCCTCTTACGAATGGGCTTTATATACTTGATCAATCCGCGCCAATTTATAACATTAATACCAAACGGTTCAAACCTAATGAGGAGAACCAAACGTTTCTATGGCATTGTCGTTTAGGGCACATCAGTGAGAAACGCATTAAGAGGCTCCATTCGAATGGACTTCTTGGCTCGTTTGACTTTGAGTCATGTGAGAAATGTGAATCCTGCCTGATGGGCAAAATGACGCGGGCCCCCTTTAATAAACCCAACGAGAGGGCCAGTGACTTATTGGGCCTGATACACACTGATGTGTGTGGCCCAATGTCCACAAATGCAAGAGGAAACTACCAGTACTTCATTACCTTCACTGATGATTTCAGCAGGTATGGATATGTTTATTTAATGAAACATAAGTCTGAATCGTTTGAGAGATTCAGAGAATTCCAAAATGAAGTACAGAACCAACTTGGCAAAAGCATTAAAGCTCTTCGGTCCGACCGAGGAGGAGAATACTTGAGCCAAGAGTTCAGTGATCATCTGAGAGAGTGTGGGATAGTTTCCCAACTCACTCCTCTTGGAACACCTCAATGGAATGGTGTGTCTGAGAGGAGGAACCGGACCTTATTGGATATGGTTCGGTCTATGATGAGTCACACAGACCTTCCAATATCCCTTTGGGGATATGCTCTGCTAACAGCAGTGTTCACCCTAAATAGAGCGCCATCAAAAGCAGTAGCCAAGACACCATATGAATTGTGGACTGGAGAAACTCCAGCGCTGTCTTATCTTAGAATTTGGGGTTGTGAAGCCTATGTCAAGAGATTGATCTCTGACAAGCTTACACCAAAGTCTGATAAATGCTACTTCATTGGTTATCCGAAGGAGACCAAGGCTTATTACTTCTACCTACGATCCGAGAACAAGATTTTTGTTGCCCGGGATTGTAATTTTCTTGAGAGGGAGTTTCTCTCTAAGAAAAACAGTGGGAGTAAGGTACAACTTGAAGAAATTCAAGATGAACAGGATACTGCTCAACCTAATGAGGAAGAGCAGCAGGAGGACCTACAAGAAATTGTAGAGCCTGAACCTGTAGTATCTGAAGTTCGAAGATCCGGAAGGATCCGTCACGAACCCGAGAGATATCAAGGATTCCTCGTGACTGACTGTCATGATCTTCTGATCATAGATGGTGATGAACCATCGAACTTCAATCAAGCCATGATGGGCCCAGATTCCTCTAAGTGGCGTAAGGCCACTGATTCCGAAATGGACTCCATGTCGGTCAACCAAGTGTTTTCATTGGTTGACTTACCCGCTGGTGTAAAAGCCATCGAGTGTAAATGGTTCTTCAATGGAAATGTCCAGATTTATAAAGCCAGGTTGGTGGCAAAAGGTTTCAGGCAAGTTCACGGTGTGGTTTATGATGAAACCTATTCCCCAGTGGCTATGATGAAATCAATTCGGATTCTACTAGCAACTGCAGCTTTTCATGATTATGAAATTTGGCAGATGGACGTGAAAACCGCCTTCCTGAATGGAATTCTGGAAGAGGATGTGTATATGACACAACCTGACGGTTACATAGATCCAAAGAATGCTGGGAAAGTATGCAAGCTTCATAAATCCATTTATGGATTGAAGCAAGCATCGAGGAGCTGGAATCTTCGCTTTGATGAAGCGATCAAGCAATTTGACTTCATCAGAAACGAAGAAGAACAATGCGTGTATAAGAAGACTAGTGGGAGCAAGATAGTATTTCTTATTCTGTATGTCGATGACATACTCCTTCTCGGAAACGACATACCAATGCTGCGGTCGGTAAAGGACTGGCTTGGAAGTTGTTTTTCCATGAAAGACATGGGTGAAGCCGCATACGTTCTTGGAATCAGGATCTACCGGGATAGATCTAAAAGGCTGATAGGCTTGTGTCAAGATTCATACATTGACAAAGTCCTGCATAGATTCAGCATGGCAGGTTCCAAGAAGGGCTTCACGCCAATGGTACATGGCACAACGCTAAGCAAGAAGCAGAGCCCTACGACGGCTGCTGAGCTTGAGCGCATGAAGAATATTCCTTATGCATCTGCAATAGGATCTATTATGTATGCCATGATCTGTACTCGTCCTGATGTTGCTTATGCATTGAGCATGACGAGTAGATACCAGTCTGATCCAGGTGAAAGCCACTGGATTGCCGTCAAGAATATCCTGAAGTATCTGAGACATACTAAGGATAAGTTCTTGGTGTACGGTGGAAGTGATGTGCTTGAAGTCAGTGGATTCACGGACGCAAGTTTCCAGACAGACAAAGATGATTTCCGGTCACAGTCCGGTTATATCTTTTGTCTGAATGGCGGTGCAGTTAGTTGGAGAAGCTCCAAGCAAGACACCGTTGCTGATTCCACTACAGAAGCTGAATATGTCGCAGCCTCAGAAGCAGCGAAGGAAGCTGTTTGGATACGAAAGTTCATTATTGAACTAGGTGTGATACCAAATGCAGCTGAGCCTCTGGCACTGTTTTGTGATAACAATGGTGCTATAGCTCAGGCAAAGGAACCAAGATCACACCAGAAGTCCAAGCATATACTAAGAAGATTTCACTTGATACGTGATATCATTAATAGAAAGGAAGTCAAGATCATCCGAGTTGCGACAGATGACAATGTCGCTGATCCATTGACAAAGCCACTCCCAAGGCCTAAGCTCGAGTACCTGACTGAAGCTGTAGGCATTAGAGACATTGAAGTGTAATCTAAATTTGAGTGGGAGTTTGAGGGCTTTATTTAGTTATTGATATGTTCTTGTAAAACATTTTAAGATGTTTAATAAAATTATTATTTCAAGATTATTTTAACTGTGATGAAATAATCGTTCCAAAATGATATAAACCATTTTATAGGTCATCGAAGTAAGTGACTTGATCTTGAGTCATCGAAGTCATTTAGCTTGATCGTGAGACCCTATATTTGATAGATGGCTTATATCATCCTGTCTCTAGTCGAAGGTTGTTGAAATTGGAACACCAACAACCGCGTGAGACTAGATTGGTATGTGACTTATGACCAAGTTTCAGGGTGTCATAGATGCACGGCATCAAAGTCAGTACATAGGTGTATGTTGGGGTACATACGACCGGACATGACCCGCTTATAAGAACTCTTCAGGATATTTATATCTGTGTCATAAGAGATTCTAACTACGACTATAGAGTATAGTCCTTAGACCTGAGTTCGCATGCATGTGACTACACATGAACTGATGCGCTTTGATCATTGTCTAACGCTGTCGTCAAGCGATAGTTATAAGGACCTTGTTTGGGTGTATTATGAAGTGAGTAGTTTACAGTGATGGAACAAGACGGGATTTGTCCCTCCAATGTAAATGGAGTGAATATCTCTAGGCCAATCGGAGATTTGAATACTGGAAAATGCATGGCCATGCTCAAACGGACTGTCCCGAGTCGTTTGGATTGTCAGTGTCAAATCAGAGTCCGATGAACATGATTAGGCTTTATAAGGATGACACTCATCTTGCCTTATGACTAATCGAGATATTGAGACAAAAGGATTAAGAATACAGAGATTCCAGTACAAGTGGGAGATTGTTGGAATTATGTCCAGTAATCTTTGTACTGTCTCTAGAAAGTAAGAGTATGTGTCAATGATCAGACATAAGTCATATAATACTGGGGGTCATGATGGCTTGCTAGAGTCCGCTCATGATCTATAAGTCTTGGATTTATTGCCTTTATTATATGATCCCATATGGGTCACACGCCTAAGCTAACAGGAAACTATAAAGGAATGGTTCAGCAGAAGTACGGTAAAAGTGCCAGGCATTTACTGTACTTAGAGAGATTAAAGGGTCTGATTAAATCTAAGGGATTTAATCAGATTGGGACTTGGGCCCAAAAGCCCAAAAGAACTAGACATAAGTTTTATAATTAAAACTTAACCTAGCTCTCTGTCTCTTATCTCTCTCTGCGCCTCCCTCCTCTCTGGTCTAGCAGCCATCTTCCTGAAGTGTGCGTGTGTGAACCTCTGGAGGAGCTGTCCCTTGGCAGTTCTATTGATCTCTGACAATACCTCATCAATCCGCTGCATAAACAAGGTATTTACTGAGATCTCTTTATGATTCTGCAAGAGAACCTAGATCCAATATGTTTAGTAGGGTTTAATCTGAATGAATTGAACCAGGATAAACACTAAACAATCCTTCACTTGCCTCCACCCTTGTCTATACAAGATTTCTCAAATCTTTTACTCTTTATGATGTTTTGCTCTGCTGTATTGAGCATGCCATGCAGCTCAGTAAACGTCTTCGTCAATCCTTTCTTGATATAGCTCTTTATGAACTTATCATAGCTTGACGGCAGTGACTGCAAAATGATCTCAGTAGCCAACTCTAGGCTAACAGGACAATCCAGTTTCCCCAGGTTATCAATGTAACCCATCATTTTAATGACATGAGGACTCACTGGAGCATCCTTTGTTAGCTTGCACCCAATGAGAGACTTAACCGTCTGGTATCTCTCAACTCGTGCATGTTCCTGAAACATCAGTTTCAGACTGGTGATCATCTCTATTGGCGACTCCACGTTCTCGTATTGACTCTTCAAGTCCGAGTTCATGGTAGCCAACATCAGACCACACACATCTACCACATCAATATAATGCTTATTCCAAGCATCATATACTGCATGTGAGGCATTGGTCCCAAGTTTCTCGGGGAGAGCTTTTTCAAGGACATGGTCCTTACTCTCTTGCTTGAGAACTATTCTCAAATTCCGATACCAATCCAGGAAATTTGATCCATTTAACTTGTCCTTCTCAAGGACGGATCACAATGAGAAAGTAGTTTTAGACATAAGCTGAAATCCAAGAAAACAAAGATTTAGTTATGTATTCCATGAAATGAGAAATCTTATCTAATAAGAAATCTCGCATTATATTCAAACAATGTTTCCTCTATGAATATAATGATCCAAGATCCATACTTCACCAAAATCTGAGTGGACGACTCGCCATCACCCAAAATTTAGTTATCTAGGTAAGCAAATCATTGCTAATTGTACCCAGTACAATTCTTGGTCGCAGATAAGACAATCCATGTCTCATCTACTCTGACGTCTCTAGGCCCAGAACTTCTGATAGCCCAGTCAAGTAAACCAATCTCTTCAGTCTTGTGATCACTGACAGTCGCACTGCAAGTCTATCAATGATCACCTGTCTTACTCATGTAATTGTGGATACCAAGGACTCCAAGACTATCCAACAACGAAACGAGTCTTGACAGTAGACAAGATTGGGCAAGACATCAAGGTCACTTGATATTTAGTTGAGGAAACGAAACTCTAAGAGGTTAGCAAATCAATCTCTTAGGTCATGTAATTGTTGATGTCAAGCACTGCAAGTCCATCAACATAATTACCTGCCTTACTCACATAATTGTGGACACCAAGCTCTTGGCTAGACCATCACACAACGAAATGAGTCTTGACAGTTGACCATATTGAAGCTAAGCTTTGATCTGATACACATCCAATGTGTATCAAAATGGATTTAGAACATTTAATCTTGATACATATCCAATATGCATCCAAAGAGTGTTTTAATTGTTCTTTATCAACTAGGTTTAAGTCGAATTTGGTTCTGCAAATTCAAGGTTCAAAAACCAGAATTGTGAGCACTGTGTCGATCGACGCAGACCATGTCTGTCGATCGACACCACCAAACAAAACCAGACTTCAATAACCGGTTAAACCAATTAACCCGGTTCATTGAATCGGTCATGTCGATCGACACAACCCATGTGTGACGGTCGACATAGACCTAAACCGGAGATAGTTTTGATAACCGGTCCAATCCAATTGAATCGACTTATCAGATCAAACTGATCTTAACCGATCAAATCGGTTTATACTAATTGAAATAATCAGTTCAATCCAATTGAACCAATTCATCCAATTTAAAACGATCTGACCGGACTTAACCAAGCATGATAACCGGTCCAATCCAATTGAACCGATCAACCAATCGCAAGGTCTGTGTCGACCGACACTCAACCTGTGTCGATCGACATAGTAGGCATTCAGGTTTTCTTCGCGAAAAACCCTAGCCGCCGATTCTGACGAATTCACTATTCTGTGTCGACCGACACACCTTTTGTGTCGATCGACACCATACGAAAAACAGAATCGTTTCTGATCAAAATCGGTCTAACCTGTTCTTATTCATACTATCTTATGAGCGAATTTAAATCATCAAATTCTATTAAACAGGCTGATTCAATGGAAAACCCTAAGGCTCTGATACCACTAATGGAATTCCTAGCAGTTCCTAATCCGATTAGGCAACCCTAAGTCTGAATTCCGAGCCTAGGATCTAAGGGTTTGTGTTATTGAATCATGGATCTTGCGTTTACTTTGTTCTGGCAGCAGAATGAATGGTAAGACGAGATCATGAGCGATTCAGATGCCTCGCCTCTATCGTAGTCCACACGCACACAACCTGGAAAGCTGGGATGCTAGTGCCGGATCTGGGAATCGAAGAGAGAGTTTTCTGCTTTCTCTGATCAAGAAAACTGAACGGCTGCAGTTCCAGGTCGATCATATAAGCCTATATATACGACCTGTTATGACTAAACCATCTTTCGGGTTTAACCGAAAAAGTCTAAGTCATAAACCGAAACATCAGTTTCGGAATCGACCTCGTGTCGATCGATACACCTACTGTGTCGATCGACACACCTCTCTTTAATCGATATTGATATGTATCCAATACTCATCATCTTGATCACCACCATGATGATCATTCCCATATATATGCTTCCAGATTGCTTAGGTGTGTGACCCTATAGGATCATATAATACTGGCAGTAAGTCTACAACTTACAGACTGCAAGAGGCTTCTAGCAAAACATTGCAACCGCCCAGTATCATACAACATGTCTGATCTCGACACACAACTATCGTTAGAGTAAGTACAATGTGATTTCAGGACATAATCCCAACACCCGTTTTGTTTAAAATTGACCGTCACTCGGTTGAAGATTACGTTCCTTCCAGTATCATGACCTTGTGGGTCGAGTCTATTGGTTAGGAGTAGCTTTTGCGAGGTTTTTCTTACCTTGCATGTCGTTTTTAGCTTTTCTCAGTGTTTGATCGCTCTTTTTATTTTGCTGTTGCAGATATCCCTAAGAGGTACGGTATAACCCCCACAGTCAGGAATCTCTCAATCACCCTCGGTTCCAGAGACGTGCTTTGGTCATCGTTCACTGCAGATAGGGTCAGGCGCGCGCTCGAACTTCCAGCAGTAGCAAGTCCGTTTAGGGCTCGTCCCGTTGCAACCCGTGTTGGTAAGCCTTTGGTCCTGCAGTCTCGGGTTGCCTTGACTTGCCTTCAGTGTACCTCTTTTTCTTATTCTGTAAGTATTTGTGCACAATCCGTTTACGTTTGACTGGTCGAATCATGTGATATCGTTGATCCGATTGGAGTTGCTGCGTTGGGATCCATTTTCACGCTAGTGGGCTTTTGATCGGGTTCGGGTGTACAAGATATCTTTGAATACTCCCCACAGACGACGCCAAAATGTGGATGTTAAAACTCACACTCAAGATTTAGAGTATTTTGTGTAATGATTTAGGAAAAGGTGGGCTAGATTCTAAGATGAACCACGATCGAAATAAGCTTAAAGTGGTAAAAATATGGATTTATATTGATTGGTTTAAGTGTTTACAAAGAACTCGATCTATCGAGTGATTACAAGTGATAAGTAAAGAGAACTGTGTTGAGAATCGGATGATCTTCGGCGAGCGTGGAGTCGTCCTTCTTATAGCCTCACTGTTCAACTGTTTTCCCCACTTTTGGAGTCGGCTCCAACGTCCCCGTGATCTCCGGGATCTCTCTCGACTTGATCTTTTCCCCCTTTCTAGCTAACGGATCTTGCGTTGTTGTTGAGGATGGTCATCGAGCTTTAATGATGAGTCGGAGCTTGATGGTTGGGCCTCTAGTTGATTATTCGGCCCATCAAGCGTGTTTCTTAATCTATATGGCCTTATCGTGATGCACATGGGCCTTGGTCGCTGGCCCATGATGAGGTCTTAATCCAGCTGAATTCACTAGAGGGGAGTTGAGCCCAAATAATACCCATTACTGGAATATGATAGAACAGTTAGGTTGATTAAATGACTCGGGAATTAAACAAAACGGATATGACATATGTATTGCATATATTTATCACTCATTGGTTGATTGATTGATTGTATTATTGATTGCTTGATTGGGTGTTGCATACATATAAAATATCATGCTAGGGAATATGTGCATATATACATACATATATATATATATATTATAAGAACGTATCTAAATGAATCTATATACGAGAAATTAAGAGTTAAATTAAAATACGGATTAAAATATATAACACACCTAGAATATGATAATCGGGTTGGGTTAAAGAATTGATTAGGAATTATTGGGACGTCATGAGATTAGTAAGTTTACTAATCTTAATCTGACAGACTTGGAGTTATTAAACATAGAACTATTGAAATAAGAATTTAAAAGATATAATTTGAGGTTAAACTGTCTAGGGAGTTAGTAAGTTTACTAACTCCAATCTAGCGGTGAAATAATTGAATAATTAAACTAAGGAATTAAGATTAAAATGAATTAGGATTTAAGCTAAAAAGATTAATTAAACCTAAGTAATTATCTGATTGGTGATGTGAGTGATTGTGTGATTGTTATCTACTCCGGTGTTGGGCCGAGTAGACTGTTGATTGCTTGATTGTTTATCTACCTTGGTGTTGGGCCGAGTAGACTGTTCTGGTAGATACTTACTCAGGTACGGGACCAGGTAAGTTTGTGTATAGATACCTATTCCGGTGCGGGACCGGATATGTCAGGTTGTGTTGATGAATGGTGGTAGGACTTGCGGGATAGACTGGGTATGGGGATTGAGATAGTGTTTCTAAATGATCTTGTCGGTATTGCGTGATAGAGTCCCAGTGAGTCTGCTTGTTTACATTACTGTTATTAGGACTCTATAGGGTGCGTTAGATTTCGCAAGTCTAGAAATAACGTTCCAGTACTTCCGACCCGATTGGATCCTCAGATAGTTACCTAATCGGTTCATGTGCCTTGGGGTGGTGATTCTGGTTATGGTGTTAACTACTGAGTGACGCCGGTAGGTGTATGGTACGGAGAATACGGGGTCGCGTCCTAGGGTCGGACTGCATGGAAGCTTTGGTTATCTAGGGGTAGCCCGAGTTACCGCGTATCGATGGACAGAGAACGGTGTCCTAGTCGTAGGACTTCGTGTTTTCTTCTAGGAGTCATGGGAGGTTTTAGTTACTGTGGGGTTGCTAAGTGTTATCGTGGAAGTTACCGAGTTCGCGTATGGGCGCATGGTGTGGAAATTGCGTTAGAGATGCATTTAGTGTAGATCGAGTATAATCGAGGGCATGTGCCGCAATGTTCTCGACTTACTTCGTTGATAATATGTGTTGTTATTTGAATGCTTGTGTGTTGTGGAGCTCATTACGTCCTTGTAGCACGTAATCAATTATTTTAATTTACTGCTTGTTAATGTTTGTTATTTTGGGTTTGAGTGGGATTCTTTTAGCTTTTTTAGAAGCATGTTTAGTTGGGAGCCAACATTGGGTAATCTTAGATTGCTCGTTACACTCATTTTGTGTTTTTCAGGTATAGCTTAGCTGGACGGACGCGTAGGACACTCAGAGTAGTTTCAGGTTTTCGTTTGGCTGCGGTTTGTTTTCAACTTGATTTCATGTTCCTATTTCAGTTTCGGATTTTGAGATCTCCATAAATTAATTTTGTAAGATACTCTTAAATTAGATTAAAGATTTAAATAAATAAAAAGAGTTATTCCCTGATTCTCGGTTTAGTCCGATAATATTCATGCATTTAGGCATATATTGAGTTCATGTTTTGATTCAATTTTGATTTCAATCTTGTTAGTTTCTTAGTTTTGATGCATTTAGAAGTCTTAGTGAGTTTAGAGTTAAGATTTGCATTTCTTGTGTCTTTTTGGAGTATTTCTTTGTCTCTATACAGGTTATGGGAGTTGCTAGAGTATAGGAGTGATGACATTGGACTTGGATGATCAAAAGTAGCTAAAAGGGACAAGTGAACATTCCATCGGGTCACTTCACCGGACACACTCAGTCGGATGTCACTACACCGGGTCACTTCACCGGACACGCTCAGTTGGATGTCACTCCACCGGACGGCTACACCGGACGCTCCTCACCCCATGTTCTCTCCAAGCATCAACTCGACTTTTAGCCGTAACTTCCACGGACCACAACACCAGGCAAGACCAAGCCGATGGTTTCACACCGGACCACCAACAACGGACAACCACAGGCGGATGTTACAACACCGGACACCTTCACCGGACCACCACCGTCGGATGAAGCCTACACAAACCAGCTTGAACCAGATCAATACCCGGTTTATTCCGGGTTGATCCGGTTCCGAACATTGTTCATTTATAAGCTGAAAACCCTCATTTTACTCTCTCTCAAGCTTGTTTTGTTTCAAAAACCTTTTGTAAGACAAGTTTGAATCTTTTCTTAATCCAAGAGTTGTTTTGCTTTGATCTTTCATCTTCTTCTTTTAATCTTTGCTAATCTTCAAGTTTAACACTATCTTAATGGGTTTTGTTGAACATAGAATGATTAGTGAGTAGTTTCCTATAAGGTTTATGGGTTAGGTAGGATTTGGTTGATTTGGGATGATTAATGAATGCTTAGGTTTTATCTATCCATAATCTCTTCTATTTTAGTGTTCTTAATGCTTATTCAGCCTTGATCATGTTGATTATGATGTTATGGTTTTCTTGCACATCATGTGTTTGATGAAATGCATGTTTTAGCTTTGATAGGATTGTCACATTCTAGCTCATGAGAATGATTGTTTAGAGTGATTATTAGCTGATTGGAAGTTGATCTTAATGCTTGCCTAGTCTTAATTCACAAATGAGAGTTTGTTCTTGGGTTATGATTAGGGAAAGTGATCAGTACTAAGACATTAGATTAATCAACTGCTTGTGTTCCTTGCTAGGAGGTTAGCTTCTTAGAAGTGTGTGTTAAGCATTATAGATTGTCCTAAGTCATCCTATCCATTGACCTTAACCTATGGACCTTGTTTCTTAATTGATTGTTGCTTATTGCTTAGTTGTTTTCTTTGTTTTCTTGCTTTGATCACTTGTTTGCTTGCTTAGTTAATTGAATTTGACTCTTTAGTTTATTGATACTTGAAATTGGAATTGTGGCTTGTCTTTTAAGGTTTAGTGTATTCTTGATTGGTCAACTCCTTCCCAATTATGGTTCGATACCTCATTGCTACACGATAAGCTTGAGGAATTGATACCTCCAAAGGATTGCAAAATCCTAGTTATCATCTGAACCGAATACAACTCGTGGAAGCGGTACAGGTTTAAAAGCCTTGTATCGTGGAAACGGGGTAAACGGAGCCAAGGACGGTTTGGTTCGAGCCATTGACTCAAACCGGACTATCTCTAGCGTTCGTATTGTGACACTCTTCTCATTTGGCCTGCACGGGTTCGATCGGTCATGTTCTTGTTTTATTGTTGGCCGGTCAGTTCACCGGTCAGCGGATAATGGAAAGGGGGTGTTACAATAATGGTCGTTTCGAACGCAAACATCGTCATCTCCTGAATTTCGCATTGTCGTGTCTTTTCCAAGATCGTTTACCTACACGGTTTTGGGGTGAGAATGTGCTTACAATAGCACATGTGATCAGTCAAACCCCAACTCATGTTCTCGACGGCAAAACACCTTACGAGATGCTTTTCGGTGGACCACCATCTTATGACACTCTTCATACTTTTGTAAAGCCTTTCTAGCTTTTTCTTATTACTAATGTCAAACCAGCCTTTTATAAAGACGATGTCGTCGATAAAGTGTGGAAAGAGTCGATGCAAGATGAGATTACGACACTTGAGGACAATAAGACGTGGGTGCTTACCAAACT
This sequence comes from Orychophragmus violaceus, assembly GCA_030180135.1. Classification (NCBI taxonomy): domain Eukaryota; kingdom Viridiplantae; phylum Streptophyta; class Magnoliopsida; order Brassicales; family Brassicaceae; genus Orychophragmus; species Orychophragmus violaceus. The sequence continues at coordinate 83,878,462 of CM058230.1, read as the reverse complement.
CCCTTCGGGTAAACATGATATTGGAAGAAAGTGGGTGTACAAACTTAAATATCACTTGAACGGCAAGATCGCTAGACTCAAATCCAGAATTGTCACCCTCAGTAATCAACAAAAAGAGGGTCTGAACTATACTGATACATTTGCTCCAGTTGCAATACCCACGACAGTTCGGACTATGCTCCAAATTGCGGCTGCAAAACAATGGGATGTTCATCAGATAGACGTCCACAACGCTTTTCTCCATGGGGGCTTGCATGAGGTCAATGTGTTTTGCAATTCAGATTGGGCCGCCTGCCCTATCTCTCGTCGCTCCTTAAGTGCGTACATCGTTCTTCTGGGATCCTCACCGATCTCCCGGAAAACTAAGAAGCAAAAGACAATCTCTATGTCTTATGCAGAGGCCGAATATCGATCTATGTCATTTGCATTGCGTGAAATGAAGTGGATCACACAGCTCCTTTCTTCTTTCGGTATTACTCAACATGGTCCTATGAAACTCTACTGCGATAGTAAGTCTGCTCTTCATATTGCTGCTAATCATGTCTTTCATGAGAGAACGAAGCACATTGAACTTAATTGCTATCTATTTTGTGATGCCATTGATGAAGGGCTGATTAAGACTATTCATATTTCGACAAAGGAACAACCTGCCGATCTACTCACTAAGGCACTACTGGCACTGACTTTCCATTATCTCCTATCCAAGTTGGGGATTCAAGACATTTCACCGCCGAGGAAGAGTATTAAGATATACATGATCATAGTTAGATATACATGATCATTGTTAGATATATCTTTTAGATATCTTAGATATCTTTGTGTTTATGTTTAAGAAACACAACTTGTATAAATACTCTTCTAAACATCAATAATAAACAACACCTTCTACAATCTTTTACCCTACATACACTTTTTTACCAAGGTTGTATCAGTTTATCAGTTGAAAAATCATTGAAGATGCTTGAGATTTCGAAGAAATGAAAGTTGTACCCAAAAAAGGAGATACATGTATTCGGCTTGAATGCATTGAAGAAGCCACCAAGATTCGAGATAGTTAAGGGGGATGTTGAAGATAAGTAGCCATGAATATCAAGAAGAAAATTGTTATAGCTTGTGTTAGAAAGACTCAATAGTTTAGAGAGTGTTCGATCGGCCGATTATTTGGTAGATTGAAGAAGAATTAAGGATTGCTTTAATCTGGTTTAGATTCGGTTCACTAACTAGACGTCTCTATGTCATTGGCCACATATGTGATATGCTTGTTTGTGTTTAAGTTTCTATTGGTTGTGGTTATTATAGTCTATGGGCTTCCAACCTAAAATCAATTGGTGATAAGTGGATTGGCCCATATCCCTTATATATTAAGTGAGATCCCTTCCAACTACCGATGTGGAACTTATGTTTCTAATAGTGGTGATTATATAAATAGACAAGTTGTTGCAACTTGTATCTCTCGAGCTGAGTTTGATATAGTTGAAGAAAGAGATAGAGATAAAGAGACAAAAACTTTATAATCGATGAAGGTTTATAGTTCTATTAGAGTTAGTGAACTGTTGAGAATTCTAGCCCCGATGAGTAGTATATCTCTTTTTTGGTTTGAAAAAGTAGGTCAACACCGAGTAAACATATATACGTGTTCTTTCAATTATGTGTTTTTTTTTCTTTCAAGTTTGATTCGGTCAGATAGAGAAAATTAGCTAGGTTTAAATCTTCTTTTCTGAAGCTTTGGGTGAATCTTTATCCTCTCAAACAAATTAAATAAAATTCGCTTTCATGAAAAAGACATTATAATATAGTATTACCCAGTGGTTAACATTAACCCAACAACTTTTCATAAACATTTAAATATTTCCTAATCTGATATATGGTCATCAAATTACTTTATTTTTAGACTACTAGAGTGGTTCCTGAACTTCCTGTTAAATATGATAAAACTAAATTAAATTACTCTCTACATAATAAGTTTTTTTTTTGAACTTATCTACATAATAAGTTATTCTATGTTTCTACAGTATAAGTTATTATTTGAATATTCTACATACCTTTTAATAAAAAAACTACAACAATTCGATTATCGAAATCAGTGGTTTAGGACCAACCTGTATTAACGATAATATGTATACAAATTTCAACTGTTAATGTTGTGGAGAATCAAGAAATTAAGAATAATGAAAAAAAATCAAGAAATTACGAATAATGAAAATATGTTTTTATTTTTTGTTTGTTTCACACCTAATTGGTGAATTTGGTAATCGTATGACCATTTCCCAAGTGATTTTTTTTTTTTTATCTGGTAGATTATATATTCAAACGGAGAAAACCACTGATTACAAACTACTGATACAACTAAGGCGGCAAGGAACACATTCCTTCCGCAGTCAAGAGCCCATACATGGGCAACAGAACCCACAAACGGGCGACAAAGCCACAATGAACCGAATCCAACAATAAAAGCATTTAAGAGACCAAAGGATGAAAAAGAGAGATAAACGCAGAAACTATAACTCCTTAGACAAAAGTACAAGGAAACACCGATAAACGGGGAAACCTACAAGCAGCGGCAAACCGCAAAACTAAACCCAAAAGCTTCGACTACACAACAAATAAGAAACGAAACGCGAATCTAACACCCCCATACCTAATCTGAATCCTACCAAGTCTAGACCGAGATCTATGCATTCCCACATGAGGTTAGCCTTACTAGAACCGATAAACGAAACGACTAGAGGAGCAGACTACTTATTTAAACTAACAACGGCATAAAGGAGATAAACGATTTAGATCCATCGAATAAAGAGATAAGCTAGTCGAAACAATCCCAAAGCCTGATACAATGTCTAAGACCATCCTTCCATCACCCAAAGAACAACACCGCAGATCGAGAACAGAGGGCACCGACTAATCACACACCAAGCCACAATCCACCGGAGGAGAAGCCCGAGCACGCAAGAGGAACTAGTCACACTACAACCTGAAACCTTTCCTATACCGTTGAGGATTGAGCCATCCTAAACCACCACCTTACGGCCAACAAAAACCAACCATAAACCCACTAAAGCCGACTCCTAACTAAAACGAGATCTTCTACCACCTACACCAACACACAGATCCAAGGCTAACAAAAAATGGAACAAGAACAACTCCCAACCGAGACCACCGGAATAAGCCGACCACCGCACGCGTCAATTAGCCAGCCTAACCGCAAAAAGCTACTCCGACACGGACCGAAAGCTCCGACACGGCCGAAAGCTCCGACACGGACCGAAAGCTCCGACAAGGGACCGGAGCAGCACCACCAAACTCGCTTCACATCACCCAACAGCGATAAGGGAGAGACGACTGATGACCCTGCCTGGAACCGCTGAGCCCACCATTGACACACCACCGGAGAAGATCACATCCCACCGCCATCGAACTACAGGGAGGAGAAGAAAAGCTCGTCGTAGAAGCTGAAACCCGACAACTACAGACGTGAGGCACGCCTCCCCGGTGCCGACAAAGGGATTCCGGCCACCGGGGAGAGAAAACGGCGATGAAAAACGAAGGGACGGCTCTGTCGGCGACTGTTTCTTTGTCGCAGGGTTTTTGTAACGCCCGCGTTCTAAGGATGAACGAAATCAGAACAAGGATGAACGGATTGGGTTGTTTGATGGTCATCCAGAATGGCCTTTTAAGACAGGGAATATTAAAAACTCGGGGGTTCATCTGATAGTAAGGCTTACTGTGTGAAAGCCGAGCTAAAACGAGCTGGAAGGAGTTCAGACCGTAAAGTTTGGGCCAAGGAAGATGTTGAACTGATTTGGTCGAGATTCAGACAAGTTGGTCAGCATTCAGACAAGTTTGGTCGGCATTCAGACAAGGCGGTTATGATTGTCGGATCAAGCTTGGGCGGGATCGATTATTTGCCCAAAACGCAGCATTTTGGCCAAGGAAAGTGAGCGGGAACAAGTTTGGGTTAAAATCCGCGCAGTCAAGTGTTTTAAGCGCGGGGAAGACGGTTGGATTGGCTTGGCCAATCAGATTGACGCGGAAGCAGTTACTGGACGGTTTTGGCTCGAGTAAAACTGTCCAAGAGTAATAAAAATCGTCCTTAGACGTTTTTCTGATCAGTTTTTCCGCGACAAAGAACTCAGAAAGATCGAGAGAGAGATTCTTAAGAGTTTGAGCGTTCAGACTGAGAAAAGTGAAGATTTGGCCGAGAGTTGGATAAGCGATTGGCTGGATTGACTGGACTGATCAGATCGGTGATTATCTGTTGGATTCGAGCACAAGAGGTGTCAGGAAACCGCTCTCATCAAACAAACCGAAAGACTAAGGTGAGTGCGTGACCGTGGCTATTGATTGATCGACTGCTAGCATAGATTCGTTGAGTCTAGTTGGCTAGGATTGTTCTGATTTCTTGCTTATCGATACTTCTGTTTTCTGCTGAGACTTAACCGATTGATCGATTCTTTTCTTCAAGCATCTTGATCAGATCATGTGCTTAAGGGCAGTTTGCTCGTTAAGGCTTGATGCTGGATCGTAGAAGATGGCTTGTTGAGTCGGAATGATCAGATCGGGTTAAGCATCTATCTGTTCAGGCCATTCTGTTTCTGCTGACTTGATCGGATGGTTGGTTTCATGCATCGAGATGCTGGCTCTTTGCCTTGAAACAATCAGTCTGGGTTAAGTGTCTGTACTGATGATAAGCTTGATAGACTGACTGGATTATGACTTGTTGCGTGATTTCTTTGGCTAAGTGAGACGGGACGACCGCTCTCACTAAGCAATCCGTTTGCTTATGCCTCCTTTGTGGATGCAGGTGATCGTTCTGAGAAGGCTTAGACGCGAGACTAAAGGCGGCTGGATGGAAGGGATGGTTAGCTTGGGTAGATTTGGTTAAGTATGATGTAATAGCTTAGTGGCAAAACTGATAGCATTGTACTTAAACCTCGGAAATCTATCTAAGTATGTTTTTATGCTTAAAATGCTTGTCTAGTTCGGATTGAAAACGCAAAATAATTCTAAGTAAGGAAAATTTCGAAAATGGCCTAAGTCTGGACGAGGAAGTCGTCCCAGACACTACCTTCGGGTGGGAAAAATTGGGTCAGGACGTTTCAAGTTGGTATCAGAGCGTAGTTCGGTTCTAGGACAATTTAAGTATAAATGGGTTAGTGGGTAAACCATCCTTCCAGCTGCTGTCTCGCGGTAAGTCATTCTGTGTTCTGTTAACAAGTTAGTGAGGGGGCTAACTTGCCTGATCTGTTATGTGCAGATGGCTAAGAGTAACCGAAACACCAGGAGGAATGTTGGTGATACTGGGGAGACATCAGGAAACAATGCGGCAAGGAATGCTGCAAATGAGGAAATTCATGATGCGGAGAATGCTGGAAATGAGATGAATGCGGCTAATGCTGCTGCTGCTGCCGCGGCTGCTGCTGCTGCTGCCGCCGCTGCTAATGCAAATGCACCTCCGGTTGGTTTGGAAGCAGTGTTAGCAATGTTGGCACAAGTCTTGGAAAGGCTGCCAGTTGTTGTGCTGATTCTGAATGCTCCACATGGTGAAGCAAATGTGGAGCAAGTCGTGGAGGAAGAGGAAGATGTGTTGCCTGCGCCTAGGAACCCATCTTATCTTCAAGTGATGGATCATATGAGGAAGCTGGGAACAAAGTTCTTCTGTGGAGGAACAAAGTTGATTGATGCGGATGAGTGGTTGACAAGGTTGGAGCGGAACTTTGACTCAATCCGCTGTCCTGATGATTACAAGAAAGACATCGCTGTGCACTATCTGGATGGAGACGCGCACACTTGGTGGAAAGGTGTGGCAAGTCAGATGGGTGAGGAAGTTTGCACTTGGGCGATGTTCAGTGAGAAATTCAAGAGGAAGTACTTTCCGGCTGAAGCCTTTGACAAGCTGGAAGGTGCATTCCTCAAGTTGGAACAAGGATCAATGACTGTGAGGGAGTATGAAGCTGAGTTCAATCGGCTTAAGAAGTATGCTGGTCGTGAGGCAGAGGATGAATAATCCTTGGTGCGCAAATTCATGCGTGGATTGCGTGTTGATCTGAACACTCGTTGCAGGATCCGTAAGTATGATTCTGTTGCCGAGCTGGTGGAAAAAGCTGCGGAACAGGAAGAGGGATTGAACGAGGAAGCAAAGTTGCTGGGAACTGGAAATGATGCTGGTAAAAACAAGAAGTTTGGGAAGAACAACCCTTCTGGCAAGTCATCTGCTGGCCGCAGTGTGTGTCCGACTTGCAAGAAGATGCATGTGGGATCATGCAGGAAAGCTTCTGGAGCATGTCACCGATGTGGAAGTTTGGAGCATAAGGTGCGTGACTGTCCAGAAGAAGATACAAGGCCGAAGGATCAACAGGCTAAGGGTGCAAAGGAACGATTGTGCTACAACTGTGGTGAAGCTGGACATTTCAAGAATGATTGTCCTAAGTTGGCTAAGCAGAGTGGAAAACGTCCAAGTGATGGACAGCAGCCAAACGCGAAGAGGCAAGCCATCATGCCACGTGTGTACACAGTTGCAAATGAGTCTCAGGATCCTTCCACCTCTCGTCCGATCACTAGTGAGTCTCCTATCACTTACCTTAAGCATTTCTGTGTGATTTGCTTGTCTGTCGCGTGTTTAGTCTAGGTTTCTTAGCATTCAGGATGATGAATGTGTAGGGACCTTAGTCATGGGTGGTGTGGCGACCCATGTTCTGTTTGATTCCGGTGCATCACACTGCTTTGTGCATCCGGACATGATTGGACTCGGTGAGTTCAAGAAGGAAAATGATGGGGAAGTGATGAAAGTTCAAGCAGCTGGTGGGCAGGTTATGTTCACAATGGGAAAAGTCCGAGACATCTCTGTGATTATCGGTGAAGTGAATATGCCGGCCGATTTGATGATTTGTCAGGTGAAGTCTTACGATGTGATCCTTGGAATGGATTGGCTTGGGAAGCATAAGGCACATCTAGACTGTCATCGCGGTCGAGTTAATTTTGAAACTGACCAAGGAAAGCTGGTGTATCAAGGAGTTAGACCGACAAATGGAAGTTTGATTGTTTCGGCAATTCAAGCAGAGCGGATGTTAGAGAAGGGATGTGAAGCATATCTGGCCGCAATCAGTACAGTGGAAGTTGGGCCGAATGCTGAACTAAGTGAAATTCCGGTGGTAAATGAGTTTGAAGATGTTTTCCAGTCGTTGGCTGGGTTACCACCGACTCGATCTGATCCATTCACGATCGAGCTTGAGCCAGGGACGGCTCCAATCTCTAAAGCGCCTTACCGGATGGCTCCGGCAGAAATGGCCGAGCTAAAGAAGCAGCTAAGTGAATTAATGGAGAAAGGGTTTGTGCGACCGAGCAGTTCACCTTGGGGCGCACCGGTTCTGTTTGTCAAGAAGAAAGATGGAAGTTTCAGACTTTGCATCGATTACCGTGGGTTGAACAGAGTAACCGTGAAGAACAAGTACCCTCTTCCAAGGATAGACGAGTTGTTGGATCAACTCCGAGGTGCTACTTGGTTTTCAAAGATTGATCTTGCTCAGGGTTATCATCAGATTCCGGTAGCTGAGCAGGACGTACCGAAGACAGCCTTCAGGACGAGGTATGGACATTATGAGTTCGTGGTTATGCCCTTCGGATTGACTAACGCACCGGCAGCTTTTATGAAGCTAATGAACAACGTGTTCAGAGATTGCCTGGATGAATACGTGATCATCTTCATAGATGATATCTTGGTTTACTCCAAGGATAAGGAAGAGCACAAGGCTCATTTGAGGAAGGTTATGGACAGACTGCGGGAACATCAGTTGTTTGCCAAGCTCAGTAAATGCAGCTTTTGGCAAAGGGAAATCGGATTCTTGGGTCATGTTGTCTCAGACAAGGGAGTGTCTGTTGACTCGGAAAAGATCAAGGCAATAGCGGATTGGCCTAGACCAAGAAATCCGACAGAGATAAGGAGTTTTCTTGGATTAGCTGGCTACTATCGACGGTTTGTTAAGGGATTTGCGAGCATGGCTCAGCCAATGACTCGACTGACTGGGAAGGACGTTCAGTTTGTGTGGTCACCAGACTGTGAAGCGAGTTTCTCTAAGCTAAAGGATATGCTGACGAGTACTCCAGTATTGGCTTTACCTATGGACGGTGAGCCTTATGTGGTTTATACAGATGCATCAAGAGTTGGGCTTGGATGCGTTCTAATGCAGCAAGGCAAGGTGATCGCCTATGCATCAAGACAGTTAAGGAAGCATGAAGGAAACTATCCGACTCATGACTTAGAGATGGCCGCGGTTGTTTTTGCCCTTAAGATTTGGCGGTCTTATCTCTATGGTGCAAAAGTGCAAATCTTCACGGATCATAAGAGTTTGAAGTACATCTTCACACAGCCGGAATTGAACTTAAGACAGAGAAGATGGATGGAGACAGTGTCTGATTATGATTTGGATATTGCCTATCATCCGGGAAAGGCAAACACAGTGGCTGATGCGTTGAGCAGGAAGCGAGTGGCTTCGGATTCAGAGAAAGACATGGACGGATTAGTCAGTATGATCAGTACATTGCGTCTGACTGCCTTGACCGACGAAGTGGAACCGTTGGGTCTAAGTGCAGCAGATCAAGCAGATTTGTTGAGCAGAGTACGGTTAGCTCAAGAGAAAGATCAGGATTTGATCGATGAGGCAGGAAAAGAAAAGACCGAGTATCAGAAATCAAACAATGGGACGATTTTGATTAATGGTCGAGTTTGTGTTCCAAAGGATCAAGAGTTGCGGGATGAAATCCTTAAGGAAGCACATCAGTCAAGATTCTCGATACATCCAGGAACAACTAAGATGTATCGTGACCTGAAGCGGTTTTATCATTGGGTTGGAATGAAGCGTGATGTTGCTAAGTGGGTTGCTGGATGCCCTATCTGTCAGATGGTCAAGGCTGAACATCAAGTTCCAAGCGGATTGTTGCAAAGCTTACCCATTCCAGAGTGGAAATGGGACAAGATAACGATGGATTTCGTGACTGGATTGCCAATGCGGAATGGCAAGGATGCAATTTGGGTTATCGTGGACAGATTGACTAAGTCAGCACATTTTCTTGCGATCAACAAGATGGATAATACGGCAGTGTTGGCCAAGTTATATGTGGAACAGATCGTGAGATTGCATGGAGTGCCGGAGAGTATTGTGTCAGACCGTGACGCAAAGTTCAGTTCAGTCTTCTGGAAAGCAATGCAGAAGGCAATGGGGACAAAGGTCCATATGAGCACATCTTACCATCCTCAGACAGATGGACAGTCAGAGAGGACGATCAGGACACTTGAAGATTTGTTGCGAGCTTGTGTTCTGGATTGGGGTGGTAATTGGGATCAATACTTGCATCTGGCCGAATTCTCTTACAACAATAGCTACCAAGCTAGTATCGGAATGTCGCCTTATGAAGCACTTTATGGACGGCCATGCAGGACACCATTGTGTTGGACACAAGTGGGTGAAAGGAGTATCTTTGGCCGAGACTTTGTTGAAGAAACAACTGAAAGAATAAGAGTGCTGAAGATTAAGATGAAAGAAGCTCAAGACAGACAGAAGAGTTATGCTGATAAGCGGAGGAAACAGTTGGAATTTTCGGTTGGAGATATGGTCTATCTCAAAACAGTCACATACAAAGGAAAGGATCGAGCAACAAAGAATGCAAAATTAAGTCCAAGGTATATGGGACCGTACAAGATTGTGGAGAGAATCGGGGAAGTGGCTTACAAGTTGGAATTACCTCCAGCAATGTATGCGTTCCATAACGTTTTCCATGTCTCTATGCTAAGGAAATGCATAAGTGACAGGCATAATGTGGTTTCTGAACCACCTTCGGACTTAAGGGAAAATTTGACAGTGGAAGGAAGACCAGTCCGAGTTTTGGATGAAAAGGTCAAGAATGTTGGAAGAAGAAAGAACGTAAGGATGATCCAAGTTGTTTGGGATTGTGATGGTGAAGAAGAAACAACTTGGGAACCGAAAGCAAAAATGCAGGCTGAATTTCCTAAGTGGTTTGAGAAGCTTAAGGAAAATCCGGGCAAGAAGAGTAAGACTCGAGGACGAGTCTAAGCCAAGTGGGGAAGAGTTGTAACGCCCGCGTTCTAAGGATGAACGAAATCAGAACAAGGATGAACGGATTGGGTTGTTTGATGGTCATCCAGAATGGCCTTTTAAGACAGGGAATATTAAAAACTCGGGGGTTCATCTGATAGTAAGGCTTACTGTGTGAAAGCCGAGCTAAAACGAGCTGGAAGGAGTTCAGACCGTAAAGTTTGGGCCAAGGAAGATGTTGAACTGATTTGGTCGAGATTCAGACAAGTTGGTCAGCATTCAGACAAGTTTGGTCGGCATTCAGACAAGGCGGTTATGATTGTCGGATCAAGCTTGGGCGGGATCGATTATTTGCCCAAAACGCAGCATTTTGGCCAAGGAAAGTGAGCGGGAACAAGTTTGGGTTAAAATCCGCGCAGTCAAGTGTTTTAAGCGCGGGGAAGACGGTTGGATTGGCTTGGCCAATCAGATTGACGCGGAAGCAGTTACTGGACGGTTTTGGCTCGAGTAAAACTGTCCAAGAGTAATAAAAATCGTCCTTAGACGTTTTTCTGATCAGTTTTTCCGCGACAAAGAACTCAGAAAGATCGAGAGAGAGATTCTTAAGAGTTTGAGCGTTCAGACTGAGAAAAGTGAAGATTTGGCCGAGAGTTGGATAAGCGATTGGCTGGATTGACTGGACTGATCAGATCGGTGATTATCTGTTGGATTCGAGCACAAGAGGTGTCAGGAAACCGCTCTCATCAAACAAACCGAAAGACTAAGGTGAGTGCGTGACCGTGGCTATTGATTGATCGACTGCTAGCATAGATTCGTTGAGTCTAGTTGGCTAGGATTGTTCTGATTGCTTGCTTATCGATACTTCTGTTTTCTGCTGAGACTTAACCGATTGATCGATTCTTTTCTTCAAGCATCTTGATCAGATCATGTGCTTAAGGGCAGTTTGCTCGTTAAGGCTTGATGCTGGATCGTAGAAGATGGCTTGTTGAGTCGGAATGATCAGATCGGGTTAAGCATCTATCTGTTCAGGCCATTCTGTTTCTGCTGACTTGATCGGATGGTTGGTTTCATGCATCGAGATGCTGGCTCTTTGCCTTGAAACAATCAGTCTGGGTTAAGTGTCTGTACTGATGATAAGCTTGATAGACTGACTGGATTATGACTTGTTGCGTGATTTCTTTGGCTAAGTGAGACGGGACGACCGCTCTCACTAAGCAATCCGTTTGCTTATGCCTCCTTTGTGGATGCAGGTGATCGTTCTGAGAAGGCTTAGACGCGAGACTAAAGGCGGCTGGATGGAAGGGATGGTTAGCTTGGGTAGATTTGGTTAAGTATGATGTAATAGCTTAGTGGCAAAACTGATAGCATTGTACTTAAACCTCGGAAATCTATCTAAGTATGTTTTTATGCTTAAAATGCTTGTCTAGTTCGGATTGAAAACGCAAAATAATTCTAAGTAAGGAAAATTTCGAAAATGGCCTAAGTCTGGACGAGGAAGTCGTCCCAGACACTACCTTCGGGTGGGAAAAATTGGGTCAGGACGTTTCAGTTTTCTCCCCGACTTTCTGCTTTTTTTTCTCTTACCCATTTCCCAAGTGATTTATTTTGATCTATTTTTTCTCTTAAAAAATATTATCTAAGGGAAAAGGATTCGTATTATATAATTTTAACGGCAGAAAATAGGACAGGAGGAGAGAGAAAAGGCTTTCTGGTTTGAATGAGATTAGTGAACGCCGCTTTTCTTTTGTTATCCTCAACCAAACCTCCGTCTAGGGTTTACTCTTCCATTTTCCGCCGCCCTTTTTTCTCTTCCTCTTTGTCGACGTCTTCCGCCGCAGTCATGCCGGGTTCCGAATCATCGGAGATTCAGTGGCCAGCGAGGAGAGTCAGGGATACTTATTTCGATTTCTTCAAAGGGAAAGGTCACAAGTTCTGGCCATCAAGTCCCGTTGTTCCCCATAATGATCCTACACTTCTCTTTGCTAACGCTGGTACGAAACATCGATCGCCAGTTCTTGATTTGTTTCCTATATCCTGCTTTTTTTTCCTTCTTCCGATGAGATTAGAAATTTTGGCTTAGTCGATCTATGGAATTCAGATTTTATTGAATTAGCCTAATCTCGTATCGGATACTAATTTTGGAGTTGAGTGGAGTTTTTTATTCTTTGTTTTCGAAGCTTTGAGATTTATTCACTCTCAATTGCCAGTTTATTGGAATTGATAAGACATTATAGTTTGGGAGATTCACACTGTTTCAATTCAAAGGTCATGCTATTGATTCTTAGCTGTGTATTGATATTGAAACCTCTCTGTTTTTCAAGGAATGAACCAGTACAAGCCAATATTTTTGGGAACGGCTGACCCAAATACGGAGCTCAGTAAGCTAACCCGGGCATGTAACACCCAGAAGTGTATTCGTGCGGGTGGAAAGCATAATGATCTTGACGATGTGGGCAAAGATACTTATCATCACACCTTCTTTGAAATGCTCGGTAACTGGTCATTTGGAGATTATTTCAAGAAGGAAGCCATTGAATGGGCTTGGGAGCTTTTAACCAAGGTAATTAGAATTACTAGCATCTTGTCTTGTAAATTTGTAATACGCTATGGTTCAAAGAGTACCATCTTTTATACCCCTTTATCTTTGTTTACCTTATTTAAGAAAATAAGGATGGTATTCAGTGAAGTATTGTCTCGTTTTGTTAAGTGTTTCTTTTCTTTTAATTGATTCGTATATTTTACTGAGATTCCTTGCAACAGTATTTCATAGTTTTGTAAACTGATTCCTCTGTTGTCATCGAGTGATCTCACTGATTTTCATTCATCAGGTTTATGGGTTACCGACTGACCGAATTTATGCTACCTATTTTGGCGGTGATGAAAAGGCTGGCCTTCAACCTGATAATGAGGCTAGAGATATATGGCTAAAGTTTCTTCCACCTGGACGTGTGCTGCCATTTGGTTGCAAAGTATGTTTGCTTTACTACTTTAAAAACGGTTTGCTCAAATTAAAATGAACAACTTTTCATTTCTTTTTAATCCTTAAATGAACAACAACAATATATATTTATTAAATTTAATAGACCTTTAAGAGAAATTAAAATAAATTTCAATGGATTTCATGTGTATTGAAGATAAGAACATCTGATAATTGACTTAAATTTTGAAATCTGCTTCTTCTTGATTTTCTCTTCCCTATGTTTTTTTTCAGAAGTACGAATGTTTCTGGTATATATCGACACATTGCTTTGTCAATGATAAATACTGTCAAGTTTAAGCTTGAATGCATTTTTGGTAGGAATACGCTGTTAAGTTTTGGTGGTTGGCAGGCTCTAAAAAACAGTTTTATGAATTCCAGTGAAAAACTTGTAGCAAATGTAAAACTAAGAATGTTCAAATTCTACCGCTATTTCACTTAGCTTTTGGTAAAACTGTAGGACAACTTTTGGGAAATGGGAGACACAGGTCCGTGTGGACCTTGTACTGAGATACATTATGATCGTGTTGGTAACCGGGATGCTGCAGCCTTAGTTAACAATGACGATCCAACATGTTTGGAAATATGGAATCTGGTGTTTATTCAGGTACAGAACCTCTCTTTCCAGATTTGTAATTTAGTTCCATTTTATTCAGCGAGTGTTTTTTTAATGATTTTATATATGTACTGACAAGTCTACGCCCTAGTCGCACTATTCCTTCTTTTTAGTTTTGTTGTTATATTCTCAATTGTATTCTCTAACGAGGCATGTCACGTATATTTTCAAAATAGTTCAACAGAGAGAGTGATGGCTCACTAAAACCTCTGCCTGCTAAGCATGTCGATACCGGAATGGGTTTCGAGAGGTTAACTTCTGTTCTCCAGAACAAAATGAGCAACTACGATACAGATGTGTTCATGCCTATATTTGATGACATTCAAAAGGTAATATGTGTAACCTTTTGAAGATTTTATGACATTCTGTTAATATATCGAGTTACTATTGGCTCCTCTTAGGAATGATTTTGTCGGCTTATCTAGTACTATCATCATTTTTGTTTATCTATTGTCAAGTGGATTATGGGTCTTGGCAATTCTATGAATTCTAATCTTTGCCTATTTGATCTATGGGAGGTTACAAATATTCTCCTATTATGCGATACACTGTCACTTGTTTTAAATATCTCTTATTTTATTAATTTGGAGTGTAATGATTAAAGCATCATAGTGTGGGTATCCTCGAGATTATCTCCTTGTTAGCTGTGGTTTTTCATGTATTTTCTCAGCGAGAAAAGTCCGAAAGAGTCCTGATTGGTATTTAGTCCTTTTCCCCTCATTGCTGTGAATCTGAAGTTGAGGTGTTTATGCTTTCACATGTTTAGGCCACAGGAGCTAGGCCATATTCTGGAAAAGTTGGTGTGGAAGATGTCGACAGAGTTGACATGGCTTATAGAGTGGTTGCAGATCACATTAGAACGCTATCATTTGCTATTGCAGATGGCTCTCGTCCTGGTATGGCCATGATTTCTTGTCTTGGTATTCGATCATTTATTTGATTTCATACTTGTAATTGTCCAACATCATTTATTTGAGCCTATTCAACAAAAAGTGTTTTGGTTCATTTATTCTAAGTTGGACATGATGGGTTTGTACGTTTTCTTCCTCTAGTCAACCTACCTATTAGGTATTCTATTCTTTCTTGTAGGTTAACAAATATCGTCTGATATACACACACTTGCAGGTAATGAGGGCCGTGAGTATGTTCTGCGCCGTATCCTTCGCCGAGCAGTTCGTTATGGAAAGGAGATCCTAAAAGCTGAGGAAGGGTTTTTCAACGGGTAGGAAATTACTCTTAATTGTCGTTGCATGTGTTGTCTCAATATTACTTCTTTGGTGCTGGAACATGTTTATTTTTATCTTGCATCTTTGTAAATGCATAATATCTTTCTATACGTATCTTAGCTCCGTCTGTGTTCGACACTAATTTGTTTGCGCTTTTCACCTGCAGACTTGTCAGTTCTGTTATTCGAGTGATGGGTGATACATTTACAGAGTTGAAGGAACATGAGAAAAAGATTACAGAAATAATACAAGAAGAGGAAGCAAGCTTTTGCAAGACCTTGGCGAAGGTGAGGACTGGCTCACCAATTCGCAGCTCAATATTAATGACACCTTTTTTGTATATACTGTTTCCAATTTCACCATCATTCAGTTTTTGATGATGTTGGTTGGATATAATTCATCATACCACTATTTATAGGAAGTCATTTTCTGAAAGATGAATTGATTTGACACGTTTGTCCTTATATTATAATTGTTATAATAGGTGAGCAGTTAGATTAATTATATAAATTTTCACGGCAGGGAATTGAGAAATTTCGGAAAGCTGGACAGGCAGTTCAGGGGAATACACTGAGTGGAGAGGTACATATCTAATTATATTTGTGTTGTATGTTAGATGTTGCACTATTTTCATCTACTATGTTTGAATTTCCATCTCAACATACTGCTTTCTCTTTGCAGGATGCTTTCATCTTATGGGATACTTTTGGTTTCCCATTAGATTTGACTCAGGTACTTATGTCATTCGTCTGTATATCTGAAAGTTTATGTACATCGTTATAACTTTCATTCTCGGGTTTCAGTTGATGGCTGAAGAAAGAGGGTTACTGGTTGATGTTGATGGTTTTAACAAAGCCATGGAAGAGGCGAGGGAAAGATCGAGAAGTGCCCAGAATAAGGTGTTTCAACTTTTTTTTTGTTTACTTTTGTAAATAGTGTTTTATGCTAAAATTACGTGGGACTATGGACGAAGTTTGAATTTTCATTTATCTATTAACTGATCTTTTAATGTCAATTTTTGGTAGCAAGCTGGTGGCGCCATTGTTATGGATGCTGATGCTACATCAAAATTGCACAAGGCTGGTGTGTTAGCAACAGATGATTCTTTTAAATACATTTGGTTCCAGGTTTGTCCTATCAATTCCAGAAAATTTGAATGTTGCGCCTGAATTGTACTTATGTTGGCGTAAAAAGAAAGAAGTTAGGGCATAGAATGGCAAATGGATTTTACTTCAAATAATAAGCCTATACTGAGCAATTGTCCTGCCACATTTTGCTACAGGATCACGAGACTGAAATAAAGGCTATCTACACTGGCTCTGCTTTTCTGGAAAGTTCAGCTGCTGGGGATAACGTGGGACTTGTATTGGCGTCTTCTAGTTTCTATGCTGAGCAGGGTGGTCAGGTGATCCATTTTATTTGATATGTTATTTAGTTTGCCAACTGC
This sequence comes from Orychophragmus violaceus, assembly GCA_030180135.1. NCBI lineage: Eukaryota > Viridiplantae > Streptophyta > Magnoliopsida > Brassicales > Brassicaceae > Orychophragmus > Orychophragmus violaceus. The sequence goes on along the minus strand of CM058230.1, from coordinate 83,862,150 downwards.
TTTTCATTTCTGATCATGAGTGTTGGTATGAACTATGAAACTGCAGTATGTTCATCTTGGAACACATATACCATGAACATTGAACATTATCTTCTTAGAACTGCATTGTTTGAATTTACGTTTCGGTTGGCAAACACATGATATAGTTATTGTTGGTTTTGCATATGAATTTCGATACCCTGTTTACAGCTGCATATATATTTTTTAGATTTCATATCCATGCATAAGGTCGAGCTTGTGTTACAGTTCCCTATATGTATATAAAAGCTGTGCCCCTAACATTTTGCTCTGGCAATAGATTTTTGACACCGGACTTATTGAAGGCTCGTTTGGTACATTCAACGTATGCAATGTCCAAATATTTGGAGGCTTTGTTCTTCATATTGGTTATCTCTCTAAAGAAACTGGAGTGGTATCTGTGGGGGACAAAGTGTCTTGCAAGGTATCGCTCTGCATCATGTGTGTTAGTGTGTGTAGCGTATTTGGTACTACTTAATACACTTTCTAGTGAGCGTATTAGGTATTCAGCAGCGTATTTGGTACTCCCTAAATTATTTACATATCCATTTTATATGTGTGTAGGTTGACTATGAGAGACGTAAGCTTATCGCTCCTAATCATACTTGTACACATATGTTGAATTTTGCACTGAAGGTATCGTTTTTCTATAAATCAAGTTACCTAAACGGTAATTTACTAATTTTTATTTGATCTCAAACTATTCATTTGTCATGAATTCAGGAAGTACTTGGGGATCATATTGATCAAAAGGGATCAATAGTTCTTCCTGAAAAACTGCGATTTGATTTTTCCCACGGTACATTATTCAGTGTCATCTTTTATTTTGACGTGGATGGTCTTTTTAATAATTGTCTAATGGGTTGCATAATTTCGAGTAGGCAAGCCGGTTGATCCTGAAGATTTGAGAAAGATCGAATCCATAGTGAATAAACAGATCAAGGATGAATTGGATGTATTTTCCAAGGAAGCAGTGCTTTCTGAAGCCAAGCGAATCAAAGGTCTAAGAGCAGTGTTTGGAGAAGTAAGCTGTCCACCGGTTCTCTTGCAATGTTTTGTAGTTTGGTTTCTGTGAATTGCTAAAACGTTTTTTCCTTGTTCCATTTAGGTCTACCCGGATCCTGTCAGAGTGGTGTCGATTGGGAGACAGGTCGAGGACCTCTTGGCTGATCCCGAAAACGATCAGTGGTCATCTCTTTCTTCAGAGTTTTGTGGAGGTTGGTTTTCATGGGCGATGACTATTTGGACCTAGAGATTATTTTCTGAATAGAGTATTAAGTATTCGGTATTGTGTTATTTTGAAATTTCCAGGAACCCACATAACAAACACCCGTGAAGCCAAAGCGTTTGCGCTTCTATCAGAGGAGGGAATTGCTAAAGGTATTCGTAGGGTAACTGCTGTGACTACTGAATGTGCCTTTGATGCATTGAATGTGGCGTCTTTACTTGAAAAAGAAATTGAGGATGCATCCAAAGCGGAGGGGAGTGTATTAGAAAAGGTTCTCTCTTCTCTCTCATCCCTTCACAAATTAAAATTATATTACCTTCCTACTCATGTCAACTTAAATGTGTTCATGTTTGCATCCTCACAGAAAGTTGCTGCTTTGAAAAGCCGGGTAGACGCAGCGATTATCCCAGCGGCCAAAAAGGCAGATATAAGAGCCAAGATTGCTCTGCTTCAGGTAAGCTCTTTCAGCTCTACCATGAGCAGCTTACGTTGGTTAATCTTCGCATTGTGTTTGGTAAAAGAAGTATTAAAGTGGCAATTTTATTTTTTACATTGCAGAATGAAGTGAGGAAAGCTCAAAAGAAAATAGCGGAGCAAAACCTGAAGAAATCTGTCAAAGTAGCAACAGAGGCAGCGGAGTCTGCAGCATCTGATGGGAAGAACTTCTGCATTATCCAGCTTGATGTAGGTCTTGATGCAGCAGCCGTGCGAGAGGCTGTTTCGAAAGTCATGGATAAGAAGGTAGATCTCCATTTCCTTAAAGCATCACTTCTAGTAACTGCTCATGAAAAAAGCTAAAGAAAGTTAAAGAAAGGATTTGATGGTGAATCTTGTAGGGAATGTCGATAATGGTGTTCAGCACAGATGAGACGACCAACAAGGCGGTTGTGTGCGCAGGAGTTCCGGACAAATCTGATAAGTTTAAGCAATTAGACGTCACAGAGTGGCTGACAACTGCACTTGGTCCTTTAAAAGGGAGATGCGGGAAAGGGAAAAGTGGTCTGGCATCTGGACAGGTATGCTTCTGGGGTTTGGGGATCATGTGTCAATCTAGTTCCATCTTGAGCATGATGTTTTGGTTTCAGGGAACGGATGCCTCTCAAGTGAACGCAGCTTTGGATCTGGCTGCATCATTTGCATCAATGAAACTCAACTGATTGGTCTGGAGGAGATTACATGACTGTGTGGGCAGAACATCTACTCATTTGATACCATTATAATTACTTTTCGCAGATTACATGATTTATTCTCATTCGCAGATTTGTGGTAATTACTTTTCAAAGTTAGCAATTGGTGCTGGTATTCTCTTTTGAGACAATCCGGTTTTCGGTTCTGCTTATAATTGTCTGCGTTTTAATGTTTACCAAGTATGAAACAGAGAAGGTATCTCGCGACTTTCGAATGTTATTTGGTGGTGCTCTTGATTCTAACTACTGTATTAACGTTTTTTTAAAATTAATGTATTAAATTAGGAACCCCAATAAAGATTAGAGCAAAAGAATCTAAAAAGGTTAATGTGCCTAACCAGTTTTCCTAATTTTTCCTTACGTTTTTCGAACTACATGGAAGATGGGACTTCGGAAAGTGGATTAATGAATTCGAAAGAACAATTGGTACAGTCGAACTCAAATCTACTTCTATAACAATCAGGGCCATGCGTTAGGTCATAAAAAAGGAGTGATTAACACAATAAGTCACTTAGTGTCTTATAACTTACAGAATAAGTCACTTTGTTGTTTTGGTACTCCTTTTACACTGTGCATTTTTTTTAATTCCCAAGTTGCCTTTCTGTAGTTTTTTTTATTTTGGTTTCGTTGGTTGAAGGTGTAAACATAAAATAAATGATTTGGTTGCGCTTTATTTAATCCTAACCTTTTATTTTTTTAATTGATCCTGTCCATTAAATTAAAAAGTTGTGTGATGGGATTGGGGGGAATTTTACTGTAAAATTAAATCTTGGTCATTGAATCAAAAGATATTGTATTCATTGTGGCCGTCCATCCACACTCCCCCCCCCCCTTTTCGTTGACAATTGTGTACATGATTTCATGGACAATATTTTGTAGACACATATTTATATTTATTATGAGTGTTAACTTGAATTCATCCACTAATACATATTGTACACAACTGTTTAAGTTTTGGATCTTTATGCATTCAATTTTTTTAAATTATTGTACACTGACAACATCATGTCCATCACAACCACACAATTTACTACACATCAATTTCATCATATCCATATGATTCCATCCACTTATACATGTTTTACTAATAACACATTATAAGGTGAAATTTTACGTACTCAATTACACCACTTTCGTTGTCCGCATCTTGTTATTCATATACGTTTTCTGACGACCAATATCCACACATCCATGTTTCATCTTTCAAACTCTCCTCCGATACATCCCCGTTGTCAGATCCACAATGGCAAGTCCACAATGTCATGTCCAAGTGATCCCAAGACTTTGTCCATCACTACGACTTCCTCATTCACCATTGACATGTCCACCAATGTGTATCCACACATTTATATCCACGAAGTATTGTCTACAAGCTACTTCGAAACATAAGTTTAATATGTATAATGTGTACTATGTATAGTGTCCATCAAATATTGTTTCTACAAATTATAAACAAAACACTTAGACCATTCAAAGATGCATGCACAAACAAGATATGTCGATTTAACTAACAAGACTGAAATAGCTAATACGAATAATATATATCATGTCCATAAAATATTTGTCCATAAGATGAGTACTGAAAAACGAAAACTATAATGCAGCAAAAACGACCGAAAATGCACATAAAAAACAAATGTCCATTTTAACGTGTCCATGAAGATGGATGCACCAAAGAACGAGTAATATATAAATCATATATAGAGATGGGAAGTCGCGAAAAACAATATATATCATATGTCCATAAAAACCTATCCACGAGATCTGTATATGTTAAAAAAAAAAGGATTACTATATTACAACATAGTTCACTATGGACAAAGCAACTAGATCTATGTTTATAAAAATGTCCATTTAAAGTTGTACAGAAGATCTACGAGAATGAAATTAGAAAATTACTACTATAAATATGAAAGTAAGCTACTATATTTGGTTATCTGTGTACATAGAAACTAGGAATGTCCATTTGAAGATATCCACATGGACAGACGTTTAGAGGAAACGATGAACAAAACAACAAACTATGAACAAAACAACAAACTATGAACTGATCTAGATATCAGTTTTCTCATATGTCCATTAATGCATGTCCACGATAAATCTGAGATGGTTAGAAAATTAACTACTAAAAATTGATCCATGAAAATCTAGATCTACGGATGTAAGAAAACAAGATGTACACAGAAAACAATGAAAACAATATGTCCATCCATGCATGTCCACGAGATCTACAAATTTCGATCAATGACGATGAACATAAAACTAGATCTATGAATACAAAACCTAGATCTACGCATATCCAAATAGTAGAGACGATTTCAAGTTGTCCACATGGGACGCAGAACACAGACAGATGGATCTAAGAACGAAGTTGCAGAAGAACACAGTAACACCATAGATGGGTATAAGAACACAGACAGACGGATCCAGAAACTAGATCTACGCATATTAGAAAACAAAAAGTAAATTTTAAGATGACCACATGGACCACAATACACAGAAGATGAGAAAATTGAACTAACACATGGACGAAGTGACAAAATCGATGTTACTGATGAATCTATGTTCAGAATCAAGAGAAAGCAAATATACTATATGGATACAATGTCTCACCGAGGACGATGAGGCGGGGGATAGAAATGTATGACGATTTCTCTCGATTTAGAGAGAGATAAAGAGAGAGAGACAAAGATTTGGTTGAGGACAGAGGTTCATGAATCTTCATGATCAGATTTGGTTGACGGCAGGGTGAGGCAGAGAGAAAAGAGAGAGAGACGACAACTTCTTTTTTTAGGGTTTGAAACTTTTTTTTTTTGGTGTGAAAAGAGATTAGAGTAGTGAATAAAAATAAAAAGAAAAAAATGTAAAGTAAATAGAACTAATGTTTAGTTAGAAGAAAGTTAGGGGCAAATCAGTATTTCTAAAAGTGAAAGTGACTTAATACAAGCAAGTGACTTTTCTTATAATATTAAAGTCACAAAGTGACTACTGACGTAAATAACTCATAAAAAAAGGCATCTGCCCTATGCTCTATTTTTACATAACAAAACTTGGGCCATACTTTTTATTTTTTTTCCTGGCTTAATGGATTACAGAAAATGTATTTGGTTTCATAATTTTTATTCTGTCAATGATTTCATAATTTTATTGTGTTTTGTTGTTGTCAAATTTATTAATAGTCGAGTTTAAATTTCGCCTTAAATATCTCTCCCAGACAAATTTAGAAGCGCCGCCGACTTCGATTCACTCCATCGATGGCTCCCCGGTGGCCGGAATCCTTTGTCGGTGCTGGGGAGGTGGTCTTTAGATTCGTTTCTGTTTGTAATCGGTGAGATCCGCTTCTTCCTCTTCCTTTGTTCGTCGGTTAAGGTGCTCATTCGTCTCAGTTGGCCCATCTCTGGTGGTTCTGCTGGTTGAATATGGCGGCGGTTGTCGTGTTTCTCGCTCTGGCGTCTGTTTTGTGGTTGCGTGGTGGCATGCTTCCTGTCACTTGGCTTCGCGTGCTTTGGTCTTTCAGCGGCTCTTCTCGGGCTCTTCTCTGGTCCAGTTTGTTCGGCGGAGCTTATGGTTGTGGTCGCAGTGGTTTAGAGTCTCTCGGCGGCTCTTGTTGCGAGCCCATGTTTTTTGTTTCCGTCTGATTTCAAGGGTTGAGTTGTGATTAGTATATCTTGGTTTATGTTGGGTTGATGGTGGGTTTAGTCTGGTTATCTCGTGTTGTCGGGATCGGATTTGTCCTCAATTAGTCAGTTTTATATAGATTCATTTTAGGGTTGGTTTTGGGTTGTAGTTGTTCTTCAATCTAGTTAGCCATAGTCTAGGTGTGATCTAGCGTGGTTCTTTAAGGTAGAGTAGCTGCTTTGCTACGGGAATCGTTTTTGACAGGGTCAAGCGCCGGTTAAAGTGCTTTCTCTGCTTTATCCTTTGTCTTAAGCCTGGTTTCTGATTCATCGTTTGGCTCTTCTTCGTTGCTCTGCTGTCTTTCTCTGTTTGATGTCCGGCCAAGTTTTGCTTTGGGATCCATCTTCTGGTTATGTTTTTGTTGCGGGAGTATCTACTTTCCTCTCTTCTACTTCTCTTGTGGTGGAGTTAGGCTATCAACGTCGCAGTGGTTTCGTCCTTCAGTTCTTCTCTTGCAAGTAGGTGATCGTTTTTGGTCGGTATCGGTAGATGTCCGGGTTTGGGTACACGAGTCTCCGTGTGTAAGAACTGAAGGTCTTGGTTTGTGGGTTTCTACTTGTTCTTGGTCTCGCTTCGGCTTAGCGGTTCTGGTTCGAGCGTGGAGGATTGTTTTTGCTTAGGTCTTTTCGAGTCTGCCTTGTATTTGCTCGGGGGCTAGTTGGTTAGCTCGAGGGTTGTAACGCTCCGGTTGATTCGCCTTGGGTTCATGGACTTCAACTCTTCTTCGACATAATTTTTTTTATGGGAGCTCGTCAAAGTTTGGCTCGATCTCTGTTTCAGTTTGAACGATTGGATCCGTAAACTCACCTTTTTCTCACTGACTTTTTAAAGTCTTATCTTTGCTTAGTTTTAATTTTAAAAATTTTAAAATATTTAAATATAATTATAAAAATGATATTTTATCTAATATTTTTTTAAATTATATTTATTATAAAACATAACTTTAATTACAATTTACACAATTTTATATTAAAAATCACATAATATATTTAAACTATATATTTTTAAAAATATTTTATTATATTAAATAGTATGGATCATGATCCATATCTCAAATCAAGATATCGGGATCCGGTCTGTACATATCTTAAATTTTATTATTCGGATCTGGATTCGGCCTTTTCTGATATCCGGATTTTCAGAGTGGATCGAAGCGGATCTGGCTATGGATCTTGGATCCTCGATAATAATTCCACCCCTACTGCCTACAATCTTTCCCTACTCTTCCTTGCCGAAACAAGTTAGGATTCTTGGAGTTGTCCTTATATGTTGGATAGATTTGATTTCATCTTCTATTGTTGTTAATTCCCCCTCGTAACTCGTGGGCCTCTAAGACCAAAACTTTGACTAATAAGAGTTTTAAGAGAATGTCAACTGCTATTTGCTCTCCATTAGATATCCTTAGAGTTGTGATTCGAGATGAAATTTTCGAAAGAGGTGCATAAATGCATAAAGCATTTGTTGTTAGACCATTACAAGAAAATAATATTTATGTTATTGCACTATTAGTCGTTAAACAAAGTTTTACGACTATTTAACGATTAAATCTGGTAGTTGTATAAATCTTTAGTCGTAAAAATAGTCACCGGTTTACGACTACTTTAACGACTAACATGAATAGTTGTGGGATAGTCGTAGCATACTCGCAATATTTAGTGACTAATTTACGACTATATAGACTACAACTAATAGACTAAAGACTGAGTTAAAATGCAGTTGGAGAAATATAATTACCAAATAGTCATAATATTTGCACTCAGAAATACTTTAAAAAGTAATGAACTAGACAATTTAACTAGATCGATGATTAGTATTGAACTAGACAATTTAGTCACGTACATCGAGCGATTCACATATAATTTTTTCAGTACAGTAGCATAACTACTGTGGAAGCAACATGAAACAAGATAACTATATATTTGAGAAGTGAAGGAGCGGACCTTGTCATAACTACTGTGGAAGCAACATGAAACAAGATAACAATTGTACTTAGCATATGGACAATGCCTTCCTGCACATCCGATAAAAATTAAAATTGAGGATTCTAGCAATGACATGTTAATGTTTCTAAAAGAGAAACTCACGGCCTTCTTAGGCTTACATTATTCATGGTGATTTAAGTATGGATTTGTGCCAATTCAAAGGTAACAAGATCTCAGTCTTACCTGCTTTAGATTAAGTAAGAAACTTCGTGTTAAATATGCCTAAACAATGGCACAAGTACTCAGAAACAGCAGCTGGTATCCATTCTCCTGAAAAATTAAAACAATGTGAAGTATAATGTGAGATTCATATTTACATTGGTGCAGAATTTTTTTTTTTTTTTTTTGCTAAACATGTAAATATCATTAATAATGAAAAAGATTGAAGAAGATACAAGAATCAGACCGATTGAGACCCGGCAGAAAATTTTTAAAACAGGACAACAATAAATAAGGATTGACATCCTATTAAATTAAACTAACCAAAAAGCTAGCAGTTCTCTAAATTAAACTAACCATGGTGCAGATTTTAAAATATACTAATTGTTGCTCAAGGAAACAAACAAACACTAGAACAATTGTTTCTTATATAAGCAGTAGAGAAAGATATAAAAAGCAATAATAGCTTCCAATAGTTCTCCATAACAAGAAAAGTGTCATCTTAATAATCATAATCTATCAAGGACAAACCTAGAACTTGTAGGACAAAGAACTTGTTATTATTATCCCTCACATTTGTCTGATTTAACATGACATCATAAAGTGGCTCTTTAGAATAAGTTGTGTATCTATCTTGAGGTGAATTGGAAATTTTTTATTTGGTACTTTATGTGGAAAGATACAAATATAGATATCATTCAAAGTTAACAAAGAAGAATATTCATACAAATAAGTAATGAAATATAAAATTAAAAGTATGTAGTGTTGAATTTTAAGAGTTTAAATAAAAAAATATTTTTATAAGTGTTGAGTCTTAAGAGTTTTACAATTTAGGATTAAAAGTTTAAGATTTAGACTTTATAACTTGTTATTTGTGATATAGGGTTTGATGGGTTATATATATGTTTAAATATTTTAAGTTAATGTTTGAAAATATCAGATTTGGAAAATAAAAAATCTTTTTATAAGTGTTAAATCTTAAGAGTTTTACTGTTTGTGATTAAGAGTTTAAGGTTTATAATTTATGATTTATGGTTTGAAGTATAAGGTTTAAGTTAATTTTTAAAAATATTAGATTTGGAAAATAAAAATATTTTTATAAGTGTTGAATCAAAAGTTTTACAGATCCAAATAAAAAATCTATTTATAAGTGTTGAATCTGAAGAGTTTTACAGTTGATGATTAAGAGTTTAAGCTTTAGACTTTATGATTTATGGTTTGGGAGGGTTATATATATATTTAAAAGTTTTAAGTTAATGTTTGAAATATTATATATAGAAAAATAAAAAATTATAAGTGGTGAATCTTAAGAGTTTTAAAGTTTATGATTAAGAGTTAAGGTTTGAAAAAGATTATATTTGAAAAATAATAATTTTCTCGTTGACGTTTAAACTTCCCGAGAGGAAACAGATCGAGGCTTTAGACTTGAGGAAGTAGCCGTCCTCAAGCTTCTCTCTTTTCTGCACAAACCGTCGAGGTCTCACTCGAGATTAGCTCTCCACCGTTTGAACGAGCCAACAACACCACTGTTGCCTCAGATATGGTCCTTTCAGCCACAAAATCAAGGGAAAAATTATGGGGAGAGATAGCAGCAGATAAGGAATGGAAAATGGGAGGTACCAGCGACGGCTCAAAGATAACCGCCGGCCAACGGCCTCTGGATCTATATTTGAAATTGACTATCAGCTATGTTACGAAGGAAAGAGAGAGAAGGGAGAAGGGGTAATATACGAAGCGATTTATTTTAAAATAATAAAGATTTAATTTAATTATATTTATCAAATATGATATGTATAAATGAAATGTTTTGAATGGTTTAAAAGTTATTTCATTAACTGACTTGTGAGCCTCCCAGGTCTTAAAAGACTGATATGCAACAATAGGAGAGACACAAATTCTATTACACCGGAGAGACACAAACTCTATTACTCTGTATTAATAGTTTGGGAGAGTTTGAGAAAGTAGCTAGAAACTAAAGAAATCATACAATTAAGTAAGAGCTAATTGAGGAGAGTAGAACTGTAGAAGTACTAGAGGTTTATGAGTCTCTATTCTCCTAATGCGGTGTACCACGACCGGGACCGCCACAACCACCATGATCTTAAGATCGTAAAACTTCCAGCGAGGTAATTTTAAATTTCATCCACAAGAATCTTCTGTTTTGATACCATAACATATTAGAAAATATGATATATCTCTATATGTATTGGCCCATATATATAAGCAGTATGATTGACTTGTATAGATGATTAAGATATGAGGTCCAAAGTTAAATTCCATCTCCACTTTAACTTGGCCCTAGCTGCTGATTGATGTAAAATCGAACTAGCATGCTTAAATCAAAAACTGAAATCAAAGAAACGAGTTGAAATGCAGCTGGAACCAGTGAATTAAGTATTCGTGTGATCACCAAAATACGATAGAATATTAATTAGGAATGATTGAATAAGACTGAGGAGTATCATCATTCAAAACCAGCAAATTTATATAAGACAAATTTTGACACCAACCACAAAGTATTTTGTTCTTGGAACAGAGAATATAGATTTGGGTGTGAAATATTTCTGCTAGCAATATGTATCTTAGTTGGGATTAATAAGTTCACATTTGCTTTGTTGCTTCATGTGAGAATGATGGACTTCACATCGTAAGGCATTAGTACAGATGTTATTGATTTAGTTCAACACGATTGCTTTATTTGCGGTGATTGATTGATTGATAATGGGTTTGATTGTCTTCAGAAGACATATGGATTCTCCGAATCACCTCTCTTACTAAGCCTCTTCCCTCTTGGAGGTTGTAAGTAAAAAGATAATCGTTTTTAGTTAGTGCTTGGATTTTGTTAGATGCAAGTAGAAATGAAATGGCATATAGATACATAGACAACATGTCTAATCTTCATTTCAATTTGAAAACAATATTACAGTTGTATCAATGAGGAGACAAAGATGCAGAACAACTGGAAAGAACCCCAAACTTCAATATATATACCAAGTCAAATACATATGGAGAATTATGAGACACAAAGTAAAATAAATGTGTTTTTATCAGCTTATAGTTCTATATATCGTTAGCAGTTGAAGAAAAACTGAAAAGAAGTGAAATCAAAGAATCAAGTTTCTACCATCACAAAAAAGCAAGAGCAAAGAGGATGAAAAAGATTGAGATCGAATGATCAATCATTACTCATCAATCAAACCAGCAAACATAAATAACAGAAATCGTAAGTCCGTTTATACAAGGAAAGACAACAATGCAAACACACAGTTTGATAAGAGATTATTTTACAAAATATAAGAATGAAAAAAAGTCAAACCAAATTCAGCAGAAATTTGATTAGACACTAACAAAATATCATCAAAACCTCATTCATAAAAACCTTCTTTTTAAAATCAAATTAAATTCTCTTGTCCCCGAATGATTATGTATACCTTGTACGTACAATGCCGGTCTAATGTTTTTGAATGTTCTACACGAATCTAGAATATATGTCATTTTATAAAAAATTACTAAAATCACAAATAATAGTAAAATAAGATTAAAACTTCAAAAACTATACAAAAGTATAAAAAGTTTTGTAAGAAAAAAAAATATTGTTGAAATATGGCTTTCTTGACACTTTTATCGGCAAAACCGTTCCTTAAACTCAAATAGTTGGCTTTTTCACCGATATATGTCTAAAGTGATAACAAAATAATTTATTTCAATCATTCATGTGACATGATAAACTGCAAATAATTATTTATCAATTTTAACTTCACAAAAAAATTTCTTAACAAGGCAACCAATATTGGAAAGATAAATAATATGCAATAATTAATTTATGTGTTGATAACAATCATCCATTTAAAAATCAAACACTTCCATATATAGATATTTATAAGGACTTCAACAACTCAACTATATTTTTACCTCTAAAATCTATTTTAAACTAAAATTTTCACTAAATTTTGTACATAAAGTGTACTAATACTAAAATGAAAATATAATCATAAAGAGAACATTCATTTTTAGAAATAAAGAAAAATAGATTTAGGTAGATCAGCAACTTTAGGTTTTGTAGAGAAGAAGGTAGATCACAATATACCGCAACCATTTCTAAGCTCAAGTATCTTAAGTGAATGAGATTTCCAATCCCAGAAGGTAACTTCTCTCCTTTAAAATCTGCAAAATAGAGATCTAAAATCCTCAAAAGTTCTAACCTCTTAAAGTTTAAACCTGACAACACCTATTTTTCCCAACGGTTATCGACAATCAAGAGAGATCAAAGTTTTGGATTGCTTATATCTCTATCACCATCTAATGTTGTAGGATTTTGTCAAACAAATCTGCGAGATTGAGATTTTTCAGTTGGGGAGCGAATACCGTCAGTTTGCAGGAAGTTCTCTTCTTTAGCTTTAGACAAACAAATTTCTCTCATTACGTCATGCAAATGAGAATATTCAAATCTCAGAGACTTGATGTCTCTCTGGGAAATGATCATATTTCTCCTCACCAACTCCTCTATATTCTCATCTCCACCATCTCGAATGGTTTCTCCATCCTGATACTTGCGTATTCCTTCTGCAGCTCAGTAATAAGACAGTTTCTCCACACGTATTTGATAATCTTCTGGAAAATGAGCCAAGTAGAGGAAGCAATGCTTCAAATTAGTAGGCAAATCTTCAAAGCTCAAAGACAAGAAATGGTAAACTGAACTATTGTTGTTATCATTGATATCCATTCTTTCCAAGAGATGAGATCCAATATTATCATTGACTCGTTTCCAATGGTGTAGTGTGCGTTTTGCACCTAATAAGCTTCCTAACACTCTGACAGCCAAAGGCAATCCCCCTACAGTGTTCGATCATGTGCTTACCCATCTCTTGCATTTCCTCATCAACCATAAATTATACATAACATCATCACTACGTTAAATTACTCTACAATTAGGCTATAAAACCAAAAATACAGTAACACTAGACAGGATGGAGAAATATTATAACCAGTTCTGTTATTCTTCACAATATCATCAGTATTAAATTCTGCAGGATGTCATTAGGTTCAATTATTCTATATTTAGACTACAAAACTACGATATCGTGTGGTTAGACAGAATAAATAGATTGTATTTTGATGGTCGCTATAAATCTTCCTTGAATGCTTATCGAGTGCATCATCTCTAGGAAGTGCTATCATTTGAAAAAGTGTCCAACTATCTTCAATGGTTAGACATTCTGGTTTAAAGTTGATAGTCTTTCTACGCGTGGTGACAATCTCTTTTCGAGAAGTAAGCAACACCTTCCAGTCTGCAAACAAAAAAGAATCACAAAGAGCTAGCTAGATTATTGAGTTAATACTACTTATATCATGTATGGTATGAGATTACCTTTTTCCGGTGGAAATATTTTCTTGATTTATTCCCAATGTTCTTCTTTCCATATGTCATTAAAGACAATTAACGATCTAGATGTATTCAACAGTCGAAAGAGTTCTTCCATGAGTGTATCTTCTGTCAACTTCAAGATTTGTTTTTTCATTTCTTTAGATGTGAGATTCTGCAAGATCATCTGCCACACATTCTTAAGAACTTGTGTGACACAAACCCATGTGAGTCTATCAAACTTGTTTTTAACATCCTCATGATTAAAATTTTGGCTAGCAAGGGTGGTTTTCCCTAGACCACCCATCCCGGTTATAGATACCACATGAAAATTATCTTGCTCCACTAAATATCCAACCAATTTCGTAACATTTGCTTCCAGCCCCACAAATTCACTCTTGTCTTTCTTGAAGAGATTGTAAATCCAGTCTGCCAGCAATAATCTTTTTTACTCCAATTTTTACCATATTGCAAATCACCTTGGAGATCATCTTACTTATGCCTTACATAGATAAATCATTTTCTCTGCATTTCAGAATAATACAAGCAAGTATTTTGGTACGATTCTTGATGCCACTTGACTCTTCGAGTTTGTCCTTTTGAAGAAAGGTTTCAAATTCTTCTTCTGCATCATAGATAATTTCCTTGATCTTTTCCAAAAGCTTTTTCACCACAGTATGTGTATGTTTCTGTGCATCTGCATCTTTCAGAAAATACCTTAACAATTCTAGATCATCTTTTAGTTCATCAACTTGATCTTCAACTCCATGAAATCGGTCGCACTCTTCACTCAGTAGGTCCCAAAGCTTTTGTATTCCAAACGACGCAAGTTCTCCAGCCATGATAATTCCTGCTTAAGTAGTATGAAATAAGAATCAAGCTACACCTTATTGTCGTAGTTTGTTAGTGTTTGATTGACGTAGAAGATTGGCTTTTGTTCCCTTCGATCTTCTCTGATAAGAACTTCGCTTATTGTTGTAGCTGATATTGCAGTATATAAGAACATCAGCTCTCATTCTATTGGCTCCACAAGTACTGGTGGATTTGCTAGATACTTCTTCAGGTGTTGGAAGGCCTCTTCGCATTTCTCCGACCACACAAATGTTTTGTTGCCTCTCAAAGTGTCGTAGAAAGTTAAACACTTGTCTCTTGATCATGAAATAAACCTGTTGAGCGTTGCTACTCATCTCGTTGAGTGACGAGGTATCCAAGGAACTCTCCTGACGCAACTCCGAACCTGCAATTGGTTGGGTTCATGTTATGCTTGTTAAGTTGTTAAAAACATTCCTGCAGGTGATCCACATGGTCTTTTTCTTCGAGAGACTTTAACAACATGTCGTCTATGTATACTTCCATAGTTATTCCGAGTTGCTCCGCGAAAGTCTTATTCACTAGATGTTGATACGTCGCTCTGGCGTTCTTTAAGCCGAAGGGCATGACCTTGTAGCAGTATATTCCAATGTCAGTGACGAACACCGTTTTGTCTAGATCGTCTGGATTCTTCATGATTTGATTGTAACTTGAAAAATCATCCATGAATGTGAGTAGTTTGTTTCCCGCCGTTGTTTCTACTAGTCGATCGATATGCGGAAGCGTGAAGCTGCCTTTAGGAACACCTTGTTTAGGTTTGTAAAGTGGACATAAACTCTCCACTTTCCGTTTTTCTTATTTACTACCACGTGGTTTGCGAGCCAGTCCGGGTACTTGATTTCGGTGATTGAACCAACTTTGAGTAATTGCTCGACTTCGTCGTTGACTGCTTTATCCCGTTAAAATCTTGTCTTCCTTCTTTTTGCCTAAAAGGTTTGCTCTTGGATCAACGTTCAGCACGTGACAAGTGATATCCCTATGATCCCAGGCATGTCCTTTGCGACCCAAGCGAAACTTTTAAGTTTTCTTTGATATAAATACATTTCTCATGCATAGGAAAAGATTCATCATGAATTATCGAAATCTACGTTAATAAAATGACTACGTTTTCTGGTCTTTCTGTTATCGCCTTTGTATCTTTTAGTTTTGAATTAGTCAATATCCAGATCTTGATTAATTATCCAATTAATCTTTGTCGAAGCTCGACTTCAAAAATTAGCGCTGTCTGGAGACTATGGGTATATTCATACAACCAAAGGCATATCGACAATTATGGAAACACCAATTTCATCGCAAGAAACAAGAGGAACTAGCAACATCGGCAACTTCACCAACACCAACAACTGAGGAGACGAGGAAGAACAGATCCAGCTCAACTCGCCTCCACTAGCTGACAGAGCTCGTACCAATTCGACGACCACATGGAAAAAAAATTCAACACAACACCAACAGGCGAACCTAACGCTCCAACTATGACTATAATTGAAGGACCATGACTATATTTGTTCATTTTACCTTGTCGACGGTAATTTCTCGTCTTCCAATGCATCACCAAAATTTTTTTTGTATGTTATATTTTAATTTTTTATTCATATTTTACGTTTTTATTGAACTGGAGATGATTATAACTCATCATCAAATTCATAGAAATATTTAAAGTTTATGTTTATGATCTAGATATCTTTCACATTTAGTTTTGTATTTAGAGATAGACTCAGATAACTAATGAATCGATTTCTGAATCTGAAAAAAACATCTCCATGAATACATGATATTGATTTAGGTAATATACCTTATGATACCAATGAAAAAAAAACATTAACATTGATATATCATTCTAATCATAGAGTGAGGTAAAGTAAAAATGCTTAACTAGAGGATTTTGTCAACTACATGGTCATAATTTTAAACAACGACTTATAGAAAATACATCAAAGTGTTATAATTTTTGCTCGTTTAATCATTGTTGGTTTGATCACTATAGACTTTTGAAGTTTTCTTTCTATTGCTATCACAACTGTTGTGTGATGTTTTTCAAAAATGAAGATTGTCAAGATAATATTACAGAATAGATCTAAGTTATTATTTGTATTTTTTATTGAAAAAATATGTTTAAAGATGTAATAAATAAAACCTATATAAGATTTTGTAGAATATATTTATAATAATTTATAAGCTGTAATTTTCAATAATTTTTTACCCCGTTATAAAAGAATCTTGGCTCCGCCACTAGGTTGACCGATGAGGAGCAAGTGTACTGTCTGGAAGGATTGGTTCATATAAATAGAGTGTGACCACTACTCGTCTTGGTCCACGCAAACAAATAGGTCGCACTCTGTTTATACGAACCAATCCGGGATGGGTTGCCTTAAGATTAGTGTTTTTGAACATGAATGTACACTATTCACTAGTGAATACTAATGGTTGACCGTTGAGGAGAAAGTGTCATGTCCGGAGGGATTAGTTCGTATAAGAATAGTATGACCTATACTCGTTTTGGTCCCCACAATAAGATAGATCACACTCTACTTATACCAATCATTCCCTCCAGATAATACACGTTCTCCTCAACGGTTAATCATTAGCATTTTCTTAGTGAATAGTGTTAGTTCATGTTCAAAATTACCAATTTTCATGCCACCATCACATGTTTACGGCCGATCACGAGAAGTTCTCTAATTATTATGTAACGAGAAGGGTAAAGCGATGATACTACGATAATCATATTCTAATGCAGTGTATATTAAAATAATGATATGGTTGATAGTTATGGTATTTGTTACATAATTTATGTTTGTTATTGTATGTTATCATTCAAATTCATTTGTTGGTGTGCGTACTTGCATATTAAATTAGTTGGGATGTGTAGCTATATATTGAGGTATATTTGATGTAGTTAGCAAAGTTGAAAAATATTATTGGGTCAATCCTACTCGTACAGTATAACAGAATAATAATAAAATTGATGGTTAGGATGTTGGCCACATAATTTATGTTTGTTGATGCATGTCACCATCTAAATCTATTTATTTGTGTAGTTTTAAATACATTAGTTTTAGTCATCTGATGCACTATACATGATGTAGCTATCAATCATGTTTCTTTAAGGAACCATGAATTCACTGCGCGGATTCACTAAGATCTACCTCCACTTGATATAATTTATGGGATCACATGATATATTCAACCGTAAAATCAACTATAATTATCTATGTTTGCATGATTATATTTTAGTTTTGTAATTTTACTAAGTTTATTAGGGATGTAATTTATACTAAGTTTTTGGATTTTTGGTTAAGGAAATTAGGATTGAGAATTTATTTATTTGAATTTTCTTGAAATTTTGTGTAAATGTGATAGTTTTGTAATTTTTACTAAGTTTATTAGGGATGTGATATTTTAGGGATGTAATTTATACTAAGTTTTTGGATTTTTGGTTAAGGAAATTAGGATTGAGAATTTATTTATTTGAATTTTCTTGAAATTTTGTGTAAATGTGATAGTTTGACAAACCATTGCAAATTTGAGATTAAAAGTTACTAGATATCAAACTTTCATAAGTAAATATTTTTTTATAAATGATTATATGTGTAAATGGTTTTAAATATTAGTTTTAATTATAACTATTTATTATATATTAATTTTATAGTTCATTATTTAATTTCTATGATTAAGAGTTTAGGTTTGAAGTTTGAGGTTAAAGTTTGAAAATATTATATTTGAAAAAAATATTATATAAATGTTGAATTTTGGTTTTGAGAATGTTGTAGTAGTTAGAGTTTTGTTTATAGTTTAAAATTTTAGGGTTTGCGGTTTATGATTTCGAATAGCCACATATAAATTTGTAGTAAATTCGTGACTATCTTATAAAACCACATATGACCATAAATAAAGTTGTAGCTATACAAGATATATTTATATATTCACTACAGTTATATTCACCACAATGTTTTTCGTTACTTTTCACTAAATTCTTTTGCTATAGATAGCTACGAAAATATTTGTTACGATTGTTAAACTAGCTACAAAAAGCTGGTGTGGCTGTTTTTCCACATCTTGTGTTGTAGGTAGTCATGATTATTTATTTAGACAATTAGCCCGTAGTAATTAGTGTTTATTCTTGCTACGAACTAACCATCAATATATTTCTCAGCTATATAACCACGAATGTTGATTTTTAAAAATTACGGCTAGTTTATGGTTATTTATGACTAAACAATTATAGCCATAAATTTTATGTGGTTAATATTTATGTATTTATAGTTTTTTTTTTTGTAGTGAACCATCCAAAAAATGACTAAAAGTTTTAATTTAGGGCTTCTTTAAAGACAAATATATTTTTGAAAAAATGATATTTTATTTTTAGAAAAATGTTTAAATGCTGTGATTTTTGTACTTCTTAAATGTCCTGAAGTTTTTTTTTTTTTGAACCTTAAATGTCCTGAAGTTACAGTAATTCCTAGCAATTTATGCAAATTTGTCTTAAATATATGTGCCAACAACAGAAATTATCCAAAACAAAATTCTTAAGAAAACTTATCCTTTAAAAACATCAAAAATTTATCATATATTCAAATAAATATTAAATCATTCATTATTATCCCCCATAATTTCAGTCAACTGAAAACAAAGAATTTGTAGTTTTTGGAACAAAAATAAAAAATAAATTAACCTCATAATTATTGAGTTATTTAGAAATATTTATGGTTTCTTTACCCTTAATGATGCAAATGACAGAATAGTATTAATTCCTAAAATTAATTTTCCTTTTAAAAAAAAACTAAATTTTTAAAAATATTAATTCAACCTCTAAGTCTTGTAACGTGTTCCATGTTTTGACATACACACATATACACCATGTATAAACAGTAAGAGATTTGGACCTTATGCTCGAGGCTCGACGCCTCTGTATACACACATATACACCATGTATCTACCTTCCAGAAATACTCGACCCCTTTTCACTTTTCAGAAAATCATTTCTACATCTGAACTCTTATAAAGTATTAGACTATGTGCATTTGGTTTATCTTGGTTTAGCAGATCATGTAATTACGATTTTATATTGATTTCTAAGTAGCACTGATATGGATATGATTATTATAGGAGTACGACAAGAAACATATAGAAAAATATACCTATAAATATAAATATAAATATAAATATTAAAAATCACACTTAAATTTTAACATACAAAACCATAAGGTGTTTAAATTTCATACATGAACACCATTTTGAAATTTAATCATTTAAAAAATTTCATAAATTTCTTTTTTTTCTATAATTCTTTATGTGCCACTTTCATCGGAGAGATTTCAAGGTTAACCACAAGTTTCTTCATCTCCGAAACGTTTCTAGTATGGAGACGGTGTATAGTTAAAAGGGATGATTGTAAAAATGTCTTCGAAATCGAAGTCAACCCTAAAACTACCATCTCCCTTCTCATTCACCTCCTTCGTTAATATATCCCCATAATAATTTGTGTATTCACGATAATGCCATCGTCAGACTTCATACGAAGTCTGATATTTTTACCAAAAGACAAAAAAACCTTTCAGATCTAACTTAATTACGAAACTGTCATCTTCTCCAATTAACCTAACCACCATTAACAACCAAATTTGAGCTTCTAATGCCTCACACAACCAATTTCGAGCCATTAAAACTCCATATTAGAGTTCACAAGCTTCTATTCTCCTATTTTCTCTCCAATTTCATCCAAAAAACTCTTAAATTCACGTTTTTAAAATTTAAAAATTTGGATCTCTTGCGATTTTGGTTTATCTTTGTTGGGTATTGGTGTAACTAAAAGTTTTGAGTGTTTGGGAAGGTAAAAAAAATGAGCTCAAAACCAGATTTATGTGATTTTTCACAAGATCCCTCGATTTTCAGATCTGTTTCGCAATTTCAGACTTCCCATGAAGTCTAATGAAAACTTATGGTCAACGAGAGGGTAGCTTTGCAATTGATTCAAATTTGATTTTTTAGTCAGACTTCTGATGTAGTTTGGCAAGAAATTGACTGATTCTTGACTTTTTGTCAGACGGAATCCGATGTCTGAAAATAATGGGGGGGGGGGGGGGGCGTAGAAGCTGCAATTGACCCAAATTTTCAGATGTTGACCAGAATAAGCGAAAAAATTGTCAGACTTCTAAATCTGTCTGAAAATAAGGAAAAAATATAAAACGGCTATAGACATCATATGAAATTCCAAACTTTTGCCAGACGGCTATAGACATCTGAAAAATCGAATTTTGGTCAACGCTGGATAAAAGCCGAAAATGCGATGTTTTTTTATCACTCCCCTCGTTGTCTGAAATTCTTTTCAGAAAACTTAAGAAGTCTGAAAATTATCAGACTTCTTGGAGAAGTCTGACATTTCAAAATCAATTGCAAAACTACCCTCTACTTTTTTCAGACTTCTCGGAGAAGTCTGACAATTTAAATTCAATTGCAAAACTACCCTTTTTTCTCAGACTTCATAAGCTGTCTGACAAAAAGTTCAAAAATTTCCAAACAGACTGCGTACGCTGTCTGATGGATTTCAGACGACATCCGCTGTCTGACACTTTAATTTCAATTTCAAAAATACCCTCTTTTTTCAGACTGCCATAGAAGTCTGGTTTCACTACAATCATACTTCTATAGACGTCTGAAATGTTAAAAGCTTTTAAAATGCATTTATTGTATATTGTAATTAATTTCATTGATTTTAATTTTTATAAATGTTTATTAGTTTTCTATGTTCCTTATGCAGGAGTTTACATTCTTATATGGTAATTATTTTTAAATCATTTTTTGAATAATATTGGCAATGTAGGGCGGTTTATAAGCTCAGATTTGGCATTTTGTGGGTTATAAGCTCAAAGGAGGGCGGTTTATCATTTTGCATGATGGTTTTACGCTTCAAGAACTTGTTGAGATGGTACAAGATGATTATATGTTGGACAAAAAAACCGAGCTGGTGGAACGGATGTCTATGCGTAAACGTCATACTCCACATTATATATGTTGGTTTTTTATTGAATGCTTTGATATAATTGAACTGATTACACCAAAGCATATCAGAGTATCAATGAAGAAGCATATTGGGATTAAGATGACCTACAAAACCACATGCAGAGTGTTTACAAGCTGATTTTTCCAATAAGATCGCTAATGTGATGATGAGAGAACGAACTTGACATTTGGAGTTGTTAATTTTATAAACTTTTAGCACATAAGAATCAGACATCAGTAGAGGTCTGACGACCAATTCACCACCACTTAAGGTTATTTTAGTTTGCCATATATTGGTGTATGTAATCTAAGGAGTAATGTTTTCTAACCAATTTCTTAACTTATGGATTTTCTTCCAAGGTTAAAGTGACCCATTTTCCTGATATTGTATACTTTCAATGAACAAAATTCCTTGTTGATTTGAGTTAGACAAAAGTACATTTATACAACTTTGTATTTTTCTAGAAGCATAGTAGACAAGGAGAGCTTCCTTCCTTTGATCTGATCATCGAATAATCTAATACAATACAATGTGTTCATAAGAAGACTAATAACCAGTAAAAATCTACAAAAATGAGAAAACACATAATCTAGTATCAGACTTCAGACTTCAAAAGTAGTTTAATATCAGACTTCGTGTTGAATTTTCACTCTCAGACTTCGGTTGTAGTCTGGTATTAGACTCTCGGACTTTGTGTACTTCGTACCACAGTGAAATCTTAGGAGCCATTAGCAACATAATAAGCCCCAACTCCAGCCTCTTTGGAGAGTCATCTGGCTCAACCTTAAACCAAACACCTGAAAAACCAAAAACACAGAGCTCTTGCATTAGTTAGCGAACAAGCCTCCAAGAAATGGATAATAAAAGATTGTTTGACCAAATCAAATTGTATATAAAAGTCTATGTCAAAAGTCTCAATTAGTTCAGTTAAAAAATTTGAAAACACTAAATCAGAATATATTCACTCGCCTATTTTGCAGCTATAAGAGAATCAACTATAAATCACATACATAATAACTCATATGAGAGAAAAAGCTTGAGAACCTTTTTGGATGAAAAATTTGAGAGAGGTTTTACAAAAGAGAGAGAAAGAGAGGTTGTAAGAGAAGAGAGAATGTGAAGTTTTTTTTTTTGCTGTTATATGTGTGTACAAGATTATGTTTAGATAAGTGGAGAGAAATTGGAGGGAAGTTTTGTCGCCAGATTTTTAACAATTAAAAATTGTAAAATATTCAGTATCAAACTTCATATGCAGTCTGAGAAGGAACTTCTGAATTGAGCGAGAAAATTTTCCGCCTTTTTAAAAAGCATTCGCATGAATTTTTTTAAAAATTTTCAAATTTCAGACATCATAAGCAGTCTGAAATAAGACTTCATGAGAAGTCTAAATACTAAAACTAGATTTACCTGTAGTCTGATATTAGACTCTAAGACTTCGTGTGCCTCGTACTACAATGAAAGTTTAGGAGTCATTAGCAGCATAATAAGCCCCAACTCCAGCCTCTTTGGAGATTCATCTGGCTCAACCTTAAACCAAGCACCTGAAAAATAAAAACACAAAGCTCTTGCATTAATTAGCGAACAAGTCCCCAAGAAATGGATAATAAAAAATTGTTTGAGCAAATCAAATTATATAATCAAAAGTCTTTGTCAAAAGTTCCAATTAGTTTAGTTAAGAAACTTTTGAAAACACTAAATCAGAACAGATTCACTTGCCTATTTTGCAGCTCCAAGAAAATCAACTATGAATCACATACGTAAGTACTCCGATGAGAGAATAAGCTTGAGAACCTTTTTGGGTGAGAAATTTGAGAGAAGTTTTACAAAAGAGAGAGAAAGAGAGATTGTAAGAGAAGGAAGAATGTGAAGATTTTTTTGTTGTTGTTATATGTGTATAAGATTAGGTTTAGATAAGTGAAAAGAAATTGGAGGACAATTTTGCCGCCAGATTTTTAACAATTAAAAATTGTAAATATCTGGTATCAGACTTCATATGTAGTCTGAGAGGAACTTCTGAATTGAGCGGGAATTTTGAAAATTTCAAGCACAAATTCCCGCATTTTTTTAAAAAGTTTCCACGTGAAAATTTTCAAAAACTTTTAAATTTCAGACTTCATATATAGTCTGAAATTTACTTTCATGACAAGTCTAAATACTTGAACCAGATTTACCTGGAACTATGAGAAACCTCAAATCTAATAATTATTACTTAAATATCATCATATTATATAGAAAATTATAATAAACATCAAACTTTTTTAACATAGTCACAGACTGACTAGTATATGTAAATGTAACAATATGAATGAAAATTCACAAACTCTCAATCTAACCCTACATATAAAAACATGATATTCAACTTCATATGTGAAACATAGATCAAACTACATGGAGTTTTGAACCAAATATATCTTCAATGCTTAAATTTGATCAAAGTTTATGTAATTTTAATTTATATACATAAAAAATGCTTATGCTTAATTTATGTATCAAAATTTATATCAAATTATTTTTTTATAATTTTTTTAATTTAAATTTTCAACTTAAATACGTCTCAAACTTTTAAGAAAAGTGTGAGAAACCCCAAAATTCAGACTTCGCTGTGAAGTCTGAGAAACCCTAAATCTAATATTTATCACTTATAAGTGAAAATATTTAAACAAAACAATTAAAAAACATCAAATTCGCTAAATATATGCACATTATAACACATATATACAAATTTAACATTTCAAATATAAATTTGGTAAACCATTAATCTAACCCTAAAGTTATATGTAAGTTATATGTAAATGTTCCATTACAAAGCATGTTTTGAGGTTTAGACCTTACTCTACCTTACATATTGTTTAGTTTGACTCAATTTTACAAAACTTTAATTTATATACTACTAAATTGTCTATATTTAATTTTTGTATATAAATCTTTTGACAAAATATTTTTTTCTAATTTTAAATTACTAATTTATTTTGTATCAGACTTATAGGAAAAGTCTGATAAAGTCATTTAGACCTCTATTAGAGTCTAACTAATTAGACTTCTGTAGAAGTCTGACACAAGCGAAGGTTATAATGGTAATTGCGGTTTCTGTTTTTTTTTTGGTCATAAGGACTTCGCAGTAATTTCCTTAGGGCAAAAATGCAGTTTTGCATTTGATTCGATTTCGAAGGTACACTTTTATTAAAATCAATTTTGATGACATTTTTAGCAATTCTCCCTAAGACAAGTAAATATAAAAGTTTAACAAACTTTGTTTTCTTCTAAATTTTGGGTGCTTCCCATGTTTTTTGAGAGTGGTGGTTCGTAAATTGCAAGAGACATGTGTAAGGTTAGGAACTTCGTCCGAAGATTGAAATTCCATTATGTTCTATAAGTATCTAGCCCTGCTCCAAAAACGAGAGGAATGAGGTTGAACCTATCCTCCTGACTCTCTCCTATGATATAATTGTAGATATATGATGTAATAGGGTTATATTAGTCATTTGTAAATCCCTAAGCTCACCAATGTATTCATTATATATATATTGTAATCCTCATCTAAAGAAAGTTAAGTTGCCAATCATACATGGTATCACAGAGCTATTAACGATTCCTAACCTAAAAACTTAATTTTTTTCCTTGAATTGGCCGCCACCATCTCTTCTTCTTTTCTCCTCTCTATCCTTCGTATATGTTCCCTTCTCTCTCACCATGGCCAACCCACACGAGATCATCCTCAATACTGATGAGAATGCTATTCTCCATGTAAACATGACTAATGTCACAAAGCTTACCAACTCCAATTACTTGATGTGGAGCCGCCAAGTCAAGGCCCTGTTCGACGGCTATGGTCTTGTCGGATATCTGGATGGTTCACTCCCTCCACCATCAGCAACATTGACGACAAACAATGTTATCTCACCAAATCCTGCTTTTACCAAATGGAAGAGACAAGATATGCTAATCTACAACGCGTTGCTCGGTGCTATCACCACAATGATTCAGACACACTTGTCCACGACAACCTCATCTCAACAGATCTGGACAACACTCATGTTCATCTACGCCAAGCCAAGTAGAGTTCATATCCATCAATTGCGCCAACAACTCAAGTCATGGAAGAAAGGAACAAAATCCATTAATGAGTATGTTCAGGGTTTTACAGCCCATTTTGATCAGCTTGCTCTATTTGGCAAAGCTGTCGATCTCAAAGAGGTCGAGTATGTGCTTGAAGGGCTGCCGGAGAATACAAACAAGTTATCGATCAGATCGAAGGTCGTGACACCACACCTTCCATAACAGAGGTTCACGAGAAACTCTTGAATCAAGAAGTCAAGCTTCAAACCATGGAGATTCAAAACGATGCCTTGCATGTCACTGCCAATGCTGCTCATGTCCGAAATAACTTCAGATGCAACAATCACAACTACAACAGTCACCAGAACCAAAACTGGTATGCATCTGTGCGATCTAACAACTCTTGGCAGTCACACCAAAACCACGCTGGCTCCAATACTGTTGCACCGCGGGGATATCAGGGGCGTTGTCAGCTTGCACGGACCTGTACACAGCTTCAACAGTTCCAGTCTCCTGTTCAGCGTCCAACAAGAAGCTCGTGGCATCCTCGAGCAAACCTGGCAGCTGCTCAACCCGCTCAGTCTCAGACCTGGTTGCTCGACAGTGGTGCTACACACCACCTGACAAATGATCTCCAGAGTCTCTCAATGCACAATTTATATCAAGGCGGAGAGGAGGTTACGATTGTAGACGGATCCACGCTTCCAATAACACAAACTGGTTTCACATCTTTACCCACTACTTCTCGCTCTCTTCAATTTAATGCCCTTTATGTTACTAACTTATATAGAAATCTCCTATCCGTTAATAAGTTGTGTACTCGAAATAATGTGTCTGTGAAATTCTACCCTGCTTATTTTCAGGTGATGTATCTCAAAACGGAGGCCTTGTTGATCTCCGGAAATGTTAGAGACGAGCTGTACGGGTGGCCGAAATCACCAAGACCAAAAGCCTTTCTCGCCTCTCCACCTAAAACATCTATCACCTCATGGCAAGCTCGTTTATGTCATCCATCTCCATCTATTTTAGCTTCAATTTTTTCTCGCTTTTCATTACCCTGTTTTGATTCTAAACAATCTTTTTCTCCTTGTTCTCATTGCCTTATTAATAAAAGCCATAAACTTCATTTCATATCAATACTCTTACTTCTGGAAAACCTCTTGGAACTATTTACTCAGATGTTTGGACCTCCACACTCATATACACTGATAATTACAAGTATTATGTTGTTTTTATCGATAATTACACCCGATATACTTGGCTTTACCCACTCAAACAAAAATCCCAAGTGAAGTAAATGTTCATTACTTACAAAGCCTTGGTTGAGAACCGGCTTCAATTGAAAATAAAAACATTCTACAGTGACAATGGTGGCGAGTTCTTGGCGTTGAGACTGTACCTTACGAGTCATGGTATCTCACACCTTACATCGCCTCCACACACTCCGGAGCACAATGGTGTTGCTGAACGAAAGTATCGGCATATAGTTGAGAGTGGTTCACATTACTCCACCAGTCCACGGTACCGAAGAGCTACTGATCATACACCTTTCAAGCTGCAGTTTACCTAATCAACTGTATGATCACACATGTCCTTGACAACACTTCACCATATGAGATTCTGTTTGATCGGCCGCCTAACTACTTAAAGCTCAAGGTGTTTGGTAGCTTATGCTATCCTTGGCTCAGACCGTATACTGCCAACAAGCTTGAATATAGGTGATATACTTATGTTTTCATGCATTTGGGATAGTGTTTTGCTTGTGTTTTGACTTATTCTTCCATACATTCTTCCATCTTTGTTGTTCAAAGTTTCATTTAGAGTCTAGGAGCATATAGAGTTAAGATTTAGCATTTTAGGTTGCATTTGGAGTGTATCTTGTGTTTTTATAGGTTCATGGAGATGCTTGGAGGTTTTGGTGAGCTAAGGAAGCAAGAGAGAAGCTCAAGGATGAAAGAAGAAGTGCACAAGTCGACCAGAGAAATCATCGACGTCTCCAATCGAGCAAAACAGGTCGATGAAATCTCAGCATTCAAATCGACGTGTTGAATCGACGTCATGAGGTCGGTGGAAACATGCGAAACTTACACGAAAAATTCCAGTGAAATCATCGACGTCGCGAACCGACGAAAACGCGTCGATGATTTCAGACTGCTTCAACCGACGATCACAATCGACCACACCAGGTTGATGATTTCCCTGTGAAGACCAAAATCAGACCCAGTTATTTACAATATTGCCACTACGACCCTTTCTTGTATAAATACTCATTTTGGGGATTAAAAACCCTAAGCTACCTAAGCCTAGTCTTCTCTCTTCTTATGTTTATGATTTAGGATTTGTAAACTTTTGATTTTGAGTTTTAATTAAGTATTTATCTTGTTTCTCTTAATCTTTCTTTCTATCTATGATTTCTCATATCTCTCTTATGATTAGGGAGTAGAGTTTTTGGGTTTTGTGGATGAGGTTGATTTAGGTGGTTTATGTGATGATTAGTGATGTTTAGGACTTATTTATGAATGATCCTTCTCTAATTAGTTGATCTCTATGCTAGGTTGCAAGGAATTGTTGAATCTAGATGCTAGGCTTTTTCATGCCCGAAAGGTGTTCGATGAAATGCTTGAATGAACTCTTTAGAGGATTTTCACATCTTAGCCTAAGAGATTAGTTGTCTAAGGTGATTATTGGTAATGAGAACTTGTTTGCATTGCTTGTTTATCTCTTAATCACAAATGAGAATTTGATCTTGATTAGGGATTAGACAAAGGGATTAGTGCCAAGAGATTGGATTAGTCTAATGATTAATGTTCTTAGCCTAAGGATTAGCTTTGCTAAAAGGTATTTGATGGATATTAATGCATGCTTGTCTTTTAATTTGCAAATGAGAATTGAATGATTGAATGATTGGCATATGAGTTATGAACATGAGAATGTGATTAGCTTAATTATGATCACTAGCCTTGTTTAGCATTGTTTGATTGAATGAAGCATCATTGATTGTCTCTAGATCACCTAGTCTTTATAGCCTCATCCTAGGACCCTTCTTTTAGCTTATTTGTCTTTTTGTTTAGTGTTTTGCTTTGTTCTTTCTTGCTTTTTTTGGTTTCTTGTTTTGATTTGTCTCTAGGTTGTTAGTTGAAACCCTTTCTATATTTTGCTTAGCTCTAGTAGTATCTTGTATTCTTGATTGGCTACTCTTCTTGCCTCCTTGGATTGATATCTCAAATGCCACAATGGCATGTGCATTTGGGTAATTGATTGGGAATCTAAAATTATCCCGCATCAATAGGTCGGTTCCGTGTGCATTCTTTGGCTACTCACTTACACAAAGTGTGTGTCTATGCTATCACATTCCTTCGGGTCGCATATATGTTTCCCGACATGTGTAGTTTGTGGAAAACGAGGTTCCGTTCCAGAAAATCAGTACACCACCTACCATTGATATACCCTAAGCTGTCATGATGCTCCTCCGACCCGTCTTCACCTCTCTTTGCCACCACTCGTACATCAGAGATTGACAACGTCTTCGTCTCCAGGTCCTCACCAACAACCTTCACCGGCTCAAGCAGAATTCAATCCTGCAACACAAGGTATGAATATCACTAACACTGTTTCTGGTACATCGATTTTAGGTCCACACCCATCTCAGCCGAACACCAACCCAGCTGCACCTAACCCACCTATTTCACCAGAACCATTAGCCATACCCTTACCGGCTGAAACACCACCATCTACTACCCAAACAAACACTGAACCTGATCACCCTGTGCCCACAGAACCACTTCCAACAAACATCCCATCTACACAAAAACCACCACCCAAAAACTCCCACACAATGGAAACCCGCAAAAAGAACAACATCACAAAACCAATCCAAAAACTCACCCTTACAACTATTACCAAACCTTCACCCAGTGAATCCTTCACCTCTTCTACCCCAAACACCGTGAATATGCATATTGCTCATTGGAGGAATGCGTGCACTGAGGAGATAAATTCTCAGATTATGAATCAAACCTTTGAGCTTGTTCCCCCACCTGCACACCACAACGTCATCGCTACGAAGTGGATTTTCACAATTAAATATAAGCCTGACGGATCGATCAATCGCTATAAAGCGAGACATGTGGCAAGAGGTTTCAACAACCAGTATGGCGTTGACTACACAAAAACCTTCAGCCTTGTTTTTAAATCGATAACTATACGTATTGTTTTGCAGATTGCAGTGACAAAATCTTGGCAGATAAAGCAATTGGACATTAATAATGCATTCTTGCAAGGTACGTTGGAAGATGAAGTGTACGTTACACAACAAACAGGGTATACAAACATGGACAAACCGACTTATGTCTGGAGGCTGAAGAACACACTATAAGGCCTCAAAAGACACCTCAGGCTTGGTACAATGAACTCAAGAAGTACTTAATCAGTTATGGCTTTGTCAACTCAGTTGCTGATACGTCAGTGTTTATCTATCTCTAGTCTGATTATGTTCTTTACGTACTCGTCTGCGCTGACGACATAATAGTCACGGGTAATAGCACGAATCTGATCTCAAGGTTTCTTGACTCTCTTGCGCAATGTTTCTCTCTAAAGGAACCAACATATTTGTCTTACTTCTTGGGGATAGAAGTGACATAGATGACGAATGGCCTCCATCTCATGCAACGAAAATATATTATTGATCTCTTGACACGCACGAAGATGCTGGACAGTAAACCAGTCACCACGCCAATGGCAACATCACCCAAGTTGTCTCCCCGTGATGGGTCCCTGCTCAAAGATGCATCCGAATATCGTTGAGTACTTGGGAGTTTGCAGTACCTCGACTTGACTTGTCCTGACCTCGCTTTTCAGTAAACTTTGTCGAAATTCATGCACTGCCTTACATACATTCATTGACAGGCCGTAAAGCGAGTGTTAAGATACTTGGCTGGAACACTCTCATTGGGCATCTTCCTCCGCAAAGCCTCACCGTTGTCATTACATGCCTTCTCCGACGCTGATTGGGCTGGTGATGTGGCTGATTTTCTCTCTACCAACGCCCATATTATCTACTTCAGCAGCACACCAATTGCTTGGTCATTGATAGGTTCTAAGTTTTCCCTATACTAAACTGCAAGTGAACAGCAATGTCAAAGTAGTATATAGGGTTATCGAATCCACAGGGACACTCGGTCTCAATAGATCAGAACAGTAGAGACTAATACTAGAAATAAGCAATGTGATTGAATTAAAAGCGGTGCGAGAAAGTAAATCAGTAGCAGAGATTAACGGTTGTGGAAGCAAGTAATTAAAAGCGTCAAGCCTAGGGTATTCTCAGGAAATCAGACAAGCAGACAGTTCATTCAACAAGGATCTAATTAAGAACGGTTCTAGAACTCAAAACACAGATATAGAATTAACCAAATTCCTTTGCGATAATTCTCTAAGTCTAAGTGCAGCAAACCAAACTTTCGTTTGCGAGAACTAACAGATTAAACTAGCAATAAGTCCAAGTTTGATATGTTCACAATTATCCTAAACCAAACTTCCGTTTGCGCAAAGTTTAATTGCCCAATTTAATTAGTTCAGATTCCTAAACCCCACTTCCGTGACGTATTTAGCAACCTAAGATCTAGATTCTAATTGATCAGGTTAGAACTAGCTTTAAGCACAATTAAATTGAAGAACAGATATAGTTATGAATCCTTAACTGAATTTGAACAAGTCTAGCAAGTCATGAAATCCTATGTGAGAAACCCTAAACCTAACTATGGATCTACTCAGACATAGATAATGAAAACATAATCATAGAATGAATAAATTGCATAAAAGAATAAGAGTAAAAGGGGTTCGAAATCTTCTCCAAATACAGATGATGTAACAGGTTCAGATCAGCCCCAAAAAGCTCTAAAATCCTCTGCTCTTAATTATCAAAGTGTATGGTAAAAAGTATATAGCGTCTCTAATAAAAACTCTAAAAAC
Source organism: Orychophragmus violaceus (assembly GCA_030180135.1). Taxonomy (NCBI): domain Eukaryota; kingdom Viridiplantae; phylum Streptophyta; class Magnoliopsida; order Brassicales; family Brassicaceae; genus Orychophragmus; species Orychophragmus violaceus. The sequence continues at coordinate 83,830,643 of CM058230.1, read as the reverse complement.
TCTATTATATAGGCATAATCTCGGCCAAGGGCTTCTTTGTAAATATCAGGAACTTCTGGATCAAAGTGCAAATTCTTCACTCTTCTAAACCGCCGAGTTTCGGCCCATCTCGCTGGTGCATCGATCGTTGCTAGAGTGCAACGATCGACACCTTCCTCTGTTTCGGACAGTGAACTCTATCTCTCGGCCAAACACTCCAAAAATCTCCAAAATGCTCCATTATCTCCAATTCAGCTCCCAACCTGATTATACCTGTAAAAGACTCTAAAAGAACACAAAAGACACTAAAAACACACTTATATCATGGTCTAAAACTAGTACAAACCATGATATATCAGTCATCTCGCAAACAAAAGGGGGTTGCTCGGTTGTCTACCGAACCTGAATACAGGTCAGTAGCAAACACTGCATCTGAGATCCGATGGGTATGTTCTATTCTCACCGAACTTGGTCTGCGATTACCTACACCTCATGTCATCTATTGTGATAATGTTGGCGCCACATACGTATGTGCTAATCCGGTGTTCCACTCGCTTACGAAACATCTGAAGATGCAGCTGAGTCACTCCATGTATCAGTCAGGAAGTAGCTCAAGCAGTGACACACGTGAGCAGAGTGTGAAGCTCATCACGAAGAGCGAATGGGTTGACTTGATCATGAGCTGGAGCTGATGTGGACGATCCGAGGAGTATGGCTGAGTTGGACATACATCTTGGAGAGTATCAGAACGAAGATTTAATAAAGATTATATGGATTCCTAAATCTAAGGGGATTAGGGATTTTTTGTTTATCTCTAAGAGGATAAGGTTTACCTTCTTTAGGGTTTCGAGCTAATTAAGTTAGTAATCCTATCATGTATAAATAGGAGAGCTTGCGCCGTGTATAGGGCAAGCGTTTTCATTGAGAGAATTTGTGAGAGCTCAAGTGATTAAGTATAGATCATTGAGTTTGAGAGATTAGATTGAGAATAGGTATTCTTGTAAGATCATAAAGGTCAATCTAATAAAAGCAAGTTTTCAGAACAAAAGTGTGTGTTACGTCTCATTACTCTGAAAAACACATAGCCTTACGTTTTCAATTGGTATCAGAGCTACCACTCGTAGCTTTTAATTCAGGTGAGATCCTGCGGATGAAGATGGAAGGCTATCAAGAACTCTTGAACAGCACAAGAATCATTTTTGATGCACGAAACTACGGCTTCTGGAAGTCAAGGATGAGATCACAGATCAGGGGAATCAATGCACTTGCTTGGAAAACAGTCATGGAAACGTGGAAGGAACCCACAATCAAGGATGAAAAAGGTGTCGAGACGCCTAAACCAGAAGAGACAAAGAGGTCAAAATATAATTCCAAGGCTCTGAGTGCTATTCATGAGTCTATTGCTGACTCTAGGAAGGATCTTATAGCCTCTCGTTTTGAAAATCTAAAGATGGATGAACATGAGTCTATTGCTGACTAGTGCCAAGCTTAGCTCACTCTCTCAGGAAGCTGCAACTCTTGGGAAGAAGTACAAAGAAAAGAAGCTTGTAAAGAAATTCCTAAGGTGTTTTCCAGCCAAATACATGCCGTATAAGTCTGCTTTAAGCGTGTCTCAGAACACAGATGAACTCACTTTCGGGGATGTTGTAGGGATGTTACAAGCTCATGAACTGGAATTGGAAGGCATTAAGAAACCACGAAGTTTAGCTCTAGCAGTTAGTAAAACGAGCAAGAATGTTACTAATGAAGATGATCCACTAAGCTTGTTGGTTAGAAGGTTCGATCGAGCATTAAGAAGGATTGAGCAGGGACAGGGATTAGCTCATAAGAAATCGAATGTCTCCAAGAAACAAACAGAAGGAGAAAAGTCTGCTAAACGCTCAGAAATCCAGTGTCATGAATGCAAAGGATTTGGACATTATCGAACTGAATGCCTAACAGTCAAGAGAAGGGAAATCAAATGCTTTGGCTATCAAGGTTTGGGACATACCCAATTAGAGTGTGTCAATGATCAAAAGAGGAGAAAAGAGAAATCTATGCTCGCTGAGGAAGAAACAGATGGAGACAACACTGAAAGTGAAGAAGACCTGAACAACTTTGTGGCTTTTGTTGCGATTACTGAGTTCGAAGAAGGTGAGTCCGACTCTGAGTCAGAACCTAATTTGGATCTAGAAGAGGTAAGAGACACCTTAATCAAGATAGGAAAAGAAAATGTGGAACTGGCTAAGGAGAATTCACGGCTTGAGGCAATCATTGAGTCACTTAACCTGGAAGTCATGACCGTGAAGAGGTTAAGTGATGAAAGTGTAACACTGATGAAAGACAAGCTGAATCTTGCAGTAAAGGCTGACAGACTGGAACAAGAGCTGAAATCAGAAAAAGAGACATCAGCACGACTGCAAGCTGAATTAACACAATATCACAAGAAGATTCACATGCTCACCGGGAGTAAGCAACTGGATAAAATATTGAGTGCTGGAAGAACTGAAAGAGGGCATAGAGGTCTCGGATACACATGAAGAGGAATACAAGAAGCCGAGAATACCAACTTTGTGTCAGGAGGATTTGCTGATCAAGATTTCAAAAGCCCGTATGGGAGAATATATGGATGCTGGTTTTGTGGAAATCAAGGACATATCAAGGCATACTGCAGGAGGTTCAGAGAAAACGTAAACTGGCTAAGAAGAAAAGGCATGTACTACTGGAATGGTTTTAAGAATCAAATCTGGATAAAGACATCTGATCTACATCATTCGGCAAGGAATGGGCCCATGAAAACAAAAGCCGGTCTTGGATTCAAATGCAGCATGGCCTTTGTCTCAGACGATCTAGAAGAAACAGTCCCGGGGTACTTTGATAGTGGATGTTCCAGACATATGACTGGAGATCAAAAAAATCTTTAAAGGGTCAAATCGATTAAAGGGGAGAAAGTTACCTTTGGAGATCGAGGACATGGAAACATTCTTGGTAAGGGATAAACAAGTGAAACTGAAATACCAAAACTAATGAACGTTTATCTGGTGCAGGGACTAAAGGAAAATCTCATCAGTGTAAGCCAGTTATGTGATGAAGGATTGATGGTCATGTTTACCCGCACTGAATGCAAGGGAATCAATGAGCGCCAAGAGACTGTCATTCAAGGAGTCAAGACAAGCAATAACTGTTACATGTGGAGAAACACAATGAAGTGTATTAATGCTAAGGATGAGCTGAATCTGTGGCATCAAAGGCTGGGACACATGAACGTCGAAATCTGACCACTCTGGTGAATAAAGAGATGGTTCGTGGAGTTCCTCAGATAAAAAGAAGTGACAAGATGATATGCGGGCCTTTCAATCAAGGAAAACAAGTCAAGGTGCAACAAAAGAGGGTCCCTGACATTGAGTCTAAGTCAGCCCTCGATTTGGTTCACATGGACTTAATGGGATTAATGCAGATTGAGAGTGTAGCAGGAAAAAGATACGTCTTTGTATTGGTGGATGACTACACAAGGTTTACCTGGGTAAGGTTCATCAGAGAGAAGTCAGACACAACAAGCAGCTTCAGGATCTGGGCACTTTAGCTGATCAATGAGAGAGGGGGTGTGAAAGGAATTAGAAGTGATCATGGAGGAGAATTCTAAAATGATACAATGAGGATGTTTTGTGAGAACCATGGGATAAGTCATCAGTTCTCTGCACCCAGAACTCCACAACATAATGGTGTGGTAGAAAGAAAGAACAGGACACTTCAAGAGATGGCTAGAGCAATGTTGCATGGAAAAAATGTACCAACCAGATTCTGGGCTGAGGCGATCAACACTGCTTGTTACATCATCAATAGGGTGTACGTTAGGAAAGGGTCCACAAAAACACCGTATGAACTGTGGAAAGGAAAAACACCCAATCTGAGTTATTTCCATGTGTTTGGCTGTAAATGCTACATTCTAAATGATAAAGATCACCTCGGGAAGTTTGACTCAAAGAGTGATGAAGAGATATTTCTGGGCTACTCAGGAAATAGTACAACATTTAGGGTGTACAACAACAGAACATGTCTCATAATGGAATCAATGAATGTGGTATTTGATGATTATTCATTCACACAATGGGAAGAGGCAAACTCTGAGGGAGACTCTGATAATGAAGGAAGGAATGAAATATCTAGAGAAATGAGATATTTGACTCAGACGGATCTGATGCATGACGTGACTCAACCCAAGAAAGAGTTGCAAATTCCTCGAAACCATTCTGCCAAAGACATCATTGCAGAAGAAGGAGAGGAAAGGAAAACTCGAGGAGTTCTGATGAATCTCAAGAACAAGAAAAAATCGCCTGAGAAAGTCAAAGAACAAGATCAAGAGCCGATAAAGATAAGCAAGGAGTTGCATGTCCCTCGCAACCATTCTGCCAAAGACATCATTGGAGAAGCTGAAGAAGAAAGAAAGACCAGAGGAGTCAAACTCGACTTTAAAGAGATGGTAAGATTTGCTTGTTTTGTTTCCACTTTTGAACCTAAAACTCATGTGCAGGCAATCGATGATGAATTTTGGATCGTGGCCATGCAACAAGAGCTGGAACAATTCGTCTGCAATGATGTGTGGGAGTTAGTTCCAAGACCAGAACAAGGAAATATCATTGGAACCAAGTGGATTTTCAAAAACAAGATTGATGAAGAAGGAGTTGTGATCAGGAACAAGGAAAGATTGGTTTCTCAGGGATATTCTCAAATCGAAGGTGTGGACTTTGAAGAAACGTTTGCTCCAGTCGCAAGACTTGAGTCAATCAGACTATTCTTGGGAATGCCATGCATCATGAACTTCACAGTCTACCAAACGGACGTGAAAAGTGCCTTCTTGAACGGATTCCTTCAAGAGGAAGTGTATGTTGAACAGCCAAAAGGGTTTGAGGATGCACTAAACCCTAAGCACATGTATAAGTTGAAGAAAGCTCTTTATGGTCTTAAACAAGCGCCTAAGGCATGGTATGAAAGACTGACAAGGTTCTTATTAGATCAAGGCTACAACAGGGGAAGTGTAGACAAGATTATGTTCATTCTGGAGCAGAGCAAGGAGATTCTGATGGTACATATATATGTGGATGACATCATCTTTGGTGGCACATCATAGAAATTAGTTGATGAGTTTGTATCAAGCATGACAAAGGAGTTCGAGATGAGCATGGTTGGTGAATTGAAGTACTTCCTCGGACTCCAGATCACACAGTCAAGAGATGGAATATTCAAATCACAAATAACATATGCAAAGAATCTCCTCACTAAGTTCAAGATGGAACACTGCAAAGAGGCCAAAACACCTTTGAGCACCACGGTCAAGATGACAAAAGATGATGAAGGAAATGATGTGGACATCAGAACTCACAGAGGAATGATAGGAAGTCTTCTCTATTTAACTGCAAGTAGGCCAGACTTAACATTCAGTGTTGGAGTATGTGCACGATTTCAAGCTAAGCCCAAGCAGTCACATCTGGAAGCTGTCAAACGTATCATCATGTATGTTAAAGGATCGATTGACTTAGGAATCTGGTATTCTAAAGGATCAAACAAGAGTCTGGTGGGTTACTGTGATGCTGACTGGGCTGGGAGTGTTGATGATCGAAAAAGCACCAGTGGAGGTTGTTTCTTTTTGGGGAATAATCTCATTGCATGGATGAGCAAGAAACATAACTCAGTGTCTCTCTCTATAGCAGAAGCAGAATACATTTCAATGGGAAGCTGTTGTGCACAACTCTTATGGATGAAGCAAATGTCTGCAGATTTTGAGATGGATTCAGGAGTACTACTGGTGTATTGTGACAAAAAAGTGCCATATCTCAAAGAATCCAGTGCAACACTCTAGAACCAAGCACATTGACATAAGGCATCACTTCATTCGTGAGTTAGTGGAGGAAAAACAGGTAATAATAGAACACATTGTCACCGAGTCTCAACTGGATGATTTCTTCACAAAACCACTTGATTTTAATCGTTTTATCACTCTAAGAAATGCACTTGGTATTTTTGAAATGTGACGGTTTGTGAAAGTGTGCAGAACTGATACATGCAGTAACACAAGGTGTATATTAAGCTCAGATTTAGCTTGGAGTCTTCTGATGAAGTGGAAAAGATATGCATACCATTCCGTCATGTTTGTGTCTAGTACAGGTTTCGTAGAAAGAGAGAGCAAAAGACAAGAAAAATCAGACTAGAGCTAGTTTTTGAGAAGTCAAATGATAAAACTAGCTCAACAAGTAAGTCAAAAGAAAGGAAAAAAAAAGGAAATCTGCTCTTTCCTACAGGATAAAGGTTGAAAACTGATACAGACAAAATAAAGGAATGAGAGTGTGAAAGCTATCCATGGAAATCTGGATGGCCAAGTGCATGAATCAACATGAGCCGAGGATACATTCTAGTACAAGCACTGTGTCAGGAGGTACAAAGAAAGTCTTAAGAAATCTGTGACTTCAAAATTTTCAGTGCCAGTTGATACCTGTGTAAGTGGAGTTCATTATTAGATGTGTATATTCCCATAAAACTCATGACTTCGCTATGGATGTGGTTAAATTGGTTATGAGTAAGACTATCTTAATTCTTGTGAGAGAAGACTATGGTCTGTTACAGTAAACCAGATTGGTACATGGAATCGATTTCTGATTAAACCAGTCGGGTTCGCTACTAAACCAGGATGCTAAACGACAAAAGATTGGATGCTGAAGAGACATGAATATAAACTCGTGGCAAAAGGAAGAAGAGACTATTCAATTATTGTTCATCTCCGAGAAACCCTAAAAGAACGATTGATAGTGCGATTTGACAGAACCACTTCGAAGCAAATCTCCGATGGCACATGCAACCGAAAGCGAAGCTCAATCTGCTCAGTTTGCAACCCAAGAAGAGTTTAATCCGCTTTCCATGGTCGTCTACCAAGGATCGGACTTTTCCAACAGAGGAGAGACTTCGAACGAGAACCGCAAGGCTCCAGAGCACGAGAAGACATCGATAGAAGAAGAGAATCTCAATGCTCAAACAACAGAGGGTGAAATCAATGGAGCCGAGTCTAGAAACAGTGATACAGGGCTTGAGACAGTTACGCGGATTTGGTTCGAATGGCTCAAGATCCATCTCTGGAAAAAGAAAAGCTGAAGAACCTTGCTAAATCTGGAAAATCGAAGAACAAGAAGAAGGCAAGTGAAGCGAATCCAACTGCGGATAAGGATTCAAAGAAGAAAAAGAAGGCAATCGAGATTTCTGACGGAGAGACTGAATTAGACGGATATGATTATGAAACCAAGATTTCAGTACACAAGCAATCTGAGAGAGCAACTCGGCTGCAAACAAGAAAGAGGAAGCCTATTCCGGAGCAGAAAGAGTCCAAAGTCAAAACCTCTTATGGAAGGCCGATGGTATCCAAGAAGATAAAAGTCTCAAAATCCTTGGATCAAGAAAGGTATAAACTCTTTAAAAAAAAATAGGGGTATATTGCCTGAACGTTTGGTAGATATGAGTGAAGAGGATGAATGGGGATATCTGCAACTGATCAAAGATGGTAACTTAGTGTCAACTGTGACTGGGCTAGCTGGGTATGTCAAGGAACATATCGGTGAATTTTATGCTGTGTTACCTAGTGTGAAAGTAGAAGACTCAGTGGAGAAAGTAGTTGTCTGGTTTAGAGGATATCCGTATGAGCTTTCTCCAGCTGCGATCAACCAGTCTTTGGGTTTTCAAGAACTGAATGAAGAAGAAATAAGGGCAGACATTGAAGCTGAGACAGAGAGTATGGAGACAGTTGCTATGTTTCTCAGTGAAGGAAACACAGGATGGAAAGACCTCACTGCCACAGAACTTCCACCTTGTTATGCAGCTTTGAGTGCGCTCTCGGCCTACAACTGGATTCCATCCACTCATAATCATCACATCTCTGAACAAAGAGCAAGGCTAATCTACAAGATTGCTCAAGGAATAAAAACAGATATTGGAAGGATGATGTTCAAGAAGATCTTGTCTCTAGGAGTTGTTAAAGACTCAGACTCTCGTTGGTTGATGTTTCCAAGGGTCATCATTGGGCTCATGAAGGTTCAGCATGCACCTACACTGCTCAAAGGAGAAAAAGTCATTGCTCCAATCTTTTACAAGAAGGACGCACGATCAGGGGAAGCGTTTGTCAAGACCGAGGAGTCCAAGTCTGCTAAGAAGAAGACTGTGAGTGCTAGCCCAAGGACACATACACCACGTCGTGCCAGTTCCAGTGCTTCAGCTCCACGATCCTCGACTCAGACAATGCAGGAGATAGTGCATCTTGGATCAGTTCGGGTCCCTGTTGGCAGTTGTAGTCCGCGTGCAGCAAGAGAAGCAGTTGAGGACACGGCCAAGGCTCTCCAGACTTTCTCAGAGGTGATTCAGCGTCTGCATCGTGCCATGTCAGGTAAGACTCTCTCTCTTTCACAACTTCCCTAGCTACTAACATTGTTTTTAACATTGTATGCTCTCAAGCAGGGGGAGAAGAGGATAGTGGCTAATGAAGTAAGCAAGGGTTATGGGGGAGTGAAGCCGATTAAGTTTAGTTTTTTGTTTGTTTTTGGAAATCGGTTCACTTGGGAACAAGTCTTTGATTATGGGGGAGTTTGCTTTTGGTTTTGTAGTACTATGTCTTATATTTTCGGTTATGTTTGGATTGCAAAAACTCCTCTCTTAAAATCATGTTTATGTCTATGGAACAAGTATTTGAGGTTTGAGAAATCTAATAAAAAATACAAATGTTTAGCATACGACTTGTTCTGTGTGTTGTGGTGGTCTAGTTGATGTGCAGATACTTGAGAGACAGACAATCCTAAAAAGGGGAGATTGAAGATGCAGCTGAGTCAATCCATGTATCAGTCAGGAAGTAGCTCAAGCAGTGACACACACGATCAGAGTGTGCAGCTCATCACGAAGAGCGAATGGGTTGACTTGATCATGAGCTGGAGCTGATGTGGACGATCTGAGGAGTATGGCTGAGCTGGACATACATCTTGGAGAGTATCAGAACGAAGATTTAATAAAGATTCTATGGATTCCTAAATCTAAGGGGATTAGGGATTTTGTGTTTATCTCTAAGAGGATAAGGTTTATCTTCTTGAGGGTTTCGAGCTAATTAGGTTAGTAATCCTATCATGTATAAATAAGAGAGCTTGTGCCGTGTATAGGACAAGCGTTTTCATTGAGATAATTTGTGAGATCTCAAGTGATTAAGTATAGATCATTGAGTTTGAGAGATTAGATTGAGAATGGGTGTTCTTGTAGGATCATAAAGATCAATCTAATAAAAGCAAGTTTTCAGAACAAAAGTGTGTGTTACGTCTCATTACTCTGAAAAAACACATAGCCTTACGTTTTCAACATCTAGCCCTCGACTATCACTTCACCCGTGATCACATACAATCAGGAGTGCTACGCGTTGCTCATGTCTCAATGAAAGACAAGATAGCTGATGCACTGACAAAACCACTGCATATGTCGCGGTTTCTAGAGCTGTTTAACAAGATTGGAGTAGCGAAGACACCTCCATCTTGACGGGGCGTGTAGATATATGATGTGATAGGGTTATATTAGTCATTTATAAATCCCTAAGCTCACCAATGTATTCATTATATATATTGTAATCCTCATCTGATGAAAGTTAAGTTGCCAATCATACAATAATTGAGTGAGGATCTGTTTACCTTGGGTTGAAGTGGGAATGCACTTATATGATGCTCCGACTTGGTCCGTCATCCTTTTTTTGAGGTTCTCCTCTTCCTTAATTTTCTAGGCGAGGTGGTGCGGTTAGTTAGTTTACCCTCACGTCTACTCTGTCATTCCGGGGTTTCGTGGCGGTGGTACTTAAGTGGCTGATGGACTCTCCTTCGTAGCTTTAACGGGATTTCCGGAATAGTCACAGCCTGTCCACCCATGCTAGATTGATAGACGATATACTTGTGGATTGGATGTAGCAAATTCAGTTGACTCAAGTCCTTCCGCCATGCGCCCTCCACAGATTAGTAGACTCATGTCCTTTCATCACACTTCTAATCTGTGTGGCAAATTCGATCCCAACATCATTCTTATTGTTTTTAAAATGACTACTAATTTAACCCTTAACTAATAAAAGTTAGTATTTCCCCAGTTTAACCACCACTGGATTCATTGACAACAGTCTTTATCTTACTTAAAACTAGAATTGTGATGTATATGATTTGATTTTTCCAATACTCGTACATTTTCATACCACCTTTATATTAATTGGAAAATGCTTTTGAGCTTTCACTAACTCTTAAAATAGCTGAATATTAACTTGTTCTTAATGAAATAGTTTTTTATATTAAATTGACCATAATTTAAATTGAAAATTTTAATATTTATTATATTGATCAAAATAATCATTTTTATTATATTTAGCAAATATACATAATTCTGATAATAAAAATTAAAAATATCAGAAAGTTTTTACTATAATATATTTGTTTTTTAATTTAAGATATTACTATATATATTTGTTATATATAAATTAATTTTATATGATGAATTGTATAATTATCGTTAATATTTAACTAAAAATATATATAAGATAAATTGTTTTTCTTAATATAACGTTTTGATAAAAAAAAAAAATATATTGATATTAGAAACTTTGTATGTGCACTATGAATCATAATAATATTTACAGCAAAAGCATAACTATTTTTTAACAACCAAAATATATGACATATATCAGACAAGTAAAATTGTAATTGATGTTTGAAAATAAATGTTGGGTAACTTTATATTTTTTGGCCGCCATTTTCATTAACAAAACCCAAATAGGCAAATAATTTACGGCTAGGGCTAAAACAAGAAATCCAAACAAAGAAATTAGTAAGGGGAATTGCTTAAATGACTTCAAAATTGATTTTAAATAAAAGTGTACCCTCAAAATTGAATCAAATGCAAAACTGCCCTTTTGCCCTAAGGAAATTACGGCAGAGCCCTTATGACCAAACAAAAAAATAGAAACCGCAATTACCATTATAACATTCGCCTGTGTCAGACTTCTATAAAAGTCTGATACTGAATAAATTAGTAAATTTAAATTATAAAATTATATAAAAAAAAATATTTTGTCAAAATATTTATATACAAAAATTAAATATAGACAATTTAATAGTATATAAATAAAAATTTGGTAAAATTGAGTCAAATTAAACAATATGTAAGGTAAAGTAAGTTCTTAACCTCAAAACATGCTTTTTGTAATGGAACACTTACATATAACTTACATATAACTTTAGGGTTAGATTCATAGTTTACCAAATTTACATTTGAAATATTAAATTTGTATATATGTGTTATAATGTGCATATATTTAACGAATTTGATGTTTTCTAGTTGTTTTGTTTAAATATTTTCACTTATAAGTGATAAATATTAGGTTTAGGGTTTCTCAGACTTCTAAGGAAGTCTAAGACGTATTTAAGTTGAAAATATAAATTTAAAAATTATTAAAAAATAATTTGATATAAATTTTGATACATAAATTAAGCATAAACATTTTTTATGTATATAAATTAAAATAACATAAACTTTGATCAAATTTAAGCATTGAAGATATATTTGGTTCAAAACACCTTGTAGTTTGATCTATGTTTCATATATGAAGTTGAATATCATGTTTTATCTGTAGGGTTAGACTGAGAGTTTGTGAATTTTAATTTATATTGTTACATTTACATAGAGTAGTTAGTTTGTGACTATTTTAAACGAGTTTCATGTTTATTATAAGTTTTCTATATAATATGATGGTATGTAAGTAGTAATTATTAGATTTAGGGTTTCTCAGACTTCTCTTAGACTTCACGACGAAGTCTGAATTTTGTGGTTTCTCAAACTTCCTTAGAAGTCTGAGACGTATTTAAGTTGAAATTTTAAATTTAAATTTTTTTTAAAAATAATTTGATATAAATTTTGATACATAAATTAAGCATAAGCATTTTTTATGTATATAAATTAAAATAACATAAACTTTGATCAAATTTAAGCATTGAAGATATATTTGTTTCAAAACACCTTGTAGTTTGATCTATGTTTCACATATGAAGTTGAATATCATGTTTTATCTGTAGGGTTAGATTGAGAGTTTGTGAATTTTTCATTTATATTGTTACATTTACATATAGTAGTTAGTTTGTAACTATTTTAAACGAGTTTCATGTTTATTATAAGTTTTCTATATAACATGATGGTATTTAAGTAGTAATTATTAGATTTAAGGTTTCTCAGACTTCTCTTAGTCTTCTCGAAGTCTTATTTCAGACTGCGTATGAAGTCTGAAATTTAAAAAAAATTTAAAATTTTCACACGAAAACTTTTCAAAAAGGCGGGAAATTTTCGCCTGAAAATTTCAGAATTCCCGCTCAATTCACAAGTTCTTTCTCAGACTGCATATGAAGTCTAATACCGGATATTTTACAATTTTTAATTATTAAAAATTTGGCGGCAAAATTTCTCTCCAATTCTCTCCTCTTATCTAAACCTAATTTTTTACACACATATAACAGCCAGAAAAAAAAATCTTCACATTCTTCCTTTTTTTTACTACCTCTCTTTCTCTCTCTTTTGTAAAATCTCTCTAAAATTTCTCATCCAAAAAGGTTCTCAAGCTTATTCTCTCTTCTGAGTTCTTATGTATGTGATTCATAGTTGATTCTCTTTGAGCTGCGAAATAGGTGAGTGGATCTGTTCTGATTTAGTGTTTTCAAAGGTTTTTTAACTGAACCAATTGAGACTTTTGACATAGACTTTTGGTTATACAATTTGATTTTCTCAAACAATCCTTATCCATTTCTTGGAGACTTGTTCGCTAACTAACGCAAGAGCTCTGCGTTTTTACTTTTTCAGGTGTTTGGTTTAAGGTTGATCCAGATGACTCTCCAAAGAAGCTGGAGTTGGGGTTTATTATGTGCTAATGGCTCATAAAATTTCACTGTATTACGAGGAACACGAAGTCTGAGAGTCTAATACCAGACTACAATCGAAGTCTGAGAGTGTCTCAGACTTCCAGGTAAATCTGGTTCGAGTATTTAGACTTCTCGAAGTCTTATTTCAGACTGCGTATGAAGTCTGAAATTTAAATGTTTTTGAAAATTTTCACACGAAAACTTTTCAAAAAGGTGGGAAATGTTCGCCTGAAAATTTCAGAATTCCCGCTCAATTCAGAAGTTCTTTCTCAGACTGCATATGAAATCTGATACCGGATATTTTACAATTTTTAATTATTAAAAATTTGGCGGCAAAATTTCCCTCCAATTCTCTCCTCTTATCTAAACCTAATCTTTTACACACATATAACAGCCAGAAAAAATCTTCACATTCTTCTTTCTTTTACAATCTCTCTTTCTCTCTCTTTTGTAAAACCTCTCTCAAATTTCTCATCCAAAAAGGTCATCAAGCGTATTCTCTTATATGAGTTCTTATGTATGTGATTCATAGTTGATTCTCTTTGAGCTGCGAAATAGGTGAGTGGATCTGTTCTGATTTAGTGTTTTCAAAGGTTTTTAACTAAAATAATTGAGACTTTTGACATAGACTTTTGGTTATACAATTTGATTTGCTCAAACAATCCTTTATTATCCATTTCTTGGAGACTTGTTCGCTAACTAATGCAAGAGCTCTGTGTTTTTGCTTTTTCAGGTGCTTGGTTTAAGGTTGATCCAGATGACTCTCCAAAGAGGCTGGAGTTGAGACTTATTATGTGCTAATGGCTCATCAAAATTCACTGTAGTACGAGGAACACGAAGTCTGAGAGTCTAATACCAGACTACAATCGAAGTCTGAGAGTGAAAATTCAACATGAAGTCTTACATTAAACTACTTGAAGTCTTAAGTTTGATACTAAATTATGTGTTTTCTCATTTTTGTAGATTTTTACTGGTTATTAGACTTCTTGTTGAACACATTGTATTGTATTAGATTATTGGATCAAAGAAAGGAAGTTCTCCTTATGTACTATGCTTGTAGAAAAATACAAAGTTGTATAAATTTACTTTTGTCTACTCAAATCAACAAGGAATTTTGTTCATTGAAAGTATACAATATCAAGAAATGTGTTAGTTTAACCTTGGAAGAATACATTACTCCTTAGATTACATACACCAACATATGAAAAACTAAAATAACCTTAAGTGGTGCTGAATTGGTCTTCAGACCTCTATTGCTGTCTGATTCTTATGAGCTAAAAGTTTATAAAATTAACAAGTCCAAATGTCAAGTTCGTTCTCTCATAATTACATTAGCGATCTTATTGAAAAAAATCAGCTTGTAAACGCTCTACATGTGGTTGTGTAGCTCATCTTAATCCCAATCTACTTCTTCATTGATACTTTGATATGATTTGGTGTAATCAGTTCAATTATATCAAAGCATTCAATAAACAACCAACATATATAATATGGAGTATGAAATTTACGCATAGACATTCGTTCCACCAGCTCAGTTTTCTTGTATTATCTGTATAAACAAACACATATAAACCACATTAGAGATCTTTTGAGAAAAGTCAGACTTCTTTGGAAGTATGATGCTATTAGCTACATTGCCAATATTATTCAAAAAGAGATTTAAAAATAATTACCATATATAAGAATGTAAAACTCACGCAGCAAGAACATAGAAAACTAACACACATTTATAAAAATCAAAATCAACTAAATTAATCACAAATATAAAACAAAATGCATTTTAAAAGTTTTAAATATTTCAGACGTCTATAGAAATTTGATTGTAGTGAAACCAGACTTCTATGGCAGTCTGAAAAAGAGGGTATTTTTGCAATTGATTTTGAAATGTAAGACAACGGATTCTGTCTGAAATCCATCAGACAACATACGCAGTCTGCTTTGGAATTTTTTGAACTTTTTGTCACACAGCTTATGAAGTCTGAGAAAAAGGGTAGTTTTGCAAATGATTTTGAAATGTCAGACTTCTCTGAGAAGTCTGATAGCTTTCAGACGTCTTCTGCTGTCTGAAAAGAATTTCAGACGGCGAGGGAAGTCTGATAAAAAAACATCCAATTTTCGGTTTTTATCCAGCGTTGACCAAAATTCGATTTTTCAGATGTCTATAGCCGTCTGGCAAAATTTTGGAGTTTCAGATGTCTATAGTCGTCTGGTATTTTTTTCCTTATTTTCAGACAGATTTAGAAGTCTGACGATTTTTTCGCTTATTCTGGTCAACATCTGAAAATTTGGGTCAATTGCAGTTTCTACCCCCCATTATTTTCAGACATCGGATCCCGTCGGACAAAAAGTCAAAAATCGGTCAATTTCTTGCCAGACTACATAAGAAGTCTGACTCAAAAATCAAATTTGAATCAATTGCAAAACTACCCTCTTCTTATTTAGACTTCTTGGTGACGTCTGATAATTTTTTTTTTCAAAGGAATTTCTCAAACTTCTATGGAAGTCTGTCAATTGAATATCAATTGCAAAACTGCTTTCTCGTTGACCATAATTTTTCATCAGACTTCATGGGAAGTCTGAAATCGCGAAACAGATCTGAAAATCGGGGAATCTTGTGAAAAATCACATAAATCTGGGTTTGAACTCATTTTTACTTTCCTCAAACGCTCAAAACTTTTAGTTACACCAATACCCAACAAACCCAACCATTTTTATTCAAGAATAACCAAAATCGCAACAGATCCAAATTATAAAATTTTGTAGAACGTGAATTAAAGAGCTTTTTGGATGAAATTGGAGAGAAATTAGAAGAATAGTAGGTTGTGAGCTCAAATATGGTGTTTTGATGGTTCGAAATTGGTTGTGTGAGGCATTAGGAGCTTAAAATTGGTTGTTAATGGTGGTTCGGTGAATTGGAGAAGATGACAGTTTCATAATTAAGTTAGATTTGGAAGGCCTTTTTTGTCTTTTGGTAAAAATATCAGACTTCATATGAAGTCTGACGATGGCATTATGGTGAATACACAGATTATTAGGGGGATATATTAGCGAAGGAGGGGAAGGAGAAGGGAAAGGGTACTTTCAGGGTTGACTTCAATTTTAGGGACATTTTTGCAAACAGCCCGTAATTAGTAACATGTCAAACAAGCCCAACCAGTGATGGATGAATTTTTTTTGTTTTATTTTATAGCCGATAACGATGGATAAAATCGAACAAGCCACACGTCAATTCCAAGGAAAAGTCGACATGCAGCCACATCGATGACACCCGACAAAACCACCACCACAACCGCAAACCCTCTTTATAAAATATGAATCCCAAGCTGTCGATCTCACCTCCTCCATAAGACCGTCAGAAGAAGAAACCACTTGAGAATGAGAGAAGCTCTTAACAAACTTGTTGGAAAACTCAGACCAAGGAGGCTTTGCTGTCGTCCATATCAGTGATTTGAACTATTGATTCCAAGCCAAGAGCAAGAGTGCAATACCCTGTATCGAGAATTGGTCAACGGGCAGTCAAGAAGTCAACGAGGGGCATTTTCGTCGTTTCCAGAAGATGAAGGGCATTTTGGTAATTTTACTAAAATGTGAGCCGGAAGCTAAGACGGGCCAAAGGTTATTCTTTTTAAAGAAAGAAAACATTTAGAAGACCAAGAATGGTGGAGACGGACCATAGATGAGTTTTTCGGATTATCGGGAAGGAAACCGATAAAACCGAAGAAACTTGTAAAATCTATAACCGGAGCTACGAGTGTACGTTTGAGGTGATTCAAATTGCTAAATTCATCTAAGAGCATCTGGAATCTGAAAATGAGAGAGAGGACCGGAGGAGAGAGAAGATGGTCCGGAGGCTCGATAAGAATCATTCGGTCAACGTTACAGTCAAGTGCGGGTCAAGGTCGGGTCAAAGAAACAGAGGTTCGGGGAAGGTTCGGGATAGCATCGGGTTCGTGCCGGGTCTCGTTTTTCCGCTAGTCCATCAATCCGTGCGTCCGTCAAGCACTGTGAGTCGACTAAATTGGGTGTTGCATTTAGTTAAGTTCATATAGATCCATAATTGATAAACCGTTTTTTAGGTTGCATACCCGATTGATTGAATTGGTTAGAACAGCTATGTTGATTTAATAACTCGGTTAATCAATGAGATGGTTAGGGTAAGGGGGCATGCTAGTTTGATTATATCCGTAATCGTTGATAGTTCGTTGATTGCTTGTTTGGGTGTTGCATTAATTGATTGATAGTTCGTTGATTGCTTGATTGGGTGATGCATACATATAGAACGGCATGATAGGACGTATATGCATATATAAGTGTTTAAGAACGTATCTAAAAGAATCTATATACGAGAAAGTATGAGTTGATTAAAATACGGTAAAAAGACATAACGCACTTGGAATATAATAACGGGGTGGGCTAGTTAGTCGGGTTAAGAGTAATGAATGGAAGTTAATGAATAATGAGATGTCGGGGAGTTAGTAATCTTACTAACTCTAAACCGACAGATCGAGGACGTATTAAAAGATACTTAGGAAGTAATAAGTAAAAGAAGTGGTGTGATTGATGAGCCGTCTACGGGATTAGTAATCCACTAATCCCAAGGTAGCGGATTGAATGTGAGTAAAGGTTAAGGATTGAATGAGTGAAGGTTAAGGAAATAGTAAAAGACTAATAAACCTAAATCATTGTTTGTGTGGTATTGTGATTGATTGTTTGTGTGATTGTATATCTACTTCAGTGTTGGGCCGAGTAGACGGTTGTTTGTTTGTGTGATTGTTTATCTACTTCGGTGTCGGGCCGAGTAGACTGTTGATTGCTTGTTTGTGTATCTACTTCGGTATTTGAATGATTGTGTGTTGTGGAGCTCTTCACGTCTTGGTAGCACGTGATCAGCTATTGTACTTGATTGTTATTTTGGGTTTGGGCTGGATTATTAGATTTTTAGCAGCCTTTAGTTGGGAGCCGTCTCACTGGGTAATCTTAGATTGCTCATTAGACTCTTTTGTGTGTTTTTAGGTTTGGCGTAGCTCGGCGGACGCGTAGGATACTCAGAGTAGTCTCGGGTTGGCATTGGGTATCGGTTGTTTATGCATTTTTGACTTTATTTTCGGTTGCGGATTTCTGTTGGGTACCCGCTAAACGATTTGTATTAGACCGTATATTGTTATGAATAAAGTTTATGATTTTAAAGTAATAAAAACGGAATAATTCCATGTTATACGGTTTCATCTGAACCGAACACAACTCGTGGAAGCGGTAACGGAGTCAAAGATGGTTTGGTTCGAGCCTCTGTCTCAAACCGGATTGTCTCTGGCTTTCGTATTGTGACAAACTCTTTTCGTATGACTGCTCGGGTACGATCAGTCATGTTCTTGTTTGATTGTTGGCCGGTCAGCTCGTTGGTCAGCGGAAAACGGGAAGGGGCGTTACAAAAAGGTGGTATCAGAGCATGGTTCGTCATGGGTTCGAAAATTCCGGTTTTTCAAAGTTTTCAATGTTTTATCGAGTCAAAAATGTGTCGCCAATGCAACCATTAGGAATCCGAGTTGCGTCCGTCAAACCTGGGAAATGGGTATGTTAGAAAATTTATGAGATTGTGCTAATCATTAGGTGTTTTGTTGCAGTCACATATCAGAGTTGTCCTAGGAGGATTGGTGTGTGTGTGGTTGCGACGACATGATGAGCGACATCAGCATGGAGAACTGTGAGTCCGTTGGGTCTACTCCAACTGGTCCAGGTCCATACTTCCAGCTTACGGAGTGTTCCCATATTTTGCAGCCTCTTCTGGAGTATGTGATTACCGGTGCCGAGCCCGTTACCACTCCACCCATTCCATAGCCGCCTTATGATACAATTAAATCCGGAGTACCACTGTCAGTAGCGCGCACCGTTAATATTCATCCCCGATAACATGGCGATCAAGTACATTCTCGGGATATGGGAGCTACGACCGCCTGCTATTCGACGGCCAGTCCGACACATTGGACCCTTCGTTCCTTGCCTACGGTGCCACGTGTCTTTCATTTCTATTCGGTGTCGGTTGTTTAGCCGAGCATGTCAGCCACCGCCGCATTGACGCAGATTCTGACTTATCACATTGGCGGCCGAGATGAACATTGTGCTCCTTTCCGTCATGACCGAGACCGCGTCGCACTGCCACCACCACCACACTCATTCTATCCTCCTGGCGCACATGTCGGTTAGGATCCACATGAGTTGTACCGCTCATGTTGGAAATTAGGAAATAGATTAGTCCCAGTTAAGTAAGGGCTCTAACTCGTTGTTTATGTGTGTAGATCGGCTTGCAATCGTCTCTGACGATTCGGTTACGTTTAGTGGTGTTTCTTGTGGGACGGATTGGCAACCGCTCGTATGTAGACTTCGACGGACCTACGTATCTAAAACTCTATGTGGTGAATAGATGTTTTATTTACGTAGTGGATGTGGAGTATTTCGGTTGTCGTTTTGAGTAGCGGAGTGGTTATATTGCATACTCATGATGGTTGTAAATGCAATATAGTTACGATGTGAAAATAGATGATGGTCGGAACCGACGGTTTCCATCAGAACCCTTAGAGACAACTGCAACTGCTGATTTTCTTGATTGATTGTGTGTGGTTGATTGCCTTGCTAGGTTGTTAGAATTATGAATTGCTGTGATTGCTCGCTAGGTTGGTAGTTGCTGATTTTGAATCTCTGCATGTTGTTTAATCCCTAGGTTGCTAGCATTGCGTTTGTTTGTTCGCTAAGGTGTTAGCCTGATTGATGCATGGCATTCACATGATCGTTAGGTTGTTAGAATTTCCGTGTTGCATTGCGAACGAATGCTAAGTTGGTAGAAATTCGTTGCGTTAATCATCTTGTTTGATTTCTATTTGAAATAATGAACATTTCCGCGATGTTTGATTCGCTAGGTCGTTAGAAAGTGATTCTTTATTTCTTTATTTTAATTAGCGAAATCATTTGGTTTGCTCGGTTAGGGTGTGAGAAGTTGGGTAAGTGTTAAACCATGAGTTTTGCGTAGACGAGATGTTAAGTTATCAATTAAAGTTGTTGCTGGTTAAGAAAGGTTAGAGAACCTCTTAGAAAGCGGTTTTTATAGAGAGCTTATTCGAGATTGAGCGGAATGATAGGATATTTTTATTTAGTCATGTGTGACCGTAAGGTGCATGACTAGGTAACCATATTTCTATGAGGAAGTGATATCGGGATTAAGTTAAAGGATCTAACCGTTCCAGTGTTGTTGAGGTTTTTGATGTAGGACATGATGGACAATTTGACGAGGACACGAGACCGAACCCGAACCTGAACCCGAGAGACGAGGTGTTATTTCAAGAAGCAGTTTGGCACGAGCCTGCAAGAAAGTTAGTATGGATTCAGAAAAGAGTTTGGGTATCAGTGGCGGAAGTAATCAAGACAGATGAGTTTGATAAGTTAGCGAAGAGATTCAGAGGTATCAAAGTCAGTGGAGGAGTCCGTTCGAGGATATCAGTGGAAAGAAAAGTTTTGGAGTCAGTAAAACATGGAGTTCGGTGATCGAGGAAATTCGAGGCGTGTATGAGTATGGTGGAATAGATGGAAGGAAGAAAATCAATATGAGCATAATATCGGTTGGGAGCGGTAGTTATTGGGAACAAGTTAAGCGACGGGAATGGAGGACGAGTTGTTATTGCATGATCGGGGAAGCCGAATCAAAGTGGGGAAGTCAGAATATCGGTTGAGGAGATCGTCAGATGGCGTAGATGGATTCAGGAGTCAGACTGGAGCAGAATTTCAATAAAGAAATCAGACGAGGAAGTCAAGACAAATTGGGGAAGTCTGGAGTATTGGTCGGCGCAGATGAATTCATGAAGCGGAGTATAGCAATTTAGTCAAAATTGGTGGATTTGAGAATCAAAGATAGAATCAGTGAAGCAATCAAATGGAGAAGCCAGACGTGATCGTGAGTCAAGTTTTCAGTATAGGAAGTTCAAGACGTCGGTATTTTGGGTTTTGTGCAAGACGGTGTTTCAGAAGCCAGTAAGCACCGAGAGTATAGTCCAGTTGATTCAGCGTTCGGGTGTTGGAGCAGTCAGATCAGTTTCAAGAGTAGCAACTTATGGGGTTCGGTTCCGATTCGAAGCTTGTAAGTAACGGAGAATTCAGGGACCGAATTCCTGTAACGGAGAATTCAGGGACCGATACCCTGTATCGATAATTGTCAACGGGCAGTCAAGAAGTCAACGAGGGGCATTTCGTAATTTCCAGAAGATGAGGGGCATTTTGGTAATTTTACCAAAATGTGAGCCGGAAGCTAAGACGGGCCAAAGGTTATTCTTTTTAAATAAAGAAAACATTTAGAAGACCAATAATGGTGGAGACGGACCATAGATGAGTTTTTCGGATTATCGGGAAGGAAACCGATTAAACTAAAGAAACTTGGAAAATCTATAACCGGAGCTACGAGTGTCCGTTTGAGGTGATTCAAATTGCTAAAATCATCTACGAGTATCTGGAATCTGAAAATGAGGCTTGGTGGATTTATAGAAGCAGTTAAAGAGTTTTTAAAATATTAAACGTAAAACCGGTTTTCCCGAGAAACCGATACAATGTTCGGGCAAGCGAGAAGACCCTCTAAAGGCCACCTAAAATTATGCGATTTTTACCACATCTCCATTAGAAGATGTAGAAGCTATGATTAAAAGGATTCATCAAGATTCGATTCCTAGATTAAGTTATAAATTTTAGCTCATTAATGGGTAATTAATGACTAAAAACTTCAAAATAAATTCAAGGGAGCTTGGGCTTTGTTTAGGCTGATAATTGATGATATATGAAGTTATTATGGACATAATTCAAGCCCATGAATAGGCTTGGGCCACGAAAATTATGCAAAAAGAAAGTAGAGGCTTTGTTATGTTTTGGTACATGAATATAAACCAAAGGGTTTCTACATGGGCTTTGCATAGGTAAAATGGATACCAAAATGAGCTATTTGTGGCCCTGAATGAGAGAAGAGGAGTGGCATGAGAATAAGGGAGAAGAGTGGATGGACACATGGCTTTCTCTAAGTCTCCTTGTGTTACTATAAAAAGGAGGTGAGGCCTTCTCATTTCTTCACACCAACACAACAAAAACAATAGAAGAAGAGAGAAAGAAGAGAAGGAGAGGAAGAGAAGAAGCGTGGAAGAAGGAGAAGAAGGAGGAGGAGGAGGAGGAGAAGGTGTAGGAGGAGGAGGAGGAGGAGGAGGAGGAGGAGGAGGAGGAGGAGGAGGAGGAGGAGGAGGAGGAGGAGAAGGAGGAGGAGGAGGAGGAGGAGGAGAAGAAGAAGAAGCCGGAGGAGGAGAAGAGGAAGAAGGAGGAGGAAGAAGAAGAAGAGAGAGAGAGAGATGCGTGATGAAGAAGAAGAAGAGAGAGAGAGATACGTGATGAAGAAGAAGAAGAGAGAGAGAGAGGGAGGTGTGAAGGAGAGAGAGAAGATGAAGATTGAAGAAGAAGAGAGAGAGAGATGGAGGAGAAGATGGAGTGTGAGACAAGAAGAAGAGAGAGATGGAGGATAACCGGAAAAGAAAGACAGAGGACCGGAGGAGAGAGATCGAGGACGTATTAAAAGATACTTAGGAAGTGATAAGTAAAAGAAGTGGTGTGATTGATGAGCCGTCTACGGGATTAGTAATCCACTAATCCCAAGGTAGAGGATTGAATGTTAGTAAAGGTTAAGGATTGAATAAGTGAAGGTTAAGAAAATAGTAAAAGACTAATAAACCTAAATCATTGTTTGTGTGGTGTTGTGATTGATTGTTTGTGTGATTGTATATCTACTTCAGTGTTGGGTCGAGTAGACGGTTGTTTGCCTGTGTGATTGTTTATCTACTTCGGTGTCGGGCCGAGTAGACTGTTGATTGCTTGTTTGTGTATCTACTTCGGTGTTGGGCCGAGTAGACTGTACTGATGGATACTTACTCCGGTGAGGGACCGGGTAAGTCTGAGTAAGGTTTGGTGATGTGGAGATTGGTGATAGGACTTGCGGGATAGACTGGGGATTGAGATGGTAGTTCTATTTGACCTTGTTGGTATTGCGTGATAGAGTCCCAGTGAGTCTGATTTTTCATATTTGTAAT
This sequence comes from Orychophragmus violaceus, assembly GCA_030180135.1. Classification (NCBI taxonomy): domain Eukaryota; kingdom Viridiplantae; phylum Streptophyta; class Magnoliopsida; order Brassicales; family Brassicaceae; genus Orychophragmus; species Orychophragmus violaceus. The sequence goes on along the minus strand of CM058230.1, from coordinate 83,807,644 downwards.
ACCCAGTATCCAAAAATAGGGTCAACGGGCAGCAGAAAAGTCAACAGAGGCAAAATTGTAATTTTGCCAAAGTAAGGGGCAAAATGGTAATTTTGCCAAAGTTCGAGACGAAACTACAACGGGACAAATGTTCATGTTTGACAACATAAAGAATATTTACAAGACCAGAAGTGGAAGAAACAAGGCTTAAACTAGTTTTTCGGGATATCGGGAAGGGAAACTGATGAAACCGAAGAAACTTTAAAAATTCATAACCGGAGCTACGTAAGTCCAAATGAAGTGATTCAACTTGCTAATTTCATATAATATCATGTAGAATCTGATTTTAGGAATTTGAAGATTTATGGGAACATCTAGAAGGGTTTTTAAAATATTAAACGCAAAAACGAGGAAACCGAAGCAACATAACAAGACAGGTTTAATGTTGGTTAAGGTCGGTTTAGGGATGGTTTTTGGGCACAAAAACTTCACCAAGGACAGGTGTAATCACCCCAGGGGCGCCACATCTCTCTTGGTTGGTGCATTGCATGAAGAAAGTTCATTGAATCTTCCTTTGCATGCAAAAACCTATCTAATCAATTCATTGCATGGAACCAACACTCTCCATAGCCTCTCAAGCTCTCTCCCACGGTTCCCTCTCTCTCTCTCTATCCACATGAAAAGCCTAAACCCAGAAACACACTCAATTTTCATGAATCTTCAAAAGAAACCTTAAGAACCCTAGTATGTTCTTCATTACTTGGTGAGCAAGAAAGCTCATAAATTCTTCATTTCAAACCCAAATCACCTTATGTAAAATCCAGTAGACTTCCCTTGATCTCCTCTTCAATCTCCGTCCATCCCTCACCGTTGTCCTCGCCGGAGATCGTCAGAAGTTGGCCGAGAACCCCCGCGGCTATGTTCTCTCTCTCTTCCTCTCTTCCTTTGGTGAATTGAAGCTTCTACCACCTCTCAGTAGCCACGAAATGAACCTGAAAATGTCTTAAACCGCCTGAGCTCAGCAACCGCCGTCGGAAAAGTCATCTCCGCCGTGGTCAACGCAGCTCCGCCGCGGTCAACGTCGGAACCGGCCACCGGAATCCTCTCCTCCGCCTCCAAACTTCAACCGGTTCTTCTTCAATGGGTAAAGAATGGATTGGGCTTGGTTTAAACTTGGTTCAGAGCAATTATATTGGTTTAGTTAACCGTTCAAACCTTTGGTCAAACCCGGTTTAATCAGTCAACGGTTTGACATTGGACCGGTTTAGCTAAACCGGTCAATTGGGGATTGGTTCAACTTTTCAGCCGGTTTAGTTGGTTTGGTCAACGGTCAAAGTCAACGTTGCCGGTCAATGCCGGAAACTTAGCCGGTCAACGCTTGGTCAACGGCCGTCCAAGTAGTTTGGAAGTGCTCAGGATTTGTACCAGTGTGTTTGGGGTTCGATTCGGGTGTCTCGGGAATTCATATCCGCATCCGAGCCGCCATTTCCACGCCTATCTCACTGTGAGTCGGCTCAAAAATCGTAGTTGCATGTAGACCGGGAAAACCTTAAACCGTAGTATAGGATTGCATACCCGAGTTTGAATTGATGGCTAATTGTTATTGATCGGTTAATTTAAATGCATGTTAGGTTAATAAGGTTAAACCGTTGTGTGCCGCTAGGTTGTTAGATATATTGTTTGATGCATTCATATAGACGTTCGCATGGCTAGGACCGTATATACATATATATATATATATATATATATATATATATATATATATGTAATAAGAACGAGAATGAATGAATCTATATACGGGAATTAAGACGGAAATAAAATACGAATTAAAACTAACGAACATATAGAATATGTAACGGGTTGGGTTAGGTTAAATAGTGGGGTAAAGGTAATGAATCAAGTTAATTTAATTATGAGGCGTCGGGGAGTTTATTAAGCTACTAACTCTAAACCGACGGAGCGAGGAGTATTAAAAGATGCTTAGTAAAGGTTAAGTAAATGATGGTCGTGTGGTGGATAAGCCGTCTACGGATTAGCAGTCCGCTAATCCAAGGTAGCGGACAAGAATGGATTAAAAGACTTAGAAACCCTAATTGGTCTTCTTGCTTGGTGATTGTTGTGATTGCATTATTGCGTGGTTGTTGTTGTGAGCTTTATGTGCAGGCTTGTTAGACTGCTTCGGTGTTGGGCCGAACAGTTATTGTGGACACTTACTCCGGTCATGGGACCGGGTAAGTTTGTTAGTACGGACTAGGTGCCTTATCTAGTCAGGATGGTGGCGTGATAGTGCGAAGGCTTGCGGAATAGTTGGTCTTTTCTTTCATTGATGAGTGTGTGATCTATGTTAGAGTCTCAACAAGTCTGCGTGTGTACATTCCTGCACTAGGACTCTAGGGTGCATTAGAATCCACAAGTCTAGGTTTTGAAAACGTTCTGGTACTTCCGACCCGAATGGATCCTCGGATAGTTGCCTAATCGGATCGTGTGCCTTCGGATGGTGATTCCAATTATGGTGTTAACCTACTGAGTGACGCCGGTAGGTGTGTGATTCGGAGAACACGGGGTCATGTCCTAGGGCCAAATCGCATGGAAACTCAGGTTACCGGGGGTAACTCGAGTCACTGCGTATCGATGGACTGAGAACATTGTCCTGGGTCGTGAGACTTCCGGTTTACGTCTAGGAGTCGTGGGTTAGTTACCATGTCGGTGATAATGCAAACCCATGGAAGATACCGAGATCGTAGGGCCCAGTGTTGTGTTTGGTATTGTTGCGCGTTAGATAGATCGAGTCTAATCGAGGACATATGCCGCAGTGCCTTCGATTTCCTTAATTCTCTTTATATGTGGCAAGTGCTTGTGTGTTATGGGTTTATCACGACGAGGTAGTGCGTGATCGACCATTTGTTTTTGTTGTTTGTTAGTTTGGGGTTTTGGGGCAGGAAACTGTAGACGCTAGATAGATGAGAAGCCGTTAGTGGGGAGCCAATTCACTGGGTGATCTTAGATCGCTCATTAGACTCTTTCTGTGTTTTTTTCAGGTTTAGCAACGACGGACGCGGGAGGTCTTCGGTGTAGTTTCGGGATTGCTTGTGGCGGGATTTTGATTCGGTATTTTGATTGTTTTTCTCGGTTCGGCTTTGTCGCCATTTTGTGTATGGTTTAAGTGTGTGTTTGGAATGGCAAATGTTTTTAAAAATGATAAACGTTTTGTAAACGTTTAGTTACTCAAAAATGGACATGCTTCCCCGGTTTATTGGTTTAGTCCGAACCGACACAACTCATGGAAGAAGTACAAGTTGCAAAGCTTCGTACTGTGGAAATGAGGATAGCGGAGTCAAGGATGAGTCAGTTTGAGCCTTTGTTTCCATCCGATCTATCTCTGGCTTCGTCCAGTGGCAAACGTTTCCTATTCGACTTGCTCGGGTTCGACTTGATCATGTTCTTGTTTGATTGTTGACCGGTCTGCTCGACGGTCAGCGAAAATGGTAAAGGGGCGTTACACACGCCGGCAAAAGTGTGCGAGCTCGTAAAAAGTTGGGAGAGAAAACTTTCATGCGCTCAAACGTTAATTTAAGGTTTAACATTTTTATCTAACTTCTTGGGGCACATATCCTAACTCATCTTGCTGCTAAAGGTTTAGCATTTCTGTGCTTCTGTTTGAATTTTTGTTTCTTCCACTTTGCAAGTTTCTTCAAACACTACAAGAAAAAGCTCTATTCTTAGCACACGAAAAACGCCATCGTATGTATATGATGGCGTTTGTGATAATGCTATGTCTACCCCAGCTATAATAGGTAGGCCAGATACGATAGCGTTTTTATACGTGCTATAATAATTTACATATATTATAGCATTGTTTGTTCATGCTATTATTTGGTTAACTTATCATAGCTTTAGTTTTGTTTGCCATTGAAACATATGTTATAGCTTTATTTCAATGCCCTAATACATTTAGTAATAGCATTCACATATATTTTGTTTTAAAAGTTATAGCTCTTGTATTGTGCTATTTCAGAGGAAATTATAACAAGTAGATATATGTCATTATATTTGTTGTGATGGCATTATATATTAATATGCATACTATTGCATATATGATCATTTTCCAAAACCTGTTTAGAAACACAAATTCATTCCACACAAAATATCAAACATGTTTCATACCAACAACACATTACCAATCCGAAACATAAGTCAAGTCTTAACACACAACAAATGAGTCAAATCTTCATCAGCATCAGCATCAGATAGGTCACCGTCTTGACAATCTTCACCATCCTCTGCGCGATCTTTACCACCAGAACCTACCAAACAAAAAAGACACAGCAATGGTCAAACATTTACAGACAATCCTTTTAAACACCAATTTGAGCGAAATAAGAAGATACTGCCAATATGTTGACCAAAAAAAAAAAAAGAAGCTACTGCCAATAAGAAGACGCAATAGAAAAGTCTGCTACAAGATAACAAAATGACTCGTTTGCTTCATCAAAGAAACTCTATTTACCTGCACAGTCCATTTCTGTAGTTACCATGATGTGGGATTGAACAGCCAACATCTTTCTGAAGCTCCTTAAATATGTTCAACAGACTAGAAGGAAGCTTCTCTCCTTCAGGCACAAAGAAAGACTTGTTTAAGCACAACAAAATCTCTCAAAGAAATCAATGTTCAGTCGAAATGCTGTACCTGTCTGATAATGACAGCCTTGACTCGATCAAAAGGTGTTGTATTAAGGGCATTGAAAATCAAGTGTTGTGGCGGAGAAAGCCGGAGGAGACGATACCAGCTGCAGAAATGGAGGAGCATGACAAGCCTACAGAGTTTTGATTGATAGAATAATCAACACAACAACACAAAATCTAGAACATAAGAATCTTTTTACCAGTCTTATGAACTTGCTGAAGACATTGATGTCGAAACCACTTGAAATCTTCCACTGTTCCCTGAAAAGATCAAATTTATTCAAGGAACTTAACCAAACTATAAACACCAAAGTAGGATAAGAAAAACATTGAAATTTCAACAAAGAGAAGTCAAAGCACATGAACTAACCTGATGTATATGGTGATCACCAACAATAAGAGCTCAAATCTGAGAGACTGTATTTGTGCTTTATCTGAGAGACGAGACTAAACCCAAGAAAAACATAGTTATGAAAAGTTTAATTTTATTACCAGACATTTTTATATCAAAGTGTCTCTTTCTTACCTTAACTATTGTTCCAACATTTACCAAGTGCTTGAGTCTTGAAGTGACAACAAGCCGTTTCATATCCGGTTGGATATTAGAATTCTCCTGAAAATTTTACAGCCACACTATTTAAGTTCATGATGATTTGAATAGATGATTCAACCAATAAACATAGAAAGAATGCTTAAGAGTACCTCTACATACAGCAAGATCGTCTTTCCATTAGGACCCAAAGGTTTCTTCATGTTGGTAATAGCTTCCCGTATAAGCTTATCCACACTAAAAACAAAAAATTTGAGCTCAGAACTATCTTCAAGAAACTTAGACTAAAGTAAAGTAAGCATCTAAGCTGCATGATGCAATAGAAAACACTTATTTTGGTAATATTTATACAATCTCAGCATTGATCAGATCTCTCATACATTACAAGAAAAATTCGATACCATGTAAGGGAAAGTCACCATTAGCCATAGCCACATGGTAAGAGCTGTAGTGTTAGCCTCATCCTGGTTAGGACCCGACGTAGAAGTCTTTTTAAGAGCAATCTTAGCCTTCTTCCTGGATCCATATACAATTGTTACACTTATATTTCTCCATTCGTCCTGTCAAGTGTTTCAACCAAAACAATGTAAGTTTTAGTTAGCCATACCCAAACTACCAATAATTGGACAGAACTAAATCAATATAAGCACAGATTAAAAAACGACAACCCCAATCAACTGGAAACAGAAGCAGGTCAACAGCCAGTAATCATCGAGCTATGAAACACGACGAGAATAGAGCCAAGGATATTGCAAATGTTGAGCCCAACAAATATGAATCTGACTCCACCAGAAGAACCCACACCCCAGAAGCCAGCGACGATGACAGAGGCCACCACTGGAAGAACGACGAGGAGAAGAATAACGGAGACTATCTATGGGTTTTCCGAGGTTCGATGGAAGCGATTGAGCGAGAAGTATTACCATGCGTTTTGAATCTGAGTCAATATGACATGAAAGGATGGAGGAGGAGGAATTCAGAAGAAGAATTTGGGATTTTGATTTGGGCAAGGAAGACTGTGGTAGAAGACGTGGATTAGGGATTTGATAGGAGGTGGAAGAGAGTGGGCAAAGCATAGGTTTTTTTCTGAATGAGAAAGTAAAGTGTCGTGAAAAAAAATTGAGGGAAATAATTGAGGGAAAATTTTAATAAAATTTTGGTTTGGCGCTCAGTAACAAAATTTATGTTCTAAAATATTATGATTAGTTATATTATTTTATGTGTATGATTATATTTTACATCTGTAGATTTGATTTAACTCAAACTATTTATCTTAAATTTATCAAATCATATATCTTAAACCTATAACTCAAACCCTATATCTTTAACTTATCAAACCTTTATCTTTCAATACAACAACTCTAACCCTACAATACCCTAAACATTTACAATTATATCTTGAACTTTATACAATTATATATTTATACCCTAAACTCTAAACCCTATGCCCTAAACTAAACAAAAAATCAAACCCTATATCATAAACTAATCAAACCCTTACTCTACAATATCATAACTCTAACCTTACAATAAACCCTATAACTCAAACCCTATATCTTAAACTTATCAAACCTTTACCTTCCAATATCCTAACTCTAACCCTACAATACCCTAAACATTTACAATTATACCTTGGACTTTATACAATTATTTTTTATACCATACTCTAAACCCTATGCCCTAAACTAATCAAAAACTCAAACCCTATAACCTAAACTAATCAAACCCTTACCCTCCAATATCATAACTCTAACCTTACAATGATCTAAATTGTATTTCATATCTTAAACTCTATATATACTCTAAACTAAAATTGAATTCTAATTTTATCTTATAAAAGAGTTTATTTGTTTAATTATCTTGTGTATCACATTCTACCACAAAACTTGTTTTTCATATCCTAAACTCTATATATACTCTAAACTAAAATTGAAGTTGTTTGTTTCTAATTTTATCTTATAAAAGAATTTATTTGTTTAATTTAGTATTTAATATTTTATCTTAGGTATCACATTTAATTTAGTATTCAATATATAGTATTCAATATATACTATTCAATATATTTTCTGTCCAACAAAACTTGTTTTTTTTTTTCAGTATTACTTTACAGTTTCTATTCACAAGTCCCATTTCTTTCTTTGTATTATGTTTCAAGTCATATGTTGTTTATTCTACAAGCTGCATAATCCAACCCCACTGCAGAATATTTGGCTACAAGTAGTGGCGCCAACTCCACAAACACTCAACAAGAACTCCATCTTTCGTGAACCTGAGAACACACAAAAACCATTAAAAAAAAGCTGTAAGATGAGCAACCCATCTGAGAATCCTAAGAATTGCAAGTAGAACCGTCTTAGTGCAAAGAGACAAAACATAACATTCTAAGAAGGATACAAGTCAAAGCTATTGAATCCAAAAGCAAATACACCTTTTCTGTTGAATTATATAAGATAAAATGTCAATGTTAAACCCTACGCAACAACATTGCCGTTATGTATGAACTTATTATCAGACCAGAGACAAAAATTGAAAGATGCAATTGAAATGTCGTTCAAATAAACCTCGTGCCGAGTCACAAGTTCAACAAGCACCTCAGTGGCGAGATCAAGAGTAAAATAACATCATGCCAACATGGCTGTGTGCTAGAGTGAAAGAAAAGTCAATAGAAGATCTAGGCCGCAGTCAAAGCCAGTCCACAAAGACATGGCTATATATTGTTTGATCCTACATGATTCTTAGCTTCTCAGACTTACCTAATAGCAATCCGCACAGTTAAGCTTTTAAAGGCCAGAGCATGAATATAAATGTTTAGAAGCTTACCCCTCCTTAGCAAGTTGATGAAGGAGTAAGCCATTTCTATGGTGAAAATCAATTCGACTGTTCCTCAAGATCTCCCTAAAATCTAAATTTATTCCTTAACAAAAATCCCCAATTTATCATTCTCATCCCTAGCTTTCTGCGATTTCCCAATTCATTTTTTTTTATATCAAAGGAGAAATCGCTGAGAAAGCAGGAAACAAACGAGACATTTACCTATAATCGGAAGAGACTCGAAAGTTGGCGAAGGAGAGAGCATCGGAGGCGTCGGTCTGTCGCTGATCGTCGTCGAGAGTGCTTCCATACTCGATCTTTATCCACCATGAGTCCGCAGCCATAAATCTATCGTCGTCGGAAGCCAAACTCTCCGTCGTCGCCACTCTGGCCCGTTGCTGAGTAATTGCTCTGGTTCTTCCAGTAGTAATCTGATTCCGGCCATGAAATTCAACGCCAGAAAAGGAGGAAGAAAGTACGGTTGCTTTTTTGACGCATTCTGATAGAACGCCAGAGCTGTATCTCTTGGCGGCGAGGAGAAGGGAGTTGAGAATAGCCTCTTTGGCTGTTTATTTGAAGATTCGAAGCTTCGTTCTGAATCTGAAACCAATACAAAAGGGGGTAAAAAGGGTTTTGGGGATGGTTGAAATTGAGAATCTCAAAAGAGAGATGATTGAGGATGAGGGATGTGGAGAAGGGGAGAAAGAAAACCAAAACGAATGAGAGAGAGACTTGTCTTTTCTTTGTGGAGGAAGATAAGAAAAAAAAAGTTTTAAGGGAAAAAATGTTAAAGAGTGGGAAAAAAGAGTTCCGCCAAAACTAAAAAATTGGATACATATTTCAGCAAAACCACTAAGTGTTAGCGCTTATAAAATAAATTGAGCTCCATTAATTTTTTTTGCTTCTAACTTTATGAAACACGGCACATCATTGATATAATGATATCATAGAATATTCCACCCAGCACATCTTGTATGATAGCACTTCGTGAAACCGTGTTATCCTCATGTGCTATCAATGTTCATATCTTTTGTAGTGTCATCACGTTTTGGTAGCACATGATCAGCTATTGTACTTGATTGTTATTTTGGGTTGGGCGGGATTATTAGATTGTTAGCAGCCTTTAGTTGGGAGTCGTCTCACTGGGTAATCTTAGATTGCTCATTAGACTCTTTTGTGTTTTTCAGGTTTGGCGTAGCTCGGCGGACGCGTAGGATACTCAGAGTAGTCTCGGGTTGGCATTGGGTATCGGTTGTTTACGCATTTTGGCTTTATTTTCGGTTGCGGATTTTGTTGGGTACCCGCTAAACGATTTGTATTAGACCGTATATTGTTATGAATAAAGTTTATGATTTTAAAGTAATAAAAACGGAATAATTCTCTGATATACGGTTTCGTACGAACCGAACACAACTCGTGGAAGCGGTACGGGTTGAAAAGCCTCGTATCGTGGAAACGAGGTAAACGGAGTTAAAGATGGTTTGGTTCAAGCCTCTCTCTCAAACCGGATTGTCTCTGGCTTTCTTATTGTGACAAACTCTTCTCGTATGACTCCTCGGGTTCGATCGGTCATGTTCTTGTTTGATTGTTGGCCGGTCAGCTCGTCGGTCAGCGGAAAACGGGAAGGGGACGTTACAAAGAGAAATCCAATAAAGCTATATAAGAAAAACAGGCTCTCCATCGAGATAAAGCACATAGAAAAGAGATCTAAAGGCTCAAAACAGATCGAGCAACGCCGAAACTGACACCAAAACCTTATTCCAAAACTAGATAAGCAAATGATCAGAAATTATGCTTAACACAACAAAAGAACAAAAAATATAGAAAAGTAAGAGCCTTGAATCGATTATCAATTCATCTTCTTCTGAAGAGTCGAAATCTGTGAAGAAGACATGAATCGATATATGATAGAAAGAATCTTTAGAAAGAAAAAACAACTCTTTAAACTTTTAATTCTTTTAAAATATATTTAATACGTTATTATAACATAAGAATAAACTTTCATGGACATTTTTTTAGAATCTGTATTAAAAAAAATTTATACACAATATATGTTTTATCTGAATCTTGGTGAAATCTCAGTTATTTATTTACCAAAAAGGTTTCAAAGAACACTTTTTTTGTCTGAAATAACATTTCAAAAACCTAAAAAGTGATTTAGTGGTCAAGTGGTTAAAACTTTACACCGGCAGATAGTGAGTTCGAATCTTCGATGTCATTTTACAAGATTAATGGAATCAAGCTTATAAGGAAGTTTTCAGAAGCAGGTGGAGCCGTGATCGTTGATGGATTCTCGTAGAAAGGAATTAAAAAAAAAAACTAAAAAGGTTAAAAAGTACTTCTGGATTGATTTTGTAAAAAAAAAAAAAAGAAATTCCATTTTCTCCTGCGATCTTCTCTTCTCTCTCTCTTTTGCACAATGTGTTGAAGATACCTCTCTCTTCCTCTGTACATACTCTCTCTATACTCAGTGTCTTTGAAACAAAAGGGGATCAGATTTAGGGTTTTTGTGAGATTTTTGAGGCTGGACGGCCTTCAGCGATGTCTTCCTCGTCGCAATCTTTTGCGGCTGGACGGCCTGCATCCCTGGCTTCTCCGTCGCAATCGCACCGCTTTTGCGGGCCTGCAGCTACAGCTTCTGGTGGCGGAAGCTTCGACACATTAAACCGTGTCATCGCTGACCTTCGCAGCCGTGGTAATCCTAAGGTAATTAAGAACATTGCAAAGTATTTTTCTTAGCTGGAGTAATCTCCCTGTTCGTGTTAATGGAAAAAAATAGAATTTTAGTTCTTATAGGTCTGGCAATTCGTAGGTCTTGATGTGTAATTGGTTTCCTAAAGTATGCGACTTTGTTTGGGGTTTGTATCTGATTTTAGTAAATTGGGATGCTTTTTGTTTGTTGTATTAGGAGGGAGCTTCTTTAGCGTTTAGGAAACATGTAGAGGAAGCAGTTCGTGATCTTAGCGGTGAAGCTTCCTCTAGGTTCATGGACCAATTATATGACAGAATTGCTAATTTAATTGAGAGCACGGATGTGGCTGAAAACATGGGTGGGCTTAGAGCCATCGATGAGTTGACAGAGATTGGATTTGGTGAGAATGCTACAAAGGTTTCTAGGTTTGCGGGTTATATGAGGACTGTGTTTGAGTTGAAGCGTGACCCTGAAATCTTGGTGCTTGCTAGTAGAGTTTTGGGCCACCTTGCTCGGGCAGGTGGAGCAATGACTTCTGATGAAGTGGAGTTTCAGGTACGATGTTTGTTTCTTTCCCATTTCTATCATTGGTTCAGCTGATAGGTGCGCAAGTATTGATTTTTTCCTTTTTACAGATGAAAACTGCTTTTGATTGGCTTCAGGGAGACAGGGTGGAATATCGTCGTTTTGCAGCCGTTCTAATTTTGAAGGTATCCTGACGTCGACTGTCCTATCCTTTAAAGCACCTGCTAAAAGCATGTCTCTTTTCTATTGGTTACTCACAACTAAAATGGAATATGAATGCTGGAAATATGGTTTGCGAGTATCGCTTTTCAATCCAGTAAATTAATACAGATATGGCTATGTTCTTGCAACATTGCAGGAGATGGCGGAAAATGCATCCACTGTCTTTAATGTTCATGTCCCTCAATTTGTGGATGCGATCTGGGTTGCATTAAGGGATCCCCAATTGCAAGTACGAGAGCGAGCTGTTGAGGCTTTACGTGCTTGCCTTCGTGTTATCGAGAAAAGGGAGACTCGATGGCGAGTACAATGGTTCGTATTCCCTTTTCATTGACAATGATCAAGTGTCCTAAAATGTTTTCCTTAGGAACGATAGTACTATATTTGTTATGATATTTTTGAAACATGTTGTTGCTATACTTTCATTTGCAATCCTGTTATGTGGTTTCACCCTCATTGAAGCGCAATGTTATCTGGTGGTACTATGCATTTTGTGTGTGTGTGAATACAACTTATATTGGCTTTTTTTTATTATACATTCTCCCCATGGTGATACTTGAACATATATAACATGATCTTCGTAGTCTGGATTGGAATTGTAGCGAACCTGTCTAGCTGGGTTGTCTTGCGTCAATGTTCTACACATTTTGAAGCTTTCGTCAAATTGATTACTGACTTGCAGTCTTTCTGCTGGATTTAAATATATTGTTGCCAACACAATGTCTCTAATTTAGCAAAAGAGTTTTCATTGTTTGGTATGATATAAAATCAAGTGAACTGACCTTCTCCCCATCTGGCTTTTGCAGGTACTATCGAATGTTTGAAGCTACCCAGGATGGGTTGGGCAGAAATGCTCCGGTCCATAGTATTCATGGTTCCTTACTTGCTGTGGGGGAGCTATTGAGGTAAATACAGCAGTGAATTTATATTCTTAAAGCATCCTTTACAATAGTCAGACGCCCAAATTTATAACAAGAATATTTCCCGTAGAAGGACTTTTTTTTCCAATGATGCTATGTTTTTTCTTTGCCTTTGTATTTGCATTTTCCACTGTTTATAAAATATGTATTTCATGTATCTTCATTCTCCGCTCTGTGTATACTTGACCAAATTACTCTTAAAGGCATATCTGGTGTTGTGGTTTATGACTTAATGCTAGTGTTCGTTTACAGGAATACTGGTGAGTTCATGATGTCTAGGTACAGAGAAGTTGCTGAAATTGTCCTCAGATACCTGGAACATCGTGATCGCCTTGTACGCCTTAGCATCACCTCGTTGCTGCCTCGCATTGCACATTTCCTCCGTGATCGCTTTGTTACAAACTATTTAACGGTAAGTGACTGAGAAATTCTTTGAAACAAAAAAAATATCCGTAAAATGTGATCTGAGTTACTTTCTTGCAGATATGCATGAATCATATTCTTACTGTGTTGAGAATACCGACGGATCGTGCCAGTGGATTCATCGCCCTTGGGGAAATGGCTGGCGCTTTGGATGGTGAGCTTATCCACTATTTGCCGACTATTATGCCTCATCTGCGGGATGCGGTGGGTTAAATTGGTTTCCTTGAACATGTTAACTGTTTTGTGTTTAGTATTTTCTTGGGTCTATTTTTAAGCTTAACTAGAAAGAGGTTTCCTTTGATTCTTTTCCATGTAGATTGCTCCACGTAAAGGTAGGCCTTTGCTTGAAGCTGTGGCTTGTGTTGGTAACATTGCGAAGGCAATGGGATCCACATCGGAAACTCATGTTCGAGATCTTCTAGATGTTATGTTTTCTTCTAGTCTGTCTTCTACACTTGTTGACGCTCTTGATCAGATAACCATTAGGTAATAGTTGAACGATAGAAGTTTGTTACTACTTGCATTGATGTGTATTCTTTCGATGCTTGACAATTCTTTTGGGTTTGGGTCTCAGCATTCCTTCATTGCTGCCGACGGTACAAGATCGGCTTCTAGATTGCATTTCATTGGTTCTTTCAAGATCTCAATATTCTCAAACAAAGCCTTCTGTTACCGTGGTCCGAGGTAGTACAGTTAGCATGGCACCACAGTCTACTGATCCTAGTTGTTCAGCCCAAGTTCAACTAGCCCTGCAGACTCTGGCTCGTTTCAATTTCAAGGTCGGTGTTCCTTTCCGGAGACATTTCCAAAGAAAATGTATTTTTTGTTACTGAATTTCTGCTCTCTGGCAGGGGCATGATCTTCTTGAATTTGCTAGGGAGTCGGTTGTTGTTTATTTGGATGATGAGGATGCAACCACAAGAAAAGATGCTGCTTTGTGCTGTTGTAGACTGATTGCAAATTCTTTATCGGGGATCGCACAGTTTGGTTCAAGCAGGTCAACTCGAGCTGGGGGAAGACGAAGGCGCCTTGTGGAAGAGGTTTGATATAAATACCGAAAGCCCTGTACAGTTTTTTTATTATTGCTTGTCTCCAAGTCTTCACTTTTTGTCAATTACGGAAGGTTTATTTTTGACCTTTCCCAAGTCCTCCAGTATCCCATTCCCATCTGCTTCTTGATAGCATGTATAATGCAATACCAGTTGCGGTTTCAATACCTGAGAAGTGATGTTTGGGTTATGCAGATTGTAGAAAAGCTTCTTAGGACAGCTGTTGCAGATGCTGATGTAACTGTTCGCAAGTCTATATTTGTTGCTTTATATGGCAACCAATGTTTCGATGATTATCTAGCACAGGCTGATAGTTTGACTGCCATTTTCGCCTCCTTAAATGATGAGGTATGGATTTGTTATTTGTTTGAATAAAGTACCATATGACATACGACAATTCTATTTTAATACGGATTTTTATTTGCCTCTCTTGGCTGTAAATTCTAAGTAGATTTTGGAAAAGTGATGATACTTTTGTTTCTTTATTTCATGGTATTTTTTTGTTCGCGTTTATAATCTAATTATAGTGTTTCCAACTCCATCATTACCATACTTCAATTAGATATCCATCTATCGCGGATTGATATATTCCTTGGAATCACAATGAGGTAGATTGTTTCAAAAAGAAGAATGAAGTTGTTTCACAAAGGGGTGCAAACAATGAGAGAAAATGCTATGTGTGCGACAAGCCATGACACATAGCCAGAGATTGTAGACTTAGAAAAAGTGAAAGAGCACATCTAAGTTTTGAAGAATCAGAAGATGAAAATGAAGATGAGTGTCATATGCTCTTTAGTGTTGTTGAAGAAAAAGAGATCTCAACAATCGGAGAAGAAACATGGTTGGTAGATAGCGGATGTACCAATCATATGTCTAAAGATGCAGGCACTTCATTACCTTGGATCGTAGCAAGAGAATCACCATACGTATTGGAAACGGTGGTAAAGTCGTGTCCGAGGGTAAAGGAGATATAAGAGTTTCTACAAATAAAGGAGATATAAGAGTTTCTACAAATAAAGGAGATCAAGTCATCAAAAATGTACTCTATGTACCCGAACTAGCAAGAAATTTGCTTAGTGTTTTTCATTGACAATGATTAAGTGTCCTAAAATGTTTTCCTTAGGAACGATAGTACTATATTTGTTATGTTATTTTTGAAACATGTTGTTGCAATTACTTTCGTGCAATCTTGTTATGTGGTTTCACCCTCATTGAAGCGCAAGGTCATCTGGTGGTACTGTGCATTTTTTGTGGGTAAATACAACTTATATTGGCTTTTTTTTACTATATATTCTCCCCATGGTGATACTTGAGCATATATAACATGATCGATGTAGTCTGGATTGAAACTGTAGCGAGCCTGTCTAGCTGGGTTGTCTTGCGTCAATGTTCTACACATTGTTGAAGCTTTCGTTAAATTGATTACTGACTTGCAGTCTTTCTGCTGGATTTAAATATATTGTTACCAACACAATGTCTCTAATTTAGCAAAAAGAGTTTTCCTTGTTTGGTATGATCTAAACTCAAGTTAACTGATCTTCTCTCCATCTGGCTTTTTCAGGTACTATCGAATGTTTGAAGCTACACAGGATGGGTTGGGCAGAAATGCTCCGGTCCATAGTATTCATGGTTCCTTACTTGCTGTGGGGGAGCTATTGAGGTAAATACAGCAGTGAATTTGTATTCTTAAAGCATCCTTTACAATAGTCAGACGCCCAAATTTATAACAGGAATATTTCCCTTAGAATAACTTTTTGTTCCAGTGATGCTATGTTTTTTCTTTGCCTTTGTATTTGCACTTTCCACTGTTTAATAAAATATGTATTTCATGTATCTTCTTCCACCGCTCTGTGTATACCTGACCAAATTACTCTTTAAGGCATATCTGGTGTTGTATTTTATGACTTAAAGCTAGTGTTCGGTTACAGGAATACTGGTTAGTTCATGATGTCTAGGTATAGAGAAGTTGCTGAAATTTGTTGGAAGTGATCAAGTCTTGATGGTTGTTTTATTACGTTTATAAGAGTCATATAACACATAGTTAGTATTGACATGTATATTATTTGTATCACTTATAAGATATGAATAATATAAGTAACTGCTAAGTAGTTATTATAAGTAGTTATCATAAGTAGTTATCACTTGAATGTTTGTGTCTCTACATTGGGGTGTCTTTTAGAGATGCAACCCTTAGTCAAAGTGTGTGATGTAACCTATAAATACAATTGATATAACTAATAAAAAAACAGTGGTTTTATTTTACAAAAATTCAGAGCAATTTATAAGAGAATAAATACATTGAGTGTTAAACAAGAAACACATAGAGAGAGATAGAAAAAACAGAGTAAAATCTGTGTTGTCTAATCCTTAATAACTTTGAGAGTTAAAAGTTCTACATGGTATTAGAGCTATGGAGACAACAATACAACAAGTTATTCCAATCTTCAATGGTGAATCATATGGTTTCTGGAAAATCAAGATGGTTACCATTTTAAAGACACATAAGTTATGGGAAATTATTGAAACTGGAATCACTGCAAATTCATCCTCTGAAAGCACACCGGCATCGATCAGAGAGAGAATATCAATTGATGAAAGATATGATGGCTATCCAAATCCTTCAAAGTGCAGTTTTAGAATCTATATTTCCAAGAATTGCTCCCGCAGCAACCGCAAGAGAGGCTTGGAACGCTTTAAAAATGGAGTTTCAAGGAAGTTCACAAGTAAAGATGATTAATCTTCAGACCTTAAGAATAGAATATGAGAATCTGAAGATGGAGGAAGGTGAAGCCATAAATGATTTCACAACTAAGTTGATTAATCTGAGTAATAAACTAAGAGTTCATGGAGAACAGAAGTCTGATTACCAAGTGGTTCAAAAGGTTCTCATCTCCTTACCACAACAATTCGACAATATCGTTGGGGTACTTGAACAAACAAAGGATCTATCAACCCTCTCTGTCACAGAGTTGATAGGTACCCTGAAGGCGCATGAGAGGCGTTTAAATCTTCGAGAAGATCGTATCAATGAGGGTGCGTTTTATGGAGAAAAGTTTGGTGCAAAAGGAGGAAAATACAAAATAAAAAACGCCATGAGAAGACCAACAAGTGGTGTGGCGTGTGCAAAAAGAACAATCACAATGAGGTAGATTGTTTCAAAAAGAAGAATGAAGTTGTTTCACAAAGAGGTGCAAACAATGAGAGAAAATGCTATGTGTGCGACAAGCCATGGCACATAGCCAGAGATTGTAGACTTAGAAAAAGTGAAAGAGCACATCTAAGTTTTGAAGAATCAGAAGATGAAAATGAAGATGAGTGTCATATGCTCTTTAGTGTTGTTGAAGAAAAAGAGATCTCAACAATCGGAGAAGAAACATGGTTGGTAGATAGCGGATGTACCAATCATATGTCTAAAGATGCAGGCACTTCATTACCTTGGATCGTAGCAAGAGAATCACCATACGTATTGGAAACGGTGGTAAAGTCGTGTCCGAGGGTAAAAAAGATATAAGAGTTTCTACAAATAAAGGAGATCTAAGAGTTTCTACAAATAAAGGAGATCAAGTCATCAAAAATGTACTCTATGTACCCGAACTAGCAAGAAATTTGCTTAGTGTTTTTCATTGACAATAATTAAGTGTCCTAAAATGTTTTCCTTAGGAACGATAGTACTATATTTGTTATGTTATTTTCGAAACATGTTGTTGCAATTACTTTCGTGCAATCTTGTTATGTGGTTTCACCCTCATTGAAGCGCAAGGTCATCTGGTGGTACTGTGCATTTTTTGTGGGTAAATACAACTTATATTGGTTTTTTTTACTATATATTCTCCCCATGGTGATACTTGAGCATATATAACATGATCGATGTAGTCTGGATTGAAACTGTAGCGAACCTGTCTAGCTGGGTTGTCTTGCGTCAATGTTCTACACATTGTTGAAGCTTTCGTTAAATTGATTACTGACTTGCAGTCTTTCTGCTGGATTTAAATATATTGTTACCAACACAATGTCTCTAATTTAGCAAAAAGAGTTTTCCTTGTTTGGTATGATCTAAACTCAAGTTAACTGATCTTCTCTCCATCTGGCTTTTTCAGGTACTATCGAATGTTTGAAGCTACACAGGATGGGTTGGGCAGAAATGCTCCGGTCCATAGTATTCATGGTTCCTTACTTGCTGTGGGGGAGCTATTGAGGTAAATACAGCAGTGAATTTGTATTCTTAAAGCATCCTTTACAATAGTCAGACGCCCAAATTTATAACAGGAATATTTCCCTTAGAATAACTTTTTGTTCCAGTGATGCTATGTTTTTTCTTTGCCTTTGTATTTGCACTTTCCACTGTTTAATAAAATATGTATTTCATGTATCTTCTTCCTCCGCTCTGTGTATACCTGACCAAATTACTCTTTAAGGCATATCTGGTGTTGTATTTTATGACTTAAAGCTAGTGTTCGGTTACAGGAATACTGGTTAGTTCATGATGTCTAGGTATAGAGAAGTTGCTGAAATTTGTTGGAAGTGATCAAGTTTTGATGGTTGTTTTATTACGTTTATAAGAGTCATATAACACATAGTTAGTATTGACATGTATATTATTTGTATCACTTATAAGATATGAATAATATAAGTAACTGCTAAGTAGTTATTATAAGTAGTTATCATAAGTAGTTATCACTTGAATGTTTGTGTCTCTACATTGGGGTGTCTTTTAGAGATGCAACCCTTAGTCAAAGTGTGTGATGTAACCTATAAATACAATTGATATAACTAATAAAAAAACAGTGGTTTTATTTTAAAAAAATTCAGAGCAATTTATAAGAGAATAAATACATTGAGTGTTAAACAAGAAACACATAGAGAGAGATAGAAAAAACAGAGTAAAATCTGTGTTGTCTAATCCTTAATAACTTTGAGAGTTAAAAGTTCTACATGGTATTAGAGCTATGGAGACAACAATACAACAAGTTATTCCAATCTTCAATGGTGAATCATATGGTTTCTGGAAAATCAAGATGGATACCATTTTAAAGACACATAAGTTATGGGAAATTATTGAAACTGGAATCACTGCAAATTCATCCTCTGAAAGCACACCGGCATCGATCAGAGAGAGAATATCAATTGATGAAAGATATGATGGCTATCCAAATCCTTCAAAGTGCAGTTTTAGAATCTATATTTCCAAGAATTGCTCCCGCAGCAACCGCAAGAGAGGCTTGGAACGCTTTAAAAATGGAGTTTCAAGGAAGTTCACAAGTAAAGATGATTAATCTTCAGACCTTAAGAAGAGAATATGAGAATCTGAAGATGGAGGAAGGTGAAGCCATAAATGATTTCACAACTAAGTTGATTAATCTGAGTAATAAACTAAGAGTTCATGGAGAACAGAAGTCTGATTACCAAGTGGTTCAAAAGGTTCTCATCTCCTTACCACAACAATTCGACAATATCGTTGGGGTACTTGAACAAACAAAGGATCTATCAACCCTCTCTGTCACAGAGTTGATAGGTACCCTGAAGGCGCATGAGAGGCGTTTAAATCTTCGAGAAGATCGTATCAATGAGGGTGCGTTTTATGGAGAAAAGTTTGGTGCAAAAGGAGGAAAATACAAAATAAAAAACGCCATGAGAAGACCAACAAGTGGTGTGGCGTGTGCAAAAAGAACAATCAAAATGAGGTAGATTGTTTCAAAAAGAAGAATGAAGTTGTTTCACAAAGGGGTGCAAACAATGAGAGAAAATGCTATGTGTGCGACAAGCCATGGCACATAGCCAGAGATTGTAGACTTAGAAAAAGTGAAAGAGCACATCTAAGTTTTGAAGAATCAGAAGATGAAAATGAAGATGAGTGTCATATGCTCTTTAGTGATGTTGAAGAAAAAGAGATCTCAACAATCGGAGAAGAAACATGATTGGTAGATAGCGGATGTACCAATCATATGTCTAAAGATGCAGGCACTTCATTACCTTGGATCGTAGCAAGAGAATCACCATACGTATTGGAAACGGTGGTAAAGTCGTGTCCGAGGGTAAAGAAGATATAAGAGTTTCTACAAATAAAGGAGATATAAGAGTTTCTACAAATAAAGGAGATCAAGTCATCAAAAATGTACTCTATGTACCCGAACTAGCAAGAAATTTGCTTAGTGTTTTTCATTGACAATGATTAAGCGTCCTAAAATGTTTTCCTTAGGAACGATAGTACTATATTTGTTATGTTATTTTCGAAACATGTTGTTGCAATTACTTTCGTGCAATCTTGTTATGTGGTTTCACCCTCATTGAAGCGCAAGGTCATCTGGTGGTACTGTGCATTTTTTGTGGGTAAATACAACTTATATTGGCTTTTTTTACTATATATTCTCCCCATGGTGATACTTGAGCATATATAACATGATCGATGTAGTCTGGATTGAAACTGTAGCGAACCTGTCTAGCTGGGTTGTCTTGCGTCAATGTTCTACACATTGTTGAAGCTTTCGTTAAATTGATTACTGACTTGCAGTCTTTCTGCTGGATTTAAATATATTGTTACCAACACAATGTCTCTAATTTAGCAAAAAGAGTTTTCCTTGTTTGGTATGATCTAAACTCAAGTTAACTGATCTTCTCTCCATCTGGCTTTTTCAGGTACTATCGAATGTTTGAAGCTACACAGGATGGGTTGGGCAGAAATGCTCCGGTCCATAGTATTCATGGTTCCTTACTTGCTGTGGGGGAGCTATTGAGGTAAATACAGCAGTGAATTTGTATTCTTAAAGCATCCTTTACAATAGTCAGACGCCCAAATTTATAACAGGAATATTTCCCTTAGAATAACTTTTTGTTCCAGTGATGCTATGTTTTTTCTTTGCCTTTGTATTTGCACTTTCCACTGTTTAATAAAATATGTATTTCATGTATCTTCTTCCTCCGCTCTGTGTATACCTGACCAAATTACTCTTTAAGGCATATCTGGTGTTGTATTTTATGACTTAAAGCTAGTGTTCGGTTACAGGAATACTGGTTAGTTCATGATGTCTAGGTATAGAGAAGTTTCTGAAATTTGTTGGAAGTGATCAAGTCTTGATGGATGTTTTATTACGTTTATAAGAGTCATATAACACATAGTTAGTATTGACATGTATATTATTTGTATCACTTATAAGATATGAATAATATAAGTAACTGCTAAGTAGTTATTATAAGTAGTTATCATAAGTAGTTATCACTTGAATGTTTGTGTCTCTACATTGGGGTGTCTTTTAGAGATGCAACCCTTAGTCAAAGTGTGTGATGTAACCTATAAATACAATTGATATAACTAATAAAAAAACAGTGGTTTTATTTTACAAAAATTCAGAGCAATTTACAAGAGAATAAATACATTGAGTGTTAAACAAGAAACACATAGAGAGAGATAGAAAAACAGAGTAAAATCTGTGTTGTCTAATCCTTAATAACTTTGAGAGTTAAAAGTTCTACATGGTATTAGAGCTATGGAGACAACAATACAAAAGTTATTCCAATCTTCAATGGTGAATCATATGGTTTCTGGAAAATCAAGATGGTTACCATTTTAAAGACACATAAGTTATGGGAAATTATTGAAACTGGAATCACTGCAAATTCATCCTCTGAAAGCACACCGGCATCGATCAGAGAGAGAATATCAATTGATGAAAGATATGATGGCTATCCAAATCCTTCAAAGTGCAGATTTAGAATCTATATTTCCAAGAATTGCTCCCGCAGCAACCGCAAGAGAGGCTTGGAACGCTTTAAAAATTGAGTTTCAAGGAAGTTCACAAGTAAAGATGATTAATCTTCAGACCTTAAGAAGAGAATATGAGAATCTGAAGATGGAGGAAGGTGAAGCCATAAATGATTTCACAACTAAGTTGATTAATCTGAGTAATAAACTAAGAGTTCATGGAGAACAGAAGTCTGATTACCAAGTGGTTCAAAAGGTTCTCATCTCCTTACCACAACAATTCGACAATATCGTTGGGGTACTTGAACAAACAAAGGATCTATCAACCCCTCTGTCACAGAGTTGATAGGTACCCTGAAGGCACATGAGAGGCGTTTAAATCTTCGAGAAGATCGTATCAATGAGGGTGCGTTTTATGGAGAAAAGTTTGGTGCAAAAGGAGGAAAATACAAAATAAAAAACGCCATGAGAAGACCAACACATGGTGTGGCGTGTGCAAAAAGAACAATCACAATGAGGTAGATTGTTTCAAAAAGAAGAATGAAGTTGTTTCACAAAGGGGTGCAAACAATGAGAGAAAATGCTATGTGTGCGACAAGCCATGGCACATAGCCAGAGATTGTAGACTTAGAAAAAGTGAAAGAGCACATCTAAGTTTTGAAGAATCAGAAGATGAAAATGAAGATGAGTGTCATATGCTCTTTAGTGTTGTTGAAGAAAAAGAGATCTCAACAATCGGAGAAGAAACATGGTTGGTAGATAGCGGATGTACCAATCATATGTCTAAAGATGCAGGCACTTCATTACCTTGGATCGTAGCAAGAGAATCACCATACGTATTGGAAACGGTGGTAAAGTCGTGTCCGAGGGTAAATAAGATATAAGAGTTTCTACAAATAAATGAGATATAAGAGTTTCTACAAATAAAGGAGATCAAGTCATCAAAAATGTACTCTATGTACCCGAACTAGCAAGAAATTTGCTTAGTGTTTCTCAAATGATATCAAATGGATATCGAGTCATCTTTGAAGACAAAAAGTGCATGATCCAAGACTCAAAATGGAGAAAGATCTTGGACATCAAAATGAAGGACAAGAGCTTTCCAGTTCGTTGAAAAAAATCAAGTGAAGGAGCATATGTTGCTTTCGAAGAAAAAGAAGAACAAACAAATCTTTGGCACAAGCGCTTTGGGCATGTAAACTATGAAAAGATGAAGACAATGCAAACAATAAATATTGTAGAAGACCTTCCAAAGTTTGAAGTGATAAAAGGCATATGTGAGTCGTGTGAGATGGGAAAACAATCAAGGAGGAGTTTTCCAAAGAGATCTCAAAGCCATACGAGAAAAACTTTGGAGCTTATTCATTCGGACGTTTGTGGTCCAATGCAAACGGAATAAATAAATGGGAGCAAGTACTTTCTCACATTTATTGATGATTTCTCAAGGATGACATGGGTGTATTTCTTGAAGAATAAAAGTGAAGTGATCACAAAGTTCAAGAAATTCAAGCCTTATGCAGAGAACCAATCGGAGAATCGGATCAAGAAACTTAGAACGGATGGAGGTGGTGAATTTCTATCAAAAGAATTCATCAAAATATGTCAAGAGAGTGGCATACATCATGAAGTAACAACTCCTTATTCTCCACAACAAAATGGTGTTGCAGAAAGGCGAAATCGAACACTAGTGGAGATGGCTAGATCAATGCTTGAAGAGAAGAAGTTAGCAAATAAATTTTGGGATGAAGCAATTGCAACATCAACTTATTTGCAAAACATATTACCATCAAAGTCATTAGAGAAAGGAGTGACACCGCTAGATATTTGGAGTGGAAAGAAACCTAGTGTTAATCACTTAAAGGTTTTTGGGTGTGTACGCTACATACATGTACCAGATGAGAAAAGAAGAAAGCTTGACACTAAAGCCAAACAGGGGATATTCGTCGGCTATAGCAATGAATCAAAGGGTTATAGAGTGTTCTTGCTAAATGAAGAAAGGGTCGAAGTGTCAAGAGATGTGACATTCGATGAGAAGAAAACATGGAGTCGTGATGAAAAAGGAGAAAAGAAATCTATTCTATCACAAGTCAAGATCAAATCACAACAAGGAGGAAATGATATAAACGATCAAATAGATCAAGTAAGTAATGCATTCAATCAACTTCAAGTTTCAAACACAAGAGTTCAAAACTCAAATGAAGAAGGAGAAGAATCTGTTGGTCCACGAGGTTTCCGATCAGTCAATGATCTAATGAACCAAACAAATGAAGTTGAAGGAGAGGCACTCATACATGAAATGTGTCTTATGATGGCTGAAGAACCACAAGCATTGGAGGAAGCAATGAAAGATGAAAAGTGGATAGAAGCCATGAGAGAAGAGTTGTGGATGATAGAGAAGAACAAAACATGGCAAGTTGTGGCAAGACCAAGAGATAAAAATGTGATTAGTGTCAAATGGATCTTTCGTTTGAAAACTAATGCAAATGGAGAGGCAATCAAACACAAAGCAAGATTGGTGGCTAGAGGATTCACACAAGAGTATGGTGTGGATTATTTGCACCAGTTTCAAGATATGATACAATAAGAACCATAATGGCGATTGCGGCTCAATGCAAATGGAAACTCTTCCAAATGGATGTGAAGTCAGCATTCTTAAATGGAGATTTGGAAGAAGAAGTATATAGAAGAACCGCCAGGATTCATAGAAGAAGGAGAAGAAGGAAAAGTTCTTAAACTTCACAAGGCGCTCTATGGCTTAAAACAAGCACCTAGAGCATGGTATGGGCGTATTGATGGATACTTTATCAAGAATGGCTTTGAGAGCAGCATCAATGATGCATCACTTTATGTAAAGAAGACATTAAAGGAGATATTGGTGGTTAGCTTGTATGCCGATGACATCATAGTCACCGGAAGTAACATAAAGGAGATTGAACGATTCAAGGAGGAGATGAAGAATGAGTTCGAGATGACAGACTTAGGAGAACTAAGTTACTTTCTTGGCATGGAAGTAATCCAAAACGAAGAAGGCATATTCTTATCACAAGAGAACTATGCAAAAAAGCTTTTGAAGAAATTTGGAATGCAAGATTGCAAAAGTTTATCAACACCTTTAACTCCTCATGGCAAAAGGAAGGAAGTATTGAATGAGAAACTTGAAGACGTTACAAAGTATAGAAGCATGATTGGAGGACTACTATATCTTTGTGCTTCAAGACCAGATATCATGTATGCAAGTTCTTACTTGTCTCGTTACATGACATCTCCGTCAATACAACATCTTCAAGAGGCCAAACGAGTTTTTAGATATGTCAAAGGGACTTTGACATATGGGATTCAATTTAAACAAGTAGAAGAACCAGAGTTGGTGAGATTTTCTGATAGTGATTGGGGTGGTTCAGTTGAAGACAAGAAGAGCACAAGCGGCTATGTATTTACAATTGGATTGGGTGCATGTTGTTGGAACTCAAGCAAGCAAAAAACGGTTGCTCAATCAACGGTTGTGGCTGAGTACATTGCGATTTGCTCCGCAGCAAACCAAGCAATATGGCTACAAAGACTAGTGAATGAGATCGGATTCAAAACTGAAAAGGTATAAGGATTCTATATGATAACAAATCTGTGATTGCTATAGGAAAGAATCCGGTTCAACATCGTCGAACAAAGCACATCGACGTCAAGTATCATTTCGTACGAGAAGCTGAGCAAGAAGGGAAAATCAAACTTGAACATTGTCCAGGAGAATTTCAATTCGCTGACATTTTAACCAAACCCTTAAACATATCAAGATTGGAGTTTCTACGGGAAGAACTAGGAGTGATAATGAAGCCATGATCAAGGAGGAGTGTTGGAAGTGATCAAATCTTCATGGTTGTTTTATTAAGTTTATAAGAGTCATATAACACATAGTTAGTATTAACATGTATATTATTTGTATAACTTATAAGATATGAATAATATAAGGGAGTAACTGCTAAGTAGTTATTATAAGTAGTTATTATAAGTAGTTATCACTTGAATGTTTGTGTCTCTACATTGGGGTGTCTTTTTAAAGATGCAACCCTTAGTCAAAGTGTGTGATGTAACCTATAAATACAATTGATATAACTAATTAAAAAACTGTGGTTTTATTTTACAAAAATTCAGAGCAATTTACAAGAGAATAAATATATTGAGTGTTAAACAAGAAACACAAAGAGAGAGATAGAAAACAGAGTAAAATCCGTGTTGTCTGATTCTTAATAACTTTGAGAGTTAAAAGTTCTACAAAATTGTCCTCAGATACCTTGAACATCGTGATCGCCCTTGTACGCCTTAGCATCACCTCGTTGCTGCCTCGCATTGCACATTTCCTCCATGACCGCTTTGTTACAAACTATTTAAGGGTAAGTGACTGAGAAATTCTTTGAAACAAAAATATATTCGTAAAACGTGAACTGAGTTACTTTCTTGCATTATCCAGCTTGATATGTAGGTCTTGATGCAGCAGCCGTGCGAGAAGCTGAAATCATGGAAAAGAAGGTAAATCTCCATTTCCTTGAAGCATGACTTCTAGTAACTGCTCAATAAAAAAAGGTAAAGAAAGTTAAAGGATTTGATGGTGAATCTTGTAGGGAATGTTGATGGTGTTCAGCACAGATGAGACGACCAACAAGGCAGTTGTGTCGAATGATGCACGGGGACGGCATTTTGAAGCCGTCTCACATCCCGGGTACGTCTCGGAAACGGGTACTTGATCGGGAGGGCGAGGAAACGTCACGGGCGAAAGCAGGGACGGGAAGCTAAAAACGGGTACTGGTGAGAAGGGGTACTGAGACATTTCCAGGAAGTTTTCAAGATGTTTCTTGATAAAATTAATTGAAATAATTAAATTTAACTGATTTTCCATAAAGAAATCAAAGAAAAATAAAACTAAGGTTCAGCTTTACAATTAACCCATCGCCTCCAATAGTTCTCTCTGGACTTCTTTCTCACGTTGTTTTGCTTTGAAACCTTCATGATTTAATCTCCTTCTTAACGTCACCAAGAGGAAAGTTCCGAACAAGTTTCACCTATGTATGTGTGAATCGCTTCTCTTTTCTAATTTGCGCTCCTCTTTTCTAATTTGCACATGTCTTGTCTTCTCATTGTTTCTCAATGAATCAATCGATTTTATTCCATATTGATTCTCTGTTTCTGCATTTTTTGCCTCTGTTTTTGCATTTTGCCTCTGTTTCATGTGTTATATAGGCTTATATTAGTTCGTGTATCCACATTCTCTTTTTCCTTGCATATAATCAGCGGGTGAGCTACCTTAAAGATAGAGGGGTCATCTGCCCCCAATCAACTTTAAAAGATAATAAAATCAATAGCCAAATATATCATAATTCTTTGTAATAGTAGAGGTTGCCCCCAGTAAATTTTTCTGACTGCCCCCAATGACTAACGGTTTGAATCTTACCGCATACAATTTTAGTATTTGAGAAGTTATTTTATATTATTTTTATCAACTAAAAAAATTAACGATCCTCCCATATTTGTTTCGCTTAGTTTCCTTTTTTTTTTTTTTTTTTTTTTGTTTTTTTGTCAACAGAATAGATTCATAGGCCTGGGCCTAAAGTTAAATGGGCCGAACAAATACAACGACAGAAACAAACGCGAATCAAGCCCAACAAGCCCAAACGTAAAACGCTCGAGATAAGGCTGCCACGTGGCGTCCTCTGCGGAAGCGGCGGACATGCACGGACACGCGTTGCAAGATGAAGAACCGCCGGGAAACTTCGAGCAATCGCGGAGGAGAGCGACGTCGAGCATCACCGGACCACTGCGTTGCACCAGACACGGACCATCCGGTAATCGAACTTCCCAAAAGCCACCATCAACATCACCTGCAAGAAGAGAAAACAGTCACAACAACCCTGTCGGAAACCGCCACGGTCAAGAAGGCGCCGTCGCCGTAGGCCAAAAGGCCTAACAGAGTCCACCATGCGCGTGTCCTCTGTGATATCCCGTATCAAAAATACGGTCAACGGGCAGCAGAAAGTCAACCGAGGGCAAAATTGTCATTTTTGCCAAGTGAAGGACAAAATGGTAATTTTGCCAAAGTTTGAGACGGAAGACGTGACGGGCAAAATGTTCTCTTTTTAAAGCATAAAGAACATTTACAAGACCGAAGTTGGAAGGAACGGAGCAGAAACGGGTTTTTCGGCTTGTCGGGAACGGAAACCGATAAAACCGAGAAAACTTCGGAAAATCATAACGGGAGCTAGGAAACTCCAATTGAGGTGCTATAAGTTGCTAAATTCATCTAAAATAAGGGAGAATCAGGTTATGGAAGTTTGGAGATTTATGGAAATCGATTGCTATTTTCTAAAATAATTCTCGAGGAAACGAGCAAACCGAGCAAAAGTGATTAAGCAAGATAAGGAAGGGTTCTTATTGAGTTGGGCCGGTTTATATGGGTTTTTGTGGAACACACACCAGGGACAGATGTTAACTCCCCAGGTCGCCAGCCTCACCTCCTTACGTGTCAACACCTTATGTGAAGCATGTGTTTTTGTTGAATACACCAAAAACATCTACACAAATTAATTTTTGGGTGTATCTCTCTCTCTCTAGCCTCACCCACGACCACATACTCTCCCTTATCTCTAGATTCATCCAGAAAACCCAGAAAAATCTTTTGCATCTTCAAATAAACCCCAAGAACACCAAGAACATTCTTGAGTGTTCTTCAAACCTTCTTTCACCAAAAATACCATAACTCTTTCATTATAAACCCAAATCAACTTCTTCAAAGTGCTATAGCTTCCTCTATCCATCCTATACCATCTCCAGCCAGCCGCCGTCGTCCTCGTCGCCGGAGCTCACCGGAATCTGGCCGGCAAGCATCCTCGGATTAGGGTTTTGGGGAATCTCTCTCTTCCTTCATCAGATCTGAATGTTTTGAAGCCATGGATAGCTAGATCTCGTATTTGCGGTCAGTTTTATAGGTAGATCGTCACCTGAGTCACCGGAAAAAGGGGTGAACCGGCCGGTCAACGTCGGATCACCGCCGGTCAACGCCGGAGAAGTCAATGGAGAAGCCCAACCGCCGCCAATCTTCAGCCGGTTCTTCAAGGAGTGTGATGGGATGGTTTGATTCAAGATTTGGGTTGATTTAAGGCTGGTTTAGCCTTGGTCAACGGTTAGGTCAAACCGGTCAATGTTTGACCAAAACCGGTTTAACCTAACCGGTTCTAATTAGACCAGTTCAGTTGGTTCTGATGGTTCAGTGGTTCAACCGGTTTGGTTTGGGAAGTAACCGGTTCAAGTCAAAGTCAACGGGCAACAGTCAAAGTCAACGGTCAACCGGAGGTCAAAGTCAACGCCGGTCAACACTGTGGTCAACGCCGGTCAACACGTTGACTCTGGCCATTGACTACTTGCGATTCATGTCAGGGTGTTCGGGAAGCCTCGGGGTTGGAGTTCGTGTGTACGGGAAGTTTGGGTTTCAGTTCGGAGGTCTCGGGATTCATACCGCGTCAGACCGTCATTCCGCGCCTATCTCACTGTGAGTCGGCTCACAGACCTATAGTACCTATATACCGAGAACCATAAAACCGTAGATTTAGGATTGCATACCCGATAATTAAAATGATTGGTTAATATTAAATAATTAGACGTTAATGATAAACCGGTTAGGATCGGATAAGCATGTTAGGGTTTAAAGAATTAAAAGGTTAATCGATTGTGTGCCGCTAGGTTGTTAGTAACGTTTGGGTGATGCATTCATATATACCATTTGAATAGGATCGTATATGCATATATATTGTATAATAGCGATAATTAATGAATCTATATACGGGAATTAAGACGTTATTAAAATACGAGTTAAACCTAAACGGGCGTATAGAATATTGTAACGGGATCGGGGTTTAGGTTTAATAGCGGGATTGGGAAATGAATAAAGTTAAGTAATAATGAGACGTCGGGGAGTTAGTAAGTTTACTAACACTAAACCGACAGATCGAGGAGTTAATAAAAGATATCTATAATGGTTTAAATGAGGAAGTGGTGTGTGTTGTAAGCCGTCTACGGGTTAGTAATCCGCTAACCCAAGGTAGCAGATAAGAATAGACTAAAAGACTTAGAAACCCTAATAAGCCTGCTTGTATTGTGATTGTGTGATTGTGTGACTGTGTGATGGATTGTGATTGCGTGTTTATTATTGTTGTTGTTGTGAGCTTTGTGTGCAGGCTTATTAGACTGCTCGGTGTTGGGCCGAGCAGTTGCTGTGGACACTTACTCCGGTCATGGGACCGGGTAAGTTAGTTGGTGCTGACTAGGTACTTTACGTGACGGGAAAAATGTTCTCTTTTTAAAGCATAAAGAACATTTACAAGTCCGGAGTTGGAAGGAACGGAGCAGAAACGAGTTTTTCGGCTTGTCGGGAATGGAAACCGATAAAACCGAGAAAACTTCGGAAAATCATAACGGGAGCTAGGAAACTCCAATTGAGGTGCTATAAGTTGCTAAATTCATCTAAAATAAGGGAGAATCAGGTTATGGAAGTTTGGAGATTTATGGAAATCGATTGATATTTTCTAAAACAATTCTCGAGGAAACGAGCAAACCGAGCAAAAGTGATTAAGCAAGATAAGGAAGGGTTCTTATTGAGTTGGGCCGGTTTATATGGGCTTTTGTGGACTCAAAACACACACCAGGGACAGATGTTAACTCCCCAGGTCGCCAGCCTCACCTCCTTAGGTGTCAACACCTTATGTGAAGCATGTGTTTTTGTTGAATACACCAAAAACACCTACACAAATTCATTTTTGGGTGTATCTCTCTCTCTCTCTAGCCTCACCCACGACCACATGCTCTCCCTTCTCTCTAGATTCATCCAGAAAACCCAGAAAAATCTTTTGCATCTTCAAAGAAACCCCAAGAACACCAAGAACATTCTTGAGTGTTCTTCATACCTTCTTTCACCAAAAATACCATAACTCTTTCATTATAAACCCAAATCAACTTCTGCAAAGTGCTATAGTTTACTCTCTCCCTCCTCTACAATCTCCAGCCATCCGTTGTCGTCCTCGTCGCCGGAGCTCGCCGGAATCTGGCCGGAAAGCATCCGCGGATTAGGGTTTTGGGGAATCTCTCTCTTCCTTCATCAGATCTGAATATTTTGAAGCCATGGATGGCTAGATCTCTTCTTTGCGGTCAGTTTGATAGGTAGATCGTCACCTGAGTCACCGGAAAAAGGGGTGAACCGGCCGGTCAACGCCGGACCACCGCCGGTCAACGCCGGAGAAGTCGCCGGAGCCGGTCACCGGAGAAGCCCAACCGCCGCCAATATTCAGCCGGTTCTTCAAGGAGTGTGATGGGATGGTTTGATTCAAGATTTGGGTTGGTTTAAGGCTGGTTTAGCCCTGGTCAACGGTTAGGTCAAACCGGTCAATGTTTGACCAAAACCGGTTTAACCTAACCGGTTCTAATTAGACCAGTTCAGTTGGTTCTGATGGTTCAGTGGTTCAACCGGTTTGGTTTGGGAAGTCAACCGGTTCTAGTCAAAGTCAACGGTCAACAGTCAAAGTCAACGGTCAACCGGAGGTCAAAGTCAACGCTGGTCAACGATGTGGTCAACGCCGGTCAACACGTTGACTCCGGACATTGACTACTTGCGATTCATGTCAGGGTGTTCGGGAAGCCTCGGGGTTCGAGTTCGTGTGTACGGGAAGTTTGGGTTTCAGTTCGGAGGTCTCGGGATTCATACCGCGTCTGACCGTCATTCTGCGCCTATCTCACTGTGAGTCGGCTCACAGACATATAGTACCTATAGACCGAGAACCGTAGATTTAGGATTGCATACCCGATAATTAAAATGATTGGTTAATATTAAATAATTGGACGTTAATGATAAACTGGTTAGGATCGGATAAGCATGTTAGGGTTTAAAGAATTAAAAGGTTAAACGATTGTGTGCCGCTAGGTTGTTAGTAACGTTTGGGTGATGCATTCATATAGACCGTTTGAATAGGACCGTATATGCATATATATTGTATAAGAGCGATAATTAATGAATCTATATACGGGAATTAAGACGTTATTAAAATACGAGTTAAACCTAAACGGGCGTATAGAATATTGTAACGGGATCGGGGTTTAGGTTTAATAGCGGGATTGGGAAATGAATAAAGTTAAGTAATAATGAGACGTCGGGGAGTTAGTAAGTTTACTAACTCTAAACCGACAGATCGAGGAGTTAATAAAAGATATCTATAATGGTTTAAATGAGGAAGTGGTGTGTGTTGTAAGCCGTCTACGGGTTAGCAATCCGCTAACCCAAGGTAGCAGATAAGAATGAACTAAAAGACTTAGAAACCCTAATAAGCCTGCTTGTATTGTGATTGTGTGATTGTGTGATGGATTGTCATTGCGTGTTTATTATTGTTGTTGTTGTGAGCTTTGTGTGCAGGCTTATTAGACTGCTCGGTGTTGGGCCGAGCAGTTGCTGTGGACACTTACTCCGGTCATGGGACCGGGTAAGTTAGTTGGTGCTGACTAGGTACTTTACGTGACGGACAAAATGTTCTCTTTTTAAAGCATAAATAACATTTACAAGACCGGAGTTGGAAGGAACGGAGCAGAAACGGTTTTTTCGGCTTGTCGGGAATGGAAACCGATAAAACCGAGAAAACTTCGGAAAATCATAACGGGAGCTAGGAAACTCCAATTGAGGTGCTATAAGTCGCTAAATTCATCTAAAATAAGGGAGAATCAGGTTATGGAAGTTTGGAGATTTATGGAAATCGATTGATATTTTCTAAAACAATTCTCGAGGAAACGAGCAAACCGAGCAAAAGTGATTAAGCAAGATAAGGAAGGGTTCTTATTGAGTTGGGCCGGTTTATATGGGCTTTTGTGGACTCAAAACACACACCAGGGACAGATGTTAACTCCCCAGGTCGCCAGCCTCACCTCCTTAGGTGTCAACACCTTATCTGAAGCATGTGTTTTTGTTGAATACACCAAAAACACCTACACAAATTCATTTTTGGGTGTATCTCTCTCTCTCTCTAGCCTCACCCACGACCACATGCTCTCCCTTCTCTCTAGATTCATCCAGAAAACCCAGAAAAATATTTTGCATCTTCAAAGAAACCCCAAGAACACCAAGAACATTCTTGAGTGTTCTTCATACCTTCTTTCACCAAAAATACCATAACTCTTTCATTATAAACCCAAATCAACTTCTGCAAAGTGCTATAGTTTCCTCTCTCCCTCCTCTACAATCTCCAGCCATCCGCCGTCGTCCTCGTCGCCGGAGCTCGCCGGAATCTGGCCGGAAAGCATCCGCGGATTAGGGTTTTGGGGAATCTCTCTCTTCCTTCATCAGATCTGAATATTTTGAAGCCATGGATGGCTAGATCTCTTCTTTGCGGTCAGTTTGATAGGTAGATCGTCACCTGAGTCACCGGAAAAAGAGTGAACCGGCCGGTCAACGCCGGACCACCGCCGGTCAACGCCGGAGAAGTCGCCGGAGCCGGTCACCGGAGAAGCCCAACCGCCGCCAATATTCAGCCGGTTCTTCAAGGAGTGTGATGGGATGGTTTGATTCAAGATTTGGGTTGGTTTAAGGCTGGTTTAGCCTTGGTCAACGGTTAGGTCAAACCGGTCAATGTTTGACCAAAACCGGTTTAACCTAACCGGTTCTAATTAGACCAGTTCAGTTGGTTCTGATGGTTCAGTGGTTCAACCGGTTTGGTTTGGGAAGTCAACCGGTTCAAGTCAAAGTCAACGGTCAACAGTCAAAGTCAACGGTCAACCGGAGGTCAAAGTCAACGCCGGTCAACGATGTGGTCAACGCCGGTCAACACGTTGACTCCGGACATTGACTACTTGCGATTCATGTCAGGGTGTTCGGGAAGCCTCGGGGTTCGAGTTCGTGTGTACGGGAAGTTTGGGTTTCAGTTCGGAGGTCTCGGGATTCATACCGCGTCAGACCGTCATTCCGCGCCTATCTCACTGTGAGTCGGCTCACAGACCTATAGTACCTATAGACCGAGAACCGTAGATTTAGGATTGCATACCCGATAATTAAAATGATTGGTTAATATTAAATAATTGGACGTTAATGATAAACTGGTTAGGATCGGATAAGCATGTTAGGGTTTAAAGAATTAAAAGGTTAAACGATTGTGTGCCGCTAGGTTGTTAGTAACGTTTGGGTGATGCATTCATATAGACCGTTTGAATAGGACCGTATATGCATATATATTGTATAAGAGAGATAATTAATGAATCTATATACGGGAATTAAGACGTTATTAAAATACGATTTAAACCTAAACGGGCGTATAGAATATTGTAACGGGATCGGGGTTTAGGTTTAATAGCGGGATTGGGAAATGAATAAATTTAAGTAATAATGAGACGTCGGGGAGTTAGTAAGTTTACTAACTCTAAACCGACAGATCGAGGAGTTAATAAAAGATATCTATAATGGTTTAAATGAGGAAGTGGTGTGTGTTGTAAGCCGTCTACGGGTTAGCAATCCGCTAACCCAAGGTAGCAGATAAGAATGAACTAAAAGACTTAGAGACCCTAATAAGCCTGCTTGTATTGTGATTGTGTGATTGTGTGATGGATTGTCATTGCGTGTTTATTATTGTTGTTGTTGTGAGCTTTGTGTGCAGGCTTATTAGACTGCTCGGTGTTGGGCCGAGCAGTTGCTGTGGACACTTACTCCGGTCATAGGACCGGGTAAGTTCGTTGGTGCTGACTAGGTACTTTACGTGACGGACAAAATGTTCTCTTTTAAAGCATAAATAACATTTACAAGACCGGAGTTGGAAGGAACGGAGCAGAAATGGGTTTTTCGGCTTGTCGGGAATGGAAACCGATAAAACCGAGAAAACTTCGGAAAATCATAACGGGAGCTAGGAAACTCCAATTGAGGTGCTATAAGTTGCTAAATTCATCTAAAATAAGGGAGAATCAGGTTATGGAAGTTTGGAGATTTATGGAAATCGATTGATATTTTCTAAAACAATTCTCGAGGAAACGAGCAAACCGAGCAAAAGTGATTAAGCAAGATAAGGAAGGGTTCTTATTGAGTTGGGCCGGTTTATATGGGCTTTTGTGGACTCAAAACACACACCAGGGACAGATGTTAACTCCCCAGGTCGCCAGCCTCACCTCCTTAGGTGTCAACACCTTATGTGAAGCATGTGTTTTTGTTGAATACACCAAAAACACCTACACAAATTCATTTTTGGGTGTATCTCTCTCTCTCTAGCCTCACCCACGACCACATGCTCTCCCTTCTCTCTAGATTCATCCAGAAAACCCAGAAAAATCTTTTGCATCTTCAAAGAAACCCCAAGAACACCAAGAACATTCTTGAGTGTTCTTCATACCTTCTTTCACCAAAAATACCATAACTCTTTCATTATAAACCCAAATCAACTTCTGCAAAGTGCTATAGCTTCCTCTCTCCCTCCTCTACAATCTCCAGCAAGCCGCCGTCGTCCTCGTCGCCGGAGCTCGCCGGAATCTGGCCGGAAAGCATCCGCGGATTAGGGTTTTGGGGAATCTCTCTCTTCCTTCATCAGATCTGAATGTTTTGAAGCCATGTATGGATAGATATCGTCTTTGCGGTCAGTTTGATAGGTAGATCGTCACCTGAGTCACCGAAAAAAGGGGTGAACCGGCCGGTCAACGCCGGACCACCGCCGGTCAACGCCGGAGAAGTCGCCGGAGCCGGTCACCGGAGAAGCCCAACCGCCGCCAATATTCAGCCGGTTCTTCAAGGAGTGTGATGGGATGGTTTGATTCAAGATTTGGGTTGGTTTAAGGCTGATTTAGCCTTGGTCAATGGTTAGGTCAAACCGGTCAATGTTTGACCAAAACCGGTTTAACCTAACCGGTTCTAATTAGACCAGTTCAGTTGGTTCTGATGGTTCAGTGGTTCAACCGGTTTGGTTTGGGAAGTCAACCGGTTCAAGTCAAAGTCAACGGTCAACAGTCAAAGTCAACGGTCAACTGGAGGTCAAAGTCAACGCCGGTCAACGATGTGGTCAACGCCGGTCAACACGTTGACTCCGGACATTGACTACTTGCGATTCATGTCAGGGTGTTCGGGAAGCCTCGGGGTTCGAGTTCGTGTGTACGGGAAGTTTGGGTTTCAGTTCGGAGGTCTCGGGATTCATACCGCGTCAGACCGTCATTCCGCGCCTATCTCACTGTGAGTCGGCTCACAGACCTATAGTACCTATAGACCGAGAACCGTAGATTTAGGATTGCATACCCGATAATTAAAATGATTGGTTAATATTAAATAATTGGACGTTAATGATAAACTGGTTAGGATCGGATAAGCATGTTAGGGTTTAAAGAATTAAAAGGTTAAACGATTGTGTGCCGCTAGGTTGTTAGTAACGTTTGGGTGATGCATTCATATAGACCGTTTGAATAGGACCGTATATGCATATATATTGTATAAGAGCGATAATTAATGAATCTATATACGGGAATTAAGACGTTATTAAAATACGAGTTAAACCTAAACGGGCGTATAGAATATTGTAACGGGATCGGGGTTTAGGTTTAATAGCGGGATTGGGAAATGAATAAAGTTAAGTAATAATGAGACGTCGGGGAGTTAGTAAGTTTACTAACTCTAAACCGACAGATCGAGGAGTTAATAAAAGATATCTATAATGGTTTAAATGAGGAAGTGGTGTGTGTTGTAAGCCGTCTACGGGTTAGCAATCCGCTAACCCAAGGTAGCAGATAAGAATGAACTAAAAGACTTAGAGACCCTAATAAGCCTGCTTGTATTGTGATTGTGTGATTGTGTGATGGATTGTCATTGCGTGTTTATTATTGTTGTTGTTGTGAGCTTTGTGTGCAGGCTTATTAGACTGCTCGGTGTTGGGCCGAGCAGTTGCTGTGGACACTTACTCCGGTCATGGGACCGGGTAAGTTAGTTGGTGCTGACTAGGTACTTTACGTGACGGACAAAATGTTCTCTTTTTAAAGCATAAATAACATTTACAAGACCGGAGTTGGAAGGAACGGAGCAGAAACGGTTTTTTCGGCTTGTCGGGAATGGAAACCGATAAAACCGAGAAAACTTCGGAAAATCATAACGGGAGCTAGGAAACTCCAATTGAGGTGATATAAGTCGCTAAATTCATCTAAAATAAGGGAGAATCAGGTTATGGAAGTTTGGAGATTTATGGAAATCGATTGATATTTTCTAAAACAATTCTCGAGGAAACGAGCAAACCGAGCAAAAGTGATTAAGCAAGATAAGGAAGGGTTCTTATTGAGTTGGGCCGGTTTATATGGGCTTTTGTGGACTCAAAACACACACCAGGGACAAATGTTAACTCCCCAGGTCGCCAGCCTCACCTCCTTAGGTGTCAACACCTTATGTGAAGCAAGTGTTTTTGTTGAATACACCAAAAACACCTACACAAATTCATTTTTGGGTGTATCTCTCTCTCTCTAGCCTCACCCACGACCACATGCTCTCCCTTCTCTCTAGATTCATCCAGAAAACCCAGAAAAATCTTTTGCATCTTCAAAGAAACCCCAAGAACACCAAGAACATTCTTGAGTGTTCTTCATACCTTCTTTCACCAAAAATACCATAACTCTTTCATTATAAACCCAAATCAACTTCTGCAAAGTGATATAGCTTCCTCTCTCCCTCCTCTACAATCTCCAGCAAGCTGCCGTCGTCCTCGTCGCCGGAGCTCGCCGGAATCTGGCCGGAAAGCATCCGCGGATTAGGGTTTTGGGGAATCTCTCTCTTCCTTCATCAGATCTGAATATTTTGAAGCCATGGATGGCTAGATCTCTTCTTTGCGGTCAGTTTGATAGGTAGATCGTCACCTGAGTCACCGGAAAAAGAGTGAACCGGCCGGTCAACGCCGGACCACCGCCGGTCGACGCCGGAGAAGTCGCCGGAGCCGGTCACCGGAGAAGCCCAACCGCCGCCAATATTCAGCCGGTTCTTCAAGGAGTGTGATGGGATGGTTTGATTCAAGATTTGGGTTGGTTTAAGGCTGGTTTAGCCTTGGTCAACGGTTAGGTCAAACCGGTCAATGTTTGACCAAAACCGGTTTAACCTAACCGGTTCTAATTAGACCAGTTCAGTTGGTTCTGATGGTTCAGTGGTTCAACCGGTTTGGTTTGGGAAGTCAACCGGTTCAAGTCAAAGTCAACGGTCAACAGTCAAAGTCAACGGTCAACCGGAGGTCAAAGTCAACGCCGGTCAACGATGTGGTCAACGCCGGTCAACACGTTGACTCCGGACATTGACTACTTGCGATTCATGTCAGGGTATTCGGGAAGCCTCGGGGTTCGAGTTCGTGTGTACGGGAAGTTTGGGTTTCAGTTCGGAGGTCTCGGGATTCATACCGCGTCAGACCGTCATTCCGCGCCTATCTCACTGTGAGTCGGCTCACAGACCTATAGTACCTATAGACCGAGAACCGTAGATTTAGGATTGCATAACCGATAATTAAAATGATTGGTTAATATTAAATAATTGGACGTTAATGATAAACTGGTTAGGATCGGATAAGCATGTTAGGGTTTAAAGAATTAAAAGGTTAAACGATTGTGTGCCGCTAGGTTGTTAGTAACGTTTGGGTGATGCATTCATATAGACCGTTTGAATAGGACCGTATATGCATATATATTGTATAAGAGAGATAATTAATGAATCTATATACGGGAATTAAGACGTTATTAAAATACGATTTAAACCTAAACGGGCGTATAGAATATTGTAACGGGATCGGGGTTTAGGTTTAATAGCGGGATTGGGAAATGAATAAAGTTAAGTAATAATGAGACGTCGGGGAGTTAGTAAGTTTACTAACTCTAAACCGACAGATCGAGGAGTTAATAAAAGATATCTATAATGGTTTAAATGAGGAAGTGGTGTGTGTTGTAAGCCGTCTACGGGTTAGCAATCCGCTAACCCAAGGTAGCAGATAAGAATGAACTAAAAGACTTAGAGACCCTAATAAGCCTGCTTGTATTGTGATTGTGTGATTGTGTGATGGAATGTCATTGCGTGTTTATTATTGTTGTTGTTGTGAGCTTTGTGTGCAGGCTTATTAGACTGCTCGGTGTTGGGCCGAGCAGTTGCTGTGGACACTTACTCCGGTCATAGGACCGGGTAAGTTAGTTGGTGCTGACTAGGTACTTTACGTGACGGACAAAATGTTCTCTTTTAAAGCATAAATAACATTTACAAGACCGGAGTTGGAAGGAACGGAGCAGAAATGGGTTTTTCGGCTTGTCGGGAATGGAAACCGATAAAACCGAGAAAACTTCGGAAAATCATAACGGGAGCTAGGAAACTCCAATTGAGGTGCTATAAGTTGATAAATTCATCTAAAATAAGGGAGAATCAGGTTATGGAAGTTTGGAGATTTATGGAAATCGATTGATATTTTCTAAAACAATTCTCGAGGAAACGAGCAAACCGAGCAAAAGTGATTAAGCAAGATAAGGAAGGGTTCTTATTGAGTTGGGCCGGTTTATATGGGCTTTTGTGGACTCAAAACACACACCAGGGACAGATGTTAACTCCCCAGGTCGCCAGCCTCACCTCCTTAGGTGTCAACACCTTATGTGAAGCAAGTGTTTTTGTTGAATACACCAAAAACACCTACACAAATTCATTTTTGGGTGTATCTCTCTCTCTCTAGCCTCACCCACGACCACATGCTCTCCCTTCTCTCTAGATTCATCCAGAAAACCCAGAAAAATCTTTTGCATCTTCAAAGAAACCCCAAGAACACCAAGAACATTCTTGAGTGTTCTTCATACCTTCTTTCACCAAAAATACCATAACTCTTTCATTATAAACCCAAATCAACTTCTGCAAAGTGCTATAGCTTCCTCTCTCCCTCCTCTACAATCTCCAGCAAGCCTCCGTCGTCCTCGTCGCAGGAGCTCGCCGGAATCTGGCCGGCAAGCATCCGCGGATTAGGGTTTTGGGGAATCTCTCTCTTCCTTCATCAGATCTGAATGTTTTGAAGCCATGTATGGCTAGATCTCGTCTTTGCGGTCAGTTTGATAGGTAGATCGTCACCTGAGTCACCGGAAAAAGGGGTGAACCGGCCGGTCAACGCCGGAGAAGTCGCCGGAGCCGGTCACCGGAGAAGCCCAACCGCCGCCAATATTCAGCCGGTTCTTCAAGGAGTGTGATGGGATGGTTTGATTCAAGATTTGGGTTGGTTTAAGGCTGGTTTAGCCTTGGTCAACGGTTAGGTCAAACCGGTCAATGTTTGACCAAAACCGGTTTAACCTAACCGGTTCTAATTAGACCAGTTCAGTTGGTTCTGATGGTTCAGTGGTTCAACCGGTTTGGTTTGGGAAGTCAACCGGTTCAAGTCAAAGTCAACGGTCAACAGTCAAAGTCAACGGTCAACCGGAGGTCAAAGTCAACGCCGGTCAACGATGTGGTCAAC
This sequence comes from Orychophragmus violaceus, assembly GCA_030180135.1. Lineage (NCBI taxonomy): Eukaryota > Viridiplantae > Streptophyta > Magnoliopsida > Brassicales > Brassicaceae > Orychophragmus > Orychophragmus violaceus. The sequence continues at coordinate 83,767,633 of CM058230.1, read as the reverse complement.
GCCGGTCAACACGTTGACTCCGGACATTGACTACTTGCGATTCATGTCAGGGTGTTCGGGAAGCCTCGGGGTTCGAGTTCGTGTGTACGGGAAGTTTGGGTTTCAGTTCGGAGGTCTCGGGATTCATACCGCGTCAGACCGTCATTCCGCGCCTATCTCACTGTGAGTCGGCTCACAGACCTATAGTACATATAGACCGAGAACCGTAGATTTAGGATTGCATACCCGATAATTAAAATGATTGGTTAATATTAAATAATTGGACGTTAATGATAAACTGGTTAGGATCGGATAAGCATGTTAGGGTTTAAAGAATTAAAAGGTTAAACGATTGTGTGCCGCTAGGTTGTTAGTAACGTTTGGGTGATGCATTCATATAGACCGTTTGAATAGGACCGTATATGCATATATATTGTATAAGAGCGATAATTAATGAATCTATATACGGGAATTAAGACGTTATTAAAATACGAGTTAAACCTAAACAGACGTATAGAATATTGTAACGGGATCGGGGTTTATGTTTAATAGCGGGATTGGGAAATGAATAAAGTTAAGTAATAATGAGACGTCGGGAGTTAGTAAGTTTACTAACACTAAACCGACAGATCGAGGAGTTAATAAAAGATATCTATAATGGTTTAAATGAGGAAGTGGTGTGTGTTGTAAGCCGTCTACGGGTTAGCAATCTGCTAACCCAAGGTAGCAGATAAGAATGAACTAAAAGACTTAGAAACCCTAATAAGCCTGCTTGTATTGTGATTGTGTGATTGTGTGATTGTGTGATGGATTGTCATTGCGTGTTTATTATTGTTGTTGTTGTGAGCTTTGTGTGCAGGCTTATTAGACTGCTCGGTGTTGGGCCGAGCACTTGCTGTGGACACTTACTCCGGTCATGGGACCGGGTAAGTTAGTTGGTGCTGACTAGGTACTTTACGTGACGGGCAAAATGTTCTCTTTTTAAAGCATAAATAACATTTACAAGACCGGAGTTGGAAGGAACAGAGCAGAAACGGGTTTTTCGGCTTGTCGGGAATGGAAACCGATAAAACCGAGAAAACTTCGGAAAATCATAACGGGAGCTAGGAAACTCCAATTGAGGTTCTATAAGTTGCTAAATTCATCTAAAATAAGGGAGAATCAGGTTATGGAAGTTTGGAGATTTATGGAAATCGATTGATATTTTCTAAAACAATTCTCGAGGAAACGAGCAAACCGAGCAAAATTGATTAAGCAAGATAAGGAAGGGTTCTTATTGAGTTGGACCGGTTTATATGGGCTTTTGTAGACTCAAAACACACACCAGGGACAGATGTTAACTCCCCAGGTCGCCAGCCTCACCTCCTTAGGTTTCAACACCTTATGTGAAGCATGTGTTTTTGTTGAATATACCAAAAACACCTACACAAATTCATTTTTGGGTGTATCTCTCTCTCTCTAGCCTCACCCACGACCACATGCTCTCCCTTCTCTCTAGATTCATCCAGAAAACCCAGAAAAATCTTTTGCATCTTCAAAGAAACCCCAAGAACACCAAGAACATTCTTGAGTGTTCTTCATACCTTCTTTCACCAAAAATACCATAACTCTTTCATTATAAACCCAAATCAACTTCTGCAAAGTGCTATAGTTTCCTCTCTCCCTCCTCTACAATCTCCAGCCAGCCGCCGTCGTCCTCGTCGCCGCAGCTCGCCGGAATCTTGCCGGCAAGCATCCGCGGATTAGGGTTTTGGGGAATCTCTCTCTTCCTTCATCAGATCTGAATGTTTTGAAGCCATGTATGGCTAGATCTCGTCTTTGCGGTCAGTTTGATAGGTAGATCGTCACCTGAGTCACCGGAAAAAGGGGTGAACCGGCCGGTCAACGCCGGAGAAGTCGCCGGAGCCGGTCACCGGAGAAGCCCAACCGCCGCCAATATTCAGCCGGTTCTTCAAGGAGTGTGATGGGATGGTTTGATTCAAGATTTGGGTTGGTTTAAGGCTGGTTTAGCCTTGGTAAACGGTTAGGTCAAACCGGTCAATGTTTGACCAAAACCGGTTTAACCTAACCGGTTCTAATTAGACCGGTTCAGTTGGTTCTGATGGTTCAGTGGTTCAACCGGTTTGGTTTGGGAAGTCAACCGGTTCAAGTCAAAGTCAACGGTCAATAGTCAAAGTCAACGGTCAACCGGAGGTCAAAGTCAACGCCGGTCAACGATGTGGTCAACGCCGGTCAACACGTTGACTCCGGACATTGACTACTTGCGATTCATGTCAGGGTGTTCGGAAAGCCTCGGGGTTCGAGTTCGTGTGTACGTGAAGTTTGGGTTTCAGTTCGGAGGTCTCGGGATTCATACCGCGTCAGACCGTCATTCCGCGCCTATCTCACTGTGAGTCGGCTCACAGACATATAGTACCTATAGACCGAGAACCGTAAAACCGTAGATTTAGGACTGCATATCCGATAATTAAAATGATTGGTTAATATTAAATAATTGGACGTTAATGATAAACCGGTTAGGATCGGATAAGCATGTTAGGGTTTAAAGAATTAAAAGGTTAATCGATTGTGTGCCGCTAGGTTGTTAGTAACGTTTGGGTGATGCATTCATATAGACCGTTTGAATAGGACCGTATATGCATATATATTGTATAAGAGCGATAATTAATGAATCTATATACGGGAATTAAGACGTTATTAAAATACGAGTTAAACCTAAACGGGCGTATAGAATATTGTAACGGGATCGGGGTTTAGGTTTAATAGCGGGATTGGGAAATGAATAAAGTTAAGTAATAATGAGACGTCGGGGAGTTAGTAAGTTTACTAACACTAAACCGACAGATCGAGGAGTTAATAAAAGATATCTATAATGGTTTAAATGAGGAAGTGGTGTGTGTTGTAAGCCGTCTACGGGTTAGCAATCCGCTAACCCAAGGTAGCAGATAAGAATGAACTAAAAGACTTAGAAACCCTAATAAGCCTGCTTGTATTGTGATTGTGTGATTGTGTGATTGTGTGATGGATTGTCATTGCGTGTTTATTATTGTTGTTGTTGTGAGCTTTGTGTGCAGGCTTATTAGACTGCTCGGTGTTCGGCCGAGCAGTTGCTGTGGACACTTACTCCGGTCTTGGGACCGGGTAAGTTAGTTGGTGCTGACTAGGTACTTTACGTGACGGGCAAAATGTTCTCTTTTTAAAGCATAAAGAACATTTACAAGTCCGGAGTTGGAAGGAACGGAACAGAAACGGGTTTTTCGGCTTCGTCGGGAATGGAAACCGATAAAACCGAGAAAACTTCGGAAAATCATAACGGGAGCTAGGAAACTCCAATTTAGGTGCTATAAGTTGCTAAATTCATCTAAAATAAGGGAGAATCAGGTTATGGAAGTTTGGAGAATTATGGAAATCGATTGATATTTTCTAAAACAATTCTCGAGGAAACGAGCAAACCGAGCAAAAGTGATTAAGCAAGATAAGGAAGGGTTCTTATTGAGTTGGGCCGGTTTATATGGGCTTTTGTGGACTCAAAACACACACCAGGGACAGATGTTAACTCCCCAGGTCGCCAGCCTCACCTCCTTAGGTGTCAACACCTTATGTGAAGCATGTGTTTTTGTTGAATACACCAAAAACACCTACACAAATTCATTTTTGGGTGTATCTCTCTCTCTCTAGCCTCACCCACGACCACATGCTCTCCCTTCTCTCTAGATTCATCCAAAAAACCCAGAAAAATCTTTTGCATCGTCAAAGAAATCCCAAGAACACCAAGAACATTCTTGAGTGTTCTTCATACCTTCTTTCACCAAAAATACCATAACTCTTTCATTATAAACCCAAATCAACTTCTGCAAAGTGCTATAGCTTCCTCTCTCCCTCCTCTACAATCTCCAGCCAGCCGCCGTCGTCCTCGTCGCCGGAGCTCGCCGGAATCTGGCCGGCAAGCATCTGCGGATTAGGGTTTTGGGGAATCTCTCTCTTCCTTCATCAGATCTGAATGTTTTGAAGGCATGGATGGCTAGATCTCGTCTTTGCGGTCAGTTTGATAGGTAGATCGTCACCTGAGTCACCGGAAAAAGGGGTGAACCGGCCGGTCAACGCCGGACCACCGCCGGTCAACGCCGGAGAAGTCGCCGGAGCCGGTCACCGGAGAAGCCCAACCGCCGCCAATATTCAGCCGGTTCTTCAAGGAGTGTGATGGGATGGTTTGATTCAAGATTTGGGTTGGTTTAAGGCTGGTTTAGCCTTGGTAAACGGTTAGGTCAAACCGGTCAATGTTTGACCAAAAACCGGTTTAACCTAACCGGTTCTAATTAGACCGGTTCAGTTGGTTCTGATGGTTCAGTGGTTCAACCGGTTTGGTTTGGGAAGTCAACCGGTTCAAGTCAAAGTCAACGGTCAACAGTCAAAGTCAACGGTCAACCAGAGGTCAAAGTCAACGCCGGTCAACGATGTGGTCAACGCCGGTCAACACGTTGACTCCGGACATTGACTACTTGCGATTCATGTCAGGGTGTTCGGAAAGCCTCGAGGTTCGAGTTCGTGTGTACGGGAAGTTTGGGTTTCAGTTCGGAGGTCTCGGGATTCATACCGCGTCAGACCGTCATTCCGCGCCTATCTCACTGTGAGTCGGCTCACAGACATATAGTACCTATAGTTCGAGAACCGTAAAACCGTAGATTTAGGATTGCATATCCGATAATTAAAATGATTGGTTAATATTAAATAATTGGACGTTAATGATAAACCGGTTAGGATCGGATAAGCATGTTAGGGTTTAAAGAATTAAAAGGTTAATCGATTGTGTGCCGCTAGGTTGTTAGTAACGTTTGGGTGATGCATTCATATAGACCGTTTGAATAGGACCGTATATGCATATATATTGTATAAGAGCGATAATTAATGAATCTATATACGGGAATTAAGACGTTATTAAAATACGAGTTAAACCTAAACGGGCGTATAGAATATTGTAACGGGATCGGGGTTTAGGTTTAATAGCGGGATTGGGAAATGAATAAAGTTAGTAATAATGAGACGTCGGGGAGTTAGTAAGTTTACTAACACTAAACCGACAGATCGAGGAGTTAATAAAAGATATCTTTAATGGTTTAAATGAGGAAGTGGTGTGTGTTGTAAGCCGTCTACGGGTTAGCAATCCGCTAACCCAAGGTAGCAGATAAGAATGAACTAAAAGACTTAGAAACCCTAATAAGCCTGCTTGTATTGTGATTGTGTGATTGTGTGATTGTGTGATGGATTGTCATTGCGTGTTTATTATTGTTGTTGTTGTAAGCTTTGTGTGCAGGCTTATTAGACTGCTCGGTGTTGGGCCGAGCAGTTGCTGTGGACAATTACTCCGGTCATGGGACCGGGTAAGTTAGTTGGTGCTGACTAGGTACTTTACGTGACGGGCAAAATGTTCTCTTTTTAAAGCATAAATAACATTTACAAGACCGGAGTTGGAAGGAACGGAGCAGAAACGTGTTTTTCGGCTTGTCGGGAATGGAAACCGATAAAACCGAGAAAACTTCGGAAAATCATAACGGGAGCTAGGAAACTCCAATTTAGGTGCTATAAGTTGCTAAATTCATCTAAAATAAGGGAGAATCAGGTTATGGAAGTTTGGAGATTTATGGAAATCGATTGATATTTTCTAAAACAATTCTCGAGGAAACGAGCAAACCGAGCAAAAGTGATTAAGCAAGATAAGGAAGGGTTCTTATTGAGTTGGGCCGGTTTATATGGGCTTTTGTGGACTCAAAACACACACCAGGGACAGATGTTAACTCCCCAGGTCGCCAGCCTCACCTCCTTAGGTGTCAACACCTTATGTGAAGCATGTGTTTTTGTTGAATACACCAAAAACACCTACACAAATTCATTTTTGGGTGTATCTCTCTCTCTCTAGCCTCACCCACGACCACATGCTCTCCCTTCTCTCTAGATTCATCCAAAAAACCCAGAAAAATCTTTTGCATCGTCAAAGAAATCCCAAGAACACCAAGAACATTCTTGAGTGTTCTTCATACCTTCTTTCACCAAAAATACCATAACTCTTTCATTATAAACCCAAATCAACTTCTGCAAAGTGCTATAGCTTCCTCTCTCCCTCCTCTACAATCTCCAGCCAGCCGCCGTCGTCCTCGTCGCCGGAGCTCGCCGGAATCTGGCCGGCAAGCATCTGCGGATTAGGGTTTTGGGGAATCTCTCTCTTCCTTCATCAGATCTGAATGTTTTGAAGGCATGGATGGCTAGATCTCGTCTTTGCGGTCAGTTTGATAGGTAGATCGTCACCTGAGTCACCGGAAAAAGGGGTGAACCGGCCGGTCAACGCCGGACCACCGCCGGTCAACGCCGGAGAAGTCGCCGGAGCCGGTCACCGGAGAAGCCCAACCGCCGCCAATATTCAGCCGGTTCTTCAAGGAGTGTGATGGGATGGTTTGATTCAAGATTTGGGTTGGTTTAAGGCTGGTTTAGCCTTGGTAAACGGTTAGGTCAAACCGGTCAATGTTTGACCAAAACCTGTTTAACCTAACCGGTTTAACCTAACCGGTTTAACCTAACCGGTTCTAATTAGACCGGTTCAGTTGGTTCTGATGGTTCAGTGGTTCAACCGGTTTAGTTTGGGAAGTCAACCGGTTCAAGTCAAAGTCAACGGTCAACAGTCAAAGTCAACGGTCAACCGGAGGTCAAAGTCAACGCCGGTCAACGATGTGGTCAACGCCGGTCAACACGTTGACTCCGGACATTGACTACTTGCGATTCATGGCAGGGTGTTCGGAAAGCCTCGGGGTTCGAGTTCGTGTGTACGGGAAGTTTGGGTTTCAGTTCGGAGGTCTCGGGATTCATACCGCGTCTGACCGTCATTCCGCGCCTATCTCACTGTGAGTCGGCTCACAGACATATAATACCTATAGACCGAGAACCGTAAAACCGTAGATTTAGGATTGCATACCCGATAATTAAAATGATTGGTTAATATTAAATAATTGGACGTTAATGATAAACCGTGTAGGATCGGATAAGCATGTTAGAGTTTAAAGAATTAAAAGGTTAATCGATTGTGTGCCGCTAGGTTGTTAGTAACGTTTGGGTGATGCATTCATATAGACCGTTTGAATAGGACCGTATATGCATATATATTGTATAAGAGCGATAATTAATGAATCTATATACGGGAATTAAGACGTTATTAAAATACGAGTTAAACCTAAACGGGCGTATAGAATATTGTAACGAGATCGGGGTTTAGGTTTAATAGCGGGATTGGGAAATGAATAAAGTTAAGTAATAATGAGACGTCGGGGAGTTAGTAAGTTTACTAACACTAAACCGACAGATCGAGGAGTTAATAAAAGATATCTATAATGGTTTAAATGAGGAAGTGGTGTGTGTTGTAAGCCGTCTACGGGTTAGCAATCCGCTAACCCAAGGTAGCAGATAAGAATGAACTAAAAGACTTAGAAACCCTAATAAGCCTGCTTGTATTGTGATTGTGTGATTGTGTGATGGATTGTCATTGCGTGTTTATTATTGTTGTTGTTGTGAGCTTTGTGTGCAGGCTTATTAGACTGCTCGGTGTTGGGCCGAGCAGTTGCTGTGGACACTTACTCCGGTCATGGGACCGGATAAGTTAGTTGGTGCTGACTAGGTACTTTACGTGACGGGCAAAATGTTCTCTTTTTAAAGCATAAATAACATTTACAAGACCGGAGTTGGAAGGAACGGAGCAGAAACGGGTTTTTCGGCTTGTCGGGAATGGAAACCGATAAAACCGAGAAAACTTCGGAAAATCATAACGGGAGCTAGGAAACTCCAATTGAGGTGCTATAAGTTGCTAAATTCATCTAAAATAAGGGAGAATCAGGTTATGGAAGTTTGGAGATTTATGGAAATCGATTGATAGTTTCTAAAACAATTCTCGAGGAAACGAGCAAACCGAGCAAAAGTGATTAAGCAAGATAAGGAAGGGTTCTTATTGAGTTGGGCCGGTTTATATGGGCTTTTGTGGACTCAAAACACACACCAGGGACAGATGTTAACTCCCCAGGTCGCCAGCCTCACCTCCTTAGGTGTCAACACCTTATGTGAAGCATGTGTTTTTGTTGAATACACCAAAAACACCTACACAAATTCATTTTTGGGTGTATCTCTCTCTCTCTAGCCTCACCCACGACCACATGCTCTCCCTTATCTCTAGATTCATCCAGAAAACCCAGAAAAATCTTTTGCATCTTCAAAGAAACCCCAAGAACACCAAGAACATTCTTGAGTGTTCTTCATACCTTCTTTCACCAAAAATACCATAACTCTTTCATTATAAACCCAAATCAACTTCTGCAAAGTGATATAGCTTCCTCTCTCCCTCCTCTACAATCTCCAGCAAGCTGCCGTCGTCCTCGTCGCCGGAGCTCGCCAGAATCTGGCCGGCAAGCATCCGCGGATTAGGGTTTTGGGGAATCTCTCTCTTCCTTCATCAGATCTGAATGTTTTGAAGCCATGGATGGCTAGATCTCGTCTTTGCGGTCAGTTTGATAGGTAGATCGTCACCTGAGTCACCGGAAAAAGGGGTGAACCGGCCGGTCAACGCCGGACCACCGCCGGTCAACGCCGGAGAAGTCGCCGGAGCCGGTCACCGGAGAAGCCCAACCGCCGCCAATTTCAGCCGGTTCTTCAAGGAGTGTGATGGGATGGTTTGATTCACGATTTGGGTTGGTTTAAGGCTGGTTTAGCCTTGGTAAACGGTTAGGTCAAACCGGTCAATGTTTGACCAAAACCGGTTTAACCTAACCGGTTCTAATTAGACCGGTTCAGTTGGTTCTGATGGTTCAGTGGTTCAACCGGTTTGGTTTGGGAAGTCAACCGGTTCAAGTCAAAGTCAACGGTTAACAGTCAAAGTCAACGGTCAACCGGAGGTCAAAGTCAACGCCGGTAAACGATGTGGTCAACGCCGGTCAACACGTTGACTCCGGACATTGATTACTTGCGATTCATGTCAGGGTGTTCGAAAAGCCTCGGGGTTCGAGTTCGTGTGTACGGGAAGTTTGGGTTTCAGTTCGGAGGTCTCGGGATTCATACCGCGTCAGACCGTCATTCTGCGCCTATCTCACTGTGAGTCGGCTCACAGACATATAGTACCTATAGAGAACCGTAAAACCGTAGATTTAGGATTGCATACCCGATAATTAAAATGATTGGTTAATATTAAATAATTGGACATTAATGATAAACCGGTTAGGATCGGATAAGCATGTTAGGGTTTAAAGAATTAAAAGGTTAATCGATTGTGTGCCGCTAGGTTGTTAGTAACGTTTGGGTGATGCATTCATATAGACCGTTTGAATAGGACCGTATATGCATATATATTGTATAAGAGCGATAATTAATGAATCTATATACGGGAATTAAGACGTTATTAAAATACGAGTTAAACCTAAACGGGCGTATAGAATATTGTAACGGGATCGGGGTTTAGGTTTAATAGCGGGATTGGGAAATGAATAAAGTTAAGTAATAATGAGACGTCGGGGAGTTAGTAAGTTTACTAACTCTAAACCGACAGATCGAGGAGTTAATAAAAGATATCTATAATGGTTTAAATGAGGAAGTGGTGTGTGTTGTAAGCCGTCTACGTGTTAGCAATCCGCTAACCCAAGGTAGCAGATAAGAATGAACTAAAAGACTTAGAAACCCTAATAAGCCTGCTTGTATTGTGATTGTGTGATTGTGTGATTGTGTGATGGATTGTGATTGCGTGTTTATTATTGTTGTTGTTGTGAGCTTTGTGTGCAGGCTTATTAGACTGCTCGGTGTTGGGCCGAGCAGTAGCTGTGGACACTTACTCCGGTCATGGGACCGGGTAAGTTAGTTGGTGCTGACTAGGTACTTTACCTAGTCAGAGCGGTGGTAGTGTAGTGGCTTGCGGAATGGTTGGGGATTTATTATTGATATTGATTGCGTGATCTGTGCTAGAGTCCCAGCGAGTCTGCTTGTTTATATTTCTGCACTAGGACTCTAGGGTGCGTTAGATTCCGCAAGCCTAGGTTTGTTTACGTTCCGGTACTTCCGACCCGATTGGATCCTCGGGTTTTTACCAAACCGGGTCATGGTGATTTCGGTTATGGTGTTAACCTATCGGGTGACGCCGGTAGGTGTGTGATTCGGAGAATACGGGGTCATGTCCTAGGGCCGAATCACATGGAAACTCTGGCTATCTAGGGGTAGTCCGAGTCACCGCGTATCGATGGACGGAGAACGGTGTCCTATTCGTGGGACCTTGTGTACACGTTTAGGAGTTGTGGGTTAGTTACCATATAGGTGACGATGTGAACCCGTGGAAGTTACCGAGTTCGTAGGGCCCAATTTGGTTTGTTCTTTCTTTCGTTGCGCGATATATAGATCGAGTCCAATCGAGGACATGTGCCGCAGTGCCTTCGATTTCCCCTAATTCTCTTTATCTTTGGCATTGATTGTGTGTGTGGGTTTATCACGACATGGTAGTGCGTGATCGACCATTTATTCCTGTTGATTGTTATTTTGGGTTTTGGGGCGGGAATCTGTAGTTCTAAATAGACTAGAAGCCTTTTTGTGGGGAGCCGATTCACTGGGTGATCTTAGATCACTCATTAGACTCTTTTTGTGTTTTTCAGGTTTAGCAGCGACAGACGCGGGAGGCCTCGGTGTAGTTTCGGGATGTCTTGTGACGGGATTTGATTCGGGGTTTTGGATGTTTTATTTTCGGTTCGGCTTTGGCGCCATTTTATGTGTATGATTTACTTATGTGCTTTGAGATGACGATTGTTTGTAAAAATTCTATTAAACATTGTGTTGAACGTTTGGTTACTAAGAAATGAAATTGTTTCCCTGATATGAGGTTTCGTCCGAACCGACACAACTCACCGAAGTGGTACAAGGTGTACAACTTGTATTACGGAAGTGAGGATAGCGAGGTCGGAGATGGATTAGTGGGAGCCTTTGTCTCAAACCGATCCGTCTCTGACTTCGTCCTGTGACGTACTTTTCCTGTTCGACTTGCTCGGGTTCGATCGGTCATGTTCTTGTTTGATTGTTGACCGGTCAGCTCGACGGTCAGTGGAGAATGGGAAAGGGGCGTTACAGAAAGGTGGTATCAGAGCATGGTTCTGCATGGGTTTCGAAACATTTCATTTTTGAGTGTTTTCCGTGTTTTATCGAGTCAAATGTGTCACACAAGCATCCATTAGGAAACCGAGACGCGTCCGTTAATCCCGGGGTTGGGATGGGAAGTAGAATTTTTGTATGATCTGTACTAATGTTTCGTGTGTTTGGTTGCAGTCTTACAGCAGTGTGTCCTGGGTGGAGTGGAGGTGTCTGTGTGTGTGTGCGTGGAGTAGTTACTGTTGAGCAGCATGAGTCAGCAGGGATCAGTCGGTTCGCAGCAGGGTCAGTTGGTTCAGTTTCAGGGATGATGGGATTCTTGGGAGGAGCAGATGTTGAGTTACAATTACCACCGCAGTGGCTAGAGCCGGATGTGCCACAGACACTTGCAGCATCAGACGTACCACCGATGTTTCTGATGGATCGTTTAGTGTTAATCCTGATTCAGTTCATCAGATTAATTCATCCTAAACATGCCAGATCTAGGTTCTCTTGAATAGAAACAATATAGATCTCACCTTATACCTGTTTTATGCAGCGGAAAGAGAGAACAGGTCAGAGATCAGCAGAACCACCAAGAGATGGATCCTCCAAAGACTCACACACGCACACCGTCAGGAAAGAGGCTGCTAGACCACGAGGAGGGAGGCGCAGCGAGAGAGAGAGAGTCGCGGCTGGGGCTTCGGGTTAAGGAGAATCAGACTTAAGTTTTAATTATAAAACTTGTCTGGTTCCTTTTGGGCTTTTGGGCCCAAATACCAATCTGATTAAATCCCTTGGATTTAATCAGACCCATTAATCTCTCTCTAAGTACGACAAATGCCTGGCACTTTTACCGTACTTCTGCTAAGCCGTTCCTACACATTTTCCTGTTAGCTTAGGCGTGTGACCCATATGGGATCATATAATAAAAGCAATAAGTCCAAGACTTATAGATCATGAGCGGACTCTAGCAAGCCATCATGACCCCCAGTATTATATGACTTATGTCTGATCATTGACATACTCTTACTTTCTAGAGACAGTACCGAGATAACTGGACACAATTCCAACAATCTCCCACTTGTACTGGAATCTCTGTATTCATAATCCTTTTGTCTCAATATCTCGATTAGTCATAAGGCAAGATTAGTGTCATCCTTATAAAGCCTAATCTTGTTCATCGGACTCTGATTTGATACTGACAATCCAAACGACTCGGGAAAGTCCGTTTGAGCATGGCCATGCATTTTCCAGTATTCAAATCTCCGATTGGCCTAGAGATATTCACTCCATTTATATTGGAGGGACAAATTCCGTCTTGTTCCATCACTGTAAACTACTCATTTCATGATGTACCCAAACAAGGTCCTTATAACTATCGCAGAACGATAGCGTTAGACAATGATCAAAGTGCATCAGTCCATGTGCAGTCACATGCATGCGAACTCAGGTCTAAGGACTATACTCTATAGTCGTAGTAAGAATCTCTTATGACACAGATATAAATATCCTGAAGAGTTCTTATAAGCGGGTCTAGTCCGGTCGTATGTACCCCACATACACCTATGTACTGACTTTGATGCCGCGCATCTATGACACACTGAGACTTTGTCATAAGTCACATACCAATCTAGTCTCACACGGTTGTTGGTGTTCCAATTTCAACAACCTTCGACTAGGGACTGAATGATATAAGCCATCTATCAAATATAGGGTCTCATGATCAAGCTAAATGACTTTGATGACTCAAGATCAAGTCACTTACTTCGATGACCTATAAAATGGTTTATATCACTTTGGAACGATTATTTCATCACAGTTAAAATAATCTTGAAATAATAATTTCATTAAACATAAAATGTTTTACAAGAACATATCAAATAACTAAATAAAGCCCTCAAACTCCCACTCAAATTTAGATTACATTTCAATGTCTCTAATGCCTACAGCTTCAGTTAGGAACTCGAGCTTAGGTCTTGGGAGTGGCTTTGTCAACGGATCAGCGACGTTATCATCAGTTTGAACTCGGCTGATCTTGACTTCCTTTCTATTAATGATGTCACGTATCAAGTGAAATCTTCTTAGAACATGCTTGGATTTCTGGTGTGATCTTGGTTCCTTTGCCTGAGCAATAGCACCATTGTTATCACAAAACAGTGCCAGAGGCTCAGCCGCATCTGGTATCACACCTAGTTCAATAATGAACTTTCGTATCCAAACAGCTTCCTTCGCAGCTTCTGAAGCGGCGATATATTCAGCTTCTGTAGTGGAATCAGCAACGGTGTCTTGCTTGGAGCTTCTCCAACTGATTGCACCGCCATTCAGACAAAAGATATAACCGGACTGTGACCGGAAATCATCTTGGTCTGTCTGGAAACTTGCGTCCGTGTATCCACTGACTTTAAGCACATCACTTCCACCGTATACCAAAAACTTGTCCTTAGTATGTCTTAGATACTTCAGGATGTTCTTGACGGTAATCCAATGGTTTTCACCTGGATTTGACTGGTATCTACTCGTCATGCTCAATGCATAAGCAACATCAGGACGAGTACAGATCATGGCATACATGATAGATCCTATTGCAGATGCATAAGGTATATTCTTCATGCGCTCAAGCTCAGCAGCCGTCGTAGGGCTCTGCTTCTTGCTTAGCGTTGTGCCATGTACCATTGGCGTGAAGCCCTTCTTGGAATCTTTCATGCTGAATCTTTGTAGGACTTTGTCAATGTATGAATCTTGACACAAGCCTATCAGTCTTTTAGATCTATCCCGGTAGATCCTGATTCCAAGAACGTATGCGGCTTCACCCATGTCTTTCATGGAAAAACAACTTCCAAGCCAGTCCTTTACTGACTTCAGCATTGGAACGTCGTTTCCGAGAAGCAGTATGTCATCGACATACAGAATAAGAAATACTATCTTGCTCCCACTAGTTTTCTTATACACGCATTGTTCTTCTTCGTTTCTGATGAAGTCAAATTGCTTGATCGCTTCATCAAAACGAAGATTCCAGCTCCTCGATGCTTGCTTCAATCCATAAATGGATTTATGAAGCTTGCATACTTTCCCAGCATTCTTTGGATCTATGTAACCGTCAGGTTGCGTCATATACACATCCTCTTCCAGAATGCCATTCAGGAAGGCGGTTTTCACGTCCATCTGCCAAATTTCATAATCATGAAAAGCTGCAGTTGCTAGTAGAATCCGAATAGATTTCATCATTGCCACTGGGGAATAGGTTTCATCATAATCCACACCGTGAACTTGTCTGAAACCTTTTGCCACCAACCTGGCTTTATAAATCTGGACATTTCCATCCACGTCAATCTTCTTCTTGAAGATCCATTTGCACTCGATGGCTTTTACACCAGCGGGTAAGTCAACCAATGAAAACACTTGGTTGACCGACATGGAGTCCATTTCGGAATCAGTGGCTTTACGCCACTTAGAGGAATCTGGGGCCATCATGGCTTGATTGAAGTTCGATGGTTCATCACCATCAATGATCAAAAGATCATGACAGTTAGTCACGAGGAATCCTTGATATCTCTCGGGTTCGTGACGGATCCTCCCGGATCTTCGAACTTCAGGTACTACAGGTTCAGGCTCTACAATTTCTTGTAGGTCCTCCTGCTGCTCTTCCTCATTAGGTTGAGCAGTATCCTGTTCATCTTGAATTTCTTCAAGCAGTACCTTACTCCCACTGTCTTTCTTAGAGAGAAACTCCCTCTCAAGAAAGTTACAATCCCGGGCAACAAAGATCTTGTTCTCGGAACGTAGATAGAAGTAATAAGCCTTGGTTTCCTTCGGATAACCAATGAAGTAGCATTTATCAGACTTTGGTGTAAGCTTGTCTGAGATTAATCTCTTGACATATGCTTCACAACCCCAAATTCTAAGATAAGACAGTACTGGAGCCACTCCAGTCCATAATTCATATGGTGTCTTTGCTACTGCTTTTGATGGCGCTCTATTTAGAGTGAACACTGCTGTTAGCAGAGCATATCCCCAAAGGGATATTGGAAGGTCTGTGTGACTCATCATAGATCGAACCATATCCAATAAGGTCCGATTTCTCCTCTCAGACACACCATTCCATTGAGGTGTTCCGGGAGGAGTGAGTTGGGATACGATCCCACACTCTCTTAGATGATCACTGAATTCTTGGCTTAAGTATTCTCCTCCTCGGTCGGACCGAAGAGCCTTAATGCTTTTGCCAAGTTGGTTTTGTACTTCATTTTGGAATTCTCTGAACTTCTCAAAAGATTCAGACTTATGTTTCATTAAATAAACATATCCATACCTACTGAAATCATCAGTGAAGGTAATGAAGTACTAATAGTTTCCTCTTGCATTTGTGGACATTGGGCCACACACGTCAGTGTGTATCAGGCCCAATAAGTCACTGGCCCTCTCGTTAGGTTTATTAAAGGGGGCCCGTGTCATTTTGCCCATCATGCAGGATTCGCATTTCTCACATGACTCAAAGTCAAATGAGCCAAGAAGTCCATTCGAATGGAGCCTCTTGATGCGTTTCTCGCTGATGTGCCCTAAACGACAATGCCATAGAAACGTTCGGTTCTCCTCATTAGGTTTGAACCGTTTGGTATCAATGTTATAAATTGGCGCGGATTGATCAAGTATGTAAAGCCCATTCGTAAGAGGGGCACAACCATAGAACAAATTGTTGCGATTGAAGGAACATAATTTATTCTTAACTGAAAAATCATAACCTTCCAAATCCAACAAAGAAATTGAAATAATATTCCTGCTTATAGCAGGTACAAAATAACAATTATTGAGTTCTAAAACCAATCCCGAAGGTAAAGACAACAAGTATGTGCCTACAGCTAGTGCTGGAACTTTCGCTCCATTCCCAACTCGTAGCTCCACTTGTCCTTGCTTCAGCCTTCTACTGTTGCTGAGTGCCTGCATATTAGTACAAATATGAGCCCCACAACCAGTATCCATAACCCATGAGGTATTATCAGAAGTAGTTGTATTAACTTCTATAACAAAAATACCTGATGAAGAAGTCTCGAGAGTCTTCTTCTTCAATTCATTTAGACCTTCTTGGAATTTCTTACATTCTCTCCTCCAATGCCCTGGTTCTTTACAGAACCTGCAGATGTCAGTAGGCCCAGCCTTAGACTTGGGCTTGGGCTTTGGCGTGTCCTTGTCCGAGACTTGGACAGCCTTAGCCTTTCCCTTATCCTTAGCAGAGGATTTCTTAAACCCCTTGCCCTTTTGCACCATAAGCACATTGGGGTCCTTGGCGGTTTTCCTCAAGTTGGGCTCTGCAGTCTTGAGCATTCCGTGAAGCTCAGGCAATGTCTTACTCAAGCCATGCATATTAAAGTTCAGAATGAACTGATCATAGCTTGCAGGTAAAGACTGCAGAACGATGTCGCAGGCAAGTTCCTGGCTGATAGGGCAGTCGAGTTTCTGAAGATGATCGAGATAACCCATCATCTTCAAGACATGAGGACTCACTGCCGCATTTGCAGCCAACTTACAGTCTAAGAGGTTCTTAACTGTCTGAAACCTCTCAGTCCTTGCTTGCTCCTGAAAAAGCGATTTCAGGCTTGCCATTATCTCGATGGGTGACAACACACTCTCGAACTGCATTTGCAGCTCAGCAGTCATTGTCGCCAACATCAGGCAATAGACATCATTTTCATCTGACGAATGCTTTTCCCAAGCATTATGCAGAGTCCTGGCGGCATTGGCAGGAGGCCTCTCGGGGAGGGGATCACGAAGGACATAATCCTTCTTCTCCTGCTTGAGGACTAACCTCAAGTTCCTTGACCACGTCAGGAAGTTCGTTCCAGTCAGCTTCTCCTTCTCGAGAACAGACCGGATCGAGAATGTGTTTTGTGTGCTTGTAGTAGTCATAGCTGAAATATAATATAAAAAGGTTATTAGTTAATATGTTCAATATGATTAATCTTGTATTAAATCTAATATGATTAATCACGCATTATATTCAATAACATAAGTTACCCTCAATAGAATATAATGATTCCAAGATCCACATATAACTAAGATCAAAGTGGGCCACTGGCCGTCACCCAACCTTAGCTTATATCGGTAAGCCCTATGTCGGCTAATTATATCCGTGATATAACTCTTGGTTGTGAATCTGGGCCCGAGGCCCAATCCACTCTGATGTCTCAAGGCCCGGGACTCCCGATGGCCCAGTCAAGAAAACCAGATTATACAGTCATGTAATCATTAATGTCTGGGACTCCCAATGACATTTATGAATCACAAACCGTCTTATCCACGCAAAAGCAGACACCCTCACACTGTAAGGCCATGAATACAATTGAATGGGCTTCGACAGCTGACATAGACTGGACAAGACATCCAACGCTTGATATTATTTGAGGTTTGTAGGTTTATTTTAAAATTTCATTCCCAAAATAGAAGATTACTATTTTGGGAAACTTTCCATTTTGGGAAACCTACTAATTTTGGAAACTTTCTAAAATTGGAAACTTTCTAAAACCGGAAACTTTCTAACTTTAGAAATTTCTTGAAATCCAAAACATGCAAATCTAGAAACTTCTATTCTAAGAAACTTTCTAATTTCAAAATTTCGGAAACTTTAATTTAAAATCGATTTTAATAATTATTTTATAAAAATAAATTTTAAATTAATCTGAAGAAAAGACTCAAATAACTGGCCCAATTGTTTTAACTTCTTGGCCCGAGGCCCAAGAATTGGTCTATGTCCATGACATAACCCAATTGTCCAATAAAATGACATAACCGGTCTGGTTCATTAAAATTGGTCTAACCAAAATTAATTACTACGATGACCACAATTGTCAACCGGTTATTTACTAAACCGGATTTTCTCAATTTATTTGGTCCAACCAAATCAAATTAGAAAACCACTGGTTTAGGCACTAAATCCAATAATTATTTCGACATTGGATTTCTTATCTCGTTTTAACCAGAACTTAATAAATTTATTAAGTCTGTTTATTAAACCGTGACGATTTATTTTAATTAAAATTTTAAACGAGCCTTAAACCGAACCGAACCATTACTCGCAAAAACCCTAACCGGCCGTAAGCATCACGCGATGCAAGCATCACGCAATCGCATGAACGGCGTGGGACGGGACGATGTTCGGGTCGATGCTCGGCCTCGATCACGCGGGACAGTGCTGGACGATGCACGGCTCTCGGTCACAACTGGACGGGCAGGACGCGACGCAAGCATCGATCCATACCATCGATCCGCGATCGATGTATGCGATCAGCTCGGTCACGCAACCTGCGATCGTCTCAGCCGAGCATCTCACGGTCCTCGCGCGCAAGTGATCGATCGGCCATGATCACGCGATCGATCCATGATCGATCCGTGCATCAAAACCATCCGATCGGCCAACTCTCGGTCGCATACCGATCCATTTTGAGATCGGTCCATGCGATTTAGTTTAGGTTTTAAACTTGTTCCTTAAGTGTTTTACAAATCAGATTCAAGCAATGATTGATTCAAAACACTTCTAAACAATCCTAAACATGATTCTAAACAAGAAAAACCACAGAACCAATAGCTCTGATACCACTGATTGATCGTTTAGTGTTAATCCTGATTCAGTTCATCAGATTAATTCATCCTAAACATGCCAGATCTAGGTTCTCTTGAATAGAAACAATATAGATCTCACCTTATACCTGTTTTATGCAGCGGAAAGAGAGAACAGGTCAGAGATCAGCAGAACCACCAAGAGATGGATCCTCCAAAGACTCACACACGCACACCGTCAGGAAAGAGGCTGCTAGACCACGAGGAGGGAGGCGCAGAGAGAGAGAGAGTCGCGGCTGGGGCTTCGGGTTAAGGAGAATCAGACTTAAGTTTTAATTATAAAACTTGTCTGGTTCCTTTTGGGCTTTTGGGCCCAAATACCAATCTGATTAAATCCCTTGGATTTAATCAGACCCATTAATCTCTCTCTAAGTACGACAAATGCCTGGCACTTTTACCGTACTTCTGCTAAGCCGTTCCTACACATTTTCCTGTTAGCTTAGGCGTGTGACCCATATGGGATCATATAATAAAAGCAATAAGTCCAAGACTTATAGATCATGAGCGGACTCTAGCAAGCCATCATGACCCCCAGTATTATATGACTTATGTCTGATCATTGACATACTCTTACTTTCTAGAGACAGTACCGAGATAACTGGACACAATTCCAACAGTTTCAGGCATCGATTCTTGAGACGCCCGAGTTTTCCCCGCCACATCATGTGGAGGACTATTTACTGAGTCCACTACCGTTCGGCTTGATCTAGATATGGAGCCTATAGACCTGTAGCAGTATCCGCATTGGGAGCAGCGGATGGATGAGCAAGTAGCGATGCTTGAGGATGTTTTGGAGCAGCAGGTCGGACCTCATCATCAGCCAGATTTGCGACCCGGATCACCCCGTACACCGCTCGACATGGTTACATCACCAGCATCTACGGAGTCAGAGTTCGAGTCAATTTCGCCACCATCCGAGATACCGCCAGCAGTACCGGAGAGGAGAGAATGCAGTGGATGTGGAGTGTATGAGTTTCATTTGCATTGGTGTCCCCGAGCAGTAGACCCGCGTTTTCGAGAGCTGTCCCATCCAGTACTGGGACCCGACTACTGTCCGTTATGTGGTCACGAGGGTCATGGAGCATCGACTTATCCTACGTCGGATTAGGAGCGTGTATGCCCTTTGGAGAGATGTGCCGAGCCCCAGTACCAGAGGATTATCGAGCAGGACCCAGCCGCAGAGATCCCGAGCCCAGTCAGCCGCCCGTTGTTCAACTACCGGTCATTCAGCCGTCCAGACCCGAGCCAGTGAGGACTTGCCAGTTGTGCAGAGGTCATGGTCATTTTGCACCCGATGGTTTTATGGATTCCCCGTCAGAGCCGACTTCTCCTTGTCAGTTGTGTGGTGGTTATGGTCATCAGGCGCCCATGCGTTATCGTGGACCACGCTCAGGGTCCACCCCAGTCCGTCAGTTATGTGGCCGCGCAGGTCACGTTGCTCATCTTTGCCCGATTGCCGAGCCACAGCATGTCGGAGCACCATCTCGAGACACACACTCGCCACACCCTCCCGGCGCACCTGCCAGCGAATACTTCAGCGAGCCGTTTTGCCAGTGGTGTTAGGCATTTCGGTCTTGCTGGGGGCGTTAGGTTAGGATAGGAGTAGTTAGGCCAGGTAAGTGGGGGCACTAACTTCTTTTTGTCTTGTAGATAGATCGGCGGATAGGCGACTTTGCGTGTCATCTTTGACTTTTCTGATGTATAGCGGCGCAGTATGGGTTTTTGGATATGATGGCGGTCATGTGTGTAGGGACTCTGGTCAGGACCATGTACTAAAAACCTTATGACGTATGATATATCGTTTTATGTATGTGGTGGATGCAGAGTGTTCAGCTGATCATTTTGAGTAGCATAGTAACTATTTGCATGACTGAGATGGTTATGAAAGCAAATAGACTACTGTGTCAAAACAAATGATGAGTGGAACTGACAACCGTTCATCATGACCTGAACCCGGACTGACGACGCATCCGACCGATCATTAGATTGCGTGATTATGTGTGTGGTAATTGCTTGTTTCATTTCTTTCTTGCTTGATTGAGTGATTGATTTGTTCGTGCGGTAGTTGCGTAGTGTTGGCGTGCGTGGTTTTGATAGATTGATCGTTTTGGGTCTTAGAGACCGTTGGGTTGCTAGTTGTTTGAAAATTTGAGTAGTGATTGATCGCTTTTCTTCGGTTTTGTTAGAAAGGTAAAGTGTTGATTTTGTTTTAATTTTATTTTAACTTTTGAGCCGACTAAGAACGGTTGTGTTCAACCGTCAATTCACGAGGGAACAGACTTATAGTGTATTGTTATTTAATCACGAGTAACAATCGGGTACGTGATTAAGTAACCATATTTCTATGGGAAAGTGATATCGGGGATAGATCGGGATGAAACTAATTGTTTCAGTGAGTTGTTGAATTGAATGTAGGACGGAATGGCGACGCGATGTGAATCTGAGACCGAACCCGAACCCAAAAGCGAGATGAAGTGACAAGACGTCGTGACACAAGTAGACCGGGCCGTGAATCAGTGGTAGATATTGTCAGTGGGAGATGTATCAGCTTATCAAGCAGCCGACAGGAAGAGGCCGGGAAGTATGATGTGTTAGCAAAGAGATTTGGGAAGAAGAGTCAGTGATGTTGTTGGAATCAGACAGTCGGAAGCAGGTGATCAGATTTTTGAAGAGTGTTCCAGAAAGAAGACAGAAAGTCGCAATCAGAAGGATGTGGGAGTCGAGACAAAGTGGGGAAGTGCGAAGTTAGAATCAGAGCAGAGAAGTTAACCGGGGTTAAGTTTGAAGATCGAAATCGATGGGAACAATTAAGGGTTGAGTGAAGCAAGGAAGACAAGACGGAGAGCCAGAGCGGAATTGTTGTGGAGATAAGTTGGGTAACATGGAATGAGGCGGACGGATTGCAGTAATGATAGGTGTCAGCAGAATGCAGCAGTGTTCGAGTAAAGAAACGTCGGAGTGGAGTGATGAAGCAACTTACAGGATTCAAAACCGATTTGAAGTCTGTTAGTGACGGAGAATTCGGGGACCGAATTCCTGTAAGTGTGGAAGAATGTGATACCCTGTATCAAAAATACGGTCAACGGGCAGCAGAAAGTCAACCGAGGGCAAAATTGTCATTTTTTCCAAGTGAAGGGCAAAATGGTAATTTTGCCAAAGTTCGAGACGGAAGACGTGACGGGCAAAATGTTCTCTTTTTAAAGCATAAATAACATTTACAAGACCATAGTTGGAAGGAACGGAGCAGAAACGGGTTTTTCAGCTTGTCAGGAATGGAAACCGATAAAACCGAGAAAACTTCGGAAAATAATAACGGGAGCTAGGAAACTCCAATTGAGGTGCTATAAGTTGCTAAATTCATATAAAATAAGGGAGAATCAGGTTATGGAAGTTTGGAGATTTATGAAAATCGATTGATATTTTCTAAAACAATTCTCGAGGAAACGAGCAAACCGAGCAAAAGTGATTAAGCAAGATAAGGAAGGGTTCTTATTGAGTTGGGCCGGTTTATATGGGCTTTTGTGGACTCAAAACACACACCAGGGACAGATGTTAACTCCCCAGGTCGCCAGCCTCACCTCCTTAGGTGTCAACACCTTATGTGAAGCATGTGTTTTTGTTGAATACACCAAAAACACCTACACAAATTCATTTTTGGGTGTATCTCTCTCTCTCTAGCCTCACCCACGACCACATGCTCTCCCTTCTCTCTAGATTCATCCAGAAAACCCAGAAAAATATTTTGCATCTTCAAAGAAACCCCAAGAACACCAAGAACATTCTTGAGTGTTCTTCATACCTTCTTTCACCAAAAATACCATAACTCTTTCATTATAAACACAAATCAACTTCTGCAAAGTGCTATAGCTTCCTCTCTCCCTCCTCTACAATCTCCAGCCAGCCGCCGTCGTCCTCGTCGCCGGAGCTTGCCGGAATCTGGCCGGCAAGCATCTGCGGATTAGGGTTTGGGGAATATCTCTCTTCCTTCATCAGATCTGAATGTTTTGAAGCCATGGATGGCTAGATCTCGTCTTTGCGGTCAGTTTGATAGGTAGATCGTCACCTGAGTCACCGGAAAAAGGGGTGAACCGACCGGTCAACGCCGGACCACCGCCGGTCAACGCCGGAGAAGTCGCCGGAGCCGGTCACCGGAGAAGCCCAACCGCCGCCAATCTTCAGCCGGTTCTTCAAGGAGTGTGATGGGATAGTTTGATTCAAGATTTGGGTTGGTTTAAGGCTGGTTTAGCCTTGGTCAACGGTTAGGTCAAACCGGTCAATGTTTTACCAAAACCGGTTTAACCTAACCGGTTCTAATTAGACAGGTTCAGTTGGTTCTGATGGTTCAGTGGTTCAACCGTTTGGTTTGGGAAGTCAACCGGTTCAAGTCAAAGTCAACGGGCAACAGTCAAAGTCAACGGTCAACCGGAGGTCAAAGTCAACGCCGGTCAACACTGTGGTCAACACCGGTCAACACGTTGACTCCGGCCATTGACTACTTGCGATTCATGTCAGGGTGTTCGGGAAGCCTCGGGGTTCGAGTTCGTGTGTACAGGAAGTTTGGGTTTCAGTTCGGAGGTCTCGGGATTCATACCGCGTCAGACCATCATTCCGCGCCTATCTCACTGTGAGTCGGCTCACAGACCTATAGTACCTATAGACCGAAAACCGTAAAACCGTAGATTTAGGATTGCATACCCGATAATTAAAATGATTGGTTAATATTAAATAATTGGACGTTAATGATAAACCGGTTAGGATCGGATAAGCATGTTAGGGTTTAAAGAATTAAAAGGTTAATCGATTGTGTGCTGCTAGGTTGTTAGTAACGTTTGGGTGATGCATTCATATAGACCGTTTGAATAGGACCGTATATGCATATATATTGTATAAGAGCGATAATTAATGAATCTATATACGGGAATTAAGACGTTATTAAAATACGAGTTAAACCTAAACGGGCGTATAGAATATTGTAACGGGATCGGGGTTTAGGTTTAATAGCGGGATTGGGAAATGAATAAAGTTAAGTAATAATGAGACGTCGGGGAGTTAGTAAGTTTACTAACTCTAAACCGACAGATCGAGTAGTTAATAAAAGATATCTATAATGGTTTAAATGAGGAAGTGGTGTGTGTTGTAAGCCGTCTACGGGTTAGCAATCCGCTAACCCAAGGTAGCAGATAAGAATGAACTAAAAGACTTAGAAACCCTAATAAGCCTGCTTGTATTGTGATTGTGTGATTGTGTGATGGATTGTGATTGCGTTTTTATTATTGTTGTTGTTGTGAGCTTTGTGTGCAGGCTTATTAGACTGCTCGGTGTTGGGCCGAGCAGTTGCTGTGGACACTTACTCCGGTCATGGGACCGGGTAAGTTAGTTGGTGCTGACTAGGTACTTTACCTAGTCAGAGCGGTGGTAGTGTAGTGGCTTGCGGAATGGTTGGGGATTTATTATTGATATTGATTGCGTGATCTGTGCTAGAGTCCCAGTGAGTCTGCGTGTTTATATTTCTGCACTAGGACTCTAGGGTGCGTTATATTCCGCAAGCCTAGGTTTGTTTACGTTCCGGT
The DNA here is from genome assembly GCA_030180135.1 of Orychophragmus violaceus. Lineage (NCBI taxonomy): Eukaryota > Viridiplantae > Streptophyta > Magnoliopsida > Brassicales > Brassicaceae > Orychophragmus > Orychophragmus violaceus. The sequence goes on along the minus strand of CM058230.1, from coordinate 83,743,355 downwards.
ACTTCCGACCCGATTGGATCCTCGGGTTTTTACCTAACTTGGTCATGGTGATTCCGGTTATGGTGTTAACCTATCGGGTGATGCCAGTAGGTGTGTGATTCGGAGAATACGGGGTCATGTCCTAGGGCCGAATCACATGGAAACTCTGGCTATCTAGGGGTAGTCCGAGTCACCGCGTATCGATGGACGGAGAACGGTGTCCTATTCGTGGGACCTTGTGTACACGTTTAGGAGTCGTGGGTTAGTTACCATATAGATGACGATGCGAACCTGTGGAAGTTACCGAGTTCGTAGGGCCCAGTTTTGTTTGTTCTTTCTTTCGTTGCGCGATAGATAGATCGAGTCCAATCGAGGACATGTTCCGCAGTGCCTTCGATTTCCCCTAATTCTCTTTATCTTTGGCATTGATTGTGTGTGTGGGTTTATCACGACATGGTAGTGCGTGATCGACCATTTATTCCTGTTGATTGTTATTTTGGGTTTTGGGGCGGGAATTTGTAGTTCTAAATAGACTAGAAGCCTTTAGTGGGGAGCCGATTCACTGGGTGATCTTAGATCGCTCATTAGACTCTTTTTGTGTTTTTCAGGTTTAGCAGTGACGGACGCGGGAGGCCTCGGTGTAGTTTCGGGATGGCTTGTGATGGGATTTTATTCGGGGTTTTGGATGTTTTATTTTCGGTTAGGCTTTGGCGCCATTTTATGTGTTTGATTTACTTATGTGCTTTGAGATGACGATTGTTTGTAAAAATTCTATTAAACGTTGTGCTGAACGTTTGGTTAATCAGAAATGAAATTGTTTCCCTGATATGAGGTTTCGTCCGAACCGACACAACTCACCGAAGTGGTACAAGGTGTACAACTTGTATTACGGAAGTGAGGATAGCGAGGTCGGAGATGGATTAGTGGGAGCCTTTGTCTCAAACCGATCCGTCTCTGACTTCGTCCTGTGACGAACTTTTCCTGTTCGACTTGCTCGGGTTCGATCGGTCATGTTTTTGTTTGATTGTTGACCGATCAGCTCGACGTTCAGTGGAGAATGGGAAAGGGGCGTTACATCCTCTAACGCGGTGGCGCAACGACGATATTATTTCCCGACGGAAGGGAGGCTCAGAACAGAGAGGAGGAAGAAACAGAGAGATGGCGAGAGAGAGAAGGGGAAGCTAGATCCAAGGCGCCGAAGCGCTGAGAACCGGAAGCACAGACGAGTTCCGATAAATCGGAGAAGCAACAGCCTGCCATGACATCGATTCTGGACTTATTCCAAACGAAAACGAAACTAGATACACCCAAACCACAACAAAAGAGAAGTCGCTAACAAAATCCCGACAGCCCCTTCTGAAAGATGAAGATCGGAGAAGAAGGGGCTGTGAGAGATAAATCTCTCTCTAAAAGGAAGAGAGAGAAGCGACTTTAGGATAATAGTTACCTTTTTGTTTATAACAGTATATGATGTATATCAAGTATATTTTGTATTTCCTTATCGTTTATAAAATAATAGAGTTAGTTTATTATTTATTTTTGCTATTATATTTAGTTTATTTTGTTGGTCTTAACCTAGATTTTTGTTAACAAATTATTGCATAATATGTTAAATCAAACAAATAAATGTAAATCAATTTAGGTATATAAATTTAATGTTTTAAAAGTACTTTTGTAGATATTTACCTATATAAAATTTAATGTGTTTAAAAAGTACACAAAAGTATAAATAAACATTTAACGACAAAAAAAAGTATAAATAAACATTTATACACAACAGAAAAAACAACTTTACAAATTTAATATAATAATATAATAATAATAAATTAATAATTATTTTAAATTAATTTATGTTTCCAGTCAAAATTATTTCTGGCTCTGCCACTGCATATAATAAATAATCAATTTTAATAGTAATAGAAACTCTGATCACGTTTGTCTTCATGGTCTTAAATAATAAACAATTCTAAGTTGATAGTTTGATCACGTCCGTGTATCATAAACAATATACAATGTTCTTGTCGTTTATGTTTGATACCACTACAAGAAATTTGAGTATTAATAGCAGTTGCAGATAGCGTTTTTAGTGTTTATGCTATGGTTGATATACTCTTGTATTTTAGATAGCATTTACAAAAACACAAACGCTATGTTTACTCGGTTTGACATAAAACGTTATGTATAACTAACGCAGAAAAATAATTATGTTGACCGCCTCTTAGACTTGGTGAAAATTTTACTTCCCTCTTATTTTTTTCAGTTTCCCTCTTTTTACTGAACAATATTTATATTGTTGATCAAAAAATTTCTAAGTCTGGGTTAACAAAAGCTTTGTCTCTCTCAATTTCTCTGATTCTAGCTCATCTTTCTGAATCTCTCACTCGACTTATCCGCTTGAATCTCTCCCTCATTCTCGTTCTAGTTCTTGTTGTTCAATCTCTCACTCATTCTCATTCTCGTTCTCGATTGGTGAAGAACGAAGACATGTACTTGTTCGATACTCGTCTGGAATTAGGGTTCTTAGATGTCTATCAATTATTAGTCCTCGTTGCAGGAAGATTTCGGCGCGTGTGTCTGCTTCAGTTCAAGGTATGTTCAATAGTTAGGGATTTTTATTTTTCCCAATTTTGCAGGGATTCCGGCTTTCAAGCTTGATTTGAATCATTAGTTCGCATTACAGCATGTAGCTTCTTTGTTTCTGAGCATCGAATTCTGATTTTTTTTGTTTCCCCCTCCATGAATTTGTTGTCGATTTGCTCCATTACTTGATATGCTGCTTCGTAAGTTGATAGATTGTTGTGTGGGGTTATGCTTTCGCTAGACTGAACTTGTAATTGTTTTATATTAGGGGATATAAAGGTGACTATCCAGACCAATGTATATGGTTATCTAGGTATTCTTCTTGAGGGCCGTGAGCGGTTTGAGGAAGAGGCTCTTGGTGGCATGAATACAAAGTAGTCTCTCATTGAAAATAGACCTGCAGACAAAGGTGCATAAATTTTTGACTCCTACTTCATCTAAGTTTCTGTTTCCGGAGAAAAAAGTTGTTTATGGACAAGAGCTATCATGAATTTATGTGTGATATCTTTATTTGATATCTTTAGCTGAACAACGATCGAGTGGATATAGAGATTAAATTCACTACTGACTCTCATTGCAAAATAAAAGGATGTGGTGTACGACTCTCTGGCGTTTGTTCATATTTGGATAACCAACTTAGTAATGTTTGTGAAGCTGATAAAAGCAACATGGTTACTGATGATTCTATACACGATGAAGAGTTTGGAAACAGCAGTGCAGAGGCAAGGAGAAGTAGGAAGCGGCTGCGGGTAAGCATTAAGCATATCTCATAATTATGTTTTCATGATCGACTGAAATATTATTGATCATTTATGTTTCAATAAAGTGAAGTCTGGTGAAACAGTCTGAAGTCTGGTGAAACAGAAGAAAACAATAGACAGTGAAGTCTGGAGGGCAAAATGAAGTCTGTGAAGTCTGGAGTGCAAAGTGAAGTCTGTGAAGTCTGGAGTGCAGAGTGAAGTCTGGAGTTCGGACCAAAATGAAAAAATGTCTAATTTGTCCTCTAGAGAATTAGGTTTAGGGTTATTCTTGTGTACCCATCCTATATAACTTGTGTAGCCACCAAATATCAAAAGTTAAGTCATTTTGTGACTATTCTCTCTTCTTCTCTTGAGCAAACAATTCTCCCATTTCTGAATATTCAAGCTTAAATCTTTCTTAAATCTAACATGGTATCAGAGCAATAGAGTTATTGTTCTTTGATTCTCTCTATTCTCTTACTGATTCTACTCATTCTTAGTTCTAAATTTGTGTGTTTTCTCTTCATTTTTGCTCTTCAAACTGTTTCTCTTTTCTGAAACCTTCAAGCTTCATCAATGGAAGACACTGTCCAAATAAACTCAAGCCTCACGCCTACTATCATTTATGTTGTTCTCAAGGGTTTAAACTACATGACATGGCAGAGAACAACCAAGACCGCAATCTGTGGCAGAGGACTTTGGGAGCACATTCTTGAGGACAAGACACTGCCTGATGAAGATCCAAAGGAGAAGAAAGATGAGGCAACAAAGAAGGAGGAGGCAAGGTGGTTTCAAGAAGACCAATCAGTTCTGGGTTTTCTTCAAAACTCACTAGATCCTTCCATCCTTGAAGCTTACTCACATTGTGAAACTGCTAAATCACTTTGGGACACTCTGAAGAAGGTGTATGGTGATGTCTTTAACCTCAGCCGTGTGTATGAAGTGAAGAAGACAATCAGTGACCTTCACCAAGAGGATTGTGAGTTCACCAAGTATCTTGGGAAGTTCTCATCTGTTTGGTCTGAGCTTGACATGTTAAGGCCAAGCACCATGGACCCAAAGGTTCTCAATGAATGGAAGGAGCAAGACAAGATCTTTGGAATCCTCCTCAATCTGAATCCGGTCTACAATGATGTTATCAAGTACATTCTAAGGGAGACTACTCTTCCTGACTTTGACGAAGTGTGCTCAAGGATCCAAAAGGAACAAGGGAGAATTGGGCTGTTTGGAGGAAAGGGGGAGTTTGTCACCGCCAACAAGAGTGTATTCAAGCATGAAGACAGAAGCGTGTTCAAGCAAGAGGACAGGAAGCACATCTCCTGTGAGCATTGCAAGAAGAAGGGACACGCCAAGGAAAAATGATGGATCCTCCATCCACACCTCAAGCCATCCAAGTTCAAGGATTCAAAAGCCAACATCTCTCAAGAAGTGGCTGAGCAGGCGACTTCATCTACACAAGGAGGAGAGCTTGATTTGTTCACTAACACTGAGTATGTGAGGAGAAGTGATCTGGAGGATCTCATCAAGGCTTATGCCTCTAAACTCTCTGGTATAACGCTTTTGTCTCATAAATTGCTTGCACAATCTGATTATAAAATGGTAGTAGACTCATGAGCTTCTCACCATATGATTAGTGATGCTAAGTTGTTAAAAGATATTAAATCGGCCCTAGGTAGAGTAACTATTGCTGATGGTCAAGGTATCCCCATTGTAGGAACAGGAAAGTTAAGACTCTTTAACAAGGATAGTGATGCTTTCTTTGTGCCTAAGTTTAAGTCTAATCTTCTGTCTGTGAAAAGGATTACAAATGATCTGAATTGCAATGTTATATTTGGACCTAATGAAGTTTGCTTTCAGGATATTAAGAATGGCATGGTACTTGGAAGAGGTGGAACACAAGATGAGCTTTACCTCCTTGAAAACACTTCTCCAAGCAATTCGGATTCCTTAGCTTTCAATTCATGTTTTTCTGTTAATCAAAATGTTTTGTGGCATGCTAGACTTGGACATCCTCATGCTCGTGCTCTCAGTTTAATGTTGGCTAATGCTAACTTTGATCATTCAAATTGTGAAGCTTGTATTCTTGGCAAACATTGTAGAACTATCTTTCCTAAATCTGCTACTATCTATGAAAACTGTTTTGATCTAGTGCATTATGATGTTTGGACTTCACCATGTCTGTCTAGAGATAAGAACAAGTATTTTGTGATATTCATAGATGAAAAATCAAAGTATACTTGGGTCACCTTGCTTCCATATAAAGATAGAGTTTATGAAGCATTCATTCACTTTCAGAATTACATTAGTAATCAGTTTAATGCCAAAATTAAAGTGTTTAGATCAGATAATGGAGGAGAGTATACAAGTCAAAGAGTCAAAGCAAATCTGAACAAACATGGAATCCTACATCAAACAAGCTGTCCACATACACCCCAACAAAATGGAGTGGCTGAGAGAAAGAATAAACATCTTATGGAGGTAGCTAGATCCATGATGTTCCATGCCAATGTGCCTAAAAGGTTTTGGGGAGATGAAGTCTTGGCAGGTTGCTACCTCATCAATAGGATTCCAACCAAAGTTCTACAAGACATCTCACCATTTGAGGTACTAAACAAAACTCAAACCTTTATTGAACACTTACGTGTGTTTGGATGTGTGTGTTTTGTCAATATCTCAGGTGATCAAAGAAACAAGCTAGATGCTAAGAGCATCAAGTGCATGTTCCTTGGATATTCAACTACTCAGAAGGGATATAAATGCTATGATCCAATCAACAACCGCACATATGTGTCAAGAGATGTTAAGTTCATTGAGGTGCAGGGGTACTATGAGAAAAGGGACTGGGAAGGACTGAATGATCTTGAATCATTTGGGAAATGACCCTCATAAAGTACCAAGACAAGGGGAAACAGAAACAGGAAGTCATCAAGAAGAGTTGCAAGAAGAAGAACTAGTGACAGCTAATCAAGAACCCACTCAAACTCAAGAGGAAGTTCTACCTCAGAATCAAGATCAAGACAACTTGAATATGAATGATGAGGAGAGTATTCATCATGAAGAAGAAGAGATGTGTGTATAGGAAGCTGCTCAACCGGTCCAACAACTCAGAAGAAGTACTAGAGAAAAGACGGATCTATCAAGCTACATCAACAAGAAGTTTTACTTCAACAATCAGGCTGTTGCTCATCCCAACCAGTCCGTGTGTTCTATTGACTTGTTGCCATCAAGTCATTTCTCTTTTCTTGGGAAGATAGAGATGAATCATGTTCCTAAAACCTATGAAGAGGCTAAAGACACCAAGGAGTGGATGGATGCTGTGATTGATGAGAAGGGAGCTATGGAAAAGAATCACACTTGGAATGTGGAGAAGCTGCCAAATGGAAAGAAGACTGTCAGCTCAAAATGGGTCTTCACAATCAAGTATAAGAGCAATGGAGACATTGAAAGGTACAAAGCAAGGTTGGTTGCAAGAGGGTTCACGCAAACATATGGAGAAGACTACACTGATACCTTTGCACTAGTAGCTAAACTCCATACAGTAAGAGTCACACTGTCCTTGGCCACAAACCTTTCACGGAACCTATGGCAAATGGATGTTAAGAATGCCTTTTTACAAGGAGAGCTTCAAGAGGAAGTGTACATGACTCCACCACCGGGACTAGAGCATTTGTGTAAACCTGGTGAAGTATTGAGACTAAGGAGAGCAATCTATGGTTTGAAGCAATCACCAAGGGCATGGTACCATAAGCTAAGCCATACACTCATAGACTATGGATTCAAGAAGTCTCAATCTGATCACACATTGTTTACTCTTCAAAGCCCTTTAGGAGTGGTGGTGGTTCTGATCTATGTGGATGATTTAATCATTACTGGAAGTGATAATGAGGGAATTGATATGTCAGGTTTTATCCCTATTCTAACTGCAAGTGCACAGTGATGTAGTTGTAGTACTTAGGGTATCGAATCCACAAGGACTCTGGTCACACGATAGATTATAAGTAATTCAGATTAAACTAAGCGAAGCAGTTTGTAAAGCAGTAAACAAAGCAAGTAAAGAAATCAAGGGAAGTGGATGTAAGCAATCAAACGAAGGTGTCAGGTTTCGGGAGTTCTCGGGATATCAGGAAATCAGGTAACAAAGAATCAGATTCAATCTATAACGTTCTTGAACTAGAATCACGAAGGTAAAACTAACCAGCTGTCGCTGCGATAATTATCTATGTCTAACAACCTAGCAGACCAACTTCCGTTGCGAATTCTAGAGTTCTAAACATGCATTAATTCCAAGTTCGTTCGTTCACAATTTCTCTAGACCAAATTCCTTTGAGAATAGATAAATTTCTCACCTAATCAGATCTAGTTAAATAAACCAACTGTCGTTGCGTAAATCAACCTAGAATCAATAATCTAAATGGCCAGTCTAGATTAAGCATTGAGAACATATTATATGAAGAACTAGATGATGAATCTAAATAAATCAGTTATTCTAACATTCCTTCAAATCCCTAGTGAGAATCCTTAACCTAACAAGAGATCTACTCAGACATAGCAATCATGACAGAAAACATAGTCAAAATAGATATCATAGAATAATCAAGAGAATAAGAACAGGGGTTCGAAATCAAGTCTCTTTCGAGAACAAAACCAGCCCCTCCAACTCTCTCTGAAAATAAAGTTAGTTATTAAAGCGTAGCCTAAACAGGTGGCTGTAAAACCTAATTATAATGCTAATCATGTTTTGGGGCTTCTTTGTAAATATCAGGAACTTCTGGGCAATTGTGCAATTTCTTCATTCTTCATAACTCTCGCGAGAAAGGCCCATAACGCATGTGCATCGATCGATGCTGGTGTGAAACGATCGACACAGATCTCAAATCTGGACAGTGAGCTTCACCTCTCGGTTCAAATCTCCAATATGCACCAAATAGCTCCAAAATCTTCACTTCTGCTCCAAACGTGCGTGTACCTAATAAGACCTGCAAAAGACTCTAAAGAAACACTAATAGACTCTAAAACATACTTATATCATGGTCTAAAACTAGTAAAAACCATGATATATCAACTCCCCCACACTTAGCCTTTGCTTGCCCTCAAGCAAAACAGAGAACTAAAACATGGTGAAGAGGTTTGAAAACTTTCAGAAACTCTTTTTGTCCTAGAAGCAACAACACTCAGATTCCCCTTAGTAAACCACTGAAAGAATCAACCGCAAGATATCAAGACCAACATGTACTTCCCTCACACTTAGCAACTGTCCCAAGTAAACTCCACAATCACATTCACGCATTCAAATTCACCCTACTGACTTCTGCAAGTATTTAAGTGCGGTCTCACCTAAGGAGTATCGATCAAAGGGCACATGGACTCTTACTTTGCCAGCTCTAGACCACCATACTATCTTTCTCTGGTCCCTTTCTTCTCTTTTCCCTTCCTTAGCATTATGATTTTTCCCCATTGGGTATCATTTTTTTTTTATCAGTGCTCTTCCCGTTAAGGGGTGTACTTTCGACACATTCCATGGATCGCACAGGAGGTAATAGTGTTTGCTACTACTCCCGTGACCACTTCGGAGTTACTAACTCATCATCAGTTTATTATTATTTTTTTTACTTTATGGAAGGGGAGAAGGGAACCAAATATGACAGGTTTAGAGGCTGTGTCAGAACTAACAAAAGAATCCGACACAAGGTATACCAAGCCCTTAGGTGAGATAATTAAGTCAGTATTAAGGTGAAGTCAGTAAAAGGATCCTCTGATACCTGAAGTGATGTGGGTGTCCTCAGTAGGTTGATCTGTGATGGGGTTTCCTAATAGTCATAGATAGATCCTGCAACTTCATCCCAATGGTTACTTAAGTTCCTGCAAGATGTTGTTAATCTTCTCAAAAATTCACTGTTTCTTACTTAAACTTGTTTTAACTCAATAAAACCAAATTTTTTTGAAAAACTGGACTGACTCTTAAGAAAACAGAAAGATAAAGTCAGTAGCTACCTCCCCCACACTTGAAACACACTGTCCCCAGTAGTGTTAAGCTAAGGGTTGGCAAAAGAAAGCAAAAATGTTATGGATGTGTTGAGTTCTGTCTAATTTTTACCTGTCTCGCACATGCAAGGATCGATGCGCATAAATGCGTCGATGCGCATAAATGCGTCGATCGCTGCAAGGCAATTTGACATGTGTCGATCGTTGCTCAGGTCCGCAACGATCGCTGCAGTGCGATTTCTCATTCTGTGACGATCGACACAAGATTGTGTCGATCGACGCACTGCGATTTTTCGGATCAGTCAGCTAGTCAGCAGGTTAGTCCGTGAGAAATTCTCAAATTTCGAACCTGAAAGCTGAAAATCAATGTAGACAAGCATAATCAAAGCAACAGATAGTTCAAATGCAAGCATATCATCCAAAAACATAACAAGAAAAGTCAAAAGAAAATCAAAAGAAGGAAAGAAAAGAAAAGAAGCAGAACTGATAATTTGAAAATGAAATGCAACTCTCAATCTCTACTCATCGGCATCGTCCCTAGCCCTATCTGTCGCGTAACCTCTAGCACCTAACTTTCAATCCCAAGCATCCGACAGGTCTGGTAGTCTGCAAAACGCGTAGGCTTGAGAGTCATGTCATGCCACACGTTGTAGAACAGCGTGTCATAATCATCCCAAGTCACAGAAACTGGCCTCTCCAAACACGCATCACTCTTAGTCTCTGTCTTAGCATCATGAGCCCATACTCTAGTCACAGGAATCTTGTCCTGTTCTGCTTTCGGCCAAGGAAAACGCACTGTGCCAATCTCGCCAGTGTAAGGAGCAGGCATAGGTGATGTGCGCACGAACCAGTCGGCAGGTGGTTCATCGTCAGCAGGCACATTCCGTCTCTTCCTCGGTGCCATCTGAAATCAAAAACACAAGAAATGAGGCCCTGTTAGTCACATTGTATATCCTGTGAAATCGTGGTGCAACGACCGTTGCATAGAAGCAGTGATCGTTGCAAAGGCGATTCTGCAGTTTTTCAATTCTCCAAAACCTTTCTGGATTCGTCAATCCATGCACCAAGATAATACCAAATCGCCAATAATAAACAAAATAGAGCATCAATTTCATCTTAAGAGCAGCAAATCATGATAAAATTCTAGTTTTTTCTACCTTTGGCCGAAACGAAAATAGAGAGATTCGGGACACATACCTCAAAACCGGTTGAAATGGGTGCTAGAAATGGACAGAGGGGAGAAAATCGAGTGGATTAGGCACTTAAATTGTTAAAAACGAGTGAGAAATGAGGGAGATCGAGCAAAAGGGGATTTAGGGTTCTTAAGGAGAAATCGCGAATAAAGGTTCTCGGGTACTTACCTCGCACGGGTGTGCAACGATCGTTGCCTTGTATGTGACGATCGTTGCTTAATCAGGTTTGGGTAAACTAATCTGATTTTCGGTTAACTCACGTACCTTCGATTTGGATTGGAACCGGGTGCGACGATCGCTGCACGGGGCAGTGACGATCGTCACACTGCGATTTGTCAGCCTCCAAACCCGTATTCTGCAGTGAACATTCACCAAGAACAAAACCAAAACGTAAAATCCTAATAAAAACACCAAAAATAAATAAGAAAACACTAAAATCTAACAGTGGATTGCCTCCCACTCAGCGCTTGTTTATGGTCATTAGCTTGACCGGACGGTTAAGATCAGATTCATGGGGGTTTCAACAGAGACTTAGAATGTCTCTGTGAATGCCTCTTCATCCATGGCGGTGTGTAAGCAGTATCAGCGTGAGATCGTCTAAGGAACGTAGGAAGAGAGTTAGGGCGGGAGCGAAGCTTGGGTGGCATTCTGCATTTTCCTGCATTCAAAGTAGTGCGGTCAGGAGGTTTAAGTTTAGATGATATATGCCTTACCTTTGTTGGAAATGAGATGTCTGGAGCTTTCTGCTTATAAGCAGTTTTAGTCTCTGGAGATGTTAGAGTAAATTCCTGAGGAAACACCATCTTCTTTTCTCCACTATCAGGTGCTGTAATTTCACCAATCTGAACTTCATTTTTCAAATGACTATTAGTGGAGATCATCTTCCTCGCACATCTCAATACACCAAGATGAACTCGCGAAACTTCAGCTGGTGGGGCTTCATTCATCTCCTTATCCACCACTACTATGCTCTTGACTACATTTTGCTCATGTTTAGACCTTATAGGAACTTTTGGAAATGGTGTTGGAATTGTGTCCAGTAATCTCGGTACTGTCTCTAGAAAGTAAGAGTATGTCAATGATCAGACATAAGTCATATAATACTGGGGGTCATGATGGCTTGCTAGAGTCCGCTCATGATCTATAAGTCTTGGACTTATTGCCTCTATTATATGATCCCATATGGGTCACACGCCTAAGCTAACAGGAAAATGTGTAGGAATGGCTTAGCAGAAGTACGGTAAAAGTGCCAGGCATTTACTGTACTTAGAGAGAATAAAAGGTTTTAGCCACTGTGTGTCGATCGATACACATGATGTGTCGATCGACACAGTGCGCGAATGGCCAAATGGCCCAAGAGGAACCGGACGAGTTTTATAAATAAAACTCAAGTCTGTTTTCTTCTTTAACCCTAGCCGCGCCTCTCTCTTTCTCTCTGCGCCTCCTATCAGCTCGGTCTAGCAGCCGTTTTCTGTGATCGCGTGTGTGAGCCTTTGGAGGATTCATCTCTCGGTGTTTCTCTGATCTCTGACCTGTTCTATCTCCTTCCGCTGCAATCAACAGGTAAAAGGTGAGATCTAATCATTGTTTCTAACCAAGAGAACCTAGATCCGCATGTTTAGGTTGATATGAATCTAAGAATTGAATCAGGATCAACTAAACAATCCTTCAGTGGTATCAGAGCCATTGGTTCTGGTTTTTCTTGTTTAGATTCAAGTTTAGGATTGTTTTCTTGTTTAAGAAGTGTTTTGAATCAACTACTGATAAGAGAAATCACTTAAGCAACAAGGAATTGAAACCTAAACACATCTGAAATCGCAAAAACCAAACTATATTGATTTGGAATGCGATTTTTCAAAAGTGAGAATCGGCCATGATCGCATGGATCGATCGATACGATCGCATGGATCGGTCGACACAATCCGAGAATATCTCGGCCAAACCTGATAACCGTCCGTGCATGCGTGAGAGCATCGATCGATACAGGATCGATGCACGATCGATGCAGGATTGATGCTTAGAGCATCGACCGATGCGGTTGATGGATCGATCGATGCGGTTGGTTCATCGACCGATATGGTTGGTTTAAGGCTCGGTTTAATGATTTTATTAAAATTATAAACGTCACGGTTTAATAAACAGATTTAATAATTTTATTAAGTCTGGTTAAACCGGGATAAGAAATCCAAAGTCGAAAAATTGGATTTTGTGCCTAAACCAGGATTTTCTAATTTGATTTGGTTGGACCAAATAAATTGAGAAAATCCGGTTTAGTAAATAACCGGTTGACAATTGTGGTCATCGTAGTAATTAAAATTTGGTTAGACCAATTTTAATGAACCAGACCGGTTATGTCATTTAATTGGACAATTGGGTCATGTCTTGGACATGGACCAATTCTTGGGCCTCGGGCCAAGAAGTTAAAACAATTGGGCCAATTATTTGAGTCTTTCTTCAGATTAATTTAGAATTTATTTTATAAAATTATAAAGTCGATTTTAAATTAAAGTTTCCGAAATTTTGAAATTAGAAAGTTTCTTAAATTAGAAGTTTCTAGATTTACGGGTTTTGGATTTTAAAGAAATTTCTAAAGTTAGAAAGTTTCCGGTTTTAGAAAGTTTCCAATTTTAGAAAGTTTCCTAAAATAGTAGGTTTCCAAAAATAGAAAGTTTCCCGAAATAGTAATCTTCTATTTTGGGAATGAGATTTTAAAATAAACCTACGAACCTCAAATAATATCAAGCGTTGGATGTCTTGTCCAGTCTATGTCAGCTGTCGAAGCCCATTCAATTGTATTCATGGCCTTACAGTGTGAGGGTGTCTACTTTTGCGTGGATAAGACGGTTTGTGATTCATAAATGTCATTGGGAGTCCCAGACATTAATGATTACATGACTGTATAGTCTGGTTTTCTTGACTAGGCCATCGGGAGTCCCGGGCCTTGAGACATCAGAGTGGATTGGGCCTCGGGCCCAGATTCACAACCAAGAGTTATATCACGGATATAATTAGCCGATATAGGGCTTACCGATATAAGCTAAGGTTGGGTGATGGCCAGTGGCCCACTTTGATCTTAGTTATATGTGGATCTTGGAATCATTATATTCTATTGAGGATAACTTATGTTATTGAATATAATGCGTGATTAATCATATTAAATTTAATACGAGATTAATCATATTGAACATTTTAACTAATAACCTTTTTATCTATATATTTCAGCTATGACTACTACAAGCACACAAAACACATTCTCAATCCGGTCTGTTCTCGAGAAGGAGAAGCTGACTGGAACGAACTTCCTGACGTGGTCAAGGAACTTGAGGCTGGTCCTCAAGCAGGAGAAGAAGGATTATGTCCTTCGTGATCCTCTCCCCGAGAGGCCTGCTAACAATGCCGCCAGGACTCTGCATAATGCTTGGGAAAAGCATTCGTCAGATGAAAATGATGTGTATTGCCTTATGTTGGCGACAATGACTGGTGAGCTGCAAATGCAGTTCGAGAGTGTGTTGTCACCAATTGAGATAATGGCAAGCCTGAAATCGCTATTTCAGGAGCAGGCTAGGACTGAGAGGTTTCAAACAGTTAAGAACCTCTTGGACTGCAAGTTGGCTGCGAATGCGGCAGTGAGTCCTCATGTCTTGAAGATGATGGGTTATCTCGATCATCTTCAGAAACTCGACTGCCCAATCAGCCAGGAACTTGCCTGCGACATCATTCTGCAGTCATTACCTGCAAGCTATGATCAGTTCATTCTGAACTTTAACATGCATGGCTTGAGTAAGACATTGCCTGAGCTTCACGGAATGCTCAAGACTGCAGAGCCCAACTTGAGGAAAACCGCCAAGGACCCCAATGTGCTTATGGTGCAAAAGGGCAAGGGGTTTAAGAAATCCTCTGCTAAGGATAAGGGAAAAGCCAAGGCTGTCCAAGTCGCGGACAAGGACACGCCAAAGCCCAAGCCCAAGTCCAAGGCTGGGCCAACTGACATATGCAGGTTCTGTAAAGAACCAGGGCATTGGAGGAGAGAATGTAAGAAATTCCAAGAAGGTCTAAAGGAATTGAAGAAGAAGACTCTCGAGACTTCTTCGACAGGTATTTTTGTTATAGAAGTTAATACAACTACTTCTGATAATACCTCATGGGTTATGGATACTGGTTGTGGGGCTCATATTTGTACTAATATGCAGGCACTCAGCAACAGTAGAAGGCTGAAGCAAGGACAAGTGGAGCTACGAGTTGGGAATGGAGCGAAAGTTCCAGCACTAGCTGTAGGCACATACTTGTTGTCTTTACCTTCGGGATTGATTTTAGAACTCAATAATTGTTATTTTGTACCTGCTATAAGCAGGAATATTATTTCAATTTCTTTGTTGGATTTGGAAGGTTATGATTTTTCAGTTAAGAATAAATTATGTTCCTTCAATCGCAACAATTTGTTCTATGGTTCTGCCCCTCTTACGAATGGGCTTTACATACTCGATCAATCCGCGCCAGTTTATAACATTAATACCAAACGGTTCAAACCTAATGAGGAGAACCGAACGTTTCTATGGCATTGTCGTTTAGGGCACATCAGCGAGAAACGCATCAAGAGGCTCCATTCGAATGGACTTCTTGGCTCATTTGACTTTGAGTCATGTGAGAAATGCGAATCCTGCATGATGGGCAAAATGACGCGGGCCCCCTTTAATAAACCTAACGAGAGGGCCAGTGACTTATTGGGCCTGATACACACAGATGTGTGTGGCCCAATGTCCACAAATGCAAGAGGAAACTATCAGTACTTCATTACCTTCACTGATGATTTCAGTAGGTATGGATATGTTTATTTGATGAAACATAAGTCTGAATCGTTCGAGAGATTCAAAGAATTCCAAAATGAAGTACAGAACCAACTTGGCAAAAGCATTAAGGCTCTTCGGTCCGACCGAGGAGGAGAATACTTAAGCCAAGAATTCAATGATCATCTAAGAGAGTGTGGGATCGTGTCCCAACTCACTCCTCCCGGAACACCTCAATGGAATGGTGTGTCTGAGAGGAGAAATCGGACCTTATTGGATATGGTTCGATCTATGATGAGTCACACAGACCTTCCAATATCCCTTTGGGGATATGCTCTGCTAACAGCAGTGTTCACTCTAAATAGAGCGCCATCAAAAGCAGTAGCAAAGACACCATATGAATTATGGACTGGAGTGGCTCCAGTGCTGTCTTATCTAAGAATTTGGGGTTGTGAAGCCTATGTCAAGAGATTGATCTCAGATAAGCTTACACCAAAGTCTGATAAATGCTACTTCATTGGTTATCCGAAGGAAACCAAGGCTTATTACTTCTATCTACGTTCCGAGAACAAGATCTTTGTTGCCCGGGATTGTAACTTTCTTGAGAGAGAGTTTCTCTCTAAGAAAGACAGTGGGAGTAAGGTACTGCTTGAAGAAATTCAAGATGAACAGGATACTGCTCAACCTAATGAGGAAGAGCAGCAGGAGGACCTACAAAAAATTGTAGAGCCTGAACCTGTAGTACCTGAAGTTCGAAGATCCGGGAGGATCCGTCACGAACCCGAGAGATATCAAGGATTCCTCGTGACTGACTGTCATGATCTTTTGATCATTGATGGTGATGAACCATCGAACTTCAATCAAGCCATGATGGGCCCAGATTCCTCTAAGTGGCGCAAGGCCACTGATTCCGAAATGGACTCCATGTCGGTCAACCAAGTGTTCTCGTTGGTTGACTTACCCGCTGGTGTAAAAGCCATCGAGTGCAAATGGATCTTCAAGAAGAAGATTGACGTGGATGGAAATGTCCAGATTTATAAAGCCAGGTTGGTGGCAAAAGGTTTCAGACAAGTTCACGGTGTGGATTACGATGAAACCTATTCACCAGTGGCTATGATGAAATCTATTCGGATTCTACTAGCAACTGCAGCTTTTCATGATTATGAAATTTGGCAGATGGACGTGAAAACCGCCTTCCTGAATGGTATTCTGGAAGAGGATGTGTATATGACGCAACCTGACGGTTACATAGATCCAAAGAATGCTGGGAAAGTATGCAAGCTTCATAAATCCATTTATGGATTGAAGCAAGCATCGAGGAGCTGGAATCTTCGTTTTGATGAAGCAATCAAGCAATTTGACTTCATCAGAAACGAAGAAGAACAATGCGTGTATAAGAAAACTAGTGGGAGCAAGATAGTATTTCTTATTCTGTATGTCGATGACATACTGCTTCTCGGAAACGACGTTCCAATGCTGAAGTCCGTAAAGGACTGGCTTGGAAGTTGTTTTTCCATGAAAGACATGGGTGAAGCCGCATACGTTCTTGGAATCAGGATCTACCGGGATAGATCTAGAAGGCTGATAGGCTTGTGTCAAGATTCATACATTGACAAAGTCCTACAAAGATTCAGCATGAAGGATTCCAAGAAGGGCTTCACGCCAATGGTACATGGCACAACGCTAAGCAAGAAGCAGAGCCCTACGACGGCTGCTGAGCTTGAGCGCATGAAGAATATTCCTTATGCATCTGCAATAGGATCTGTCATGTATGCCATGATCTGTACTCGTCCTGATGTTGCTTATGCATTGAGCATGACGAGTAGATACCAGTCAAATCCAGGTGAAAACCATTGGATTACCGTAAAGAATATCTTGAAGTATCTAAGACATACTAAGGATAAGTTCTTAGTGTACGGTGGAAGTGATGTGCTTAAAGTCAGTGGATTCACGGACGCAAGTTTCCAGACAGACCAAGATGATTTTCGGTCACAGTCCGGTTATATCTTTTGTCTGAATGGCGGTGCAATCAGTTGGAGAAGCTCCAAGCAAGACACCGTTGCTGATTCCACTACAGAAGCTGAATATATCGCCGCCTCAGAAGCTGCGAAGGAAGCTGTTTGGATACGAAAGTTCATTATTGAACTAGGTGTGATACCAGATGCGGCTGAGCCTCTGGCACTATTTTGTGACAACAATGGTGCTATAGCTCAGGCAAAGGAACCAAGATCACACCAGAAATCCAAGCATGTTCTAAGAAGATTTCACTTGATACGTGACATCATTAATAGAAAGGAAGTCAAGATCAGCCGAGTTCAGACAGATGATAACGTCGCTGATCCGTTGACAAAGCCACTCCCAAGGCCTAAGCTCGAGTTTCTGACTGAAGCTGTAGGCATTA
Source organism: Orychophragmus violaceus (assembly GCA_030180135.1). Lineage (NCBI taxonomy): Eukaryota > Viridiplantae > Streptophyta > Magnoliopsida > Brassicales > Brassicaceae > Orychophragmus > Orychophragmus violaceus. Next base: position 83,725,696 of record CM058230.1, on the reverse strand, counting down.
GAGACATTGAAATGTAATCTAAATTTGAGTGGGAGTTTGAGGGCTTTTATTTAGTTATTTGATATGTTCTTGTAAAAACATTCTTATGTTTAATGAAATTATTATTTCAAGATTATTTTAACTGTGATGAAATAATCGTTCCAAAGTGATATAAACCATTTTATAGGTCATCGAAGTAAGTGACTTGATCTTGAGTCATCAAAGTCATTTAGCTTGATCATGAGACCCTATATTTGATAGATGGATTATATCATCTTGTCCCTAGTCGAAGGTTGTTGAAATTGGAACACCAACAACCGTGTGAGACTGGATTGGTACGTGACTTATGACAAAGTCTCAGTGTGTCATAGATGCGCGGCATCAAAGTCAGTACATAGGTGTATGTTGGGGAACATACGACCGGACAAGACCCGCTTATAAGAACTCTTCAGGATATTTATATCTGTGTCATAAGAGATTCTTACTACGACTATAGAGTATAGTCCTCAGACCTGAGTTCGCATGCATGTGACTGCACATGGACTGATGCACTTTGATCATTGTCTAACGCTATCGTTCTGCGATAGTTATAAGGACCTTGTTTGGGTACATTATGAAATAAGTAGTTTACAGTGATGGAACAAGACGGAATTTGTCCCTCCAATATAAATGGAGTGAATATCTCTAGACCAATCGGAGATTTGAATACTGGAAAATGCATGGCCATGCTCAAACGGACTGTCCCGAGTCGTTTGGATTGTCAGTATCGAATCAGAGTCCGATGAACAAGATTAGGCTTTATAAGGATGACACCAATCTTGCCTTATGACTAATCGAGATATTGTGACAAAAGGATTATGAATACAGAGATTCCAGTACAAGTGGGAGATTGTTGGAATTGTGTCCAGTAATCTCGGTACTGTCTCTAGAAAGTAAGAGTATGTCAATGATCAGACATAAGTCATATAATACTGGGGTCATGATGGCTTGCTAGAGTCCGCTCATGATCTATAAGTCTTGGACTTATTGCCTCTATTATATGATCCCATATGGGTCACACGCCTAAGCTAACAGGAAAATGTGTAGGAATGGCTTAGCAGAAGTACGGTAAAAGTTCCAGGCATTTACTGTACTTAGAGAGAATAAAAGGTTTTAGCCACTGTGTGTCGATCGATACACATGATGTGTCGATCGACACAGTGCGCGAATGGCCAAATGGCCCAAGAGGAACCGGACGAGTTTTATAAATAAAACTCAAGTCTGTTTTCTTCTTTAACCCTAGCCGCGCCTCTCTCTTTCTCTCTGCGCCTCCTATCAGCTCGGTCTAGCAGCCGTTTTCTGTGATCGCGTGTGTGAGCCTTTGGAGGATTCATCTCTCGGTGTTTCTCTGATCTCTGACCTGTTCTATCTCCTTCCGCTGCAATCAACAGGTAAAAGGTGAGATCTAATCATTGTTTCTAACCAAGAGAACCTAGATCCGCATGTTTAGGTTGATATGAATCTAAGAATTGAATCAGGATCAACTAAACAATCCTTCAAATGGTACTGGAGGTTTGTAAACTCTTTCCTTAACAATTCCACGAGAAACAAGTGAGACTAATTCTTCACGTAATGCAACGATCGATGCACGTGGTGCAACGATCGACGCATATAGTTCGTCTCGAGTTCCAGCTTCAGTCTCGGGTTTTCGGCTTCTTCCACGAGCTCAGCAGTCTTAAACTCAAATTTCTCTCCCTGGCTTTGTCCATTATCAATATGAACCTTCCAAGCACTGTTGTGGGTGTCCATGACACTGAAAGTGGGTTGATTGGCACTGATGGAATTTACCAAAAGATCAATGTCAATCTCGGTTGAGTCTGGTCCATCGAAGCTCTCAAACTCAGGGATTTCAGTTTCGAATTCCTCTCTGTTTTCCACAATTTCCATAGCCTTAACTTCAAGATATGATCCCTGATTCAGCCTATGGTCAACCTGAACTGAGGTGGCGTTGACATGAGCTTTCTGACTATTCTTTCCTTTGGCAATATTTGAAATTTGATCCACCTGTGTGTCCAGCAGCCTCATATGAGTGTTCAAGGACTCAAACTTACCATTCAAATCATTTTACAAGGTTTCAAGCTTTGAGTTGAAAGATACAGTGGTCTGTTGTTGTCCCTCAAGACACTACTCCATCATGACCTCCAATCTGCTCTTATGTGTAGGTGCAGGAGATGTTTGGTGAGATGAATTACCATAATCTCTCGATCTCGGAGCATAACTAGAACATTGTCTATGCTGATTTCCATGCATCTGTCCATAATAATCGGCTCCAACTATATAATTCATCTCTGCAAACTCTTCAGTTATTGCATCAGCTCGGATTTGTCTCTTCCCTAGTAGGATGCTGTGGATAGAATCAATCTTGTCTCTCATCTCAGCTACCTGCCCAACCAATGCATGATACTCTGGTAGGATGGGGTTTCCTTCCCCATCTAGTTTCTGACCCTTTGTGTTGCATATATGACCCTCTTGGTCTCGTAAAACGCCGTCTTCACCGCGAATCAGAATCACAGGTTCCATTAGAGTGAAACCCGTTAAGTGCTCAAGCTCTCGATATCACTGGTCTCGCCTTGTGTCGATCAATGCGAGGTATGCGTCGATCGATGCGAGGTATGCGTCGATCGATGCAGTGCGATTCCTGTAACACCAAAGAAACAAAACCGTAAGTAAACTAAGAAAAATAAAATAAAAATAAAAATGCTTAGTCTAATCCTAATATTGAATCTATCGGCGAACTCAAAGAGTCCCCGGCAACGGCGCCAAAAACTTGATAGATCAGGTTTTATCCCTATTCTAACTGCAAGTGCACAGTGATGTAGTTGTAGTACTTAGGGTATCGAATCCACAAGGACTCTGGTCACACGATAGATTATAAGTAATTCAGATTAAACTAAGCAAATCAGTTTGTAAAGCAGTAAACAAAATAGCAAGTAAAGAAATCAAGCGAAGTGGATGTAAGCAATCAAACGAAGGTGTCAGGTTTCGGGAGTTCTCAGGATATCAGGAAATCAGGTAACAAAGAATCAGATTCAATCTATAACGTTCTTGAACTAGAATCACGAAGGTAAAACTAACCAGTTGTCACTGCGATAATTATCTATGTCTAACAACCTAGCAGACCAACTTCCGTTGCGAATTCTAGAGTTCTAAACATGCATTAATTCCAAGTTCGTTCATTCACAATTTCTCTAGACCAAATTCCTTTGCGAATAGATAAATTGCTCACCTAATCAGATCTAGTTAAATAAACCAACTGTCGTTGCGTAAATCAACCTAGAATCAATAATCTAAATGGCCAGTCTAGATTAAGCATTGAGAACAGATTAGATGAAGAACTAGATGATGAATCTAAATAAATCAGTTATTCTAACATTCCTTCAAATCCCTAGTGAGAATCCCTAACCTAACAAGAGATCTACTCAGACATAGCAATCATGACAGAAAACATAGTCAAAATAGATATCATAGAATAATCAAGAGAATAAGAACAGGGGTTCGAAATCAAGTCTCTTTCGAGAACAAAACCAGCCCCTCCAACTCTCTCTGAAAATAAAACTTAGTTATTAAAGCGTAGCCTAAACAGGTGGCTGTAAAACCTAATTATAATGCTAATCACGTTTTGGGGCTTCTTTGTAAATATCAGGAACTTCTGGGCAATTGTGCAATTTCTTCATTCTTCATAACTCTCGCGAGAAAGGCCCATAACGCATGTGCATCGATCGATGCTGGTGTGCAACGATCGACACAGATCTCAAATCTGGACATTGAGCTTCACCTCTCGGGTCAAATCTCCAATATGCACCAAATAGCTCCAAAATCTTCACTTCTGCTCCAAACGTGCGTGTACCTAATAAGACCTGCAAAAGACTCTAAAGAAACACTAATAGACTCTAAAACATACTTATATCATGGTCTAAAACTAGTAAAAACCATGATATATCAGGAATTCAGTCCACAAAGGCTTTTCTCAAAAGTTCGTTTGACATCAAAGACCTTGGAGAGTTGAAGTATTTCTTGGGTATTGAAGTATGCAGATTCAATGATGGGTTGTTGTCACAAAGGAAGTATGTTAAAAACTTGCTGACAGAAACACGAATGCATGATTGCAAGATAGCAAAGACTCCTCTTGAAGATGGCTACCAAGTTAATAAAAAGGGGGAGAAATCAGATGAGGAGAAGTTCAAGGATGTCTCCTTGCATAGAAGACTGGTTGGGAAGCTTATCTATTTAACTCTCACTAGACCAGACCTATGTTTTGCTGTGAATCAAGTGAGCCAGCATATGCAATCACCCACAGTTTATCATTGGAGTTTGATTGAGAGGATCCTTAGATATCTCAAAGGCTCAACAGGACAAGGAATTTGGATGGGTAAGAATGATAGCACTGAGATTGTCGGCTACTGTGATGCAGATTGGGCTGGTGATAAGAGTGACAGGAGATCCACAACCGGTTATTGCACCTTCATTGGAGGTAAATTAGTGACTTGGAAGACAAAGAAGCAGAAAGTGGTCTCATCTTCAAGTGCTGAAGCTGAGTGTAGGGCTATGAGGAAGCTTACAACAGAGTTAACTTGGTTGAAGGCTCTACTCAAGGACTTTGGCATTGAGCAATCAAGTTCCATTACCTTTCATTGTGACAATCAGGCTGCAATACACATTGCTACCAACTCTATGTTTCATGAAAGGACTAAACACATTGAGATAGATTGTCACAAGGTAAGGGAGAAGATTGAAGATGGGACGGTTCTACCTTGCTACACAAAGAGCGAAGATCAGCTAGCAGACATCTTCACCAAGGCTGCAAGTCTCAAGGTTTGCGATCATATCTTCAGCAAACTAGGACTTGTAGACCTTCCTACCCATGATTAGAACTTCCCTGATCATGTGCAGCATACTCTTTTTCCCTTGATGTGGTTTTGTCCCAAGTGGTTTTCTACATCAAGGTTTTTTAATGAGGTGTTGCCATGATCATTCCAAGTTCATACTTTAGGGCAATTCCAAAGTCTGAACTTGAGGGGGAGTATTGATCATGTATGTTTCAATAAAGTGAAGTCTGGTGAAACAGAAAACAACAGACAGTGAAGTCTGGAGGGCAAAATGAAGTCTGTGAAGTCTGGAGTGCAAAGTGAAGTCTGTGAAGTCTGGAGTGCAGAGTGAAGTCAGGAGTTCGAACCAAAATGACAAAATGTCTAATTTGTCCTCTAGAGAATTAGGTTTAGGGTTATTCTTGTGTACCCATCCGGATTAATTGCACCCAATGTACCTTTTTGAAAAGTAATAGCAAAGTTATATCTTTCAAAATCCAATTGCATTTTTGTATCTTTTTTGTCTTTTAGCGCCGGTTAAAGACAATTATAACCTTACATTTTGTCTTCTTGTGATAGATAGTTAATTACATAAACTATCCATAGATCTATCTACTATCCATCCGAATTTCATTTTCTTTTTAATTCTTTTCTTTTCTCTTACATTCTCTTTCTTACTTTATGTATTATTTTTTACCCCAAGTTTTTTTAATTGTAGATAGGATGAATTGGGTGAGGTTTTCGGACTTGTAGATCGTCGGAATGGTATTAGAACGGGACGATCTATCGGAATTCAAAAAAAAAAAAAAATTTTGGACTTAATATGAAAGTTGTGAATGGATAGTTTAGAGTATATGTCCACAACATACATCCACGTGTATACTTATGATGGACAAGATGCTTAACATGATGATTTAACATATGATGTTGGACGATCACATGAATGATGAATCCAAAAATATGTTTACCATGGGTAAACGTTTAACATATGATTATTCGTGGACAAGATGCTCAACAAGATGAGTTTAACATGAATGATGATGGACAAGATGCTTAACAAGATGGTTTAACATATGATTATTTGTGGACACAAAAGTATGTTGGACGATCACATCTCATGCTTAACAAGATGGTTTAACATATGATGGACAAAATGCTTAACAAGATGCTTATCATGGGTAAACGCTTATGATCCGTGGACACAAAGTGCAGATCTAATGGACAAAAGTTGGTTAAGAGTTCACATGATTGTGAATTTGTGGACATAGAGTAGGTGTAGACCAATATCCATTAACAAGATGCTTACCATGAGTAAACGTTTTATGATGGACAATAGGTGATCAAGAGTTGTTGGACGATCACAATAGGTGGTCAAATGCTTAACAAGATGGTTTATGATGGACAATGGGCGGTTTTGCATGTGATATGATTTAACATATGATTATTTGTGGACACAAAAGTATGTTGGACGATAACATCTCATGCTTAACAAGATGGTTTAACATATGATGGACACAAAGTGAGGATCTAATGGACAAAAGTTGGTTAAGAGTTCACACTAACACGATTATATCACATGTTAAACATTTATGATGGACAATATGGTTTAACATATGATGGACAAGATTATAAACAAGATGCTTACCATGGGAAACGCTTATGATCGGCAATAGGTAACAAGATGCTTACCATGGATAAACGTTTATGATGGACAATAGGTGATCAAGAGTTGTTGGACGATCATATCTCATGCTTAACAAGATAGTTTAACATATGATGGACAAGATGCTTAACAAGATGATTACCATGAGAAACGCTTATGATGGACAATTGTTAACATGATGCTTACCATATGTAAACGTTTTATGATGGACAATAGGTGGTCAAATGCTCAACAAGATGGTTTATGATGGACAATAGGTGGTCTTGCATGTGATATGATCATTGTAGTATCCACATGGATAGATATTATGGACACCTAGCCTCAACTATCCATTCGCAATTTCCGTATTAAGTCCGTTTTTTTTTTTTGAATTCCGATAGATCGACATGTTCTAACTCCATTCCGCCGGTCTATATGTCCGGAAACTACACCCAATTCATCAAATCTACCGTCCAAAAAAAGTGGGGTGAATTAAATAGAAAAGTAAGAAAGAGAATGAAGAGGGGAAAATAAAAGAAAAATAATAATAAAAAAGAATACTCTCTATCCATCCAAGCTCCTTTTTTCTCTTTTCTCTATTTATGAAGGACAAAATGGTCTTTATGCTCGTAGGACCCACGAAAAAAGTACAAAATTGCACAAAGATTTTTGAAGATACAAGATTGCAAGGAAAAAGTTAGAAAGATACATCCAGTGCAATTCACCCGTACCCATCCTATATAACTTGTGTAGCCACCAAATATCAAAAGTTAAGTCATTTTGTGACTATTCTCTCTTCTTCTCTTGAGCAAACAATTCTCCCATTTCTGAATCTTCAAGCTTAAATCTTTCTTAAATCTAACAAATATTTTTACAATAATAGATCATTGGTTTGTTTCTGCAGACCATTCAAGAAAGTACGTACTTTCTTTACAGCCAAACTGTTAAGGAACACTGGATGTCTATTCGAATCTTCGATTTCTAATCTTTGGAGCACCTATTAGGTCTAGAGGTTGGACTTCCACTGCAGGGTACCCTTGATATGAATGAGGAGTTTACCTAATCTTGTGGAACATCCAGAGAGTGGGAGAATAAGCACTGATTCTTCATTGTCTCCCAAGCTGGTCAGGCGTTGTTAGGTAACTCGAAATCTCATAGAACATCTTACATTAAGGGTTCCACATCAATTGTTAGGATTTTATGTTAAGAACCTATGATTAGATTCTACCACTGTTAAAGAGTAGATCGAGTTGTGTAATTTCATACATACCTCCTAATTCTGAGACAGTTATAACTCAAATGGGAAACGCATCAGCCATCAGTTTTCAAATTCTATGTGATTTTTAAAGTTGCTGGCCTTAACACCAGTCTGAGTTAGATTAGATAGAGTAATGACAAGTGATTTGTGCAGCCTTTTCCACATGAGGGTTTTGAAGAATTCGCTATTCATGCCAAGATACAAGAGATGTTGCGGCTTAGCAAAATACGTGAGTCAAGGTTTTGGAACTGATCGGAACAAGCTAACGGATCACGCGTACATTCCGGCGCTGTAATATCCATAATAGCCATATGGAGCGCTCATGCATTACTTGGTGGCTGTGCCACCAAGCTGTCTTTGGTCAGTGCTCTTGACTGAGACGAAGCAGGCTCATTACAAGGCGGTTTCTGTGGAGTTTGAGTCTTTCGCGAGATAAGAGTATGAATTTCATACAGTTGTCCTGTTGGGTAATGACTGAATGAGGGATAAGTAGGCTTTACATAGTTTCAGACAAACGTCTTGTTTCAGTTAATTGATTTTAATGCTTTCCATTACTAAATGTGTTTGTGGCTAGATATACTTGTGATTGATCTATCTTGATAATTCAATAAAACATAGTTTTATGTTAATTATAAGTATGTTATTATTGTCCAAAATCAATTAAAAAACATTATTATTACACATTTAATAAATAAAACTCATAAAATAAGAAGACAAGTTACAAAAAGTAGAATTTTTCAGTTTTATTTTAGGGTATAGATAGGGTTTAGGGTTTGAAAAAAATCTAACTATTTTAACATATCCAAGATTAAATATTTATAAATGATTTTTATTTATTTTACAATTATAATCTTTTTTCAAACATTAATCTCATATCCTAACTTAAAGCTTAATCGAATACAAACTTCAAACCCTAACCATAAACTATAATCATACTCTAATCATAAACTATAAAATCAAAATATAATTAAAATTTAATTATATATAGGGTTGTATCAATACTATTAAAAAATTAGAGTCAAAATAAAACTAACCTTTAGTTCATGTGTTTATTACAACTTATGCCATTGCATATTAATGATTTAATTAAATTTCATTAAGGGTAATTAGGGAATATAACATTATCTCTACAATCCATGTTTCCAAACAAGACAATTATTAAACATGTAACGAAACAACCAAAATATAATGGGTCCCACTTTCCTAATTAATTAAAATCAAAACAAATTAATTGATAAATATAATTAATAATTTATACATCAACTATTATATATATAAATTAATATTCTCTAATTTATGATTTAATTCAAAATATATTTTAATATCTTTTTTTTATTTTGTTTCAAATATATATATATTATGATTGATGTTTTTACGATTGTACTTTTTAGCAGTTTTTTCCATCAAACTGAAAAATATTTAAATAATTAAACGGGTTGAAAAATTAATTAGCCAATTTCGATTATAAATTTTCTAAAAAAAATTTCGCATGAGTTTAAAATATATATAACTATATATGTATACATATAGTAAATAATTTCAGTTGATATATTTTAAACTTAATAAAAATATTAAAATGATTTCATATTTATATTATTCAAATATTTGAAACGTCAAATTATGCTTTATGTTTGAATGAAGTTTTTAACGGGTTGTTCCATCAAATTTGCAAATTATATATACAACTACAACATGTGTTTTATAAAATAATATTTTAGGTAAATATAATAACAATTAAACCTATACCACAAAACTTTTACAATAGTTGTTTTCATATATATATATAATTTTATTTTTTTTCCAAACCATGATCTTACAATACAACAAAAATTAAAACATTAAAACATATAATGCAAAATCGTTATTTTAATCTCTTAATCCTTACGATATATCTCCTCCAAATAACACATAATTAATTTTAAAAAAACTAAATTGCTAACTCACTGTTTATAATGCTGGTTAAACAATTATAATCAAAATTAGATTACATAATTAAAAATCTAAACTACTATTAACAAAATGAATAAAAAGTAAAATTTGTAAAGAAAATTAAACCCGCACTTTCTAAGTGCGGGTCAAAATCTAGTTTGGGTTTTATAAAAGAAACTACTATTTTTTATATATAATATTTTCAAACATTAACTTCATATCTAAGCTTAAACCCTAACCCTATACTCTAAACTTCAAACCCAAAATTCTATACTTTCAACTTTTATAGAAATTAAATTACAATGCATAGGTCCAAAACTTTTAACCAATAATTATATTATGATATATACTTATAACCAAAACATAAATGCTTAACTTTAATTTTAAAACTTTAAAACCTTAACTCTTCACTAAACACAAACCCTAAACCTTAAAATTTTAATCTTTAACTAGATTTTGATCCGCGCTTAGAAAGCGCGGATTTACTTTTTTTTACAAATTTAAATTATATTTATTTTGTTATTAGTAATTAATTTTTTTAATTATGCAATCTAATTTTGTTTATAATTGTTTAATCCACATTATAAAAATAAATTAATAATTTAGGTGTAAAAAAATTGTGTTGAGAAGAGGTATATCGTAAAGATAAAGAGATTGAAATAGCGATATTGCATGATAAGTTTTAATATTGAATAATTTTGATATTTTATATATTTGTTTTAAACTCATGCAAAGTTCATTTTTAGAATTCGAAATTGGCTAATTTATTTTTCAACCCGCTCTTATAATAGTTTAAATATTTTGCAATATGATGTTACAATTTGCTAAAAATGCAATCGTAAAAACAAATTCTTACGAAATAAATTAATTTAATATAATTTTAAAATTTTATTATAATATAAACATAAACATAAATATTTATATTTGAAATAAAAAATAAAAAATAAAGAAGATATTAAAATATATTATATTTTAATTTTGAAGATAATCATAATTAAAGAATATTATCTTATATATACAAAATAGTCGATGTTTAAATTATTTAGTTACATCTTTCAATTGATTTAATAGTTTTATGTTTATATATATATATATATATATTAATTAGAAAAGTGAAATTCATTATATTTAGCTTGTTTGGATACATGTTTAGTAATTGTCTTGTTTGGAAACATGGATAGTAGAGAAATTGTTATATTCCTTAATTACCCTTAATGAATATTAAAAATACTCTTAAATCTCTAATGTCACAAATTGTAAATAACACATGTCCCAAAGGTTAGTTTCCTAAAGACTCTAATTTTTTTAATAGTATTGATCATAAACACTAATTTTTAAACTCTAAATCCTTAACTCTATACCCTAAACGCAAACCCTAAAATTTTATTCCTTAATCATAAAAAATAAATTTTAAACATCAAATTATGTAACAAAACTTTAACACTTTGTAAAAAAAATTTTCATTTTAATCATTTTTATTTATTATATATACTTATTTTATTGTTTTTAAATCATTTTGTAAAATTTAATACTTTAAAAGTTCTATATATTATAAGTTTAATTTTTTGAATTTTTGAATTTTTATTTTAAGCATTTTTACTATTTTTAAATTATTTTTCTAATTGTTATATATTAAATACACTTAAAATATATGATTGGCTAAAAGATATTCACAAGGATCAACCGTTGATTAGATTACTTTTTTTTTTTTTTTTTAAGATGACAAAAAAAAAAAAAAGATTACTTTTTTTTAATAAATACACGGATCTGCTTTTGAGTCCTTAAATCAAATTTCTCTGACCATTGATCTAAATAAACTTGGGAGGGTGTATTGAACTAAACATTTGGAGTGATTTGAGTTTAATAAAGATTTTAGATGATTTTGATGGTTTTTGGTGATTTTAAGAAAGTTGTTATGATTTTATATTAAAATACCCTACAATACCACTTAAAACCATGAGATTTGGATTTTTTATTTTTAACTAAGAAAGTCATCTAAAATCTTCTAAAATCCTCTGCAGTCGTTAAAATCTCAATACTTAAAAAAAAATTCAATAACAGTGGATTTGATATGATTTTAACAAATTGTTGTTTGAATAACAGAGGATTTTAAGTGATTTTGAGTGATTTTACATAAATCTCATGTTCAATAACACTGGATTTGAGAAGACATTTTAAAATTCTTAGTTGAATAACAGTGAATTTTAAGAAAACCTCCAAATCACTTCAAATGTTTAGTTCAATACACCCCCCTGAGTTCCCATATTGGGCCCAATGGTGTTAGAGTTGGTGTTCGCGATTGATAGATCATGTCTAATCGAGGGCATGTGCCGTAGTGACTTCGATTCCCGTAATATTTCCTTTGGTTAGAGAATGCTTTTGCGTTGTGGGATTATCACGTCACGGTGGCACGTGATATGCTATTTCTCTCTTATGATTTTTTTTTTTGGGTTTCGGACGGGATTAATATCAGTAGGTTAAATTAGAAGCCGTTAGTGGGAGCCGACTAGCTGGGTGATCTTAGATCGCTCATTTGACTCTTTTGTGTTTTTCAGGTTTAGCAGCGATGGACGTGGGAGGTCCTAGGTGTAGTTTCGGGATTGCTTGTCGGCTGGAGATATTCGATTCGATGTTTTGGTTGTTGTATTTCGGTTCGGATTTCTATGGCGCCTGTTTATTCTTTTGATTGTTTGTAATTGACCTAAATAGGCATTTTGTTTGTAAAAGACTTAAATCATTTAGAAATGAAATCGCTTCCCTGATATATTGGTTTAGTCCAAACCGACACAATTCGTGGAAGCAATACAGGTTGAAAAGATTTGTATTGTGGAAACGAGGTACATGGGGTCAAGGACGGTTTGGTGCGAGCCTTTGTCTCAAACCGAACAGTCTCTCGCTTCCTTTTGTGATGAACTTTTTGTTGGGAATCCGAGCCAATTCTACAGATTCAGAATTCTCGCGAGTTCCCGATAGCCTAGGATCTAGGGTCTAGTTAATTGAATCTGATCTCACCTCATGGTTACCTGGAGTTTTTTAGCAGCGGAAGAGATTATAGGTAGCACGAGATCTATTGCGCCTCAGATGCTGCGCCTCTATCGTAGTCCACACGCACACAAGCTGGAATCCACCGGGTTGCTAGCGCCGGTGCTCAGATCTCCCTGGGACTTTAGTTTCTTGAGGTTCTGTATTTTCTCTCTGAGAAAAACACTCTGGGCAGCGCACGGATACCTCTGTTCGAGATTACATAAGATCACTTATATAATGACCTCGACATAAACCGAAACATCAGTTTCGGTTTCGGCCTTGTGTCGACCGACACACTTAGTGGTGTCGATCGACACACGTCTTGTGTCAACCGACGCACTTAACAGTGTCGATCGACACACCTCATCAAAACTACATTCGATGTGTATCCAATACACATCGACCAGATCATATGCCAATGATCAATCCCATATGGAGTATATCCAACTTGCTTAGGTGTGTGACCCTGTAGGTTCACACGATACCAGAAATGAGTTAAAACTCATTTGTCATAAGCGGTTTCTAGCAAAACATTATGACTACCTAGTATCATATGAATTGTCCGATCTCGACAATACAACTATCTCTAGAGTTCGTACAATGTGATTTCAGGACATAATCCCAACAATCTCCCACTTGTACTGGAATCACCTATTCCTATAATCCCTTTGTCTCTATATCTCGATATGGCATAAGGCAAGAGACTATGTCATCCTTATTATAGCCAGCATCATGTTCATCGAAATCCTGATCTATACTGATAAAACAAACGACTGACAATCACCTCGTTTGAGCACGGCCATGCATTTTCTCAGTATCAAATCTTCGATGGGCCCTGAGATATTTATCTTCCGTTGTTACAGGAGGGACAAATCCCATCTTGTTCCATCCCTGTTTCTACACATACTTCATGATACACACAAGCAATGCCGTTATAGCCGCCAGTTACGGAACGACGTTTGACAAGGTCAACACGCACCAATTCATATGCTAGAAAGCATGATGAACTCAGGTCTAAGGACTATGCTCTATAGTCGTAATGAGAACCTCCCATGACACTGATATAACTATCTTGTGGAGTTCTCATTAGCGGGTCATGTCCGATCATATGTTTACCAACATATATCTATGTGACTGACTGTGATAATCATATCATTGACTCCATGAAACTTAGTCCAACAGTCACTTCACATACTAGTCTGCGCGGTTGTTAGTGTCCCATTTTAACAACCTTGACTAGGGACAATCATAATTTATGTCATCTTTCACTTATAGGGTTTCATGATCAAGTCTTCGACTTGATGACCTATACGATGATCATAAAATACTTTGGGACTATTATTTAATTATCCAATAATTAAATAATACTGATGTCAGTTTTAACTCACATAAACACTGCGAAGGCATGTCTATGTAGAGTTTACAACATAACTAAAATAACTCCCACTAGAATCAAGATCATCTCTTTAGATATCTTATACCTACAGCAACAGAATAAATTCCGTGCTTAGGTTGTGGGAGAGAGTGCGGTGCTATTGCTTGACACATTTCAACAAATTACACCGCCATTCAGATAAAAGCACTATTCTACGATCTACTGCTTGGAGCCTTTCCAACAGTTAGCACCGCTATACAGACAAAAGACACAACCAGGTGGGAACCGGTATTCGTCTTTGTCTGTTTGACTACTTTCAACTGGTTCGTCACTTCTTCAGTTCACCACGAAACTATCCTTAGAGTTTTTCAAACATTTGGGATATTTCTGGTAACTGCTCAGTGACTATTACCGGAACATTTTTGGTATTTTCTCGTCATGCTTTATGCGTAAGCTGCATCTAGATGATCGAAAAATATGGCATTTATGATGGATTCTATTGCAACAGCATTATCAATCACATTCATTAATAATAGCTCAGCTAGTGTTCAAAACACTTCATCTTGCTAATATTGTTACTAGCTCAGCCAGTGTCCAAGACACTGCATCTTGCTTAGATTATTGCCATACGTCCTTCGTTTAAATTTGACTTTCGACCCAAATCTTAACAAGACTTTAGCGTCGGAACGTCGTTCATGAGATTCAAGTATGTTATCTACATACTGTGTGAGAATTTCCATTACGCTCCCACTAGTCTTCTTGTAAACGCACGGTTTCTTTTCTTTCTGATCAAGTCAAAACTTTTGACCACTTTATCAGAATGTTGATTTCAACTCCAAGATGTTTACTTCAATCCACTAATGGATCGGTGAAGCTAACATACATTCCAAGCCAATTTTTCGGAGTTGGGGCTCACCATCGCTTCTTTGAATTTCGCATGTTCGTCACTTTTCAATGATCAGCAGATCACGACAATAGGTTACGAGAAATCACTCTCGAGTTAGTGGCGGATCCTTTCGGATCTGCGAATTTCTGGCTCCACAGTTGCAGATCCTACAACACTCTGTAGATCTCACCGCTGTTCTCTCTGATCAGATTGAACAGCTTACTGTGTTTATTGAATTTCTTCGATGTGTACTTTTACTCCCACTGTTCCTTTTGAAAGCATCACCTTTCTTAAGAGACACAGTTCTGGGCAACAAAAGTACCTAGCCTTGGTTTCCTAAGGACAACCAGCGAGGTGGAACTTATCAGATTCGGATTCAAGTTTGTTTGTTGACTGCTGTCTTACACAAATCTTGCAATCCTAATTAATCAGAAAAACAAATTGGAAATCACCCAGTCCACATCCAATGTGGTGTTTTTCACTGATTCTGATAGAAACCTTTTCTGCGCAAAGACAGACGTTTTAGGACGTATTCTTAAATTTCTTATGGAAGATTCATGTGACTCATCATTAATCGGAGCATATCTAATAAGATCCGATTCATTCTCTCCGAAACACCATTTAGGTTTTCTAGGAGAAAATTACTTCACACTCACTTAGATGATCACCCAATTCTTGACTTAAGCATTTTCTTCCGCGATCTAATCGAGGATCTCAATACTTCTGTCAAATCGGTTCTACACTTCATCTTGGAACTCCTCAAGGGATTCCTGCTTGTGTCTCATCAAATGAACACAACCAAACTTATTGATACCATCAATAATTTAATGAAGTACAGAAGATATCCTTTGGCACTAATGCTCATAGGGCCGCATACATCAGTATGTGTAAGGCCCAATAAGCCTCTGGCCCGTTTCTTTCAGCTTTGCTGAAAGGGCCTTAGTCATTTGGTCCAGTGAACAGAATTCATATCTCAAATGATTAACAATCGATTGAGTCCAAAACAATGGAATTACTGAATCCGCTTCACTCTGTGTATGGTTAAACGACTATGCAAAGGAAAGTCGAGTTCGAGTCATCAGACTCAAACCTTTAGTATTTGTGTTATATTCTAACTTTCGCTTGTTTAAGATATAAAACCCATTCCAAACGGGGTGCTACCATATGATATTTCATTAAGATCTAAAGAACAAAACTTGTCTTTTATCAAAATGAAAAACATTCAAATTCTTACAAGAAAATGAAAGACATCTCTGCACAAGGCAGATACATAGTAGCAATTACTTAATTTCTAAAACCAAGTATGAAAGGCTCCTACAAGTGAAGAATCTCTACGGCTCATGCAGCAACCATTGCTTCATACCAGACACGCAGTTCCACTTGTCCTTTCTTCAACGTTATACTATCGCTTAGGTCCTGCATATTTCAAAAATATCAGTACCACAACAAGTATCCAATACTTATGTAGAACTTGAATTAATAACACAATACCTGAAGAAGAAGTACCATACATCTTCTCCATCTCTTGTGAATCTTCCAAGAATTTATTGCAATCTCTCTTCCAATGCCCCGACTCATTACAGTAGAAGCACTTACTAACACTAGATGGGCTTGATTTGGGTTTATAAGATGACACAGGCTTATCCTGATTCCAAATCTGGACGGCCTCGCCTTCACCCTTGTCTATAAAAGATTTCTCAAATCTTTTGCCCCTTTTGATGTTTTGCTCTGCTGTCTTGAGCATGCTGTGCAGCTCAGTCAACGTCTTCGTCAGGCCTTTCTTGATATAGTTCTTAATGAACTTATCATAGCTTGACGGCAGTGACTGCAGAATGATGTCAGTTGCCAACTCTAAGCTGACAGGACATTCCAGTCTCCCCAGGTTATCAATGTAACCCATCAGTTTAATGACATGAGGACTTACTGGAGCATCCTCTGGTAGTTTGCACCCAGTGAGAGACTTCACCATCTGGAATCTCTCAACTCGTGCCAGATCCTGAAACTTCAGTTTCAGGCTGGTGATCATCTCTATTGGCGACTCCATGTTCTCGTATTGACTCTTCAAGTCCGAGTTCATGGTAGCCAACATCAGACCACGCACGTCTACCACATCAGTATAATGCTTATTCCAAGCATTATACACTGCACGCGAGCGATTGGTCCCAAGCCTTTCTGGAAGAGCTTTCTCAAGGACATAGTCCTTGCTCTCCTGCTTGAGAATGAATCTCAGATTCCGATACCAATCCAGGAAGTTGGATCCATTTAACTTGTCCTTCTCAAGAACGGATCGCAACGAGAAAGTAGTCATAGACATAAGCTGAAATCCAAGAAAAACAAAGATTTAGTTATGTGTATGATGAGAAATCTTATTTAATAAGAAACTCGCATTATATTCAAACAATGTCTCCTCTATGAATATAATGATCCAAGATCCTCAGATTACTAAAATTCGAGTGGGCGACTCGCCGTGACTCAAACTTTAGTTATCTAGGTAAGCAAATCATTGCTAATTGTACTCTGTACAACTCTTGGTTGTGAATGAGACAAACTATGTCTAACCCACTCTGATGTCTCCGGGCCCAGAACTTCTGATAGCCCAGTCAAGTACAACCAATCTTTTCTGTCTTGTGATCACTGACAGTTGCACTGCAAGTCTGTCAATGACCACCTGCCTTACTCATGTTGCAGTGGATACCAAGGACTCCAAGATTATCCAACAAACGACACAAGTCTTGACAGTAGACAAGATTTGGGCAAGACATCAAGGTTACTTGATATTTAGTTGAGGAAACTAAACTCTAAAAGGTTAGCATTTCAATCTCTTAGGTCATGTAATTGTTGATGCTTTGCACTGCAAATCCATCAACATTACTACCTGCCTTACTCACGTAATTGTGGACACCAAGCTCTTGGCTAGACCATCGCACAACGAAATGAGTCTTGACAGTTGACCATATTGAAGCTAATCTTTGATCAAGGTTTAAGTCTAGTTTGGTTTCTGCAAATTCAAGGTTCATCAACCAGAATTCCGAGCATTGTATCGATCGACGCAGACTGTGTCTGTCAATCGACACCACCAAACAAAACCGGACTTCAATAAACGGTTAATTCAATTAACCCGGTTCATCGAACCGGTCATGTCGATCGACACAACCCGTGTGTGACGGTCGACATTGACCTAAACTGAAAACAGTTTTGATAACCGGTTCGATCCAATTGAACCGACTTATCAGATCAAATTGATCTTAACCATCCAAATCGGTTTATTCTAATTGAGATGATCAGTTCAATCCAATTGAACTAATTCATCCAATTTAAACCGATCTATTCGAACTTAACCAAGCATGATAACCGGTCCAATCCAATTGAACCGATTAACCATTCGCGAGATTCGTGTCGACCGATACACAACCTGTGTCGATCGACACACGACCGAAATTGTTCTATGTCGACCGACACTCAAAGTGTCGATCGACACTCGACCGAGTTTGCTCTGTGTCGACCGACACACCCAGTGTGTCGATCGACACAGAAGGCTTTCGGTTTTTCTTCGCGAAAAACCCTAGCCGCCGAATCTGTCGATTTTGCCACCTTGTGTCGATCGACACAGTGCGAAAACACAGATTCGCAGATCGATCAAATCGATCTCACCTGTTCTCATTCAAACAACCTAGTTTGCGAATCTAAATCATCAAATTCGATAAACAAGTCTGATTCAATGATAAAACCCTAAGGCTCTGATACCACTGTTGGGAATCCGAGCCAATTCTACAGATTCAGAATTCTCGCGAGTTCCCGATAGCCTAGGATCTAGGGTCTAGTTAATTGAATCTGATCTCACCTCATGGTTACCTGGAGTTTTTTAGCAGCGGAAGAGATTATTGGTAGCACGAGATCTATTGCGCCTCAGATGCTGCGCCTCTATCGTAGTCCACACGCACACAAGCTGGAATCCGCCGGGTTGCTAGCGCCGGTGCTCAGATCTCCCTGGGACTTTAGTTTCTTGAGGTTCTGTGTTTTCTCTCTGAGAAAAACACTCTGGGCAGCGCACGGATACCTCTGTTCGAGATTACATAAGATCACTTATATAATGACCTCGACATAAACCGAAACATCAGTTTCGGTTTCGGCCTTGTGTCGACCGACACACTTAGTGGTGTCGATCGACACACGTCTTGTGTCGACCGACGCACTTAACAGTGTCGATCGACACACCTCATCAAAACTACATTCGATGTGTATCCAATACACATCGACCAGATCATATGCCAATGATCAATCCCATATGGAGTATATCCAACTTGCTTAGGTGTGTGACCCTGTAGGTTCACACGATACCAGAAATGAGTTACAACTCATTTGTCATAAGCGGTTTCTAGCAAAACATTATGACTACCTAGTATCATATGAATTGTCCGATCTCGACAATACAACTATCTCTAGAGTTCGTACAATGTGATTTCAGGACATAATCCCAACACTTTTCTTGTTTGACTTGCTCGGGTTCGTCGGTCATGTTTTTGTTTAATTGTTGACCGGTCAGCTTGACGCCCAGCGAATAACGGGAAAGGAGCGTTACAAAAAGGTGGTATCAAAGCATGGTTCATCATGGGTTTCGAAACGTTTCATTTTTAAGTGTTTTCCGTGTTTTATCGAGTCAAATGTGACGTCCAAGGATCCATAAAGAAACCGAGCCGCGTCTGTCAAACCCGGGGGAATGGGAAGTAGAAATTTTTATTAGAATCTTACTAACATTTTCATGTTTTTAGATGCAGACTTGCAGCAGTCTGCCCCAAGGAGGATGTGAGTGTGTGGTGTGTGTGTGGTGTGGGTCAGTTCTGAGATCATGAGCAGCCACGAATCAGCTGGATCCGGTCGCACCCGTCTTGGGTGACATGCACATTCTTTGACGCGGGGATCACGTACCTCATACCGTCCCCTAGTTCCCTTGCGTGCATTAGTTGGCGCCTCTGCAGCAGCAGCTGCCACTACACCTCACTCGATGCCGCCTTTTTCTGCCTCACTTCCGGATGATGCGGACTCAGCCGATCCTTATGTTGTATTTCTTGACATGTTCGGGTTAGCAGGCTTCAAGCTGCCATCATTGCCACCTCTCGCACCTGAGCAGCCTGCACAGACTGAGCAGCCGGTTCCCATTCTAGAGGTGCCTGACATTCCCGAGCCTTACAGTCCGACTTACTTCTTACTCATTTCGCTACTTTCGGACTTTGACTTGTCGATGGAGCCTATCGATCCTGTCGAGCACAAGGAGTGGGAGGCACACGTCGTCGAGCAGACTGCTATGCTCGTCGATGCCCTGGACAAGCATATCGGCTCATCACCTGCCACCTCCTCAGCCCCAGCCGTCTCTTCTGACTGAGTCATCTGAGTCTCCGCCAGGGAAGATGCCCCAGTATGCGTACTGCAACGCCTGCGGAGCATGAGGATTCCACTGCCACTGGTGCCAAGTACCATCTGGCCCTCGCTACAGCTATCCATACCAGCCCGTGCAGCCACTCGACGTCTGTCAGATCTGGGGCCATGATGGCCACCTGGCTCCCCTTTGTCCGATGGCAGAGCCACAACCCAACACCGCATCACCCACACGTGAGGTGCATCCTCGCCATCCCCCATGATCACTTGCCAAAGGCTACTCCTGCGAGCCGTATTGCCGTTTCTATTCGGCATTTCGGTTTTGCTGGAGACGTTAGGTTAGGGGTTAGAGTAGGCCCCTAGATTGCTAGATTTTGATTTTATTTTAAATTGCCTCAATTTTTTGATCGTTAGGGTGCTAGATTGTGTGATGCATTGCGGGTTGTGATAGTTAGAACTGTTAGCAATGCATTCATTTGACCGTTAGGTTGGTAGCCTTGCATTTGCATGATCGTTACGTTGCTAGAAGTGCATTGCTTGATGGTAAGTTGCAGTGTTGCATTTGCTCGATCGTTAGATCATTAGATTGCCATTAAGCATCGTTAAGTTGAAAGACTTGCTGTTCTCGATTGTTGCATTTATCATGTGTTAGGATTGTTAGTGGAAATCGTGAGCTTTGTTGCATTGGTAGATTCGCTATGTTACTGGTAGATCTAATCCAGGGTTAGTGAATCGTAGAGACCAACCGGTTTATGTAGTGGAGAGTGTTGTAAGTTGTTGGACCTATGAAGTGCTGTAATCGAAAAGTTAGGTTATCAGATAGATTCATGGTAGGAGGATTAGTTAGCGAACTTGCTAGATAGAACTAAGCTCAGAATTGATAATCGGTGCTAATAAAAAGATTATTCGCGAGAAAGCGGAATTATAGAATATTCTTATTTAGTCATGTGTGACCGTCGGGTACATGACTAGGTAACAATATCTCTATGAGAAAGTGATATTGAGAATATGTTAGAAAAACTTTAACCGCTCCAGTGTTGTGTTGCTAAATTATAGTGCATGACATGATTAACGATGTGAAGTGAACGCGAGACCGAAACCGAACCCAGAAGACAAGTTCAAGAAAGTTGCGAAGCAGTTGACCCAAGCCGTGCATGAGGCAGTGTGGGTATCAGTGACCGTGGTTTCAAGCAGGCGGTCAGTGTGATGAGTTAGCAAAGAGATTTGGAAAGCATTGGTATCAGTGTTGGATCAGTACATGTTGTCAGAGGGAAAGCGGGTTTGGAAGTCAGTGAAGCAAGTTCGATGATCAAAATTTCGAGGTGGGAATGTGTATGGCAAGCCAGGCGATTCAGTATTGTGCAGTGTGGAAGCCGAAACATAGTAGGGAAGCGAGAAGTGAGAATCATAGAAATGTCAGTCGACGCGGGTTAGTCAAGATCAATAGTTGAGCAAGCGGAGTAAAGATCAGTAAGGAAGTTTTGTGCAAGTAAAGTTTTTGGTATTAGTGAGCATTGGGAGTTTTGTTTAGTTGGAGCAGTGTTCGAGCAGTGTTCGAGCAGTGGAGCTGCAAAATCAGTGCAGTATGGTGACTTACGGGGTTTGGTACCGATTCGAAGTTTGTCAGTAACAGAGAATTCAATGACCAAATTCCTGTAAGTGGGGAAAATATAATACCCAGTCTCTTAAATTTGGTCAACGGGCAGTATAAAGTCAATTGAGACAATTTCGTAATTTTCAAAAGATGGAGGGCATTCTGGTAATTTGCCAAAATGCGAGCCGGAAGCCGAAACAGGCCAAATGTTTCTTCTTTTAAGTAATGGAAACATTTACAAGACAAATAATGGTGGAAATGGACATTAAACGAGTTTTTCGGACTATCGAGAAGGGAAACCGATAGAACCGAGAATACTTGTAAAATTCATAACAGGAGCTACGTGTGTCCATTTGAGGTGATTTAAGTTGCTAAATTCATCTAAACTCAACAAATATCTGATTATGTGGTTTGGAAGATTTATGGAAGCATCTATGGAGTTTCTAAAATATTAAACTCGTAATTGGTCGTATCGCTACGTCGGAATGGTTCAGGAATAAGAAGGTTCTAGAAGCTGATAGGTGCAGTGTTTTTGGTCAGAATTGAACCCTAAAGTTCCACTTCCTTGTATCTTCTCTACGTGGCCCTCTCTTTTTTTTTTGGGTGAAAAGAATGTTTTTGGATGCATTGAACCATTCTTGCATGGGAGCAATCCAATCACCCCTCATTTCTTCATTCACTTCACTTCACCAATTCACTCTAGATTCTCTCCTCTCACTCACCACCGAAACCTCCTCTCTCCTCTCCAAATTCAATCAAAAACCCAGGCATTCTTTGAAGATTCATGAAGATCTTCATCATGTTCTTCATGTTCTTCATTGCTTGACGAACAAGCAACTTCAATATCTCTTACACCAAGCCAAATCTTCTAAAACTATTTGGATAACCTTGATCACCTCTCCCCTCATTAATCACCGCAGATCATGTCCCTCCATTGCCGCCGGAGCTCTCCGCCACTCTTCTCCTTCTTTCGTCGGTTTTCAGCTCTCTCTCCTCTGATCAGTGGCTTGATCACCTTCCAGTGGTCTCTTCAGTCACCAGAGCTCTTCATCAGTCACGGAAAAACCCTTCTTTTCGCCGGTCAACGCTCCTCCGCCGTGGTCAACGCTGGAAAATCCGCCGGAGAAGGTGCTCTCGCCGCCATTGCTCAGCCGGTTTGGTTTTGGGGTTGTTCAGCTATGGAATTAGTTTGGTTTGGTCTTGGTTCAGCATTGGATTGGTTTAGTTAGACATGGTCAACCATTTGGTCAAACCGGTTCAACCGGTCAATGGTCTAATTTGGTACAGTTTAGTTAAACCGGTTCAATTGGGTTGGTGAGCTTTGGTTCAATAATTGGGTCAACCGGTTAAGGGAAAGTCAATGGTCAAGAAGTAAATGCCGGTCAAGGCTCGGTTAGCCGGTCAACGCCGGTCAAACCACTTGTCAGCATTGTGATCAAGCCGGTCAATGCTTGGTCAACAGTTGGTTTCCAATTGGTTAAGTTCGGTTCATGGTATTCAGGAAGTTCGGGAAGGTTTGGGGTTCCAGTGCTCGGTCTTGATGTTCATATTCTGTCACTTCCGTCTTACGTCACACTATCACTATGAGTCGGTTAATTGCATTCGTAGTTAGTTCGTTTATATTAGACCGGGAATCCTTAAACCATAGTTTAGGAATGCATACCCGTTAACTGAATTGACTTATTGATTAGTAATGAATATCGGTTTATTAATGAATTGGCTAGGATTATAAATGCATTCTAGATATATAGTCTTGATTATTGATTGTTCGTTCGTTCGTTATCGACATGTTGACTGTTGCATTCATATTAGACTGGCATGTGTATGAACTATATGCACGTATATTATATTAATAACGGTACTAAATGAACCTATATACAGGAAATTAAGACGAAATTAAAATACGGTAGAAGACATAACAAACCTTATAGAGAGTAAAAAGAATGGTGTAGGTTAGGATTAATAGACGGGTTAATGGGTTAAACGAATAAAAGTTAATAACAAGGAGATGTCGGGGGATTAGTAAGTTTACTAATCCTAAACCGACAAACCAAGGAGTTGATTAAAAGACATTTAGTAAAGAAGATTAAAAGGGTTTATGAATAGTAAGCCATCTACGTGGTTAGCAAATCGCTAATCCCAAGGTAGCGGATTAAACGAGATTAAAAGATGTTAATAAATTAAAAGGCTTGCTTAATTGCTTGTTTGTGTGTTGTTGCTTTGATGTTGTGTGGTTGTGTGCAGACCTGTTATTTAGACTACTCCGGTGTTGGGCATGGTAGTCAGTTTATGTCATACTTACCTCAGTCGTGGGACCGGTTAAGTTTGTAGTTACCTATTCGGTATAGTACCGAGTAGGGTTGGTGTTGGTGGTGATGGAATAAGACTTGCGGGGTAGATTGGAGTTGTGTTTATCTTTCTGTTGACCTTGACGGTCTTGTATTCTGTGTTAGAGTCCCAGTGGGTCTGCGTGTTTACTTTTTTGCACTAGGACTCTAGCGCGTTAGATCCCGCAAATCTAGGTTTGAAAGCGTTCTGGTACTTCCAACCCATTTGGATCCTCGGGAAGTTGCTTGACCGGTTCACGTGGTGAATATGGTTATGGTGTTAACCTACTAAGTGACGCCGGTAGGTGTGTGCTCCGGAAAATACGGGGTCATGTCCTAGGGCTGGACTGCATGGAAACTTAGGTTACCGTGGGGTAGCCCAAGTCGATGTGTATCGATGGACTGATAACAATGTCATAGGTCGTAGGATTTCGTGTTTACGTGTAGGAGTCGTGGGTAGTTTTAATTAGCATGTCGGTAGCTAAGTATTACCGTGGAAGTTACCGAGTTCGCATATTGGGCCCAATGGTGTTAGAGTTGGTGTTCACGATGGATAGATCTAGTTTAATTGAGGGCATGTGCCGCAGTGACTTTGATTTCCGTAGTCTTTATGTTGTGTGTTGTGGGTTTATCACGTCACGGTGGCACGTCATAAGGTATTTCTCTCTTATGATTGTTATTTTGGGTTTTGGGCTGGATTAGTAGCAGTAGGTTAGATTAGAAGCCGTTAGTGGGAGTCGAATCGCTGGGTGATCTTAGATCACTCATTAGCATCTTCTGTGTTTTTCAGGTTTAGCAGCGACGTACGTGGGAGGTCCTCGGGGTAAAGGATGGCTTGGTGTGAACCTTTGTCTCAAACCGGACTGTCTCTTGCTTCGTTTTGTGATGAACCTTTCTCGTTTGACTTGCTCGGATTTGATCGGTCATGTTCTTGTTTGATTGTTGACCGGTCAGCTCGACGGTCAGCGGATAAGGGGAAAGGGGTGTTACACGCATAACCTATCCCAGACTAAGAGATAACCGTGATAATAACCCCCTTTTTTACAATAACACGGAACCAATTCTGCAAACGTTGTCTACATCCAAAAAATATTCCAACTAATAGAGAATACTGCCGACATATATAATCCGAAAAATTTTAAAAAACAATTCTCCATAAAAAAAGGGAAGAAACATGTCGACTGTTTTCAAGGTGGATTCTTATCTTCCCAATAAGTTGAGTAAATCACTTCAGGGAAAAAGAATCAAAAGTTCCTATTACATCAGCACGAGCAGTCGGCATGAAGTAATCAAAGTTCCATTATGTTGGCAAGAGCAATTGCATCGGCATTTTGCTAAGCAGGAAGGAGTTAGTCAAAATTCTGCTATAGCCGGCATGAAAATATTTACGTCGGCATAAAATTTAACTCGATAGAATACTTACGCCAAAACACATTCCTTAGAAGATTTATTGCATCGGCACAATTTCTTTCGAAAGACGAGTTATCCATATCGGCAATTGGGACAATAAATGATAAGAGTAATAAGAAAGGGAAAATTGTTCTTCTTATTTATCTTCACAAGATAACATTCAAAGCCGAGCCACAAAAACAGAGTAAAATAATATGAAAGGGAAAACAACTTTGTTTTATTTATATTCGGAAGACAACGTTACAAGCCGAGCTACAACAAAGGCTAAACTAATTTCTTGAAAAACGAATTCATACAAAGCCGAAGCTTGAGTTGCAAGATCGGTTTTATCCTGTCAGAAACAAAACTCCTTTCGAGAAATATGGTTGCGTCGTCTTCTTCCATCAAGGCCACCGACATAGATGAAAACCGTTATGAAATCAAGACAGGAGTAAGAGTCTTCCCAGGACAAAAAGAACTCAAAGGAACCGATCTCAAAGTCTAAAACAGCCATCTCGCCGCAGATAGGCCTTTCTTGAAAGAAGATTTTGTCGTCTGTTACCTGCAAGGCTTATCCTTGATAGTCAGTTTCACATATGGGAACCATGATGAAATCAAGACCGGACGGAGAATCTTCTTAGGGCAAAAGGAATTCAGAAGCGCCAGCGTCAACGTCTAAAACGGTTATTTCGCCGCCAACCAAACTCCGTTGAGCAGCTTGCTCAAAAGAGCAACATGTTTTGCGTCTTTCCGAACTGGACTGCTCCGATATACCATCAATATCTCTACAAACACAAAAATTTAAAGTGCCGAGCTAAGGATATCAAAAATGAAGAAGGAGAAGGTACTTACGCGGGAGGCAACTGATCCCGGAAGGAGCATATCATAACACAGTACTAAAACTAACGACGCATCATATCAATCCAATGAACGATCTGAGCGCCTCCCTTAAGTTGGTAATGGAGACAAATGGAGGAAACCATCGGCATAAATCTATGTACTGATGAGCTACTACTTAGCAAAAAGAGCATAAGCTCATCGACGAGCTAATTCCAGTAATAAGATAACTTCTGATTTCGGCATAAAACTGAAAACGAGAAAGACAAAGGACATATCGGAATTTCGAAGAAAAAAAATAAGATATATAGGGAGATCGAATTTAGGTGTTCACAGGGAAAAAGGAAGAGAAAAAAATGAAGGTGGGGAGAAATGACGAAAAGGGTTCGTATTTATAGTGAAATAAGTGATGGTTATCGAAGCGACGCGACGGTTACCAAAGCAGAACGCCACGACATTCCAGACATGAAGAGTACATTCATTAGTGGAGAAAGAGGCGCTTTAAACGACTCTGGGAAACTCGCAGAAAACCGGTCTAACGCATTAATGGGAATAAACTGGAAAGCAGGAGATATGCTGATATAGCCATTGCGCTAGACAAAAACTAAATTCGCCGACCTAAGCTTCACTCAGTGCGCCGAACTGGAGGTTAATCAAAATAAATAAATACTCTTGCATGCTCGGTTATTTGTAGTTAAACATGATATTATAATGGTTAAATTTTCTCTAAAATTTCAAATTATAAAATAGTCATTTTGTTTCAAAGACTATCTTGATAATTGCATTAAATAATTGAAAATTGTATTAAATAATCATGAACCATATTTATAGATTAATACTATATAGACAATTACAATCATATTATAGTAGAATTAATTAATCAAATCTATACTTGAATAACTTACCATCTTCATTCTCTTTGTTCCATGTAAAACATTAACTATATTATAGTTACAATAAACAATCAAATATTTTCTACTCGGATAGCTTACCCTCTTCTTTCTCAAAGTTTTCATTATCTTTTGGTTCGTCATCCTCCTTCCTGTTGCAAAACACCACCAAAGCTACATACAAGTAGTAGACAACAACCATTTAAAATACTAATCTTACTATATAGTCAACTAAATCTATACTTATAAATGAGAAGTGATTTTTGAACCAAAAGCTAATGTGTCGACACTGAGTGAGTTTAGGAAGAAAAATAGTGACGTTGTTTTGATGATATGGCATGCTCAAAATAAACAAATGGGTTTAACCTTGGAGTTAATTACGGTTAATTCCATTATTAATTTAAAATTCTGTTTCATTTATTATATTTTCGAAAATATATCACAATATCTTATGAAAAATCTTAGTTAGTTCGATTGCTTAAAATATATTATAGAGTATTCCAATAAACCAATATATGATTGTTAGTGATAATAAAATCCTATATAAGCTTTGGTGGCCTAAAAACCCAATCGTTTGCATCCATTTTAAAAAATGAATTTTCCTCAAGGTTTTTTCCTATTCGTTTGCATCCATATGTTTTAGACGATTATGGTTTTAATCAAATGATCCGTATTATTTTGATTACTTTCTTCTTCTTGATCCATAATATATTTTTATGTACTCGCAGGAATAATAAGCTCGGTAGTCTCGAGGTTTCTCAATATTGTGAGATAAACTAAAAACGTTTTACATTTTCTACAATAATTCGGTTTGAATCCTTGAGTCCGAAAGTCCAAGTAAAGGTTGTTTCCACGTCGTCCGGTTAATCCCATGAGTCCCGATAGTCGAGTTTTTAATTATCTAGATGGATTTGTAACGATTGATTTGGTAAATATGGTAGAAAAGCCCGAAACGAGTAACTACTCTTTATTCAATAAGTTTCCGAGTTAATCCATGTGTCCGGAAATCTGAGTAAAGGTTTTTCCCACGACATCTGGTTGATCCCATGAGTCCCGATAGTCCGAATAAGGGTTGTTAATGTTAGAATATGAAGATTAGAATGAGAGAATAGATTAGATTGGATAGAGAATGAAGAGAGGAACACCAAAACCCGATTAGGGTTTATGGTGCTAGAGAGAGAGTAAGAGAGTTTAGAGAAGAATAATTCTCTTGTGTTTTTCATTAATGAGGTTACATAGGTTTATATAAGGTTTACACAATTAGGTTAAGTGAGAATAAAACAAGAACAAACAATTCAAACAATGTGGTGGAGCGTGAGAGAGAGAGAGACCAACGGCTCCAAGATATAAGGGAGCTTGTCTTCCTTGAATTCATGGACTTGTCTCTCCTTGACTTATGGATAATGTTGATGGTTAGGAAAGACTTGTGTAGCATGTAGGACCGAGATGTTTAGAGGTGCTTAGGTCTTGGAGTGAGAGACCAAACTTGTACATACATCCTTCTCGGTTTCTTGTCACACAATGTATCCGCTTGTGATCTCCAATTCAATACTCCCCCTCAAGCTTGAATTCAAGTATTGAGTCAAGCTTGGAGTGACAATGGAGATCTTCCTCATTAAAAACCTTCATGAAGAAAACCACTTGGGATAAAACTTCATGAAGGGAAAAAGAGTGAAGATTCCATAATCTTAGGGGATTCCGTAAGTTCCATGAGTCCAAGCTTGGTGTGAATGGACTCACAGACCTTTAAGCTAGCTGCCTTGGTGAACACATCAGCTAGTTGTTCTTCACTCCTTGTGAAGCAAGGCAACACAACTCCTTGCTCAATCATCTGCCTCACTTTGTGACAATCCACCTCTATATGTTTGGTCCTCTCATGGAAGACTGAGTTTGAAGCAATATGAATGGCAGCTTGATTATCACAATGCATGGTGATAGGCTTGTCTGTTGTAATCCCTAAATCTGCGAGAAGACCTTTGATCCATGCTAACTCGGTCACCAACTTCCTCATGGCTCTATACTCAGCTTCAGCGCTTGAACAAGATATTATCTTCTGCTTCTTACTCTTCCAAGTGACCAGATTGCCTCCAATGAATGTGCAATATCCAGTTGTTGACCTCCTGTCCACTCTATCTCCTGCCCAATCAGCATCACAATACCCAACTATCTCTGTGCTTTGATTGCAGCCCATCCAAATTCCTTGACCCGGAGTGCCACTTAGATATCTGAGTATCCTTTCCACCATGTTCCATTGATGCATCTTTGGTGCTTGCATATGTTGACTTATCTGGTTCACAGCAAAGCACAAATCAGGTATGGTTATGGTTAAGTAAATTAGCTTACCAACCATCCTTCTATAGTGAGTGATGTCCTCAAATAGTCTGTCTTCAAGCTCCCCCTCTTTTATGACTTTGTAGCCTTCCTCCAATGGTGTCTTGGCTGGTTTTGATCCAATCTTTCCTGCTTCATTCAACAAATCAAGTGTGTACTTCCTTTGTGATAAGAAGAGTCCTTCATCAGACCGACAGACTTCTATCCCAAGAAAGTACTTTAGAGTACCAAGATCCTTAATGTCAAATACAGATTTAAGATAAGCTTTAGTCTCTTGGATACCTGACTTGTTACTCCCTGAAATGATAATGTCATCCACATAAACAAGGATGACAATGATACCTTCCTGATCTTGTAAAGTGAACAACGTATGATCTCCTTCAGACCTCTTGAATCCTCTTTGCATAAGGGTTGAGCTCAACTTATGGTACCAAGCTCTCGGTGATTGCTTGAGTCCATAGATAGCTTTCTTGAGCCTTAGAACCTTCCCTGGTTTCACAATGTTCTCAAGACCAGAAGGTGGTCTCATGTATACCTCATCTTCAAGTTCTCCTTGAAGGAATGCATTCTTGACTTCCATTTGCCAAAGTTCCCAATCAAGGTTTGTTGCTAAAGACAAGATGATCCTAACTGTGTGAAGCTTAGCCACTGGTGCAAAGGTGTCCAAGTAATCCTTTCCATATGTTTGAGTAAAACCTCTTGCAACCAGCCTTGCTTTGTATCTCTCCACCTCTCCATCACTTCTATACTTGATAGTGAAAACTCATTTAGAGGTTACTGCCTTCTTTCCTCTAGGGAGTTCAGATTCATACCAAGTCTCATTGTTCTCCATTGCTTTGATCTCCTCATCCACAGCCTGCATCCATCTCTTATCTCCCTTTGCTTCTTCATAGGTTGTTGGTACTTCTTCTTGATCCAACTTTCCAATGAACACTTGATGCTCCAAAGGTACATGAGCTAAACTGCAAACCGCTTGAATAGGATGAGCTACTGCGTCGCTGAAGAACATTATCCATTCTGATGGATCCTTTTTCTCCCTTGTACTCCTTCTCAACTCTTTAACTTGTTGCTGCTCATTTATAACCGGTTGTTCCATCTCTTCATTTTAATTATCCAACTCTTCAGCTTCTTCCTCATGTTCCTCATTTTCAGCTTGATTATGTGTAGGAGAGTCAGCTAAATGCGGTTCTGGAGCTGATTCCTGATTGTCCCCCTCATGATCAAGGTGGGAATGTTGAGGAGCTTCTGAAGTTGGAGCAGGGGCTGAAGTAGCCGGACTTGTCTTGGCCGGTTGCACAGGTTGGAGAGGCATACTAATACCCAAGTTTTCCATGATCATTCTGAGGTTGGCCGCCCTATCTGATTGGGAAGTGGGAAGATCCTTCAAGCTATCCCAATTCTTCTCATCATAGAAGCTCTTTGTCTCCATAAATTTCACATCTCTTGAGACCAAAACCTTCCTTGTGTCAGGTACATAGCACTTGTATCCCCTTTGTGTTGTGGAGTAGCCAATGAACATAGCTTTGGTGCTCTTAGCATCCAGCTTATCTCTTTGTTCTCCTGGTATTAACACAAAGCAAATACACCCAAACACACGTAAATGGTTAACTAATGGATTTGTGTTGTTCAGTACCTGATATGGAGATTGGTCCTTAAGAACTCTTGTAGGAGTTCTATTGATCAAATAGCAGGCAGTCATGACCGCATCACCCCAAAACCTTTTAGGAACGTTTTTGTAGAACATGATGGACCTTGCCACCTCCATTAAATGTCTGTTCTTCCTCTCAGCCACTCCATTTTGTTGTGGGGTGTAGGGACAGCTTGTTTGATGGAGAATCCCATGTTTGGACAAGTGTTGTTTGAAAGCGTTGCTTGTATATTCACCACCATTATCTGATCTAAAAATTTTGATCTTGGCATTGAAATGGTTAGTAACATGATGTTGAAAGTTCATAAATGCTTCTAACACTCTATCCTTAGTTTGCATCAATGTTACCCAATTATATTTAGATTTTTCATCAATAAATGTGACAAAATACTTATGGTTTTCTCTAGATAAACAAGGAGCAGTCCATACATCAGAGTGAACAAGATCAAAGCAGCTTTCATAAGTAGTTTTAGAAATCGGAAAAACAGATTTGCAATGTTTCCCAAGAATACAAGCCTCACATTCATCATTTTTTAACAACACTGAAGGTAATAAAAGTCCTAAAGCCCTAGAGTGTGGATGTCCTAGTCTAGCATGCCAAATAGAGTCATCCACACCAACACAAGTAGCTAAAGCAGTAGATAAAGCAGTAGATAATTTAGAAGAAGGGTTGGTGTCTTCAACCATGTAGAGCTCATCTCTTGTCACACCTTTCCCAATCAACTTACTTGTCTTAATATCCTGAAACACAACATCATTAGGACTGAAAATAACATTGCAATTTAAATCAGTAGCTATCTTTTTCACAGACACCAAGTTTGAAGTGAAGCTAGGCATGTAAAAGGCTTTAGATTCTTTGTTAAATAAATTCAAATTTCCTATGCCTTGTATTGGGATTTTATCTCCATTCGCGATCACTACACTTCCTAAGGCAGGTTCAATATTGTTTATCAGCCTAGAATCACTTATCATATGATGAGATGCTCCTGAATCAATGATCAAAAGTTTTAGTTTACTTGAAGCAAAGAGTGAAGTGCCGAAAACCATACCAGAGTTTTCCTTGAGAGCTTTGATGAGAGCCTCAAGGTCTGACCTCCTTACCACATCACTCTGAGCGTTCCCAGCAGGTGCATGATGGACCACCATTGCTCTCCCTTCATCACATTGTTGCATTGAGGAAGAACTTGATCCATCTGCACCATAAGAGTAGTTTGCCCTTTGATCTTTGAACCGGTTGTTGTGAAATGAGGGTCTGAGGTTTGGGTGAAGGCGCCAGCATCTATCCTTTAAATGTCCACTCGTCTTGCAAAAATCACACATCAGAACTCTTCTCTTGTCACCTCCATAGTTCTGCTTCTCTTCAGCTTTAAACACTCCTTTGTTGGCGGTTACCAACTCTCCTTTCCCTTTGAACAACCCAAATGAGCCTTGCTCTTTTTGAATTTGTCCACATACATCATCAATATCCGGGAGAGTATCTGCCCTTAGGATGTGTTTAATCAGCCCATTGTATGATGGGTTCATGGTGAGCAGAAGGGCAAAGACCTTATCTTGTTCTCTTGTTTCTTGCAACACCAAAGGATCATTGCTTGGTGGTCTTAACATCTCCAACTCTGACCACAGTGAGATAAACTTCCCAAAGTGAGCTTTAAACTCCATGTCTTCTTGTTGGAGATTGTTGATGGACAGCTTCACTTCAAAGACTCTTGTTAAGTTTGTTTTGTTTCCATAAACTTTCTCAATAGTATCCCACAGCTGCTTGGAAGTCACGCAATAGGAGTATGCTTCCAATAGGTGCTGGTCAAGTGAGCTTTGGAGTGTGGAGAGGACATGTTGATCCCCTTGAAGCCACGCTTCTTCAACAGCTTCAGTTGTCTCTTCATGAGACTCACCTTCTTCTTTAGCCTCGGTTTCACCCTTAGCCTTTATCACCTTCTCTGGAGCCGTGCTCCTCATGATGTACTTCCATAAGCCTCTGCCTCCAAGAGCAGACTTCACCATCCTGGCCCAAACAATATAGTTGGCACCTTTCAAAATCACAGGAATGATTACCCTTGAGTTCTCCATTGCTTAAAACCGGTTTAATGCAAGGAGGGAGTTTTCAAGGTAAGATTTGACACTAGTGTGTTCTCAACTCACAGAGAATGTACACAACAATAAATAAGAAGGAGAAATGCTTGAGAGCTTTAGAGTATTCAAGAATAAGTTCAAGAACAAGAAGAACAACCCGGTTACAAGAACAAGTTTATGACCGAGAGTAAATATGTTTCGAAACACAAAGTTTGCGGAAATGAATAAGTCTAGGAGCTTAGTGCTCTGATACCATGTTAGAATATGAAGATTAGAATGAGAGAATAGATTAGATTGGATAGAGAATGAAGAGAAGAACACCAAAACCCGATTAGGGTTTATGGTGCTAGAGAGAGAGTAAGAGAGTAAGAGAGTTTAGAGAAGAATAATTCTCTTGTGTTTTTCATTAATGAGGTTACATAGGTTTATATAAGGTTTACACAATTAGGTTAAGTGAGAATAAAACAAGAACAAACAATTCAAACAATGTGGTGGAGCGTGAGAGAGAGAGAGAGACCAACGGCTCCAAGATATAAGGGAGCTTGTCTTCCTTGAATTCATGGACTTGTCTCTCCTTGACTTATGGATAATGTTGATGGTTAGGAAAGACTTGTGTAGCATGTAGGACCGAGATGTTTAGAGGTGCTTAGGTCTTGGAGTGAGAGACCAAACTTGTACATACATCCTTCTCGGTTTCTTGTCACACAATGTATCCGCTTGTGATCTCCAATTCAATAGTTAATTACTATCTAGATGGATTTGGTAAATATTTTAGGAAAGCCCAAAACGAGTTACTAATCTTTATTCGAAAGTTTAAATTAAATTAACTCGAATCGTTTTAAAATTATATAACACTTAACTTCGAATAACCAAAAAACTCTTGATTTTCTCCTTCCTCTTCCCTTTCATTCTCTAATATTAAAAGAACACACCCAAAAATGAACCCTTTTAAAAAAATGATTCGGAAACTCACAATTTCACTAGATATCTGATCTTACTTTGAAGAAGATTCGCTGAAATCTTAGAGTTAAGGTTTTAGGGGCTTGGTATTTTACTCACTATCAGTCGGATGCTCATTTACATTATTTATGATTTGCTAGATTTATGATTTGCTAAATTAGTGAACTCAAATACATTAGTTTACTTGTAACATGATTGGAATAACGTTTTGATAATTATTCAGAGTTGTCTACCTAAATATAACAAATATCGTATAGAATTTGAAATCAACGAAATTTCTTAAATGAATAGCACAACAATCTATTAAGAATTGAATCATGTATATCCTGAATCAAAACTATTAGATATGATATCTATAACTAACTAAACTATTACACACTTTATGTTAAGATCATATTTAAGGAAATTCAAACAAGTATTTAATATAGTAATATGTTTTCATTTACCAATTTAGGTAAATTCAATACAATGCATTTAGTGGAAAACCCTAGGAATACCTATAACATTCTATATATACAAGTGTAGAATACCCAAATGTATATATTATCATTTCTCGTAAAAAATAAAACACTAAAACTATATCGTCTTAAATTGTGAGGCATTTACTTGATGTCGAGTTTCGTTCCATTAAAAAACTATCATTTTAAAAGATTAATCCTAAAAAAATTCACTATTGTGCCCTAAATGGATTACTTATGGGTCTGTGAAGCAAACATATTTCTTGATTTTTGCTGATAAGTTCGTTTATAATTCTCAGCTTGATAGTAATATTTTAGAGTGTTGAAGAAAGTTTTTGTACATAATATATTATTCTTTATTTAAATTCATAAAAATATAAATTTGTTCTTTTAAATCATTTTTTGACTCTCGATTAAATTTGTCGATTTTTCAAGGTTGTAAGATTGAAGCTAAAGTGAATACCCAACCAAACTACAATATGATATTTTGTTCACCAAAAGTATCGAATCATTCTACCTTTCCAAGTTTTCATTCAGCCCCAAATGAGGATTAATCGAACAACTAAACATCCACTAAAAGTTATTTTCAACTTTGATCACTGGGACGGATGGTTTTACTAAAAGGTTTATTTTGTGATTCAAAAAATTTGAAGACATTCAATCAAAAGATAATACATACTTGATCGGTGAGCCATTCTTTCCATTGTTTCGAGTAGATATTTCATACAATATGATATACTATTAAAATTCTTATATAATATCATAAAGATGTAATCAGGGGCGGACCCACACAGAGAAAAGGGGTGTCACCTGACACCTATTAAATTCTTATATAATATTTTAGAGTGTTGAAGAAAGTTTTTGTACATAATATATTATTCTTTATTTAAATTCATAAAATATAAATTTGTTCTTTTAAATCATTTTTTGACTCTCGATTAAATTTGTCGATTTTTCAAGGTTGTAAGATTGAAGCTAAAGTGAATACCCAACCAAACTACAATATGATATTTTGTTCACCAAAAGTATCGAATCATTCTACCTTTCCAAGTTTTCATTCAGCCCCAAATGAGGATTAATCGAACAACTAAACATCCACTAAAAGTTGTTTTCAGCTTTGATCACTGGGACGGATGGTTTTACTAAAAGGTTTATTTTGTGATTCAAAAAATTTGAAGACATTCAATCAAAAGATAATACATACTTGATCGGTGAGCCATTCTTTCCATTGTTTCGAGTAGATATTTCATACAATATGATATACTATTAAAATTCTTATATAATATCATAAAGATGTAATCAGGGGCGGACCCACACAGAGAAAAGGGGTGTCACCTGACACCTATTAAATTATAAAAAATATATTTTGCAAGCTTAAAACAATGAAGACTTTGGTTCCTTTGGTTAAAGTTCTTCTATCTGAACCCATCTAACCTAGGTTCAAACCCACACAATGAACATTTTGATATGACACCCTCAAAGAACAATCTTGGGTCCTCCACTAGATGTAATTGGTTTAATTTGAGGGTTTGAGGATTTGGAAGTCATTCATAAAGTTGTTTCAAATCCATTCAAGATTATATTTCAACTTATTGATGAAAGGTGTTTATTAATCACTAATCATGAGCAGTGGCTGTAGGAGGAGTCTGATAGGATGAAGATCCATAGGTTCTCTGATTACCTTGTCCAAAAGGTTTCTGAAAACCACTAGTCTGTCCAAAACCAGAAGAGTTCTGATTGCCTGTGAAGGCACTCTTCTGTCCTCCATTGAAGAACCTGTTTCCCTGCTGATTACCAAATCTATTACCTTGGAATCCAGATCCTCCTATGTAATTCACATCTTCTTCCTGAGTGTCCTCCTCAGTCTGAATTACCTCAACATCTTGGGCAAAGTGGACAGCTTTCTTACCAGCTAGGAGATTACAAACTGTGTCCAACTTAGATCTAATATCAGCAATCTCCGAATTCTCTACACTTCCACCAGATTTCTTCCTCCTCTCATCCATTGTCTTGCAACTGTTGCTGCTCACTAAGTTCTCAATCAACTGCTTAGCTTGTGCAGGAGTCCTGGTGTTAAAGTTTGCATTGATGGAGTTATCCAGTGCAGACTGATATGGAAGATCTATGCCTCTGAAGAAGATACCTAGCAATGTAACCTCAGTGAATCCATGGTGTGGGCAGTCACGCTGGTACTTCTTGAATCTCATCCAGGCAGCTTTTAAAGGCTCCACAGGGCCTTGGGAAAATGTCAGAATGTCCTGTCTAGACTGATCAGAACGAGCATCATCATAGAAGTCTCTCAGAAACTCACTCTTTAGGGCACTCCAAGTAGTAAACTGCCCAGCTGGCAGTTGCTTAATCCATGCAGCAGCGTCTCCAGCGAGACTATGTGGAAAGAGCTTAAGAAACAGATAATCCTGTCAAACTCCATCATACTTCATGCCAGTGATTATATCCTCAAACTGATCAATGTGATCCATAGGGTGCTCTGATGGGTAACCATGGAAGGCATTCTGTCTCATCAGCGAGTAGTAGATGGTTTTGATCTCAAAATCGTTCCTCTCAAAACCAGGAATCACCAGAACTCATCCGGTCTGTTGTAGTCAGCTAAAGTCCTCTCATGGACAACCATCTGTCTACCTTGGTTCTGTCCTTGGCCTTGCGGCTGTGGTTCAGGTTCGTCAACCTCAAGGATCACACGTCCCTCAGCATCAATCCTCTGCCCAGCAGCATTGTGAGGATTGTTATCTCGGTCCCTCAGGATACCGTTAGCATCTTGTATCAGGATCAAACGCTCACGTACCATCCTTGCTCTTCTTTCTCTTCTGTTAGTCCTCTCTAGTCGTCCAAGTTCTTCAAGTTCGAGATTAATAAGGTTCAAGTTCTGATTACTTCTAGTTTCACGCGTCTGCATAAACTGTCTGTAATCGTCAAGCAATGATCGATGCTATCAGTGCAACGATCGATTCAATCTCAGAATCGCCTAGTGACGATCGACACAAAGGTGCAACGATCGACGCTATGCGAAATCGGTACCTGCGACAGAGAGAAACAGAGAAAATTAGTAACTAAAACAAAAAATAAAAATCCTAGTAAAAACCCTAAGTTCGATCCTATCGAAGACTCTAAGAGTCCCCGGCAACGACGCCAAAAACTTGATATGGGTCTAGTTTTATCCTATTCTACTGCAAGTGCACAGTTATGCAATCGTAGTATATAAGGTATCGAATCCACAGAGGCTCCGGTTTCGATAGATTAAGAACTGTAGAGATTTAAACTAAGAGGAAATCAATGTGAAGTAAACTAAATAGCAGTGCGAGAAAGTAAACAAGTAGCAAGATTATCGGTTGTGAAAGCAGTTAATTAAGGGCGCTAAGTCTAGGGCGTTCTCAGGAAATCAGACAAGCAGACAATTCAATCAGTCAGGATCTAATTAAGCACAGTTTCAGAACTCAAATCACGGATATAGAATTAACCAAATTCCTTTTTGCGAGAATTCTCTAAGTCTAAGTGCAGCAATCCAAATTCCTTTGCAATTACTAACAGATTAAACCAGCATTAATTTCAAGTTGGATATGTTCACAATTAAACTAAACCAAATTCCTTTGCGAGTAATTTAATTTCTCAACCTAAATAGTTCAGATTCTAAACCACACTTTCGTGTCGTATTTAGCAACCTAAGATCTAGATTCTAATTGATCAGGTTAGAACTAGCATTAAACACAATTTAGATCGAAGAACATTCTATTCATGTGAATCCTTAACTGAATTAAACAAGTCTAGCAAGTCATGAAATCCTTAATGAGAAACCCTAAACCTAACTATGAATCTACTCAGACATAGAAGATGTAAACATAATCAATGAATAATTAGATATCATAAAAGAGATTAAATAAGTAAAGGGGTTCTAAATCTTCTCCAAAATAAAGGTGTAGTACAGGATCCGATCAGCCCCAAAGCTCTAAAAACTCTCTGCTCTTAACTATCTTAGCGTATGTAAGCGTATGTAAAAACTGATCTAAAATCCTAATTAAATAGCGAAAACACGTTTTGGGCTTCTGTGTAAATATCTGGAACTTCTGGGCACTTCTGTAATATTGGCATTCTTCATTAAACCGCCGATTCGGCCCATCTCGCGTGTGCAACGATCGAAACCAAAGGTGTGTCGATCGATGCAATCCTGCTTTCTGGACAGTGAGTTCTTCTTCTCGGACCAAATCTCCAAATCACTCCAATAAGCTCCATAATCACCACATTAGCTCCAAACGTGCGTGTACCTAATAAAACCTGCAAAAGGCTCTAAAGAAACACAAATAGACTCTAAAACACACTTATATCATGGCATAAAACCGGTAAAACCATGATATATCAATCATACGACAAAGTAATCTTCTCGGAACATTTTCTCAGCGTGCGATGATCAAACTAACGATACGAACGACGAGATCGTGCACTTGTCCGCATCCAAAACTACCAACAGGAAACTGCCAACTACTACAAATCCAGTAGTCGAAGTTTCCATGACAACGACCTAGTCCTATTGAAAGTATTCAAAAACATGGCTGAACGAAATGTTGGGAATGTCCTGAAATCTACTGTACTATCTCTAGAAAGTATGTTAAGTGTCGAGATCAGACATAAGTCATAAATACTGGGTGGTCATGATGACTTGCTAGAGCCCGCTCTTGATCTATAAGTTTAGTACTTATTGCCAGTATTGTATGATCCCTAAGGGTCACACCCCATAGCTTACGGGAAAGTTAAAAGGAATTAATACAGTAAGATGCAAGGCATTTACTGTATTTGTACAGAGAATTGGGCCAGACAAAATATAGTCTTTTGTCTGATTTGGGCCTTGGGCCCAAAAGCCCAATAGGCCATTAGGTTAATCCTTGGGCCTATATAAAGGAGAGGGGACGCAGATAATAGAATGGTTCTGCGATTTCTTTAGGTCTGGCCGTCCCTCTCTCTGTTCTCTCTGAGATTCCAGCTTGGTCTAGCAGCCTGATCCAGAAGCTTGTAAGAGGGTGGATACCTGAGGAGGAGCCGGTTCTCATCAGCTCTTGCAGATCTCGATATTCCCTTGATCAATCTGCTGCAATCATAAGGTAATGATCCTGATTTGGTCTTTGATTCATCTGCAAATCACATAGATCCTAGTTGATTATGTGATAGGTTGTAATCTGATAATTAAACCTATGAAAAAACATAATCCTACAGTGGTATCAGAGTCTAGGTCGTTAGGTTTTGCATAATTGGATCATATTAGGTTGTTTTAATGTTTGTAGAATCGATTTTTGCATGAAAATTGATTAAAAACTTTAAAAACCTAAAAGAGTAATCGATGAACAGTAATCGCGATGAACAGTAACCGCGATGAACAGTAATCGCGATGAACAGTAACCACGTGAACCGATCGAATGGTTTGGATCCCGATCGTGTTCCGCACACCCGTCCCGCGATGCGATTCGATCGAGCCGTTTGTGCTGATCGGTTTCGTTTATCGCTTAGCCTATCCCACAAGTTAGGTCAAAATCAGCTAAAATTGATTGGTTAGACCAATCTATTTCTTCCTGATTTTGGACTTAACCGAACCGATCCAATTTAATTGGTGGTTCAAGCGGTTAACCAAATCGCGGTTTGCTGAAAATTATTTAATACAATTGGTATTATTTAATTTCTAGTTAAACCGGATTTAAATTCAAAATTGAATTTTAACCTAAACCGAAGGCTGGTCTAAGTTTGATTTGGTTGGACCAAATAATTTAGAGCTGGTTTGGTTTAGTAAATAACCAGTTGGATTTAGTAATTAATTTGGTCTTGGACCAGAATTAATGAACCGACTTGGTTATGTCAAATTATTGGGTCAATTGGAATTCTGTGGTATTGGGCCTATAATTTGTGACCCATCCAAAAACTTTAATAAAACATTAAATTAGAAAGCTTCTAATATTAGAAGTTTCTAATTTTGGCATGTTTGGAAATTTCTGGAAATAGTAAGTTTCCAAATTTAGAAAGTTTCTAAAATAAGCATGTTTCCCGATTTAGAAAGTTTCTAAAAATAGTAGGTATCCCTAAATAGAAAGTTTCCATATTTAGTAAGTTACCTGAAATGGAAAGTTTCCCAAAATAGTAATCTTCTATTTTTGGGAGGAAATCTATTGAAACCTAAAATCCTCAAAAACAATATCAAGCTTGGATGTCTTGCCCAATCTTGTCAGCTACTTAACGCTTATTCAATTACAGATATGGCTTACAGTGTGAGGTGTCTGTTTTTGCGTAAGTAAAGTAGTATATAGTCACTAATTTCATTGGGAGTCCCAGACTTTAGTGATTATTTGGCTGTAAGAGATTGGTTTCCTTGACTGGGCCATCGGGAGTCCCGGGCCTTGAGACATCTGGTGTATTGGGCCTTGGGCCCAATTCACAACCGAGAGTTATTGGATATAACTAGCTGTGTGTATGCTTACCAAGTAAAGCTACTTCTGGGTGACGGCCAGTGGCCCACTTTGGATTTAGCTGAACATGGGTCTCGGAATCATTGCATTCTTATGAGGTTAAACAAAGAAATTTTGAATGCAATGCGAGTTTTCTTATAAGTTATTAAGATTACTCTTTTATGAACTAAATAACTAAAACTCTATTTATCTCTAAATTTCAGTTATGACTAGCACAAACAATCAAAACACTTTATCGATCGGGTCTGTCCTTGAGATGGACAAACTGAACGGATCAAATTTCTTGACTTGGTCGCGGAACCTGAGGCTAGTCCTCAGGCAGGAGAGAAAGGACTATGTCCTTGAGAGAGCTCTCCCCGAGAGGATCTGGTCCAATGCCTCTCATGCAGTATATGATGCTTGGAATAAGCATTATAATGATGCGGTAGATGTGCATGGTCTGATGTTGGCTACCATGGACTCAGATTTGCTGAAGCGATATGAGAACATGGAGTCGCCAATAGAGATGATCAGCAGCCTGAAATTGAAATTTCAGGAGCAGGTAAGAGTGGAGAGATACCAGTTGGTTAAGTCTCTCACTAGCTGCAAGCTACCAAATGATCATCCAGTGAGTCCTCATGTCAGTAAAATGATGGGTTACATTGATAACCTGAGGAAACTGGATTATCCAGTTAGCCAAGAATTGGCAACTGAGATCATTCTGCAGTCACTGCCGTCAAGCTATGATAAGTTCAAAAGGAACTATATCAAGAAAGGCTTAACGAAGACGCTGACTGAACTGCATGATAGGCTCAAGACAGTTGAGCCAAACGTGAAGAGTACCCTGTATAATCTCATAATGGAGAAGGGTAGGTTTACTAAACCTAGTGCTGACAAGGGTGAAGACAAAGTTGTCCAGATTTTGAATCATGGCAAGCCTGTGTCTTCTGAGCCCGAGTCAGATACATCTTACGTTGGTAAGTGCTGCTACTGTAAAGAGACTGGGCATTGGAAGAGAGATTGCATTAAATTCATGGAAGATTATGAGGAGTTGAAGGTGATGTATGAGACTACTTCCTCAGGTATTCATGTTATTACTTCAAGTTCTACTTTATAGGTATTGGATACTGGTTGTGGCACTGATATTTGTTATAATATGCAGAGCCTAAGCAACAGCAGAACGTTGAAGGAAGGACAAGTGGAACTGCGTGTCTGGAAGGAGCTATGGATGCTGCCTCAGCCGTAGGGTTTTCACTTGTAGATGCCTTTGAGGCTTGGTTTTGTATTAAGTAATTGCTACAATGTACCTGCTTTAAGCAGAGTTGTCTTTCATTTTCTTGTAAGAATTTGAATGTTTTTCATTTTGATAAAAGACAAGTTTTGTTCTTTTGATCTTAATGAAATATTAATTGTAAAACCCTATTCAAGGAATGGGTTTTATATCTTAAACCAAAGAGTGCCTAAATGTAACATAAATACCGAATTGGTTTAAATCTGATGAATTAAACCTGGTTTTTCTTGGCGTAAATGTTTTGGTCACATAGAGTGAGTCGGATTCAGAAATCCCATAGTTATGGACTTTTGGGCTCATTTGATCGGATATCTTATGAGACTTGAATTCTGCTTACTGGACCAAAAGACAAAGGGCCCATCTTAGCCGAGCTAGAGAAAGGCCCAAAGGCTTATTGGACCTTGAACATACTCATGTATGTGGCCCGATGAGCAGTAATGCCAGAGAAAACTTCATTATCTTTACTGATTACTTCAGTGAGTATGACTGTGTTCATTTGATGAGACACGAGTCGGAATTCTTTGAAATGGTCGAAAGAGTTCCAGAATGAGGTATAGAATCTGAGTGACAGAAGTATTGAGACTCTGGATTAGATCACGAGTGAGAATACTTAAGTCATTGATGGTGTGATCATCTGAATGAGTGTGAAGTCGTTTCACAGCTCATTTCTCCTGAAAACCTGGAGGTGTTTCTGTGAGAAAGAATCAGATCTTATTAGAAATGATTAAAGATGAGTCACACGAATCTTCCATGATATTCTTTAAGAATAACGCTCTAGAAATACCTAAGTTTACGCTGAAATAGTTCCACCAATATCAGTTGAAAGACACCACATAAATGTGGACTGGAAATGATCCAAATTCGTCTTTACTGAGTATTTGTAGTTGTGCTACTTCGCTGGTTGTCCTAGGGAAACCAAGGCTTGTTACTTTTTACGTCCATTCCGAAAACGAAGTTAGGTTGTTCGGAATTCCTTTTTCTAAAAGGAAAGTTTCTTTCCAAGAAGAACAGTGGGAGTAAAAGTATAACTCGAAGAAATTCGAGAAATACAGGAGGCTGCTCAACCTGTTGAGGGAGAGCAGCGGATGGATTTATAGATTTCTGTAGAATCTACACCTGTAGAGCCTGAAGTTCGCCGATCTGATTGAATCCGTCACTAATCCGAGAGTGATTTCTCGTGATTAATTGCCATGATCTGATGATCATTGAAAGTGACGAACCTGCGAAATTCACAGAAGCGAAAGTGAGCCCGGACTCCGAAAAATTATACTGTATGTAAGTTAGCTTCATCGATCCATTCATGGATAGAAGCAAGCATATCGGAGTTGGAATCTTCGTTATATTGAAGTAGTCAAGGTTTTGACTTGAACAGGAACGAAGTGGAACTGTGCGTTTACTAATAGATAAGTGGGAGCGATGTTGCATTTCTCATAGTGTATGTCGATGACATACTGATTCTCGGAAATAACGT
The DNA here is from genome assembly GCA_030180135.1 of Orychophragmus violaceus. NCBI lineage: Eukaryota > Viridiplantae > Streptophyta > Magnoliopsida > Brassicales > Brassicaceae > Orychophragmus > Orychophragmus violaceus. The sequence continues at coordinate 83,681,683 of CM058230.1, read as the reverse complement.
TCCAATGCTGCAGTCGGTAAAGGACTGGCTTGGGAGTTGTTTTTATGATTGACATGGGTAAAGCCACATATGTTCTTGGATTTTGGATCTAAAGATAAAGATCCAAAAGAGCTGATAGGACAAAGTCAGGATTCTTATATTGACAAAGTCCTACACGTTTTCAGCATTCCAAGAAGGGTTTTATGCCAATGTCACATGGCATTACGTTAAGCAAGATACAGTGTCCTACGATATCTGCTGAGCTTGAATGCATGGATGAGATTCCATATGCTTCGGCAATTGGATCTATCATGTATGCCATGACATGTACTTGTTTTGATGTTGCTTTAATATTAAGCAAGACAAGTAAAGACCAGTCAAATCCAGCAAAGAATCACTGGATAGACGTAATGAATATCCTCAAGTATTTGGAAAACACTTAGGATAAGTTCTTGATTTACGGAGAAAGTGAGGTGCTAGAAGTCGGTAGAGTCTGAAAGGCAAGTTTCCAACAGACAAAGATGATTTCCGGTCACAGTCCGGTTATATCTTGTGTCTGTCTGGCGGTGCAAGGCACTGTTGCTGACTCCATGACTTAAGCTGAACATTTCGCAGCTTGGGTAGCGGCGAAAGAGGTTGTTTGGATAGAAAAGTTCATCACTGAACTTGATGTGGCTAGCTGCACATCTGAGATCCAAACACATTGAGGGTAGGTATTACCTATACCGAGAGATAAATGATAGAGGTGTTAAGTAGATCAGCAAGTTTCATCAAATGAGAACGTTGCTAATCTATTAACAAAGCCACTCCTTAGGCCTAAGCACGAGTCGCGGACTGTAGCTGTAGGATAAGTGAAATTACGATGTAGTCTTAATTTCAGTGGGAGTTAGTAAAGGGCTTTATTTAGTTATTTTGATTGGTTCATGTAAACATTTTTTAAATGTTAATGAAATTTTTATTTCTGGATTATTTTTAACTGTGATATAAAATAATCGTTCCAAAATGATTCATGTCATTATATATGGGCCATCGAAGTACATGAGTAGACTTGATCCTGAAACCCCATATTTAACGAAATGACATAAATCATAGTGTCCATAGTCGAAGGTTGTTGAAATTGGAACACCAACAACCACTTGAGACTAGATTGTGTTGAGACTTATGACCAAGTTTCGAGGGGTCATAGATGCGCGGCATCAAAGTCGACACATAGGTATATGTAGGGGAGCATATGACCGGACATGGCCCGCTGATGAGAACTCTACAAGATATTAATATCTGTGTCATGAGAGGTTCTCATATACGACTATAGAGTATAGTCCTTAGACCTGAGTTCGCATGCATGTGGCTGCACATGGATTGATGCGCTTTGATCATTGTCTAACGCTGTTTCGTAACTGGGAGCTATAAGGACCTTGGTTGGGTGTATTATGAAGTGTGTAGTTCATAGTGATGGAACAAGATGGAATTTGTCCCTGCCGTTTAACGGAGGTAATATCTCTAGGCCAATCGGAGACTTGATAGCTGGTAAGAGAGTGGCCACTCCCAAACGGACTTGCCCAAGTCGTTTGCATTGTCAGTATCAAATCTGGTCCGATGAACATGGTCTGGCTATATAAGGATGACACGTATCTTGCCTTATGCCAGATCGAGATATTGAGACAAAAGGATTAGGGAATGTAGGATTCCAGTACAAGTGGGAGATTGTTGGGAATGTCCTGAAATCTATTGTACTATCTCTAGAAAGTATGTTAAGTGTCGAGATCAGACATAAGTCATAAATACTGGGTGGTCATGATGACTTGCTAGAGCCCGCTCTTGATCTATAAGTTTAGTACTTATTGCCAGTATTGTATGATCCCTAAGGGTCACACCCCATAGCTTACGGGAAAGTTAAAAGGAATTAATACAGTAAGATGCAAGGCATTTACTGTATTTGTACAGAGAATTGGGCCAGACAAAATATAGTCTTTTGTCTGATTTGGGCCTTGGGCTCAAAAGCCCAATAGGCCATTAGGTTAATCCTTGGGCCTATATAAAGGAGAGGGGACGCATATAATAGAATGGTTCTGCGATTTCTTTAGGTCTGGCCGTCCCTCTCTCTGTTCTCTCTGAGATTCCAGCTTGGTCTAGCAGCCTGATCCAGAAGCTTGTAAGAGGGTGGATACCTGAGGAGGAGCTGGTTCTCATCAGCTCTTGCAGATCTCGATATTCCCTTGATCAATCCGCTGCAATCATAAGGTAATGATCCTGATCTGGTCTTTGATTCATCTGCAAATCACCTAGATCCTAGTTGATTATGTGATAGGTTGTAATCTGATAATTAAACCTATGAACAAACATAATCCTACACGAAACACATGAAAACTAGGAGCAAATTGGGAAGGAATGTACATAGTTAGTAACATGATTCTAAAAATTTTTGTTTTTCCGCCAAAAACTTGATTCCGCATTTTCCACCGAAAAACATGTATCCGCGTTTTTCCGTCAAAAACGTAATTCCACATTTTCCCGCCAAAAACGTGATTCCGCATTTTCCCGCCAAAAACGTTATTCCGCATTTTCCCACCAAAAACATGAATCCGCGTTTTCCCGCCAAAAACATGATTTTACGTTTCCTCGCCAAAAAAATGCGATTCCGCGTTTCCCCGTCAAAAACATGATTCCGTGTTTTTCTGTCAAAACGTTATTTTGCGTTTTCCCATCAAAAACATGATTCCACGCTTTTCCGCCAAAACATGATTCCGTGTTTTTCCGTCAAGAACGTGATTCAAGATTTTCCCGCCAAAAACGCGATTCAACATGTTCCCGCTAAAAACATGATTCCACGTTTTCCCGCCAAAACACTATTCCGCGTTTTCCCACCAAAATGCGATTCTGCGTTTTTTCGCCAAAAACACGATTATGCGTTTTCCCGCCAAAAACATGATTTCGTGTTTTTCCATAAAAATGTGATTTCGCGTTTTCCCATCAAAAACATGATTCCGCGTTTTTCGTCAAAAACGTGATTTCACGTTTTCCCACCAAAAAATATGATTCCATGTTTTTTCGTTAAAAACATGATTCTACGTTTTCCCGTCAAAAATGCGATTCCGCGTTTCCCCGTAAAAATGTGATTTTTCGGTTTTATTCAAAAAAATTAAATTAACCTTATTTTTAACTATTTATGTTTTTAGATAAATAAGTTATTAGTGTTATATTTTGATATTAAATATAAATTTAAAATATCCTAATTTGAAGATGGTAATGGAAATGTCCATTAATAACCATGGACAGCCCATTTGGACATGGTCGTTAATGGACATGGACGTTTGTGGACATGGACGTTTGTGGACATGGACGTCATTTGTCCATAATAAAAATGGACAATTATGGACGGGTCCAAACGGACATGGACAGCCCATTTGACAGCTCTAATAGTTACCAAAGTAGTTCGCCCCAGAGAAGAAGAACTCGTCAACATGGACAACATCAAAATTCCAAGAAGTTGGAACGAAACATAGATGATATCTTGATCGATTCAGCTGACCCTTCTTTTCAAAAAAGGGGGGAGTGGGTCCGTATATATCCGTACTTCTGCATCAGAATACGGAAATTTTTAAAACAATTTTCGAACTTGAAAGCTTTTCGGACAAAGTTGCTCGGAACATTCAAAGAAAACATATAGGAACTTCCAAGAAATATAGCTTGGAGAGTCCGAGCTGTTTGAACAAATTAGCTAGGAGTTTCAGAGCAAGTCAGCTAGGAGCTTCCAAGCAGGTCAGCTAGGAAAGTCCGAGCTGTTCGAACAAGTCAGCTAGGAACTTCCGAGCATGTCAGCTAGGGAAGTCCGATTTGCTCGAACAAATCAGCTAGGAACTTCCAAGCAAGTCAGCTAGGGAAGTTCGATCTGTTCAAACAAGTCAGCTAGGAGCTTCCGAGCAAGTCAGCTAGGAATGTCAGAACTTTCCAGCAAATCAGCTAGAAGAATCCGAGCTGATCAAGAAAATCAGCTCGGAAAATCCGAGTTGGCCACTCTCATCGGGAAATCCGAGCTGGCCACTCTCAGCGGAAATTCCGAGCGTACCATTCTCCACGGAAATTCCGAGCTGACCATTCTCCACGGAAAATCCGAGCTGACCACCCTCCGCGGAAATTCCGCAGAACGTTCCAGCAAATCAGCTAGGAGAATCCGAGCCGACCAAGCAAATCAGCTCGGAAAATCAGATCTGGCCACTCACAGCGGAAATTCCGAGCTGACCATTCTCCACGGAAATTCTGAGCTGACCATTCTCCACGGAAAATCCGAGCTGACCACCCTCCGCGGAAATTCCGCAGAACGTTCCAGAGAATCAGCTAGGAGAATCTGAGGCGACCAAGCAAATCAGCTCGGAAAATCTGATATGGCCACTCCCAGCGGAAATTCCGAGCTGACCATTCTCCACGGAAATTCTGAGCTGACCATTCTCCGCAGAAATTCCAAGCTGATCACTCTCCGCGAAAATTCCGAGCTGACCATTCTCCGCGGAAGTTTCTGGCCGACCATTCTCCGCGAAAATTCCAAGCTGACCACTTTCCGTGGAAACTCTGAACTAAAACACTCTCCGCGGAAATTCCATACAACTCCGGACAATAGATCGTAACTGGAAGCACGGCACATCCGCAAAGGTTCGACTCCCCAACCATATGCTTGGAATCAACCGGTAATGAATGTTGGAAGTTTCGGTTGATCCTGATTCAATTCTCATATTGATATCAACCTAAACATGCATTAGATCTAGGTGTTCTTATTCAGAAACATTTGATCTCACCTTTTACCTGTTTGTTTGCAGCGGAATTGATGAACAGGTCAGAGATCAGGGAGATACACCAAGGGATGAATCCTCCAAAGGTTCACACACGCAATCACCGGAAACTGGCTGCTAGACCGAGCTGAGGGAGGCGCAGAACAGAGAGAGAAATCGAGGCTGGGTGGCTTAGGGTTAGGGAGAAGAGACTTGGCTTTTAGACATTAAAAGCCTTCTCTTTCCCTTTTGGGCTTTTGGGCCCAATCTGATTAAATCCCATTTAATCAGACCCATTATTCATTCTCTCTTAGTACGACAAATGCCTAGCACTTTTGTCGTACTTCTGCTATGCCTTTCAACATTATTTCCTGCTAGCTTAAGCGTGTGACCCATATGGGATCATACAATAAAGGCAATAAGTCCAAGACTTATAGATCATGAGCGGACTCTAGCAAGCCATCATGACCCCCAGTATTGTATGACTTATGTCTGATCACTGACATACTCTTACGTTATAGAGACAGTACAGAGATTGCTGGACACAATTCCAACAATCTCCCACTTGAACTGGAATCTCTGTATTCATAATCCCTTTCGTCTCAATATCTCGATTAGTCATAAGGCAAGATTAGTGTCATCCTTATAAAGCCTAATCTTGTTCATCGGACTCTGATTTGATACTGACAATACAAACGACTCGGGAAAGTCCGTTTGAGCATGGCCATGCGTTTTCCAGTATTCAAATCTCCGATTGGCCTAGAGATATTCACTCCATTTATATTGGAGGGACAAATCCCATCTTGTTCCATCACTGTAAACTACTCATTTCATGATGTACCCAAACAAGGTCCTTATAGCTGTCGCAGAACGATAGCGTTAGACAATGATCAAAGTGCATCAGTCCATATGCAGTCACATGCATGCGAACTCAGGTCTAAGGACTATACTCTATAGTCGTAGTAAGAATCTCTTATGACACAGATATAAATATCCTGAAGAGTTCTTATTAGCGGGTCTTGTCCGGTCGTATGTTCCCAACATACACCTATGTACTGACTTTGATGCCGTGCATCTATGACACACTGAGACTTTGTCATAAGTCACGTACCAATCCAGTCTCACACGGTTGTTGATGTTCCAATTTCAACAACCTTCGACTAGGGACAGGATGATATAAAACATTTATCAAATATAGGATCTCATGATCAAGCTAAATGACTTCGATGACTCAAGATCAAATCATTTACTTCGATGACCTATAAAATGGTTCATATCATTTTGGAACGATTATTTCATCACAGTTAAAATAATCTTGAAATAATAATTTCATTAAAACATAAATAATAATGTTTTACAAGAACATGTCAAATAACTAAAATAAAGCTCACAAAACTCCCACTCAAATTTAGATTACATTTCAATGTTTCTAATGCCTACAGCTTCAGTCAGGAACTCGAGCTTAGGCCTTGGGAGTGGCTTTGTCAACGGATCAGCGACGTTATCATCTGTCGGAACTCGGCTGATCTTGACTTCCTTTCTATTAATGATGTCACGTATCAAGTGATATCTTCTTTGAACATGCTTGGATTTCTGGTGTGATCTTGGTTCCTTTGCCTGAGCTATAGCACCATTGTTGTCACAAAACAGTGCCAGAGGCTCAGCCGCATCTGGTATCACACCTAGTTCCATAATGAACTTTCGTATCCAAACAGCTTCCTTCGCTGCTTCTGAGGCGGCGATATATTCAGCTTCCGTAGTGGAATCAGCAACGGTGTCCTGCTTGGAGCTTCTCCAACTTACTGCACCGCCATTCAGACAAAAGACATAACCGGACTGTGACCGGAAATCATTTGTGTCTGTCTGGAAACTTGCGTCCGTGAATCCACTGACTTTAAGCACATCACTTCCACCGTACACCAAGAACTTATCCTTAGTATGTCTTAGATACTTCAAGATGTTCTTTACGGCAATCCAATGGTTTTCACCTGGATTTGACTGGTATCTACTCGTCATGCTCAATGCGTAAGCAACATCAGGACGAGTACAGATCATGGCATACATGACAGATCCTATTGCAGATGCATAAGGAATATTCTTCATGCGCTCAAGCTCAGCAGCCGACGTAGGGCTCTGCTTCTTGCTTAGCGTTGTGCCATGTACCATTGGCGTGAAGCCCTTCTTGGAATCTTTCATGCTGAATCTTTGTAGGACTTTGTCAATGTATGAGTCTTGACACAAGCCTATCAGCCTTTTAGGTCTATCCCGATAGATCCTAATTCCAAGAACGTATGCGGCTTCACCCATGTCTTTCATGGAAAAACAACTTCCAAGCCAGTCCTTTACAGACTTCAGCATTGGAATGTCGTTTCCGAGAAGCAGTATGTCATCAACATACAGAATAAGAAAAACGATTTTGCTCCTACTAGTTTTCTTATACACGCATTGTTCTTCTTCGTTTCTGATAAAGTCAAATTGCTTGATCGCTTCATCAAAACGAAGATTCCAGCTCCTCGATGCTTGCTTCAATCCATAAATGGATTTATGAAGCTTGCATACTTTCCCAGCATTCTTTGGATCTATGTAACCGTCAGGTTGCGTCATATACACATCCTCTTCCAGAATACCATTCAGGAAGGCGGTTTTCACGTCCATCTGCCAAATTTCATAATCATGAAAAGCTGCAGTTGCTAGTAGAATCCGAATAGATTTCATCATAGCCACCGGTGAATAGGTTTCATCGTAGTCCACACCGTGAACTTGTCTGAAACCTTTTGCCACCAACCTGGCTTTATAAATCTGGACATTTCCATCCACGTCAATCTTCTTCTTGAAGATCCATTTGCACTCGATGGCTTTTACACCAGCGGGTAAGTCAACCAACGAAAACACTTGGTTGACCGACATGGAGTCCATTTCGGAATCAGTGGCCTTGCGCCACTTAGAGGAATCTGGGCCCATCATGGCTTGATTGAAATTCGATGGTTCATCACCATCAATGATCAAAAGATCATGACAGTCAGTCACGAGGAATCCCTGATATCTCTCGGGTTCGTGACGGATCCTCCCGGATCTTCGAACTTCAGGTACTACAGGTTCAGGCTCTACAATTTCTTGTAGATCCTCGTGCTGCTCTTCCTCATTAGGTTGAGCAGTATCCTGTTCATCTTGAATTTCTTCAAGCAGTACCTTACTCCCACTGTCTTTCTTAGAGAGAAACTCTCTCTCAAGAAAGTTACAATCCCGGGCAACAAAAATCTTGTTCTCGGAACGTAGATAGAAGTAATAAGCCTTGGTTTCCCGTGGATAACCAATGAAGTAGCATTTATCAGATTTTGGTGTAAGCTTATCTGAGATTAATCTCTTTACATAGGCTTCACAACCCCAAATTCTTAGATAAGACAGCACTGGAGCCACTCCAGTCCATAATTCATATGGTGTCTTTGCTACTGCTTTTGATGGCGCTCTGTTTAGAGTGAACACTGCTGTTAGCAGAGCATATCCCCAAAGGGATATTGGAAGGTCCGTGTGACTCATCATAGATCGAACCATATCCAATAAGGTCCGATTTCTCCTCTCAGACACACCATTCCATTGAGGTGTTCCAGGAGGAGTGAGTTGGGATACGATCCCACACTCTCTCAGATGATCACTGAATTCCTGGCTTAAGTATTCTCCTCCTCGGTCGGACCGAAGAGCCTTAATGCTTTTGCCAAGTTGGTTCTGTACTTCATTTTGGAATTCTCTGAACTTCTCAAAAGATTCAGACTTATGTTTCATCAAATAAACATATCCATACCTACTGAAATCATCAGTAAAGGTAATGAAGTACTGATAGTTTCCTCTTGCATTAGTGGACATTGGGCCACACACATCAGTGTGTATCAGGCCCAATAAGTCACTGGCCCTCTCGTTAGGTTTATTAAAGGGGGCCCGTGTCATTTTGCCCATCATGCAGGATTCGCATTTCTCACATGACTCAAAGTCAAATGAGCCAAGAAGTCCATTCGAATGGAGCCTCTTGATGCGTTTCTCGCTGATGTGCCCTAAACGACAATGCCATAGAAACGTTCGGTTTTCCTCATTAGGTTTAAACCGTTTTGTATTAATGTTATAAATTGGCGCGGATTGATCGAGTATGTAAAGCCCATTCGTAAGAGGGGCAGAACCATAGAACAAATTGTTGCGATTGAAGGAACATAATTTATTCTTAACTGAAAAATCATAACCTTCCAAATCCAACAAAGAAATTGAAATAATATTTCTGCTTATAGCAGGTACAAAATAACAATTATTAAGTTCTAAAATCAATCCCGAAGGTAAAGACAACAAGTAAGTTCCTACAGCTAGTGCTGAAACTTTCGCTCCATTCCCAACTCGTAGTTCCACTTGTCCTTGCTTCAGCCTTCTACTGTTGCTGAGTGCCTGCATATTAGTACAAATATGAGCCCCACAACCAGTATCCATGACCCATGAGGTATTATCAGAAGTAGTTGTATTAACTTCTATAACAAAAATACCTGATGAAGAAGTCTCGAAAGTCTTCTTCTTTAATTCCTTTAGACCTTCCTGGAATTTCTTGCAATCTCTTCTCCAATGCCCCAGTTCTTTGCAGAACCTGCACATGTCAGTAGGCCCAGCCTTGGACTTGGGCTTGGGCTTTGGCGTGTCCTTGTCCTCGACTTGGACACCCTTGGCCTTTCCCTTATCCTTAGCAGAAGACTTCTTAAACCCCTTGCCCTTTTGTACCATAAGTACATTGGGGTCCTTGGCGGTTTTCTTCAAGTTGGGCTCTGCAGTCTTGAGCATTCCGTGAAGCTCAGACAGTGTCTTACTCAAGCCATGCATGTTAAAGTTCAGAATGAACTGATCATAGCTTGCAGGTAAAGACTGCAGAATGATGTCGCAGGCAAGTTCCTGGCTGATTGGGCAGTCGAGTTTGTGAAGATGATCGAGATAACCCATCATCTTCAACACATGAGGACTCACTGCCGCATTCGCAGCCAACTTACAGTCCAAGAGGTTCTTAACTGTCTGGAACCTCTCGGTCCTAGCCTGCTCCTGAAAAAGCGATTTCAGGCTTGCCATGATCTCGATTGGAGACAATACACTTTCGAACTGTTTTTGCAGCTCAGGAGTCATTGTCACCAACATCAGGCAATAAACATCATTTTCATCTGACGAATGCTTTTCCCAAGCATTGTGCAGAGTCCTGGCAGCATTGGCAAGAGGCCTCTCGGGGAGGGGATCTCGAAGGACATAATCCTTCTTCTCCTGCTTGAGGACCAGCCTCAAGTTCCTTGACCATGTCAGGAAGTTCGTTCCAGTCAGCTTCTCCTTCTCGAGAACAGACCGGATCGAGAATGTGTTTTGAGTGCTTGTAGTAGTCATATCTGAAATATATAAATAAAAAGGTTATTAGTTATATGTTCAAAATGATTAATCTCGTATTAAAGTATAATATGATTAATCATGCATTATATTCAATAACATAAGTTACCCTCAATAGAATATAATGATTCCAAGATCCACATATAACTAAGATCAAAGTGGGCCACTGGCCGTCACCCAACCTTAGCTTATATCGGTAAGCCCTATATCGGCTAATTATATCCGTGATATAACTCTTGGTTGTGAATCTGGGCCCGAGGCCCAATCCACTCTGATGTCTCAAGGCCCGGGACTCCCGATGGCCTAGTCAAGAAAACCGGACTATACAGTCATGTAATCATTAATGTCTGGGACTCCCAATGACATTTATGAATCACAAACCGTCTTACCCACGCAAAAGCAGACATCCTCACACTGTAAGGCCATGAATGCAATTGAATGGGCTTTGACAGCTGACATAGCCTGGACAAGACATCCAACGCTTGATATTGTTTGAGGTTCGTAGGTTTATTAAAATCATTCCCAAAATAGAAGATTACTATTTCGGGAAACTTTCTATTTATGGAAACCTACTATTTTTAGAAACTTTCTAAAATTGGAAACTTTCTAAAACCGGAAACTTTCTAACTTTAGAAACTTCTTTAAAATCCAAAACCCGCAAATTCAGAAAATTCTATTTTAAGAAACTTTCTAATTATAAAATTTCGGAAACATTAATTTAAAATCGACTTTATAATATTATAAAATAAATTTTAAATTAATCTGAAGAAAGACTCAATTAACTGGCCCAATTGTTTTAACTTCTTGGCCCGAGGCCCAAGAATTGGTCCATGTCCAAGACATGACCCAATTGTCCAATTAATTGACATAACCGGTCTGGTTCATTAAAACTGGTCTAACCAAGTTTTAATTACTACGATGACCACAATTGTCAACCGGTTATTTACTAAACCGGAATTTCTCAATTTATTTGGTCCAACCAAATCAAATTAGAAATTCCTGGTTTAGGCACTAAATCCAATATTTCTTTCGACATTGGATTTCTTATTCCGGTTTAACCAGATTTAATAAAATTATTAAATCTGTTTATTAAACCGAAACGATGATTTTTAATCAAATTTTAAACCGAGCCTTAAACCGAACCGAATTGGTCACGAACCAAACCGAGTTGGTCGTGACCTAGTTTCCATCCAAGAAACTCACATCCAGCCGCTCAGCCGCGAGCCGGTCGATCCGAGATCGAGGACGGTCGGGACGAATCAGCTGGACGTTCGGGACGGGACAGGGACGGCTCACCGGACGGACGCACGCGACCGTATGGACGCTCGGCTGGGACGCGATCGGGACGAGTGATCGGTCGTGACGCGACGATCGATCGCGATCGTATGAACCGATCCGATCCGACCATCGTGCGTCCGACCCGCGATCCCTCCGTCCGACCGGCCATCTTTGCCCGCCCGGTCTCTCGGCCGTGATCACTAACCGTCCAAGCCGGTCGATCACCCTTGGCCAATCAACAAAACCCGAGTCATATAGCTCGGTTTTGTGATTCAAGTGTTTGTTCAGGATTTAATTCAGTTTCTTATGTGTTTTTCTTATCAGTAATGGATTCAAAACACATCTAAACAGATTAAACAACCTAAACAATGAATCTAAAACAAGAAACCTAAGAACCAATGGCTCTGATACCACTGTTGGAAGTTTCGGTTGATCCTGATTCAATTCTCATATTGATATCAACCTAAACATGCATTAGATCTAGGTGTTCTTATTCAGAAACATTTGATCTCACCTTTTACCTGTTTGTTTGCAGCGGAATTGATGAACAGGTCAGAGATCAGGGAGATACACCAAGGGATGAATCCTCCAAAGGCTCACACACGCAATCACCGGAAACTGGCTGCTAGACCGAGCTGAGGGAGGCGCAGAACAGAGAGAGAAATCGCGGCTGGGTGGCTTAGGGTTAGGGAGAAGAGACTTGGCTTTTAGACATTAAAAGCCTTCTCTTTCCCTTTTGGGCTTTTGGGCCCAATCTGATTAAATCCCATTTAATCAGACCCATTATTCATTCTCTCTTAGTACGACAAATGCCTAGCACTTTTGTCGTACTTCTGCTATGCCTTTCAACATTATTTCCTGCTAGCTTAAGCGTGTGACCCATATGGGATCATACAATAAAGGCAATAAGTCCAAGACTTATAGATCATGAGCGGACTCTAGCAAGCCATCATGACCCCCATTATTGTATGACTTATGTCTGATCACTGACATACTCTTACGTTATAGAGACAGTACAGAGATTGCTGGACACAATTCCAACAATGAAAACAAACTCCCTTTTCTCATTTTCATTTTAATTTACTTCTCTTAGATCGAAATTAGGATACAAACTTTGAAACTTAGAATCCGCCTACGATTACGTCGTATGCATAGTTGTTAGGAATAGCTTATCTTGTCCGCTGACGGCCGCAGCGGAGAAAGGCATACATCCTTTACGGATATTAGACAACACGTCCTATATGGATTGAGGCTCTATACGTCCAACAAACGGATAAAATTGCGCCATATAAATCTTAAATACCGCCAATGTATGTTTATTATCGGTGAAGGGAACATAAGTGGAGAGTTTGACATAAGATCCCGAATACGGGTTGTTGACAGGTCTTCAAATCCGCCGCACCAGTACTGGAGACGATAATAAACCCCAAAAAATCCAGTATGACGCTACTCAGCACACTGGTAAAATGACGTTTCAACCAAGTATATCTTGGTTCGGTATCTTTGGAAGGTGGTCCTGCGGATACCGGCTTATTTTCAGTGAATGAAAGATGCGAGGCGAGAGTTTCGCGGAAAATCGGGATCGAAAATCCAAACCCAGTAAAATACAACACACTGGTCTCGACAACGTCATTATTGAGTACACGACCGACTTGGGAATGTAAGATGGCAGACCCCCGCACTAGTACCAAAGTCAACCGTAAAACTCCTCGAAACCCAGCAAAACGCTTCCGAGCACGCTGGTCTGATCATTATAAGTCCACAAGAGAAAAACGTTTTATTATTTCTCAGACTCGAAACCCAGTAAGACGCTTCCGAGCACACTGGTCTAAATTATTATTGGTCCACAAGAGAAGTACGTTTTGTTATTTTTCGGACTCGATGTCAAAACCCAGTAAGACGCTTCCGAGCACACTGATATAAACATTACAAGTCCGCAAGAGGAGTACGTCTTGCTACTCCCCGGAATTATTTTCGAAACCCAGTAAGACGCTTCCGAGCACACTGCTCTAATCATTACATGTTCACGGAATGAATACGTCTTACTATTCCTCGGACTCAATTTCGAAACCCAGTAAGACGCTTCCGAGCACACTGGTCTCAATCATCTCAGGATCGTAAGTAGAGTATATCTCGCTGACCTTCAAACTTAACTCAATACCCAGTTAGGCGCTTCCGAGCACTCTGGTCTTAGTCATCACAAAGGCAAGTACATCTCACCGACCTTCGAACCCAAAACATTATTCGAAATATGGCGGAACGCTTCTATGCGCGCCAGATTTAAACGCTATCCCATTAAACTCAAGACTCGGAATACACATCTGAGTGTGAGGCTCGTAAAAACACCAAGGGTCAAAAGCTAAATCACTCTTTCTTTCGGGAATTATACGAAGCTGTCTGGAAAAAGCTTCAAGCTCTACGAAACCAACTCGTACAATCTATACGGAGCCGATGAAGGAGATTTTCTCCCGATAAAATCTGCTCGACTTTCTGCATTAATCGACATAATGTCAACATAACAGTGCATCTTCTCGGACGTACAAATTGTCCTAGCAGACTCGACAAACTAACTTGAAACCAAATCCTACTCACAACTCTGAGTAGACTTACTCGGAAAATCCGAGCAGACCTACTTGGAAAATCCGAGCAGACCTACTCGGAAAATCTGAACAGATTTGCTCAGAAATTCCGAGCATGTTGCGCAGGAAATCCGAGCAGATTTTCTAAGAAATTTTGAGAAGACGTGCTCGGAAATCCGAGCAGATTTACTCGGAAAATTTCGAAGCACAACGCGATTTCCCTCTCGGACTCATCACATACGTAAACACGACCGGTTCACAATTCAGCGCACCTTCTCTACTGTTTTGCTTGTTCGAATACGGAAGCATCGATGAAAGACCAACAACGAATTTCCAAACATCCAACGACAAGACTTAGAACTACGGATGGCTTGATCCCTTTCTTAAGCGTACGTAGGCAGCCTTTCATAAGGTTCAGCTATAAACAAAAATTCTTCGTTTGAAGTAAAGAAGCATCAAGGTCATACACCGGATCGACCAATGGTTCCGAAGAAAAGTTCAATAACATACGGAATTGCTCGGAAGACTTTCCACACAAAAAATCAATTACGGCCAAAAGATCCAAAAGGGTCATCATGTACACGCCAATGGATGTGAGTCGACTTACTCGAAAGGCCGTAACAAATCCAACTCGAAAATGCCATTCCAAAATTCCATCTAACTTTACGTACAAGACGAAGTCCAAAATACGAAAAACGATTCAGACAACCCTTCGTCGCAAACGGAAGAGCAACAAAACAGAAAGGGCCGAACCAAGTCTTTCGGACAATTGTGTTTGCCTCGAATACAAAATAACCTCACCATCATCGCACTCGAGTCTGACGAGCTGGGGGGCCTTACTGTTGGTGTCAAAAAACCCCTCGACGAAAACAGTAGCCGAAAACAAGATCGGAAGATCAAACACAGACAAACATCCTACAGACTAACAACGTTCATACGAATAACCAAGTTATACGAAGTACCGACAACTTCACCTAAACAAATTGTCGGAGAAGTGGTTTCGACAAAAATATTTCATACGAGATGGACGACGCTTTAATCGGACAAACGCATCTTCCGACAGAAACTACGGATCGACGAAACATCCAGACAGGCAAAGGATAAGCTGAACCAGCTCGAAAACTGGGATGAACCAGCTCGGAAAACCGAGCTGAACCTGTTCGGACTTTCCGAGCTGAACCAGCTCGGGTTTTCTGAGCTGAACCAGTCCAATACCCGAGCTGAACCAGCTCGAATCCGAATCCTTCCGTTCTCATTCCCCGATCATGATTTATCCCTCCGTAAATCCCGAGCTGAGTGAATATTTCGTAAACCTTCAAGCTGAACCAGCTCGGATTTACAAGCTGAACCAGCTCGGATTTTCGAGCTGAACATGTTCAGGTTTTCTGAGCTGGACTTTCCACCGGTTAACCAAACATTTGCCGATATACACAATTTGTCGCAACCCACCTTCGAAACATCGGCCCGTACCTTCTTCGCTAATGACTTGGGCTGATGGATCAAGTTGAGAACAATAAGAACTTAGGCCCAAACATACGACTACTTTGGACCAAATAAGTAAGTATGTACACTAACGGGCTCGGATCGTCCGTTCTTGGCCCATCCGGCAAATAGGTCAAGCCGCGGAAAGACGAAGTAAGATAAAGACAAAGGAGTAGAGGAAGAGATATCGCCGAGCTGAAAAGGAAAATCCGAGATAGAAATGTTAATCCTAACGGAAAAAGGAAGGAGATAAGAACAGGAAGATTTCCGCAAATCGTGCAGAAATATTCTCAAAGCCGACTTCCCGCATTTATATAAGGAGGTAGAAGACTTACGAGAGAGGCAGAGCGAAAAACCCTAGCATCTAGATTTAGAACTATGAATGGATTGATCCCTTTCTAAGGGTACGTAGGCAGCCTTTCACAAGGTTCAGCTGAAACATCTTTAACTTCTATTCCTTGTACGTCGTTTCCGATTCTTTCTATCAATAAAACTACCTTTCGAATCTCTCTTGTCGTGTTGTTTACATAGAAATTTATGTTCCCTAAAAATTTACCTCTACAAGTTTTGACAGTGCTAGTTTCGACTCTCACATCCACCGCCGCCGGAGCTCGCTGGAAAGTCGCTGGAGAAGTCGCCGCCGGCGCTCTCCGCCACTCTTCTCCTTCTTCCGCCGGTTTTCAGCTCTCTCTTTCTCCTATCATCAGTGGCTTGATCACCTTCCAGTGGTCTCCTCAGTCATCAAAGCTCGTCATCAGTCGCCGGAAAACCCTTTTCGCCGGTCAACGCTCCTCTGCCGCGGTCAACGCTCCTCTACCGCAGTCAACGCCAGAAAAGCCGCCCGAGAAGCTACTCTCGCTGCCATTGCTCAGCCAGTTTGGTTCTAGGGTGGTCCAGCTACAGATTTGGTTTGATTTTGTCTTGGTTCAACATTGGATTGGTTTAGTTTGATCTTGGTTCAGAATTGGATTGGTTTAGTTAAACTGGGTTAACCATTTGGTCAAACTGGGTTAACCATTTGGTCAAACCTATTCAACCGATCAACGGTTTGATTTGGTCTGGTTTAGCTAAATCGGTTCAATTGGGTTGGTTAGCTTCGGTTCAATAATTGGGTCAACCGTTTAACGAAAAGTCATCGGTCAAGAAGTCAATGCCTCCGGTCAATGGTCGATCAGTCGGTCAAACCGCCAATCAACACTTTGATCAAGCCGGTCAACGCTTGGTCAACGACCGGTTTCCGATCATTTAAGCTTGGTTCGTGGTATTTGGGAAGTTCTAAAGGTTCGAGGTTCCAGTGATCTGTATTGGTGTTCATATTCCGTCACTTCCGTCTTACGTCGCACTATCACTGTGAGTCGGCTAATTGCATTCGTAGTTAGTTCGTTCATATAGACAGGGAATCCTTAAACCGTAGTTTAGGAATGCATACCCGTTAATTGAATTGACTTATTGGCTAGTAATGAATAACGGTTTATTAATGAATTGGCTAGGATTATAAATGCATGCTAGATAGACAATCTTGATTATTGATTGTTCGTTTGTTCGTTATCGATATGTTGACTGTTGCATTAATATTAGACTGGCATGTTTAGGAACTATATGCACGTATATTATATTAAGAACAGTACTAAATGAACCTATATACAGGAAATTAAGACGGAATTAAAATACGGTAAAAGATGTAACAAACCTTATGGAGTATAAAGAACGGGGTGGGTTAGGATTAATTGACGGGTACATGGGTTAAACGAATAAAATTTAATAACAGGGAGATGTCGGGGGATTAGTAAGTTTACTAATCCTAAACCAACAAATCGCGGATTTGGTTAAAAGACATTTAGTAAAGAAGATTAAAATGGTTGATTAATAGAAAGTCATCTACGGGGTTAGCAAACCTCAAGTCTTAAGGTAGTGGATTAAACAGGATTAAAAATGTTAATAAATTAAAAGGCTTGCTTAATTGTTTGTTTTTTACGTGTTGTTGCTTTGATTTTGTGTGGTTGTGTGCAAGCCTGTTATGTAGACTACTCCGGTGTTGGGCTGGGTAGTCAGTTTGTGTGATACTTACCTCAGTCATGGGACCGGGTAAGTTTGTAGTTACCTATTCGGTATAGTACCGAGTAGGGTTCGTGTTGGTGGTGACGGAATAGGACTTGTGGGATAGATCGGAGTTGTGTTTATCTTTTTGTTGACTTTGACGGTCTTGTATTCTGTATTAGAGTCCCAATGAGTCTGCGTGTTTACTTTACTACGCTAGGACTCTCGGGCGCGTTAGATCCCTCAAGTCTAGGTTTGAAAGTGTTTTGGTAGTTCCGACCCGATTGGATCCTCTAGAAGTTTCCTGGCCGGTTCACGTGGTGAATATGGTTATAGTGTAAACCTACTGAGTGACGCCGGTAGGTGT
This sequence comes from Orychophragmus violaceus, assembly GCA_030180135.1. NCBI lineage: Eukaryota > Viridiplantae > Streptophyta > Magnoliopsida > Brassicales > Brassicaceae > Orychophragmus > Orychophragmus violaceus. The sequence goes on along the minus strand of CM058230.1, from coordinate 83,663,807 downwards.
GTGGTCCGGAAAATACGGGATCATGTTCTATGTCTGGACTGCATGGAAGCTTAGGTTACCATGTGGTAGCCCAAGTCGATGTGTATCGATGGACTGAGAACAATGTCCTAGGTCGTAGGATTTCGCGTTTACGTCTAGGAGTCATGGGTAGTTTTAGTTACCATGTCGGTAGCTAAGTATTCCCGTGGAAGATACTGAGGAGGGTGTATTGAACTAAACATTTGGAGTGATTTGAGTTTAATAAAGATTTTAGATGATTTTGATGGTTTTTGGTGATTTTAAGAAAGTTGTTATGATTTTATATTAAAATACCATACAATACCACTTAAAACCATGAGATTTGGATTTTTTATTTTTAACTAAGAAAGTCATCTAAAATCTTCTAAAATCCTCTGCAGTCGTTAAAATCCCAATACTTAAAAAAAAATTCAATAACAGTGGATTTGATATGATTTTAACAAATTGTTGTTTGAATAACAGAGGATTTTAAGTGATTTTGAGTGATTTTACATAAATCTCATGTTCAATAACACTGGATTTGAGAAGACATTTTAAAATTCTTAGTTGAATAACAGTGAATTTTAAGAAAACCTCCAAATCACTTCAAATGTTTAGTTCAATACAGCCCCCTTGGTGACAAAAAAATAAAAAGACTCATAACCTAATTCACTATCTTCTTCCTCCTAACTCAAGCAGCCTCCACCCAGAAGCTTCCTCTTCATTTTTTTATTTATCAATTCACGAATTGCAGAGTGTGAGATGAAGATGGCTCGGTATCGTTATCGTCTTCGTGGAGCTCTCAGTGTGAGATGAAGATGGCTTGAATTTATATTTCTGGGCGATGAATCTAGTGCTTGATTTGTTATTTTTAATTGTGTTTGCGTGTTTTATGATGGTGTTGGTGGTATCTAATTTCTATTTTCCTAATTATTGTAGATTTTGTAAATAGATCACTGTGATTTTATCGAGCTGAAGATGTCGGACTCTTTGAATATGACTCTTGATGAAATTGTCAAGAGGAATTGACAAAAAAAAAATTGTCAAGAGGAGTAAGACTGCTAAAAGGTCTGGAGGTAAAGGAATTACCCGTCGTGGTCGTGGAGCAAACGCTTTAACCCGATCTGGAAGAGGAGCTGGACCTGTTCCCAAAGGTCCTCTTGCTGTAAAATCTCCGCCAGATGCAAAACTTGCCTTTCTATGATAGCCAATGGTCAGTTTCCATCACCATTTTTCAACTCTTTTCTCTCTTGCGTATGTAAAATCTGTGTATAGTTCCCCTCATTGTGACATTCTCTGTGTTCTATGTGTGTGGTTTTTGAATGATGTTGTATCTACTGGCAGGGCTTTGGCTATCAACTTCCCAGAATGGTTTTATTTTGCTACTGCTATGCTCTTCTCAGAAGGAAATTCGTTAGAAGATATTCACCATAGATACACTTCACAAGTGGCTGATTGTCGAAAAGCATGTGATGTGGAAGGTCTCTCCATTGCTGTAGCTACATACATTGCTTAGATTCTGAGCCACGATCGAAGACAATGTCAGGCAGTTGGATTCTCTCTTCCTTTGATGCCTCTCACACTCGAATCATATTGTATACAACATATGAAATGAATATGCACTAGCAGACGTTCAAGAAGACGCTCAAGAGTACCAAACCAGTCCTTGGATATTGGGTGATGGGGCTGAAGATGAGGGAAAGACAGAACAAGTAGAAGAAGTTATGACTATTAATTAGAAATTTTATTTGATTTAAATTATGTATTCTGTTTTTAATTTAAACTATGTATTTTATATTTGATTTATAAATTAATTAGAAATAAAATTAAATGTATTTAAATAAAATTAATATCTACAGAAAATTAGGGTTGAAAAAATAAAAATATGTCGTTGACCAACCAAAATATATAACATTTACGGATTGCTATGTTTAATCTATAAATGACATTTAAAGTTTGTTATCTTTAATATATAGATGACATGTACATAAACGTTATTGTAGAATAACCTATTGCACACATTAAAACGTTATCTTTAAAATATATATCATAACATTTATTACAAACACTATCTTTAAAATATATATCATATCATTTACAAAAAACACTATCTAAAGTGTCAGACTTTTTATCGCGGTCGATGACATAGCGGGTAACACAACACTATTGTATCGATACATATCGTTTTTCGACAGCTATTAATACGTGAATTTCTTGTAGTGTACTTCGATCATGTTTGACTTCTTCCCCCCCCCCCCCCTGCTTTTTCTTGTTTATTTCTTCTAATTTTCTTTTTATATATGGCAGTTTAATCAGATGAATAATGATACTAGCATCGGTAATGAATCTACCAATTCATCATCAGCTGAACCTAAAAGTGAAGGAGCTCCTTTGTGGAATTATGTGATTAAGCTAGAGAAGTGGGAAAAGGAGGAACTTGGATGTTTATGTGTCATTTCTATAATAAAACTCGACAAGGCTCGTATTTCAGAGTTAGAGCACATTTACTTGGAATAACACAAACTGGAATTGTTACTTTAAGAAGGTGACAATGAGTCATAGGGTTGAAGGTTGGATGACATGTTTGAGAAGAAGGAAAAAGAGCTCGGCAGAAAAGAAGTGTTTGCCTTGTGAAATGGATACTAGCTTCAAGAAAAGAAAGTCTTGTTTTTCACTTCTTGAAAGATCATTTAATACTGCAACAAGGGATCACTTGGACCAAGAAATTGGAAAAATGTTTTTCACTAGAGGTTTGTCGTTTAATCTTGAAAGAAACCCTCACTACTATAGGTCCTATCAGTTTGTTGCTGCCAACAAACTCGATGGTTATGTGCCCCTGGTTATAATAAGTTAAGGACTACTTTGCTACAAAAAGAAAGGAATCATGTTGAGAAGCTATTAGTACCACTGAAGTCAACATACACAAAAGGGGTAACGATTGTGTCAGATGGTTGTTATTTCATTGCTATTTCTGGAAGTGCTCCTTTGTTTCTCAAAGTTGTGGATTGTTCTGGAGAAGTGAAGAGTGTGGCCTTCATGTTGGGAATGTCCTGAAATCACACCTGTAATCACTCTAGAGATAGTTGTGTTGTCGAGATTAGACATTCATACAATACTAGATGGTCATAATTTTTGCTAGAAACCACTTATGATATGTGAGTTGTGAACTCATTACTAGTATTATATGATCCTACAGGGTCACACACCTAAGCAGACTGGATGTACTTCATGTGGGAATGATCATTAATGTAATGATCAAATGTGTATTTGATACACATTAATATAGGTGTTTTGAGGGTGTGTCGATCGACACAAGTGTTGTGTCGATCGATGCAAAGGCGCAGATCGAAACAATGTTTCGATTCAATGACGTAATTAATCTCGGTTCGGTCCGGTGATTAATTAGGTTTTCCCAGGTCTATATATATGTGATATAGCACGACATGGAATACAAGTTTTAGCCTAATCGCAGCCGCCTCTGAGAAACAGAGATATCCCAGAGAGATCCGATCTCCCGGCACTAGCATCCCGGCGGATTCCAGTTTGTGTGCGTGTGGATACCAGTAGAGGCGCAGCACCTGAGGCGCTCGTGAATCTCGAATACCTAATCATCCTCCGCTGCAAATCATCCATGTATATTCGAGATCTGAGAATGTAGATTCAACTCTAAGCATGAATCCTAGATCCTAGGCTTGGAATTTATACTTAGGGTTGCCTAATCGGATTAGAAACTGTTAGAAATTCCTTCAGTGGTATCAGAGCCTAAGGATTCTAGTTGAATCGCACTCTGAGTTATCGCCCTGCGTCGATCGTTGCTTTCGGCATGCAACGATTGAAACAACCAGAAAATCGCATCGCATCGATCGTTGCAAAGTGTTGCATCGATCGACACAGACCGAAAATCGCATTGTGTCGATCGACACAAAGTGTTGCATCGATCGGCACAAAGCGACACAACTGGTTCAATTGGATTGAATTAGTTATTGCGATTGGTTGAGCAGATCAGACCGGTTGATTGCGATTGGTTTGACTTGGTTGGTGACGATCGATGCTAATGCTGATCGATTATAAAAGCCATTTTCAATTGGATTGGATTGGTTATTGCAATTGGCTTAAACCGGTTTGACGGGTTAATTGCGGTTTGATTGAATTGGGTTGATGTCGATCGACGCAAGTGTTGTGCCGATCGATGCTAACCGGTTATCAAAGCCGGTTCAATTGGATTTATAGGTTATCACAAATTGGTTCTGGTATGTTGCATCGATCGATACTAGTGTAGTGTCGATCGACAAAGAGTTAAATTGTTCGGTTATTGAACCTGCAACTACAGAACCAAACCAGAATTAAACCCAATAGAATTATTAAAGCCTAATTAGATTAGTTGTTTTATAAGTTCTAAACTTTATAGGATGCATATATGATATGCGATAGACCAAAAGTTCCGTTCCTGAGACTAATATCAAGTAATCCTTGATGTCTTCCCGATCTTGTCAACTGTCAAGACTTGTTTCATTGTGCGATGGACTTCCAGTGCAAGATGTCCACAATTACATGAGTAAGACAGGTGGTAATCGTGTTGATGGACTTGCAGTGCAAGACATCAACAATTACATGACTTAAGAGATTGGTTTACTTGACTGGGCCATCAAAATCGTTTTGGGCTCAGAGACATCAGGTGGATTGGACATGAGATGTCAATCCACAACCAAGAGTTATATTGGATATAACTAGCAAAGTTTTTGCTTACCTAAATAGCCAAAATTTGGGTGATAGCCAGTGGCTCACTCAAGTTTAGTGAAGTATGGGTCTTGGATCATTATATTCATTTGAGGAAACATTGTTTGAATATAATGCGAGTCTTCTTAATAGTTAAGATTTCTCATTTCTTGAACATCATAACTAAACCTCTCTTGTTTTCAGCTATGTCTAGCACAAACCATCGTAACAATTTCTCCCTGCAATCCGTCCTTGAGAAGGACAAGTTAAATGGATCCAACTTTCTTGAATGGTATCGGAACTTGAGAATTGTTCTCAAACAGGAGAAAAAGGACTATGTCCTTGAGAAAGTTCTCCCCAAGAAGTACCGAGCCAATGCCTGGCAGTCAGATAAGGATGCTTGGGATAAGCATTCTAATGATGTGGTCGATGTGTGTTGTCTCATGTTGGCTACCATGAACTCGGACTTGCAAAAGCAATATGAGTACGTGGAGTCGCCAATAGAGATGATTAATGGCCTGAAAAGTATGTTTCAGGAGCAGGCACGAACTCAGAGATACCAGACGATTAAGTCTCTGATTGAGTGCAAGCTACCAAAGGGCGAACCAGTTAGTCATCATGACATTAAGATGATGGGTTATATTGATAACCTGGGGAAACTGGATTGTCCCATTAGCCAAGAGTTGGCTACTGACATCATTCTGCAGTCAATGCCGTCAAGCTATGATCAGTTTGTTATGAACTACAACATGAACAACTTGAAAAAGACTTTGAGTGAGTTGCATGGGATGCTCAAAACTGCTGAACCTAACATCAAGAAGGACACCCCAAATGTCCTTATGGTACAAGAGGGTAATAAGTTTAAGAAACTTGGTAAGACCAAAGGTGATGGCAAGACGAGCTCGATTGTGAATCCAAGCGAGTCTAACCATGCCCCTAAGGCTAAGCATGGTCCTTCTAAAGATGATAAGTGCCATTATTGTAATGGTCATGGGCATTTGAAAATAAATTGCAAGAAATTCCTGGAAGATTATGAGAAGCTGAAGAAGACGTACGAGACTTCTTCTTCATGTATTTATGTTATAGAAGTAAATGTTACTTCTAATGGTTCTACTTATTGGGTATTGGATACCGTCTATGGTACTCATATTTTGTGAAAATATGCAGGGTCTGAGCAACGGTAGGACTATGGAGAAAGGACAAGTGGACCTGCGCGTGGAAATGGAGCAAGAGTTGCTGTATTGGCCGTAGGAACATTTGTTTGTCTTTATCTTCTGGCATAGTTTATAACTTAATAATTGCTACTATGTACCTGCTATGAGCAGAAATATTATTTCTATTCCTTGTTTGGATATGGAAGGATATCGGTTTTCAAATTAAGAATAAGTGTTATTCATTTGATTACAATGATATGTTTTATAGTAGCAGTCCATTAGAGAATGGACCTTATGTTCTAAACCAAAACGTGCCTAACTATAACATTAGTACCAAGAGATTCAAATCGAATGATACGAATCAAGCTTTTCTCTGGCATTGTCGTTTGGGTCACATAAATGAGAACGGATTCAGAAGCTCCATAGTGATGGACCTTTGGGCTCATTTGATTATGAATCATGTGAGAAATGCGAACCTTGTTTATTGGGTAAAACGAAAAAGGGCCCCTTTCAACAAAGGTAGTGTCGATCGATGCATGTATGCAACGATCGACACAGTTTGCGAACGAACGAATAAAATGAAAGGGCCGGAGGCTTATTGGGCTTTGTACATACGGATGTGTATGGCCCAATGAGCGCTAGTGCTAAGAGAAATTTTCAGTACTTCATTACCTTTACTGATATTTCAGTAGGTACGGTTATGTCTTATTAATGAGACATAAGTCGGAATCTTTTGAAAAGTTCAAAGAGTTCCAGAATGAAATACAGAATCAATTTGGAAAAAGTATTAAAGCTCTACGATGAGATCATGGAGGTGAATACTTAAGTCAAGAATTTAGTGATCATCTGAGAGATTGTGAAATTGTTTCACAATTCACTCCTCCTTAATCGGACTTTATTAGAAATGGTTCGATCAATGATGAGTCACTTAGATCTTCCATTATCCTTCTAAGAATACGCTCTAGAAACGTCTGCGTTTACACTAAATAGGGTTCCATAAAATTAGTTGCAAAGACACCACATGAGACGTGGACTGGAAATGTTCCTAATTTGTCTTTCATGAAGATTTGGGGTTGTGAGGCTTATGTAAAACGTTTTTTAATCTCTGATAAGCCCTCACCCAAATCCGAGAAGTGCTACTTCATTGGTTATCTTAGGAGACCAAGGCATGTTACTTTTACAACCGGTCCGAGAACAAAATGTTTATTGCTCGGAACTGTGTTTTTCTTTAGAAAGATTTTCTTTCCAGGAAGAACAGTGGGAGTAAAAGTACAACTCGAAGAAATTCGAAAATCACAGGAGACTGCTCAACCTGGTGAGGAAGAACATCAGTTAGATCTACAAAGAGTTGTAGAACCTGCACCTGTGGTGCCTGAAGTTTGCAAAGGATCTGGTGAATGTATATTTGATATACATTCAAATGGCGAGTTTTTGAGGAAGTGTCGATCGACACAAAGGTGTATCGATCGACACAGATCACGAACCAAAATATTGATTTTGGTTTATGACTTAATTAACTACGGTTTAAATCTTGGTTAATTAGGTCGTGGTAAAAGTCTATATATGAGATATATGCGCGGCTTTTGCACAAACCTGAAGCTCACAGATCCGAAAGGATCCGTCACGAACCCGAGAAATGTGGATTTCTCGTAACCAATTGCCATGATCTGTTGATTATTGAAAGTGACGGGCCTGCGAATTTTGAAGAAGCAATGATGAGCCCTGACTCCGAAAATGGAATTCTGAAAAGGATGTGTACATGACATAACCCGAAGGTTTCATTAATCATAATACTGCTAGGAAGATATGCAAGCTTCATCGATCCATTTATGGATCGAAGCAAGCATCTCAGAGTTGGAGTCTTCGTTTTGATGAAGCGGTCAAAAGGTTTGACTTCATCAGGAACGAAGAGGAACCGTGTGTTTACAAGAAGACTAGTGGGAGCGCAGTTGCATTTCTCGTATTGTATGTTGATAACATACTGCTTTTTGGAAATGAAGTTCCATTGTTTCAGTCTGTTAAGACTTGACTCGAAAGTTGTTTTTCGATCAATAACATGGTAGAAGCCGTATACATTCTTGGAATATGAATCTATAGAGATAGATTGGACAAGCTAATTGGATTGTGTCAAGATACTTATATGGATAAGGTCTTGCACATGCCAAGTATGCATGATTTCAAGAAGGGCTTCATTTCATGCAAATGACTCTTGGCATTACTCCTAGCAAGATGCAGTGTCTTTTGACGCATGCTGAGCGAGAGCGCATGAGGGTCAGACTACCGCTATAGGCATTGGATGTCTCAAGATGTGATCTTAAATTTAGTGGGAGCTGTTGTTATTGATTTTGCATTATTCTTACCAAGACGCAGTGTCCTTCGACACACGCTGAGCAAGAGCGAAAGAGGTTCAGACAACTACTACATGCATCAGATGTCTTTGTTGGAATTATGTCCAGTAATCTCTGTACTGTCTCTAGAAAGTAAGAGTATGTCAATGATCAGACATAAGTCATATAATACTGGGGGTCATGATGGCTTCCTAGAGTCCGCTCATGATCTATAAGTCTTGGACTTATTGCCTTTATTATATGATCCCATATGGGTCACACGCCTAAGCTAACAGGAAACTATGAAGGAACGGTTCAGCAGATGTACGGTAAAAGTGCTAGGCATTTACTGTGCTTGGAGAGATAGAAGGGCCTGATTAAATCCAAGGGATTTAATCAGACTGAGAATTGGGCCCAAAAGCCCATGAGAACTAAAAGGATTTTTAATGAATAAAACTTGACCTAGCTCTCTAATTCTCCTAAGCCTTCTGCGCCTCTCTCTCTCTCTTTCTGCGCCTCCCTCCCAGTGGTCTAGCAGCCAATTTCCTGAAGTGTGCGTGTGTGAACCTTTGGAGGAGCTGTCTCTTGGCGGTTCTGCTGATCTCTGACTCATACCTCTCCATTCCGCTGCATAACAAGGTATTAGGTGAGATCTTTTATGATTCAGCAAGAGAACCTAGATCCAATCTGTTTAGTAGGAATCAATCAATGAGAAATTGAATCAGGATTAACTAAACAAACCTACAGTGGTATCAGAGCTATTGGTTCTGTTAGGTTTTCTTGTTTAGAATCATGTTTAGGTTGTTTAGAAGTGTTTCAATCAATCTATTGATAAGAAAAACACTTAAGAAACAAAGAATTAAAACCTAAACTAAATAAAATCGCATGATCCAATCTATATTGAATTGGTATGCGTCGGAGTGTTGATCGGAAAGGATCACACGTCCGGATCGGTCAAGACGCACGAACCGATCGCGTCATGGATCGAGTTGCGTGGTCGGATCGATCAGCTGGTGAACCGCGAGTGATGAACCGATCGGCCGAGCCGATCGCATGTATCGATCACGGATCGATGGCATGGATCGATGCGATCGCATCCAGCTCTCGTCGCGTCTCGACCCGACCACCGTCCCGTCCCGTCTCGCCATCGTCCCGATCGATCGTCAGCGTCGCGGTTGTGATCGAGATGGACCGATCCTGGATCGCGTCCCGTCCCGTTCGTGCATCGCGTGATGCTTGCGGCTGGCCGATCGTGTCTCGTCTCGATCGCGAAGCTAGGTCACGACCGTGATCGGTTCGTGACCAATCGGTTCGGTTCGGTTTAAAATTTATTAAAACTTAAACGTCACGGTTTAATAATTACAGACTTAATAAATTTATTAAGATCTAGTTAAACCGTGATAAGAAATCCAAAGTCGTAAAATTGGATTTAGTGCCTAAACCAGTGGTTTTCTAATTTGATTTGGTTGGACCAAATAAATTGAGAAAATCCGGTTTAGTAAATAACCGGTTGACAATTGTGGTCATCGTAGTAATTAATTTTGGTTAGACCAATTTTAATGAACCAGACCGGTTATGTCATTTAATTGGACAATTGGGTTATGTCTTGGACATAGACCAATTCTTGGGCCATGGGCCAAGAAGTTAAAACAATTGGGCCAATTATTTGAGTCTTATTTTTCAGATTATTTTAAAATTCATTTAATAATTAAAATTTGATTTTAAAATTAATCAGTTTCCAAAGTTTCAAATTAGAAAGTTTCTTAGAATAGAAGTTTCTAGATTTGCATGTTTTGGATATTTAGGAAATTTCTATAGTTAGAAAGTTTCCAATTTTAGAAAGTTTCCAAAATCAGTAGGTTTCCCAAAATGGAAAGTTTCCCAAAATAGTAATCTTCTATTTTGGGATGAAATTTTAAAAAAAACCTACAAACCTCAAATAATATCAAGCGTTGGATGTCTTGTCCAGATTATGTCAGCTGTTGAAGCCCATTCAATCGTACACACGGCCTTACAGTGTGAGGGTGTCTATCTTTTGCGTGGGTAAGACAGTTTGTGATTCATTGATGTCATTGGGAGTCCCAGACATTAGTGATTACATGATTGTATAGTCTGGTTTTCTTGACTAGGCCATCGGGAGTCCCGGGCCTTGAGACATCAGAGTGGATTGGGCCTCGGGCCCAGATTCACAACCAAGAGTTATATCACGGATATAATTAGCCGAGATAGGGCTTACCGATATAAGCTAAGGTTGGGTGACGGCCAGTGGCCCACTTTGATCTTAGTTATATGTGGATCTTGGAATCATTATATTCTATTGAGGGTAACTGATGTTATTGAATATAATGAGAGATTAATCATATTAACTATAATGCGAGATTAATCATATTGAACATATTAACTAAAATCCTTTTATCTTATATTTCAGCTATGACTACTACAAGCACACAAAACACATTCTCAATCCGGTCTGTTCTCGACAAGGAGAAGCTGACTGGAACGAACTTCCTGATCGAATATGTCCTTCGTGATCCCCTCCCCGAGAGGCCTCCTAACAATGCCGCCAGGAATCTGCATAATGCTTGGGAAAAGCATTCGTCAGATGAAAATGATGTCTATTGCCTGATGTTGGCGACCATGACTGCTGAGCTGCAAATGCAGTTCGAGAGTGTGTTGTCGCCCATCGAGATAATGGCAAGCCTGAAATCGCTTTTTCAGGAGCAGGCAAGGACTGAGAGGTTCCAGACAGTTAAGAACCTCTTAGACTGTAAGTTGGCTGCAAATGCGGCAGTGAGTCCTCATGTCTTGAAGATGATGGGTTATCTCGATCATCTTCAGAAACTCGACTGCCCTATCAGCCAGGAACTTGCCTGCGACATCGTTCTGCAGTCTTTACCTGCAAGCTATGATCAGTTCATCATGAACTTCAATATGCATGGCTTGAGTAAGACATTGCCTGAGCTTCACGGAATGCTCAAGACTGCAGAGCCCAACTTGAGGAAAGCCAAGGACCCCAATGTGCTTATGGTGCAAAAGGGCAAGGGCTTTAAGAAATCCTCTGCCAAGGACAAGGGAAAGGCTAAGGCTGTTCAAGTCTCGGACAAGGACACGCCAAAGCCCAAGCCCAAGTCCAAGGCTGGGCCTACTGACATCTGCAGGTTCTGTAAAGAACCAGGGCATTGGAGGAGAGAATGTAAGAAATTCCTGGAAGGTCTAAAGGAATTGAAGAAGAAGACTTTGGAGACTTCTTCATCAGGTATTTTTGTTATAGAAGTTAATACAACTACTTCTGATAATACCTCATGGGTTATGGATACTGGTTGTGGGGCTCATATTTGTACTAATATGCAGGCACTCAGCAACAGTAGGAGGCTGAAGCAAGGACAAGTGGAGCTACGAGTTGGGAATGGAGCGAAAGTTCTTGCACTAGCTGTAGGCACATACTTGTTGTCTTTACCTTCGGGATTGGTTTTAGAACTCAATAATTGTTATTTTGTACCTGCGATAAGCAGAAATATTATTTCAATTTCATTGTTGGATTTGGAAGGTTATGATTTTTCAGTTAAGAATAAATTATGTTCCTTCAATCGCAACAATTTGTTCTATGGTTGTGCCCCTCTTACGAATGGGCTTTACATACTTGATCAATCTGCGCCAATTTATAACATTAATACCAAACGGTTCAAACCTAATGAGGAGAACCGAACGTTTCTATGGCATTGTCGTTTAGGGCACATCAGCGAGAAACGCATTAAGAGGCTCCATTCGAATGGATTTCTTGGCTCATTTGACTTTGAGTCATGTGAGAAATGCGAATCCTGTCTGATGGGCAAAATGACGCGGGCCCCCTTTAATAAACCTAACGAGAGGGCCAGTGACTTATTGGGCCTGATACACACAGATGTGTGTGGCCCAATGTCCACAAATGCAAGAGGAAACTATCAGTACTTCATTACCTTCACTGATGATTTCAGTAGGTATGGATATGTTTATTTAATGAAACATAAGTCTGAATCGTTTGAGAGATTCAGAGAATTCCAAAATGAAGTACAGAACCAACTTGGCAAAAGCATTAAAGCTCTTCGGTCCGACCGAGGAGGAGAATACTTGAGCCAAGAGTTCAGTGATCATCTAAGAGAGTGTGGGATAGTTTCCCAATTCACTCCTCCTGGAACACCTCAATGGAATGGTGTGTCTGAGAGGAGGAATCGGACCTTATTGGATATGGTTCGGTCTATGATGAGTCACACAGACCTTCCAATATCCCTTTGGGGATATGCTCTGCTAACAGCAGTGTTCACTCTAAATAGAGCGCCATCAAAAGCAGTAGCAAAGACACCATATGAATTATGGACTGGAGAAGCTCCAGTGCTGTCTTATCTTAGAATTTGGGGTTGTGAAGCCTATGTCAAGAGATTGATCTCTGACAAGCTTACACCAAAGTCTGACAAATGCTACTTCATTGGTTATCCGAAGGAAACCAAGGCTTATTACTTCTACCTACGATCCGAGAACAAGATCTTTGTTGCCCGGGATTGTAATTTTCTTGAGAGGGAGTTTCTCTCTAAGAAAAACAGTGGGAGTAAGGTACTGCTTGAAGAAATTCAAGATGAACAGGATACTGCTCAACCTAATGAGGAAGAGCAGCAGGAGGACCTACAAGAAATTGTAGAGCCTGAACCTGTAGTGCCTGAAGTTCGAAGATCCGGGAGGATCCGTCACGAACCCGAGAGATATCAAGGATTCCTCGTGACTAATTGTCATGATCTTCTGATCATTGATGGTGATGAACCATCGAACTTCAATCAAGCCATGATGGGCCCAGATTCCTCTAAGTGGCGTAAGGCCACTGATTCCGAAATGGACTCCATGTCGGTCAACCAAGTGTTTTCGTTGGTTGACTTACCCACTGGTGTAAAAGCCATCGAGTGCAAATGGATCTTCAAGAAGAAGATTGACGTGGATGGAAATGTCCAGATTTATAAAGCCAGGTTGGTGGCAAAAGGTTTCAGACAAGTTCACGGTGTGGATTATGATGAAACCTATTCCCCAGTGGCTATGATGAAATCTATTCGGATTCTACTAGCAACTGCAGCTTTTCATGATTATGAAATTTGGCAGATGGACGTAAAAACCGCCTTCCTGAATGGTATTCTGGAAGAGGATGTGTATATGACACAACCTGACGGTTACATAGATCCAAAGAATGCTGGGAAAGTATGCAAGCTTCATAAATCCATTTATGGATTGAAGCAAGCATCGAGGAGCTGGAATCTTCGTTTTGATGAAGCGATCAAGCAATTTGACTTCATCAGAAACGAAGAAGAACAATGCGTGTATAAGAAAACTAGTGGGAGCAAGATAGTATTTCTTATTCTGTATGTCGATGACATACTACTTCTCGGAAATGACGTACCAATGCTGAAGTCGGTAAAGGACTGGCTTGGAAGTTGTTTTTCCATGAAAGACATGGGTGAAGCCGCATACGTTCTTGGAATCAGGATCTACCGGGATAGATCTAAAAGGCTGATAGGCTTGTGTCAAGATTCATACATTGACAAAGTCCTGCATAGATTCAGCATGGCAGATTCCAAGAAGGGCTTCACGCCAATGGTACATGGCACAACGCTAAGCAAGAAGCAGAGCCCTACGACGGCTGCTGAGCTTGAGCGCATGAAGAATATTCCTTATGCATCTGCAATAGGATCTGTCATGTATGCCATGATCTGTACTCGTCCTGATGTTGCTTATGCATTGAGCATGACGAGTAGATACCAGTCAAATCCAGGTGAAAACCATTGGATCGCCGTCAAGAATATCCTGAAGTATCTAAGACATACTAAGGATAAGTTCTTGGTGTACGGTGGAAGTGATGTGCTTGAAGTCAGTGGATTCACGGACGCAAATTTCCAGACAGACCAAGATGATTTCCGGTCACAGTCCGGTTATATCTTTTGTCTGAATGGCGGTGCAATCAGTTGGAGAAGCTCCAAGCAAGACACCGTTGCTGATTCCACTACAGAAGCTGAATATATCGCCGCTTCAGAAGCAGCGAAGGAAGCTGTTTGGATACGAAAGTTCATTATTGAACTAGGTGTGATACCAAATGCGGCTGAGCCTCTGGCACTGTTTTGTGATAACAATGGTGCTATTGCTCAGGCAAAGGAACCAAGATCACACCAGAAATCCAAGCATGTGCTAAGAAGATTTCACTTGATACGTGACATCATTAATAGAAAGGAAGTCAAGATCAGCCGAGTTCAGACAGATGATAACGTCGCTGATCCATTGACAAAGCCACTCCCAAGACCTAAGCTCGAGTTCCTGACTGTAGCTGTAGGCATTAGAGACATTGATATGTAATCTAAATTTGAGTGGGAGTTTGAGGGCTTTATTTAGTTATTGATATGTTCTTGTAAAACATTTTAAGATGTTTAAATAAAATTATTATTTCAAGATTATTTTAACTGTGATGAAATAATCGTTCCAAAATGATATGAACCATTTTATAGGTCATCGAAGTAAGTGACTTGATCTTGAGTCATCAAAGTCATTTAGCTTGATCATGAGACCCTATATTTGATAGATGGCTTATATCATCCTGTCCCTAGTCGAAGGTTGTTGAAATTGGAACACCAACAACCGCGTGAGACTAGATTGGTATGTGACTTATGACAAAGTCTCAGGATGTCATAGATGCACGGCATCAAAGTCAGTACATAGGTGTATGTTGGGGTACATACGACCGGACAAGACCCGCTTATAAGAACTCTTCAGGATATTTATATCTGTGTCATAAGAGATTCTTACTACGACTATAGAGTATAGTCCTTAGACCTGAGTTCGCATGCATGTGACTGCACATGAACTGATGCACTTTGATCATTGTCTAACACTGTCGTTCAGCGATAGTTATAAGGACCCTGTTTGGGTGTATTATGAAATGAGTAGTTTACAGTGATGGAACAAGACGGGATTTGTCCCTCCAATATAAATGGAGTGAATATCTCTAGGCCAATCGGAGATTTGAATACTGGAAAATGCATGGCCATGCTCAAACGGACTGTCCCGAGTCGTTTGGATTGTCAGTATCAAATCAGAGTCTGATGAACATGATTAGACTTTATAAGGATGACACTTATCTTGCCTTATGACTAATCGAGATATTGAGACAAAAGGAATATGAATACAGAGATTCCAGTACAAGTGGGAGATTGTTGGAATTATGTCCAGTAATCTCTGTACTGTCTCTAGAAAGTAAGAGTATGTCAATGATCAGACATAAGTCATATAATACTGGGGGTCATGATGGCTTGCTAGAGTCCGCTCATGATCTATAAGTCTTGGACTTATTGCCTTTATTATATGATCCCATATGGGTCACACGCCTAAGCTAACAGGAAACTATGAAGGAACGGTTCAGCAGATGTACGGTAAAAGTGCTAGGCATTTACTGTGCTTGGAGAGATAGAAGGGCCTGATTAAATCCAAGGGATTTAATCAGACTGAGAATTGGGCCCAAAAGCCCATGAGAACTAAAAGGAGTTTTAATGAATAAAACTTGACCTAGCTCTCTAATTCTCCCAAGCCTTCTGCGCCTCTCTCTCTCTCTTTCTGCGCCTCCCTCCCAGTGGTCTAGCAGCCAATTTCCTGAAGTGTGCGTGTGTGAACCTTTGGAGGAGCTGTCTCTTGGCGGTTCTGCTGATCTCTGACTCATACCTCTCCATTCCGCTGCATAACAAGGTATTAGGTGAGATCTTTTATGATTCAGCAAGAGAACCTAGATCCAATCTGTTTAGTAGGAATCAATCAATGAGAAATTGAATCAGGATTAACTAAACAAACCTACAGTCTTAAGATGTGATCTTAATTTTAGTGGGAGTTGTTGTTGTTAATTTTAGTTATGATATGATGTTCATGAAGACATAATTTGATTATGTTAATGAATTCTGACATCGGTATTATTGAATTATGTTATTAAATAATAGTCCCAAAGTATTTTATGACATTTTATAGGTCATCAAGTATGTGACTTGATCATGAAACCCTATAAGTGATAAATGACATAAATTATGATAGTCCCTGGTCAAGGTTGTTAAAGTGGGACATTAACAACCGCGTGAGACTAGTATGTGAGGTGACTGATGACTAAGTTTCATGGAGTCATTAATAAGAGTATTAAAGTCAATCACATAGATATGTGTTGGAGAACACTAGATCGGACATGACCCACTGATGAGAACTCTACGGGATAGTTATATAAGTGTCATGAGAGTTTTCATTACGACTATAGAGTATAGTCCTTAGACCTGAGTTCATCATGTTTTCTTACATATGAATTGGTCCGCTTTAACCTTGTCAAACGTCAGCCGTAACTGGTGATTATAAATGCATTGATTGGGCGTATCATGAAGTGTGTGAAGAAACGAGGATCGAACAAGATGGGATTTGTCCCTCCTATATAAAAGGAGATAAATATCTCAGGGCCCATCAAAGATTTGATACTGAGAAATGTGTGGCCATACTCAAACGAGGTGATTGTCAGTCGTTTGTCTTGTCAGTATAAATCGAAATTCGATGAACGTGATTTTGGCTTAATAAGGATGACACAGTTCTTGCCTTATGCCAGATCGAGATATAAAGACGAAGGGAGGAATAGATGATTCCAGTACAAGTGGGAGATTGTTGGGAATGTACTGAAATCACACCTGTAATCACTCTAGAGATAGTTGTGTTGTCGAGATTAGACATTCATACAATACTAGATGGTCATAATGTTTTGCTAGAAACCACTTATGATATGTGAGTTGTGAACTCATTACTAGTATTATATGATCCTACAGGGTCACACACCTAAGCAGACTGGATGTACTTCATGTGGGAATGATCATTAATGTAATGATCAAATGTGTATTTGATACACATTATTATACGTGTTTTGAAGGTGTGTCGATCGACACAAGTGTTGTGTCGATCGATGCAAAGGATCAGATCGAAACAATGTTTCGATTCAATGACTTAATTAATCTCGGTTCGGTCCGGTGATTAATTAGGTTTTCCCAGGTCTATATATATGTGATATAGCACGACCTGGAATACAAGTTTTAGCCTAATCGCAGCTGCCTCTGAGAAACATAGATATCCTAGAGAGATCCGATCTCCCGGCACTAGCATCCCGGCGGATTCCAGTTTGTGTGCGTGTGGATACCAGTAGAGGCGCAGCACCTGAGGCGCTCGTGAATCTCGAATACCTAATCATCCTCCGCTGCAAATCATCCAGGTATATTCGAGATCTGAGAATGTAGATTCAACTCTAAGCATGAATCCTAGATCCTAGGCTTGGAATTTATACTTAAGGTTGCCTAATCGGATTAAGAACTGCTAGAAATTCCTTCACTTCATTGCTAATTTGCTGAATAACACGTGCGCTAAATATTGGAATTGTGTCCAGTAATCTCGGTACTGTCTCTAGAAAGTAAGAGTATGTCAATGATCAGACATAAGTCATATAATGCTGGGGGTCATGATGGCTTGCTAGAGTCCGCTCATGATCTATAAGTCTTGGACTTATTGCCTTTATTATATGATCCCATATGGGTCACACGCCTAAGCCAACAGGAAAATGTGTAGGAACGGTTTAGCAGAAGTACGGTAAAAGTGCTAGGCATTTACTGTACTTAGAGAGAATAAAAGGGTTTGGCGACTCTGTGTCGATCGATACACAAGGAGTGTCGATCGACACAGTGCGCGAACGCTTTCGGGTTATTTGGTATTTGGGCCAAACGGCCCAAACGGAATTGGACAAGTTTTATAAGTAAAACTCGAGTCTTTTTCTTCTCGAACCCTAACCAGCCGCGCCTCTCTCTCTCCCCTGCGACTTCTCCTAGTGGCCTAGCAGCCTTCTTCCTGCTTGGTGTGCGTGTGTGAACCTCTGGAGGAGTTATCTCTCGGTGGCTCTCTGATCTCAGACATACCGTCCCCTTTCCGCTGCAAATCAGGTATAAGGTGAGATCATCATTGTTTCTATTCTGAGAAGAACCTAGATCCGCATGTTTAGGTTGATATGAATCTAAGAATTGAATCAGGATCAACTAAACAATCCTTCACTAAATACATCAGTGAACTTGTATTCTTAAAGCATCCTTTACAATAGTCAGACTACCAAATTTATAACATGAATATCTCTCTTAGAATAACTTTTTGTTCCAATGATACTACTTTTTTCTTTGCCTTTGTAATTGCATTTTCCACTCTTTAATAAAATATGTATTTCATGTACCTTCTCCCTCCGCTCTGTGTATACCTGACCAAAATTACTCTTGAAGGCATATCTGTTGTTGTAGTTTATGACTTAATGCTAGTGTTCGGTTACAGGAATACTGGTGAGTTAATGATGTCTAGGTATAGAGAAGTTGCTGAAATTTGTTGGAAGTGATCAAGTCTTCATGGTTGTTTTATTACGTTTATAAGAGTCATATAACACATAGTTAGTATTGACATGTATATTATTTGTATCACTTATAAGATATGAATAATATAAGTAACTGCTAAGTAGTTATTATAAGTAGTTATCATAAGTAGTTATCACTTGAATGTTTGTGTCTCTACATGGGGTGTCTTTTAGAGATGCAACCCTTAGTCAAAGTGTGTGATGTAACCTATAAATACAATTGATATAACTAATAAAAAACAGTGGTTTTATTTTACAAAAATTCAGAGCAATTTACAAGAGAATAAATACATTGAGTGTTAAACAAGAAACACATAGAGAGAGATAGAAAAACAGAGTAAAATCTGTGTTGTCTAATCCTTAATAACTTTGAGAGTTAAAAGTTCTACATGGTATTAGAGCTATGGAGACAACAATACAACAAGTTATTCCAATCTTCAATGGTGAATCATATGGTTTCTGGAAAATCAAGATGGTTACCATTTTAAAGACACAGAAGTTATGGGAAATTATTGAAACTGGAATCACTGCAAATTCATCCTCTGAAAGCACACTGGCATCGATCAGAGAGAGAGAGAGAAGATCAATTGATGAAAGATATGATGGCTATCCAAATCCTTCAAAGTGCAGTTTCAGAATCTATATTTCTAAGAATTACTCCCGCAGCAACCGCAAGAGAGGCTTGGAACGCTTTAAAAATGGAGTTTCAAGGAAGTTCACAAGTAAAGATGATTAATCTTCAGACCTTAAGAAGAGAATATGAGAATCTGAAGATGGAGGAAGGTGAAGCCATAAATGATTTCAAAACTAAGTTGATTAATCTGAGTAATAAACTAAGAGTTCATGGAGAAGAGAAGTCTGATTACCAAGTGGTTCAAAAGGTTCTCATCTCCTTACCACAAGAATTCGACAATATCGTTGGGGTACTTGAACAAACAAAGGATCTATCAACCCTCTCTTTCACAGAGTTGATAGGTACCCTGAAGGCGCATGAGAGGCGTTTAAATCTTCGAGAAGATCGTATCAATGAGGGTGCGTTTTATGGAGAAAAGTTTGGTGCAAAAGGAGGAAACATACAAAATAAAAAACGTAATGAGAAGACCAACAAGTGGTGTGGCGTGTGCAAAAAGAACAATCACAATGAGGTAGATTGTTTCAAAAAGAAGAATGAAGTTGTTTCACAAAGGGGTGCAAACAATGAGAGAAAATGCTATGTGTGCGACAAGCCATGGCACATAGCCAGAGATTGTAGACTTAGAAAAAGTGAAAGAGCACATCTAAGTTTTGAAGAATCAGAAGATGAAAATGAAGATGAGTGTCATATGCTCTTTAGTGCTGTTGAAGAAAAAGAGATCTCAACAATCGGAGAAGAAACATGGTTGGTAGATAGCGGATGTACCAATCATATGTCTAAAGATGCAAGACACTTCATTACCTTGGATCGTAGCAAGAGAATCACCATACGTATTGGAAACGGTGGTAAAGTCGTGTCCGAGGGTAAAGGAGATATAAGAGTTTCTACAAATGAAGGAGATCAAGTCATCAAAAATGTACTCTATGTACCCGAACTAGCAAGAAATTTGCTTAGTGTTTCTCAAATGATATCAAATGGATATCGAGTCATCTTTGAAGACAAAAAGTGCATGATCCAAGACTCAAAAGGGAGAAAGATCTTGGACATCAAAATGAAGGACAAGAGCTTTCCATTTCGTTGAAAAAAATCAAGTGAAGGAGCATATGTTGCTTTCGAAGAAAAAGAAGAACAAACAAATCTTTGGCACGAGCGTTTTGGGCATGTAAACTATGAAAAGATGAAGACAATGCAAACAATAAAGATTGTAGAAGACCTTCCAAAGTTTGAAGTGATAAAAGGCATATGTGAGATGGGAAAACAATCAAGGAGGAGTTTTCCAAAGAGATCTCAAAGCAATACGAGAAAAACTTTGGAGCTTATTCATTCGGACGTTTGTGGTCCAATGCAAACGGAATAAATAAATGGGAGCAAGTACTTTCTCACATTTATTGATGATTTCTCAAGGATGACATGGGTGTATTTCTTGAAGAATAAAAGTGAAGTGATCACAACGTTCAAGCAATTCAAGCCTTATGTGGAGAACCAATCGGAGAATCGGATCAAGAAACTTAGAACAGATGGAGGTGGTGAATTTCTATCAAAATAATTCATCAAGATATGTGAAGAGAGTGTAATACATCATGAAGTAACAACTCCTTATTCTCCACAACAAAATGGTGTTGCAGAAAGGCAAAATCGAACACTAGTGGAGATGGCTAGATCAATGCTTGAAGAGAAGAAGTTAGCAAATAAATTTTGGGCTGAAGCAATTGCAACATCAACTTATTTGCAAAACATATTACCATCAAAGTCATTAGAGAAAGGCGTGACACCGCTAGATATTTGGAGTGGAAAGAAACCTAGTGTTAATCACTTAAAGGTTTTTGGGTGTGTACGCTACATACATGTACCAGATGAGAAAAGAAGAAAGCTTGACACTAAAGCCAAACAGGGGATATTCGTCGGCTATAGCAATGAATCAAAGGGTTATAGAGTGTTCTTGCTAAATGAAGAAAGGGTCGAAGTGTCAAGAGATGTGACATTCGATGAGAAGAAAACATGGAGTCGTGATGAAAAAGGAGAAAAGAAATCTATTCTATCACAAGTCAAGATCAAATCACAACAAGGAGGAAATGATATAAACGATCAAATAGATCAAGTAAGTAATGCATTCAATCAACTTCAAGTTTCAAACACAAGAGTTCAAAACTCAAATGAAGAAGGAGAAGAATCTGTTGGTCCACGAGGTTTCCGATCAGTCAATGATCTAATGAACCAAACAAATGAAGTTGAAGGAGAGGCACTCACACATGAAATGTGTCTTATGATGGCTGAAGAACCACAAGCATTGGAGGAAGCAATGAAAGATGAAAAGTGGATAGAAGCCATGAGAGAAGAGTTGTGGATGATAGAGAAGAACAAAACATGGCAAGTTGTGGCAAGACCAAGAGATAAAAATGTGATTAGTGTCAAATTGATCTTTCGTTTGAAAACTAATGCCAATGGAGAGGCAATCAAACACAAAGCAAGATTGGTGGCTAGATGATTCACACAAGAGTATGGTGTGGATTATCTTTAAACATTTGCACCAGTTTCAAGATATGATACAATAAGAACCATAATGGCGATTGCGGCTCAATGAAAATGGAAACTCTTCCAAATGGATGTGAAGTCAGCATTCTTAAATGGAGATTTGGAAGAAGAAGTATATAGAAGAACCGCCAGGATTCATAGAAGAAGGAGAAGAAGGAAAAGTTCTTAAACTTCACAAGGCGCTCTATGGCTTAAAACAAGCACCTAGAGCATGGTATGGGCGTATTGATGGATACTTTATCAAGAATGGCTTTGAGAGAAGCATCAATGATGCATCAGTTTATGAGAAGAAGACATTAAAGGAGATATTGGTGGTTAGCTTGTATGCCGATGACATCATAGTCACCGGAAGTAACATAAAGGAGATTGAACGATTCAAGGAGGAGATGAAGAATGGGTTCGAGATGACAGACTTAGGAGAACTAAGTTACTTTCTTGGCATGGAAGTAATCCAAAACGAAGAAGTCATATTCTTATCACAAGAGAACTATGCAAAAAAGATTTTGAAGAAATTTGGAATGCAAGATTGCAAAAGTTTATCAACACCTTTAACTCCTCATGGCAAAAGGAAGGAAGTATTGAATGAGAAACTTGAAGACGTTACAAAGTATAGAAGCATGATTGGAGGACTACTATATCTTTGTGCTTCAAGACCAGATATCATGTATGCAAGTTCTTACTTGTCTCGTTACATGACATCTCCGTCAATACAACATCTTCAAGAGGCCAAACGAGTTCTTAGATATGTCAAAGGGACTTTGACATATGGGATTCAATTTAAACAAGTAGAAGAACCAGAGTTGGTGGGATTTTCTGATAGTGATTGGGGTGGTTCAGTTGAAGACAAGAAGAGCACAAGCGGCTATGTATTTACAATTGGATCGGGTGCATGTTGTTGGAACTCAAGCAAGCAAAAAACGGTTGCTCAATCAACGGCTGAGGCTGAGTACATTGCGATTTGCTCCGCAGCAAACCAAGCAATATGGCTACAAAGACTAGTGAATGAGATCGGATTCAAAACTGAAAAGGTATAAGGATTCTATATGATAACGAATCTGCGATTGCTATAGGAAAGAATCCGGTTCAACATCGTCGAACAAAGCACATCGACATCAAGTATCATTTCGTACGAGAAGCTGAGCAAGAAGGGAAAATCAAAGTTGAACATTGTCCAGGAGAATTTTAAGTCGCCGACATTTTAACCAAACCCTTAAACATATCAAGATTGGAGTTTCTACGGGAAGAACTAGGAGTGATAATGAAGCCATGATCAAGGAGGAGTGTTGGAAGTGATCAAATCTTCATGATTGTTTTATTAAGTTTATAAGAGTCATATAACACATAGTTAGTATTAACATGTATATTATTTGTATCACTTATAAGATATGAATAATATAAGGGAGTAACTGCTAAGTAGTTATTATAAGTAGTTATTATAAGTAGTTATCACTTGAATGTTTGTGTTTCTACATTGGGGTGTCTTTTAAAGATGCAACCCTTAGTTAAAGTGTGTGATGTAACCTATAAATACAATTGATATAACTAATAAAAAACCAGTGGTTTTATTTTACAAAACTTCAGAGCAATATACAAGAGAATAAATATATTGAGTGTTAAACAAGAAACACAAAGAGAGAGATAGAAAAACAGAGTAAAATCCGTGTTGTCTGATCCTTAATAACTTTGAGAGTTAAAAGTTTTACAAAATTGTCCTCAGATACCTTGAACATCGTGATCGCCCTTGTACGCCTTAGCATCACCTCGTTGCTGCCTCGCATTGCACATTTCCTCCATGACCGCTTTGTTACAAACTATTTAAGGGTAAGTGACTGAGAAATTCTTTGAAACAAAAATATATCCGTAAAACGTGAACTGAGTTACTTTCTTGCATTATCCAGCTTGATGTAGGTCTTGATGCAGCAGCCGTGCGAGAGGCTGTTTGGAAAGTCATGTAAAAAGAAGGTAAATCCCTATTTTCTTAAAGAAAGGATTTGATGGTGAATCTTGTAGGAATGTTGATAATGGTGTTCAGCACAGATGAGACGACCAACAAGGCAGTTGTGTGCGCTGGAGTTCCGGAAAAATCTGATAAGTTCAAGCAATTAGACGTCACTGAGTGGCTGACAACTGCACTGGGTCCTTTGAAAGGGAGATGCGGGAAAGGAAAAAGTGGTCTTGCATCTGGACAGGTATGTGTCTGGGGTTTGAGGATCATGTGCCAATGGGTCTCAATCTAGTTCCATCTTGAGAATGTTGTTTTGGTTTTAGGGAACGGATGCCTCTCAAGTGAACGCAGCTTTGGATCTGGCTGCATCATTTGCATCAATGAAACTCAACTGATTGGTGTGGAAGAGATTACATGACTTTGTGTGGGCAGAACAGCATCTACTCATTTGATACCATTGTATACCGTTTTACACATTTAAGATCTGTTTATTCTCATTTCATGGATTTGTGGTAATTACTTTTCAGTCAAAGTGAGCAATTGGGGCTGGTTTTCGGTCTGGTTATAATGGTCTGCGTTTTAATATTTACTAATTATGAAACATAGAAGTTATATAGCGACTTTCGAATGTTATTTGGTGGTCTCTTGATTCTAACTACTGTATTAACGTTTGTTAAACTAGAAACCCCCCCCCCCCCCCCAAGAAAATAGAGTAAAATAATCTTAAAAAGTTAATGTGCCTAACCAAGTTTTCCTACTTTTCCTTACGTTTTCGAACTACGTGGATTTTTTGAGATAGGACTTTGTAAAGTGGATTAATGAATTCGAAAGAACAATTGGGGGATGTATTGAACTAAATATTTAGAGTGATTCGGAAGTTTTCTTCAAATTCAAATTCACTGTTATTCAATTAAGGATTTTAAAATGTCTTCTCAAATCCAGTGTTATTGAACATGAGATTTATGTAAAATCATTCAAATTCACTTAAAATCCCATGTTATTCAAACAACAATTTGTTAAAATCATATCAAATCCACTTTTATTGAAAATGTTTTTAAGTATTGGGATTTTAACGACTGCAAAAGATTTTAGAAGATTTTAGATGATTTTCTTAGTTAAAAATAAAAAGATCCAAATCTCATGGTTTTAGATGGTATTGTAGAGTATTTTAAATATAAAATCACAGCAACTTCCTTAAAGTCACCAAAAACCATTAAAATCATCTAAAATCTTAATTAAATTCAAATCATTCAAAATGTTTAGTTCAATACTGAAAGCTCAAAGAGCCTAAGCAGGTGCGCGTGTGACACAAGTGATGACGTGGATGACACAAGTGATGACGTGACGAGAATTAATACAAGTCAGCTGCTTATACCGTGGAAACGGAAGATATGGAAAAGATCTTCAAATATGGAAGTAAGAGATGTGTGGTTGAAAATACTCGAGAATTAAGAGTATATAAGGTGAAAGACCTAAGAGAATTAGGTCAGCCGTCTATGGAGATCTAGTCGTGACATCCAAGTTGAGACGAGCTAGGGTTCTTGGTGAGTGAACATACGAGTGTGTGCAACTGTTGTTGTACGAAAAGGTTTCTGGGTAGATTAGGAATTGGTCAGTCACGATTCATCGCTGTGAAGTCGTATAAATCTGATTGAACAAGATTCTTGTAATTTGTTCAAGTGATTCTTAATAAAGTGTTCGTTTGGTAACTCGTGCGTAAAGGTCCTTCTATCAACGTGTTCTCTGAGTTTTCATTTGGTATCAGAGCGGCCAACCTTTGGATTTCTTAAATCACTATTCATGTTGAGATCTTGGAGAGAATATGGATACGAAGGAATTTATTGCAATCCAGAAACCCATCATACTTGATGATATATCATGGTTTTTACCGGTTTTATGCCATAATATAAGTCTGTTTTAGCGTCTTTTGGTGTTCCTTTAGAGTCTTTTGCAGGTCTTATTAGGTACACATACGTTTGGAGCAGAAGTGGAGATTTTGGAGCTATTTGGTGCACTTTGGAGACTTGACCCGAGAGGTTGTGTTCACTGTCCGAAACAGAGTACTGTGTCGATCGTTGCACACCTGCATCGATTGATGCACAGCGAGTTGGGCAAGATTCTCGGCGGTTTAATGAAGAATGCCAATATTGCAAAGATGCCCAGAAGTTCTAGATATTTACACAGAATCCCCAAGTCGTGTTTTAGCTATTTAATTAGGTTTTTAGCTTCAGTTTTACATACGCTATCATAACTTAGAGCAGAGAGTTTTTAGAGCTTGTGGGGCTGATCTGATCCTGTACTACATTTGTTTTGGAGAAGTTTTCAACCCCTTTTATATTCTATTCTCTTTTATGATTTCTATTAATTCATTGATTATGTTTACATCATCTATGTCTGAGTAGTTTCATAGTTAGGTTTAGGGTTTCTCATAGGGATTTTATGACTTGCTAGATATAATTAATTCAATTAAGGATTCACATCAATAGATGTTCTTCAAACTAAATTGTTTTTAATGTTAGTTCTAACCTGATCAACTAGAATCTAGATCTTAGGTTGCTAAATACGACACGACAGTGTGGTTTAGAATCTGAACTATTTAGGTTGAGCAATTTAATTACTCGCAAAAGAATTTGGTTTAATTAGATTGTGAACATATCGAACTTGGAATTAAAGCTGGTTTAATCTGTTAGTAATTGCAAAGGAATTTAAATTGCTGCACTTAGACTTAGAGAATTCTCGCAACGACAGTTGGTTAATTCTATATATGTGTTTGAGTTCTAGAACTGAGTTTAATTAGATCATGACTGAATGATTATTCTGCTTGTCTGATTTCCTGAGAACGCCCTAGACTTAGCGCCCTTAGTTTATTGCTTACAAACAACAACCTGCTACTTGTTTACTTTCTTACTTGCTTTTTAGTTAATTCAATACAATTTGCTTTTTGCTTTCTCCTAGTTTTAATCTCTTTAAGTTCTTAATCCTATCGTTGCCTAGAGTCCTCGTGGATTCGATCCCTAAATACTACATTGATATACTGTGCACTTGCAGTTAGTATAGGGTAAAACTTTGGACCTATCAAGTTTTTGGCGCCGTTGCCGGGGACTCTTAGAGTCTTCGATAGCTTCGAACTTAGGGTTTTTACTAGGATTTTTATTTTTGTTTATATTTACTGATTTTTCTTCTCTATTTTCTCTCTGTCGCAGGTTTCGAAATCGCATAGCATCGACCGTTTCACTTCTTGTGTCGATCGACACTAGAAGTTTGGAGTTGTATCGATCGTTGCACTGCTAGCATCGATCGTTGCTTGGCGATTACAGACGGTTTATGCAGACGCGTGATACCAGAAGTAATCCGAACACTAATCTCGTAAACCTCCAACTTGAAGAGCTTGCTAGACTAGAGAGGACCAACAAAAGAGTTCAAAGAACGAGGATGGTTGTTGAACGTGTGATCATAAAGCCTGATGCTCAAGGTACCCTCAGGGACCGACACAACAATCCTTACAATGCTGCTGGAGAACCGATAGATGCTGAAGGGAATGTTATCCCTGATCCTCCAGAGTAACCACAGCCGCAACAGGAGCAGAACCAAGGTCAAGGACAAGGCCAAGGTAGACAGATGGTTGTCCATGAGAGGACTTTAGCTGATTATAACCGTCCGGATGAATTTCATGCTAACCGGTCAGCTCTTGTACTTCCTGAATTTGAGAGAAATGATTTTGAAATCAAGACCGTCTACTACTCTCTCCTGAGGCAGAAAGCCTTCCATGGCTCTCCAAGTGAGCAGCCGATGGATCACATAGATGAGTTTGAGGGCATAGTCACTAGAATAAAGTACGATGGAGTTAACCAAGACTATCTGTTCCTCAAGCTTTTCCCCTACTCTCTGGCTGGAGATGCTGCAGCCTGGCTGAAACAACTTCCATCTTGGACGTTTGTTACTTGAGCAGCTTTGAAGAGTGAGTTCCTGCGTCACTTCTATGATGATGCTCGCTCAGATCAGTCCAGACAGGACATTCTCACCTTTACCCAAGGTCCAACAGAGCCTCTTAAGACAGCCTGGATGAGGTTTAAGAAGTACCAACGTGACTGCCCGCACCATGGATTCACCGAGGTAACAATTTTAGGCATCTTCTTTAGAGGTATAGATCTTCCATATCAGACTGCGTTGGACAACTCTAGCAATGCCAACTTTAACACTAGGACTCCTGCTCAAGCTAAGCAGTTGATAGATAATCCGGTAAGCAGTAATAGCTGCAAGACCACTGATGAAAGAAGGAAGAAGTCCGGTGGAAAGATGGAGAATTCTGAGATAGCTGATATTAGATCTAAGTTGGACACTGTTTGCAATCTTCTAGCTGGGAAGAAAGCTGTCCACTTTGCTCAAGATGTTGAGATGATCAATGATGAAGGAGATGATCAGGAAGAGGATGTGAATTACATCGGACGATCTGGTTTCCAAGGAAACAGGTTTGGAAATCAGTCTGGTAATAGGTTCTTCAATGGAGGACAGAAGAGTGCTTTCAACAGCAACCAAAACTCTTCTGGATTTGGACAGACTAGTGGATTTCAGAAACCTTTCTTACCAAGCACCTCCTGTAGCTACTACTCATGAGAATAAGATGGAGGCAATGATGGAGCAGCTGCTTGATATATCATGGTTTTTACTCATTTTATGCCATGATATAGATGTGTTTTTAGTGTCTTTTGTGTTATTTTAGAGTCTTTTACAGGTTTAATCAGGTTTGGAGCTAATTGGAGCTAATTGGAGCATTTTGGGACTTTTGGAGCATTTTGGCCGAGAGTTCAGACTCACTGTCCGATTTGATGATCATGCAACGATCGACACACCTTTGGTGTCGATCGTTGCACTAGCGAGATGGGCCGAACGCGGCGGTTTAATGAAGTTATCAAGACTTTGCACTTTGACCCAGAAGTTTCCAGTATTTAGATAGAAGCCCCAACCGAGATTATGCCTATATATTTAGAGTTTTGGCTTTTATTTTAGATACGCTTTCATACTTAGAGCTAAGAGAATTTTAGAGCTTTTGGGGCTGATCTAATCCTGTACTTCATCTATTTTGGAGAAGATTTCGAACCCCTTTATCTATTTAATTTCTTATATGCAATCTATTATTTCTATGATTTCTGTTTCATTAATCATGTCTGAGTAGATTCATAGTTAGGTTTAGGGTTTCTCATTAAGGATTTGGTGACTTGCTAGACTTGTTTAATTCAGTTAAGGATTCACATGATTAGAATGTTCTTCAAACTAAATTGTGCTTAATGCTAGTTCTAACCTGATCAATTAGAATCTAGATCTTAGGTCGCTAAATACGACACGAGAGTGTGGTTTAGAATCTGAACTATTTAGATTGAGCAATTAAATTATTCGCAAAGAGTTTTGGTTTAGTTTAATTGTGAACATATCGAACTTGAAATTAATGCTGGTTTAATCTGTTAGTAATTGCAAAGAGATTTGGATTACTGCACTTAGACTTAGAGGATTTTCGCAAAGAGATTTGGTTAATTCTAATTCCGTGATTTGAGTTCTAGAACTGAGTTTAATTTGATCCTGACTGATTAACTTGTCTGCTTGTCTGATTTCCTGAGAATTCCGTAGGCTTAGCGCTTTTAGTTTATTGCTTTCACAACAAATTCCTGCTACTGGTTTACTTTATTTGCTTTGCTTTTAATTCATTCACCACTTGCTTTCTTCCTAGTATTAATCTCTTTCGTTCTATTGAATACCAGAGTCCCTGTGGATTCGATAACCCTATATACTACATTGACATTACTATGCACTTGCAGTTAGAGAATAGGGATTAAAACTTAGAGCCTATCAAGTTTTTGGCGCCGTTGCCGGGGACTCTTAGAGTCTTCGATAGGACCAAACTTAGGGTTTTTACTAGGAATTTTTCTTTTTGTTTTCGTTTTTATTTTTATTTTACTGATTTTCTCTATGTTTTCTCTCTGTCGCAGGTACCGATTTCGCCTTGCGTCGATCGTTTCACTTCTTGTATCGATCGTCACTAAGCGATTTGAGATTGAATCGATCGTTGCACTGTTAGCATCGATCGTTGCTTGACGATTGCAGACAGTTTATGCAGAAGCGTGAAACTCGAAGTAATCCGAACTTAAGCCTAATCAATCTCGATCTTGAAGAACTTGGACGTCTAAAGAGGACTATCAGAAGAGAAAGAAGAGAAAGAATGGTAGTACAGAGGCTAATTCTAGTACGTGATGCTCAAGGTACTCTGAGGGACCCATATAACAACTCGTACAATACTGCTTTTCAAAGGGTTGATGCTGAAGGGAATGTCATCCCTGATCCTCCTGAGCCACAGCAACAGGAGCAGAACCAGGGTCAAGGACAGGCCCAAGGTCGAGAGATGGTTGTCCATGAGAGGACTTTAGCTAACTACAACAGACCGGATGAGTTTCATAGAAACCGGTCAGCTTTAGTACTCCATGGTTTTGAGAGAGATGACTTTGAGATCAAGACCATCTACTACTCACTGATGAGACATAATGCTTTTCATGGTCATCCGACGGAGCAGCCTATGGATCCCATTGATCAGTTTGAGGACATAGTCACTGGCATGAAGTATGATGGAGTTTGCCAAGATTATATGTTCCTTAAACTCTTTCCGCACAGTCTCGCTGGAGACGCTGGTGCATGGCTGAAGCAACTGCCACCTGGGCAGTTTAACACTTGGGCAGCCCTGAAGAGTGAGTTTCTGCGTCATTTCTATGATGATGCGCGTTCAGACCAGTCCAGACAGGACATTCTCACATTTTCCCAAGGAGCTGTGGAGCCTTTAAAAGCTGTCTGGATGAGATTCAAGAAGTACCATCGTGACTTCCCACACCATGGATTCACTGAAGTCCAGTTGCTTGGTATCTTCTTCAGAGGCATAGATTTGCCATACCAGTCTGCGCTGGATAACTCCAGTAATGCAAACTTCAACACCAGGACTCCTGCACAAGCTAAGCAGTTGATTGAGAACCTAGTTGGCAGCAACAGTTGCAAGACTATGGATGAGAGGAGGAAGAAATCTGGTGGAAGTGTAGAGAATACAAAGATGGCTGAATTGAGATCTAGGATGGACACAATCTACAATCTCCTGGCTAATAAGAAGGCTGTCCATTTTACTCAAGATGTTGAGGTAATTCAGACTGAGAAGGACACTCAGGAAGAAGATGTGAATTATATTGGAGGATCGGGTTTCCAAGGTAACAGATTTGGTAATCAGTAGGGTAACAGATTCTTCAATGGAGGACAAAAGAGTGCCTTCACAGGCAATCAGAACTCTTTTGGACAGACTAGTGGTTTTCAGAAGCCCTTTGTACAAGGTGCTCAGAGAACCTATGGATCTTCATCTTATCAGACTCCTCCTGCACCTACAGCTCATGAGAGTAGGGTGGAAGCAATGTTTGAACAGCTTATGGAGAGTCAGACCAAGAGTACTGTGGAGAGCAATAAGAAGTTATATGCTGTCTATGAGGATCTCAATGGGAAGTTTGAGTCGCTGAACACTCACATGAAGCAGTTGGATACTCAGGTGAATCAGATTTCCAGCTCTATGAAGGGAAAAGGAGTAGCAGACACTCATATCAAAGCCTGGTATGTGTACATTAATGATGGGTCTCACCTAGGTGAAAAATTTGAGCTAAGTACAGCTGAATTGGTGAAGGAAGAAGAAATCTCGGATTTTGGTGAAAAACTCTCGGGTGAAAACTGCAGTGTTGCAACGATCGACACACACCTAGTGTCGATCGATGCAGGTCGTGAACAGGCAGACTTGCCGAATGATAATGGTATTGATGCAGAGTTGGAGCTTGATGGCTTATTCTCTAAAGTCTCTGAGATTTCTCAACAGGAAATCTATGCGCAGATCGTTAGACAACACTCCTCAGTGTCTGAAGTGATTAAGCAGGAAATTGAAGAGCTTAAGAAGCTAGAGGAGATTGATGAAGAATTGGAAGAAATTCCATCTTCTGATGATCCACCTTATCATCCATGTGTACAGAAGTACTTGAACAAGATGCTGCCTTTAGATGAAGAGCTGAGAGACTGGGTGATTATAGTGCCTCAGCATATTAGTGATGTTCTGCTGACCAAGATCCCGAAGAAGCTGCCAGACCCTGGAGTCTTTGTGCTTAATTGTTCAATCTTTGAAGATAATTTTAGGCGCTCTCTTTGTGATTTAGGAGGCGCTGGAAGTCTCATGCCATACTATGTGGCAGAGAAGCTGGGAATGCTGGATTTTAAGCCTACTAGGACCTCTCTTGTCCTAGCTGATCAGTCTATAAGAGTTCCGGAAGGACTTCTTGAGGACATCCCGGTGAGAGTTGGAAACTACTTGGTTACAACAGACTTCCTAGTGCTGAAATATGACTGTGATCTGGATGAAGCATTACTACTTGGAAGACCATTTTTGGCTACACCGGGAGCGGTAATTGATGTTAGACAAAGTCTGATAGACCTCCATCTGGGAGATGAACCACTGTGTTATGAGATGGACAAGCTGCGAAGACCACTGATAGATGGGCAGACATTCACCATCATGGAAACAAATGATGAGCAGCCAGATGACACTGTGATTATAGATCCTGGAGCGCATTTTACTCCATCTTTTCTTGGACACGAGCATTCTACAACAGCCTACTCGCCACCCTGGATGAGGAGACTTGAACAGAGACAGAAAAAGTCTCTGTCAAGATCTCTTGGTGCCTGAAAGATCTTGTGCGTCCGGTCAAGCTAATGACCTTAAACAAGCGCTGAGTGGGAGGCAACCCACTGTTAGGTTTAGTTGTTTTTCCTTTTCATTTTTGGTGTTTTTCTTAGGATTTCACGTTTTCGTTTTTGTTTTTGCTAAGTTTCAGATGCAGAACTCGAGTCTGGAGATGTGTGACGATCGATGCACTTGTGCACCGGTCTTTGCAAGGAGATTTGACGAAGAGGGATGATCGCATTGTGACGATCGTTGCTCATATGCAACGGTCGTTTTGATTGGTTCAATTGCAAAATTAAGGTATGCGGTAAACCGGAAATCGATTTCGATTTGACCAGCATCGGTCGTTGCCCTTAAGTAACGATCGTTGCACCCACGACCAAGGTAAGTTGCCTTAAACCCTTCTCTTCTCTTTTCTTCCTCATTTCCGTCGTCCGTACACCGAGAACTCCACACCCAAAAATCGCAATTCTTCATCATTTTCTTAGATTCAATTGCTAATACTTCCTATTTTACACTCTAAATCTGTTTCTGTAGCTCATATCTCAAGAATCCAAGGTAATGTACTTCTATTTTTTTCAATTTTCGGATTCAATTTTAGAGTTTTAAGGTTTGAGGTTTTTGGATCGAAATTGATACTTGCATGCGTAATTAGACTTGATTTAGGGTGATGGGTTATGATTTTAGACTGATTTGAGATAATGTGGCACGAATTTGGACTGATTTTTGGTTGATTGTTTGCGGCAAAATCGCCTTGCAACGGTCGTTGCTCTGCAATTATGGGAAATGTTCGATGAATGAAATCACCTTGCAACGATCGATGCCTTAGATGCAACGGTCGTTGCTTCGCGATTTCACAGAGAGTAGCCGAGACTTATATTGTTTGAATTTTGTTTCTTTTGCAGTTGGCATCTCGCAGACAACCCCCCGCAAGAAACAAGCAACAACATCAACAGCCACGAGACAGTACATTCCACCACCAGAGTGGTTTCACGGACACTCTCAGCCACCTGAGCCTTATGTTAGAGTGGGTCCAGCTGTAGCACTGCCTTGGCCCTGAGCAGATATGACAGAGATCCCTACAGACAGACAGTGGCCAGATAACATTCGCACGTTCCTCAAGACTGCAGACTTTACAGAGTGACCACTGCTTAACCAGTGGGATGAGTATGATTCACTTCTCTACAGTGGTTGGTGCGGGATGACCATCAAGCCAACCAAGTTCGCTGACTACTCTACCTGCAAGAGTCTGGGGATCGATGAGCAGGTACTTGTTGTGTGCAGAGGCATTGGTCTAAGGACAATGCCAATGCGACCTTATGATCTCTATCATGAGCTGGTCAGGCAGTTGCTAGCCACTTGCAGAGTGGTTTACACAGATCCCGATAGTAGGAGCGCTACAGGAGGTATCTTTACCTTCATGAGTTGGGGAGTCAGGTATCGGATTCATCTCTTAGATATCTGCAGGATCTACGGGTTCAGTACTGAGCCCAGACGCATTGCTATGCCACTTGAGTGGGATCCAGTTGAGGCTCGTACATTCTGGGAGTGTATTGGTAGTGGTAGATACAACTCCAGGACCACACCGGTGAAGATGATGAGGCATCCTGTGCTGAGATATGTCTCGCGTATCTTGTGTTGGAGCTTGCTATGCAAGTTTGAGTCCAACAAGATGCGCAAGTATGAGATGGAGATGCTGTTTATGGGGCTGAGAGATCAGTTTAGAGGTTCTGGCGTGAGAGATCCTACTACGGGTCTCAACTTGGGAGCTGTCTTCGCTTTGCATTTGTGTGATCTGCAGACGAAGCCTTTTGATGGAGTCAGTACTGAGACGGTAGGGAGCCTGCTTACTCCCATTTTTATGCATTGCGGGATTCCTCTACAGGGCACAGAGTGTGATAGAGCCCAGGAGTTCCTAGACTTCAGTCACTTGCAGAGCGCTACCTGGCTCAAGGAGGGGCGCATTTGGGTTTATCAGGACCGACCACTGGGATGAGTGGTATAGAGCTTCCTGCTGCTAGGTGGACACGGATTGATACATTGGAGGCTCTAAGATTTCAGCCACCAGAGACTGAGCAGCGTGGGATTCCTACTATGGCTCATCCGCTGGGAGAGCCTTCCACACGAGCTTCGACGTCAGCTGCCCCTGCGCCTGCTGCTGCCCCAGTTGATATTGGCCCTTATCCTGAGATGTCAGTGCTCTATGGAGATATGTCTGTAGCTGAGTGGAGAGAGCGTAGTGATGGGATATGGAGGACCATATGGGAGTGGGTGCGTGGCTGCACTTGCAGGAGACAGCCACAAATTCATCAGCCCGTACCTGACAGACGTCGTCGACAGCGATCTCCTGAGGATGCCAGTGATACTGAGAGATATGGTGGGATTGATGATATTGAGTGAGCGTAGCTGTCATCTCTTGATTATCGGTTTTGTACTTTGATTTTCTTTTTTCTTTTCTTTTGCACTTTTCTTTATTTTGCTACTATGTTTGGATGGATTGCACCTGATTTGATACACTTGTTGCTTCGGTTTTACTCTGTTTCTAGTGTTTTCAGCTTGCAGGATTCGAAAATTGACTAAAACCGCCGGACTAACCTGCTAACTTGCTGACTGATCCGACAGATGCAGTGCGTCGATCGACACACCATTTGTGTCGATCGTTACAATAAGGAATCGCCTAGCAACGGTCGATGCACTTAGTGCAACGATCGATGCCTGAGTGCGACAGAGGTAAAACCCAAGAGAACTTAACCATCCTTAAACAAATTTTTATTTTCTTTTTGCCAATCCTTCGCTTGACACTACTGGGGACAGTGTGTCTTAAGTGTGGGGGAGGTTCTACTAACTTCTTTCTTTTGTTTTCTTAGAGTCAGTTCAATTTTTCAAAATTTTTGTTTTATTGAGTCAAAATTTGTTTAAGTAAGAAACAATGATTTTTTTAGAAAATTAGTACCACTTGCAGGAACTTAAGTAACCATTGGGATGAAGCTGCAGATTATCTCTGACTATTAGAAAACCCAGACATGGATCAACCTACTGAGGACACCCACATCACTTCAGGTATCAGAGGATCTTTTACTGACTTCACCCTAATACTGACTTAGATTTTCTCACCTAAGGGCCTGGTATACTTTGTGTCGGATTCCCTTGTTAGTTCTGACACAGCCTGTAAACCTGTCCTATCTAGTTCCCTTCTCCCCTTCCATAAAAAAAATGTAATAAACTGAGGATGAGTTAGTAACTCCGAAGTGGTCATGGGAGTGGTAGCAAACACTATTATCTCTTATGCGATCCATGGAATGTGTCCAAAGTACACCCCTTAACGGGAAGAGCATTGATAAAAAAAAATAAAATGATACCCAATGGGGAAAAATCAGAATGCTAAGGAAGGGAAAAGAGAAGAAAGGGACTAGAGAAAGATAGTATGGTGGTCTAGAGCTGATAAGGTAAGAGTCCATGTGCCCTTGATCGATACTCCTTAGGTGAGACCGCACTTAAATACTTGCAGAAGTCAGTAGGGAGAATTTGAATGCTTGAATGTGATTGTGGAGTTTACTTAGGACAGTTGCTAAGTGTGGGGGAAGTATATATTGGTCTTGATGTCTGCAGGTTGATTCTTTCATGTGGTTTACTAAGGGGAATCTGAGTGTTGCTGCTTCTAAGATGAAATGAGTTTCTGAAGAGTTTTCAAACCTCTTCACTACATTTTAGTTCTCTGTTTTGCTTACGGGCAAGCAAAGGCTAAGTGTGGGGGAGTTGATATATCATGGTTTTTACTCATTTTATGCCATGATATAAATGTGTTTTTAGTGTCTTTTGTGTTATTTTAGAGTCTTTTACAGGTTTAATCAGGTTTGGAGCT
The DNA here is from genome assembly GCA_030180135.1 of Orychophragmus violaceus. NCBI lineage: Eukaryota > Viridiplantae > Streptophyta > Magnoliopsida > Brassicales > Brassicaceae > Orychophragmus > Orychophragmus violaceus. The sequence continues at coordinate 83,627,453 of CM058230.1, read as the reverse complement.
AATTGGAGTTAATTGGAGCATTTTGGGACTTTTGGAGCGTTTTGGCCGAGAGTTCAGACTCACTGTCCGATTTGATGATCATGCAACGATCGACACACCTTTGGTGTCGATCGTTGCACTAGCGAGATGGGCCGAACGCGGCGGTTTAATGAAGTTATCAAGACTTTGCACTTTGACCCAGAAGTTTCCATGATTTACACAGAAGCCTCAGCCGAGATTATGCCTATATATTTAGAGTTTTGGCTTTTATTTTAGATACGCTTTCATACTTAGAGCTAAGAGAATTTTAGAGCTTTTGGGGCTGATCTAATCCTGTACTTCATCTATTTTGGAGAAGATTTCGAACCCCTTTATCTATTTAATTTCTTATATGCAATCTATTATTTCTATGATTTCTGTTTCATTAATCATGTCTGAGTAGATTCATAGTTAGGTTTAGGGTTTCTCATTAAGGATTTGATGACTTGCTAGACTTGTTTAATTCAGTTAAGGATTCACATGATTAGAATGTTCTTCAAACTAAATTGTGCTTAATGCTAGTTCTAACCTGATCAATTAGAATCTAGATCTTAGGTTGCTAAATACGACACGAGAGTGTGGTTTAGAATCTGAAATATTTAGATTGAGCAATTAAATTATTCGCAAAGAGATTTGGTTTAGTTTAATTGTGAACATATCAAACTTGAAATTAATGCTGGTTTAATCTGTTAGTAATTGCAAAGAGATTTGGATTACTGCACTTAGACTTAGAGGATTTTCGCAAAGAGATTTGGTTAATTCTAATTCCGTGATTTGAGTTCTAGAACTGAGTTTAGTTTGATCCTGACTGATTAACTTGTCTGCTTATCTGATTTCCTGAGAATTCCCTAGGCTTAGCGCTCACAACAAATTCCTGCTACAGATTTACTTTATTTGCTTTGCTTTTAATTCATTCACCACTTGCTTTCTTCCTAGTATTAATCTCTTTCGTTCTATTGAATACCAGAGTCCCTGTGGATTCAATAACCCTATATACTACATTGACATTACTGTGCACTTGCAGTTAGAGAATAGGGATTAAAACTTAGAGCCTATCACTGCTAAAGGGACAAACCAAGATTTCTGTGGATGTCAACAAGAAACTGAATTGGGTGTATGATGATTTGAATGGGAAATTCGAATCTTTGATCTCACATGTGAAAAGGCTTGATGCTCAAGTTGCACAGACTGCTGGATATCTTAAGAGGGAAGATGGATATCTCCCAGGATGAACTGATGCTAATCCCAAGTATCAATGCAATGCAGTAACATTGAGAAGTGGTAAGGAGCTGTCTCCTGACCAGAAAAAGCAGTTGAGATTTGAAGAACTCGTGGAAATTGAAGAATTGGAATATGGGATCCGTGATATTCGCAATGCATCGATCGACGCTACTCAGCAACGGTCGATGCAAAGCGAAAACGAAGAACCTGTCGTAACAAACTCGCCCAGCAACGATCGACACAACTCCAGCGACGATCGACGCAAGGCGACTGCAGAGAGTTCAAAACCAGAGAAACCGAAGCAGTCAAGTGAAAGGGTTTACAAACCTAAAGTACCTTTTCCCAAAAATTCCAGGAAAGCTAGGAATGATTGACAGTATACCAAATGCAAAGAGATCATCAAAAAGGTGAAAGTCGAAGTGCCTTTGATTGACTCTATGGAGACTTCTCCTGTGATGAGGAGATGTCTTAAGGACTTGCTTGTTGGTAAGTGGTCTGATGAGGAGAGTGTGATGATGATCACAGAGGTATGTAGTGTGGTAGTTCAGGGCAGAATTCCTGAGAAGCTGAAAGATCCAGGGAGCTTTGTGTTGGATTGTGCCATCTACAGGGAAAGATTTAAAAGATCCCTATGTGATCTTGGTTCTAGTGTGAATCTTATGCCCTTCTCTGTAGCTAAGAGACTTGGAATGACTGACTTCTTACCAACTAGGATCTCACTAGTCTTAGCAGACAGAACTATTAGGATCCCTGAAGGAGTGTTAGAAGACGTGCCTATCATGATTGGTAAATGTGTGATACCTACTGATTTTGTGGTTCTGCAGTATGGAGAGGAACCAAAGGATCCACTGATTTTGGGAAGGCCTTTCTTAGCTACTGCTGGTGCGATGATTGACTGCCAAGGACGCACAATAATTTTGAATGTGGGTGATCTGAAGATGAGTTTTGATACGGACAAACTGGTGAAGAGACCAACCATCGACGGACAGACCTTCTATGTGGAAACACTGGGTGATTTGGCTGCAGAGTACTTTCACAAGTCACATGCTGAAGATCCACTATTAAGAGCTTTAATGAGCTCTATAATGGTGCTGGAACACCTGCCCGATGAACCTGCAATCTGCTATGCAAAACTGATGGATTCTGCTGAGCAAGTGATGAAGTTATAAGTGTCTGCCGCGACTTTGCATCGATCGACACAGACTAAGCATCGATCGTTGCAAGTCGACAGAGATTGGGCAGAGGAAAAAGCTCCAAAAATTGAACTGAAACAACTTCCATCGGGGCTAAGGTACGCATTTCTTGGACCTAATTCGACTTATCCAGTGATAGCCAATGCTAGTTTGAACAACGCAGAGCTCACTTTACTGCTAAGCAAGCTGCGCAAGCATCGCAAAGCTCTTGGCTATTCTCTTGATGACATTTCAGGTATCTCTCCGGAGCTGTGCATGCATCGGATACATCTTGAGGATGAGTCTAAGACGTCTGTTGAGCATCAGAGAAGGCTTAATCCTAATCTACAGGAAGTGGTTAAGAACGAGATTATGAAACTCCTAGATGCTGGGATCATCTATCCTATTTCAGACAGTGATTGGGTGAGTCCAGTCCATGTGGTGCATAAGAAAGGCGGAGTTACAGTTGTGAAGAATGAGAAGAATGAGCTGATCCCTACTAGGACTGTAACTGGACACAGGATGTGCATAGATTACAGGAAACTCAATGCTGCAACAAGAAAGGATCATTTCCCTTTACTCTTCATTCATCAGATGCTGGAGAGGTTAGCAAATCACCCTTACTATTGCTTTCTCGATGGATATTCAGGTTTCTTTTAGATTCCTATCCACCCAGAGGATCAGGGAAAGACCACCTTCACTTGTCCATATGACACATTTGCTTACCGTAGGATGCCTTTTGGACTCTGCAATGCACCAACTATTTTCCAAAGATGCATGATGTCCATATTCACTGATATGATTGAAGACTTTATGGAGGTATTTATGGATGACTTCTCAGTCTATGGATCATCTTATAATGAGTGCTTAGATAATCTGTGCAAGGTACTGAAGTAGACCGCGCTAAGATTGAGATAATGACCAGCCTTCAGGCGCCTGATTCTGTTAAGTCTATAAGAAGCTTTCTTGGACATGCTGGTTTCTATAGACGGTTTATCAAGGACTTCAGTAAGATTGCTAGGCCACTAACTGCTTTGCTGTGTAAGGATACCAAATTTGAGTTCAATGCAGATTGTCAGACTGCATTTGAGCAGATTAAGCAGGCATTAGTGAGCGCTCCAATAGTTCAGCCACCGGATTGGGATATACCTTTTGAGGTTATGTGTGATGCAAGTGACTATGCTGTAGGAGCTGTTCTGGGGCAGAAGAAGGATAGAAAGCTTCATGCTATCTATTATGCTAGTAGGACACTAGATGATGCGCATAGAAACTATGCCACTACAGAGAAGGAGCTGTTGGCTGTTGTCTTTGCATTTTAGAAATTCTGCCCCTATCTTGTTGGCTCCAAGGTGATTGTGCACACTGATCATTCAGCCCTGAAGTATCTGATGTAGAAGAAGGATGCTAAGCCAAGATTGTTGAGATGGATTCTGTTGCTTCAGGAGTTTGACATTGAAGTGAGGGACAAGAAGGGGGTTGAGAATGGAGTTGCTGATCATCTTTCAAGGATGCTGGTTGAGGAAGACGTGCCTATTAATGATTACTTGCCTGAGGAAAACGTCAATATGGTCGGGACAGTGTTTCAGACGGATTTGGGCAAAAATCTGCAAAACTGTCGGATAAATCGCACTGCGTCGATCGATGCCACATCTGTGACGATTGATGTAGGTGTCGAGGATGCGACGATCGATGCAACCTTATGCGACGATCGTTGCAATGCGGAAACAGAACCAGAACCTTTCACGGTTCAAATTGGAGACTATGTCTTCGAGGTAGGTGTTGTCGCAACCACTGATCGACCCTGGTACGCGGATATAGCTAATTACCTGGCCGCAGAGACTGAACCAGATGATTTGAAGGGGTATGCAAAGAAGAAGTTCTTCAGGGAGCTCAGACGATACTACTGGGATGAGCCTTATCTCTACAAACACTGTTCAGATGGTATTTACAGGAGATGCGTTGCTGAATCAGAGGTTCCAGACATCCTATTCCACTGTCATGGATCAGATTATGCTGGACATTTTGCTACTTTCAAGACTGTGTCTAAGGTTCTGTAAGCAGGTTTCTGGTGGCCTACGATGTTTAAAGACGCACATTCTTTTGTCTCTCAATGTGATGTCTGTCAAAGGAGAGGGAAAATCAGTAAGCGGCATGAGATGCCTCAGAATTTCATTCTTGAGGTTGAATTTTTTGATTGCTGGGGCATAGACTTTATGGGTCCTTTTCCCTCATCCTATGAGAATAATTTTATCTTGGTTGCTGTGGACTATGTATCTAAGTGGGTAGAAGCAATAGCTAGTCCAACCAATGATTCTAGGGTGGTTATTAAGCTGTTTAAGACCATCATATTCCCTAGATTTGGAGTACCTCAGATTGTGATTAGTGATGGAGGATCCCACTTTATTAATAAGGTCTTCGAGAAGCTCATACGAAAGCATGGAGTTCATCACCGAGTTGCTACTCCTTATCACCCTCAGACTAGTGGACAAGTCGAGGTCTCTAATAGACAGATCAAGGAGATCTTAGAAAAGACAGTTGGGAAGACAAGGAAGGATTGGGAAGCAAAGCTAGATGATGCACTATGGGCTTACCGGACTGCATTTAAGACACCTCTTGGGACCACTCCATTCCATCTTCTGTATGGAAAAGCATGTCATCTGCCAGTGGAGCTTGAGCACAAAGCAGCATGGGCTGTGAAACAGATGAACTTTGATCTTAAATCTGCTGGAGAGAGGAGATTGGTGCAGCTTAATGAGTTGGATGAGATTAGACATCTTGCCTATGAGAACTCAAAGATGTACAAAGAGAGGACTAAGGCCTATCATGACAAAAAGATTGTCTCTAGACAGTTTGCACCCAACAATCAGGTACTTTTGTATAACTCACGTTTGCATTTGTTTCCAGGTAAGCTGAAATCAAGGTGGTCTGGTCCTTTCAAGATCAAAGAGGTGCGTCCCTACGGAGCTATTGTTCTAATCAGTAAGGAAGGTAATGAATTCGCTGTGAATGGACAGAGGGTGAAACACTATTGGGCTAAGGCCGAGATTCCAATAGGTCAGATTCTGCCTCTGGATGATGCACCCTCTGCCTAGATCAGCTGAAACGTCAAGATATTGACTTAAAAGAGCGCTGAGTGGGAGGCAACCCACTGTTTCATTTTTACATTTTGATTTTTGGTGTTTTTGTATGATTTTACGTTTTGTTTCTGTTTTTGGTGAGTTTTGTCTCCAGTTTTCGGCCAAAATCGCAATGCGTCAATCGACACAACATGTGTCGATCGTCACAACACGAAAGAAATCGCATTGCAGCGATCGTTGCGGTCCTGAGCAACGATCGACACACGACAAAATATCGCCTAGCAACGGTCGATGCATTTATGCCGCGATCGATGCATGTGCGACAGAGGTAAAAATCAGACAGAACTCAACACATCCATTAACATTTTTTCTTTTTTCTTTTTACCAACCCTTAGCTTGACACTACTGGGGACAGTGTGTCTTAAGTGTGGGGGAGGTGCTACTGACTTTATCTTTCTGTTTTCTTAGGAGTCAGTCCAATTTTTCAAAAATTTTGTTTTATTGAGTCAAAACCAGTTTAAGTAGGAAACAATGAATTTTGGAGGAGTTAACAATATATTGCAGGAACTTAAGTAACCATTGGGATGAAGTTGCAGGATCCATCTATGACTAGTAGAAAACTCCATCACAGATCAGCCTACTGAGGACACCCACATCACTTCAGGTATCAGAGGATCCTTTTACTGACTTCACCTTAATACTGACTTAATTTTCTCACCTAAGGGCTTGGTATACCTTGTGTCGGATTCCTTTGTTAGTTCTGACACAGCCTGTAAACCTGTCCTATTTGGGTCCCTTCTCCCCTTCCATAAAAAAATAAAAAAAAATTAAACTGAGGATGAGTTAGTAACTCCGAAGTAATCATGGGAGTAGTAGCAAACACTATTATCTCTTGTGCGATCCATGGAATGTGTCCAAAGTACACCCCTTAACGGGAAGAGCATTGATAAAAAAATAAAATGATACCCAATGGGAAAAAATCAGAATGCTAAGGAAGGGAAAAGAGAAGTAAGGGACTAGAGAAAGATAGTATGGTGGTCTAGAGCTGGCAAGGTAAGAGTCCATGTACCCTTTGATTGATACTCCTTAGGTGAGACCGCACTTAAATACTTGCAGAAGTTAGTAAGGTGAATTTGAATGCGTGAATGTGATTGTGGAGTTTACTTAGGACAGTTGCTAAGTGTGGGGGAAATATATGTTGGACAAAAAGAGTTTCTGAAAGTTTTCAAACCTCTTCACCATGTTTTAGTTCTCTGTTTTGCTTGAGGGCAAGCAAAGTCTAAGTGTGGGGGAGTTGATATATCATGGTTTTTACCGGTTTTATGCCATGATATAAGTCTGTTTTAGTGTCTTTTGGTGTTCCTTTAGAGTCTTTTGCAGGTCTTATTAGGTACACGTACGTTTGGAGCAGAAGTGGAGATTTTGGAGCTATTTGGTGCACTTTGGAGATTTGACCCGAGAGGTTGTGTTCACTGTCCGAAACAGAGTACTGTGTCGATCGTTGCACACCTGCATCGATCGATGCACAGTGAGTTGGGCCAGATTCTCGGCGGTTTAATGAAGAATGCCAATATTGCAAAGATGCCCAGAAGTTCCAGATATTTACACAGAAGCCCCAAGTCGTGTTTTAGCTATTTAATTAGGTTTTTAGCTTCAGTTTTACATACACTATCATAACTTAGAGCAGAGAGTTTTTAGAGCTTTTGAGGCTGATCTGATCCTGTACTACATTTGTTTTGGAGAAGTTTTCGAACCCCTTTTATATTCTATTCTCTTTTATGATTTCTATTAATTCATTGATTATGTTTACATCATCTATGTCTGAGTAGTTTCATAGTTAGGTTTAGGGTTTTTCATAGGGATTTCATGACTTGCTAGATATAATTAATTCAGTTAAGGATTCACATCAATAGATGTTCTTCAAACTAAATTGTGTTTAATGCTAGTTCTAACCTGATCAATTAGAATCTAGATCTTAGGTTGCTAAATACGATACGACAGTGTGGTTTAGAATCTGAACTATTTAGGTTGAGCAATTTAATTACTCGCAAAGGAATTTGGTTTAATTAGATTTTGAATATATCGAACTTGGAATTAAAGCTGGTTTAATCTGTTAGTAATTGCAAAGGAATTTGGATTGCTGCACTTAGACTTAGAGAATTCTCGCAACGACATTTGGTTAATTCTATATCTGTGTTTGAGTTTTAGAACTGAGTTTAATTAGATCCTGACTGAATTATTATTCTGCTTGTCTGATTTCCTGAGAACGCCCTATACTTAGCGCCCTTAGTTTATTGCTTACAAACAACAACCTGCTACTTGTTTACTTTCTTGCTTGCTTTTTAGTTAATTCAATACAATTTGCTTTTTGCTTTCTCCTAGTTTTAATCTCTTTAAGTTCTTAATCCTATCGTTGCCTAGAGTCCTCGTGGATTCGATCCCTAAATACTACATTGATATACTGTGCACCTGTTTTTTGCTTTCTCCTAGTTTTAATCTCTTTAAGTTCGAGTCTCTAAACACTCATGTGAAGCAATTGGACACTCAGGTGAGCCAAATTTCTAGCTCCATCAAGGGAAAGAGTGTTGTAGACACCCATATTAAGGCCTGGTCAGTGTACGTGGATGATGGATCACAGATGAAGTGGTAGAAGAGGGTGAAATTTCGGATTTTGAGGAAAATCTCTCGGGTAGAATCTGTGAAAATTTGACTGCATCGATCGATGCACCTGTAGCATCGATCGTTGCAAGGCGTGGACAGACAGATTCGCAGGATTCTTATGACATTGATGCAGATTTAGAGCTTAACCGTTTATTCCCTGGAGTGTCTGATATAACTCAACAGGAGATTTATGCACAATCTATTCGCTTATATCCTAAGGTGTCTGAAGTGATTCAACAAGAGATTGATGAGCTTAAAGAGCTAGAAAAGATTGGTGAAGAGTTGGAAGAAATTCCACCATCTAATGATCCATCTTATCACCCTTGTGTGCAGAGATACTTGGGTAAGATTTTGCCTTTGGATGAAGAGCTGAAAGATTGGGTTATAGTTTTTCCTCAGCATATAAGTGATGTGCTATTAACCAAGGTTCCTAAGAAGCTACCTGATCCTGGGATTTTTGTGCTAAGTTGTTCTATCTTCGAGGATGGTTTTAAGCGCTCTCTCTATGATTTAGGAGCTACTGGAAGTCTTATGCCATACTATGTGGCAGAGAAGCTGGGTATGATGGATTTTAGACCCACTAGGACCTCTCTTGTCCTAGCTGATCAGTCAATAAGGATTCCAGAAGGAGTTCTTGAAGACATCCCAGTGAGAGTTGGAAACTACTTGGTTCCAACAGATTTCTTAGTTCTTAAGTACCATAGTGAGCAGGATGATGCTTTGATATTGGGTAGACCATTCTTGGCTACAGCTGGAGCAGTGATAGATGTGAGACACAGTCTGATAGATCTCCATCTGGGAGATAAGCCACTGCACTTTGAGATGAACAAGCTGCGCAAGCCACTGATTGATGGGCAGACCTTCACCATTATGGATGGAGATGAAGAGAAGTCAAGTCACACTACGGTTTTGGATCTTGGGGAGCATTTCACTCCTTCTTTTCTTAGACGCGTTCATACTGATAAAGCTTACTCTCCGCCTTGGATGAGGAGACTTGCACAGAGGCAATCAAAGTCTCTGTCAGGATCTCACGGTGCCTGATTCTTGTTCGTCCGGTCAAGCTAATGACCTTAAACAAGCGATGAGTGGGAGGCAACCCACTGTTAGGTTTTAGTATTTTTCTTTCTTATTTTTGGTGTTTTTCTTAGGAACTTACGTTTTGATTTGTTTTTGCTAAGTTTTTAGATACATAACCTGTCTGGAGATGTGTGACGATCGTTGCTATATGTGCAACGGTCGTTGCAGGGAGATTTGACGAAGAGATGGGATCGCCTTGTGACGATCGTTGCGGTCCCGTGCAACGGTCGTTGCAAATGGTTTAATTGCAAAATTAAGGTACGCGTGCTAAACCGGAATCAATTCGGTTCAACAGCATCGATCGTTCGTTGCACCCACGACCAGGTAAGTGCCTTAAACCCTTTTCTCTTCTCTTCTTCCTCATTTCCACCGTCCGTACAACCGCGATTTCCCCTACCCTAAATCTCTCAAATCTTCATCGTTTTCTCTGATTCAAGGCTTGATTTTGCTTGTTTTGCCAGAACTTTCATTTTCAACATTTTCGGATTCGGTTCTAGGGTTTGGAAATTAGGGATTTTTAGGCTTGAAATGAAGGAATTTCTAGCAGATCCTAATCCAATTAGGCAATCCTGTTCTGAATTCCAAGCCTAGGATCTAGGGTTCATGTAATTGAATCTATGGGATCTCGAGATCACCTGATGATTATGCAGCGGAAGGTATTTGCAAGTAATCGAGATCTAGAGCGCCTCAAATGCTGCGCCTCTACTGGTATCCACACGCACACAAACTGAACAGGAAGGGATGCTAGTGCCTTAGAGATCAGATCTCTCAAGAGGTTTCTGTTTCTTTTCTGGTGGCTGTGAATTAGGTTAGAAACGAGTTTAGGTCGACCATATATCTTATATATGTCGACTTAAACCGTCACGGGATTAACTAATGATTAAACCGAATTAATCTGCTAATCCGCGAGTTGCGTCGACCGACACACTCTATGTGTCGATCGACACGGCCAATCTATGTCGACCGATACTCTTAGTGTATCGATCGACATCGCCCAGAAAAGTCGATATTGAATGCACATCAAATATGCATTCATCCGATCATTACATTAATGATCATCCTCTTAAGCAATGTCCAGTTTGCTTAGGTGTGTGACCCTGTAGGATCATATAACACTAGCAATGAGTTCTCAACTCATTGATCATAAGTGGCTTCTAGCAAAGCGTTATGACTACCTAGTGTCATATGATTGTCTCATCTCGACAACACGACTTTCTCTCAGAGTAAGTACAAATAGATTTCAGGACATTCCCAACAATCTCCCACTTGTACTGGAATCGTCTATTCCCTTTTAATCCCTTCGTCACTATATCTCGATCTGGCATAAGGCAAGATCTGTGTCACCCTTATTTAGCCAAGATCATGTTCATCGAACTCCGATTTATACTGATAAGACAAACGACTGACAATCACCTCGTTTGAGTGTGGCCACAAATTTCTCAGTATCAAATCTTCGATGGGCCCTGAGATATTTATCTCCTGTTATATAGGAGGGACAAATCACATCTTGTTCCATCCCTGTTTCTTCACACGTTTCATGATACGCCCAATCAATGCCTTTATAGTCACCAGTTACGGCTGAAGTTTGACAAGGTTAAAGCGGACCAATTCACATGTAAGAAAACATGATGAACTCAGGTTTAAGGACTATACTCTATAGTCGTAATGAAAACTCTCATGACACTTATATAACTATCCCGTAGAGTTCTCATCAGTGGGTCATGTCCGATCATGTGTTCTCCAACACATATCTATGTGATTGACTTTAATACTCTTATTAATGACTCCATGAAACTTGGTCATCAGTCACCTCACATACTAGTCTCACGCGGTTGTTAATGTCCCACTTTAACAACCTTGACCAGGGACCAACTTAATTTATGTCATTTATCACTTATAGGGTTTCATGATCAAGTCACATACTTGATGACCTATAAAATGTCATAAATTACTTTGGGACTATTATTTAATAACCATTATTAAATAATACAGATGTCAGATTCAATAACATAATCAAATTATGTTTATACGAACATCATATCATAACTAAAATTATTAACAATGACTCCCACTAAAATTAAGATCACATCTTAAGACATCTAATGCCTTTAGCAGTAGTATGACCCTCATTCTCTCTTGCTCAGCGTGTGTCCAAGGACACTGCGTCTTGCTAAGAGTAATACCTAGAGTCATTTGCACGAAGCCCTTCTTGGAATCCTGCATATTGGACCTGTGCAAGACCTTATCACCATAAGTATATTGACACAATCCAATTGGCTTATCCAATCTATCTCCATAGATTCTTATTCCAAGAATGTACACGGTTTCTCCCATATTTATTATAGAAAAACAACTTTAGAGTCAAGTCTTAACAGACTGAAACGATGGAACTTCATTTCCGAGAAGTAGTATGTTATCAACATACAATACTAGAAATGCAACTGCGCTCCCACTAGTCTTCTTGTAAACATACGGTTCCTCTTCGTTCCTGACGAAGTCAAACCTTTTGACTGCTTCATCAAAACGAAGATTCCAACCCCGAGATGCTTGCTTATCTTCCTAGCTTCATTAGGATCAATGAAAACTTCAGGTTGTGTCATGTACACATCCCTTTCCAGAATTCCATTAAGGAAAACTGTTTTCACATCTATCTGCCAGATCTCATAACCATTATGAGTGGCGGTTGCTAGGAGAATCCGAATGGACATAAGCATGGTGTCTGGGATTAGGTTTCTTCACAGTTAATACCATAAATTTACTTGAAACCTTTTTCCACCAATCCAGCTTTAGACATCGCCACTCCGGATTCAGCGGCTTTCAGCCACTTTCGGAGTCAAGGCCCATCATTGCTTCTTCAATTCTTCGCAGGCCCGTCACTTTCAATGATCAGTAGATCATGGCAATTGGTTACGAGAAATCCCCACTTCTCGGGTTCGTGACGGATCCTTTCGGATCTGCGAGCTTCAGTCTTGTGTTAAAAGTCACGCACATATCTCATATGTAGACTCTTACCATGATCTAATTAACCAAGATTTAAACCGTGGTTAATTAAATCATGAACCAAAATATTTTGGTTCGCGACCTGTGTCGATCGATGCAACTTTTGCGTCGATCGACACATCTTTAAAACTCGCTTTTGAATGTATATCGAATATTCATTCACCAGATCCCTTCAAACCTTAGGCACCACAGTTGCAGGTTCTACAACTCTTTGTAGATCCAACTGCTGCTCTTCTTCCTGAGGTTGAGTAGTCTCCTGTGATTTTCGAATTTCTTCGAGTTGTACTTTACTCCCACTGTTCTTCTTGGAAAGAAAATATTTCTCAAGAAAACATAGTTCCGAGCAACAAACAATTTATTCTCGAACTGGTTGTAAAAGTAACACGCCTTGGTTTTGTTAGGACAACCAATGAAGTAGCACTTATCGGATTTGGGTGTGAGCTTATCAGAGATTAAACGTTTTATATAAGTCTCACAACTCCAAATCTCCATGATGGATAAATCAGAAACATTTCCATTCCACATCTCATGTGAAATCTCTGTAACTGATTTTGATGGAACACTATTTAATGTAAACTCAGACCTTTCCTAGAGCTTATTCTTAGAAGGATAATGGAAGATCTAAGTGATTCATCATTGATCAAACTATATCTAATAAAGTTCGATTCATGAGGATTGAATTGTGAAACACTTTCACAATCTTATTAGATGATCACTTAATTATTGACTTAAGTATTCACCTCCATGATCTCATCATAGAGCTTCAACACTTTTGCCAAATTGATTCTATACTTCATTCTTGAACTCTTTGAACTTTTCAAAAGATTCTGATTTATGTCTTATTAAACAAGACATAACCGTACCTACTGAAAATATCAGTAAAGGTAATGAAGTACTGAAAATTTCCTCTAGCATTACTGCTCATCGGCCCATATACATCCGTATGCATAAAGCCCAATAAGCCTCTGGCCCTTTCATTTTATCCGTTCGCGACCTGTGTCGACCGATGCACCGTTTGTGTCGATCGACACTACCCTTTTTCGAAAGGGGCCTTTGTCATTTTACCCAATAAACAAGATTCACTTTACTCATTGTGATTCATAATCAGATGAGCCCAAAAGCCCATCACTATGGAGCTTCTGAATCTGTTTCTCATTTACGTGGCCCAAAATGACAATGCCAGAGAGAAGTTTGATATTAATGTTATAGTTAGGCACATTCTGGTTTATAACATAAAATCCATTCTCTAATGGATTGCTACTATAAAATATATCACTGTAATCAAATGAATAACACTTATTCTTAATTTGAAGACTGATATCCTTTCTTATCCAAACAAGGATTAGAAATAATCTTTCTGCTCATAGCAGATACATAGTAGCAGTTTTTAAGTTCAAAACATGCCATACAAGGAAAAAAACAAATGAATTACTCCTACGGTTAATGCAGCAACTCTTGCTTCATTTCCACGCGTAGATCCACTTGTCCTTTCTCCATAATCCTACTTTTGCTTAGGCCCTGCACATTTTCACAAAATATGAGTACCACAGCTGGTATTAAATACCCAATAAGTAGGACTATTAGAAGTAACATTTACTTCTATAACATAATACCTGAAGAAGAAGTCTCATACGTCTTCTTCAGCTTCTCATAATCTTCCAAGAATTTATTGCAGTTTCTTTTCAAATGCCCATAACCGTTACAATTACGGCACTTAACATCTTCAGAAGGACTGGTTTTAACCTTAGGAGCATGGCCAGACTCGCTTGGATTCACAATCGAGCTCGTCTTGCCATCACCTTTGTTCTTACCAAGTTTCTTAAACTTTTTACCCTTTTGTACCATAAAGACATTTGGAGTGTCCTTCTTGATGTTAGGTTCAGCAGTCTTAAGCATCCCATGCAATTTAGTCAACGTCTTCGTCAAGTTGTTCATGTTATAGTTCATAACAAATTGATCATAGCTTGACGGCAGTGACTGCAGAATGATGTCAGTAGCCAACTCTTGGCTAATGGGACAATTCAGTTTCCCCAGGTTATCAATATAACCCATCATCTTAATGACATGAGGACTAACTGGTTCGCCCATTGGTAGCTTGCAATCAATCAGAGACCTAACCGTCTGGTATCTCTGAGTTCGTGCCTGCTCCTGAAACATACTTTTCAGGTCTGTGATCATCTCTTTTGGCGACTCCACGTACTCATATTGCTTCTGCAATTCCGAGTTCATGGTAGTCAACATGAGGCAACTCACATCCACCGCATCATTAGAATGCTTATCCCAAGCATCCTTATCTGACTGCCAGGCATTGGCTCGGTACTTCTTGGGGAGAACTTTCTCAAGGACATAATCCTTTTTCTCCTGTTTGAGAACAATTCTCAAGTTCTGATACCATTCAAGAAAGTTGGATCCATTTAACTTGTCCTTCTCAAGGACGGATCGCAGGGAGAAATTGTTACGATGGTTTGTGCTAGACATAGCTGAAAAACAAGGGAGGTTTAGTTATGATGTTCAAGAAATGAGAAGTCTTAACAATTAAGAGAACTCGCATTATATTCAAACAATGTTTCCTCACATGAATATAATGATCCAAGACCCATGCTTCACTAAACTTGAGTGAGCCACTGGCTGTCACCCAAATTTAGCTATCTAGGTAAGCAACAACTTTGCTAGTTATATCCAATATAACTCTTGGTTGTGGATCGACATCTTATGTCCAATCCACCTGATGTCTCTGAGCCCAAAACGATTTTGATGGCCCAGTCAAGTAAACTAATCTTTTCAGTCATGTAATTGTTGACGCCTTGCACTGCAAGCCCATCAACACCATTACTTCCTGCCTTACTCATGTAATTGTGGACACCTTGCACTGCAAGCCTATCACTCAATGAAACGAGTCTTGACAGTTGACAGGATTGGAAAGACATCAAGTATCACTTGATATTTGATTGAGGAACGGAATCATTAAAACGTTCAGTTTTATTTATGTTTTAATTCTTATAATTAATTGATTTATCATGCTTTGGTTCTGTGATTGCAGGTTCCAAAACCCAATCATCAAATCTGATGTCGACCGACACTACTATAGTGTCGATCGATACAGAATAACCAAAAGCAATCCACGATAACCGATCAATCCAATTGATCCGGTTTTGAATACCGGTTAGTGTCGATTGATGCTACACTAGCATCGGCCGATACCAACCTAATCAAACCAATCGCAATTAAACCATTTAACCAAGCGTGATAACCGGTCCAATCCAATTGAACCGATTCATCAACCTCGCGAGATCTGTGTCGACCGACACAAATCTTGTGTCGATCGACACTAGGCGAAAAGTTTTATTCGGGTTATCCTTCTGTGTCGACCGATACCCGTTTGGTGTCGATCGACACAGGGCGATAAACCCTAATCGATTTTTCAAATTAAAACCCTAAAACTAGTTTTAATCAAAACGAATTTTAGCATGCTTGTATCAACTATACAGAGATCCAGATTCAACTAATCTAATCAACATGCCACATATTCAATGGAACCCTAAAGCTCTGATACCACTGAAGGAATTTCTAGCAGATCCTAATCCAATTAGGCAATCCTGTTCTGAATTCCAAGCCTAGGATCTAGGGTTCATGTAATTGAATCTATGGGATCTCGAGATCACCTGATGATTATGCAGCGGAAGGTATTTGCAAGTAATCGAGATCTAGAGCGCCTCAAATGCTGCGCCTCTACTGGTATCCACACGCACACAAACTGAACAGGAAGGGATGCTAGTGCCTTAGAGATCAGATCTCTCAAGAGGTTTCTGTTTCTTTTCTGGTGGCTGTGAATTAGGTTAGAAACGAGTTTAGGTTGACCATATATCTTATATATGTCGACTTAAACCGTCATGGGATTAACTAATGATTAAACCGAATTAATCTGCTAATCCGCGAGTTTCGTCGACCGACACACTCTATGTGTCGATCGACACGGCCAATCTATGTCGACCGATACTCTTAGTGTATCGATCGACATCGCCCAGAAAAGTCGATATTGAATGCACATCAAATATGCATTCATCCGATCATTACATTAATGATCATCCTCTTAAGCAATGTCCAGTTTGCTTAGGTGTGTGACCCTGTAGGATCATATAACTCTAGCAATGAGTTCTCAACTCATTGATCATAAGTGGCTTCTAGCAAAGCGTTATGACTACCTAGTGTCATATGATTGTCTCATCTCGACAACACGACTTTCTCTCAGAGTAAGTACAAATAGATTTTAGGACATTCCCAACATGAAATTGATGAACCCGTACTGATTAGACATGATTAGTGTTGATTGGTGATGGATTGTTGTTGTTGGTGTAGTTTTAGAACAGATTTAGAAACGATTTTGAGGATTCATTGTCGGCTGTGAAATCGCCCTGCATCGATCGTTGCATTGCGATTTCACAGGGATTTTCTGCCGAGACTTACTTGTTTTATTTTCTTGAATGCAGATGCCTCCTCGACAATCCCGTAAGCGTAGAACCACCGCTGCAGCAGCTACAGCTCACCATCAGCCACCACCTGAGTGGTTCCATCGAGACTCGGATCCTCCCGAGGATTATCAGAGAGATCAGGAAGCGATACGGCCACCATGGCCTAGGGCAGATGCGCTACTGATTCCGACAAACAGGGTCTGGGGCGTGGAGATAGATGAGTTGCTCAAGACCGACACCTTCACAGAGCGGCCATTGCTTGATGAGTGGGATGATTTTGACACATTGTTGTACAATGGTTGGTGTAACATGACGCTTAAGCCAACCAAGTTTGCAGATTACTCGACTTGCAAGAGTCTGGGGATAGATGAGCAGGTTCTTGCACTGTGTAAGGGCATTGGTCTAGGGATAATGCCAATGCAGCCTTACAAGATGTACCCTGAGTTGGTAAGACAGCTGCTCGCCACCTGCAGAGTGATATACCCTACACCAGACAGCAGGAAGGCTTCAGGAGGTTTTTTTTACGTTCATGTGCTTAGGAGCCAGGTATCGGATTCCCCTTCTCGATATCTGTAGGATTTATGGATTCAGCACTGAGCCGCAGCGCATTGCTATGTCACTGGAGTGGGATGTGGATCAAGCTCAGTATTTCTGGGAGTGTATTGGCACTGGTCGATACAACTCGAGGACCACACCGGTGATTCAGGTTAGGCATCCGGTTCTTAGATACGTCTTGCGCATCTTGGGATCCACTCTGTTGTGCAAGTATGAAGCCAACAAGATGCGTAAGACCGAGATGGAGATGCTGTTCATTGGGCTGAGGGACCAGTTTGAGGATACAGTTCTGAGAGATCCCACTAGAGGACTCAACTTGGGAGCTGTTTTCGCTCATCAGTTATGCGAGCTGCAGAAGAAGCCATTTGATGGCGTGAGCACTGAGAGATTAGGAAGTCTGCTTACTCCCATTTTCAGACATTGCAGGATTCCCTTAGAGGGAACGGAGCGTAGTGACAGCTTAGAGTTCCTTAATTTCAGCCATCTGCAGAGTGCTACGTGGCTGAAGGAGGGACGAGTATGGGTCTATTATGACCCTGCCACGGTGAAGTGTGGTGTGGATATTCCTGCTCCTGGTCTTACACGGGTTGATACGCTATATGACTTGAGGTTCCAGCCTCCTGCAAGTGAGCAGCGCGGAGTCCCTTCTATGGCTCATCCGCTAGGAGAGCCTTCTACACGAGCTTCTACCTCCTTTGCACTGATATACCTTTGATTTTAGGGATTTTAACCATGGTATATATCTTATTTATCGAGTCTTTTATTATGTTTTGGAGTCTTTTATCTATGTTTACAGGTCTAGACACGTTTGGAGCAGAATTGAAGTTATTGGAGCATTCTGGAGCATTTTGGAGATTTAACCCGAGAGATGGACTTCACTGTCGAAATTCACAGACCTGCATCGATCGACACACATAGTTCAACGATCGATGCAAGGTCGACGCAGACAAATACTCGGCGGTTTAATGAAGAATGCTGATATTGCAAAAAAGCCCAGATATTTACACAGAAGCCCAAAACGTGTTTTAGACTATATATTAGGGTTTTTAGCCACTTGTTTAGGCTACGCTTTTCTTAAGCTTTTATTTTATTTTCAGAGAGAGTTAGGGGCTGATCCTGATCTCGAAAGAGAGAGGATTTTGAACCCCAGTTCTTCATTTGATTTTATAATATTTGGTTTTCTATTCATGATGTTTTCTGTTCCGATGAACATGTCTGAGTAGATTACCTGTTAAGTTTAGGGATTCTCATTAGGGATTTCATGGAACTATAGTTTAATCAATCTGTAGGGATTCATATCTGCTAGTTCTTCGCCTAGGATTGCTCTTAATGCTTAATCTGAAGTAGCTATCCAGATTTATGATGTTAGGTTGATTGATGCAACGATAGTTGGTTAATTAGCTAGAAAGAACCTAGATGAGCAATTAAATTACTCGCAAAGATATTTGGTTTAGTTTAATTGTGAACATATCAAACTTGGAATTAAAGCTGGTTTAATCTGTTAGTGATTGCAAAGAGATTTGGATTGCTGCACTTAGACTTAGAGAATTCTCGCAACGAGAGTTGGTTAATTCAATATATGTGTTTTGAGTTCTAGAACAGTTTCTGATTAGATCCTGATTTATTGATTGCTTGTGTTCCTGATTTCCTGAGAACTCCCTAGACTTAACGGCTTCGCTTCCTTGCTCACAAACTCGCTGATATTTACTTTTCTGCTTTGCTTTATTAGTTTACAATCATATTTGCTTTCACCTAGTTTAATCTGATCGTTCTTAATCTATCATTGACCAGAGTCCCTGTGGATTCGATACCCTAAGTACTACAACTACATCACTGTGCACTTGCAGTTAGTATAGGGATAAAACTCGACCTATCAAGTTTTGGCGCCGTTGCCGGGGACTCTTAGAGTCTTCGATAGGATTGAACTTAGGGTTTAGACTAGGTTTTTCGTTTTTTTAGTTTTTGTTGCTAATTTTTTTTTATTTTTCTGTTCTTGCGTTTTAGGTACGCCTGTAATTGCCTTGCATCGATCGACACTGTCCTGTGTGTCGATCGTTGCATTCTCGAGCTTGCATAGATCGACGCTACTCTGCATCGATCGACACATCGCGTAAGATGATGGGAATGATGGAACGGATGTTGGAAAACCAGCAGAATAACTCGTTCTGCAGAGGCTATGGTTCCTATTCATTCACCAGAGATTATGAATCTCCATCATATCAGCATGTTCCTCCTCACAATACACAGTCTAATAAGCTGATGAGCATGATGGAGCAGTTCTTGGAAAAACAGGAAGAAGATTTGAACTACATCAATAGCTCTGGATTCCAAGGAAACAGGTTTGGTAATCAGCAAGGTAATTCTTATAAGAGAACCTATGGATCGTCCTCATATCAGACACCTCCCGCTGCTAATGCTTATAAGAGCAAGATGGAATCTATGATGGAGCAGTTACTAGAGGATCAGACCAAGTTTGTTGCAAACTTCGACAGGAAGCTGGAAGCTATACATGAAAATCTGAATGGGAAGCTTGAATACTTAAGCACACATGTGAAGAAGCTGGATGTTCAAATCCAACAGACATCTCAAGCAATACAAAGGCATAATGAAGCTGGGAAAGCTGAACAGTACAGATCCATCAAAGCTGTGACCTTAAGAGATGAGATTGAGTTGCTAGGTGAAGAAGAGAGCATAATCTCGGATTTTCTGGATGAATATTGTCTGTCTGAGACATGCATCGATCGACACCCCCTTAGTGTCGGTCGACACGCAGTTCTGACGGCAATTTCGAGTTCTTTCGACGAACATAATCGCCTTGTGTCGATCGACACACCTACTGCATCGATCGACACAGATCGCAGACGAGACCAGAAGCCTGCAACAGTCCCAGAACGAGTCTACAAGCCCATTGTGCCATATCCTAAGGTTCCTAAACCCTCTAAACAGGAGCTAGAAGCTGCTAACTGCATGAGAATGATAGATAAGGAGCTGACTGAAACCCTACCAGCTGAAGCTTCGCGAGTTCATGCAAAGAAGATGATCTCCACTGATGGTCATCTAAAAGAAGAAGAAGCTCAGATTGGTGGAACTACAGTATCTGATAGTAGAGAGAAGAAGATGGCGGTTCCTCTTGAACCTGCTCTAACATCTTCAGTACCTGCAACTGCTCATAAGCAGAAAGCTCCAAACATCAGATCTCCACCAAAGGTAAGGCACAAATCACCTAAGCTTAAACCTCCTGACCACATTGTTTTGAATGCAGGAAGACGCAGTGTACCACCCGAGTTTCGCTCCCGCCCTGATGCTGTTTATTCATTCCTTGGGAAACCTCATGATCCGACAGCATACACACCTCCTTGGATGAAGAGATATTCACAGAGACACTCAAAGTCTCTGAAACCCCCATGAATCTGATCTTTTCCAATAGTCAAGCTACTGACTAAAAACAAGCGCTGAGTGGGAGGCAACCCACTGATAGGTGCGTTTTGTTTTCATTTTTCGTTTTGGTTTTGATATTTTAATTTTTCTGTTTAAGTGTGTTCAGAGCCGAGAGATACAGGAAAAATCGCATTGCATCGATCGACATACATCGTGCATCGGTCGATGCAGTTGCGATTCACGGTTAGCCAAAACGATTGTGGTTCAGACATCGGTTATCTACATAACCGCGAGCATAATCGCCTTGCATCGATCTACACCCTTGTGGCATCGATCGACACAAGGCGACGACAGGTACATATTCTGCAACTTTTTGGACGTTTCAATTTGCTTATTATTCTCACCGAGCTCATGTTTTGATTACACTGGGGACAGTGTAATTTAAGTGTGGGGGAGGTAGCTACTGACGCACGCTTTTGTTTTCTTAGAGTCAGTCTGTTTTTCAAAAATTTGTTTTATCGAGTCAAAATCTGTATGAAACTATGATTTTTCGAGGAAACTTTTCGCTTGAACAGGAACTAAGTAACCATTGGACAGACTTGAAGAGCCTCTATGACTATTAGAAAACCCCATCACAGATCAGCCTACTGAGAACACCCACATCACTTCAGGTATCAGAGGATCTTTTACTGACTTCAAACTTAATACTGACCTAGATTTCTCACCTAAGGGCTTGGAATACTTTGAATCGGATTCCTTTGTTAGTTTTGACACAGCGTATAAACCTGTCCTATTTGGTTCCCTTCTCCCCTTCCATAAAGTAAAAAAAAAGAGTAATAAACTGAGGATGAGTTAGTAACTCCGAAGTGGTCTCTGGGAGTGGTAGCTACAACTATTACCTACTGTGCATCCATGGAATGTGTCCAAAGTACACCCCAAAACGGGAAGAACACTGATAAAAAAAAAAAAATGATACCCAATGGGGAAAAATCAGTTGTTAAGGAAGGGAAAAGAGAAGAAAGGGACCAGAGAAAGATAGTATGGTGGTCTAGAGCTGGCAAGGTAAGAGTCCATGTGCCTTTGATCGATATTCCTTAGGTGAGACCGCACTTAAACACTTGCAGAAGTCAGTAGGGTGAATTTGAATGCGTGAATGTGATTGTGGAGTTTACTTGGGACAATTGCTAAGTGTGGGGGAAGTATATTGTGGTCTTGAGTTCTGTAGGGAAGTTTTCAGTGGTTTACTAAGTGAATGTGAATGCAAAAGTTCCTAGGACGAAATGAGTTTCTGTGTTTTCAAACCTCTTCACTACATTTTAGTTCTCTGTTTTGCTTGAGGGCAAGCAAATGCTAAGTGTGGGGGAGTTGATATACCATGGATATTAGGGATTTTAACCATGGTATATATCTTATTTATCGAGTCTTTTATTATGTTTTGGAGTCTTTTATCTATGTTTACAGGTCTAGACACGTTTGGAGCAGAATTGGAGTTATTGGAGCATTCTGGAGCATTTTGGAGATTTAACCCGAGAGATGGACTTCACTGTCGAAATTCACAGACCTGCATCGATCGACACACATAGTGCAACGATCGATGCAAGGTCGACGCAGACAAATACTCGGCGGTTTAATGAAGAATGCTGATATTGCAGAAAAGCCCAGATATTTACACAGAAGCCCAAAACGTATTTTAGACTATATATTAGGGTTTTTAGCCTCTTGTTTAGGCTACGCTTTTCTTAAGCTTTATTTTATTTTCAGAGAGAGTTAGGGGCTGATCCTGATCTCGAAAGAGAGAGGATTTTGAACCCCATTTCTTCATTTGATTTTATAGAAATATTTGGTTTTCTATTCATGATGTTTTCTGTTCCGATGAACATGTCTGAGTAGATTACCTGTTAAGTTTAGGGATTCTCATTAGGGATTTCATGGAACTATAGTTTAATCAATCTGTAGGGATTCATATCTGCTAGTTCTTCGCATAGGATTGCTCTTAATGCTTAATCTGAAGTAGCTATCCAGATTTATGATGTTAGGTTGATTGATGCAACGACAGTTGGTTAATTAGCTAGAAAGAACCTAGATGAGCAATTAAATTACTCGCAAAGAGATTTGGTTTAGTTTAATTGTGAACATATCAAACTTGGAATTAAAGCTGGTTTAATCTGTTAGTGATTGCAAAGAGATTTGGATTGCTGCACTTAGACTTAGAGAATTCTCGCAACGAGAGTTGGTTAATTCTATATCTGTGTTTTGAGTTCTAGAACAGTTTCTGATTAGATCCCGATTTATTGATTGCTTGTGTTCCTGATTTCCTGAGAACTCCCTAGACTTAACGGCTTCGCTTCCTTGCTCACAAACTCGCTGCTATTTACTTTTCTGCTTTGCTTTATTAGTTTACAATCATATTTGCTTTCACCTAGTTTAATCTGATCGTTCTTAATCTATCATTGACCGGAGTCCCTGTGGATTCGATACCCTAAGTACTACAACTACATCACTGTGCACTTGCAGTTAGTATAAGGATAAAACTCGACCTATCATGCACCTGCGCCTGCACCTACTGCCCCTGTCGATGACATTGGACCTTTTCCCGAGCCTACGATGCCTTATGGTGATATGTCTGAGGCAGAGTGGAGAGAGCGCTCAGATGGTATTCTACGGGTCGTCTGGAACTTCATGCGTACCTGCACTTGTAGGAGACAGCCACAGATACACCATCCAGTACCTTCACGACGTAGGCGACGCTCTCCGACTCCCGGTTCTTCGAATGGTACTGATCGTATTGATGGGATGGAGGATGAGTGATTGAGTATTGGTATCTCTAGACTACGGTTCTCTGTATTTCTTTTTCTTTTGCATTTTTTTCTTGACTTTCTTAGGATGTTTATGTTTGGATGATGTGTTTGCTTTGAGACCATTAGTTGCTTTGATTTTGCCTGTTTTCAGTGTTTTTCAGCTTGCAGGTTCGAAAAGTTGGATTTTCTTACGGACTAACCTGCTAACTTGCTGACTGATCCGAGAAATCGCAATGCGTCGATCGACACAACACGAAAGAAATCGCATTGCAGCGATCGTTGCGGTCCTGAGCAATGATCGACACACGGCGAAATATCGCCTAGCAACGGTCGATGCATTTATGCAGCGATCGATGCCTGTGCGACAGAGGTAAAAATCAAACAGAACTCAACACATCCATTAAAATTTTTTCTTTTTTCTTTTTACCAACCCTTAGCTTGACACTACTGGGGACAGTGTGTCTTAAGTGTGGGGGAGGTGCTACTGACTTTATCTTTCTGTTTTCTTAGGAGTCAGTCCAATTTTTCAAAAATTTTGTTTTATTGAGTCAAAACCAGTTTAAGTAGGAAACAATGAATTTTGGAGGAGTTAACAATATCTTGCAGGAACTTAAGTAACCATTGGGATGAAGTTGCAGGATCCATCTATGACTATTAGAAAACTCCATCACAGATCAGCCTACTGAGGACACCCACATCACTTCAAGTATCAGAGGATCCTTTTACTGACTTCACCTTAATACTGACTTAATTTTCTCACCTAAGGGCTTGGTATACCTTGTGTCGGATTCCTTTGTTAGTTCTGACACAGCCTGTAAACCTGTCCTATTTGGGTCCCTTCTCCCTTCCATTAAAAAAAAAAAAAAAATTAAACTGAGGATGAGTTAGTAACTCCGAAGTAATCATGAGAGTAGTAGCAAACACTATTATCTCTTGTGCGATCCATGGAATGTGTCCAAAGTACACCCCTTAACGGGAAGAGCATTGATAAAAAAAAATAAAATGATACCCAATGGGAAAAAATCAGAATGCTAAGGAAGGGAAAAGAGAAGTAAGGGACTAGAGAAAGATAGTATGGTGGTCTAGAGCTGGCAAGGTAAGAGTCCATGTGTCCTTTGATCGATACTCCTTAGGTGAGACCGTACTTAAATACTTGCAGAAGTCAGTAAGGTGAATTTGAATGCGTGAATGTGATTGTGGAGTTTACTTAGGACAGTTGCTAAGTGTGGGGGAAATATATGTTGGTCTTGATATCTTGCAGGTGATTCTTTCACTGGTTTACTAAGGGGAATCTGAGTGTTGTTGCTTCTAGGGCAAAAAGAGTTTCTGAAAGTTTTCAAACCTCTTCACCATGTTTTAGTTCTCTGTTTTGCTTGAGGGCAAGCAAAGGCTAAGTGTGGGGGAGTTGATATATCATGGTTTTTACCGGTTTTATGCCATGATATAAGTCTGTTTTAGTGTCTTTTGGTGTTCCTTTAGAGTCTTTTGCAGGTCTTATTAGGTACACGTACGTTTGGAGCAGAATTGGAGATTTTGGAGCTATTTGGTGCACTTTGGAGATTTGACCCGAGAGGTTGTGTTCACTGTCCGAAACAGAGTACTGTGTCGATCGTTGCACACCTGCATCGATCGATGCACAGCGAGTTGGGCCAGATTCTCGGCGGTTTAATGAAGAATGCCAATATTGCAAAGATGCCCGGAAGTTCCAGATATTTACACAGAAGCCCCAAGTCGTGTTTTAGCTATTTAATTAGGTTTTTAGCTTCAGTTTTACATACGCTATCATAACTTAGAGCAGAGAGTTTTTAGAGCGTTTGTGGCTGATCTGATCATGTACTACATTTGTTTTGGAGAAATTTTCGAACCCCTTTTATATTCTATTCTCTTTTATGATTTCTATTAATTCATTGATTATGTTTACATCATCTATGTCTGAGTAGTTTCATAGTTAGGTTTAGGGTTTCTCATAGGGATTTCATGACTTGCTAGATATAATTAATCCAGTTAAGGATTCACATCAATAGATGTTCTTCAAACTAAATTGTGTTTAATGCTAGTTCTAACCTGATCAATTAGAATCTAGATCTTAGGTTGCTAAATACGACAAGATCAGTGTGGTTTAGAATCTGAACTATTTAGGTTGAGCAATTTAATTACTCGCAAAGGAATTTGGTTTAATTAGAAAGTGAACATATCGAACTTGGAATTAAAGCTGGTTTAATCTGTTAGTAATTGCAAAGGAATTTTGATTGCTGCACTTAGACTTAGAGAATTCTCGCAACGACAGTTGGTTAATTCTATATCTGTGTTTGAGTTCTAGAACTGAGTTTAATTAGATCCTCACTGAATGATTATTCTGCTTGTCTGATTTCCTGAGAACGTCCTAGACTTAGCGGCCTTAGTTTATTGCTTACAAACAACAACCTGCTACTTGTTTACTTTCTTACTTACTTTTTAGTTAATTCAATACAATTTTATTTTTGCTTTCTCCTATTTTTAATCTCTTTAAGTTCTTAATCCTATCGTTGCCTAGAGTTCTCGTGGATTCGATCCTTAAATACTACATTGATATACTGTGCACTTGCAGTTAGTATAGGGTAAAACTTTGGACAATGAAGCAACTTTGGCCATTGGAAGGTGCGTATTAAACATGTGATTTGCGCCATAGATGAGAGTGCTTGGAATGCTGTTTTGAATGGATGGTCAGAACCTTGTGAGATCCTTGAAGACAAGACAAAGGTAGAAAAACCTCTTGAAAATGGATTGATGATGAGAAGAGTACTGCATCAAAGTTCAATTCCAGAGCTATATCAACAATCATGTTCGCGGTAAGTACAGAACAATTCAAGATAATTCAAGGTTGTGAATCAGCTAAAGAAGCTTGGGATACTCTGGTGAATCACTTTAAAGGAGATGTAAGTGTCAAATTCTTGACTATCTTGCTTCGGAGTTTGATAATCTACGAATGGAAGATGACGAAACCATTAGTAGTTTCTCTGCTAAGCTGAGCACTATTGCGAATGAAGCCTCTGTTCTCGGAAAGAAATATCATGAGAAGAAGTTGGTTAAGAAGCTAATCTGATGTCTGCCGGTAAATTTCTCAGCTCAAAAGGCTATCATGCAGTGCTCCATGAACACGGATGACATGAAGTTAGACAAACTTATTGGTATGCTTAAGTCACAAGAGATGGAAGTCACAAACCAACATCAAAAGTCAAGTCAAGGGATTGCTCTCAGCGCGAATCAAGAAAGCGATATGGTTAAGAAACTGGAAGAGAATCTCAGATTAATGGCTAGGAACTTCAACAAGATGATTAAGAGAATGGAGAAAGGTCAAGGTAGATCCTTTGGAAGAAACCAGAGGAATGATTCAGAGAGAGCCACAAATAGATCATCTCGTACTGAAGGTGATATGATGTTTAAGAAGAAAGACATGCAGTGTCATGAGTGTGAAGGATTTGGACATTTCAAGAATGAATGTCCACTCATTAAAAGGAAGGAGCTCACATGTACTGAGTGTCATGGCTTTGGCCATATCTGTATTGAATGCCCAAGTGTGATTAAAGGAAAAGAGAAATCCCTCCTTTGTTTCAGTGATACCGAGTTTGAAGATGACATGGAAGATGGTGGAATGATGTTGAACTTCATTGCATTAGTCTCTAAAGAAGAATAAGCAAGAGCTAGACACATTTGAAGGATAGGAATCTGATTCAGATGAAGAGGTCGATATGAAACATGAATATCAGACGCTGTATGACAATTGGGTGAAGCTGAGCCACGAGAATCTCCAACTTCTAAAAGACAAAGCTATGTTAAAAGCTCAGGTGAACATTCTGGAGATGGATCAGACCTCGCCTTGTGAGACCGTGAAAAATAGCAGTGCAGTGGCAAATGCTGAGTTAACTCAAGCTCTATCTGAAGAGAAGGAGAAAAACAAGATGCTGGAAGAAAAAGCTTCGAGAGTTCAGGAAGCCTTCATTACAGAACAAGAAAGAAACAGAAGTCTTGAACAGAAGCTGACCAAGAATCATAGGAAAATCAGAATGCTGAATGGTGGTACTGAAAATCTGGATAAATTGCTCTCAATGGGCCAGCCTCCCAAAGTGAACTGGGGATTAAGATATACAGGAGGAGCTGAATCAAGTCTCACTGGTGGAATGATTAACTTTGTTCCTGCTGAAAACAAAGTCTTGAAGCAAAATAAAAACATTGTATACAATGAAGTGGACTCAAGGATTGATTAAGGAAAAAGAACACAAGAGCAGAGGATATGATGTTATGGATGTGGAAAGAGAGGTCACAAAAAGGCTACATGTTGGACTCTTTGGAACCGAATTGTCAAATCTTGGAAAGGAAATCGTTGCTTCATTGAACCAAAATGGCTTGGTAAGGTATGGATTGCAAAAACCGATCTGTATGGAAGTAGTACTCAAGACGACAAAGTGACAGAGATAGTATGTAACTTATCGATGATCAGCAATGTAGCTTATACATCAACTTCAGGAGCAGACAATGAAGCCTGGTATTTTGACAGTGAGGGTTCATGACACATGACATGAGTATCTGAAGTTCTGGATGAAATATTACCTATCAAGGGAGGACATGTGACATTTGGTGATGGAGGTCAAGGAAAGATTGCAGGTGTTGATAAAATTCAGATGCCAGGACTCAACGTAATCTTCTCTAAGGTTGACTGCCAAGCTGTGAAAGATACTGGTGAGTTAGTGTTGAATATAATAAGGTCATGGACTAATTGCTACATGTGGGAGCCTTTGAAAACATGTCTCAGTTCAGTTGAATCACAATTGGACTTGTGGCACAAGAAACTCGGACACATGAGTACACATGGAATTACTAGGTTGGTAAATGCAGAGGTAGTCAGAGGAATTCCGAAGCTAGAAACTTCAACTTAAACTGTGTGCAAAGCATGTTTCCAGGGTAAGCAGATTAAGTTTCAACACAAACAGCTTAATGAGATCCGATCCACAAGAGTTTTGGAACTTTTACATATGGATCTCATGGGACCGGTAAACCCTGAAAGCATCACAGGTAAAAATCAGGGGAGTCGACATCAATATGCAGCTCCTAGAACGCCACAGATAAATGGTGTTGTTGAGAGGAAGAATAGGACACTTCAAGAAATGGCTCGAGCTATGCTGCATGGGAATCAAATTGCTCCAAGGTTTTGGGCTGAGGCTGTTAATACAGCATGTCACATCATCAACATAGTACATGTCAAGTCAGGCACTAAGACAACCCCTTATGAGATTTGGAAGAGGAAGACAACAAACCTTGGATACTTTCATGTATTTGGATGCTTATGTTACATATCGAATGCCAAAGATCAACTAGGCAAGTTCAATTCTAAAAGTGATGAAGGTATATTCCTAGGGTACTCACCAAATAGTACGGCCTTTCGAGTCTACAATAAGAGGACTAGGAGGATCAGTGATTCAGTCAACGTGGTCTTTGACGACATAACCAGTTATTGTTTGGAAGAAGTAACACACAAACCAGTTTGTGCTACGCAGATGGAAAATCAAGTGCGAGAAAATGCAGAGGAACCTGACAATGTTACTCCAGTTGAGAATCTGGAACGAACAGGGTTCAGTCAAGTAAATCGAGATCATTCGTCATACGATGTTATATGAAATGTTCTGGATATAGACAAACTAAACACCGAAAGATTGACTTCAAGGAAATGGTGAAGTTAGCATGTTCTGTTTTGTTCATTGAACCAAAAACAGTTGGGGGAGCACTTGATGATGACTTCTGGACTGAGGCTATGCATCAAGAACGAGATAAGTTCACTCGGTTGAATGTGTGGAACTTGGTACCGTGTCCCAGTGGTGTGAATGTGGCTGGAACAAAGTGGGTTTACAAGAACAAAATAGATAAAGATGGGAACGTCATTAGAAACAAGGCTCGTCTTGTGGCATTTGCTCCTGTAGGTCGTCTTGGATCGATTCGGTTACTGTTCGGGATTGCTTGCAAAATGAAGATAAATCTCTATCAGATGGATGTGAAGAGTGCATTCCTTAATGGAATGATGCAGGAAGATGTCTATGTTGCTCAACCAAAAGGATTTGAAGATCCTAAACACCGAACCATGTTTACAAACTTAAACGAGCTCTGTATGGATTAAAACAAGCTCCTCGTGCTTGGTACGAAAGATTGCATCAAGGATTCAACAAGGCAGGCAGAATTCTGATTGTGCAGATATATGTTGATGATATCATATTTGGAGCCACTCAAGAGCAGCTCGTACAAGAGTTTGTGAGAACCATGACTAAGGAATTCGAGATGAGTATGGTTGGTGAGCATTACTACTTTCTTGGTATACAGATTAACCAAACTGCTGAAGGCATTTCCGTGACACAGATCACATATGCTCGAAATCTTGTAAAGCGTTTTGATATGGTAACATGCAAAGCTGCAAGAACTCCGATGAGCACTACTGAGAGACTGTCAAAGGACGAGGAAGGTCAGAAGGTTGATGAACGCCTGTATCGAGCTATGATTGGGAGCTTATTGTACTTGACTACGAGTAGACAAGATATATGTCTCAGTGTTGGTTTGAGTGCTCGGTATCAAGCTAATCCACGACAGTCCCATCTAATTGCTGTCAAACGAATCATCGGATACGTCAAAGGTACGGTGAACTATGGACTGAAGTATACCACTGACACGAACTCTAATCTTACAGGGTACTGCGATGCTCACTAGGATGGATGTCTCGATGATCGGAAGAGCACATCTGTAGGATGGTTCTTTCTTGGTAACAATGTGGTTTCATGGCGTAGCAAGAAACAAAACTGCGTGTCACTGTCGACCGCAAAAGCAGAATACATTGCCTTGGGTAGCTGCTGCACTCAACCCATATGGATGAAACAAATGCTCATCGATTACGGTATCAATACTAACTCCTTCTTAGTATATTATGATAATAAAAGTGCAATTAATCTATCTAATAATCATGTGCAACACCCTAGGACCAAGCATATTGATATTAAACATCATTTTGTTAGACGTTTGGTTGAGGAGAAACTAGATTTAATCAAACACATATCGTCTAAGGATCAGCTGGCTGATATATTTACAAAATCTATGGATTCCAATAGCTTTCTGCATCTGCAGAAAGCCCTAGGAGTTTGTGATTGCTGATTTCAGAGGATTGCAGGGAACATGAGTCGTAGACCAAACAAGCAGGGCCACACAGGATAAAAGTTTGCGACTCGTGAGAGATAACCAGACATAGGTACTATATTCCATAATATATGCACTTCTCGTTAGGCTCAAAGTGATAAACACTCGTTTTGAACTAGGCTGTTAAAACAGTCTAAGTTTGATTTCGATCACTGTTTTGATTGAGGATTGAGCTGACTGAATTATGTCTTAGTATGAGAAAATAAAGCCTTAAATGGTGTGGAAAAGAAGAGCTTAAAATTCAATCAAGTGAAAGGGTGCTAAGATAAGAGCATAAATACGTAATGGTTACTCTCAGATGGAAGCATCTCGGCTGAGAAAAGCTGTCCAAACTCGTATGTGCCGTAATTAAAAAAAAAAAAAGGAAACGAAATCAAGCTTGTATGTTTGATCTCAGATGAAAGCATCCCGGCCGGGAAAAGCTGTCCACTAAAACCAGCACCCCATTTGATTGATTAAGTCTCTTCCTCTGTTAAGCATACGAATAATTCAGCTCGGATCATTCACCTAACTTGAAACCATTATGTATTTGTCGGAGAGATGAGAACTTGTGTCTGGGACAGAGATGACAGCATCTTGGCTAAGTAAAGCTATCTATGTTGATCTTGTTTGGGGTTTAATAACTAATCTCTGTGGGTGCATTGCTAGTTCTGATGACCGACCATGATTCCTGAATCCAAAAGCTGTAAATATTGTTTTCCGTTTTGCCTTCAAACTCGCAAAGTTAGCTTGGGTCCCTCACTCAACTTCTGACAAATGATGTCTGATGGTCGCAATATCATGGTTTCTAGTCTGTTGGTGGTTCCGATATCATGGTTCACTCGTTTTTGTCAAATGTGATTATCAATTCAGGGGGAGAATATCCAGGATACTTTAGGAATCCCGTCATCATTAATGCTTAGACTCATGTTTCTATCGGTTATGTGATACCTTGGTTAAGGTTGATTTTATGGTTTTAAAACAATGTGGTTCTATCTTAGTATGATTTGGACTAAACATCTAATGTGACAATGATGATTCTTTTAGCCGTGTATTGTCTTTGGTGCTTTTGTGAAACAGGTTGAATTGATTCTCACATTCAGACAAAAAGGGGGAGAATGAAAGCTTAAAGAGCCTATGATGGTGCGCGTGTGACACAAGTGATGACGTGGATAACACAAAAGACGTGACGAGAATTAATACAAGTCAACTGCTTATACCGTGGAAACAGAAGATATGGAAAAGATCTTCAAATATGGAAGTAAGAGATGTGTGGTTGAAAATACTCGAGAATTAAGAGTATATAAGGTGAAAGACCTAAGAGAATTAGGTCAGCCGTCTATGGAGATCTAGTCGTGATACACAAGTTGAGACGAGCTAGGGTTCTTGGTGAGTGAACATACGAGTGTGTGTAACTGTTGTTGTACTGTAAGGTTTCTGGGTAGATTAGGAATTGGTCAGTCACGATTCACTGCTGTGAAGTCGTATAAATTTGATTGAACAAGATTCTTGTAATTTGTTCAAGTGATTCTTAATAAAGTGTTCGTTTGGTAACTCGTGCGTAAAGGTTCTTCTATCAACGTGTTCTCCGAGTTTTCAAATACACCCCCAATATGTACATTCAGATATATTTCTACGACAATCAGGGTCGTGCGTTTTGTAATAAAAAAGGGCAACTGCCCCATGCTCTAGATTTTTACATAACAAAACTTTAGCCCTACTTTTCATTTTCTACTTGGCTTAATGGGTGTATTTGATTTCATAATTTTATTTGTCAATGATTTCATAATTTAATCTAGTACCTTATATGGCAATAATTCGTACATATTTAGCTAGGATGATCTGTTTTAATTTTTGCTTGTCTTAAATATTATAAACTCATTTATTAGATGACAAAAAACTCATTTTTTGTTTTTGTTTGTTTGTCTTTTTGGTTGTTTATTATCTATATTTCATTAAATATGTTTGATACTTTATTTGACATCATTATATTCCCTGTATTTACTATATAATGTATAAGTTATAACTATACAGTTCATGTATCATATTTATATAAATATGAACTTTGATATGCACAAATTTATAGATAATTTCGGAGTTATTTACATAAAAAGGCATTTCTACACACTCTAATATCACTATAAGGCACTTTCAGATTCTTGAATACTTTTACACTGTGCACATGTATAATATTCCTATTTTGACCTTGAGACAATGTAAATTACGTTTGGTGAAGTGTGGTGGGAATTTGAAATAGCACAAAAGGAGAAAAAAGTGCATGTCAAATCTGGTCAATAAAGCAAATAAAAAAAGAGTTAAATTTTGTGGCTGAGATTCATTAATGGTTTCAAAACTAATGAGATAAAGAAAATAAATGTGAATCGTTAGATTAAAAATTTTTTTTATTTTCCAACAAATTAAAAGAAAGATTAAAAGAAAGATAAAACTCACCTTTTTGCTAGGGCAACACTTTTTGTAATATTTATGAGTAGGAGAAATGTTTATTCTATGAGTCAAAACGGGGATATATGGCGATTAAGAGAATTTTTGTGTGTTGTGTACAAGTTGGTATTTTTTTATATACATGTGAATTTGGTCACAGGTTTTGTATATAGGTTCTGGATAAAATTGGGTGGATGTATGTAGTCTGATTATGATTTCCTCTCTTGAACTACAGTCCACGGATATGTGTCCAAAATATTAGCAAAATGTCCACAACGTTTCTATTAAATAGATCCGTAAAATCTAAAATCAAATGCAAATAGTAAATCACAAAATATAGTTTAAAATTTTAATTGCAGACACATAATTGCATACAAGGAGGTTCCATAAAAATGTTTTTGTTTCAACATGTTCATATCCACATTTAAGTGTCCATCAATTAAGTATCCATTAGTTGTGATCCATCAAGTTGGTGTCCACCATGTGGTGTCCACCGTGTCCAATTAAAGAAATTAACAAATAATAGCTTACAAGTCTAGTTCTCACAATTTTGACAAGAAAAATGTACATGGAAAGATATAATGAAACACATATGTTTAGCAAAGGTAAGCGCTAAGATATCCACAACAAGTAGTGGCGAAAAAATGATTTATCCCTAAATTGGATTGTAACTAGAAATTACCAATAGAGAGCAGATCTAGAATAATAAGCATTAAAATGACCAATTTTACTCCAGGCATGTTGGGAGGCATCGATCTCATCCGGAGAATAGAGAGGGAAACAAATAGTGAAGTAGGGTATTTGTGGGTGTGGTTAACTTAAACTCCTTAAACGATAGAGGGAAATGGAGAGTGGCCATGACAAAAATAAGGGAATGGAGAGTGACCATGACAAAAATAAGGGAAATGGAGAGGAGCCATGACAAAAATGAAAAAAAAAATGTGGAAGAAGAAGATGGAGATAACAATAGCGCAGATTGAGTTTTGGAAGAGAGAAGGAGTGACAGACAAAAGGAAAAGATATGTTGGAGAAAGAAAATAAAAGTTAGAAAGTAGAAAGGAAGATAAAAAATAAAGAAGGTTAATTTCGGAATTTAACAGAGTCAAAGTATCTTGGTAGCAAAAAGTGCATTTTAGTGTTATTAAAATATCATAAGTGCCTTTTTATGTAAAACACTCATAATTTCTCAATATTGATTCTTTATTATTATTTTTTGATATTGTTTTATTTATAATATATATAATGATTTTTACTGTTTTATTAATTATATTGTTTAAACAAAAAACACTTTTTGTTACCCACTTATAATAATCAAATCTTAGATAATATCCTATCAAGGAAGTATTTATGTGTCGTGCAATGGACATTGACATCTCTAGTCCAGTTGTTTCATATTTTGAAAACTTTCCTGAACCTCCTAAGTTGGATTATGTGCTCTCCTTTCTTGCCACAGTCGTGCCAAAAACACCAGTACATACAGGGGGTTCTGAAAGAATTTAAGAGAACAATGCGGAATCATAAAGAGAATGGAACTAGAATAGAGAGAATAGAGATAATAGAGAGAATAATGGGTTCTATTCTGTTAGTAATAATGGAACAATTCGATTCATAGGAAAAAAGGGAAGCGGATCTATTCTAATACTAATCTGGTCCTTAGATTTATTTATGGCCCCCGAGGAGCCGTATGAGGCGAAGATCTCATGTACGGTTTTGTATGAACCTTAAGGTGTATCAAGTTTCATATTTGATTTTTTAATCAGGATGTTAGAGACTATATTTAACTTAAGTTGATCTAGACCAAAAGCAAACCTACGTTTTTACCTTTTTCTCCTATAGGTATACTTATACAAAAATATGTCGAATCCTTTCAGAAGCATGACCTAAAATTAAACAAATCTTTAGTATCTAAAGAAAATCGAAATTCTATATTACATAAAAAATGTAGATAAAGATTGGGAACAGTGAAGCTTCATAGGGTCTTTATGTCCAGGTGCAGGTAGTCCGCATCTTCACAGACATGTCTATTTCACCGAGCCTCTCTCCGAGACAGTGCCCAGATCGTTACGCCTTTCGTGCGGGTCGGAACTGCAAAGAATTCTCGATGTGAAAACACAGAGACAAAGGGCTGATCTTTGAATAGGAAAAAGAGTGGATCTGCGGGGTCCCAAATGAATTGGCTTATTCTAAAAAAGCCACTTACGATTATGAAAATAAATGAAGAAAAAACTCCAATCATTTATCAATTATTTATGAGACTTTCATTCCCACATTTTTCATGTAATGAGCCTATCCTCTCCCGATTTTGTTGTATTCAATTCATATTCAATATATATTTCTAATTCCACCAAGATCTCTTCGTTAGTTGGGGGAAGAATCCGCACGAATCGGATTTTTTGAGGAAAATATCGAGAGAGAATTGGATTTGGTTAGACAGTATGAATCATAGTTCGAAAACTTTGTGATCTATTTGATCTATTTCGTGCTCCAGATACTCGAATGAATATCCGACGAAGTAAAACCATCTTGATAAAGATGACAGACCCCATTCTCAATCCACTTGGCTACATCCGCCCCTACTCTACTATTCTTTTTTGTATTGTCTAAAATAAAAATTGTCTAAAATAAAAACGCATAAAAAAATTTGAATGATTTCCATGAAATCAATAAAAAAGTTCCTCGATGGTCATACCAATTAACAAGTGAGTTGGAAGAATTGGAAGGCGAAGCTGAAGAAAATGTACCAACGTATTGAATATATGACAAAGGTGGAGTGTTGAAGTATTTCTATTGATCGGTCATGTCATATAGGCCCGAGTCGGACATCTAATCTAATTGCTTAGATTTGAATTATCCGGAGGAACGGTGCTGATAAAAAAACTGAAATTTCTGAAAAAAAATATGGACTAGCTGATAAAAGAACGAGATGCTGTCTATGATTCACTTACATATTCTTCTGAATTATATGTATCCGCGGGATTAATTTGGAAAACCAGTAGGAATATGCAAGAACAAAGAATTTTTAATTCTCCAGGTAAAAAAACATTAGACATTCCCTCTTCTGAAACCAAAACTTTTGATGTTATTTGGATACCTATCCAGAAGTTTTCGCAACTCAATCATGTATGATGGAATCATCAAAGATTTGATCTTTTCGAACTCTGTCTGTAACTCACTATAGGCAACTCTCCATGAGATTCATAGTTGCATTACTTATAGCTTCCTTCTTCGTAGACAAAGCTGATTCCGAATTGTCTTTCATTCCAAGTCATAACTTGTATCCATGCGCTTCATATTTTAAAAATAACGTAATATCATCATTACAAATGTAGTTTTTGTTAGAGTTAGAATATTCTAACAAATCCTTATTTTATTTTATCTTTTTCATTGTTTTTTTCGTCTTTTATTACGTCAAGGTGACACTCTACCGCTGAGTTATATCCCTTCCCCCATCAAGAAATAGAACTGACTAATCCTAAGTCAAAGGGTTATCAATGGGATCAGGGATACTTTCAACAAGAAATATATCGAAGAGTTAGTGCTGGACTAGCTGAAAATCATAAATCATTCAGAAATTTTTTTTAGTTAATTAACAGCTTCTATTTTTTTTCTTGTTCTTTATGGATCCTAAAATGAAAATAGAAGATTGGGGTGAATCATAAATCCAAAGGAGGTTTCGCCCATAGATCAAATTATTTCGTGGATTGGATTTCACTTGACTGTCTACGGCTCCATTGCGTGTGCTCGGGGTAGAAGTTTTGTGTATTCGTTATGTATAGATGATGAGAAGATTCCATTGATACAGAGCCAATTCCAATAGACGGTCCCATTGGCGTGCATCCAGTAGGAATTGAACCTACGAATTCGCCAATTATGCTTACTGGCTTCATATAATTCAGAAAATACTAGTTTTCTCGAAAGACGAGTCCCGGTAAAAAAACTAGCTTGGTATCAAATTTTATCTACTCTTTTCTTTCCTCCTCTTTCGTTTCCATCATATTTATTTTGATTTATTAGAATTTCTATTTATTATTAGTATTCTTCCTAAGGTACGAAGTTCTATAAAAAAGTTATATAATAGTAAATAGTAATATATATATATTCTATACATCTTTGTGAGATCGTCAATAAAGTACCAATCACCAATCTTACGTGATTGACCACAATGTATCAAATCAAATAAAAAAGAATAGATATAAAATCTATATTTCTTTGATATGGAAAATGCTGGGAAGAGCAAACAAGGGATCCAAACCTCCCCACTTCGAATTTTCGATATTCCTTTTTATTTCTCATCAAATGAATGGCATCTTCTTCTGGAAATCCTAGCTATTCTTAGCATGATATTGGGGAACGTTCTTACGAAGAAGCACTTATGATATTAGAACTTATGCCTTATCGAGGATGTTATCCCATTTTTAAATTAGTTTATTCTGCAGCAGCAAATGCTAGTCACAATAAGGGTTTCAAAGAAACCAATTTAGTCATTAGTAAAGCTGAAGTGAACCAAGGAAATACTGTGAAAAAATTAAAACCTCGGGCACGAGGACGAAGTTACCCAATAAAAAGATCCACTTGTCATATAACTATCGTCTAGAGTGTATCTTTTATATTAGTCAATATAGGCTCTTTTATAGAGTTACAAAGTGAAGTAATTAGGTCTAGAAGTTGAAAAATAGCCGTTGGAGATAATATGGCCGTTGGAGAGGAGAGAGGGTCAGATTAAGTTAACTCCATACTTCAGCCTTCTACTCCAGACTTCACTCGTCCATTTCAGACTTCAGCCTTTCTACTCCAGACTTCAGCCTTGCACTCCAGACTTCACTTCTTTTAGATAAGCTTGGTCAATACTCCCCCTCAAGCTTAGCCGTAGAGACAATAAGAAGGCTAAGCTTGGAAACCCAAGAGCATCACCTCATTAAAAACCTTAACATAGAAAACCACTTGGGACAAAACTATGTTAAGGGAAAAAGAGTGTGAAGCCCACGGATTAGGGAACATGAGATCAAGGGTGTGTAAGATCCACAAGTCCTAGTTTGCCATATATGTTGCTGCAAACTTTCAGATTTGCGGCCTTTGTGAAGATATCCGCCAATTGGTCTTCACTCTTTGTGTAACATGGCAAGATAACTCCTTCTTCAATCTTCTCACGAACCTTGTGGCAATCAATCTCAATATGCTTGGTTCTTTCATGGAACACCGAGTTAGTGGAAATGTGGATCGTGGCTTGGTTATCACAATGCATGGTGATCGGTCCTTCTTGCTCAATATCAAAATCTATAAGAAGAGCTTTGAGCCAAGTCAATTCACTTGTTAGCTTCCTCATAGCTCTATATTCTGCTTCCGCACTTGAGCAAGATACAACCTTTTGCTTCTTTGTCTTCCAAGTCAACAAATTTCCTCCAACAAAGGTGCAATAACCGGTTGTAGACTTTCGATATATTCTGTCACCTGCCCAATCCGCATCACAGTACCCAACAATCTCAGCGTTACCATTCTTTCCCATCCATATACCTTGGTCGGGGCTCCCTTTGAGATATCTAAGTATCCTTTCCACCACCGACCAATGATAAATTGTGGGTTCTTGCATGTGTTGACTCACTTGGTTGACTGCAAAGCATAGGTCCGGCCTTGTAATGGTGAGATATATCAATTTTCCAACAAGTCTTCTATATCGAGAGACATCCTTGAACTTCTCATCTGATTTCTCCCCCTTTCTATTGACCTTTTAGCCATCTTCAAGTGGTGTCTTGGCTGGTTTTGAGCCAAGTTTTCCAGTTTCACTCAAGAGATCAAGTGTGTACTTCCTTTGAGAGAGGAACAAGCCATCCGGTGATCTTCACACTTCAAGCCCAAGGAAGTACTTCAACTCTCCGAGATCCATAATATCAAATGTGGTGTTGAGGAAGGCCTTGGTGAATTGGATACCTTCTTTATCATCACCAGTGATGATTAGGTCATCCACATATACGAGAACCACGACAAGGCCTTTGTCACTTTTTAGAGTGAACAAGGTGTGATCCGAATGAGATTTCCTAAAGCCATGATTAGTGAGTGTAGAGCTAAGCTTGTGGTACCATGCTCTTGGGGATTGCTTCAATCCATATATAGCCTTCCTTAATCTCAATACTTGGCCGGGTATACAAAGGTCTTTAAGACGAGGTGAAGGTGTCATGTAGACTTCTTCTTCAAGTTCCCCTTGAAGAAATGCATTCTTGACATCCATTTGCCAAAGGTCCCAAGACAAGTTGGTAGCCAAGGATAGAGCTACTCTCACAGTGTGTAGCTTAGCCACTGGAGCAAAAGTGTCTGTGTAATCTTCTCCATATGTTTGGGTGAAACCTGTAGCCACCAAGCGTGCCTTGTACCTCTCTATATCACCATTACTCTTGTACTTGATGGTGAATACCCACTTGGAACTAACCGCCTTCTTTCCTTTTGGGAGATCTTCTACATCCCAAGTGTGATTCCTTTCCATAGCTCCCCTTTCATCCTCAATTGCATCAACCCAAACCTTCTCATCTTTAGCCTCTTCATAAGTCTTGGGAACCCAATTTTTCTCAATCTTCCCAAGGAATGATTGATGATCGGTAGGCAAAAGGGCAATAGAACAAGTAGCTTGAATTGGGTGAGCCACGGCTTTATTGTTGTAATATATCCGATTATCCACCCATTTGGAGGGAAACGTGGGTCTAGTGCTTCTTCTAAGTGGTTGAACTACTTCTTCAACCCACCTCTTCCACTTCCTCTTGTGGTGTAGACATATCTTCATCCATACCTAACTCCCCTTGCTCTTGAGCTTGATCTTGGAAAGGCTCCCCCTCTTGATCATACTCATGATCTTGTGGTATAGGTGGGAATGATTCTTCTTCATTCCCATTTTCATTTCCTTGTCTTGGTTGTTCATCATTTCCCAAATGATCAAGTAAGAACCTCAAACTTGTAGCTAGATTTGATGGTGACCTTGAGAGATCCTTTAGACCTTCCCAATCCTTCTTATCATAATATCCTTGTCTTTCAATGAACTTGACATCTCTAGACACAAGGAGACGATTGTTTATCGGATCAAAGCACTTGTACCCCTTTTGAGAGGTTGAATATCCAAGGAAGATGCATTTGGTGCTCTTAGCCTCTAACTTGTTTCTTTGTTCACCTGGTACATAAACAAAACACACACAACCAAAGACACGTAAGTGTTCAACACATGGCTTAGAGTTGTTAAGTACCTCAAATGGTGATATGTCCTTTAGGACTTTTGTCGGAATTCGGTTGATAAGGTAGCATGAAGCTAGAACCGCATCTCCCCAAA
Source organism: Orychophragmus violaceus (assembly GCA_030180135.1). Lineage (NCBI taxonomy): Eukaryota > Viridiplantae > Streptophyta > Magnoliopsida > Brassicales > Brassicaceae > Orychophragmus > Orychophragmus violaceus. The sequence goes on along the minus strand of CM058230.1, from coordinate 83,587,094 downwards.
AACTCTTTGGCACATTGGTGTGGAACATCATTGATCTAGCCACTTCCATAAGGTGCCTATTCTTTCTCTCCGCCACTCCATTTTGTTGTGGTGTATGAGGGCAACTTGTTTGGTGTAGTATGCCATGTTTAGCTAGGTGCTCTTTGAATCTAGCGCTTGTGTATTCTCCTCCATTGTCGGTCCTAAACACTTTTATCTTGGCATTGAATTGGTTATTCACATAGGTTTGAAAGTTTATGAATGCCTCAAACACTCTATCCTTAGATGGTAGTAATGTGATCCAAGTATACTTTGATATCTCATCTATAAAGGTCACAAAGTACTTGTTTCTATCCCTAGACATACAAAGAGAGGTCCACACATCCGAATGCACCAGATCAAAACAATGCTCATAGATAGTAGAGGATTTAGGAAACACAACTTTGCAATGTTTGCCAAGAATACATGCCTCACAACTAGTGTGATCAAAAGATACATTAGGCAAAATTAATTCAAGCGCTCTTCCATGAGGATGACCTAGTCTAGCATGCCAAATTGCATCTACATTAGCTACATAACAAGAATTAAAAGATAAAGCATCTGAATTTTGTGATGGCTCTTCAAGAAAATAAAGCTCATCTTTGGATCCACCTTTCCCAAGTAACTTCCCACTTTCAATATCCTGAAAACGAACATCATTAGGACCAAAAATAGCATAGCAATTAAGGTCTTTAGTAGTTCTCTTAACCGATATAAAGTTGGATTTAAACCTAGGAACATACAATGCTTCACTTTTCTTGTTAAATAGCTTTAAGTTTCCTTTTCCTTCTATTGGAATTCCATCACCATTAGCAATCTCTACCCTACCCATAGCTGGTTCAATCTTGTCTATAAGCTTAGGATTACTAATCATATGATGAGAAGCACCTGAAGCTACAACAAGTTTACTACTAGGTTTATGAGAATAGAGAGTGATACCGGAGTTTTGTGAGGCAAAAGCCTTGAATAAGGCCTCCAAGTCACTCTTCTTCACATACTCAACAGAGGCTGCCATAGCCACTTCCTCTTGAGTTGTGGATGCATTAGCTTGTCTAGACTGATCACCATGAGGAACATTGGTTCTTGGTTTCTTTGAGTTTGGAAACTCGGGTTTTAGATGAGGGTGAAGGAGCCAACACTTTTCCTTTGAATGACCACTCTTCTTGGGTACTGCTTTTCTTGCTTGTATACACCTTTATTGGCTGTTACAAGTTCGGATTTACCACCAAAGAGACCTATGGAGCCTTGCTCCTTTTGAACTCTTGAACACACCTCTTCAAGGTTTGGTAGCTTATCATCTCTTAGGATGTGCTTGTTGAGATCATTGTAGCTCGGATTCAAAGCGAGGAGAAGTCCAAAGACCCTATCTTGTTCACGCCTCTCATTCAAAACTTTTGGATCCACACTCATAGAGTTTGAAACTTGCCAAGAAGCTTGGTGAACTCCATATCTTCTTGGTGGAGATCATTGATAGCCTTCTTGATTTCAAAGATCCGGCTTAAGTTGGATGTATTCCCATACACACCTTTGAGAGTGTCCCATAGATCCTTTGGAGTCTTGCAATAATAGTAGGCTTCCAAGATGGCCGGGTCAAGGAATGATTGGAGAATACTTAGAACTGCTTGTTGATGTCCTTCCCATTTCTCCTCTTCTTCTTTGAGGGCTATTTCTTTCTCCTCTTCAGTTAGAGCCTTTCTCCTCTTCTTGAGGGATTTCTTTGCACATTCACTTGAAATGACATGCTTCCAAAGTCTTCTTCCGCCTAAAGCGGTTTGAGTGGTGCTAGACTACAAAAGATAGTTGTTTCCTTTGAGAATAGCAGGAACAACCAAAGGTTTTGAGCTCTCAGTGGTAAGAAAACCAGAACTCATAGCTTTTAGCTTAAAGAAACTTTGAAATTTCGTTTAGGAATTTCGTCGAACACCTTGTGGGCGTTTTGTAAGAAACTGAGAATTGTGAAGATTTTAAAGTAGAACAAGAGAAAATCAAATAGAGAATAGAAGAGTTAAGATCGACGCTCTGATACCATGAAAGAATTTAAGAGAACAATGCGGAATCATAAAGAGAATGGAGCTAGAATAGAGAGAATAGAGATAATAGAGAGAATATGGAGAATAATGGAAAGAATAAGTCTCCAAGAGTGTATCTTTTATATTAGTCAATATAGGCTCTTTTATAGAGTTACAAAGTGAAGTAGTTAGGTCTAGAAATTGAAAAATAGCCGTTGGAGATAATATGGCCGTTGGAGAGGAGAAAGAGTCAGATTAAGTTAACTCCAGACTTCAGCCTTCTACTCCTGACTTCACTCGTCCATTTCAGACTTCAGCCTTTCTACTCCAGACTTCACTTCTTTTAGATAAGCTTGGTCAATAGGTTCAGCAATTATCAAAGGAACTTTATCGTTTCAGGTTTCAAACCTCTTTGCGGTTATTGCTTCTTTGGATTTTAAGAAATGGGAATCACCAAAGAGAAAAAAACAAATATTCTATAACCTTCCTACATCACCTTTTGAAACCCACTAAAAACCCAACCATTTTTCTCTAATCAGTCACAAACCCCCCCCCCCCCCCCCCCCCCCCCCCCCCCAACTCCATTGTGTTTAACCCATTCATTCTCTATAAATCGTAAAACCCCCTCATCAGAAACAAAGAGCAATATAATCCTAGAAAGTTCAATCCTTGATGTAGGTACTCTCTTCCACAAAGAGTGTCTTCCCCTAATCCCAAGTGTAAACTTTTTTTTTGGAGTATCTGCGTTATTAATGAAACATCAAATTTTTGCGCAGTGACTCACTATATATTAGCCTAATTCGTGTTCTTTTGGAATCATATATAAGAATTTTTTTGAATCAGTTAATGTAAATTTTTTTGCCAAAGATGAAGTTTTAACTCTAACCATGATTAAATGCAGATGAAAGGGTTATTTTCATTTGAAACTTCCCCACAACCGTTCAAGTTATACATCAGTTTTGGCAATCTCTCACATGGAGTTGTCAATGGCTGTATTTTACTACTTAACTGTATACACTCAAATAAAAGGTAAAGAATATGTTACCTTGGAATAAACTTTTGGAGATTCATCAAACTCTTTTCCTCGAAAATCACAACTGGATCATCAAAGGTGATCTAAACCAAAACATCCACCATGATGAAGACTCATCACTTTTTGTAAAACACTTGGTCGCTAATATTGTAATGACTAGAAATCCAGCCCCAATTTTTGTTTTTTAAAGAAAAAAGAAAGCTTAAAAAAAGCCCAAGCAGAATGTCTGCCTTCTTTTTTTTAAATTAGTTTTCTTCCTCTTCCACCATTATAAATAGAGAGCCCATTTTTTTAGAAATTCATCACAACCTTTTTCGGCGAAGCTATGTCTAGTTTTGGTGTCGTTTGTGCCTCCAGGAAGCCAGATCCATCGTCCATCACTCTTCCCACCAATCAGGTAACCCATAAAACTCAGATCTAGCCTCGTTTTCAAAAACCCGAAACCTTTTACGCCATATCTTTCAAACCGTTTTTAATCATGTGAATTCGATGCCACCATCGCGTCCAGATCGTTGAGACGAATCCTGCGCCGCTAGCCGCACCGCCGTCCCCCGCCGCACGCGCTCACACACACCGCAAGAAGACCTGGCGCATGGGAGACACGCGTCTGACGCGCCGCCGGAGCCACTAGTCACACGCCGCTGCGCCGCCATCCTTCGCCGGAGCCGCTGCCGTCTGCCGCCGCCTTTCGTCGCCGGAGCCGCCGTCGACGCCGTCGAGTTGATTGGCCGGCGAACTTAGTCAACTCGGGTTGACTGGTTCAGTTCGGGTTACCTGATTTGACTCAGTCCAATTTCTAATTTCCGGTTCAATCAAATTTCATCCTGGTTAGTCTTGCCCAAATTGATTTCTTGGTTTAGTTTGGTTTAGGATTAGTTTAGGGCAATTTGGTTGGTTTTGGAATGGGGATGGTTCAGTCTCGGTTTGGGTTTGGGTCTGGGTTGACTGGTTGACTTTGACCTAAACCATTGAATTTTAGTAAACCAACTCCAAGTAGCCATAACTAGTTCGTCCTTAGGTCGATTCGAGCAAAACGAAAGCCTAACTCGCTTATTTTCTGTTCTCTTTCCAGATATAAAGTCCGTTTGGGCGTCTAGAGTTCTTAAATTATGCGTTTGCCCTTTTTCCCAAGGTGAAGACCGTATGTGACCTTTCTTATTCCATTTCAATTCTAGGATGCGAGTCTTTGTTAATGTCGTCTTCCTAGGTAGTATAGGTTTGGTAGTGCACGTTTTGTGTTTGAACAAACGTAGAATGGATAGTTTATCACTTAAATCGATAACTTTGTTTGTATTTGATGGCTTGTATGGATTAGGTTGTAGTAGAATTTGTTTGCAGGGCACGATTGGCGAGGTGCATTTTTGTACGTTCCCTTGATCATCAGAGGAGGGTCCTGACGAGCCCTCCCGCTGTTGTTGTGGCGCTGGAGCCGACAAACTGATCTTGTTGTTTGATGTTGTAGGCATTGAGGCCTGGCCATACCCGCTGGTCCGTGGCGCGTGGGGGTTTCGACATGAGGCCGCGCCAATGGACAAGTAGCTAGTTCGTAGGTTGTGTGATGTGCCTTCGGTTATTGTGTGCAAGGTGATATTGGCTTAGAATTTGTATTTTATTGTTGTGTGGCGTAAGCCGAGATCGCGTGTTCCTTGAATCTCCTCTTTCCTTTTCGCTCTTTTTTCCCTCGCAGGTCCGGATGTAGAATTGACCGATCGGCAGAAGATATTGAAAGGCATCGTCCTGGTGCGACTGGTGCCACGCGACGCCATTTAACGTTTGCCGGGAACGGGCCATACCAATTGGTATCAGAGCTTAGGTTAAGGTCTCTCAGTTCCATCTGAGAGATCAGCTTCCGCAGTTTTCCTAAAACCATATTTCCATTTTCAAAAATGTTTTCGAGAGTTTAGGAAATTGTTACTTTGCGAAATAATTTTTCAAGCACCAATTATATCATCGAGTGTCTCTTGTCGTGACCTTCCCCCTTTATGTTTTATGCACTGTGTCTTTTGACTCTGATCCTAGCTTCACTTGCTTTTTCCGTACACGGAGAACTGCACGGAAGAGCATTCCGCCACTCATCAGCGTGATGAGACGCTTACGAGGAGAACCACATATAAGTTGGCCAAGATAGATTTCATGTTCCTCTGATTTTATTGTATTTTATAAGCCAATACTGCAGAATCAGAAATATTTGTTCGAACTGTATTTATAATTTAATAAAAGTATTAGACGTTAAAAACAAATCATATATATATATAATGATTCACTTATTTCCTCTCCTCTAAGGCCACACACGTCAGCACTTCTCATTTTGATACGTTGCATCAAAAAATAAATATCACGAAACTTGTGCTTCCCTTCTTTTTGGTCTGAGTTGTGCTTCTCCTTACTCTCTTTTTCCACATGAATCTCAAAAGTGAACGGCAATGCACTGTTATGGTTCATCAGTTCTATCTCATTCAAGTTCATCACTCCTTTCAATTGGTGATTTCGTATTAACAATCCACATCTAGGAAAAATGGCTCGTATACCCCTATATCTTGAACCGAAATCTTGTATGCCCTTGTTATAAAGGGCATTTTCTTTTTGAATTTTATTTAACACGAAAATGGGCAATTTACTTAAAACCAGAAGAAACTAATGTTATTACCTATCCTACCAGCCAATATCCACCTACCCATTAACCCACCCAAAATAATCGGGTCACACCCAAAAATTCAAACTAATTCCATTTCTTTCTAATTTCTTCCTCTTTTTCGGAGCAATTACTCTCTCTTCTCCTCTCCTTCCAAAGAATCTTAACTTCTTTTTTACAATTACTTCTCCTATTATCCATTCGAATTCCTCTCTATTTTCTCCTATCTCGAACGAAGAAGGAATCACGCGAGTAAAATAGATGGCGCCGAAGACTCGTCGAGCCACCAAGAAAACTGATGATGTCGAGAATGAGGAGCATTCGGATGCTCCTCGTCCTCCGGCGAGTAATGTAGTTGGTCGTACCACGACGACGAATACTCCTCCTCCTCCGGCGACCACGAATCCGGTCGATAATGCTCCTCCGGTCGATAATGCTCCTCCGACGGTTGATAATGAACATGCTGCTGACGAAGAAGAAGAAGTGGAAGGAGAAGTTGATCTCGAGAAATAGAGCGAAGGAGATGAGAGTGGGAGTGAAGTAGAAGATGATGAAGATGGTAAAGATGATGACGACGCGACAGAGAGTACCGAAGACGGAGACGAGGTCGATTCTGAGCAACCGCAACCGAGACCGAGCTTGAGAGTCTCGGAGACAAACGTCCCAAACAAGGATGTATCCGAATAAGACGACGAGAGGGATCCCCCGACAGCTCTGATTCCCAATCGATAAGTATTAATTATACGCATTTAGTTGTGTAAAAGTTGGAAAAAATTGTTCTTAGTGGTTTAGATGAAGAAAAAATTGTTTTCCTTTGGTTGGCTGTTAAGTACTACTGATAAAACTGGGTAAAACTAGTTAAGTAAAACTAGTAAAACTGAGTATAACTAATAAAGTAAAACTGGTAAAACTGAGTATAACTAGTTAAGTAAAACTGGTGAAACTTAGTAAAACTGGTAAAATTGAATATAATTAATAAGTAAAACTGGTAAAATTGAGTATAATTAATAAAGTAAAACTGAGAAAAAGTAGTAAAGTGAAACGGGTAAAACTAGGTAAAACTAAGTGTAACTAAGTATAACTATGTAAAACTAAACATTGTATTACTGGAATAACTTGGTAAAACTCTTTTTTTTTTTGCATGAATCCGGTGATGAAATGACAGCCATGCAACCTTTGAGAATGTAGTTTCCCGCAATGGAGTACAAGAAAAAATAAAGATATCGAAGCGGTGCTTCGTTGTTGATTTTCTGGCCACTCTTGATTCTTTGCAGCCTAAGCTAACAACTACTGAGAGGAAGTGGTTTGTAGAGCATCCGCAGTTCCAACATATCTTTCACCTGTCGAAACAAGGAAACCACAAGCTGATGGGCATGTGGATGCTACTCCTGCGAACCGCTTGCATTGAGAAGAGGTCGGAAGTCTGGTTCGTGGTCTACTGCATTCCGATACGTTATGGACTAAGGGAGCATGCACTTATATCCGGATTAGACTACCGCAACTACCCGGTTGACTACAAGCAGTTAGGTGGCCTTAATTTTGTGAGGAAACAATTTGGGAACTCGATAGTTAGAGTTCAAGATGTGAAAGATTAGCTCGAGGGGGTGGGAGCTTCTCGAGATAGACTGCAGATGCTCGTTCTTTACTTCCTTTGCAGCGTCCTCATCGATCAGACGAAGTGTGGAAACGATGCTACTCCGGTGGTAGATTTTTTTCTCAGAGCTGTCGATGATCTTGACTTGTGCTGGAGTTTTCCTTGGGGCAGATTGTGCTATGATCATATGGTCGGTGAGATCTTTCATACAATGGATCATTTAAAGGGGTTGTCAAGGAGAAAAAAATTGTGGCCGATGTTGGAAAGTTTAGACTCTTGGTTCAATTCTCAGATTAGTTGAACCTACTAAACATGCATTAGATCTAGGTGTTCTTATTTAGAAACATATGATCTCACCTTTTACCTGTTTGTTTGCAGCGGAATTGATGAACAGGTCAATGATCAGGGAGATACACCGAGAGATGGATCCTCCAAAGGCTCACACACGCAATCACCGGAAATTGGCTGCTAGACCACAAGGAGAGAGGCGCCAGAAAGAGAGGAGAATCGCGGCTAGGGTTTTGGTTCAGGGAGAAGAGAATTGGCTTTTAGTCATTTAAAAGCCTTCTCTTTCCCTTTTGGGCTTTTGGGCCCAATCTGATTAAATTCCATTTAATCAGACCCATTAGTCTTTCTCTCTTAGTACGACAAATGCCTAGCACTTTTGTCGTACTTCTGCTAAGCCGTTCCAACATTATTTCCAGCTAGCTTAAGCGTGTGACCCATATGGGATCATACAATAAAGGCAATAAGTCCAAGACTTATAGATCATGAGCGGACTCTAGCAAGCCATCATGACCCCCAGCATTGTATGACTTATGTCTGATCACTGACATACTCTTACGTTATAGAGACAGTACAGAGATTGCTGGACACAATTCCAACAATCTCCCACTTGAACTGGAATCTCTGTATTCATAATCCCTTTCGTCTCAATATCTCGATTAGTCATAAGGCAAGATTAGTGTCATCCTTATAAAGCCTAATCTTGTTCATCGGACTCTGATTTGATACTGACAATACAAACGACTCGGGAAAGTCCGTTTGAGCATGGCCATGCGTTTTCCAGTATTCAAATCTCCGATTGGCCTAGAGATATTCACTCCATTTATATTGGAGGGACAAATCCCATCTTGTTCCATCACTGTAAACTACTCATTTCATGATGTACCCAAACAAGGTCCTTATAGCTATCGCAGAACGATAGCGTTAGACAATGATCAAAGTGCATCAGTCCATATGCAGTCACATGCATGCGAACTCAGGTCTAAGGACTATACTCTATAGTCGTAGTAAGAATCTCTTATGACACAGATATAAATATCCTGAAGAGTTCTTATTAGCGGGTCTTGTCCGGTCGTATGTTCCCAACATACACCTATGTACTGACTTTGATGCCGAGCATCTATGACACACTGAGACTTTGTCATAAGTCACGTACCAATCCAATCTTGCACGGTTGTTGGTGTTCCAATTTCAATAACCTTCGACTGGGGACAGGATGATATAAAACATTTATCAAATATAGGATCTCATGATCAAGCTAAATGACTTCGATGACTCAAGATCAAATCATTTACTTCGATGACCTATAAAATGGTTCATATCATTTTGGAACGATTATTTCATCACAGTTAAAATAATCTTGAAATAATAATTTCATTAAAACATAAATAATAATGTTTTACAAGAACATATCAAATAACTAAAATAAAGCTCACAAAACTCCCACTCAAATTTAGATTACATTTCAATGTTTCTAATGCCTACAGCTTCAGTCAGGAACTCGAGCTTAGGCCTTGGGAGTGGCTTTGTCAACGGATCAGCGACATTATCATCTGTCGGAACTCGGCTGATCTTGACTTCCTTTCTATTAATGATGTCACGTATCAAGTGATATCTTCTTTGAACATGCTTGGATTTCTGGTGTGATCTTGGTTCCTTTGCCTGAGCTATAGCACCATTGTTGTCACAAAATAGTGCCAGAGGCTCAGCCGCATCTGGTATCACACCTAGTTCCATAATGAACTTTCGAATCCAAACAGCTTCCTTCGCTGCTTCTGAGGCGGCGATATATTCAGCTTCTGTAGTGGAATCAGCAACGGTGTCCTGCTTGGAGCTTCTCCAACTTACTGCACCGCCATTCAGACAAAAGACATAACCGGACTGTGACCGGAAATCATCTGTGTCTGTCTGGAAACTTGCGTCCGTGAATCCACTGACTTTAAGCACATCACTTCCACCGTACACTAAGAACTTATCCTTAGTATGTCTTAGATACTTCAAGATGTTCTTTACGGCAATCCAATGGTTTTCACCTGGATTTGACTGGTATCTACTCGTCATGCTCAATGCGTAAGCAACATCAGGACGAGTACAGATCATGGCATACATGACAGATCCTATTGCAGATGCATAAGGAATATTCTTCATGCGCTCAAGCTCAGCAGCCGACGTAGGGCTCTGCTTCTTGCTTAGCGTCGTGCCATGTACCATTGGCGTGAAGCCCTTCTTGGAATCTTTCATGCTGAATCTTTGTAGGACTTTGTCAATGTATGAGTCTTGACACAAGCCTATCAGCCTCTTAGGTCTATCCCGATAGATCCTAATTCCAAGAACGTATGCGGCTTCACCCATGTCTTTCATGGAAAAACAACTTCCAAGCCAGTCTTTTACAGACTTCAGCATTGGAATGTCGTTTCCGAGAAGCAGTATGTCATCAACATACAGAATAAGAAAAACGATTTTGCTCCCACTAGTTTTCTTATACACGCATTGTTCTTCTTCGTTTCTGATAAAGTCAAATTGCTTGATCGCTTCATCAAAACGAAGATTCCAGCTCCTCGATGCTTGCTTCAATCCATAAATGGATTTATGAAGTTTGCATACTTTCCCAGCATTCTTTGGATCTATGTAACCGTCAGGTTGCGTCATATACACATCCTCTTCCAGAATACCATTCAGGAAGGCGGTTTTCACGTCCATCTGCCAAATTTCATAATCATGAAAAGCTGCAGTTGCTAGTAGAATCCGAATAGATTTCATCATAGCCACCGGTGAATAGGTTTCATCGTAGTCCACACCGTGAACTTGTCTGAAACCTTTTGCCACCAACCTGGCTTTATAAATCTGGACATTTCCATCCACGTCAATCTTCTTCTTGAAGATCCATTTGCACTCGATGGCTTTTACACCAACGGGTAAGTCAACCAACGAAAAGACTTGGTTGACCGACATGGAGTCCATTTCGGAATCAGTGGCCTTGCGCCACTTAGAGGAATCTGGGCCCATCATAGCTTGATTGAAGTTCGATGGTTCATCACCATCAATGATCAAAAGATCATGACAGTCAGTCACGAGGAATCCCTGATATCTCTCGGGTTCGTGACGGATCCTCCCGGATCTTCGAACTTCAGGTACTACAGGTTCAGGCTCTACAATTTCTTGTAGATCCTCCTGCTGCTCTTCCTCATTAGGTTGAGCAGTATCCTGTTCATCTTGAATTTCTTCAAGCAGTACCTTACTCCCACTGTCTTTCTTAGAGAGAAACTCTCTCTCAAGAAAGTTACAATCCCGGGCAACAAAGATCTTGTTCTCGGAACGTAGATAGAAGTAATAAGCCTTGGTTTCCCGTGGATAACCAATGAAGTAGCATTTATCAGATTTTGGTGTAAGCTTGTCTGAGATTAATCTCTTGACATAGGCTTCACAACCCCAAATTCTTAGATAAGACAGTACTGGAGCCACTCCAGTCCATAATTCATATGGTGTCTTTGCTACTGCTTTTGATGGCGCTCTGTTTAATGTGAACACTGCTGTTAGCAGAGCATATCCCCAAAGGGATATTGGAAGGTCTGTGTGACTCATCATAGATCGAACCATATCCAATAAGGTCCGATTTCTCCTCTCAGACACACCATTCCATTGAGGTGTTCCAGGAGGAGTGAGTTGGGATACGATCCCACACTCTCTCAGATGATCACTGAATTCCTGGCTTAAGTATTCTCCTCCTCGGTCGGACCGAAGAGCCTTAATGCTTTTGCCAAGTTGGTTCTGTACTTCATTTTGGAATTCTCTGAACTTTTCAAAAGATTCAGACTTATGTTTCATCAAATAAACATATCCGTACCTACTGAAATCATCAGTGAAGGTAATGAAGTACTGATAGTTTCCTCTTGCATTAGTGGACATTGGGCCACACACATCAGTGTGTATCAGGCCCAATAAGTCACTGGCCCTCTCGTTAGGTTTATTAAAGGGGGCCCGTGTCATTTTGCCCATCATGCAGGATTCGCATTTCTCACATGACTCAAAGTCAAATGAGCCAAGAAGTCCATTCGAATGGAGCCTCTTGATGCGTTTCTCGCTGATGTGCCCTAAACGACAATGCCATAGAAACGTTCGGTTTTCCTCATTAGGTTTAAACCGTTTTGTATTGATGTTATAAATTGGCGCGGATTGATCGAGTATGTAAAGCCCATTCGTAAGAGGGGCCGAACCATAGAACAAATTGTTGCGATTGAAGGAACATAATTTATTCTTAACTGAAAAATCATAACCTTCCAAATCCAACAAAGAAATTGAAATAATATTTCTGCTTATAGCAGGTACAAAATAACAATTATTAAGTTCTAAAATCAATCCCGAAGGTAAAGACAACAAGTAAGTTCCTACAGCTAGTGCTGAAACTTTCGCTCCATTCCCAACTCGTAGTTCCACTTGTCCTTGCTTCAGCCTTCTACTGTTGCTGAGTGCCTGCATATTAGTACAAATATGAGCCCCACAACCAGTATCCATGACCCATGAGGTATTATCAGAAGTAGTTGTATTAACTTCTATAACAAAAATACCTGATGAAGAAGTCTCGAAAGTCTTCTTCTTTAATTCCTTTAGACCTTCCTGGAATTTCTTGCAATCTCTTCTCCAATGCCCCAGTTCTTTGCAGAACCTGCACATGTCAGTAGGCCCAGCCTTGGACTTGGGCTTGGGCTTTGGCGTGTCTGAGTCCACGACTTGGACACCCTTGGCCTTTCCCTTATCCTTAGCAGAAGACTTCTTAAACCCCTTGCCCTTCTGTACCATAAGTACATTGGGGTCCTTGGCGGGTTTCTTCAAGTTGGGCTCTGCAGTCTTGAGCATTCCGTGAAGCTCAGGCAGTGTCTTACTCAAGCCATGCATGTTAAAGTTCAGAATGAACTGATCATAGCTTGCAGGTAAAGACTGCAGAATGATGTCGCAGGCAAGTTCCTGGCTGATTGGGCAGTCGAGTTTGTGAAGATGATCGAGATAACCCATCATCTTCAACACATGAGGACTCACTGCCGCATTCGCAGCCAACTTACAGTCCAAGAGGTTCTTAACTGTCTGGAACCTCTCGGTCCTAGCCTGCTCCTGAAAAAGCGATTTCAGGCTTGCCATGATCTCGATTGGAGACAATACACTCTCGAACTGCTTTTGCAGCTCTGGAGTCATTGTCACCAACATCAGGCAATAAACATCATTTTCATCTGACGAATGCTTTTCCCAAGCATTGTGCAGAGTCCTGGCAGCATTGGCAAGAGGCCTCTCGGGGAGGGGATCTCGAAGGACATAATCCTTCTTCTCCTGCTTGAGGACCAGCCTCAAGTTCCTTGACCATGTCAGGAAGTTCGTTCCAGTCAGCTTCTCCTTCTCGAGAACAGACCGGATCGAGAACGTGTTTTGTGTGCTTGTAGTAGTCATATCTGAAATATATAAATAAAAAGGTTATTAGTTATATGTTCAAAATGATTAATCTCTTATTAAAGTATAATATGATTAATCATGCATTATATTCAATAACCTAAGTTACCCTCAATAGAATATAATGATTCCAAGATCCACATATAACTAAGATCAAAGTGGGCCACTGGCCGTCACCCAACCTTAGCTTATATCGGTAAGCCCTATTTCGGCTAATTATATCCGTGATATAACTCTTGGTTGTGAATCTGGGCCCGAGGCCCAATCCACCCTGATGTCTCAAGGCCCGGGACTCCCGATGGCCTAGTCAAGAAAACCGGACTATACAGTCATGTAATCATTAATGTCTGGGACTCCCAATGACATTTATGAATCACAAACCGTCTTACCCACGCAAAAGCAGACATCCTCACACTGTAAGGCCATGAATGCAATTGAATGGGCTTTGACAGCTGACATAGCCTGGACAAGACATCCAACGCTTGATATTATTTGAGGTTCGTAGGTTTATTAAAATCATTCCCAAAATAGAAGATTACTATTTCGGGAAACTTTCTATTTATGGAAACCTACTATTTTTGGAAACTTTCTAAAATTGGAAACTTTCTAAAACCGGAAACTTTCTAACTTTAGAAACTTCTTTAAAATCCAAAACCCGCAAATTCAGAAACTTCTAATTTTGGAAACTTTCTAATTTCGAAATTTCGGAACTTTATAAAATTTAAAATCGAATTTCATAATTTTATTTTATAAAATAAGTTTTAAATTTAAATCTGAAGAATGACTCAATTAATGGCCCAATTGTTTTAACTTCTTGGCCCGAGGCCCAAGAATTGGTCCATGTCCAAGACATGACCCAATTGTCCAATTAATTGACATAACCGGTCTGGTTCATTAAAACTGGTCTAACCAAGTTTCAATTACTACGATGACCACAATTGTCAACCGGTTATTTACTAAACCGGATTTTCTCAATTTATTTGGTCCAACCAAATCAAATTAGAAATTCTGGTTTAGGCACTAAATCCAATAATTCTTTCGACATTGGATTCCTTATTCCGGTTTAACCAGATTTAATAAAATTATTAATCTGTTTATTAAACCAGAACGTAGATTTTTTAATTAAAATCTTTAACCGAGCCTTGAACCGAACCGAATTAGTCACGAATCAAACCGAGTTGATCGTGACCTAATTTCCAGCCGTTCATCCAACATCGTCAGCCGGCCGCAATCCCAGGACGTGACCGTGTCGACGACACTCGGGACAGCACGCGATCGGGACGGATGCTCGGCTTGGACGGACGCGATCGGGACGCACGGACGGTACGCGGGATGCACGGTCGTGACGCGATGATCGATCGCGATCGTATGAAACGATCCGATCCGATCCGTCCGACCGGCCAAACCACCCGACCGTCCGACTCTCTCTCCCGACCATACCATTCAGCCGATCCAAACCTGAGTCATATAGCTCAGTTTGCGATCTGTTTTAGTGTGTTTAGGGTTCTAATTCAGTTTCTTATGTGTTTTTCTTATCAGTAATGGATTCAAAACACATCTAAACAGATTAAACAACCTAAACAATGAATCTAAAACAAGAAACCTAAGAACCAATGGCTCTGATACCACTGTTGGAAAGTTTAGACTCTTGGTTCAATTCTCAGATTAGTTGAACCTACTAAACATGCATTAGATCTAGGTGTTCTTATTTAGAAACATATGATCTCACCTTTTACCTGTTTGTTTGCAGCGGAATTGATGAACAGGTCAATGATCAGGGAGATACACCGAGAGATGGATCCTCCAAAGGCTCACACACGCAATCACCGGAAATTGGCTGCTAGACCACAAGGAGAGAGGCGCCAGAAAGAGAGGAGAATCGCGGCTAGGGTTTTGGTTCAGGGAGAAGAGAATTGGCTTTTAGTCATTTAAAAGCCTTCTCTTTCCCTTTTGGGCTTTTGGGCCCAATCTGATTAAATTCCATTTAATCAGACCCATTAGTCTTTCTCTCTTAGTACGACAAATGCCTAGCACTTTTGTCGTACTTCTGCTAAGCCGTTCCAACATTATTTCCAGCTAGCTTAAGCGTGTGACCCATATGGGATCATACAATAAAGGCAATAAGTCCAAGACTTATAGATCATGAGCGGACTCTAGCAAGCCATCATGACCCCCAGCATTGTATGACTTATGTCTGATCACTGACATACTCTTACGTTATAGAGACAGTACAGAGATTGCTGGACACAATTCCAACAGCCGATTCCCGGTTTCTGTATCCCTTTGGAGGTATATACTTTTAAGTTTTGGTTTGAGTAATTGTTCTTGTGCTAATCTCTAACTAACATACCATATGTGTGTTGTTGTGTAGCTGTTAGCCTTTGAGGCAATTCCAGAGCTAGGGAGTAGTTTCCGAGAGCCAATTGCAGGGGCTGACCGTAATTGTCCAAGGATGTGAAAGGCGTAATTCAAGAGTAACTCAATGAAAGGGTTTCCTGTTTCAAAGATCAATGAAGAACTTGCTAAGACTAAGTGTCCTCAGGGCATTGACAACATTCTGCCAACTCGAGATGGATATGAAGAAGCTCATCTTGAGCGTATCTATGAAGAAAACGATGTCAATGATCTCGACAATCCTGTTTTTCAGAGTTGTATGAAGCTTATTTTGGCTGGGAAGAAGGTCTATTTTCAGGAGATGTATGACGAAGGGATATCTGCCCGACAGGCAAAGGAGGTGGAAGAGCTCAAAAAACCACAGGAAAAGAGACCTTATGCCATTGATGCACCTGGAAGTTTGAATCCTAATCCTACTGATATTGTTGCGATCTTGAATAGGGTGCAGAAAACGATGGTAGATGGGTTTAAGCTGTTGCATGTGAAGTTTGACGAGATGGATAAGAGAGTCAAACCCATTGAAGAATACATGGCGCATATGAAAGAAATTGAAGAACAAATGGTAAAAATAATCTCAAATTTAATGGAAATACTTGATAAAGTTGTATTCTAATTGTATCATCTGATTTCAGGTTCAGGAAGAGCTCCAGAAGACCGCTGCAGAGACGAAAGCGGCTGAGAAGGCAGCTGGAAAATGGAAGGTGGGGGATACATCCATTGTACCTAAGAGGCGTAACACAAGGTCGAGGAGGGATTTGCACTTGGTAGGATGTTAGTACGTTTGTTTTTAGTACTATGTTGGTTTAAAGTTATTTTATTGAACCTTTTTGGGTGTAAGTACACTGTTTAACAATTGGATGTTTAGTTAATTATATCTATGTTTTAAAATGTTACTGAGTAAAACTGGTAAAACTCAGCAAAATTGGTAAAATTAGTAACACTGAGTATAACTAGTTCAATATACGTTTAGAACTGTTACTGAGTAAAACTGGTAAAGCTATGTATAACTAGTAAGTAAAACTGGTAAAACTGGGTATAACTAGTTTAGTAAACTGGGTATAACTAGTTAAGTAAAACTGGTAAGACTGGGTAGAAATAGAGAAAACATGTAAGCATTAGGTAGCATTACAAATTGAAATGAACATAAACAAGTCTTAAAACCAAAAGGAAACCAAAATGACAACATTCTAATAACATTAAACATTTCTTCCCACCAATTCCTTCAGGTTTTCAATCTCTTCGCCTTTGTTCTTGAGCGCCATTTTCATCTGCTCAACACGATATTCATGGCTTTGAAGCTTCTCGGCCTGGGAGTCCACTGTCTTCCTTAAGTTAGTGGCTTCTTCTTCTACGCCTTGAACCCATAGTTTACGAATGTGTAGGTCATTATCATGCAAATCAATGAATCATAATATGTGTTAACACCAAATCAAAGAATCATCAAATCAACATATCTCACCTCGAAAGCATTGCAAACAAATAATCTATTTCCCACGTCCGGTTCATGCTCCATAATGATTCGACCACCACATGGACATCTTGCCGGTATGCCATTGTCACCATCTGCAATAAGGAACATCATACCGTAATCCTTCTTCTTCCTCTTCATATCACTGTAATAAGGATCGAATTCAAAATTGTCCATATTCAAGTGAAGAGAGAAGAAGATGAAATGAGAGTGAAGGGGAGTTCTCGAAAATCTCGTGAAAGGAGAGAGAAGGAGAAGTGGGAAAAAGAGCCTCAATAAAGAGGGAGGAGATATATTGAGCGAGAAGGGTAAAGTTGAGAAAGTTGGGGTTTTTTTTGTTTGGGCGCCAAAAATAGGTTGAAATTGAAATTTGCCGTCAAAATATTGGAAAATTTTGAATTTTTGCCGCACACAAAAATACACATAGTTTTACATGAGTTATTAGTTGTACAAAATTTCTTAATAGTTGTACTTTGGCTGTTTTCAATATAATCAATTTTACTGGTACTTAAAATTTGATTTTCTAGTTTTACAGTGGATTTTACTCAATTATCTATGAATCTAATACTTCTGTGTATTAATATGTTACAATCCTCAATTTTTAAAAATATATCCTCATAGCTTGCCCATTATTCCAAAAATGATCTTGAAAGTATATGAACATTGTTGGTTGAATTACTTAGTTGAGTGATTTTCGATTATACTTTTAATCTGATTTATTGCAATAGCAATGTATGACCACTATTATAGTAAAAAGTGATCTTATATGTTAACTATTTGCTCGAATGATCAACATTCGAATTACGATAATCACTTAGTAATACACAATTTTACCAACATAAAAAATTTGGAATATAGTAACTAGTTTTAAATCGAGTCTGTCTTGCAAGTGACATTAAAAATGGTAAATCAGAAACAAAATTACAATCATCCAGACATCAACCATTGAAAGGATTGTCTCGGCCGCATCTTGTTCTGAGTCCTCTTCTTCTTTCTTCTTTCCCCTGCCGATGGAAACCTATTAGTTTTCTTCCTTACCTTCTTTTGGAGTTTGTCAGGAGGTAGTATCTGTAAATTTTTGATGTCATCCGGAACATCCCACTCTGACATATCCGGCACTAAATAAATTGTCAGGTAATACGCCAATGCCCACAACTCCATCCAATAATATCTCGAAGACAACTCATGCAATGTTATATCCCTATCCTTAGATTTATTGGGATCCTTTTCGAATTTAATGAAAGCAGAAAGTGCATGCACACAAGGATACCTTTCAATAGCAAAAAACTGCAACTGCACGATTTTGACATCAAGTTCACCAAATAAGGCTTCCCATCTCTACCGGTGACATCATACATAAGCTCGAAACTATTTACACCATGACAATTAATGAATCAGCTTCTTTCCAAAGATCGTGAATATGGTTCTCCACTAAAGGAACTACCTTTTTATTAACCGTTCCAGCCACTGTCTCGTTTCGATGTTCGTTAAACCACTCTGAAAGTCTCTTTAAAATCGTATCTAGCAAGGGTATTAATGCGTACCTCCTGGTCTCCTTTAAAATATTGTTCAAAGACTCCACAGTGTTGCTTGTGTCTAGGTTGTATCTTTCTCCAGGAAAACAACACTTTGCCCATTTTTCTTTCACGGTACTTTTTTCCAGATACGCGGTCGCCGAAGGGTATCTTGTCTTAAAGGAACTATAAGCAATCTCGAACTCAACCACCGTGTAAAGCGCACTCATCTCTGTGAATTTAGAGACAACTGTGTCTTTGTTCACATTAGAAGCATGTGCTTTCACATTTTGTGACAAATGCCACACACAATACCCATGATGAGCTTGGGGAAACACATTAGCTATGGCATCAATGAGGCTTGCATTTCTGTCACTCAGAAACACCAATTCGGAAGAATCTGCAACCACGTTTTCAGCATCTAAAAAAACCAAGTCCAACTTTCAGTTTTCTCACCATCAATTATCCCAAAGGCTATGAGATAATTGTGATGATTAGGATCCTGAGCTGAAGCGAAGACTAGGCAACCACCATATCCTTTTTTTAAAGAAAAGTAGCATCCACAATTAACACTTTCCTTATCACTTGAAACCCTTCAATATTGGCTTCCAGAGCTATGAATAGGTTCTTAAATTTGTTCTGCTCATCCAATTTCACACATGTTACTGTACATGGATTGACCTTCTCTAACATGTACAAATAACAGTACATCATCTCATAGCTTCCTTCCAAACTACCACGCAAATCACGAATAACTTTGTTTTTTCTCTCTCAACGCTGTGGAGTACGATACGTCAACACCAAGTTTTGTCTTAACAAGATCCATGATAATCCTAGAGCAGAAGTTTCCATTTCTCTCAGATAATCATCATGCAAAAGAGATGCAACCAACTGAGGTGTGCCTTTTCTCTTCGCGTTTCTTTCACTCTGACTACTTCGCATGCATGAATGCATATTAGTGTACGTTCTAATGGAGAAAATTTGCGTCTCTCCAACCTTTGCAGCTCGTAGACCCCACTTCCAGCTTGCTACACAACATTTTAACACCAATTGCTTTGTGTCCGACTTCTTTACTACATAACCAAAACACTCATTAAATGCGTCTCTATCCACCAAATCCTATAAGACCGCTTTACTTGGAAATTCTTGACGCACACTCAAACCCAAACAGTCTTCCCATGCCTCTATAAACTAACTTGGTTTTACAACAGGTGCCGGCTCGACATATCTATCATAATTATCCGATGTATCCATACCTACATCACGTGATAAATCATCCTCAACCTCAACCTCATCCTCATCCTCAACCTCCATTGCCTCATGTTGTTCTTGTACTGCTTTTTTCTTTTCCACGTACAGAGTTATGGCTTTAGCTCCGATTTCATCGTCTTTTGACTGCAAGTCCTCATAGTTCATACCAATAGAAATTTTGTCCACCCTCGACACTTGCTCGGTCAGTTCCGATACATTGATGACCTCGGCATACAAAACACATCTACAGTTATCTTTATCTATAGATGTTAGGTAAACACAAAGATCCTCATCATCAGAAATAGTAAACTCTTCCTCACATCCAACCAGCAATGGAATGTAGCTCAATCGCAGCTTAGCCTTACTTGCATCTAACCAAAGCTTAGTGTATATCCTATCTTCTATCATCACTAAAGTTATCTCTTCCACTGATTTCTTCAACAGAAAACTATACATCCGACCTTGGCATTTAAAATGTATGCTGACGTTGTTGCTCATTGTATCCTGCAAAAACAATATAAAAACACAATCAGTACTACTAGTTTTACTAGTTCTACCGAATTTCTCAGTTTTACTGGTTTTACTAGTTTATTATATGCAATTCATCGGATTTGAAATGAATTCAGATCTTGAATTCCTCCAAATGGGAGACGGTTGGGTTCTAATCTATGTACAAAACACTGGAATTCAACCATGAATCTCGGGCTCTACCTCAGCTAACATACCAAAGCAATGTGCATTCCCACAACTTCAAAATCGAATTCAATCCGATTTTGAGCCGAAAACAATTTGAGCATAAATCATTCCACATCCACTCAAAGATGAAGAATTGAAGGACGGACCTCGATCTTGGAGAGAAATGCAGCTTCACAACGTTGCCGGTGATCGAGCTCGGAGAGAAGAGCTGGAGGAGGACGTCGCCGCAGGGAAGCTCTCGAGCTCGAATGAAAGCTAGATTTTTTTTATAACGCAATTTGTTTTTTTATAAAACAATTAAAAAAATAAAAAAGTGGGAAAATCAGATTAGTTGGGTTAGGATATAGGTTATGGATCAGAGATATTTTGGTCTCTCTATTTTATTTAAAGGAAGGGAGGCATAGAGATTATGTTGGGATATATGAGATTAGTTTTCTAGAAATAACGGCATAAAAATTACCTCATTCAATATCTGAACCTTTAAGGTTCCATCGTTTCAAATCAGTCTCCTTTAGTGATTATAAATGCTCGCCTCATGACGGTGATAAACCCGCCATCCCCACGAAGACACTATCTATTACCCAGCCTCTTACCCCCTTCAATTTCAGCCAATTTCAGCCAGAGAGAGATCAGATATTTTCAATGGCAGCAGGAGGAGGACCATCGTCGGGACGGATTCTTACGTGGATCGAGAGAGAGAGAACAATAAGAAGAGAGAGAGAGAGAGAGAGAGAGAGAGAGAGAGAGGAGAAGAAGAGCCATCAACAACAAAGATTTACTCTGATCTTAGGGCCCAAGGTAACATCCTGTCTAAGCACTGTGATAACAAATAGGTCCTTAAAGCTCTTTGTCTCGAAGCTGGTAGGATCGTTGAAGACGACGGAGCCACTTACCGCAAGGTAAAATTTCTCTTTTGAAACTGAGCTTCTCCAATTATTCCTCATCGTTCTACTAAGATCTTAAAAGTTTTGTTTCTTACTCACTTGAATTGTTAGAGAGATTCTGAGATTTGGTTCTCACTGTTCGATTGTATTGGTTTTTAGTAGTTTATGATTTATGATTATTAGACATTTTTTGGTAATCTCTTTAGCTTCTATATTAGACCAATGAAAATTGCAGCATGTTGTGTAATATTCTGCAAAAAGGAAAAAAAAATATTTATGATTTATGAATTGTGTTAGTCTTGTCACTAAAATTGGCTGATACTTGAATTGTTCCACAGTGTTTTAAGCCACCGGCGTTAGAGATTTCAGCAACTCCGACGAACTTGAGCACAAACTCTTCAATCCAACCAAGTCCACAATCATCTTCTTTCAAAGGCCCTACACCTTCTTACCATGAATGTTGTGGCCATTCCTGCAAGTGTGCCGTATGTTACTTTCAATGATCTCCACCTCGGCCGTGCTCCCCAGCAAGTCATATGCCGTCTCATACGCATATGGGATGCAATGAATGTCAAAAAGAAGAGAGTTTATGCGACGAAGATGTGCGAGCTCGGGGTCTAGCCAAATAAAAAGACGTTTGAGACGTTGATGTGGGGTTGTCTGGAAGTGAAGCATCCATGGAAAGCGAAAGAGGTTTTGCAGATGATGAGAGGGTTTGGTATGAAGCCTGAGAATTTCACCTTCATGCTGTTAGCAGAAGCTTGGCATGTCGCAGGACTCAGTGATGAGTCGAACAAAGCGATCGACGAATTGACATCTATTGCAGATTCCAGTCGGGAAACAGGAGCTTCCAACTGCAAAAGCCATGAATCTTTCTACTTGCAAACTCGGAACCTGAGTTCCAATTATATGGCAGAAGCAGTCCAAAGCAGAGTTTGGGATCAGTGGGCAGTTTGTGCATTCCTACACAGTGTTCTTGAACTGAAAGGACAAACATGGCTTTGGCTGAAGCCAGAGATTTTACTTTCCTATTCTGTTGAAATTTCAGAGTAGATACTGCGAGAAGTACATTACAACATAATGGTCTTGTACAATCTATTGTACAGATTCTGTTTCCGAATGTTGAGACTCACACATTTGGATACTTAAGATTGACAAATCAGTTACAAAATTCTGCTGCAAAGGAATTGGTACTAACATAAACTCGGATTTGAGCCTGTTTTCAGTTTATACAAGAAATTTTCAAACTACTAATTGTTCATCAGCCTTAAGTTCATTATGTACCTGAGAGGAAGGTTACACTGATTCTCGCCTCACTTTTTGAGGGACTTTTGAACCTCATGATCCACATATCCTGAGGGAGATTTGCTGAGTAGCCAAACTAACACAACACCAACAACACCGAAACAGGGCGTTACAAGGATGGACCCTGTCCAAGCCTCTACTCATTAATCCAACGCCTTCACTAAAGAAGTACGCAAAAGAAGAAGACAGTTCCAAACTGTCGCAAAAACTATTTTGGTTGTTTTGTAGAATATGTGGGTTGCAATTAGTATAACAAACAGTATTAATTACTGCTAATGAGAATTACCAATAGAGTTGTCAAATGGTCGGTCTAACACCCATTTGAGCATGTCCAATAAAACTAATTTCTATTTGATTATAATTGGTTGGTCCAAAATAGAAAATGGTAAAAAAATATTCATGTCCAATAAAAATTATGTCCAAATGAACATGTCAATGGACATCTCATTTTAACAAAATCTAAAATTAGTTGTTAATGTTCTTTGAAATCATTACATAAATATAATGATATAATTACATAAAATGAGTTATATTTTATTAGAAAATATTATTATGATTATTTGTTATATGTATTATTTATTGTAAAGTTTGATATGAATATGTTTAGACCAGACTCTGGCTGTGTACTTTTCAGAACAAGTATTTGATTTTCTTTTTTGGGGTGAGAATATAAACATAAAAACCAACGGTTGTTTGACCAAAAACAAAAAAACAACGGTTGAAAAAAAACAACTATTTGATAGATTAACAATTTACAAAATGTGACAGATTAACAAAATGTTATGAGGGTTTAGTTATGAATATAAGAAATCATTTCAGTTAATGAACATAGTGAATTTTATTAGTTTGTAAGAAAACTGATATTTTATTATGTTTTTAAATTCGTAAATTTAAAATTTAACCAATATTTTTATTCAATAAAGCATTGATTTGGGAAAACTATCTAAAATTTGCAATAAATACATGATAAGAATCAATAACAAATATTTCTTATCTTCTTACACGATTTAATTCAAGTTTATTGTTATTTTAGTCTAAATTTACTCTTTGGGTATTAACATAAAAAGCCATATGCATAAAAGTTTACATAAACAGTTCGGTTGCAACTCCGACATACCATAGATTACTAATCATTTTAATAACCTTATTAACTCTACTATTCTCTCTAATTTTAAAAGTACTGACTTATACTAGCAAAATTGTGACGCAGAGATCGCAATTTGACTCTTTGGTATCTCGGCCAAGTGCCCACCTTGCAAGAATGCATGATTTGATCCTGTGAATTCCTTATTGTGATTATATTTATCGGCTTCCCAACCTGTCAATGATCCACAAGGTACTCTTGGCACAAAGATTCTCTGATGCTAGGTATTCTGAAAGTTCACTACACCCACAAGCGTTTATTGTAGATAAGTTGAAAAAGACTCGACGGATGGTAACCTCTCAGAAAAGTGGACCACTGGCAAAAAAAGTTATATTGAGGACAACTTCAGGGGTTGGTGTGGGATCACAAGCAGGGGCAGATCTAAGATAACTTTTAACCAGGCACTATCATAAAATTTAAGTTAGTCGGGGGCATTCTCATGTTGTGTAAGCTAATTATTTAAAGAAAATCAAAATTTTCAGCTTATTATTTAAAGAAAATCAAATTTTAGCCGGGGGCACGCAATCCCGTCCTCTGCAACGTACGTCCGCCCCTGATCACAAGGTAGGACATATGTGCGAACAATACCAATATCATATGTGAAGCAACTTAAGAGAAGGAAAAAACAAACATCAAAAGAATACATCATACACATACCTAGAAATGGTGTGATGAAGGATCACATAGGAGACTATACGCACAAGCATCAAAGGTCTACAACAATGAGTAGATATGCAGTAGACACCTAAAGCTAACAAAGCGTGAGTATATTAGACTGTGGTACCTCTACCAACTACTGAAACATGTATCCTGATATATAATTGAACTGACAACTTGCAGGTTAAAAGTTGCTACGTGATATATCATGGTTTTTAGGTGTTTTGAGCCATGATATATGTACATAATTGAGTATTTTATAGAGTCTTTCGCGTCCTTTCAGGTGTTTTACAGGTTTTAGCACGTTTGAAACATATTTGGACATTATACCGCATTCTGGAGCTATTTGGAGCATTCATGCGAAAGCAGAGAAGTTGGTATGATGATCCAAGATTTGTGTTGATCGACACATTCTTGGTGTCGGTCGACATAGATGCAGATCATGAGTAAATCGCCGATTAATGAAGATTCTGAAGAATTGAAAATTAGCCAAGAAGTTTCTCATAATTACAAAGAAGCTCAAATCGTGTTTAAACTTTATTTTAGAGTTTTTAAGCCATTGTTTATGTTACACTTTACTTTATCACAGATTAGGAGATTTGGGGCTGGTCTTGTATAGATAACTAGATGACTCGCCCGCACCTTGTGTGGGGTGAATTATTTTTTGGAGAAGTATTTAGCTTAATTTAATTAATAGAAACACATGTAGTCGAGTATTTGAAACTATAGAAATTGTAGATGAAGCGTGATTTTATAGAAAGAGAAACTTAGATTCAAAATGAAAATGTAGAAACATGAATTCTCTATTATTGAAAAGAAAACAACAATTATTTGAAATAAATAACTAAATACATGATTAAGATAATTGACCATAAATTAAGAAATTTCAATATTTTGAAGGGAAAACCATGCATCTTGAATGTGTCATAAACAACATTATTAATCATCCTTAGATCTAAATAGCCACATGGTCCCCTTATTACATCCAATAAACGAAGTAAATAATATAGTTCTCCAATTTCTTCTGCATATACTGGTAAAACACATAAACCCAGTTTACCTTGTATGCGGGGTTTCCATTGAAGGCTTTTTGATCCCAAACAAATTTAGTTGTTATTTGTGAATATAGAAGACGTCTTGCTTGAAGATGAACTTGATTGCATTTCATCCATGCCCAAAATTTATCTTCTTTTTCTTGATATGCCAAATCGACATCTTCGTCGAAAACAATTTGTGCAGAAGGAAGAACGATAGGTAAAATTTCCATAGAATCAATAAAACGTCCGGAAGAAGCTGAAAATAAATTAGATTTGTTAATGAAAATAGTATAATTTGTTAAATAGAAATCAAAATGTATGGAATATTAAAAAGTAAAGATGTCAAAAGATTTCTCAAATTTACATATAGCTTCGATTAGCAATCCTAGATTGAAATGATACTAATAAGAGGAGGATATCATATATATAGCATTATGATATTAGGGTTTCTTAGAGATAATATCTCTTGTTCGGATTTTGTTACTAATATCGGCCACATAAATTATACACAAAACACCACAGTTTAGAAATTAGATATCAAAGTTATTATAATATATTCTATTTTAATGGCAAGAATATCTCATTTGTTATCATGGTATAGTATAATTTGTTAATTTATTTTTACATTCGGTAAGTAGTTCCATATTTGAACTGTAAGAGATTTTCATATTTTGTTTAGTGAAATTATATTTCGTGTTAAACCAATATATTCCATAAAAATCGGTATTATATTCTATAAAGAAACAAAATTACATTTGGTATGGTAGTAGTTACAATTGTAAGTAAAAATACAAAGAGTAATTGTCTATAATTCTTCAAATGCAATATATTATTAACATAAAATTTGAAATCATGCATTTGTAAATTAAAAAGAAAATTCATAAAGGGTCAAAACAATCTCTAGATTTAGTGTCACCGAAAAATAAATTGGAAGCAAATTCAAGTTGTTATAAAGTGAACACTTATATTAAACCAAACAACATATTAAAGAGAAGTTTTAGTCACAAAATAAAACATATTTCAAACATAAGTTTTAGATAGTTAAACATGATTTTTGGAGGAGAGTTTTATGACAGGAGTAGTGGTGTTTTTTACCAAAAGAGTTGAAGGACAATCGTTTGGTTGGCTTTGACATTGTTTGCCCACAAAATTTTCGTAAGCCGCCACTTAAACGTAAACGTCACATGTTACTATCACAATGGAAAGCAAGCTCAACAGACCATTTCTGTCCAGCATCATTGACCAACGATATGGTGTTGCCCGCAACCTTCTCTAAATCATTTGCATCCACAAAAGACTTGGGAAGATACTGCAAAATGAACAAATATGGATCATGTAACAATATTTAAAACCAAAATAAAAAGGAATAACGTACGATTCTGTTTCGTTTGATGCCGTCACTCGTGACGTTTAAGGTAACAAACTTCTCCTCGGTTCCTTCAAAAATCATTTCCTTATTAGTCAAAATATTAGAAAGAGTAAAAAAAATGTCTTGAAAATAAGGGAAAGGAGACTTACTCGTGCTTGCTTCTCCAGTCTCCATATGAGGGGTATTTTCATATTTGATCTCACAACAGTCGAGTCCGTACTGTTGTACCAAATGGAAATCGGCAGCTCCACGATACTCAAAAATTAAAAGATATAAGTCTTCTAATGCATGTGCCTCAAATAACCGTCTCCAGCCTTCTATAAGCCTATCACCAACTCGTTTGATAACGAACTCTTCTGGCCTCGCATCAGATGTGAGTTTACCAACTGTAACATTGGTTTTTTTCAAGTATATACCTCTTATAGAACCTTCTGGGATAGTCTGCAACACAAAATTTAAACAATGATTGCCAGAAATAAAATCATTATAGAAAATAAACTTAATTAGATAAAGACTAAGATTACATACAAGACTCTTTCTACAATTGTTTGGAAGCATAGGTTTGAAAAATCGTGGGTTTTTCAACTTCCGCTTTGTTACGAGAAGCTAATAGGTCTTCATATAAATCAAAAATCATTAAATACATGTACCAAAAAAAATATCATAATATTCATTGGGAATAAGAGGCTTGAAACTACTCGGTTTCCCATAGTATGATTTGTTCTGCAAAGCTAATATATATTCAGATAAATCCAAAATCATTACATGCATAAACAAAAACAATCGAAAGTAGACCTTTTGAAGTTGAATATACAGCATCTAAAAATAGAGAATATCGGAGTAGTTAACTAATCCCTAAAGTATACTTACAAATTGAAAGTTGGTACTTTTAACAGAAATCAATGATAAAAAATAGAAATTTACATGAAGAAGATATATTAAACACCATTGTTCATTTACATTTTTTTCTCAAAATAATGATTTCTAACCCTAGGTTTAGGAAAAATCTGTATGAAATAGTAGATTACCTTGTTTCCCAAGTTGTTGAAAGCAAATGATTTCTCCTAAAATATTCTCTGCATACCGCACCTTAGTTGTGTTGGTTTATCTTCTAGATCGAATCTTACTTTCAATTTGTGTTCTGATTGTAGTGAATGGCTAGTTTGGGATCGAATAGATGTATCAGCAACTATCTTATAGTGGTCCAGAGTAATTTGGGCTTAATCCTAATCTCTTAATGAATTTTAATATATTAGTTATTAAATTTCTTTAAAAAATTAGATTCTAAGACCGTGTCCAATAAAGTAAGTGATATTAGGATTTTTTACAACATATTTTTGGTTTTTTTGTGTGAAAATAGTAAAAAATTACGAAATTAAATCACCAATTAATTTGTGTAAGTGTATTGTTTTGGAATATAATATAACTACTTACATATAGCAACTCATTATACATGTTTTGTTTTAGCATTACTTATGTAATATGGATAATATCTAAATACCTTCCTATTGCTCTTACAATTTGTCATATTATACTTCTACCTAAAACCTCTTTTGTCATGGAGATCTATTTGAAATTTAAATTATGTAGTAAAAAGAGCTGATGATACTGTACAGAAGGGTTGTAAACATTAATGATACATATGCTTTTTTAAAGAAACATAAAGATGATCAACAGATCATCTAATCCAAAAATAATAAAGTTTAGTGAGTTCTTGTAATACAGGGGCATAATTTAGAAGACCTTGAACCAGGAAACAATCTTTTCTTCAGGATATGGTCGGGTACGAGATTTGGACAGCTACAAAATAGAAAAAACGTATGAATTCCAGAAAACATATAAAGCATATTACATAATGAGTTGCATTAGAGTTTGTTTGATCGTACATAATCGTTGACATCCCTTCTTCTGCTTTGAGCCAAGTTATACCTATTTAAATAAATTTTGTACACAAACAAAATTAACATTGTAAACAATAAAGAAATCAAAAGTGTCATCAATCATAAACACCTACATGTAATAGACAATGAAATCATTCTTAAAAGACACAAAAGTTAATTTATAAGCATACCTATTGTGTGCTTTATGTAGAAGCAACAAAGAATAACAAATAGATGTCTATCAGCATCTTTCCTAAACCTTTTGATTAGTTCCTTAGCATTTTCCCCGAATATTAAACACTCAACACTCTGAAGGCTATAAAAATTAATGATTTCATGATTTTTATTAGAGATAAACAACAAAACATATGTGAGGAAGATTATAGTCATCTGTTTAACTAACCTTAGGCCGCGAATTGTAAACTTCATCTTTTTCATGTCCAATCAGGTTCAAGGTTTCCAACATGTGTAACTACACCATGGACATCTATAATGGAGAAAATAAAATAACTAAGAGTTGTATACCTTAATCTATTTAGTTAAAAATGTAATATCTACCACACATGCAATTAACATCATTAATATAATCCGTTAAAGGAAAAATGTATCTACTAAAAGTTACATATAGGATATTCCTCAAAGACTCTCCCATCTCCTATATCCGTAATTGATTCAAGTTTCATAAAATGACCTTCCAGAATATTATCATAAGTGAGGCAAAAAGATGTGTTTAACCCGAATATGAGCTTGAAATCGCGAGGGATCAACGACAAATATAGTGGTGCTTGTACGACTCTAGCATCCCTAAGTTTAAACAAATGACCCTCACACCAAGTTGTGTAATGAAATTTCTCAATAAAAGATGCTGGAACAGTAGCCTCTATTTTCATACCATAAATCAATAAACGAATACATTAAATAAAACATGCAATAACCCAATAAACAAAACGGATTAAAGAGTAATTGAAAGATTACCTCCTCATCCACCAAAAGCATTCGCATTTTTGGTTCTATGGACCTAACACACAACTTACACGCAAAAGAAGGACTTTTAGGTCCCAAAAGCAAGGAATGAAGTTGTTGATTTGAGAAATTTTTCTGTTTGTGGAGCCATAGTTTAGAATCGGAAAAATGTTTGCAGATAAGTTTTTTTCTCTCTCAATAAGCGTTTAGAAAACGAAGCGTCTAGGGTTTTAAATTAAATAGTTTCCGTTATTGTTCTAAAAGGTGTAAAGAACTAAAAGATGTAATAATTATAAGTCACAACCATTGATTTAAAAAACAAACTATTTGGGCCACAAACGTTAATAATATTTTTTGTCTTATCCCACATAAACTATTCAGTTTAGATTTGAAATTAGATAACTTCGTAAATTTATGAACTTATATGATCTTTTTAGCATAATAGTTAAACCTTTTCATATTAAGTCATGTGAAAGTTTTAAAATATGATTATATTGTGGATAAACCCAACCAAGCTAAGAATTATAATAAGCGATTACAATATTAGGACTTTTGATAACAATCAATGTATCTATATAAACCAAACATTGTATTTATCATATCTACGTTTGACCTTTTAAAAAGATCACAATTTTATGAACTTATTTGATTTTCTTTATCAGAATCGGAACCAGCTATTTCATATGAAATTAAAAGTGGTCGTTCCGATTCTGATTAAGAAAGTCAAATAATTACAAGCATTGTGAACTTATAAAACTGAACAATATATTTGAAGATATATTGATACTCTCCAAGTATATCGTTGAAGTCTTCGAACAATCGTATTAAAGCTGAAATAAACACTCATAATAAAATGAGATTGAGAAGAAATGAATAATTGAAAGGGGAGTAGTTAAATCTTAATGAAGGTTAGGTGTTACAGTTTTGACGGCACAAAATACATAACTCTAAGTTGTGGAGAATATATTGATCCTCTGAAACATAATATTCAAATCTTCGTTATGGAAGATGCCATATATTTTCGACTGACTATAAATTTAATAAATTACTATTTTGTGATGTATGATTCCATAAATTTTGTTAACTGTTTTGTAAAGACATCTAGAGAATCTTTTTGTTATATATATATATATATATTCGTAATTAATAGTATATAATAGATATAAACTTTACCGTTGCGTACAACATAAGCTGTTATTATTGAAGATAATTTGCTAAGATTTGTTATAATGATAAATTGGAAGCGAAACTAACAGAATAAATATATAATTCAATTAGAAAGCCAAACTGTTTTAATAATACTAAGATAATATGAAAAACAATTGTAACACAAAAGAAGATACGAAACAAATGTCTAAAGTATCTTTCTATTTAAGGCTTCTTTGTCTTCCTGCTTAATCTTTTTTGAAACTGTTGAATTTTCACCAACACTGGTTAAAGAGATGCAATCATTTGATCTTTTTGATGTTGATGGTGTAAGTTCTAAGGCCACTGATGCATCAGAATCAGTCTCCATACCCGAAGTAAGCATAAGAGGTCCCTAATCAAATACAAATATTAGTAAAGTTTTATTCAGCGTTAACATGATGTTTCAAAGTGATCCAAATATATTATGTACCTGAGTCGAGTTAGTTAAATTCTCAAATTCATCAATGGCAGAGTCATCATCCCAAAATAAGTCCACGACATATGGACTCTTTGACATCTTCTAAACATTGTCCTTAGGAATGGTAACTTTGAATAGACACTTGCGACCATTCAAATTGAATAATTCAGTAGGCAGATAATATGAATCCTCCTAAGAAAACAAAGAAGAAAAAACAACGAATTCTCAATACAAAAGTTGTATTATTTCAAATAAATTAAAAATTCAAATACCTCAAATTTTCTTCTGTATTCGTTGTAGATATTGTGTGCAGATCTCTTCACAAGCTTATCTCTAACTTCATCAAATGTGAGAAATTTTGCTTCATCCTCTGAATAATCAGACATGCGGAAGATCAAATAATATCTAGAGAATACATAAGAAATATATAAACCAACATGTTTTAGATATATAAGTTGAATAACAAAACATAATTATAAATAATTACCCTGCAAGCATACTTATAAATAAATTACCTTGCAAAGACATTTCTTACATCGCCACATATTTTAAAATTATATATGGGTTTGGAATCTTCCTCATCTTCTGAATCTGATCCATGCTGAAGCACTTTCAGTTTGCAAACTTTGCAAGCTTGAAAATACCATTTTTTAAAATTGTCAATTGAGACCATTGTGGTACACGTAACCACCTTACCATGTTAAACAACAATAAAATCATCAAGTATTTAAAAATAATTTCAATTAAATACAGAGTTATTTGTAAGTTTAAATATAGATAACTAACACTTTCCGACTGCATAATGCCAAGTAGAGTCATTATATTATTCTTGATGAAAAATTCAGAACGCAAATCCATAAGTGGACCCGATCCAAAAGAAACCATGCTTTTCTCAGACTTGATAATTAGAGCTTGAGATTCTTTTGGTATACTGTAAAATAGATTTTGAATGAACAGATGTACTCTTGAATTGAAAATGTTCAGAAAAATATTTAGAACATAATATATCTCATTACCTATCTAACCACTTAGATATCTCTGGGTTATTTTCATCTCCGAATGTGAGTTGGGTCGAGTTGTAAGCATTCGAGATGTACAACTTCCCTATATTTATTAAAATTAAAATTAAACCATTAATGTTATATACTACAAATTATATATTACATTTAACCGAGTAGTTACCTCCATATTGTTTGATCCATGCAAACCGGATAATAACCACGACAGGAGATGAGCTATCTTTGGAAGTATGGTCAATCACTTGTTTGGCATAATCTCCCCACAAGGTGCAAGGCAATGCATCAACTCTGAATTCAAATAAACGATAAAAAATCATACAAAGTTATTTATTTATTTTAGAATTATAACGATTAAGATTCTAACCCATTATCTTTCAGGTATAATTCAAGCTTGGTGTTGTTTCCAGACTTGCTCTTAGTCTTGACATCTTCAATAGCACCCATATGGACAGTGACTCCCATAACATCTTATATTGGTCAAACAACAATTAAGAACTATTTATTGAAAAGTATAATATAAGGAACATTAGGTATATTATAAAATAGCATCTTACCAATTAAAACTCTTTTGTCAAGAGATCCCTCGAGAATTTGAGAAATAGTATAACAATACTTATCGTGATTCTGAATCTCAAACCTTCCAATGGTTTTGTTCTTGTAGTACGGGTGATTGATAACTGTAAGTAAGATCACTTGGACGGGAGTCGCCAACATACTCCTTGGAAGATAAAGCATTAACCATAACATGTTTACCAATCTAAAGACATGCTTTATGTTTGCTGAATAAGGATTCCTCACATGATGCTTGAACTCTTGTTCCCTAGAGAAAGTGAAAAAAAAATCTATAAGTATAAGAAAGAACAATATTATACCGAACATAAACCAAAACATAAGCAAAAAAGTATATTTATGTTAGACAAAATCATTTCTATCACGTTTCAAGACTTGGACTTAAACAAAATCCATTGCTAATACCCTAACCTGGATCTTCTCAGTTTCGAGGCTTGTGTCTATGTTTTTCAGCAAAACATAAGTCGAACGCCGTCTGCGAGAGAGGTTCTTATTGGTCTCAACTAATTCTGCCATTTAAATTATAAAATCTCGATATATTTTAAAAGTGAATGATAAATAAGTTAAATACCGAAGAATATATATAGTAGTTCCGAGACCTAACGGATCATGGCACAATGTTATAATAAAGAATATTGTGTTTCAACTAATTTAAAATATTCTAGATTAAAAGATTTTCCGGTACACATAAAATATTTTCTATATACCATTGCGTCGTATTGGCTAAATTAAATATTTGTTTATTAGTATCGATTGTTATAGCTAATTCATTTTCGGTAGGGTGTTATTTAATATTTTAAAATTACGGAAATCAATGTGGGAAAAATATTATTTGTAATCTCTAATTTAGGGAAGAAGTTCAGATTACCTAAGATTTGGTACGAAATATCATTTAATTGAATTAGATTTATTTTTGTTTTTTGTTTCCTTATTAATAATTTTCCTAATATGAATATTAACAAAAAATATTATGTTTCAAATAAATTGGAATATTCAATATTATATGATTTTCGATTACATAATAGAAATTTGCTATATACGATTGTGTCATAATTGCCAAAACTAAAATTGTTTATTAGTCCCGATTGTTAATAGTTAAGTTATTTAATATTTGAAAAATAAAGAAATCAATGAGTGACAAAATCATTTAAAGGGGAAAAGCGGGTCATTCACAAATATTAAGCCAAGATATTGATTAACTCCCCATTATATAGTATATATCCTCAATATTTATACAGGAATACTCCAATATCTTAATCCGTTAACTTCCGTGATGGCCATTTTTTTTTAAACTCTGCAATTTCAGGAAGATGTTGCAATCCAATCACCTGTCAAAATCATATTTTTAAACAATCGTTGAATAATAGACACTATAACAACTAATACAAAACATAAATAAACAGAGTCTTCCAAACATACCGTTTCTAAAAATAACCTTGGCAAACCTCAGATGCAAACCATAATGTAGTCATCATTATCTTCATAAGATTTTTGAAACTCTTTAGCCTTGTCGCCACCGAGCTCACAAAGCAAGCGACACTTCCTATTCACTACAAGAAAACAGGAAATTAGCCACTGCGGTTTTAGTCGCTAATCAGTCGCAGAACAAGGTTTTGCGACCGAATGGCGACTAAAATAAGCAGTCGCTAAACAGTGCGTCGCTAAATATTTTAGTCGCAAAATAGTCGCTAAATAGCGACTAATTGGCGACTACAAAATAGATGTCGCAGTTTAGTCGCCAATTAGTCGCTAAATTTAGCGACCAATATGCGACTAAGTTGCGACTGGTTATTTTTAGTAACTAATCAGTCGCTAAATTTAGCGACCAATTAGCTACCAACTAGCGACTGATATAGCGACTACTAATTACATAATGGTTTTTTCTAAATAGATCTGGTACGGTTGTGTTTGGTTTGGTACACAAACAATAAAATTATTTTTTTAATCACAAAAATGATATTTATAATAATAATAAATTACAACAAAAACTTAAAAATTAATCATAAATATATAAAAAATACAAAATAACAAAAAAAAATGTTTCCTCGCCATCCCGACCCTAGAAGTCTAGAACGAGTCATCTTCTTCCCCAAAGCTTCATCTTCACTTCGATAGCCTGCAAATGATATCGAATCAAAACCAATTAACGAATCAAAAAATCACACACTCACCAGCAAATAGAGAATCAAAATCAAACAAAAGAGAAAGCTTACCTGACTTTAACGATGAGAGGACTCCGGCGACGTAAAAAAACTTCATCCGGCGTCTTCATCCCACCACCTTCGTCGGGCTCCGGTAACACTTCTCTCTCTCACCACCGTCTTTACGTAGCCGGAGTTGTCTTCGTACGGCGATGGAGGAGGTAGATCGAGTCTCTTCTTCTTCGTCCGCCGTAGACAGCCACGCTCTCCTCTTGAAACCAGATTCCTTTCTTGAAAGCGTATCTTCTTCAGGCGACCAACACTCTCGATCTCATCCTCTAACTTTTTCCAGATTCGCTTTTTTTCACTATAAAATCAAAGACAGATTTCACATAAACAAACATAATCTAACCCAAATAAAAGACAATGGTATAAAGGAATCGTACGAGACAATGGTATTATTCGAAGTTTGACCTCACCTTTGCTTGAGCTGGCTCTAGCATAGAGCCCATCGATCTTTGGAACTGAACCATAAAGGAATCGATTTTAAGATGATGTTCAACTGGATCTATCTCACACACCTTTTATTTGGCGTTGAGATTTTCCAGCCAAAATTTCAGATCTTGGCAAAACGAGAAAAGGATAAAAATGACTGAAGAGTTATTGTGATAAGAGAAAAAGGGAAGCGCCCAGAAGGAGGAGAAAAAGAGAGAAGAGGACATTTGGTCCGTTAGATGAATCTAATCTACGGTGAATAATGTGATCCATGTCTTTGCAGGTTAGCCAATAAGAAATTTTCATTATTTTTACTTTTACTATTTTTTTGGTAATTTGTAGCAATTTGGTTAATATTTTGATTAATTTTTATATATAATTAGTGGTTATATATTGATTTTATAGTTTATGACTAATAGTTAAAGTTTAGAATTTATAATTTATGGTTTGAAATATAGGGTTTGAGGGTTTATAGAGGGTTTTAGGGTTAATTTAGGGTTTGAGGGTTTATATAAGGTTTTAGGGTTGAATCATAAGACTTCGATTTATGTATTAGTAAAAGGTTATTAATAGCATTTTGTTTTTGTTTTTTTAGAGTTTTGGGGTTTAAGGTTTAGGGATTAGAGTTTTAGGGTTTGATTAGGGTTTAAGGTTTATGTATTAGTTTGTTTTGTTATAGTAATTGGAATGTTATGTTTTTGTTTATATTTTAGGGGTTTGGGGTTTATTTAGAGTTAGGGTTTAGGTTTTATATATATACATGTTATTGGTATTGGATTTGAAAACAATAGTTTTATGTATATATAATTAAAGATTTGTATTTTGATGTTATATTTATGATTTAGAGTTTAAAGTTTAGAGTTTGTGGTTTTATGGTATATTTAGGGTTTAGGGTTTAGAGTTTAGGCTTTGGGGGTTAGGGTTTAGGATTTAGGGTTTAGGGTTTGTGTTTAGGGGTTAGGGTTTAGGCTTTGGGGGTTAGGGTTAAGGGTTTGTGTTTAGGGGTTAGAGTTTAGGGTTTGGGGTTTAGGGTTTAGGGTTTAGAGTTTAGGGGTTAGGGTTTGGGGTTTTTTATGTATATATAATAAATTTTTATATTTTGATTTTATAGATTATGAAAGAGTTAGAGTTTTAGGGTTTAGGGTTTTATGTATGAGTTAGGGTTTAGGGTTTTGTGTATGAGTTAGGGTTTTAGGGTTTAGGGTTTTTTATATTTTGATTTTATAGTTTATGAAAGATTTATAATATTTATATGTTGTAGTAATTGAAATGTTATTAATTAGAGTTTTAGGGTTTATTTAGGGTTTAGGGTTTTGAAAGGCGACTGAATAGCGACTGGATGGCGACTGAATAGCGACTGTTATGCGACCACCATTTACCGACTTATTAATTGTCGCATATTAGTCGCTAAATAGCGACTGTTATGCGACTGAATAATTTGGTCGCTAAATAGCGACTGATGCGCGACTAATATTATTGGGTCACTAAATAGTCGCGGAGTAGTCGCTAAATAGCGACTGTTATGCGACCATCATTTAGCGACTTATTAATAGTCGCATATCAGTCGCTAAATAGCGACTGTTATGCGACTGAATAATTTGGTCGCTAAATAGCGACTGATGTGCGACTAATATGTTTTGGTCGCTAAATAGTCGCATAATTGTCGCCATTTAGTCGCTAAATTTAGCGACTACGAAATCAGTCGCTAAAACCAATCGCTAATATCATGTTTTCTTGTAGTGATTAGCTAAAAATTAATTACCAACTTACAATACAAATATCTTTGATATTAGAACAGATAAACACTAACCTAGCATCCACAAGATTAAAGGTTATGAGATCGCGAGACCAAAAAAGCAAATCATCAACTCGCCCAATTAAATCTACACAAATACAAAGAAAGAAAATAAATTATCTTGCTCGAACTCCAAAAAAATACAAATTTTCAATATACCATTATCTTACATACCTATAGAATGAATACGATCGTGACACCCGGATTATATATGCTGAAATCAATAAAATCACAGAAAATGATCGTCTTTATTGAAGGAATTTTCTCAACATATGTTGTCCATTTCCATTTTATTTCGAATCGATGAGATGTCGGTTTAAAATCTCCACCAGCATGAATTAGGTCAAATTCAGAAACAATTATAGAAACTCCTTTAACCAAGACATCCAAGGATTGGTCAACATAAAGATGACAATTTATAATGTCATGTACCATAGTTCCCTAAACTTTAGAACAATCAAAACAAAGTAATTATATAAATAAAAAACGTATTAAAGATATATAACAAAAACCTGCTCATTGACCAATATTAAACCGATTGTTCGTTTAACTCCCTAATTGATAACATATCTCCTCAATATTTAACATGAATTCTCCACTCCCTGATGTTCGGATTCACGGTAGACACATCAACGAACCTTAAAGAAGACATCAAAACAATCTGCATAAAAGATAAACAGAAACATGAAACCCTTTGTACGAAAACTATGGGAATATATAACAACATTAATTCTCCATGATTTGGGCTTCTGAAGACATTTA
Source organism: Orychophragmus violaceus (assembly GCA_030180135.1). Classification (NCBI taxonomy): domain Eukaryota; kingdom Viridiplantae; phylum Streptophyta; class Magnoliopsida; order Brassicales; family Brassicaceae; genus Orychophragmus; species Orychophragmus violaceus. The sequence continues at coordinate 83,549,137 of CM058230.1, read as the reverse complement.
GTATTCTTTGAAGATGGGTTTTGCCATATTTTGTAACAGTACTTTTTTAATATAAATTTAATAATGCCATGGTTTGAACAATATATCTCGCGAATCAAAAACAAACAACGACTAATACTGTATAATTTTAAATAATCCATAAATTAATATATAAGGATTACCCCGCACAAACATTTCTTCTATTGAGAATAATAAAAAAAACATAAATAACGGTATACAAATGGTGATGTTAGATGAAAAAACATAACAATATTATCTTGATATGAAACATAGCAGCATCTAATATTAAAAACCACAAAACAATATCATTCTCTTTAATCCTTTGTTGACTTCCTGCTTAATCTTTCTGCAGAGAAATAAATACATATCGTTTGGCTTGGTATGAAACATAGCTGCACATTCATCAAAACCATAAAAAAAAATTAGAACCATTTGAATTGTAAATAATAAATACCTATCGTTTGGCTTGGTATGAACAATAGCTGCAAATTCATGAAAAACACATAACAAAATTTAAACAATTTTAATTGTAAGAAAATAGTTACCTATCGTTTGGCTTTGTATGAACATAACTGCAAATTGATGAAAAAAAACATAACAAAATTGAAACCATGTTAATTGTAAGAAAATAGTTACCTATCGTTTGGTTTGGTATGTTACATGCCTACAAATGCATCAAAACCACATAAGAAAATTAGAAGCATGTTAATTGTAAGAAAATAGTTACTTATCGTTTGGCTTGGTATGTTACATACCTGCAAATGCAACAAAACCACATAACAAAATTAGAAGTATGTTAATTGTAAGAAAAGGTTACCTATCGTTTGGCTTGGTATGTTACATACATGCAAATTCATCAAAACCACACAAAAAACTAGAACAATATTAATTTCAAACAAAAGAAATGATTCGAGATGTGGATGTTATGAGACTCGTAGAGACTCTATTTATAAGGATCATAATATTTAAGGTTGAACTAATTTTTGAAATTTTCTACTGGAAGATTATAATATTCTATGAGATATTTTAATTTTAAATTTGCTCAATATTGTCAATAGATATTAGTTGCTAAATTATAGGTTGAGCGTTATTTTGAATTTAAAAAATAAAGAAATATAGTATGAAATAAATATAAATTTTAATATATAATTAGGGAAGAAGTTAAGATTATAATTCGAAAGTTTAGGAAATCAAATTTAATTCTTAAATATTATTAAATGTTGAATTTTGCATTATTTTAAAACAAAACTTTCCTAAATGAATTTTGAATTATTTTAATTTAGAAAATATCTCGACCACTCAAAACAGTTCATTAAAGTCATGTCATCATAGTTTTGATTGGTCAAGAATCATCCACATCATCGATTTCAATAATTCGACTTCGAAAATATTATATAATAGATTTGAACAAAATATTTTCTAAATATATTTGTTTGAAAGTAAAAGTTCTCTTTAAATGTATAAGTAAAATCTTGTATTTAAAATTTATTTTGCTTAATTATTTACATTTTTCTGTTTTCATATTGTTTAGATTTTTTTTTCCTTTTTGGATTTTCTTGGAATACTAACCTTATGAAATTGATTATCTCACATGTTTATATGATCATATTCATTGATATAAATAAAAAATTACACTAAAAATAAGAGTTTGATTCTTCTATATTATATTTTAATAGATATCTTATTTAGATCATATTTTCATAAATTTTATTATGTTATTTATTAATTTATGATATTTTTGGGACCATAACTTTACATAGGATTTTTAGAAACAATATTATATTATTATCTAATCGAGTTATGTAATATTATGAAAAATTTATCGTGATTATTAATTTATCGAGTATTAATTTGTAGAGTTTCTACTGTATTTACATTTTGTGTTTTACTATTTTTAGATTTTTTTCTTTTTTTGGAATACTAACTTTAAGAAGTTGATTATGTCACATGTTTATATGATCATGTTTATTGATATAAATATTAATATACAAAAAGAATTAGAAAATTAAATCTCATTATTTTCAATTTTTAGCATACATTCGATTAGATATACAGTAGAAACTCTTTTTTTTTGTCAGAAAGAAAATTTTCGTTCATAGAAACTAAGCTATTTCAGAAGGTGAGTGATCGAATTGCCTAAGAGTCGTTTTGGCGATCTCATCAGCTTTTCTATTCTTCATCCTTGGTACAATCATGAAATTGCACTTGATAAAAGTTTTTGACACAATTAAAATGTCGTTTAATACCCCAAAACATTCAGGAAGGGCTCTACTATGGTTTAAGGCTTCGATTACGGTGGTGCAATCCGATGCAATTCTCAGTTTTCGGATGTTTAGTCTCTGTGCATCCTTCATTGCTTCCAGAATCGCTGCTGCTTCCGCCATTATCGATGTTGCAGTGTAATTGCGGATCTTCCCTTGTTGTCGATAGATTTGATTCTCCTTGTTGGTGAAGCACCAACCCAATCCCGCCATTAGCTTTCCTTGCACCCAAGCTGCATCTGTATTGATTTGGGATCGTCGTGGTCAAGCCTCATTCCTAATGATATTCTTCTGTTCCGGTCATTGAGGTTATTCTCGTCACCCTTCTCTGGTTGTGCAATTAACCATTCTCGGGCATTTCGTGTAGCTGATGGTACTGATTCTTCTGCTGAAATCTCTCTATTCTCGAACTGTTTCTTGTTTCTAGCAGTCCACAATTCCCAGCATAGCCAGTTAAAAAGCGATCCTTTTGTTATACCTGTTGGTGGTAAGTTTTTGATCCTTTTTGCTCTATGTAGGATGCTTTTGAGGTCGTCATCTTCATGGCTTAATACCTGGTCGCTGAGAGGAGCTAGATCCCACAATTTCTGCGCATAATCACATTCAAAAAGCAAGTGTTTTGTTATCTCAGGCTGCCCGCACCTTATGCAGATTCCGGTAGGGATTATGTGTCTTGCTACCAGGTTCATTCCCACCGGTAAGGCTTCTTTCGCATCTTTCCATAAGAACAGCTTAATTTTTGGTGCTGTTTTGGTTCTCCATATGTCATTCACCCATTTGAAACCTGCTTGTTGATCATTAGCTTATCTGGGTCTAGTCTTTCCACAGACGTATGATAGCCTGATTTGTTGAGTATCTCCCATCTTTAGCGCCTAACCAAATATAATCATCTTTCACTCCTGATTTGCTGGGTTTTAGGCATAGGATTTGTTCCGAAAGTAGTGGTAGGACTGCCTTTATCTTCTCTCGATTCCAGCCCTTAGTTTCTCTGTCAATTAGCTCTGCCACTTTGCAATCGGCTGTCTCTGCAGTAGCCGGTCCTGTTATCAGACTGTCATTTCCGGAGTACAGCCATTTATCATTCCAAAAACTTGTATGCTCGCCATTTCCTATTTCTTTCCCCAGCTTCAGTTTTAGTAGGTTCCTCCCTGCGATTATGCTTAGCCATCCATGTGATGCGTTTAATGGGATTGAAGCTTCAAATAGTGATTTGTCAATAGCGTATTTCCCCATTAGGACACGTGATAGTAAGCTTTGTGGATTTTTCAGCATTCTCCAGCTGATCTTGGCAAGTAAGGCTTCTTTAATAGCCTGAATTTCCCTAAAACCAATCCCTCATCTCTTCTTAGACTTTGCCAAATCAGTCCAAGCTATCCAGCATAGCTTTCTCTTTTCAGAATTTGAATCCCACCAGAAACGTGTTAGAGCTGATTGAATCCGTATGCATAAGCTGATTGGAAGTTTAAAGCTTGACATAGTGTATGAGGGGATTTCGGTTAGTACTGATTTGAGCATAATCAGTTTACCAGCACTAGACAAGCGAGATGATGACCAACTAGAAGCCTTTGCTTAATCATGTCCACTATAGCAATATGTCAGTTGTTCACAACTTTTCTCCTCCGTCTTAATGAAAAACATTGTGTCGTTAGCAAATAGTAGGTGATTCATGTAATATCCTGTTCCAAGAAATAGTCAACGGGCAGCAGAGAAGTCAACGGAGGGCATTTTCGTAATTTTACCAAATTGCGAGCCGGAAGGGGAGACGGGAAAAATGTTCTACTTTTGTCCATAAAGAACATTTAGAAGACCAGACGTGAAAGAAACGGAGATTAAACGAGTTTTATGGACTATCGGGAAAGGAAACCGGTAGAACCGACAAAACTTGTAAAATTCATAACCGGAGCTGCGGGTTTCCAAACGGAGTGATTCGAATTGCTAAAATCATCTAAGAGAATCTGGAACCTGAAAATGAGGATTGATGAATTTATGGAAGCAGCTAAGGATTTTCTAAAATATTAAACGTACAACCAGTTTTTCCGAGAAACAGATAAATGTTCGGATAAGCGAGAAGATCCTCTACAGTCCACCAAATATTATGCGATTTTGACCACAGCTCTATTAGAAGATGTATAAGCTATGGGTGAAAGGATTCAGCAGGATTTGACTCCTAGATGAAGTTATAATTTTTAGACCATTAAAGAGTAATTAGTGGCTAAAAATCCAAAATAAATTCTTTGGAGCTTGGGCTTGATTAGGGCTGCATATGTATGGAAGATAGAGTCATTATAGACCTTATTCAAGCTTGTGCCACGAAATTATGCAAGAGGTAAGAAGAGGCTTTGTGAAGTCATGATTCAATGAATCTACAAGAAGGTTTTAGGTCCAAATCCAAAGGGCTTCTAAGTGGGCTTTCTATACATGAGATGGATGATAAAAATAGTGGTTTCTGGCCCTGCATGGAATGGTTTCGTGGCTAAGAGAGAGGAGGAGTAGCTGTCAAGATTTTGTGTCAACAACACACCTTATGTGGTGTCATTTGGGAAAAGAAGAGAGTGACACTTAGCACTCCATGTGTCACTTGTTGGTGATGCATGAAAGCTGACCTTCAGCTATAAAAGGAGGCCTTGGGTGACACTTCTTACTCACACCAAAAACAAACAAAGAAAAAGAGAGAAGAAAAAGAGAGAAGGAGAGGAAGAGGAGGAGAAGCGTGGGGAGAAGGAGGAGAAGAAGGAGGAGCCGGAGGGGAGAGAGAGAGAGGGAGGAGAGAGAGTGAGAAAAATAGAAGAAAGATGGGGAAAGGAATATTAATACGTCGGAATATTCTGAAGAATATTCCTCGGAAAGGAATTTTTCCGACGTAATAATCTTCCCGATAAACCGGATTTCTTTTATTTAGAAATAGGATAGACGGTTGTAGTAGCCATCATATGAGGGTTATCCAGGGGTTCGGAATCACCAAGGTCAAGTGCGGGTCAAGGTCAGGGCAAAGCAACGGAGGTTCGGGGAAGGTTCGGGTTAGCATCGGGTTCATGTCGGGTCTCGAAGTTCCGTCAATCCATCCATCCGTCGTCATAATAACACTGTGAGTTGGCTCACAGACCTTTAGTACATATAGACCGGGAACCGTAAAACCGTAGCTTTAGGATTGCATACCCGATAATTAAAATGATTGGTTAATATTAAATAATTGGACGTTAATGATAAACCGGTTAGGATCAGATAAACATGTTAGGGTTTAAAGAATTAAAAGGTTAATCGATTGTGTGCCGCTAGGTTGTTAGTAACGCTTGATTGATGCATTCATATAGAACCGTTCGAATAGGATCGTATATGCATATATATTGTATTAATGAATCTATATACGGGAATTAAGACGACATTAAAATATGAGTTAAACCTAAACAAACTTATAGAATATTATAACGGGATCGGGGTTTAGGTTTAATAGCGGGGAAGGGTAATGAACTTATTTAATTAATAAGAAGATGTCGGGGAGTTAGTAAGTTTACTAACTCTAAACCGACGGATCGCAGAGTTATTAAAAAGGTACTTGGGATGAGTTTAATAAGGAAAGTGGTGTGAGTTGTAAGCCGTCTACGGGTTAGCAATCCGCTAACCCAAGGTAGCGGATAAGAATGGATTAAAAGACTTAGAAACCCTAATAAGCCTGCTTGTGTTGTGATTGTGTGATTGTGTGATTGTGTGATTGATTGTGATTGCGTGATTATATTGCTATTGTTGTGAGCTTTATGTGCAGGCTTGTTAGACTGCTCGGTGTTGGGCCAAGCAGTTGTTGTGGACACTTACTCCGGTCACGGGACCGGGTAAGTTAGTGGTGCTGACTAGGTATCTTACCTAGTCAGAGCGGAGAGATTGATAGTGTAGAGGCTTGCATAATGGTTGGGGATTTATTACTGTTGATATTGATTGTGTGATCTGTGCTAGAGTCCCAGCGAGTCTGCGTGTTTATTTCTGCACTAGGACTCTAGGGCGCATTAGATTCCGCAAGCCTAGGTTTTGATTACGTTCTGGTACTTCCGACCCGATTGGATCCTCAGGTTTTACCTAACCGGATCACGGTGATTCTGGTTATGGTGTTAACCTATCGGGTGACGCCGGTAGGTGTGTGATTCGGAGAATACGGGGTCATGTCCCAGGGCCGAATCACATGGAAACTATGGCTATCTAGGGGTAGTCCGAGTCACCGCGTATCGATGGACGGAGAACGGTGTCCTACTCGTGGGACCTTGTGTACACGTTTAGGAGTCGTGGGTTAGTTACCATATAGGTGACGATGTAAACCCGTGGAAGTTACCGAGTTCGTAGGGCCCAGTGTTGTTTGTTCTTTCTTTCGTTGCGCGATAGATAGATCGAGTCCAATCGAGGACATGTGCCGCAGTGCCTTCGATTTCCCTTAATCCTCTTTATCTTTGGCATTGATTGTGTGTGTTTAGGTTTATCACGACATGGTATTGCGTGATCGACCATTTATTCCTGCTGATTGTTATTTTGGGTTCTGGGCGGGAATTTGTAAACTTTAGATAGATTAGAAGCCGTTAGTGGGGAGCCGATTCACTGGGTGATTTTAGATCGCTCATTAGACTCTTTTTGTGTTTTTCAGGTTTAGCAGCGACGGACGCGGGAGGGCCTCGGTGTAGTTTCGGGGTGGCTTGTGGCGGGATTTGATTCGGGATTTTTGGGGTGTTTTTCTCGGTTTGGCATTATTGATTTTTCGTGTGTTTGATTCCTTGTTTATTTGACTTGACGATTGTCTGTGAAATTCTATTAAACGTTGTGCTCAACGTTGATTACTCAGAAATGAAATTGTTTCCCTGATATGAGGTTTTAGACCGAACCGACACAACTCATCGAAGTAGTGCAAGTGGTACCGCTTGTACTATGGAAATGAGGATAGCGGAGTCGAAGATAGATTGGTGCGAGCCTTTGTCTCAAACCAAACTAACTTTGGCCTCGTCCTGTGGCGAACTTTTCCCGTTCGACTTGCTCGGGTTCGATCGGTCATGTTCTTGTTTAATTGTTGACTGGTCAGCTCGGCGGTCAGCGGAGAATGGGAAAGGGGCGTTACATAAAGGTGGTATCAGAGCATGGTTCTGCATGGGTTTCGAAACATTTCATTTTTGAGTGTTTTTCGTGTTTTATCGAGTTAAATGTATCACACAAGCATCCATTAGGAAACCGAGCCGCGTCCGTTAAACCCGGGGATGGGATGGGAAAGTAGGATTTTTAAATTATTTGTACTAACTGTTTTGCATTTGGTGCAGACACACATCAGAGTTGTCCTAGGAGGATTGGTGTGTGTGTGTGGTTTACGATGACATGATGAGCGACATCAGCGTGGAGGACCGTGAGTCGATTGAATCTACTCCAGTTAGTCCAGGGCCATACTCCCAGTCTGCAGAGCATTCCTATATTTCGCAGCCTATTCCGGAGCACGTTATTACCAGTATCAAGACAGTTGACCGCCCCACTCATTCTAGGGCCACCTTATGATACGGCTACATCCAGAGTACCACCTTCAGCAGCGCGTGCATCGCCGATATTCATCCCCGACGACATGGTGATCAAGTTATCAGAGACTCAAGTGTTCGGGGTTACTCGGCAGCAGCCACCGCCACCAGATGTTTCCGTCATTACCACTGTTGTTACCCAGGAGTATCACTTGTCGCCACCAACAGCACCACTCTTGCCTTGTTTCATTTGCAGCCGAGAAGTACATTGCGCTCTTTTTGTGTCATGATCGAGACCACGTTGCTCCGCCACCACCACCGCACTCATTCCATCCTCCTGGTGCACCTGTCGGTTAGGATCCACATGAGTTGTACCGCTCATGTTGGAAATTAGGAAGTAGATTAGGCCCAGGTAAGTAAGGGCTCTAACTCCCTTTTGATGTGTGTATATCGGCTTGCGTTCGTTTCTAACGATTCAGTTGTGTGTAGCGGTGTTTCATTTGGGACGGATTGGTAACCGCGAGTATGTAGACTTCGACGGACCTACATATTTGAAACTCTATGCGGTGAATAGATGTTTTATTTACGTATTGGATGTGGAGTATTCGGTATTTGTCGTTTAAGTAACGAAGTGATCTTATTGCATGAGTTGGGATAATAAATGCAAAATGATTATAACGTGAAAGCAAATGATGGTCCGAGCAGACGGTTACCACGACCCTAAGAGACGATCGTATTTGCCGATTTGCTTGATTTATTGTGTGTGATTGATTGCCTTGCTAGGGTGTTAGAATGTTGAATTGATTGATGTTTTGATTGCTCGCTAGGTTGGTAGTTGTTGATTTTGAATCTCTGAATTTCGTTTAATCACTAGGTTGCTAGAAAGTGATTTTTTATTAGCGAGATCGTTTGGTTTGCTTGGTTAGAATTATTTTTGGTAAAGCTCAGAATTGATAAAGCGGTTTTTAGAAAAACTTATTCGAGATTGAGCGGAATGATAGGATATTGTTAATTAGCCATGTGTGACCGTAAGGTACATGACTAAGTAACCATATTTCTATGAGGAAGTGATATCGGGATTAAGTTAAAAGAGGTCTAACCGTTCCAGTGTTGTTGAGGCTGTTGATGTAGGACGTGATGGACGATTTGACGAGGACACAAGACCGAACCCGAACCCTAGAGACAAGAAGGTGTTACAAGAAGCAGTTTAACCTGAGCCTGCAAGTGAGTCAGTGGAGTTTCATCACAGAGTGGGTATCAGTGATAGGAGGAACCAAGATAGATGGGTATGATGAGTTAGCAAAGGAATTTGGAAGCATCAGTGACAGTTTTGGATCAGCTCGAGGTTATCAAAGGAAAGGCGGTTTGATATCCATGAAGCGTGGAGTTCAGTGATCGAGAAAGTTCAAGGTGTGCATGAGTATGGCGGTTCAAGGAGGAACGTCGATATTATCAGAATGTCGATGGAGAGAGATAAGAAGTAGAGATGAAACAAGTATCAAGAATGGAGGGAGAGTCGGTGTCGTGACATTGGCGGAAGTCGAAGCAAAGTGGGGAAGTCCGAAGTGTTGGTTCAAGATGGTATTAGTTGGCGCATATGGAATCAGAAACTCGAGTGGAGCAGTTCAGTCAGGATCAGTGGTTTCAAGAATCAAGATTTGGAGTCAGCGAAGTAATGAGATGAGGAACCAGAAGTGATCGAGCGTCAAGAAAGATCAAGATGTCGGTAATTTAAGTTGGTGAAAGATCGTGTTTCAGAAGTTAGTGAACATTGGGAGTGCAGTTCAGTTGATTCAGAGTTCAAGCGTCGGAGCACTTGAATTAGTTCAGTCATGGCGACTTACACAGTTCAGTTTCCGATTCGAAGTTTTTAGTAACAGAGAATTCGGGGACCGAATTCCTGTAAGTGGGGAAGAATGTAACATCCTGTTCCAAGAAATAGTCAACGGGCAGCAGATAAGTCAACGGAGGGCATTTTCGTAATTTTCAGAAGATGAAGGGCATTTTGGTAATTTTACCAAATTGCGAGCCGGAAGTGGAGACGGGCAAAATGTTCTACCTTTGGTCCATAAAGAACATTTAGAAGACCAGACATGAAAGAAACGGAGATTAAACGAGTTTTACGGACTATCTGGAAAGGAAACCGATAGAACCGACAAAACTTGTAAAATTCGTAACCGGAGCTGCGGGTTTCCAAACGGAGTGATTCGAATTGCTAAAATCATCTAAGAGAATCTGGAACCTGAATTGGTGAATTTATGGAAGCAGCTAAGGATTTTCTAAAATATTAAACGTACAACCAGTTTTTCCGAGAAACCGATACAATGTTCGGATAAGCGAGAAGACCCTCTACAGTCCACCAAAAATTATGAGATTTTGACCACAGCTCTATTAGAAGATGTAGAAGCTATGGGTGAAAGGATTCAGCAGGATTTGACACCTAGATGAAGTTATAATTTTTAGACCATTAAAGAGTAATTAGTGGCTAAAAATCCAAAATAAATTCTTTGGAGCTTGGGCTTGATTAGGGCTGCATATGTATGGAAGATAGAGTCATTATGGACCTTATGCAAGCTTGTGCCACGAAATTATGCAAGAGGGAAGAAGAGGCTTTGTGAAGTCATGATTCAATGAATCTACAAGAAGGTTTTAGGTCCAAATCCAAAGGGCTTCTAAGTGGGCTTTCTATACATGAGATGGGTGATAAAAATAGTGGTTTCTGGCCCTGCATGGAATGGTTTCGTGGCTAAGAGAGAGGAGGAGGAGCTGTCAAGATTTTGTGTCAACAACACACCTTATGTGGTGTCATTTGGGAAAAGAAGAGAGTGACACTTAGCACTCCATATGTCACTTGTTGGTGATGCATGAAAGCTGACCTTCAGCTATAAAAGGATGCCTTGGGTGACACTTCTTACTCACACCAAAAACAAACAAAGAAAAAGAGAGAAGAAAAAGAGAGAAGGAGAGGAAGAGGAGGAGAAGCGTGGGGAGAAGGAGGAGAAGAAGGAGAGAAGAAGGAGGAGCCGAAGGGGAGAGAGAGAGAGGGAGGAGAGAGAGTGAGAAAAATATAAGAAAGATGGGGAAAAGAATAATAATACGTCGGAATATTCTGAAGAATATTCCTCGGAAAGGAATTTTTCTGACGTAATAATCTTCTCGATAAACCGGATTTCTTTTATTTAGAAATAGGATAGACGGTTGTAGTAGCCATCATATGAGGGTTATCCAGGGGTTCGGAATCACCAAGGTCAAGTGCGGGTCAAGGTCAGGGCAAAGCAACGGAGGTTCGGGGAAGTTTCGGGTTAGCATCGGGTTCGTGTCGGGTCTCGGAGTTCCGTCAATCCATCCATCCGTCGTCATAATAACACTGTGAGTTGGCTCACTGACTTTTAGTACATATAGACCGGGAACCGTAAAACCGTAGCTTTAGGATTGCATACCCGATAATTAAAATGATTGGTTAATATTAAATAATTGGACGTTAATGATAAACCGATTAGGATCAGATAAACATGTTAGGGTTTAAAGAATTAAAAGGTTAATCGATTGTGTGCCACTAGGTTGTTAGTAACGCTTGATTGATGCATTCATATAGAACCGTTCGAATAGGATCGTATATGCATATATATTGTATTAATGACGATAATTAATGAATCTATATACGGGAATTAAGACGACATTAAAATATGAGTTAAACCTAAACAAACTTATAGAATATTATAACGGGATCGGGGTTTAGGTTTAATAGCGGGGAAGGGTAATGAACTTCTTAATTAATAAGAAGATGTCGGGGAGTTAGTAAGTTTACTAACTCTAAACCGACGGATCGCAGAGTTATTAAAAAGGTACTTGGGATGAGTTTAATAAGGAAAGTGGTGTGAGTTGTAAGCCGTCTACGGGTTAGCAATCCGCTAACCCAAGGTAGCGGATAAGAATGGATTAAAAGACTTAGAAACCCTAATAAGCATGCTTGTGTTGTGATTGTGTGATTGTGTGATTGTGTGATTGATTGTGATTGCGTGATTATATTGCTATTGTTGTGAGCTTTGTGTGCAGGCTTGTTAGACTGCTCGGTGTTGGGCCAAGCGTTGTGGACACTTACTCCGGTCACGGGACCGGGTAAGTTAGTGGTGCTGACTAGGTATCTTACCTAGTCAGAGCGGAGAGATTGGTAGTGTAGAGGCTTGCGGAATGGTTGGGGATTTATTACTGTTGATATTGATTGTGTGATCTGTGCTAGAGTCCCAGCGAGTCTGCGTGTTTATTTCTGCACTAGGACTCTAGGGCGCATTAGATTCCGCAAGACTAGGTTTTGATTACGTTCTGGTACTTCCGACCCGATTGGATCCTCAGGTTTTACCTAACCGGATCACGGTGATTCTGGTTATGGTGTTAACCTATCGGGTGACGCCGGTAGGTGTGTGATTCGGAGAATACGGGGTCATGTCCCAGGGCCGAATCACATGGAAACTATGGCAATCTAGGGGTAGTCCGAGTCACCGCGTATCGATGGACGGAGAACGGTGTCCTACTCGTGGGACCTTGTGTACACGTTTAGGAGTCGTGGGTTAGTTACCATATAGGTGACGATGTAAACCCGTGGAAGTTACCGAGTTCGTAGGGCCCAGTGTTGTTTGTTCTTTCTTTCGTTGCGCGATAGATAGATCGAGTCCAATCGAGGACATGTGCCGCAGTGCCTTCGATTTCCCTTAATCCTCTTTATCTTTGGCATTGATTGTGTGTGTTTAGGTTTATCACGACATGGTATTGCGTGATCGACCATTTATTCCTGCTGATTGTTATTTTGGGTTCGGGGCGGGAATTTGTAAACTTTAGATAGATTAGAAGCCGTTAGTGGGGAGCCGATTCACTGGGTGATTTTAGATCGCTCATTAGACTCTTTTTGTGTTTTTCAGGTTTAGCAGCGACGGACGCGGGAGGGCCTCAGTGTAGTTTCAGGGTGGCTTGTGGCGGGATTTGATTCGGGATTTTTGGGGTGTTTTTCTCGGTTCGGCATTATTGATTTTTCGTGTGTTTGATTCCTTGTTTATTTGACTTGACGATTGTTTGTGAAATTCTATTAAACGTTGTGCTCAACGTTGATTACTCAGAAATGAAATTGTTTCCCTGATATGAGGTTTTAGACCGAACCGACACAACTCATCGAAGTAGTGCAAGTGGTACCGCTTGTACAATGGAAATGAGGATAGCGGAGTCGAAGATAGATTGGTGCGAGCCTTTGTCTCAAACCAAACTAACTTTGGCCTCGTCCTGTGGCGAACTTTTCCCGTTCGACTTGCTCGGGTTTGATCGGTCATGTTCTTGTTTGATTGTTGACCGGTCAGCTCGGCGGTCAGCGGAGAATGGGAAAGGGGCGTTACAGAAAGGTGGTATCAGAGCATGGTTCTGCATGGGTTTCGAAACATTTCATTTTTGAGTGTTTTCCGTGTTTTATCGAGTTAAATGTGTCACACAAGCATCCGTTAGGAAACCGAGCCGCGTACGTTAAACCTGGGGATGGGATGGGAAAGTAGGATTTTTAAATTATTTGTACTAACTGTTTTGCATTTGGTGCAGACACACATCAAAGTTGTCCTAGGAGGATTGGTGTGTGTGTGTGGTTTACGATGACATGATGAGCGACATCAGCGTGGAGGACCGTGAGTCGATTGAATCTACTCCAGTTAGTCCAGGGCCATACTCCCAGTCTGCAGAGCATTCCTATATTTCACAGCCTATTCCGGAGCACGATATTACCAGTATCAAGACAGTTGACCGCCCCACTCATTCTAGGGCCACCTTATGATACGGCTACATCCGGAGTACCACCTTCAGCAGCGCGTGCATCGCCGATATTCATCCCCGACGACAAGGTGATCAAGTTATCAGAGACTCGAGTGTTCGGGGTTACTCGGCAGCAGCCACCGCCACCAGATGTTTCCGTCATTACCACTGTTGTTACCCATGAGTATCACTTGTCGCCACCACCAGCACCACTCCTGCCTTGTTTCATTTGCAGCCGAGAAGGTCATTGCCCTCTTTTTGTGTCATGATCAAGACCGCGTTGCTCCGCCACCACCACCGCACTCATTCCATCCTCCTGGTGCACCTGTCGGTTAGGATCCACATGAGTTGTACCGCTCATGTTGGAAATTAGGAAGTAGATTAGGCCCATGTAAGTAAGGGCTCTAACTCCCTTTTGATGTGTGTATATCGGCTTGCGTTCGTTTCTAACGATTCAGTTGTGTGTAGCGGTGTTTCGTTTGGGACGGATTGGTAACCGCGAGTATGTAGACTTCGACGGACCTACGTATTTAAAACTCTATGCGGTGAATAGATGTTTTATTTACGTATTGGATGTGGAGTATTCGGTATTTGTCGTTTAAGTAACGAAGTGATCTTATTGCATGAGTCGGGATACTAAATGCAATATGATTATAACGTGAAAGCAAATGATGGTCCGAGCAGACGGTTACCACGACCCTAAGAGACGATCATATTTGCCGATTTGCTTGATTGATTGTGTGTGATTGATTGCCTTGCTAGGGTGTTAGAATGTTGAATTGATTGATGTTTTGATTGCTCGCTAGGTTGGTAGTTGTTGATTTTGAATCTCTGCATTTCGTTTAATCACTAGGTTGCTAGAAAGTGATTTTTGATTAGCGAGATCGTTTGGTTTGCTTGGTTAGAATTGTTTTTGGTAAAGCTCAGAATTGATAAAGCGGTTTTTAGAAAAACTTATTCGAGATTGAGCGGAATGATAGGAAATTGTTAATTAGCCATGTGTGACCGTAAGGTACATGACTAAGTAACCATATTTCTATGAGGAAGTGATATCGGGATTAAGTTAAAAGAGGTCTAACCGTTCCAGTGTTGTTGAGGCTGTTGATGTAGGACGTGATGGACGATTTGACGAGGACACGAAACCGAACCCGAACCCTAGAGACAAGAAGGTGTTACAAGAAGCAGTTTAACCTGAGCCTGCAAGTGATTCAGTGGAGTTTCATCACAGAGTGGGTATCAGTGATAGGAGGAACCAAGATAGATGGGTATGATGAGTTAGCAAAGGAATTTGGAAGCATCAGTGACAGTTTTGGATCAGCTCGAGGTTATCAAAGGAAAGGCGGTTTGATATCCATGAAGCGTGGAGTTCAGTGATCGAGAAAGTTCAAGGTGTGCATGAGTATGGCGGTTCAAGGAGGAACGTCGATATTATCAGAATGTCGATGGAGAGAGATAAGAAGTAGGGATGAAACAAGTATCAAGAATGGAGGGAGAGTCGGTGTCGTGACATTGGCGGAAGTCGAAGCAAAGTTGGGAAGTCCGAAGTGTTGGTTCAAGATTGTATTAGTTGGCGTAGATGGAATCAGAAACTCGAGTGGAGTAGTTCAGTCAGGATCAATGGTTTCAAGAATCAAGATTGGAGTCAGCGAAGTAATGAGATGAGGAATCAGAAGTGATCGAGCGTCAAGAAAGATCATGATGTCGGTAATTTAAGTTGGTGAAAGATCGTGTTTCAGAAGTTAGTGAACATTGGGAGTGCAGTTCAGTTGATTCAGAGTTCAAGCGTCGGAGCACTTGAATTAGTTCAGTCATGGCGATTTACACAGTTCAGTTTCCGATTCGAAGTTTTTAGTAACAGAGAATTCGGGGACCGAATTCCTGTAAGTGGGGAAGAATGTAACATCCTGTTCCAAGAAATAGTCAACGGGCAGCAGAGAAGTCAACGGAGGGCATTTTCGTAATTTTCAGAAGATGAAGGGCATTTTGGTAATTTTACCAAATTGCGAGCCGGAAGTGTAGACGGGCAAAATGTTCTACTTTTTGTCCATAAAGAAAATTTAGAAGACCAGACGTGAAAGAAACGGAGATTAAACGAGTTTTACGGACTATCGGGAAAGGAAACCGATAGAACCGACAAAACTTGTAAAATTCATAACCGGAGCTGCGGGTTTCCAAACGGAGTGATTCGAATTGCTAAAATCATCTAAGAGAATATGGAACCTGAAAATGAGGCTTGGTGAATTTATGGAGTCAGATAAGGATTTTCTAAAATATTAAAAGTACAACCAGTTTTTCCGAGAAACCGATACAATGTTCGGATAAGCGAGATAACCCTCTACAGTCCACCAAAAATTATGAGATTTTGACCACAGCTCTATTAGAAGATGTAGAAGCTATGGGTGAAAGTATTCAGCAGGATTTGACTCCTAGATGAAGTTATAAGTTTTAGACCATTAAAGAGTAATTAGTGGCTAAAAATCCAAAATAAATTCTTTGGAGCTTGGGCTTGATTAGGGCTGCATATGTATGGAAGATAGAGTCATTATGGACCTTATGAAAGCTTGTGCCACGAAATTATGCAAGAGGGAAGAAGAGGCTTTGTGAAGTCATGATTCAATGAATCTACAAGAAGGTTTTAGGTCCAAATCCAAAGGGCTTCTAAGTGGGCTTTCTATACATGAGATGGGTGATAAAAATAGTGGTTTCTGGCCCTGCATGGAATGGTTTCGTGTCTAAGAGATAGGAGGAGGAGCTGTCAAGATTTTGTGTCAACAACACACCTTATGTGGTGTCATTTGGGAAAAGAAGAGAGTGACACTTAGCACTCCATGTGTCACTTGTTGGTGATGCATGAAAGCTGACCTTCAGCTATAAAAGGATGCCTTGGGTGACACTTCTTACTCACACCAAAAACAAACAAAGAAAAAGAGAGAAGAAAAAGAGAGAAGGAGAGGAAGAGGAGGAGAAGCGTGGGGAGAAGGAGGAGAAGAAGGAGAGAAGAAGGAGGAGCCGGAGGGGAGAGAGAGAGAGGGAGAAGAGAGAGTGAGAAAATATAAGAAAGATGGGGAAAGTAATATTAATACGTCGGAATATTCTGAAGAATATTCCTCGGAAAGGAATTTTTCCGACGTAATAATCTTCCCGATAAACCGGATTTCTTTTATTTAGAAATAGGATAGACGGTTGTAGTAGCCATCATATGAGGGTTATCCAGGGGTTCGGAATCACCAAGGTCAAGTGCGGGTCAAGGTCAGGGCAAAGCAACAGAGGTTCGGGGAAGGTTCGGGTTAGCAACAGGTTCGTGTCGGGTCTCGGAGTTCCGTCAATCCATCCATCCGTCGTCATAATAATGCTCACAGACCTTTAGTACATATAGACCGGGAACCGTAAAACCGTAGCTTTAGGATTGCATACTCGATAATTAAAATGATTGGTTAATATTAAATAATTGGACGTTAATGATAAACCGGTTAGGATCAGATAAACATGTTAGGGTTTAAAGAATTAAAAGGTTAATCGATTGTGTGCCGCTAGGTTGTTAGTAACGCTTGATTGATGCATTCATATAGAACCATTCGAATAGGATCGTATATGCATATATATTGTATTAATGACGATAATTAATGAATCTATATACGGGAATTAAGACGACATTAAAATATGAGTTAAACCTAAACAAACTTATAGAATATTATAACGGGATCGGGGTTTAGGTTTAATAGCGGGGAAGGGTAATGAACTTATTTAATTAATAAAGAGATGTCGGGGAGTTAGTAAGTTTACTAACTCTAAACCGACGGATCGCAGAGTTATTAAAAAGGTACTTGGGATGAGTTTAATAAGGAAAGTGGTGTGAGTTGTAAGCCGTCTACGGGTTAGCAATCCGCTAACCCAAGGTAGCGGATAAGAATGGATTAAAAGACTTAGAAACCCTAATAAGCCTGCTTGTGTTGTGATTGTGTGATTGTGTGATTGATTGTGATTGCGTGATTATATTGCTATTGTTGTGAGCTTTGTGTGCAGGCTTGTTAGACTGCTCGGTGTTGGGCCAAGCAGTTTGCTGTGGACACTTACTCCGGTCACGGGACCGGGTAAGTTAGTGGTGCTGACTAGGTATCTTACCTAGTCAGAGCGGAGAGATTGGTAGTGTAGAGGCTTGCGGAATGGTTGGGGATTTATTACTGTTGATATTGATTGTGTGATCTGTGCTAGAGTCCCAGCGAGTCTGCGTGTTTATTTCTGCACTAGGACTCTAGGGCGCATTAGATTCCGCAAGCCTAGGTTTTGATTACGTTCTGGTACTTCCGACCCGATTGGATCCTCAGGTTTGACCTAACCGGATCACGGTGATTCTGGTTATGGTTTTAACCTATCGGGTGACTCCGGTAGGTGTGTGATTCGGAGAATACGGGGTCATGTCCTAGGGCCGAATCACATGGAAACTATGGCTATCTAGGGGTAGTCCGAGTAACCGCGTATCAATGGACGGAGAACGGTGTCCTACTCGTGGGACCTTGTGTACACGTTTAGGAGTCGTGGGTTAGTTACCATATAGGTGACGATGTAAACCCGTGGAAGTTACCGAGTTCGTAGGGCCCAATGTTGTTTGTTCTTTCTTTCGTTGCGCGATAGATAGATCGAGTCCAATCGAGGACATGTGCCGCAGTGCCTTCGATTTCCCTTAATCCTCTTTATCTTTTGCATTGATTGTGTGTGTTTAGGTTTATCACGACATGGTATTGCGTGATCGACCATTTATTCCTGCTGATTGTTATTTTGGGTTTGGGGCGGGAATTTGTAAAATTTAGATAGATTAGAAGTCGTTAGTGGGGGAGCCGATTCACTGGGTGATTTTAGATCCCTCATTAGACTCTTTTGTGTTTTTCAGGTTTAGCAGCGACGGACGCGGGAGGGCCTCGGTGTAGTTTCGGGGTGGCTTGTGGCGGGATTTGATTCGGGATTTTTGGGGTGTTTTTCTCGGTTCGGCATTATTGATTTTTCATGTGTTTGATTCCTTGTTTATTTGACTTGATGATTGTTTGTGAAATTCTATTAAACGTTGTGCTCAACGTTGATTACTCAGAAATGAAATTGTTTCCCTGATATGAGGTTTTAGACCGAACCGACACAACTCATCGAAGTAGTGCAAGTGGTACCGCTTGTACTATGGAAATGAGGATAGCGGAGTCGAAGATAGATTGGTGCGAGCCTTTGTCTCAAACCAAACGAACTTTGGCCTCGTCCTGTGGCGAACTTTTCCTGTTCGACTTGCTCGGGTTCGATCGGTCATGTTCTTGTTTGATTGTTGACCGGTCAGCTCGGCGGTCAGCGGAGAATGGGAAAGGGGCATTACAATTCACTCTTGGGCTTATGTTTGCTACTCTTATTCTAATTAGATTGACTTCTCTCTCAGATTTCTTGTACATTCCATTTAGGACTTCACTGCAAATTATGAACAAGAAAGGTAAGAGTGGGTGTCCCTGTCTTATCCCTCTCTTTGGAATTACTTTGCCTCGTGCTTCTCCATTGATTTGAAATGAGTAGGATATTGTGGATACACATTGCATTATCCAATTAGTCATCCTCCCATGAAAGCCCATTCTTTTCAACACTGCTTCTATAAACCTCCACTCAAGCCGGTCATAGGCTTTGCTCATGTCAGGTTTTACAGCCATTGTGCATCTTTTAGCCGCCTTAGAGTTCTTAAAATAGTGCAAAACCTCATGCGTGAGCAGAATATTATCAGTGATGCTTCTCTTTGGTACAAATGCCGTCTGATTTTCTGATATGATGGCATTGAGGATTGGTTGAAGTCTCTTTGTGATGATCTTTGAGAAGACTTTGTAGTAGACATTGCACAGTGCAAGGGGTATGTACTCTTTGATGTTCTTCGGGTTTTGTATTTTGGGTATTAGCCGGATATGAGTTTCATTGACAGCTTCTGGGAGGGGTTCCATTTCTGAAAAAGCTTTGCACCTCTCTTATCATTTCTTCCTTTATGAGGTTCCAATTAGACTGATGGAAGCATGCTGAGAACCTGTCAGAACAAAGCTTTCTTGATTCCTTCTGAAGTTGGGATGGATATTAGCTGTCGGTTGGTCTCATCAGATATAACTCTTTTGATTGCTTATTGACCACTTCTGTTGGGTCAGTTTACTCTGTAGCAAAAAAATCTAAGAAGTATTCTGTTATTACTTTTGTTATCTGCTCATCTTCGTATTGTGCTGTACCTTCTTCATCCTCTAGCAATGAGATTCGATTTTGGGCTCTCCTTCCTCTTGTCACAGCGAAGAAATAACGGGTGTTTCTGTCTCCTAGTGCTAGCCAATTGAGCTTGCTTCTCTGTCTCCAGAAGGCTTCTTCTGCTTTATATGCCTCCCCAAGCGCTTTGTTTATCTTATGTACTGTTTGTTCAAGCGTCTTAGCAGTTGACATTGCTGCATCCAATTCATCTTTTAGCTTATCAATGTCTTTCCTGCAGTTTTGATGCTTCATCTTCTTCCACTTTACAATCGCTCTCCTGCATCTGGATGTTTCGTCCATCACCGAGCCTCTATCATCTCTTTTCCATGCCTTTTGGATCAGCAGAACACCTTCCTTATTATCCCTGAGGTTTCTATTGTATCTGAATAGCCCGTTTTTCTTATTCCTTATCTCAAAGTGTGTCGGTAGCTAGAGATTTGTGGTCAGAGCCTGCGAATTTCAGATATTCACTTCTTGCGTTTGGGAATTCATCAGACCAAGCGCTGTTTGCCATAGCCCTGTCTAGGCGGCAGTAGACCAAGTGTCTTCCTCTTATGTCCCTCCATGATAACATGTTTCCAGAATGTTTGAGATCGAAAAGGACACATTCATACATAAACGTCTTGAAATCAGAGAAAGAGCCTTCAGGTCTTGTTGTCCCCCCTGTTTTTCACTCTCATTCACAATCTCGTTGAAGTCTCCTGTCAGGTACCAAGCTCCTTCCCTGGTTAAAGCAATTCTGCTTAGTTTTTTCCAAGTGGGTTTTCTGTTTTCTCTTTCCGTTAGCCCATAGATGAAGGTTACATAGAAAGTGTCTCTCTTGAACTTCATTTTAGTATCAATAAAGTTTCAGTTTTGTTCCAGAATTTCAATCTCCACATCTTCTGTCCATGCTAGAGCCAAGCCACCACTTGCATTTTCTTGGGGATCAACCAGACAAAATCATTCAAACTTCAGCTCTTTTAGCTTTCCAGTCACATAGCTTTGTTTGGTTTTTTTGTCTCACTTAGGAATAGGATGTTTGGTCAGTGCTTCCCCTGAATTTCTTTTAGTCTTTGGAAGGTTTCTGTGGTCCCCAATCCACATCAGTTCCAGGATGCTATGGCTAAGGAACGGATTTATCTAGGGGCCGAAAATCCTTCTTTTTACTCTGAGTTGTGCCTGTCTGTCTTGGGTTAAGTCTTTCTTGTGGTGAGTTTCGCTGATTATGACCATCTGGATGTGCGAGTTCAGATTGTTCTTCATTCTGTCTCGGAATTGACCTTCGCTCAATCCGGATTCCTGCCCTGGTAGGAGTAGCTCTTTTCCTGTAGGCTCCTTGGTTTTGGAAAATTCTTCGCTTTTTCAAACTCGTAGCTCTCAGGTGCAGTGGGGGTGTTGCCCGTTGTTCTTCTTATTGATGTTTTGGTTTTCCTCTTGAGCATCGATAAAAGTGATGTTCCTGCCTCATCATCATTTTGGAGTCTTGGGAGCTCACTGTCCAGGTGGACTACTGATTCCTCTTCCTCGTCTATCAGTTGGTAGTTGTTTTAGAAGCTTGTTGTTTTTGCTTTAGCTGTTTCAATAATCATGAGGGCTGTTTCCTTCATTAGTTCCTTTTCCTCCCCTTGTTGAACTCTTTAAATTCTAGCAGCTCTTTCTGCCGGGTCCATGCAGCTTATGTATCTCCTGGTAGATTCCTACAGTTCCTCCATTACCTCATCATAGGAATGTACTTCCTGAGTTTTGGTGAAGTCAGTTAGATCCATGTTTCTCATTAACGGCAAGGTTCCTTCCGTGTTCTGATTCCGGCGTAAGATTGGATCTCCAGTGTTAGCATTTTCTGATGTGAATGCATTATCATATTGATACAGGGGAGATCTCTCAAGTTGTTACTGGTTGTGGAACTCCACTCCTTTTGCCAAACTCGTTCTTAGTCTTGTCACGTAGTCACTCTGGTTCACTGAGCCCTCTCTATGTCTTTCTTGGCTTTTGTTTGTTTCCTCCCATATCCTTGTAGATTTCTCTTCTAATTACGTTTCCGGTGGGTCTCCATTCCTTCTGGAGTTTTGAAGCTTCTCTCTCGCCTGAGATTCTTTGGTTCAAGCCATTAGTGGAGTATTCTCCCCTGCCTTGTCTTTCTGATATCCTATTTCCAAAAGGGACTCCGTGTCTGTCTCTTCTGTTGTGGAAGTGAGTGTCTCTTCTTGGTTCAGAAGTCAGGCCTTGGTGCTCTTCACGTCTGGCGGATTTTTCTTTTCCTATGTGAGCTTCCCTTGTTTTCAGTTCAGTATTCATCTCAGGGCACTTCTCTTTTTCATGGGTTATTCTGAAGCATTGAGTGCAGTACTTGCCAAGTCTCTCATACTCCAAGCCTAAGATTGATTCCTCTCTATTGGCATACTATATGACTGACTCCATTATCAAAGGTTGGAGTCCGTCCAATGTTACCCTAATATGAGCCACATATTGTGTTATCTCAACATCGTCTAGCCTTCCAATCTCTCTTCCTATTTTCTTTATCAGATATTCCTGTTAGTAGTGGAGAGGGAGTCCTCTGATGCGGGTCCATAATGATATGAGTGAAGGGAACGTTGGAACTAGGCTTGGCTCCTATTTCTGGATGATTACCATCCATCTTACAAATTGGTAAGGTCTGTTCTCAAGGACTTGCTTCATGTCTTCCTCATATTCAAATCTGAACTGGAAGCAGCCTTTACCCAGATCTGACCCCGTTGCTCTGCCTTTTAGGCTTCATCTTCTTGAAAGGTGAGGAATCATGTCCCAAAGGTTATGTGCTTCAGGGTTGCACAGTCTTCCGATTAGCGTCAGGTCGTTATCTCTTATTTTTGCAGTTGTGTCCAGTTCTGGTGCCTGAATCCTGATTCTGAGGGGGCCTTCTCTTCATGTTGTGACCATCTTTCCTTTCTCTGCGTACGAGAATCTTCGTGCCATCGTTACGTTTGCTTTGAGTTTTCGTCTTTCAGGTCTGAGAGGAGATTTGTTTTTTTGTTGAAACCTGCTACTTTGTTGTATTCTGCCGAGTGTTGAGAGTTTGTTGAGTGTTCTTCTGGTTTTGTGGGTCTTCAGGTCTTTGTAGAAGAATGCAGCTGCAGCAGTTACCGGAGGTCTTCAGTCGTGTGTCGTCGGGGTTGAGATGCCAGCGCAGAGACGGTGCCTTTGCCACGTTAAGGAAGCCCGTCGGCCGGGTTCCGCCGTAGAGACCGCCAGAGAAAGGAAAAATTTCCCAAACCAGGTCTGAAAAAGATGGCGAATGTCTTTTATCCACTGGGTTGGAAAGAGTTCTTTTCTGTTTTTAGCAGTTTTTGAACGTTGGTGGAAAGGTTTCAAAAAGTGTGCCTAGGAGAGAAGTCAACTTTTCACAATACAATAGAAAATCTATAAATTAATAATCACGACAAAATAATCAATTATCTTATTTCGTGTTGGGCCGGTTTAAAATATTACATAACTCGATACGATAATAAGATAATAATGTTTTTGAGAATCCTATGTAAAAATTATGGTCTCATAAATATCAAAATTAATAAATAACATAATAAAATTTATGAAAATATGAACTACCTAAATAAGATAATCTATTAAAATATAATACAGAATAATCAAACTAAAATTATTAAAAATTCAGTTTTCTTATTTAAACAAAATTCTAAAACCTTTCTATATTTCTTAATTTTTAGTATATTAATATGTTACCAAGGTTTTCATATCTTTAGAAAGCTTAATACATGTTATGTCCGAGCAAAGGACCTCTTTACTTTATCATTGTGAACGGCCGGCCATTTCTGGATCCCAAGCACAACAATCTTTTCGAGACCATTAAGAAAACCCTTTGGAGGCGGAGCCGTGATAGAATGACGATCCGCAAAAAGAATATGAATTAGTCAACAAAAGGGAAAGAACATGAGCATGGCGCGAACACTACCATGATTATGATTCCATTCCGTTCTATATGGGCTGTTCGGATCAGGAACTGGTACCTTCTTAACCCTTGCATAAAAACAATGGTCCTGCCAAGCGTTAGTCTTTGTCGGCACTCCGGTAACAAATTAAGACTGTATCGGGGCCTCATATTTACATAGCGAGTCCCAGTAGTCCGGAAATTGACTATTATCATCAAGATCTCCTAGAAGAACCAAAGACTCATGTCGACATTGCATTCAACGGCAAGGATCATAGAGCCGGCCATGTTGTGAATTGTTCCAAGACATAATTGAGACACTGAGATCCTCCTTTCCTCGCAATAGGCAACGAGCAGCTTCGGCAGAGGAAACCACAAATGACTCTCCTGGATCCAGAAATCATACAAGCATATCCAGCCTTCTAGAGCATGCCACGGCCTTTCATTCTCTTCGGGCATACAAAGCTCGAGTCTAGGAACATGAGAAAAATTCGCCTCAGTCCAGCTAAGAGTGTCCTCGGTACATTTCATCTTCAGAATAACTCGAGGAAGTGGAACTTTCTTCGGCTTCTTCGATTTGGAAAAAATATGTTGTGCTCTTCTCTTTTTAGCCGATGACTTCTTTGACCTCATCGGCACCGATAGCCGAGCAATCAGAAAATCGTCATCATCATAGACTTCATCATCTTTCAAAAAGGCCAACACTAGTGAAATTTTCTAGTGTTCTCCAACATTGCCCAAATTCTCATCATGAAGAGTGGGAATCTTGATGCTCAGAGGCCAACCAGCACTTACTAACGAACAAGCTCGGTCAACAATGTATGTTCGTTGCGCCAAACTCACTGGAGAACTAGCCCTATCGTCAGAAGGGCTAGAAAGAAACAAGCTCTCGCCTGACGACCTCACCGAATACGAGTCATCATTATCGGACGAAGACGAACAATAGCTCGAGTCGATTCTCATCACAGGTATATAGAAAGTACAAAGAATTCGCTAGAGAGAGAAAGTAAAATTCTTGAGAGAAGGGATAGCGAAATACCACCAACTTTAGCGAGCTCAAGATCGACGAACTGGGGGGGGGGCTTATTGTTATATATGGGTTTAGAACCCATCAATTAGCTCGGCCTAAACTTGTTCTCTGCACTATGATTGGCCTAAAAACATCAAACAAGTCTGCCCATGAATCAAACGAAGGCTGTTACTTCGAGAATGCTCCACTCAGCTCGGCTCTGCTTGGCTCGGCTAACATATATGACGTGGTCGGCTTGGCCCGGTATTCGCCTGACGAGTACGGCCCAAACATCACAACTCGACAAGGAGTCAACGGCTCGTACACAAATACGACCATATTTACTATAAATAGAGGGCTTCAGTGTTCATTAATGTATTTTTTTTTTGGGGATTTGTGTACTTTAATGCTCTAACTTTAATGTAACAAACACATCCCAATTTGTAAGAGAGCTCGTCTATCGACGATCTCTAAACTCATTTGGCGACCTTAATCTGTTTTCTAATAAAATATACTTTCGACCCATATGACTTTATCGAGCACACTTCTTTGCAGCTAAAAGACACTTGCCGCTTAAAAGAGCTCATGACGAGCTCGGTAATAAAAATTTGCAGTGATTGATTGATAATGGGTATGATTGCACACAGAAGACACATAGTTTCCTTAGTAAGAGACATGATTCTCGAAATCGCCGTACCAAGAGTATACACTGATCTCTTACTAAACCTCTTCCCGCTTGGTTTGGTTTTATAGGCTTTGGCTGTTAAAATTTGTTTTACTTCCATCTTGATTTCTCGGTTGTGTGTCAGATTTTGGATGTTGGAGGTTATAATTAATTAAAAGGATAATCGTTTTTAGTTAATGTTTGTATTTTGTTATATGTCTAACGCAAATAGAAATGAAATGCATAGAGATACATGTACATCATGTATAATCATCAGTTCATTTTAACATAATATGTTAGTTGTATCGATGAGGAGACAAACATGCAGAACATGTGGAAAGAACTTATAGAGAATTATGAGATACTGTACAAAGTTAAATAAAATGTTTTGTATCAGCACTACAAGAAAACAGGGATTTTGCGACTATAAGTTACGACTGATTGTATAGTCGCTAAATTTTGCGATTATTTAGCGACTAAGTTGCGACTGATATTGCAACTAATAGAGAATAGTCGCTCTTTAGTCGCTAAATTGCGACTACAAGTTATACGTCGCTAAATAGTCACTATTTAGCGACTATTTAGCGACTAAATTTGGCGGGTCGCTAAACCGTATTTTTTTTAGTCGCTAAAAGTCGGTTTAGAACACGTTTTTAATGTTCTGAACCGGGTGTACCTAACTAGTAACTAATTTTGCGAATCAGTTGCAAAATTAGTCGCTAAATAGTCGCGGAAATTTATATATATACAAAATTAAAACATTACCCTTCAAACCCTATACCCTAAACCCTAAACAAACCCTAAAACTTTAAATTATAAACAAAAATCTAATAAATAAAACACCTATTGCTATATAACATATAAAATCAAGTACAACACTTAAAACCTTAAACATTACCCTTCAAACCCTATACCCTAAACCCTAAACAAACCCTAAAACTTTAAATTATAAACAAAAATCTAATAAATAAAACACATATTACTATATAACATATAAAATCAACTACAACACTTAAAAAATTAAACATTACCCTTCAAACCCTATACCCTAAACCCTAAACAAACCCTAAAACTTTAAATTATAAACAAAAATCTAATAAATAAAACACCTATTACTATATAACATATAAAATCAAGTGCAACACTTAAAAGCTTAAACATTACCCTTCAAACCCTAAACCCTAAACAAACCCTAAAACTTTAAATTATAAACAAAAATCTAATAAATAAAACACCTATTACTATATAACATATAAAATCAAGTACAACACTTAAAACCTTAAACATAACCCTTCAAACCCTATACCCTAAACCCTAAACAAACCCTAAAACTTTAAATTATAAACAAAAATCTAATAAATAAAACACCTATTACTATATAACATATAAAATCAAGTAAAATCCTAAACCCTATTACCTTATACCCTAAACCCTAAACAAACCCTAAAACTCTAATTAATAACATTTTAGTTACTATAACATATCCAACACACTAACTTATAACCCTAAATACAATCCTTAAAACCTATACACTAAACCCTAAACCATAAACCCTAAACAACACCTCAAACTCTAATTAATAACATTTAATTACTATAACAGATCCAAAACACTAACTTATAACCCTAAACACAATCCTTAAAACCTATACACTAAACCCTAAACCCTAAACCCCAAACAACCCCTCGAACTCTAATTAATAACATTTTAATTACTATAACATATCCAAAACTCATATTCAACACTTCAATTTTTTTTTCTTCCAAATCTAACATTTTCAAACACTAACTTATAACCCTAAACACAATCCTTAAACCCTAAACACTAAACCATAATATACTATAAACCCAACCCTAAACCCTAAACAAACCCTAAAACTCTAATTTTTTTTTGAATTCTACTAATCTAATAAATTAAAAAGTATTAATCAATAATTAAGTATTGTATATATTCGTAAACAAATTTTTAAAACTAAATAATAATGTAAAATAAATTTATTATTTATGCTCATTTTTATTATTTTGTAATTTTAAAAATTTTAACATTTTTAAAATTTTAATCTGTTAAAATTTTAAATTTATCACTTTTAAAATCAATTTTAAATATTATATGCTCATTTAAATATTTTAAATCACTTTTAAAATTTAACACTAATTAGAAAGTTTTATGTTTTATATTTTTTAAGTTTAAAACGAAAAAAATTAGTTTTAACAAATTTATTTTATTTATTTTATGTCATTTTTCATAACTTTATATTAATTAAAAGCTAAAATATTCCTATTGGTTGATAGACCATCACGCGGATCGCAGATCTGGACCGTTGATTAAAAATATCAATGGCTCAGATTTATTCCAGTTAACACATCTATGACATTTTCATCCATCAGATCTTGATCTGATTTAATCTCAGCCGTTGATTCATTTAACCTAATCAATTTGCTATCTCTCTCACGCTCCTCTCATCTTGCGCCGTATCTCTCCTCCTTCTTCAATTTTTTTTTTGTTTTGTTTTGTATCTCTCTAATGAACTCTGAACAAATTGCAGACAAAGATGAACCTCTAGCCTCCTCTTCTATTCTTCGATTCTTCTTCAGTCTTCAGATATGAAAGTGACTCGGGTGGGAAGATGAAGGAGAATCGTTGTTCTAGCCTCCCTCTTCTTCGATTCAGATTATTCTTCTAGCCTCCTCTTCAAACCAGTCTCGATCCAGCCACCACCACCTTCGATTCACCGAGCAGATTCTTCCACCATCGTCGAGATCGCAGATCGTAGCAAGAGACACGGTATGGTGGTCGTGACGCGGCCGAAGCCGAGAGAGAGACGAAGCGAGCCGACCTCCCTCCTCCACCATCTCGTACGTCGCCGGAAGAAAACGAAGAGAGCTCCGGAAATGAAGGATACGGCTGCTGGCTCTGTGGACGGTGGCTCCTCCGTCTCGTTTCTTCAGCCGTGAAGATGATAGTCACATATGTATATATGTATACATATATATATATATATGTATATATATATGTATATATACATATATACATATGTATTTCTTTTGTTTTGTATTTTCTATGTATTTCTTTTTGTTTTTTATTTTGTATTTGTTTTTTTCATTTTGTTTATAAATAAAAATTAATATTTAATGATAATTTTTTTTGTTTATTTGTATTATTTTTTTTAATTTATTTGATTTATAGATTAATATAATAATTAATATTTAATTATTATTATCTAATTAGTAAATATCAGAATTAATATTATTTATTATTATTATTATTAGTCGCTAATTAGTTGCTAAAATAATCACATATTAGTCGCTACTGAGTCGCTATATTAGTCGCTTATTTAGCGACTTATATAGCGACTAATATTCACAAAATATATATAGTCGCTAAATAGTCGCAATTTAGCGACTAATATAGCGACTAATAAATTTAGCGACCACAGATTCGCGACTAATGCAATTAGTCGCTACTTAGTCGCAAAATGTAATTTAGCGACTGATTTGCGACTATATACGCAGTCGCAAAAAGACTGTTTTCTTGTAGTGCAGCTTATAGTTATATATATCGTTAGCAGCTTAAGGAAAAAATGAATAATCAGAATTTAAATCTAAGAAAACGAGTTGAAAGGCAGCTGAACCAGAAGTGAAACAAAGAGAATGAGTTTCTGCCATTACAAAAGTAATAATTACGAAAGAGCAAAGAGGATGAAAAAGGTTGAGATCGAATGAGATCAATCATTATTCATAAATGAAACCAGCAAACATAAACAACAGAAGTACTAAGTCTGGGAAGAGATTCTTCTACAAAATATAAGAATGAAAAAAGGTTAATCAAATTCAGCAGAATTTGAGATTCCCCTGGGACAATAATGCAAACGCAGATGACCAGTTTGATAAGAGATACGTCTGGAAGAGATTCTTCAACAAAATATAAGAATGGAAAAAGTCAATCAGATTCATCAGAATTTTGATTTGCCACTAACAAAATATCATAAAATTGAAGAATCAGAAGAGAAAGGCAGCTGAATCAGAGGTGAAATCAAAGAATCGAGTTTCTGCCATCACAAAAAAAAAAAAATAGTTAGGAATGAGCAAAGAGGATGAAAAAGGTTGAGATCGAATGATCAATCATTACTCATCAATCAAACCAGCAACTAGCAAGCATAGATACCAGAAACAACAGAAATTGTAAGTCTGTTTATGCAACGAAAGACAACACTGCACACGCCAGTTTGATAAGAGATTCAAATGGGAAGAGATTCTTATACAAAAACCCATATAAGAATGAAAAAACGTTGTGTACCTTGTGCGTAGTGTGGAATTGCTGAAAGCCTCATTTCAAGAATGTAACAGAAGGGATGTGTTGGACTTTGTAATAATCTTCTCCTCCTTCTGACAATCTCTTCTCCCATTCCTCTCCTATATCATAAACAGCCATTTCCTTTAAGGAAATGAGGTATCGGAGCCCATCAGGAAACTCCTTTAACTCTTTGCAATTCTCAATATAGAGGACACGGAGAAGGGGCATGCAGCCTTCTTCTACTATCCACTCTTCCAACTTCTCCATATATACGAGAACTAACTTCAGCAATTGAGGAAACCCACCGCCGGAGCAAACCATTCTCCTCCCACAAAAAGAATTCCCTAACACAACATCCTTCAACAGGGGTAACTTCTCTAGAATCGGCATGGGATCTTCTTCCAAACCACAATTCCTTAGAGTTATGGTTGTAAGGTGAGAAGGGAAGGGTTTAGATAACCCATGCATACAAATACCATACAACCTCAACTGTTTGAGGTTAACCAAATTAACAATAAATCCCGCTTCTATCTTCACATCACTATCTATATGAAGATCTTCCAGGTGTTTCAGTCCACCTATTGATGCTGATAGAGTTTCTATGCTTGCCTCCATGAAACTGATCCTGAGAGTCATCAACCTGGACATATGACGGAGATCCTCTAAGCTGCAATGCTTTGTGGAGAAATTCTTCAAGGTCTCCAATTTTTCTAGATTACTCAATTCCAACTTTGTCTTCTTATCCATATTATCTGGTAATTCAAGATATCTCAATTCTTTCATCCCCATCAGTACATTCGGCACAACTACATCTGATCTCCCAGGTAATATCCATAGATTTAGGTAGATCAGCAACTTTAGGTTTCCTAGAGAAGAAGGTAGATCATGAGATACCACAGCCATTTCTAAGCTCAGGTATCTTAAGTGGATGAGCTTTCCAATCCCCGAAGGTAACTTCCCTCCTTTAAGTTCTGCAAAATAGAGATCTAAAACCCTCAAAAGTTCTAACCTCTTAAATTTTAAACCTGACAGCCCCCATCTTTCAACGTTGACAATCAAAAGAGAACGAAGTTTTGGATTTTTTATATCTCTCTCAACATCTAATGTAGTAGTATTATGGCGGACAAATCTGCGAGATTTAGAGTTTCCAATTGGGGAATGGACACCGCCAATTTTTAGGAAGTTCTCTTCTCTAGCTTTAGACAAACACATTTCTCTCATCATGTCATGCAAATGACAGGTTTCAAATCTCAGAGAATAGATGTCTCTTTGGGAAATAACCATATTTCTCTTCACCAACTCCTCTACATACGCATCTCCGGCATCTTGAATGATCTCTCCATCGTGACACCTGGGTATTCCTTCTGCAGCCCAATAATAAGACAGTTTCTTCACACTTATTTGATAATCTTCTGGAAAATGAGCCAAGTATAGAAAGCAAATCTTCAAATTACTAGGCAACTCTTCAAAGCTCAAAGACAAGACACGGTAAACTGAATTGTTTTTTCCATCATTGCTATCCCTTATTTCCAAGAGATGAGATCCAATATTATCATAGACTCGTTTCCAATCGTGTAGTGTGAATTTTGCACCCAACAAGCCTCCTAACACTCTGATAGCCAAAGGCAATCCCCCACAATGTTCCAACATTTTCTTACCCATCTCTTGCATTTCATCATCAACCATATATTCTACAAAACATCATCAGTAAGTTAAATTACTCTAAAATTAGACTCCAAAACCACGATACAACATAACTGGTAGGGATAGAGTAATATTGTAGCCAGTTCTACTATTCTACAATATCATCAATACTGAATTCTGCAAGACGTTACTAGGTTCAATTATTCTACATTTAGACTATAAACTGTGATATTGTGTGGTTAGAGAGGATAAAGAGATATTAGGCTACGTTGAGGCTAAAAAATTGTATTTTGATGATCACTATAAATATTCCTTGAACGCTTACCGAGTGCACCATCTCTAGGAAGTGCTATCATTTGAAAAAGTGTCCAACTATTTTCAGTGGTTAGACATTCTGGTTTAAAGTTGATATTATTCCTATGCACGGTGACAATCTCTTTTCGAGAAGTAAGCAACACCTTCCAATCTGCAAAATAAAATAAAATAAAAATCATAAAGAGCAACTAGATTATTGAGTATATTAAACACTACTTAGTTCATGTATATACTAAGAGATTACCTTTTCTCGGTGGAAATATTTTTCTGATTTGTTCCCAATGTTGTTCTTTCCATATGTCATCAAAGACAATTAGTGATCTAGATGTCTCCAACAATTGAAAGAGTTCTTTCTTGAGTGTAGCTTCTGTCATCTTCAGGATTTCCTTTTTATTTTCTTTAGGTGTGAGATTCTCCAAGATCGTTTGCAACACATTCTGCAGGTTAAGAACTTGTGTGACACAAACCCATACGAGTCTATCAAACTTATTTTTAACCAACTCATGATTAAAAGCTTGTCTAGCAAGGGTGGTTTTCCCTATACCACCCATCCCGGTTATTGAAATCACCTGAACATTATCTTGCTCCACTAAATATCCAACCAATTTCGTAACATTTGCTTCCATCCCCACAAATTCGCTTTCACTTTCCTTAGGAATTTCTTGTCGCCAATCATTTTGAATTTCTTGCGGAGGTTGTAAATCCATGCCTCTAACAATAATACCAAATTTTTCCATATCGCATATCACATTGGAGATCCTCGTACTTATGCGTTGCATAGATAAAGCGATTTCTCTGCGTTTCGGAATAATGCAAGCAAGTATTTTGGTACAATTATTGATGCCACTTGGCTCTTCAAGTTTGTCCTTTTGAAGAAAGGTTTCAACTTCATCTTCTGCATCATAAATAATTTCCTTGATCTGTTCCAAAAATTCTTTAACCATCAAAGTTGTATGTTTCTTTGCACCTGCATCTTGCAGAAAAGATCTTAACAAGCGCAGAACACGTTTTAGTTCAGTAACTTGATCTTCAATTCCTTGAAATCGCTCACATTCTTGACTCAGTAGGTCCCAAATCTTTTGTATTCCAAAAGACACAAGTTCTCCAGCCATAATGATTCCTGCTTAAGTAGTATAAAAACAAGAATCAAGCTATGCCCTGTTGAAGAACAAGTATAATTGCAAGGATCCAAATATCACAACTTCGAAGTGGTTAAACAAAACAATATAAGATTTTCATATTAAATTAAATTATAAAATTGATGAAGAGGAATTTTATAATACACACAACGGTCTTGATATGTGTGTTCAAGGAGACACTGCATATGTAAATACATGTTTGATGATGAAATGCACATTTAAAAAAAAATTATATAGTAGATTGCTAACCAACAAAAATTCATTTGATTAACTTTATACTCGGAGCTTTATTGTGTAATAAAATGGAGGAATGTTTAATTTGTAAGAAGCTGAATAGAGTTCTTACGAATGATGTTTGGTTGCACTGTTATTCACAAGGATACATTGTTTTTGATTATGGTGGCTGCTCGGATCATCTTAAATATATAATATACAGCTGGAAAATCAATATAAGATTGCTTGTGTAAGGGAGGCTGTTAATGGAGAACTTTTCTAGAAAATTAATTTATCCAATTGTGATATGCATGAATTTGTTATCCCATAAAATTTACCAGGCGGCAGTGGAACGAATATTTGGTTATCACTCTTGATGCTAAAACCTTTCACTAATGTGTTTGTGTTTTGGTAAAAGGAATCAAGGATCTATTGAGGGACGTATATCAGTGCTTGGAGGGTTCACTCATTGGTCTAGACTCAAGATAATCATGGAGAATTTCACTGTGTATATGTTTGTTTAGCACAACAAATGTGAGACACTATTTTGACAAACTTCCCATCTAGGTAGGGGAACTATCAGTGAGATATTTTTGGTTGCCTATGATGACTAAAAGGCTGAATAATCATGATTATATGCCTTTTTATCGTGCTAGGATATGTTCGTGGATGAGTCGATTCGACCATAGCTGATCAGATCAATGCTTATGAGCATCGTTTATTTTTGGTCATCATCTTACTGACTTCCAGGAGCGTGTAAGAAAGAAATATAATGGCTCTTGTAACACCCCCCCCCCCCCCCCTCCCAACCTTCCTAGGCTGCGGTCAAAGCATTTCATGTTCATGACACCTCCTGGCTGAACCTCCAGATTTCAAACTGTATCTAATTTAATTCGTCCTTTGAGGCAAGTATTCCTTAAGATTTTTCTAATAACTTTCCATACTCATTTCCAAATATATATATCTACGTACCCTTAACAATACGTAGCGGAAATATTTTATTAACCTTCATTTAATCCAAATCAAGGAATTTCTAAGTGTCATTATCTTTACTATCATCATGTTTAAAGTTATGCATTCATAGGAATTTAATCTTCTCGTCACCTAGACCATTAATTCCATGTAATGGCTAGTTCTTAACTTAGCCAAATCCATGCATTTTGACTGCCCCTTAATCCATGCTCGGATTTTGTCTAATATGGCGTGTGTCTACTTACCCATGTCTGAGTGACGAATCCCTCTCGGTTCATGAATCAACTGTTGGGATTATGTCCTGAAATCACATTGTACTCTCTCTAGAGATAGTTGTATTGTCGAGATCGGACAATTCATGTGATGCTGGGTAGTCATAACGTTTTGCTAGAAACCACTTATGACAAATGAGTTGTAACTCATTTCCAGTATCGTGTGAACCTAAAGGGTCACACACCTAAGCAAGTTGGATACGCTTCAGTAGGGAATTGATCATTGGCATATGATCCGATCAATGTGTATTGGATACACATTGAATTCGTGTTTTAAGAGGTGTGTCGATCGATTCCATGAGGCGTCGATCGATACAAGAGGTGCGTCGATCGTTGCCATTGGGTGCAACGACCGACACAAGGTCGATGTCGTAACTGATGTTACGGTTTGTGAACCGTGGGCTTATATATAGGGGCCAGGTTACACGACCTAAAACAGGAGAGCCGTCGCAGACAGTTTTTCTCGACAGAAAAACAGATCCTCTTCCTCGAAAACACACATAAATCCCAGGAGATCCGATCACCGGTACTAGCATCCCGGCGGATTCCAGCTTGTGTGCGTGTGGACTACGATAGAGGCGCAGCGATTGAGGCGCTCTAGATATCGTTTACCTGCTCATCCTTCCGTTGCCAATCTCCAGGTAATCACGAGGTCAGTTCTTAGATTCAATCACCTAGACCCTGGATCCTAGGGATTCCAACAGTGGTATCAGAGCCATAAGGTTTTAATAGATTGAATCAGTTGCCTGGAATTCGATTAGAATGGTTTTTGATTGAATTGATGCTAGCTAGGTTTCGTTTTGATAATTGGAATCTCGGATTTGTTAATATCGTAAACGAAGAACTGTGTTTTCGCACAGCATCGATCGATGCACTGGGTGTGTCGATCGTTGCAACGCGAAAATGACAGAATTGATTTAGGGTTTTCGCACAACATCGATCGGTGCACTGGGTGCATCGATCGATGCAGCGCGAAAATACAAAAGCGATTGTGTTTTCGCATAGCGTCGATTGACACAAGTTTGCGTCGATCGATGCACCGCGAACTCGCCTAATCATAGAATGGTTTCGATCTAGAAATCGCATTGTGTCGGTCGATACACTGGGTGCATCGATCGACACAGGCCGTGCGACAGGATGAATCGGTTCAATTGGATTGAACCGGTTATCTCGTATGGTTAAATCAGTTTGATTGGATAATATGGTTCAATTGAATTGGACCGGTTATTGCAATTAGTTGAAACTGGTTAAAACAGTTTAAATTGGATGAATTGGTTCAATTGGATTGAACTGATCCCAATTAGTATAAACCGATTGGTTAAGATCAGTTTGATCAGATAAGTCGGTTCAATTAGATTGGACCGGTTGTCAAAACTATCTTCGGTTTAGGTCAATGTCGACCGTCACACATGGGTTGTGTCGATCGACATGACCGGTTCAATGAACCGGGTTAATTGGATTAATCGGTTATTGAAGTCCGGTTCGGTTTGGTGGTGTCGATCGACAGACAGAGTCTGTGTCGATCGACACAGTATTCGAAATTCTGGTTATTGAACCTTGAATTTGCAGAAACCAAACTAGACTTAAACATTGATCAAAGATTAGCTTCAATATGGTCAACTGTCAAGACTCGTTTCATTGTGTGATGGTCTAGCCAAGAGCTTGGTGTCCACAATTACGTGAGTAAGGCAGGTAGTAATGTTGATGGATTTGCAGTGCTTAACATCAACAATTACATGACCTAAGAGATTGATTTGCTAAGCTTTTGGGTTTAGTTTCCTCAACTAAATATCAAGTGACTTTGATGTCTTGCCCAATCTTGTCTACTGTCAAGACTTGTTTCGTTTGTTGGATAGTCTTGGAGTCCTTGGTATCCGCTGCTACATGAGTAAGGCAGGTGATCATTGATAGACTTGCAGTGCGACTGTCAATGATCACAAGGCTGAAGAGATTGGTTTACTTGACTGAGCCATCAGAAGTTCTGGGCTCAGAGACATCAGAGTGGATAAGGCATAGTTTGTCTCATCCACAACCAAGAGTTGTACTGGGTACAATTAGCAATGATTTGCTTACCTAGATAACTAAAGTTTGGGTGATGGCGAGTCGTCCACTCAGATTTTGGGAATGTATGGATCTTGGATCATTATATTCATAGAGGAAACATTGTTTGAATATAATGCGAGCTTTCTTATTAAATAAGATTTCTCATCATATACATAACTAAATCTTTGTTTTTCTTGGATTTCAGCTTATGTCTATGACTACTTTCTCGTTGCGATCCGTCCTTGAGAAGGACAAGTTAAATGGATCCAACTTCCTGGATTAGTATCGGAATCTGAGATTCATTCTCAAGCAGGAGAGCAAGGACTATGTCCTTGAAAAGGCTCTTCCAGAAAGGCTTGAGACCAATCGCTCGCATGCAGCATATAATGCTTGGAATAAGCATTATATTGATGTGGTAGATGTGCGTGGTCTGATGTGGGCTACCATGAACTCGGAATTGAAGAGTCAATACGAGAACATGGAGTCGCCAATAGAGATAATCACCAGCCTGAAACTGAAGTTTCAGGACTTGGCACGAGTTGAGAGATTCCAGATGGTGAAGTCTCTAACTGAGTGCAAGCTACCATAGGATGCTCCAGTAAGTCCTCATGTCATTAAACTGATGGGTTACGTTGATAACCTGGGGAGACTGGGATGTCCTGTCAGCTTAGAGTTGGCTACTGATATCATTCTGCAGTCACTGCCGTCTAGCTATGACAAGTTCGTTAAGAACTACATCAAGAAAGGCTTGGCGAAGACGTTGACTGAGCTGCATGGCATGCTCAAAGCAGCAGAGCAAAACATCAAAAGGGGCAAAAGATTTGAAAAATCTTGTATAGACAAGGGTGAGGGCAAGGCCGTCCAGATTTGGAATCAGGATAAGCCTGTGTCATCTTATAAGCCCAAGTCAAGCCCATCTGGTGTTAGTAAATGCTTCTACTGTAATGAGTCGGGGCATTGGAAGAGAGATTGCATTAAATTCTTGGAAGATTCACAAGAGATGGAGAAGATGTATGGTACTTCTTCTTCAGGTATTGTGTTATTAATTCAAGTTCTACATAAGTATTGGATACTTGTAGTGGTACTGATATTTTTGAAATATGCAGGACCTAAGCGATAGTAGAACGTTGAAGAAAGGACAAGTGGAACTGCGTGTCTGGTATGAAGCAATGGTTGCTGCATGAGCCGTAGAGATTCTTCACTAGTAGGAGCCTTTCATACTTGGTTTTAGAAATTAAGTAATTGCTACTATGTATCTGCCGTGTGCAGAGATGTCTTTCATTTTCTTGTAAGAATTTGAATGTTTTTCATTTTGATAAAAGACAAGTTTTGTTCTTTAGATCTTAATGAAATATTCTATGGTAGCACCCCATTTGGAATGGGTTTTATATCTTAAACCAGCGAAAGTTAAAATATAACACATATACTGAAAGTTTAAGTCTGATGACTCGAACTCGACTTTTCTTTGGCACAGTCGTTTGACCATACAAAGTGAAGCGTATTCAGTAATTCCATAGTTTTGGACTCAATCGATTGTTAATCATTTAAAGATATGAATTCTGTTCACTGGACCAAATGACTAAGGCCCTTTTAGCAGAGCTAAAAGAAACGGGCCAAAGGCTTATTGGGCCTTACACATACTGATGTATGCGGCCCAACGAGCATTAGTGCCAGAGGAAATCTTCTGTACTTCATTACCTTATTGATGGCATCAATGAGTATGGCTGTGTTCATTTGATGAGACACGAACAAGAATCCCTTGAGGAGTTTCAAGATGAAGTATAGAACCGATTTGACAAAAGTATTGAGATCCTCGATTGAATCGCGGAGGAAAATACTTAAGTCAAGGATTGGGTGATCATCTGAAGAGAACAAATCGGATCTTATTAGATATGCTCCGATTAAGGATGAGTCACAGGAATCTTCCATAACGATTTAAGAATACGTTCTAAAATGTCTGTCTTTGCGCGGAAAAGAGTTTCTTTTAGAATCAGTGAAAAACACCACATTGAATGTGGACTGGGTGATTTCCAAATTTGTTTTTCTGATTAATTGGGATTGCAGGGTTTGTGTAAGACAGTAGTCAATAAACAAACTTGAACCCAAATCTGATAAGTTCCACCTCGCTGGTTGTCCTAGGGAAACCAAGGCTTAGTACTTTATTGTCCAGAACTGTGTCTTTTAAGAAAGATCATACTTTCTAAAGGAACAGTGGGAGTAAAAGTACACATCGAAGAAATTCGATAAACACAGGAGGCTACTCAACCTGTTGAGGGAGAGCAGCGGTGAGATCTACAAAGTGCTGTAGGACTTACACCTGTGGAGCCTAAAATTCGCAGATCCGAAAAGATCCGTCACTAACTCGAGAGTGATTTCTCGTAGCCAATTGTCGTGATCTGTTGATCATTGAAAAGTGACGAACATGCGAAATTCAAAGAAGCGATGGTGAGCCCCAACTCCGAAAATTGGCGGGGTATGTATGTTAACTTCACCGATCCATTAGTGGATTGAAGCAAACATCTTGGAGTTGGAATCAACGTTCTGATAAAGTAGTCAAAAGTTTTGACTTGATTAGAAAGAAAAAGAAATCATGCGTTTACAAGAAGACTAGTGGGAGCGTAATTGCAATTCTCACAGTGTATGTACGTAATGTACTTAATCTCACAAACGACTTTCCGACGCTGAAGACTTGTCAAGATTTGGGTTGGAAGTTAAATGATAGACATGGGAGAAGCCGCGTGAATTCTTAGAATAAGGATCCATTGGAATGGATCAAAGTCGCCAATTGGATCGTGTCAAAATCCTTATGTTGATAAGGTATTGGACAGATCTAATACGCTTGATTCCAAGAATGGCTTCATACCAAGGTCTTATGGCAATAATCTGAGCAAGATGAAGTGTCTTGGACACTGGCTGAGCTGGTAACAATATTAGCAAGAAGAAGTGTTTCTGAACACTGTTTGAACTAATATTAATGATTGTGAGTTCTAATGCTGCTGCAATAGAATCCATTATGAATGCCATATTTTGCGCTCATCTAGATGCAGCTTACGCATAAAGCGTGACGAGAAAATACCAAAATATTCCGGTAAGAGTCACTGATCAGTTGCCGGAAATATCCCAAGTGTTTAAAGAATTCTAAGGATAGTTTCGTGGTGAACTGAGAAAGTGACGAACCAGTTGAAAGTAGTTAGACGGACAAAGACGATTCCCGGTTCCCACCTGGTTATGTCTCTTTGTCTGAATAGCGGTACTGACTGTTGGAAAGGCTCCAAGCAGTGAACCGTAGAATAGTGCTTTTATCCGAATGGCGGTGTGGTTTGTTGAAATTGTTCAAGCAATGACACCGCATGCTCTCCCACAACCTAAGCACGAAATTCATTTTGTTGCTGTAGGTTTAAGATATCTAAAGAGATGATCTTAATTCTAGTGGGAGTTATCTTAGTTATGTTGTAAACTTTACATAGACATGCTTTGGTAGTGTTTTTGTAAGTTAAAAACTGACATCAGTATTATTTAATGATTAAATAATGGTCCCAAGTATTTTATGTTCATCATATAGGTCGTCAAGTTGAGGACTTGATCATGAAACCCTATAAGTAAAAGATGACATAAATTATGATTGTCCCTAGTCGAGGTTATTGAAGTGGGGCACCAATAACCGCGCGAGACTAGTATGTGAGGTGGCTGTTGGACTAAGTTTCATGGAGTCAATGATATGATTATCACAGTCAGTCACATAGATATATGTTGGTGAACATATGATCGGACATGACCCGCTTAATGAGAACTCCACAGGATAGTTATATCAGTGTCATGGGAGCTCTCATTACGACTATAGAGTATAATCCTTAGACCTGAGTTCATCATGCTTTCTAGCATATGAATTGGTGCGTGTTGACCTTGTCAAACGTCGTTCCGTAACTGGCGGCTATAACGGCATTGCTTGTGCGTATCATGAAGTATGTGTAGAAACAGGGATGGAACAAGATGGGATTTGTCCCTCCTGTAACAACGAGAGATAAATATCTCAGGGCCCATCGAAGATTTGATACTGAGAAAATGCATGGCCGTGCTCAAACGAGGTGATTGTCAGTCGTTTGTTTTATCAGTATAGATCAGAAGTTCGATGAACATGATGTTGGCTATAATAAGGATGACACAGTCTCTTGCCTTATGCCATATCGAGATATAGAGACGAAGGGATTGTAGGAATAGGTGATTCCAGTACAAGTGGGAGATTGTTGGGATTATGTCCTGAAATCACATTGTACTCTCTCTAGAGATAGTTGTATTGTCGAGATCGGACAATTCATGTGATGCTGGGTAGTCATAACGTTTTGCTAGAAACCACTTATGACAAATGAGTTGTAACTCATTTCCAGTATCGTGTGAACCTAAAGGGTCACACACCTAAGCAAGTTGGATACGCTTCAGTAGGGAATTGATCATTGGCATATGATCCAATCAATGTGTATTGGATACACATTGAATTCGTGTTTTAAGAGGTGTGTCGATCGATGCCATGAGGCGTCGATCGATACAAGAGGTGCGTCGATCGTTGCCATTGGGTGCAACGATCGACACAAGGTCGATGTCGTAACTGATGTTACGGTTTGTGAACCGTGGGCTTATATATAGGGGCCAGGTTACACGACCTAAAACAGGAGAGCCGTCGCAGACAGTTTTTCTCGACAGAAAAACAGATCCTCTTCCTCGAAAACACACAGAAATCCCAGGAGATCCGATCACCGGTACTAGCATCCCGGCGGATTCCAGCTTGTGTGCGTGTGGACTACGATAGAGGCGCAGCGATTGAGGCGCTCTAGATCTCGTTTACCTGCTCATCCTTCCGCTGCCAATCTCCAGGTAATCACGAGGTCAGTTCTTAGATTCAATCACCTAGACCCTGGATCCTAGGGATTCCAACATCAACTAACCAATTTCTCCACTCTACTTAGCCATTCAATAAACCATCTTCACAAAGCTATGTATAGTTAGAGTACATATTATATTTATGTACCAATGTGTCTTTGCCTTACTTGGTCGAGCACAATTTCCGTGTCTATCATGACCCCTCAACTAGAACACCAAATCTCTTTTAAACCAACTATCTCATCATTACCATGCCACTCAACCAACCATCTCACATCACTTGGATTCGATGAAATAGTTCTCAACCGGGTGCCGAGTTATTCCTCTTGTACAACCTGATCCGCCCTTTTTAACTCATGGATTGATCTTGGCCGTCTATACTGGATCACCCATTCTACCATGATTATTTTGTGCGACATGTTCAACTGCAGCCCTTATTTATGATGGCTTGCGCTCTTCTTTGATATGCACCAACCTCTTTTCATTTAGTCAAAATCTTGATCCGCCCGTAGCAAAGGGCTACAACTTGAATCAAGTCTGCCTTGGCACAATTTCCACTATCGCCCCAGATTCTGTCGCAATGGTTGGTTTTAATCCATTTAAATTTTCCTTTTGCTCGGATCACTATTGCTCACATTTGATCCCAGGCGTTACCCTATAGTTTTCTTTCCACCATGATGTATCCCTTGACCAAACCACACAATGACCCATCGATCCATCACCATTGAATCGTGATTCATTGCACCGCACCATTATCAACCTTTTTTACCTACATGGCGAATCGACCTCCTTCATAAATGTCATCATTATCTTGAAATGATCGAGTCATGTCAATCATAACACGATCGATTTCACCATGAATCAGATCAGTTACATCCCACGTGAATCAATGTCTCGCATGGTGAAAATCACATCCATCATGATCCGATCAATTCCACCATGACTCGGGTCTGTTATGTCCCATGTTGATCAATGTCATGCATGGTGCGAGTCATTTCAACCATGATTTCACGCCCTCATGGTTTGTGATCCATGTTTAACGCATGGTTTCTTACCCAGCATGAGCCTTTGTGAAACGACTGTGTTTCACAACCGAGCTAAGACAGTCCAAGGTTGGTAATCAAGACTGAATGTTTAAGTCGTGGAATATTACAAATCAGGGGTTTAGTCTAAGACTTTTCGTGTGAAAGCTAATACTAAACCTATGAACTTAGTCTATGATTTGTGGACCGTAATGGGGGTTATCTGGACCGAGATTTTTTTCTGGACACTGGTCGGATTCAGACATGTCTGGTCTAGATTAGGAGATGATAGTTTGACCATTAGGCTTTATCTCAAGATGTGAACTAATCGCTTAAGTGATTTTGGCGGGAATGGTTACTGGCAAATGCAGTCGAATTGCAAAGGATTGAGCCGTAATTGTTCTCTACTCAAACTCGATTGGACAAAGTGAAGGTGTTCAAAGAAAATAGTTTTGGCTTGGGTAGGCCAATCAGAAAGACGTGGGAGAAGTTTTGGACGATTTTCCGCAGTTTTAGCGTAAACCGTTCAATGTTCTATATAACTGATCCTTGAGAGATTATTAATATTTTTCTCACATAAGAACACATAAATATAGAGAAAAAATTCTGAAGAGAACCACGCGTAACTTAAGAAAATTCGAGTGTTGGATGTGAGTTGATCGATTTTGGCTAGCGACGATCGAGTGCGACCATCGTTGTATTGGCAATCTATTCTGAAGGATTGAGTACAAGAGGTGTCAGAAACCGACTTATTGAATTTGAAAGGCTAAAGTGAGTGTATGATTGTGGCTACATGATATGATTGTTGTCTTGCATATATTCACTTAGTCTAAGATTATTAGGGATATTATGATTGCTTGCTTATCTATGGTTCTATGTTATGCTGGATTGGACCGAATGATCGGTTCCTTTCTTTGAGCATCTTATTCAAACCACGAGGTTAGGGCGGTCAATCGATTGTTTGATAAACATGATATAATGTTTGGATTGAATGCTTGTTTGAATTGTTTATTGTATGGCTAAATTGACAGGACGACCGCTTTCACTAGGAAATTTACTTCCTTATGCCTCCTTTGTGGATGCATGAAAGGAACTGACCCAAGGTAATAAAAGAACTTAAACCGCAAGCTAAAGGCGATTGAATGGTAGGATATGGGTAGATTTGGCTAAGTATAACATGTAATAGATTATGTAGCAATACTGTTTGCTATACTTTAACTTTGATATCTATCTAAGTCGGGTTTATGCTTTAAAATGCTTCTCTAGATCGATTAAAAATGCGGGAAATGTTAAATAAGGAAATTTATTGAAATAGCTTAAGTCTGGTCGAGGAATTCAAGCCAACTCCATACCCGCAGTAACAAAAATTGGGCTGGGGCTCTTCAATTTAGCCTTAGAGTGTGGTCAGTTTTAGTACAGTCTAAGCAGAAACGGGTTAGTGGGATAATCCATCCTTCCAGCGCCCATGTCATGCACTAAGTATTTTAGGTACCTGAAAACTAAGTTAGTGATGAGGTTAACTTACGTGATCTGGTCAATGCAGATGGCTAAAATTAACCAAAAAGAAGGAACATTGTTGAGACTAGGAGACGTCTGGGAAAATGTTGCAAGGAATGCTGCCGTGAAGGATCTCAGAATGTTGCGAATGCAACTAACTTTCATAATGCTGAGAAATTAGCTAACATGGCCAATGTTGTTATTGTTGATGGTATGGTTGTTATGGTTATGATTTGTCTCGCAACGGTGTTAGGCATACTAGCGCAGTCTTGACAAGACTGTTGGATGTTGTCTACTCTGAATGCACCACCACATGATGTGAATGTGGAGCAAGTAGTTCCGGAAGAGAAAGATATGTTGCATATTCCAAGGAACCCTCAAGATGATGGAT
Source organism: Orychophragmus violaceus (assembly GCA_030180135.1). Classification (NCBI taxonomy): domain Eukaryota; kingdom Viridiplantae; phylum Streptophyta; class Magnoliopsida; order Brassicales; family Brassicaceae; genus Orychophragmus; species Orychophragmus violaceus. The sequence continues at coordinate 83,505,128 of CM058230.1, read as the reverse complement.
CAAATGCAAAAGGTGGGAACAAGATTATTTGCAGGTGGATTAAGGCCGATTGATATGGATCAATGAATGAATATGATGGACTATGGCTTCATCAAATGGTCTGATGCTTACAAGAAGGATATTGCAGTGCACTATCTGGATGGTGATGCACACACTTGGTGGAAAGGGGACCTCGCGAGTCATGTTGATGGCCAACACTGCAGTTGGGCAATGGTTCGTGGAGAGTTTAGAGCGAAGTACTTTCCACCAGAGGCATTTGACAAGCTTGAAAGTGCACTCCTTAAGTTGGAACAAGGAAAAAGGACCGGGAGGAATTATGAGACCAGGTTTCACAACCTCAAGAAGTATGCTAGACTGAAAGCCGAGGATGAGGAGTATCAGTTATGCAAGTTCATGCTTGGACTGCAAATTGATCTCCACAACTATGTTATTGTTCTGTAGCTTGTGGAAAAGGTTGTGCATTAGGAACTCAGGATGATTGAGGAATCTAAGTTTCTAGAAATTGGACCACGAGGTCATTTGGGAAATGATTCTGGAGAAAACAAGAAGTATGGAAAGAATGTTCAATCATGCAAGTCAACTCTAGGATGCATGTGTGCCGACTTGCGGGAAGATGATGTGGAAGCATGCATAACTTCGTCTAGGGCATGTCATTGATGCAGAAGGCTGGATAATAGGCTACGTGACTGTCCTGATTAGGATCCGACATCAAAGGATCATGGTATGAATGATAGGGAAAAGTTTGCTAGAGCTGCATTGAAGCTTGAAACATCAAATAAGATTGTCTTAAGCTGGCTCAGCCGTATGGAAAGCGGGCAAGTGATGGACCGCAGCCAAGTGGAAAGAATCAGGCCATAATGCAGCGTGTGTACACCATTAGAGACAAGTCTAGGGACCCAAGCACGTCTTGCCCAATCTCTAGTGTGTTATATCACTTACCTTAGCATGTTTTGTTAGTTCTTGTTGTGTGTTAATTCTAGGTTCTTAGCATTCATGATGGATACATAAGGAACTTAGTCATAGATGGTGTGGTGACCAATGTTCTATTAACTTTGGTGCATCACATTACTTTGTGCATTCAGATATTGTAGGGGTTGGCGAGTTTGAAAAGAAATCGGTGAAGAAGTTATGTTGGTTCAAGCATTTGTAGGCCAAGTCATGTTCACCTTAGGAAAAGCCCAAAATGTCTCTATGATGATTGGCTTAGTGACCATGCCAGCTGACTTGATGACCAGCCAGATGAAATCTTTTGATGTGATCCTTGTTATGTATTAGGTCGAGAAATACAAGGCACATCTAGACTGTCATTGTGGCCGAGTTCAATTTGAGACTAAGAATGGGAAACTAGAGTATCAAGGAGTTATATCGACTAAGGGAAGCTTGATTGCCTCTAAAATTCAAGCATAATAGATGCTGGAGAAGGGATGTGAAGTGTATCTGGCCGCAATCACCAGCTCATTCTAATCCTTTCATGAACGAGATTGAAACTAGAACGGCTCTAATCTCTAAGCTTCATACATGATGGAACTGGCAGAGATGGTTAATTTAAAAAACAATTAAACGAGTTGATGAAAAATGGGTTTGTGTGACCAAGCAGCTCGCCATGGAAAGCACTTGTTCTAAATATCAAGAATAAAGATGGAAGTTTCAGACTTTGCATCAATTATTATGAAGTTCCAGTAAAGGAAAAGTACCATATTCCAAAGAGAGACGATTTGATGGATCAACCCTGAGGTGCTACTCGGTTATCTAAGATCGATTTAGAAGAAGGATATAGAAGAATTAGTCCATATTATATATTAAGACATTTTATTCTGAATTGGCCGATGCAAGAGTGTGGTTGGCTTAGGAACATGATAAAGATCTAATCAAGGTCTCTAAAATGAGAAGGCGAAGTATAAAACTTTGAACAATGTGAAGATTGTGAGGAATGGACAAGTGTGTGTTCCAAATGATCAATAGTCACAAAATAAAATCCGTGGGGAAGCATATCATTCTAGATTCTCGATTAATCATGGGATGATGAAGATGTATCGTAATATGTTGCGGTACTGTCATTGGGTTTGGATGAAGTGCGATGTTGCAAAGTAGGTTGTTGGATGCCCAATTTATCAAATGGTTAAGACTAAGCATCAAGTTCCAAACGGATTATTTGAAAGTTTACCCATTCTATAGTGAAAGTGTGACATGATCACGGTGGACTTCATAACCGGATTGCCAATGTGTGCTGGCAAAAATGCGATATTGGTGATCGTGGACAACCTGACTAAGTTCATCATGTTTTTTTTGCAATCAACAAGCACGATAATGCATCAGTCTTGGCCAAGTTTTATGTGAAACAGATCGTTAGGTTACATGGAGTGCCGGCGAGTATCATGTCAGACCGCTCAAATTTCAAATCAGCCTTTTGGAAGACGAAGCAAAAGTCTATTGAGAACAAAGGTCCATATGAGTATGTCTTATCACCAATTGATGGACGGTAAAAAAGACAATCAAAACAATTGAGAATTTGCTGCAAGCTTGTATTCTTGACTGGAGTGGTAAGTGGGATCAGCACTAGCATTTGAATTTGGCTGATTTCTCATACAAAAATAGATATCAATCTAGTACTGGAGTTTTGCCTTATGTAACATTGTGTAGATGACCATGTAGAACACCACTATATTGGACCCAAGTGGGAGAAGAAAATATATTTAAGACTGTGGAGAAAACGACTTAAAGAATAAGGGTTTTGAAGCTTAAGATGAAATAATCTCAAAACATACATAAGTGTTATGCCGATAAGAAAAAGAAAAAGATGGAATTTGAAGTGGGAGATATGGTATATCTCATGAAAATCACATATAAGGGTAAGAACTAAGTTTCAGAGAATGCAACGCTAAGTCCAAGGTACATGGGACTTGTTCAAGATTCTTGAGAGAATTGAAGTAGTGGCTTATAGGCTGGATATGCCTTCATATATGAATGTGTTTTATGACCTTTTCCATGTCTCTATGCTAATAAAATGCATAAGTGACATACATAATGTGGTTTATAAACCACATTTATACTTTAGGGAAAATATGATTGTGGACGGAACACCTGTTCGAATTGTTGGAAAGAAGAGCAATTTTTCTTGACGAAAACAGCTCAGCGTCCTATATAACTAATCCTTGGGCGATTATTATTCTTTTTCACACACAAGAACAAAAAGATTGAGAAAGTCTAAAGATAGAAACCACTTGCAACTTAAGACAATCCGAGTGTTGGATGGAGGAAATCAAATGCGACCAAGGAATCATTGGATCGGAGACTTTTTCTGAATGATCAAGCGCAAGATGTGTAAAAAACCGATTTTATAAATCTGAAAGATGAAGGTGAGTATATGACTATGGCTACATGATATAACTGTTTTCTTGTATAAATTCACTTAGTCTTGGATTGTTAGGGTTGTTATGATTGCTTGCTTATCTATGATTTTATGTTATGTTGGCTTGGACCAAATGAATTGCTTGCTTAGGGATGTGATGCTCGCTAATTCTTGGTGCTAGATCGCAGATGATGGCTCATCTACTTAGAATGGTCAGGACAGTCAAGCAGCTGTTTGATAAGCATGTAAGACTGTTTGGATTTAATTCTCGTTTGTGATTTTTATTATGTGACTAAGTGGGATAGGACGATCGCTCTCACTTATTATGACTCCTTTGTGGATGCAAGAAAGTAAGTGACCCGTGAGAGTAATGACTCAGCATGAGCCGCGAGACAAGATCGATTGGATGGAAGGATGATTGGATTTGGGTAGATTTGGCTAAGTATAACATATAATAGCTTATGTAACAAGACCGTTTGTAATACTACAACCTCTTCAACTATCCAAGTCATTTCACACTTTAAAAATGCTTGGCTAGATCGATTAAAAAGGAGGAAATTGTTAAGCAAGATTTTTTTTTTTTTGTAAATGGCATGTTTGGTCTAGGAAGTCGAGCGAGACCCTTACCCGCGATAAGGAAAATTGGGTCGCGATACTTCAATTTGCCCCCCTTTTATCCTCCATTGGACCATTGAACTTCTGGTAGACCGCAACCCCGCACTTGATTTTCCATGCATCATGGCCGAAACAAGCCTTTTCCCAATTTTTCTTTTTGTCATAGTTTTCTACCAATACGCGTGGGAGTTTATGCATAAGGCATAAATTCTTTTTGTCCATCAACTTCCCTCTTTTTATAGAGCATGGGTAGTTTTTCTTCTTGAAATTTCCCATCATTTTCATCTGTAGTTACTCTACTCAATTCCGTTATGGTCGAGCCTAACCAATTGTTGACTATCCAAAATCGTCTCAGTCCCAACTAGCTCATATGCTGGGTTAGTACTCGACCAGCTTACCGAGCTAAGTTGAGCTTCCCGTTAGCTCATCCATATCCTCTATTGGATCCCTTTTCCAATGGCTAAGTCAAATGGGTCAGTTTCTCTACTTTGACTAAGGCTTCCTGCTGACTCTTTCTCGATCACTCCCTATGATCTGAACCAAGCAGTTTCTTGTTTTCTCTGGATAGGGATGTTATATCTTTGTTATGCGCTCCTCTGGTCAGGCCTGGACCTGAATAAAAAGAGAGGGAGATCATGTCGAAGAGATCCTTAAGCCAAAGAGTGAGGGAGGCCTTCGTTTGAGACCACTTAAAGATACAAATCTAGTGTGTGGACTTAAGCTAATTTGGAGGATGCTTCAACCATATCGCTTTGGTGAAAATGGGTTTGAATGTATCTAACTTACCTAAAATTGTTCTGGGAGATCGATGACAACTTAAACGTGCAATCTTGGATGTAGAAGAAGATACTAAAATTATGGTCCTAGCAAAAACATCTCATAAAAAGGAAATCAAGAATGGAAAGGACACATCGTTCTTGTATTACATATGGCCGGTCCTTAGGATACTAGCGGAAATTTCTGGGGATCGAGGTTGTATTGATTTGGGTATAAAAAGCAATGCACCTGTGGGGAGGTTCTGTGTAACGATATATGAAGACGACACCAAGTGGAGCTGCTTAACGAAGTGGAAAAGGAGAAAGGAGACCGAAAAACATAGCAATTACGAGACACAATGAAGAAGATGTCGACCTATGGAGAAGAAAATTTGGAATCAAGATGAAGTTTTCTACAGATAAACATGGAACTTGATACAACAGCAGCATCCAATATTTGAATAGAAAAGGGGTTTGGTTTCCTCAAGCCATACCAAAGTAATCTTTTCTCACTTGGGTTGCAATGTAAAACATGCTAGAAACAGAGGACCATATGGAGAAATGGAACCGAGACACTACCACTTTGCATTGTTTATGATAGGACCCAATAGAATCAAGATATCATCTTTTCTACACTTGTTCCTGCTCTGCTCAAATATGGGATAAAATTACAAGAGGGGCCTAGCAAAATATAGAGCTGTCAAATGGGCCGTCCATGTCCGTTTGGACCTGTCCAAAATCGTCCATTTTGATTATGGACAAATAACGTCCATGTCCACAAACGTCCATGTCCAAAAATGTCCATGTCCATTAACGACCATGTCCAAATGGGCTGTCCATGGTCGTTAATGGACATTTCATTACCATCTTCAAAATTATAATATTTTAAATTTATATTTAATATCAAAATATAACACTAATAATTTGTTTACTTAAAAATACAAATAGTTAAAATATAAGGTTAATTTCAAAATTTTGAGTAAAATCAAGAAATCACGTTTTTGACGAGAAACGCAAAATCACGTTTTTGGCGGAAAACGCGGAATCATGTTTTTGGCGGGAAACGCGGAATCACGTTTTTGGCGGGAAAACATAGAATCATATTTTTGGCGGAAAAATA